>CM074187.1:23715421-25073754 GCA_037179385.1 Holothuria scabra | reverse complement strand
ACCATGTTTTATGAAGTAATTGCGTCTCGAAGAAGGCACACGCACGATTCGTAAGTGGTCCTTTCCCGCCCGTCAGGTTGTGACGACACGCCTTTGTTGTGATTGAATGCCATTTTGTTTAATCAGCTGATATTTTGCCGTCTGATAAAGGGTACAGTTGCACTTGTTTATCAAACGAGGGGGGGGGGGGGGGGTGGGCTACACACCTAGACGGAGAAGTTCAGAATTTCGAAGCCCTTACAGAGGCAGTGAGTTGCCGGTGGAATGTAACAGAGAGAATTTAAGGCGCGTGTAGTTAGCCTACGATTTTCAGCTTTCATTTAAACAAATACTAAAAAATCCAGAGCTCACTTTGAAGTAAATTTGAATGTATGAAAAAAATCGGATTTAATCAGTTGATATTTTGCCGTCTGATGAAGGGTACAGTTGCACTTGTTTATCAGACGAGGAGGGGGTAGTTGGTGGGCTACACTCCTAGACGGAGAAGCTCAGCATTTCGAAGCCCTTACAGAGGCAGTGTAGTTAGCCTACGATTTTCAGCTTTTTTTAAACAAATACTTAAAAATCCAGAGCTCACTTTGAAGTAAATTTGAATGTTTGGAAAAAGCTCGGATTTTTGTAAGAACCTTTTAAAAATCGGGGTGTTTATGGAAATGTCTCTCATTTATATGTGTAAAACAAATAAAGGTACATGGGCTATTGAAATTCATCTGGGGGTACGCCTGTTATTGTAGGACTTACCTACTTAAGCTCTCAGACGAAACAGAAACTAGCTCGAAAACTTGTTTACCTTTTGTGATTAAAAATTCGAAAATGGAATCTTATATTGGCCAAATTCATGTGAGGAAAATTCGGCTTTTGGTTAGGTGAAATTAAAAATTTGGGGTTTCTTTTTAGTGATATGCCTTCCAGAGCAAACTTTAAGTAAAATATTAAAGTTGGCTGGTTTTTTTTTTATTTTGCGAAGTATCAACCGATATTGGAAAAACTTTAGGAACAGAGCTGAATATTTAGAAAGCTTGGACCGATTCTGATTGTTCAATGCAGACACACATACACGGGGCACCATTTCAGGTAGCAGAAGCTTGTTTTCTGGTGCTAATGGGACAATTAAATAAATAAACTATCTGGAGGGCGTCAATGCGATGTAAGGTTACATATTACTTGACACTTGCAAACATACTAGGCCGTTATATCAGGCTCAACATAGCCGCTTATTGTGCCCACCGCTTGCATTTTGATCGTTTTTTTTTTGGGGGGGGGGATGAAAGTAGGCATTGTTCTCAACTCTAAACTGAAACTTTAAATCAAAATTACTTGTAAGTGTACAGTGAAGTCTCGCCAGTGTTACTGTTTTGTTATTCCTGGGTGTCAGTAAGGACTACTCAGTTTAGAGTTGGCCAAGACCTGACCTAGCCTATGCTAGGCTAAGTAACTTACAGGTAAGTGTTTATCAGTAATTTATCTGGCTATATGTTTGGTAATGTGTACATTTGGCAAGCTGTTGAACATAATATAATAGGCATAGCCTAGTCCTATCTGAAATTGCTTTCTTCTTCTCGTCTAAATGGTAACCACTTAAATGTTATGGTACAGTTATAACATGGAGCCACCAGTCAGTTTAACAACTACTTATTCCCTCGCGCCCACTGCACAGGACAGGGCAGACGGTCCCTAAACTAGAACTGTGCCTAGTATGAATCCCCAGTTGTCACAGATGCGGTGGTCATTAGTAGTACTGTAGGGCCCAGGCGACATGAAAGATCTTTACTAGGCCTAAGCTATGTATCCTACCTTTCCTAGGCTGTGCTAGATGAAAAAGTATTATTGGTTCACAGCTTAGCCAAGGTGTAAGTTCAAAACTTCCTAAAAATAGTGTTGTGGATTTAATATGTAAAAAAAAGGGGGGGGGGGCTTGAACCAGATGCATGTTCTGATTATACTACAGTATGCCTATCTAGTTTAAGTTAATACTGTAAGCCCAGTGAAATTTGAGGGACTAGGTAATGGTAAACGAGAAGAGCTTAAAGCAATCCCTGTACTAACTACCTCTGGTAACATGTCATAACATATTGGGGTAAGTTTCATCCCACTGTTTATCCTGTAAGTGTTCTATGCATTTAATGTGCTTTGTCATGCAGTAATATGCTGTCCATTCCTTAAATGTTGGGGTCTAAACTAGGGCCTTTGTAGCAAACTCCAAACATACGAATTGAAAGTGCCCACCACTTTGTTCATGGCCATAGTGTTAAAGTTGAAAGTGATTTGCTATTTTTCATTGAATGAGTATTCCAGATAACATCACTTTCTCAAATATTGATGTGAAATGGCTTCAAATTGTTGAAAACTGAATCAGAGTTTTTGACCAAGTACAGACAGGGTGTAAGTGGCAAGTCAGAACTTGCACTCACTTGTAGTTGATTTAAACACATTGTACAGAAATATCACAACACGAGCTGACTCACGGATAAAGATGTACCGGAACAGAGAAAAATCCATTTAAACTTAGCAGTTGAAGTTAATCCTCATATTAAACTTAAAACTGATATTTTCACTTGACATGAATGGACAATCAGAATAAGCTCCACTTTCACAAATCAATTTTTCGTTGTACATGGTGACGAATGTTGTCTTACTTAAGGGTTTTTGCCTTACTCATCCTTTTTATGTTTTCAATTGTAAAAGATAATATGTACTACAAATCCATGCCAATTTTTAATGCTAAGATAAACAGATTGGGGCAAAAATTGCGTTTCACCACTATGCCAAATTGCCAAATTTTCACACTTGTCACTATGCCAATTTGCAAGTCTCCAGAAAGGGGAAAAATAATACCATTGGTTTTCAATAATCACTTGAAGATGATCCGTCATCGCAAATCGTGATTAGATCATGGTGTAGAAGCTGCTATTTTGATTCATATGTAATCACGGGATTTTTCACCTCTAATCCCCAAATTTAGAAATTCTTATTCATATCTGACAAGACTGATACTTCAATGTCTATATATTCTGGTGAATAATCAATTAAATGGTAAATTCAGGTGCTGGAACATGAGGTTGTATCCTCTTAACATCCCATTGAACTAATAATTCTTGAAACTATCCATTTACCTTATATACTGTAGGTGACATTGTCAAAAAATTACAAACATGAGCTTATCATTTTCATGGTCTTGTATGAGCTGTAACATGGCATACTCTACAATTCCTTTAATCAAAGAATGCTTCTTTCACACCTAGGCTGATTAAAGAAAGTGCGTGGACTTACTGCTTGCATGTTCTCATAACGAACCCTAATCACTTATTGGGAAAAGCACTGAAAGTTTGAAAGACAGCAAACAATTCAATGAATTGAGCCATCTTCTACTGCTCTAAACAAAAGGATGAATCATATTTACACTTTGTTAAAGTTAAAAGCACTATTTTTATTTTTATCACAACTTCCCTAAAAGAGAAAAAAATTTCCAAAGTGGGAGGGGTCACTTTAGACTCCTTCCTAGTACAGCAAACATTCACACTTTGCAAACCTTTTTTGAAACTTTTCGATACTGTACTTTCCTTTAAATTATTTATCACCAACGAAACAGTCATTTTTGACATCCCTTATACACCATCTACCTTCGTTCTGCCACCATAAAAAAATTTGGTGTTGAGTCAGTGTCAGTAGCAAAAACCTGCTAGTTCCCCTGTAAATTCATACTAATGTTACTGTGAAGGGAATCACCATGTTCCTCCTTCACACCTCACAATCTTGTGACATGCTACTGGTAGATCAGTTATCTTGAACGTGGATATGCAACAAAACGGTTTCTTGTTATTAGATACAATAAGTTATCTTAATTCTATTCATTTCCTGCATATCATACCCTCAAGAATTTAAGCACTACTTTGGGCAAACCATGAATGCACTACCTCGCTGATTGCTTCACACTGATTTCAACAAAATTTGTGCCTCTCCTTAATAGGATAAAGAATTCAACATCAGGCATTCATCTCACAGAAAATGTCATTTTAGTAAAAATGTGATTGCATTGAAAATCCCATCCAGTTCCAATTATGAAGTATGCATTACAGTACATTGTGTCCTTAGTGGCTAATATAAAATACAGTGTGGTCTTGCATTGTGATGGGGATTCAAAATATGAGTGAAAGCAGTAATTTAAACCATCACCAAGTTTCAAACAAAGGGTTGTTCCTTGACGTTTTCTCAAAATTTATTACACTACAAAACAGGTTGAATTATGATCAAATGCAGGCAGTAGTTCATTATTTCTCCAGGCATGGTGAAAGGTAGCATTATCTTGCAAAGTTCAGTCTTCGCAAAGCCTGGAAAATATTGTAGGAACAGCTATGATGAACAAAATACAATTTTGACAGCCACATTACTCATAAAAAGACTTCTCTTCATCCACAGAGACTATTGATTCCATGTAAAAACAGTCTACAACAGTAAATACTTATTGAACTGCAGTCACATGAAACTGAACTTATCGCTGCTACTATACGTACAAAACAAATAAAATTAATTGAACTGTAATTCTTCATGTTGTTTAAGAACTGGCATATCAGCACTTTTTGTCTTTCTTTGGGTGCATATTTCATCCAGAAAATTTCTGCTCCTGTCACAGTTTTACAGAAAGCCACTGTACTTGTAAACACTTCATTGGGCTCTTCCATTTATATTCTTTGTAATCTGAATAAAGAAACAAAAAGTTAGAAGTAAAATTGGATTCTGTTGGCAATGTAGCTCAAGGCTTCGGCCTGGGCAGTCTAAAAGTCACTTGGACAAGTAGGTCATATATTAATTCCCCTCGCCCAACACTATGTCCAAAGCAGGTGGGTACACAAATGTATCGAAATGATACACAATAAGTTAGTGAGTCACATCCTGTTTAACTCCTGGTACCCCACATTTTCTGCTATTTTCCTGCCTTGCATCCTACACATGGCTACAAACCCAAGGTTATATCAGTGTGCCTACTTCAGTGTTGTAGTGTGAGTACGAGACCATGAGTACGAGTACGGGTACGGGTACCAGGTCATGAGTACTGATAAGGTTACAGGTACAAGGTCATGAGTACGGGTACGAGGACCTGATCATTACTAGGGGTACGAGTCCAGAGACAAATTAATCATGAGTACGGGTACGAGTAAGGGTACCAGGCTATGAGTACGGGTACGGGTACCAGGTCATCAGTACGAGTACGGGTGCGGGTACGAGTACGAGTACGGGTATGGGTACCAGGTCCAACGAAGGTAGTCCCACCCCTTCATGAATGTGTTTTGAGTACAGGTATGAATTCGTCAGTTGGAATATGGCGTTTGTAACTGGTTTTGACAACCATGCCATTGCAGGTATGGACATTATTGGACCAGCTAGTTGGGCGCTGAGACAAGGGGGAGGGGTACCATAGTGTGGGTATATGGATACCAGGTCATGAGGTACTTGATGATAGGTATGCATGCACAACATGATGGAAAATGTGATGGAAATCAAGCCTCTCTGGCTAACTGTGCTAACCAGAAAGGCTGATATTCTGGCATCAAATCAGGCCACATTACAGTGCTATCAAATAAGCCTGTAGTGATTGTATGATCTTTGTTACAAAAATGTGCAGCCAGCATCACATCATGGAAGACATGTTCGTAAGTGGTAATGTTGGGTTTAAGAAGTAGTAGTAGGAAAGTAGGCTACAGTGACATTTAATTTTATTAAGAATAAAAAAATCGATGACTGCCATGCCATGTATATTATGTGTACAGTGACATTGAAGATAAGTGAGAAAGTCTGAAAAGGATGATTTCTAAGAGTGAGTGATGCATGGTAATGAATATAGCTACATCTGTTAGTGCAAGCACCAATTTTGCGAGACTAAGTTAATGTCTGCAGTACAGACTTACGGCCAATACTATTGTAAGAGGCGAACGGAATGCAAAAAGTTTTGTTTGAATAGTCAGTATTTACGTCATGGCCATCTATCATTTGAATGTTATGTAGTTTCCGTTGCCGATTCATTTGCATATAATTTTAAGTTACGTAATGACAATTTAGTTGTGATAAGTTTTCTATGAGTTGAGGTGAGTTTTGATTTGGTCGCAATACAGTTAAGTTCGTTTTCGGCCAGTCTCGTCTCTGCTCCTTTTTGCGTCTATGTTCGTCCCTCTGCTCTACTTCGCCCACGTTTCCGAAATACCCACGTTACACTATGACTGGCGAAATAGATCCATGGGTGGGCTTCATGAGAGTTTTGGGGTGTAAGGAGAAATAATTCAGGGTGGGGGTCGCTTACCCTACAGCAATGCATGGCTTAACTAATCCTCACACCGGATCATAGGCCTAATTCAATTCATATGAATTAGCAACTCAGTCATGCGCCTTACGTTTGTTTCAGTGTACCACTGCCTTGGGGCAGGAAATGGATGTCCGTACTTTTTCACTTACTCATTTATATTACATGAGACTGGAATAACAGAAATGGGCCTGGGCCATTCTGAGAGACAGGCAATTAAAAGTGACTAGTAAAAAAAAATGAAATAAACACAACTCACAGGCTGTCCTAGTTTACACGAGTGAGCAGAAATATAGGTCCAAAGCAAAGGCATGATGTCTGCAAGTGGACTGGTATGTACAGTAGGGCTTGGTTAGACTGTAGTCTTAAAGCTTTGTGTGTCCTGTGTAATGCAGATTAATAATTGTAAATTGTTGGTGATCATGAAACTCCAGTCTCATTTAGGTTTACTAACTATCACAATTGGCCAAGAGCTGATTCTTTTTTGGTCAAATCCTTAGTTTTGTATGTGACCTGCAGTGCACTGATAAACCATAATGTTACCCCACTACACGCCAACAGTTTTTCTTTTTTTCAACCAAAGCAGTCAGATTTGCTGGGTCTTAAAGTTACAAAAATCTCCAATTTGAATTACTGGAAGATTCAAGGAGAACAAACAATCTTGCACAGGTAAGCCCAACTTGAACCTATACTCCATTCACAGGTACAGTATAGTTATTGATTATTAACACACCTTTAACAATGCAAACACTTAGCATGGTCTGCGCTTTACATTCTTGCAGTACAATGTCACTGAAACTTTTAAAAACCTCCCATTCAAACCTTTTTTATAAGTAATTATGGCCTCTAGAGAAGGTAATACTTTCTTTTGTGTTGATCCTGTTTGTTTGCAACTTCTAGTACAGTATAAAAAGAACACTGTGTATACTGCAGGTGACAAGGCTTTCAAGTTTCTTCCAAGTCAGAGGTGCAAAAAAGTGTCTTCATCAGCATAGTGTTCAATGATAAAATTATATTTCTACACAGCAGTTTTACTGATTAGTCATGTTCTGTACATCCTTAGCCAAGGTAGCTGGAATTTTACAGCATGCATTTTTTTGTACTACGTGTAAAAAGGGCATGGAACTACAACTAGGGAAATATATAGACCCTGTGTGATAATGTTAACATCACAAAGCTTTTTAACCAACGAAGATAATTGTACCTATTGTATATTTACCCTGAAGCAAAAAACTAAGGTTGTGTCTGAATGAGGAAGAACTATAAACAGTTGTGGGAGGGGCTTAAATTAGTTGGTAAGGGGAATTATGAAGTTCTGTTTGGGGTGAGAAGACTAAGTCTTTAATAAGTGACACCCAACAAGGCTCTCATTGCCTTCCAATCAAGCTGCAACTGCACTATGTGAGGGTGTAGTAGTATTGAACTTGGGGGGAGGGGGGTGGAGGTTGTTCATACAACCAGAAGTCAACAAAGTTACCTCAAGAGGCCATAAATTCTTGATGTTTTATTTGTTGTGCTTGTTACGCAATTATGCAGCCACCTCCCCATCATCAATGTGTACTGTATGAATGCAGGTGTCAGATTTCTTCCCTGCCCTGGTCCACATATTTCCCCCTCAGGCAATCCTGGCACAATCACTGATAGGCACTGAATGACATACTTTCTCTGACTCTCTGTTACAAGTAATGTAAATATGAGTCTCAGGTAGAGGTGAGTGTTCACCACTCTTCTCACCTATTGTATCATGCACATGGCCCTACCAAAAGAAATGCTCATGAGGTGTTACTGTCGGCCAGGCTCGGAATCAAATTCTGGCAGACTCTGAGACTTGGACATAGTTTGGACTTGTAGGTCTCTTGTGCTGGACTTGAGTCAGATTGGGACTATTCTGGACTAAGATTTGGGACAGCCTAAGTGGGTGCATCCTCAACCATGCCAAGGTAACAAGTAGCCAATTGTATGGAACACTGTTTTCAATCATAACCTACAGTGCGCAATACAAGCTTAAATTTAACCAGGCCCCCATTATGTATCACTTTTTAATCTTAGTTAAACTCTCGTTCTTTTTTAAATGTACTTAAATAACACATTAATAGAGGAATCAATTGTGTCCTGTGTTTCCCTAGCCTTTTGGGCTCCAGGATGACTGAAAATTCATGCCCCAAGAAGAGGCCTTATAATTACCCAAAATATAAAATTCTCATATGACAAATTTCTCCACAACAGATTCCCAATAAACACAGCCCATTCCCCTTCCCCTAATATTGCAATTAACCCCATGGACACTACTCCCAGACAAGGGGCTGATAGCATTATGGTAAATAAAATAGGATCTAGAATGGGGGGGGGGGGAGGGGTACAGTCATAATATATTGTACATAGGATTGAGTTTGAAAATTGCATTCATGTTCATGTGGGAATTGTAGTGGACCCTGGTCTGGTTCAGTATTATAAGTGTGTTGATGGGAATCTTCAAAGTTTGGTGTGGTGAGTAGTTCCATACGTAATGAAATCATGCACCCTCTGGGAGTCATCCTCAACCTTGGGTAGTTTAGATAGTATACCATCAATCATTATAAACTCAAGTTGTTTTCTGAGTACAAGACAGTAGCACATGTATGAATACCAGGTCCTGAGTATGGGTACAAGCTAATGAGTACGAGTACGGGTACCAGGTCATTAGTACGAGTACGGGTACGGGTACCAGGTCATGAGTACGGGTACGGGTACGAGTCCGAAGATGAATAAACCATGAGTACGGGTACGGGTATCGGGTCATGAGTACGGGAACGGGTACGGCTACGAGTACGGAATCTTGTACTTGAGTACGGGTACTACAACTCTGACCAATTGTATATCTACTGTAAGCTTATGCAAAACTTTTAGGTGCCTTGATTAACCTGAATATGTTTTTTCCTGCCTTAATATTGAACGGCGGCATCACGGGGTGGCGACCGCTCCCTATATTTACAAGGAAATAATGAAGGAGAAGGAAAAAGAAGAATAGAAGCACTCAACCCATGCTTTGCCCCTCCCCTATCAAAATACTCTGGTGCTACCCCTGTTTATATTGGATTATTAAGCAGCACTCCTGTTTAAAACTGTCTGAGAGGCTACCCAGGCAAACGCTGTAGTGTTTAAGTGTACCACTGGTACCTTTGATGGGAAACGCTCGAACTGATGACAATTTAGACTGAATGTTTACCGAACAATTGCTTTTTGAAGCATCTGCAGTCAAGTGTTCTTTTTAATATAGTTTAACATAACTTCCAAGGGAAAATTATGTACTCCTGCCAAACTCATCATTTCTGAAAAACTTGTTTTTACAACAATCTTGTTGTAATATTGCTTACTGATACTGTAAGCACTCCAGTATTAACAGTATGCTAAGCTGCTAGGACGTGATTTTGACTCAGTGGCATGTCAATTTGAAGCCCTGATGTGTGTGCGAGAAAAGAAAAAAGAAGGGTGTTTTTTACCACATTTGATGTGTGTACATTCCCACAAAACTGAAATTTCCAGTAAGTCCATATTGTTCTCATATTGAGTGTATTGGCCCAATTTTTAACTTCTACGAGGAAACAGTGCACTCGTAACCATCAAAATGATACACCACAATGTTAGAGGCTACTGAAATGTAAAGTAAAAATTGTCTCATAGGTATGGCTTTTTTACAATGAAATTTTTTCTCTGATATTGATTCCAATGGTTTTGGAATAAATACCTAACCATACACTATTGTATTTAAATCACTCTAACTACCCCCAAACTTTCGCCTCCTACAGTACTTGAGATTCCATGGGCTGACTTGTCAAGAACACTCTGGACTCATTTGTAGTACTGTATATGCCAGACTGGCCCCGAAGGAAAACACTAAAAATTTATCTGTAAAAAAAAAATAAACTACTTAAAAATATACAGTAATCTTAAAGGTACTATGTAATGGATGATTTCAGAAGTCAGTAATAAGATTCAAGATACTAACCCAAATTTCAAATCCAAGAGTGGTCCAAGGAAGTCTTTTACCTGTTGAACTGCAACCAACTAACTTTAGCAAACCTTGGGTCAAGATCCTTTGGTACCTTGCATTTCCATTATCTGTGAGTGTAAAGAACATAAGTGCTATACTGTAGGAAAAGGGTTGTATCAAAAATGCCACACAGATTCCAAAATGCCATTGTATACAATAATTATACAATTCCCTGCAGGTACTTGGAATACAGAATGTAGTTCACATCCTATTCTGATCTACCATGTCTGCAGGCCTTGAGTTTTAGATTCTCTAGGTATGCTACAAATCACAATTTGACACTCCCCAGAAAATAAAGGAGGGTAGTAGGTGAGCTGTGTCATTAAAATTAAGTAGATTTATATGAGCTCCTTATTTTCAACTCTAGGGTAGTTGTGCAAAATCCACACTCCCCACAGTGATTTTAGAGAAATGATGGTGTACAATCACACGTGCACAACTCAAAATTCAAGGCCTGCGTCTTTGTATTTTACGATTGGGTCAAAACCTACTTTTATTTTGAAAACTAAATCTCACACAAATACACATTTTCTGTAAAATAAGAACTAAAATAGACCACAGAACTGTATGAGTACAAAGTTATAATATGAACGGTTCTCAAGCAAAGTTCAAGGAATGCCATACTTACAACCTGTTTAATGAGTACAAAGTTTAAAGATGAATGATTATCAAACAAAGTTCAAGCAATGCCATATTTAAAATCTGTTTTATGAATCACATATAGCACCAGAGCCTCAAACAGACTATGTATGTACAGTAAGCAGAGCCTCTATTGGCAGTTTTCTTCTGCCTATTGAAGTCCTCATTTGAGCCCCAGTAGCTCTGCATCACAGGCCACTCCACTGGCAGTTTGATCAACATACCCCGCTTTGAAAAGAGTATTTACGCTTATTACAGGGAAGTTATCTGAAGTATGACTGAGGGCTACGAACATACTGTTTTGTTGTCATGTGAAAGCTCACACCTCTGTCTTACTTTGGAATTCGGTTCAAATAGAATGTACAATTGGACCGCACCGTACACGCAAGATAAATAATTCCAGCAATTTCTAAAGTGATAAATACAGACAAGAGTTAAATACTTTAGCCATCCCACTAAAGTAAAGATCAAAGATTGAGCAAGATTCCTTTGTCATATACCAAGAAAATGCACCCCAGGCCTTTCACTCTGAACATGAGGAAGACAGCTCCTGTAGCCACTTTCAGTATTCATTGAATAAGGCATTTGGAAAGGGACCCTTGATTCCCTTGCTCAGAGTGTCAATTACCAAATGGAGCTGGAAGTCATCCAGTGATAAACAAAAACATGGAAACAATTGTTCTACTACTATTACGGGCTTAGATTACACTAACAATCTTGCTGCTAGCCGATGGCAGAGGGTAACAGCGGGTACTGTTTTGACTGTGGCAAATAGGGGCTTGATAAATCATAGTTTTGTTAACTTAAAAGAAACTTCCTAGTGTCCCTAACCTGCCATCTTTACTGTACTGTAAGTTGTAGTTCTGATGTACAGTACCCCTAGGCTACCCTGCAAAATATAGTATTACCCTTAATTCCTTAATTCTAGGCCTGATGGACTTGTATAATTAACTCAGTGTGCTATGTAAGTTTTGACATAGTCCAGGTTCAGGATTAAAATGCCCTGCTTATTAAGCTCTGTGGTCTATCCCCAATTGTTACAATAAAAGCTTGGCTTCTAGGAAAAAAAACCTAGGCTAGGATAGCTTCAACTTCAAATTGAGACTAGTGTTCATGTGGCTGCCGAGATTCTTACATGATCTTGCATACTAGGCTGAACTTTGAGTCGGACACATTGCTTGGGTAGGACTTACATTGGAGAAATCTTTCAACTGACGATTCCAGTTCAAGTGCCCCTGGTAAGCCTATAGCTAATGATTCCGTAATACTTTCTGCCGGGGTTAACATTGAGCCAGGCCTAAGTTAGGCTAACGTTTAGTTACATTAAGTTACACTACAAGCAAATTAACCCACATTCAGTAGTATGATAGAGCAACACTTACGTTTTCATCTGATTGGTTTCTCCCTTTATAAGACCAGTACACAGGGGCTTCTTGTACTACTTCACAGTTTTTTCGTGTTCTTGTAATAACAAAAGAGCAAAACTGATTTTTTTTTCCAAATCTGCTAACATGAAACCTGTTGATAGTAGTGGCGTTCTTTGTCAACTTCGTGTACTCTACGCAATGCATGCAAATATCGTGGAATCGGTAACGCTAGTTGGCCAAACTCTCTAAATATACGGCAACGTGAAGGGGCAGAGCCTATATTATGAAAATTTGGACGACCAGGTAATGCTTTTTGATTGGTCAACACCTGACATACCCATATGGACGCCATTTTAGGTCCACTTGCAGCTGTCATGGAAGAACGACGTGTGTAATTAGATTAGTCACCTCAAATTCGGAAAAAATGGTGCAATGTCATGGCAATATATATGTTACAACGCATTTCGCAATGTCTGGCGGCATATCGTGTCCGCTGTGTTGTCCGTAAGAGTTTGGAACAATCAAGCTCTCGAAGCTTATTTTCAAGGAGAAAAATGAACTCATTACCAGAGGAATGACCGGCATAGCTGTAGGCCTAAGCTTTATCCTAACGCTTGTTCACATATGTTAAGCTAGGCTGTGTCCGTACATTGACTGACATGACTGAGCAGTGATTGAGCTAGTTGCATTGTCTTTCTTTCAGTAATTATCAGTCAAACTAACTTAGGCCTTTGCCTATAGCATTAGGCCTAGAGTGTAGTAAATATGAATATATATAATATTAAAGTTAATTGATGTTGAGTCGAAGTGGTACTAGTGGACTAACTAGGAAAGTATGAATAATGTTCCGATCCGTCGTAGGCAGATGAACGTAGCCTTACGTAGGCCCTAACGTAGGTCTGGCCTAGGCATAATGAATAAGGCTAAGCTAGGTTGTCTCGGGCCTAAGCTAGGCTATAGCTAACACAGAAACGTATGTAGAGATGTATAGCTAGACTGTAAAAAATTTTGCCAAATAATCCTCGCCTGGCCTGTCCCCACAATTTCACAAAGAAAAGTTCCACCACATCTAACCTCTCATTCAGTAGCGTTACTATAGTACGCTAGGTCAATAACAGTTTGGCTCCAGGCATACGTTACTTATTAGGCCTGTGCTGTTGAGATCATTCTCTTGAGGGCAATTAGGCATGGCTAGACCCAAGAATGTAAAATAAGGCCTTGAATTTTTGGGATTGCAAGTGCAACTGCACACCCTTACACGAGGCTAGGCTCCTAACTCACGGTCAAGAGCATGAATTTTTTACACCTGGCCTAGGCCTAAATTCACATCATGCTCATAGTCATACAACTTTAAAGACTAGCCTCGGCACTAGATCTATCTAAGTTTTCCTTAGATCTATTTAACTAGTTTTCTGAACCAACACCCCTACCACACTTCTTAATTTCAGGAAAGCCTAAAACTGAAGGCCTGGAAAAAATAAAGGCCTAGCCTCTGGCCTATCCTACTCTAACGTATATACCATAGGGTGTTAATTCACCCAGTTAGAGCCAAATACACTGATTTGTTCCACAAATAACATTCCCAGAGCAAATTGTAATGGCAAGGCATGATTGAGGACTAAGTTAAGGTGACTGTTTATTAACTATATAGGAGTTCGAGTCCTGGCAGGGTTATACCAAAAATTTAAAAAATGGAACGTTCTGCTTTTGTGACTTACTTCCTATCTATTAATTAAGCCAGTAACAAAAGGCTTGTACTGTTACGGTTATGCCAGTCTATTTCAAATTGGTTTAAACGGTCATTATAAAAACATAGGAAGTTTACTAGTGCATTTGAAATGATCCTGAATATATCCAAGCAGATGCCATTAAAGTTTCCATCCTCCTCATTCGACTCCCATGAAACTGTTTGAAATATTGAAGGTTCAGCCATAGTTTTGATCAAATGCAGTCTGAGTGTTAGTAACTATATAGAATATCTGCACTTACTTCCATTTGATTTAAACGTATGGAAATAATACATCACAAAATAAAGAAGGCGGCCGATAAGATGTACATGAAATTCTAACAAAGCTTGGTTCAAAATTCTCCTGTTGTAAACCAGTCTTTCCAACCAATGTAGTTAAATAATGTTGCCCTCAAGTTTGAAGTACCTTTCATGTAAAGTATGTTTAAATATATGAGTGATGCAAAGGAAGACAGTTCAATCTCTAAATGCCTTAATTTCAATAGCCCTGAAAACATTAGGATGACCGGCTGAAATCTTGTGTCGTAAGGGTCTGCAGCCCTTTGGTTTTTCTTTGTTGGGGTATTAAATAAATGCAGAAAAATTTATGGACCACACTTCGGAATTTCAACTGAAATTTACCTTCTAAGGAAGAGAGGTGACTACATTTCCCGTAACTAAAGGTCACATGCCTCTTCCCCCGCCCGGCAAAAATATTACTTGTGCTACCCCTGTACTTCTGATTGGGAGCTGCTATAGGCTAAGTAAAAGCAGTGGAGTTTGAGTAAAAACAACCCCAAGCTCTTCATTCTCTTTGAATAACTTCTACTGTTTATCCATTTAATCCTACAGGTATTTGTGTTCAAAACCTTGTTAGTTACTCAGGTTACTTAAGAGTGGTGTATACCTTTACTAACTTTTGCTTCCAATGTAAAATAAGGTACTGCTCTTACAACTACAAACCTTATAATCGTACTATCATTTGAAATAACTTTTAACAAAATTTCAACAAATGTTAAAAGTGGAACAAATGTTTTGTGATTCCCTTCTCCCACCTGGAAACTGTGCATAATTGAGTCGTGCTTTAATGCACAAAATATACAATGTAAACAGCAATTGCATCACAAAATGGTAACATTTGATGATTACTGGGGGCCAGTGGCAGCTGTACGAGGGGGCAAGAGGTGGCATTTTCCCAAAGATTTTGGCCTTGTTCCCCAACTTGTGGGCCCAACGTAGGTCAGATAGGAGTTGGGTTAACAGGAAAAAATAATAATATATCTCTCCAAAGACGTAATTTTTCATCCAGAGATATGCTTTAACCTCCGAGCTCTCGGGGGATTCGCATCTAGGACCCTACCGCGGCTTTGAGCTTGGTTTTCCACTGTGTCTTCTTTTGCCCTCAATATTATCCTGTTCCCCGAGTTTGTCTCCCCCCCCCCCAAAATGACACTCTGGTGCCGCTACTGCATGGGGCAGGTATTTAACATGCTGGAGACGCTAATAAAATAAATTACAGTTTGAGAGCTGAGTGATACAATACATATGAATATTATAAATTTTTAAGCAATGCTACATGGAAATATTAAATGCAGAAATTATGACAGACAATACAAATCACTCTTTCAAAATACTTGTTTAATGTTTTATACATAATAGCAGGTAAGTTTTGTTGAGGTGATCAGCATTCAATAACTAAGTGACTGTTACCATAGTCCTTCAACATCTGTAGTACCCAAGAGGGCATCAATCAAATATTTGTTTCTGGCAATTTAACATCATTTTGATATGGTACATACACGTAGTAAATATTACATTTAATTGTAGCTTCCAAAAGGTCTTGAATGCTGTCTCAGGATGACGGGTATGTGCAATCTATTAACATGGAGTACAGTACTTTTCTTGAGACAGCTGAAAAGAGCTCATCATGTGATATGATTGACACTTAGTGGCAGCTTTAGTTAAACTTTGATCACACCTGGGTTGTGAATCAGTTGAGAATTCATTGTGTTCCACTTCATTCGGAACAGAATGCACCACACCATCAAAGTTCTTACATTTACTTCCGTAGTATTGTAGTAGATTAGATTTAGCTGTTATCTTTACACACTCTGTAGTGCTAACAGTGGATATTTCACAATGTCAAATAACTTAATTCCAGAAATAATAACCAGAGGGACTGAAGAAAAAGAACTTGCAATCTCACAGTCAAAAAGACAAATCTCCAAGACCATACGTGATCTTCAAAAGTTCCTTCTTCTGTTAAACGTCTTTACGAGATTTACAGTAGGCTGAAAAAAAGAAAAACCAAAAACAATAGTACAATGCAAAATGTTTGTATTAAAGTATACTGCAACTAACTTGACTAACAATTTTCAAGGAAACCTTCAACAAAAGGAAACAAAAAAAAAAAAAAGGATTTTAATCAATTACTCATTTACTTATTTTCTGTAGGAAAACTCCCATTAAGTAATATTCAATGTCCTGTTCAACTTCAATTACTGCGAAACAGTGCACCCTCTCTGGTTACACTCACCCTACCCCTGTTTGCTATTAAATTCACTTAGAGATAGTCCAAGTTGACCAAGTTAGGTGATAAACAAAACACCCCAATGGAGATTCATATTTTGATAAGTGTACAGTATCGTCAATTCAAAAAGTTAATACTTCCTTCAGGCTGAGATGGGACACAAAGTTAAGCCCATACCCTACACCAGTATTCACACAGTTTCTGAACACATCACCTATACAATATGCTGCCTTCCAAGTCTATACAAAGTAATGCATCGTTTCTCTTGGCAGTGAGGGTACAAATGAGTGCACAACTACTGGTGTTGTTACTGTGACAAAATCGGAAATCTCCTTAAAATCATAAAATTAAAAGTAATTTTTATAATTAATGTCACTTCCTGCAATCTGGTATTATTCTCAAAGGAGTAATTGTTAATCAAAAACATAGAAACACTGAGAAGGTCTCTAGGTTCAGAGGTAACATTTATTTTACATTTATTACTGTTGAATGAAATTTCTAAATATTTGTTGGGAATAATTTCACACAGATGCAGGACTAAGCAGCCTTCACTACACTGTAAGCGACCAACCATCATGTTAGACCATGGTCACAGATAAATTTTGTTAGTTTTATGTCAATGTACAAATGCTATTCAGAATTTAAGTTGTGAAAAAATAAGCACAAATAAAAACAAACTCTGATTGTCCCTTTTATTAATGCCACAAATTCTGTAGCTCAGCATCCAGGGTTTTAGAGTGTAGTGTACCAGACCCCAAAACAAGTGGGTTGAGGGTTTGATGTGACCACAACAATTAATTTGAACATCCTGAAATCAAGATAAAAATTTTCATCACTCACCCAACACTTCTTTCCTACTCCTTCCAGCAGGTCTTCTTTGCATAATACAACAGTAAACATAGCTTGATGTATGCATGGACAAGGTAGATAATTCAAAGGCCTTCTGTTCCGTTGTACCCAATTGTTGGTTCCATTTTACCATAATGTGAAGCCACCAATCAGAGCCAAGTCCTTTGTTGTCTTGATTTCCTAGTGAAAGTTGGATATTTTTAGTGCATAATAACGCTAGGACAGCCTATGTCCCTACCAAGGATATGAATATTGACCTGGCTATCGTTAGCTTCCTAACTCATTTTTTAACTACTGTATACAGCAATATATTAAAATATTTAGGCAGTAAAAATGCCTGCTTATCCACTGCAGAATAACCCCACTTTGAAGAGGTTGTTCCTGACTCCGATTTTACTTTGCTCATTTTCAGGGCGAAATACTAATTTGTTTGGTTCAGTTTTTTGTGACTAAAATTTACCTTAACTTAGCTAAATTTAAACCCCTTGTAAACATTTTTTAAAGTACTGAAATGTACTGTACATCAATTTCCAAATAGTTTAATACATTTGTGGATTATGAAATTGTTCACCAGACCATTGGCATATCCTGTCATCTTCAAATTCTAGAAACTTTGCGATAATTAAAAGAGTTGAGCACAACCAAGAGTTTGTTGTATCATAACAGTAATGATAGCCTAGCCTACACCCCAAACCGATTCACAGCAGTAGACCTACTACAATTTAACCTACAGTGCGCCTGCAGTAACAAAGAGTGTGCCTATTATTTACATTGTTACCGTTAGGCTGATTGTGTTTGAGACTGCAAGCTGTGAGAGGTTCCTAATTGCAGTACAAGACATAATTTGGCCCAGTTTCAGGATCAGCATAGAGCAAACAAACTTTCCACCCTAGTACTAGCCTATGGCCTGTGGGCACGCCAGTGTCTGACATTTCGTCACTGCCAGCAACGCAATTGACCACAGTTCCATAGTGTAACCACTGAAAGTGAGATATTGCCAAGTTATTTACAGTGCAGGTTGTAACTACAGTGGGTGGTGCTGAACGGTGACACCCAGCGCTCCAAATTTCCACCCAGCCCTTCAGGAAAATACACCTCTTCCCACTAACCACAAATCTGCCAAATGAGACCTAAAACTAGCCCCAGATTCACTCACTGAAGTAAAATGAGGATAAATGAAAAATGATGGTTGAAAAATGAATAAATGCCATGGGGTGGGGCGAGGTACTTTTCCCAGATCAGACAACAACCCCACACTCAAATCTGGCTGGATACACCCCTGTTACAGTCATGAATTCCAGTTGAAAAATTCGATCCATGGCATGTAAGCAATTTCATTTACTTCACCTACAGTAAACTGGCATATCCTTTTGCTTCCAAACTTCTATGAAGTGGAACAAATACTACACCTCGTACAGTAAGAACAATGTAGGCCAGGCAACAGCAAATCTAACTACTACAAGTAACGTTTACTGTACAACTTGTAGGCTCATAATCATAGTTCATACCTTCATCGTGTGACAAACGTTAGGTCAGTGAGCAATACTTACGTTGTTATAATATCTTTCCTTCGTAGTACCGACAGAAGGACAATTTTCCGAAGAAAGATGTCGAGCTAGGCCTTCCCTTCTACACTAGTATCACCTATTAAGTTAAATTTACGATTCGGCAAGTTTTCTAAAGAGGCTGTCACCTTCATAAGTTATTACAACGATGTTTCCTTGACACAGTGATCACGGTACATACAACGCGTAACTGCATGTTGCTAACAATCTCCAAGTGGATCTAACATGGCGCCCAGTGTTTACGTATGACGTCACAAGTCGCTAGTTGTCCAAACTCTCCTAGTATACGGCTCTGGGATGAGCGGAGCGCCGCCATTAGTTGGCGGGTAGCATATAAGAAACTTTGGGCATTGCGCAAACCCTCAAAATGGCACTTGGCGAATGAGAATATTTTAAAAGAAAGGGTGAAATTACTATTTTTTGGCTTTGGGCGTGTAATGAATAAATAAAAAAGTCTTACTTTGAAACCAACACTTTCAGTTTACACTAAGCGTGAAAAGAAAAGTGCCATTGGTTCCTACCATTTATTAATGTAACGAGTGATTCAAAGTTTTATTAATCGAAGCCACAGCTTGGATTGTAGGAATTGCTAGTTCAGTCACGTGGTTTCGTGCCTTCGTAAGCGGTCGGTTCGGATGAATATTATATCCATGTTCCCTTTGGATTCATATTGAACGCTGTTGGTTTGTTCAGTGGAACAGCTGCCCAGTTATGTTAAGTTGTTCTGTAGGGGGACTTTCAACAAAGTTTAACTATTTCTTTATAAGGGGTTTTGTCCAAACAACTCCTGTATAGTAAGGTGGTAATGTGCAAATAAAGAAATAGTTCCACGTTCAAAGGTATTGTTCTGCATTGAATGCTTCGTGTCGGGTTGAGAAGACTGGTGTAAATATAGTTGAAATCAATTTATACCTTTCAGGGATTTAAAAATAAATTTGAAAGGTGGCATTTTCCAACAAAGGCAACTTTGTTTTGCCGGAACTGTTTCACCAAGCAACTTCGTCGACCGTGCTCAATTCAATGTAAGCAAGTCGACCAACCTACGTTCATGCATATACAGAGCTAGCTAGTGTACTGCTTCGTTGATGCAATTGCGACAGTAACCAAGGCCAGGGAACGATCCACCTCTAATTTCAAGGTATAGAAATTTATCGTTGATTTCATTACCGTGTATGGATTGTAAATCGCTTCTTTATTTTATTTTTAATATTTGTTGTAGTTTTTCAAGTAAAGCAGAGGAATAAACAGCCTACTCACGGTACATTAAAGTTGCCGTAGTCCTCAGTAAAGGACTATGTATCGACGGTCGCAAAATTTCCCCCAGTACATATTTTTAGGGAGCACTTACTCGAATGTCCATACATAGTCCTTTACTGAGTGCTAAAGTTGTCGTAGTCTTGCTCAAACACAGTTACGTAGGCCTAATACCTAATGTTGAAGATCAAAACAACGCTAACATTAACTGATGGGCCTGTCCCAGTACAAAAGGTGCGCCCAGCGTAGAAACTGCTGCTAGTTTACTGCATATTAGAAAAGCAAAATTAATCTAGGATCGATAAGTTGCATAGGGTAAGGACTGTGCCATCAGCAATAGTGTATCACACAGTCTGAGGCAAATTTCAACGAGGTACAAAGATTTCGGGGCAACTAATAAAAGGAATAGCCAAAGTAATTCCAATATCGTTACATCCAGGTTGGGCAATTGATTAGAAATAATAGCTTATCGATGTCCTTACATCCAGGTGAGTACTTTCATTTTCACACCAGTGTTCAGTAGAATACATACTGCTTTTTCTCACATAGCCTAGACCCCCCTGCATGTGTGGGAAATATTCCACGTTCGTCGGGTAACCCAAGAATCCCAACAATATGCTTATTTTGTTTATAAGAAATCCCCAAGTGTGCACGTTTTCAAGGCTTCGATTACTTGCCCTGCAAGTACAATTGTCTAGTTTAGAGTTATTTCACTACCTCAAATTTCGTGTAGATATGTGGTCATCAGAGAGTAAAGACTGCCATAGGCGTGTATTGTATTTTGAGGGAGCGGACAAAAGATCATCTGCCTGAAAAATGCCATCCTGCATATCAATTTGTTTGAAAACACTTTCCTCTGAACTGATATGTGATGTATTCAGACGCTCATCCCGTATACCTGATTGGTCGATGGACGTGACCAACTGTTCTGTTATCCACTGCACACTTAAACTCGTTTGTTGTACACACAACGAGCGCGCTGTATTTTGTCTGTGTCGCGAAAAGTTGAAGTATACAAATCGCGAGCGTTATTTCATTGGTGCAAGACTTATGCATATGTGACTGTTTGTAAGTAATTTGGCTTGGTCCCTTTGGGGGAGTGTTGAAAATTGGAAAACAAAGGTTACCATTGAAAAGTTTGCATTATAAGCAATCCAGCGATGCATGAATATCGACGATCCGTGCTTGCTTGTACAAACAGCAGTAGGTCGAGAGTTCATTGTCATTGCCTACCATGCAAAAAGATGTCTTCGAAATCTGCCGTGGTCCCTATGTAAAAGTTAAGTATTATGGGTCTGTTTTTATATCATTAGAAAGATAAGACAGTGCCACTCAAAAAAAAAAAAATGTTGTTAGGAACAGAGGACTGATGATCGAGACTTTGTACCCGTACTATTTCCTATAGAGCGCGTATTCGTCGCGTAAGGTAGGCTTACACACGTTCAATGGGGCAAAGAAAGAAACGAATCGATATGCCCAAAAATCTGTCTTAGCGAATCACTACCATCAGTTGGAGCCGAGCTTAGAACAAATTTTGAAACATACTCATCCCACAGGCAGCCGAAAATGCCATTTATGGTCTGTAAGCAGAATTTAAACAGTCGTTATTTTGAGATGGACTGAAAAAAGCAAGTGATAAGAAGCTGCCCAATAAAATGCACGGGGTAGCAATGCTTGAAGTAAAGAAGGGGCAAAGCAGAGTTATATAAGGGACAGGTGTTAAGAAACTAGGACACATCGCAAAAGACTATTTAAGCTGGAATATGACCTTATCATTTAGTACTCCGTACGTCGGCCTTGGATCTCCGGACGACCTGTAGTTTCTTGGGACTGATAACCTGCCACTGAATAGCACAATGCACATTATGCGGGCGCTATTGGAAAAAGTCTTGAAAAAATTGGCTACCATTTCAAATATATTTGGAAATCTTTAGGTTATGCATTAAAAGGAATTTAGCAGAACTTTTCACAAAAAGTTGGTTTTATTTGCAGGTCTGGGGAATTGAACACTTAATTGGGTTTTTTTTTTATTGAAGATCAATCTGCCCAAGTTCATGTGGGCATAATCAAGACTGAAGTTGGTTGAGGTTTATAAAATATTTGTCGTATGGTTAAATGGAAATTATTTTATTTTTATTTTTGGAAATTATGAGTTTCCTTGAAGGGTATGGTCTCACCGTAAACACAATAAATGAATTAATTGGATCGTGCGGAAGCGGGGGAGCGAGAAACTGGAGTTTGATAGTCCTTATATCTTAATTGTATAGATGAAGGCTCCCCTACGAAACTACGAAATTGGGTCTTTCCCTAAGAGTAGGGCAGCCTTTCCGAACTTCCCGAAGGGGGGGGGGGGAGCAATGGCTGGCCGCCTCCACTATCGCCATCCTTCGTTTGTTTTTGTGTTTGTCTTGTCCTTTAAGGAAGGAACATTTTCCAAGAGTTTAACGATGTGTTGTTTTTTATACTCATGAGTTTTTATTTCACAGAATCTTCGACATTTCCATACTGTAATTTGCAGATGTATTCGTTAAGTGCAGTGTGTTTCTGTTTTTATCATCATAGTTTACAGATCGATATGTGGGCAGCGTATTTGTCTTTGAAGAGGAGATTCTTCTTAGGCTTAACATTATATATATAGATGATGCGTTCCGAATAGAATGGGCATTTCAACTACAAGAAGATAATTGGTAGAATAAATACGGTAAAAAATGCATTTTCAATATTGCAGTTACCGACTGTCCAGAGTTTCGAAACTTGGGGAAATAACCGTTCAGGTAACCAATGGTCTTACGATTGCAACATAACCTGTTTTAGGGTAGTCATATTGTGGTATGTCAACATTTTTAGGCACCAAATCAAGATTCTATTTGCAGGAATTCTAAGGCGAGATTTTACAACAAATTGAAGTCAAAGTCCAGTTCTATGCATTCCTGATTGTACGTTGCTGGTAGACCTACGTGGTTCTTAAAACCCCACTTCCTGAAAGTCAAATTCCTAGAACATTGCCGTATTGGTCTCTTTTTCTCAGTGCATAACGTTCATAACTTGATGGGTTTGACGCAGTGTTGAGTCCCACATACTTATTAAAATCGCTACTTTTACTCTTCATACAAAAAAAAAATTGTTCACAATAAAAAAAATAAGTAACGACCATCTAATGGCCCTATTGCTGAATGTGATGAGCTTGCTTGTGCTCTGCCATTCGACCCGATGACAAAAGCTCCATGTTTGTGTTCCAATTTTGTTAATTCCTGCAAATAGCCTGCACATATTATTAACTGTTCCCCGTTCTTTTCTCTGTGCTTATAAAGCGCTCAGTTCTTCGGAAAGTTATATTTGGAATTTTGTTATTAGAGAGTACGCAGGGATAGACGCATCGATGAGAGAATTTAAGGTACGGGACGTGACAGAAGATTATTTCTCAAAAGATATAGGCCTACAGTGCTAAAAGTTTGTCTGAGCAGAGTGCCACCATCAGTTGGCCCGGAGCGTTGAAAGTCTGGCAAAATTGCGAGCCCCCTGACAGCCGGAAATACCACTCCCAAAGCTGGTATTCAGAACCTTCACAGTCATTATTTTGTAATTCTGGAAAAGGGACCATCCAAGAGGAGCAGAACTATCAGTTTAAGCGGATAAACTGAAAGTGAAAACTCGCAAACCTTGAAACAGCGTTTCCTGAAATCAGGGCATTCGTTAGCATTTCATTTTTTGGGAGAAAGATATTTTGCAGTCCCACCACTGATTGGCGCGGAACGTACAGAGAATTTTTGAAACTAGGACTCCTCAGAGAGCCGAAGATTTCCTAGGCTTATAAAGGGGATCCAAGCAGTCGCTTTTTGAGTTTTCGTTTTCAAAAAAAAAAATGTTCACTTGAAACTAAAATTCTGCTAGGATTTGTTCAGTGTCTAAGCGGAGCACCCCCATTAGTTATTACACGAAATTTTAAATAAATGTAACCATGAGACAACCGGAAATGCCATTTTACATTCTTAGAAGGAATATCTAAACAGTTGCTACTTTGATAAGAAAATTACCAGATAGAAAGTGGTGATCTGGTATCTTTACGGGGGAAAACTATTAAACGGAATTGAAAACATGTTGATGTATTTTGATACTTGCGGCTCTTGACTAAATTCAATATGTATTCAATAAACCAGTTCGGTAATTCGTTTCGATGGCAATGCACATGCGCATATCGCCCAAATCGTCGGAATAAACGAACTAATCCCACACCTACGACACGTATTCCAAAATTTGAGTTTGAATGAAATTTTGGTTAAATCATTCTTTCTAAAACCATCCATAACATAAGGAAGGATCTCAGGTGCGGTTTTGTTCTGTGGATTGCGTCTCAACTGTCTTTTGGTGTACAAATTTGCATGTCAATCTGCCGTAAAGTGGCACTGAGACCCCTATTTTCGTTCGAGTTGGCTGGACACTTAAAAAGTGTTGTATGCACGTACTGACGAAAACAAGTGAACGCTGTACGCTACGTGCTGAGCTCACTTTGTATATCCCACGCTGTGCCCAACAATTCGCGAACGAATTACGGAACTCGCTTATTGATGTAATTGTCTATGCGTCTGCCTGCTACTTCTATTAGTAACACCTTTCGAAAAAAAAATTTACGAGGTGGGTCCAAATGAATTTTCGTGCAGACTTATGGGATGACATTCTTATACACTGTATCATTATGTTGTTGAAAAGCAAAACAAAGACCCTATGTTAATTTACCTTTCCCGAGTTTCCGCTGCAGCGAAAGAAGAGATGAAACACTTGTAGAAACTGCAACTGAACACCACCCCGTCTGCCAGTATAATCAATTTGGCAATTAAACACTTCCCAGAACTTTTTGAACCAAATTCCCCAATATCTTAGAATTTCAGGGAAAAATTCTCCAGGATTACAGCATGAAGTGGGACTGAGGAAAAACTTTTTTCACAAGCTACCCACTGTGTTTCAAATCTTTGTTATAACTTTTATTTTTCATGAAAATTTCACTTTGAAGATAGTGCTTCTGTTTTTTTGGGAAGACTTGAAAGTATTAAAGTAATCCGTCTTTTCGGGCATTACGTTGCAAAAGATAAAAAACACGCTGAAGAATGATTATTTCTTGTAAGCGACAGGATATCCAAATATGTTGCGATTTTTATCTCGCTGATATTTCGTTAATTTGTTAGTCTGATCATGATCATACGTTTCTATTTTTCGGGAAAATGCTTTAAAAATTTGAATATTCGACCATGTCGGCCATTGTGTTGGAAAAGATTGTGAAGTAAAACTCCCAAATAAAAGCTTGTTTGCGCTGTCCGAATGTGAAGCGGTGTTTTGGAATTTGTTGTTTTTTATGAAAATGTAACCAAGGTTATAACGTTTCTTTCTTGTTTGGGAATGATCATTTCATCCAACTCAAGAGACTGTCCGAATTTTACCTAGATTTTTCGGACATATTTTGGGCAATCTGTCGCCTCGTACACCTACGTCTGAAAGACCATATGAGCAGAGTGCCACCATCGGTTGGCGCCGAGCATTTACAAAGTTTTGGAAATCGCAACCCTCAGACAGCCGGGAACCGCGTGTTTGGACTAACGGTAGAGCATCCGCCTCTCACGTGGAAGGCCCGGATTCGATTCCCGGGTCGAGTCATACCAAAGACTCCGTTGTGAGTGATGCTCCACATACTCAATGGAGTAGGGAAAACAAACCTGTCAGCCACAACTGGGAAAAAGGCCGTGGCCGGCTTGACTTGAATAGGTTGGAAACTGGGCCGTACAACTTTATCTAACAAAATCTAATGACAGTCGGAAATGGCATTACCCAGAACTTGTAAGCATATTTTAAGCTGTCGTTATTCTGAGTTCTTTTTTTAGCAACGAAATTTTTAAAACAACAAAAAGAAACCAAAAGTGTAAAATGATCAGAAATTTGAATAACGAACTAACTGTAGGGGTTATTGGTCGGTATGAGGAAGGGAAAATCTTGGGATATAAGGGGTTAGAATAGGTTAGACAGAGTTTTAAGGCCCCATTTCCAACCAATTCAAGTCGAGCCGGCCAGGGCCTTATTTCCAGTTGTGACCAATAGGCTTGTTCAGGGCGGTGTCAAATATGACACATCACATAGGTCGTTTTTGGTTGGAATAGTGCCCTATTTTTTGTTTATGAAGTGAAAAACTTCAAACTTTTTTATATCCGTCCTGGTGTAGTGTTTGATGCACCTCACACTTTACACTCCTGGAGAGGAATTCCTACGAGAAATGTTCGCCCGTCTTGCGCTCATGTTCACACTTTAAACATATAATGAGATCTGAGGCCTCATACCTAGCTGGTGGTTACCCGCAAACTCTTTCCTTGGTGCAAGGGCGGATTAAAGGAAATTTGTTTTTGGGCAAACTCAACTTGAGGCCAAGACGTCTCAAGTAGTATTAGGGGATGTTGTGCAAAAATAACTTTATGGGTGGAGGGTTATGAGAAGTGGTGACTGGCTGTCCGACAGACTATCTAAGCGGAGCGCCACCATTAGTTGGCGAGGAGCGTACAGAAAATTTTGAAAAATCGCGACCTCTCAGATAGCCGGAAATTGCATTTGCCAGGCTTGTAAGTAGAAATTTAAGCAGTCGTTATTTAAAGATTTCCTTTGCAATAAAATCTTTATTTTCAAAAAAGAAAATCAGTTTGCAAAATGATCAGAAAATTACCAGATAAAATGTACAGGCCCCTTTACAGGAGGATGTGGCATTTTATAATTTTCTTTGTCGCAAAGTAAAATCTCTATTTAAAAGAATAGACCAGAACCAAACTCTTGTGTAATATGTTAAAGACGAACATATTCTAAGCACTCTGGTGAAGTTTTCATTCATTTCTCATGTTCGGTTCTCGAGATATTAGCAACTAAAGTTGACACATTTTCTACAAAAGGTTATCTTCAACCCAGCAGGTGCTATGTCATGTATTCATATTGATAGTCAATGTTTTGTTTTGTTTTTTATTTAGTTTTGATCCTGCTGTTTGATCTTAAATTGATTAGGGATGTTATCTTGCCCTTAAGGCAAATTAAGTTTCCTAACTTCCATTGCTCGAAATACACTTTTGGTTACAACATATCACAGTTAAATTGCATAAAATATGGTGTTAAAAAACAACTAAACATTTCCATCAATGTGAATACATGACATCACGTCTACTTGTTGCAAGTTCACTCTTTGTAGGAAATATGTCAACTTTAATTCTAATATCTCGAGAACCAAACATGGGAAATGAGTAAAAATTTTCCCAGTAGGCTATGCCTAGAATATGTTCCTCTTCAAAATATCAACATAAATTTGTTCTGGACCTTTTTGTTTCAAGGAGCTGCACACCGTTGAAAATATATTGAAATCATAACTTTTCAAATCATATTAACTCATTAGACCAGTGGTCGAATGAGCCTGTAAACCTGAACCGGCCACACAGAAGCATTGGTAGCGCTACAAGCACCAATAACAATACTGATTCAGTACTGCTATTGGTGCTGGTAGCGCTATCAACGCTTCCGGGCGGCCGGTACAGGGCTAAAATTTTGATACAATTACGAACTATATCCTTGACAATAACGCATAAGTTTATACTTTTTAAATAATATAAGACATTTGTATGAGAGAGAAGGGTGGGATACTTTGCCCGGATTAAGAAAATGGCTACTTTTTATTCATGTCATATCGCATAACGTTATTTTTGGAAAATTGAAGACCATGCTTTGGAAATGTGTGGGGGGCGGGGGCAAGTGCCCCCCGTGCCCCTATGACGAGCCGCTAATGCATTAATGTGACTATTGACTTTAAACATAATTAGATCCCGTGGTGTTTCCTATATGGTGATTACACCAAAAAGCTGTAAAGCAAAGATTAAGGGTCAGCTAAGCACTAAGTTCAACAGGCCGGGGAACATGCGTATCTCCATCTCGTACAGTCAGTTCTATTATTTTGGGAGACTAATTCACGTTTTGCCATTTAAGCAGAGCGCCACCATCTTTTTGGCGCGTAGCGTACCAAGAAAATTTTTGCCAAAAAGCTCCCAATAACTGCAGGAAATGGCATTTGTCAGGCCTTGCTAAACGTATCCAAACATTCTCTATTTTGGAATCTCGTATTACTGATAGCTTACATAAATCAATTGTCCAATTAGGCCGGGGAGGGGGGGGGAGGCTAGCAAAATTTGGGGGCTAAAGTCCCCCCCACCACTTAGAACGACCCATGCGTACAGCTCCCCGATGTAAAGTTGATTTCACTGAAGTGGACCGTAACATTTATAGTCCGAGAGTTATTATCTCATGAGTTTCTAAAGCTGTTGGAACTTTCTATACAAGATTGTTTTGGTCCTATGAATAACGTTTGCATCGATTCAAATGAAATCCTTCCGTTCAGTTGGAATGCCAATAATCTTATTTCCTTCAACACGTACTGGAAAACAGCGTTCATTGCCTTGCAAAACCTCCCTGCCTAGTGGATCAAACTAAAGGGATAGCGAATTAAATCTTCTCGTCTATTGAGATATTTCTAAACTAATTCAAATGGACTTATATTGCGAGCGCTTCCGAAGGCGTCATCCCTTGGACCCCTACTGGGGCTCCACCACTGGACCACGCCAGTGGTCCTGGCTGCTAGACCCAAAGGTGTAAATTGATCGATCTGTAACGGTGAGTTATATCTAGGATTTGCACTTGCTTGTCACCGTCTTTTAAGTTAATAGTAACACGGTTAGCCAAACTTAGATTGTAGCTTTAGTGGTAGAAGTAACGAACTAGAGATTTAAAAATAAATTAAAAAAACCCGCAAGTGTAAAATCAAATTTCCCAAGAAATAATATAGGAACATTGCTTTAAAAATTACCGTATATTAAACGTGAGTATAGGACGCATTAAAACTCTTATGTTTTATGCAGCCCCTTGCAGAGGGTAACCATCTCGTTTGGTGTAATGTAATTATTTAAGGAGTATGTCAATACCAAGATCCTTTAACATATTTGAAATTGGTTGATCTTCTTTGTCTGCTTAATATTTACATTATCTTGGACAGTTGACTGGTTGATTGTTTGTGCGAACGGTGTATGTAAAGGTTAAGTTTAATATAGTTTTACGGCCCAGTGTTGAACCAAATGGCTTATATCGAGCCGGCCATGGCCTCGTCTTCCAGTTGTTTTCACTGGCTTGTATGAAAAGCAGGAAAAGCCGATAAAACATTACGATCATAACTTGCATACTTTTGCACTGTGTAAAATTCTATTAAAATTTGAAAAATCTAATAAATGAATAAGGAAGTGTGCGAGAGGGAACATTCTCAAGCAACTTTTTTCCACAGTGTATCTTTGTTGATAGGAAAATATGTAAATCATGTAGAAAATGTGGATGGTTCTTCCTATCATCATGGCGTGCTTTTCAAGAAAAGATATCGCATGTCAATAACTTACTTTCATTCCAGACTCTACAACGGCATGGAGGGGAACTTGAAGGTGATTTAAGGAAAACCAATCAAAAAGACCAGCTGTGCCTTTGGTAATTTCATATATCCTCATCTGATAGACTGAAAGCTCCTTTTTATCTTCTCCCAGAAAGTTTACAACACCTGTCACGTTCAGAGTCATTCCTTCGAAAAAACAGGTGTTTGGGCTGGTGATAATAGTAACTGTTTCAGTTGGAAAGAAACCAACACGGTGATCTTCTGTTATTCCAAGGAAAATTTCTCGGCAATGGGCTAAAATTAGAACCGCATTATTCTGACGAAAATTTATCCCATTAGGATCACTAAAGTTTCTTTTAGCAACAGCATACATGAGGATAGGCTCAATGTTGTATAACAGAAGATTTCTCAACTCTTCATCATCGAACATCACTGGTGGGTTCTTCTGTTTGAAAGCTACATTTTCAAGGATCGCCACCGTACTGTTAGATTTCTTATAGACCACATACTTTTGCTTACAACGAAGTAATATATTCAACTTGTCTTCGGTCTTAAAGTACACATTGTAAGGACCGTGTTTTCCCAAACTGTGAACATGGGGATAACGAAGCTGTGCAGAATAAGCTTTACTGGTGCTTTTCGGACCTATGGATGGGAGAAATTGCCGTTTAATGAAATTAATTAACCCTAAAAGATCACCGTACTTCTCAGAGGAATAGCATCTAGAAGGATTACTTATATCATGTAACAGTGATGTCATTAAAACAGTTTTCATTCTTTTTTCTACTGTCATACGAAGGCAAAAGTTACATAGGTCTACTAATGGACAGAATCGTTGAGCTTTGGTGTATGTACTCTGTTAAATTGCGTTCTTAAAATTACAACAGCAATCTGCACATTTTATTAAATTTGTGAACTCAGGTATATAATGTCTTAGTGCTAATATTTCATAAAGACCAATCTAAGTGGTATCACTCTACCTTAGATCGGTAAACTCAATTAATTTAGCCTATGTCCTGGCTCTAATATTTCATAAAGACCTATCAAAGTGGTATGACCCTACCGAAACATTCATACATTATCTTTAAAAGTGCAAATGACGTGATCTGTTTGAAGTAACCAAGGAGAAGTCGGATTAATAAACAATCATTTCGGGCTTTTCCTTTACATGTACAGATTCACTAACTGCCCATGTTGTGACCCTAATATGAAATTATGAGATTTATGAAAAATGTTTTGATATAAATATTTTCCTAATCTGAATATAACAGCTCTATGGCAAGGGTTATGTTAAAAGGACTCACCTATAGCGGGCATTCTTCGCTTCCAATCTTTTTGCCTAGCACCACTGTGCGGGACTTTGTAAATTCTCGTCGCCATCTTTAAAAGCCCTTTTCACAGTTAATCAAGTGTAATATGCGAGTAGCTAAGAGGAAGTGAAGCAAAAAACAGAGATTGCAGCAGGTACGTCGCGAGCTCTGTTCACTGAGCATAGGTACCAGGAAGTGGTGAGGACTTGTGGCTCGCGATTCTCTTAAGGCTGAAAAGCGAGGGCGTGTTGTAGTATGTCACAAAGGTTAAATATTAAACAAGGCAAATAAAAAAGTTACATTTCGGCAATAAGGGTAAAAGGCAAAGGTTGAAGGGCTGCGTAGCTTCTGGCTAGAAACATTACCTTTGAAATGTGTACATTTCCACAAAAGAAAAACAAGCGCATTGAGTTTTCTCACGGACTTTCTACACATGAACATAGCATAGTGCATGGAAGATTGTCGCTACCGTATGTGTGAGAAAAAGCGCATCGAGATGGCGGTCTGCTTTGGTTATGTGTTTAAAGCTTGGACTTGCTCAAGTATATGTCCATATTTTGCAAGAAAGTTGAAATATTTTTTTAAAATATGGCAAAGTCAAAATCAGTTCACGTATTGCAGGAATATGATATTGTTTCCCATGCAAGTTTAACTTCTGTTTAAAATATAACAGAATCGTCGTCAAATCAGACGATTTATAGCTTCAGGGCGGCCATCTTGGTGCGCCTTCTTTGTTCCAGTCGGTGGCGACCACCTACGGATAGGACGTACACGTTACATGCTCTGTCCATGTATATAAGTCCGTGAGTTTACTATATCGATGCTTTAAGCAACAATTTACCAATCAATAGAAATTTCTGTGGGATGATGGTCTATCATTTCAAAATTCTCATTTTCTCCCAGAAACTATCTAAAACTGCCAACATACACCTAACAACTTGGGTGTTGATACCTGCCATTTTGTTTCGAAATTGGGGAACTAACATGAAATGCAGAATTGCAGTTCGGGCGGTAACCGCTTCTGGAAGAAAATGAGAATTCACCCAATAGGGGAAAATTTTTAACAATGAGTACTTATGAACTCTTAGTATACAACTCTTAAATATCCACGGCGTGTATTCGGTTAGAGGGCACCTGGTGTTCACACTTAAAAAAATGTAAAATCTGGATGCTTGCCCACCTCCTCCTGTGTAGCTACGCCGCTCCGTTGTAGAAACCTTACCAAGACAAGAGAAAAAATTTGGACAAGATGCCCCCCCCCCCCCTTAGCTTTGAAAATCAAATTGACACACCTGGTAAATGATCACGATTTGCCAAATAAAAATGTAAGGAAGCAAAGTCATTAGTCGTCCCCGGCCATTCTTAATCTGGTCTTTGGCGGATTCTCCTTTTTGATTTTTTTTTCTGCCGCGAAGGTCATTGATGCAAAATGCTGCTACATCTGCATGGCTTCTCTTTATACCCGAGTCACTTGCTCAAAATACCCTAATTCGGCTTTAAGCAATGACTGATAATTTCTCATTTTGACGAAGAGCAAAACATTGTATGGGAACCTACGTTGTTCGCTTTATCTGTTTCGCCTTAGTTCTCAAACCACGGAAAGAGACACTTGTGAAGCCAACAGTCCCCAAAGAGCCTTCCCTTTGGCCCCTACGCCCATCTAGTGCTGTTTACTTCACACTCGAATTTAGCAGAATAGGTTAAATTGGCATTGTGTGTACTCTGGTGTTTTCTGTTTTTGATTCGTTAGTTACTAAGATGAAATTTCCTGTGACGGGGAAAGGGATTTTTGTCAAAGTCATGGCTTTCCAAAGTTTTTCGGTTTCCTCACTTGCAAGAGGTGTACTTTCACAATTTCTCCTCTCTGATTTGTTGTATTAAAGCACACGTACATTCTTATGACTTTTTTCACAAACATAATAAATTTAACCATTATAACTATTCTTTTTTTCAGGTTTCGATCCAAGATTTTATGTTAAACGGGACTAATTTTGAGTCACTTCGTTGAAGCAAAAAGCTAAAAAATATTAGAGGCATCAAAGTGTTGGAACTTAAATGGTTATATCTGGCATCTGGAAATTAACATACGAACAAACTGAAAAACCATGTTAAATTTATATAAATTACATTCATGTCACCGCTTTGAAGTAGTCGGTTGTATTTAAAATTCATTTTTGTAATTAAGAATCGAGAAAAAAGTTTTGCCTAACCTCTACTCCTCTGATACCTTCTTTACAAAAAATGAAAGCAAGCTTCATTAGTTGCGTTATATTTTATCTGGAGTAACAAATATTTAGGGAGGGACATTTTACTCATATTTTTCAAGGTCAGGTGACCACTCGGACCGTGTATTTATCGAGAGAGTAAGCTAAAATTTTATCTTGAGAATCGTTACTTGAAGGAAATATGATTGACGGTAAGGTAAGGAGTAAATGATCGGATTTACTCGGAAATGCTATTTCCGGGGATCTGGGAAATATTTTCGGCCAAATAAAATCACATCACCTTCTGATTAGTTCGGGAGATAACCGCTTTCGGGGTAAACCAATCCCCCAATGGTAATATTTTGCCATGGGTGGTGCCATTTTCAAATATCACCCATGATGCATTGCAACCCTGCCCTGCAAATTCAACGGAAGATAACGTTCAAAACAACATGGCAATTTTTATCGATTTTAGGAAAGAGACATTCAGGCATGTTTAAATCTCTGTTGATAGGGGAATAAAAAAAACCTCGTCTTCTTTGGTTGTTCAAAGCGCCGCTTTTGAATATCGAGCAATTTTGCTATAATCCTTATCCCAAGCTCAATTCATGACTTAACAGAGCCGTGAGTTTGTGCAGTATTCCCAGCTTTAAGGTGTGTAGGTGGATCGTGCTAACATCTGCGTTTGTAAATACGTTGTAAAAGATTCCTAGTGCTTTCGTTCATGGCGTCTGTACTATGGTATCTCATGAGAATACATGAACATTCGTGAAACAAATCAACCACTGTTGAGGGGTAGACAGTGAATGCTCATAAATATCCATACCGTTGGGGAACAAGCAAATTTTCTCCCGGTCTGGGTAAACTTCATCCTCCCCCCCGGAGTTGGTTATTTAGCTGATGATAGTGAGGATTGGCCAAGACAGTCTTCCCCCATTTTCCACCCCTTTCGTGACTCAATCGTGCTGCCATAATCTGGCGGAGAACTAAGACTGGATCCCTCCAATCATTTGTGTTAAGCCTAGCCACGGAGTGCAAATCCAGCGTTGCGTGCGCTACAAAACTATGGAAAACTAGGAAACTTTTGGATTTAATGAGGTTCGGACTTATGACCTGACGACTCAATTGTCCCACTACTCAAAGTCCCTTTTTTATTTTTTTTTTTTATTTTTCGGATTTGATGTAAAGGGGAAAAGAAGGGTTTGACTTGGAAGAAAGGTTTCAGTTCTGAAATTTTTGAGGAGTGCTTATTGTAAGCATTCTGTTGGAATTTGTATTCACTGAAATCCGATGTGCTGTTCTCAAGATATGATCAGGTAAAAGCGGCCCATTTCAAGAAGAAGTGAACTTGAAGCAAACGCATGTGACATTATTCTTACATTAATGGACAGTTTCTTTTTTGTTTTGTTTTTCTTTAAACCTTATAGCCTATTCTCTTCTCCAGATCACATATTATCAGAATGTGATTTCACTTGTGGCATGAGAACTTAAAAAACTTGGCACCCCCCTTAGGGAGATCCTATTCCTTTTACCATGTTACTTTGAAGTCAATACAACAGTCTGAAAAAAGGGGGGAGTATTTGTAGTCAATGTGAAGAAGTGATATAACTTCTGCTGTCCCGAAGCTCACTTTGAAACACTGATCAAGTGACTTCATTTTACAAGTGGAATGAGAATTTCAACGCACTGTCCAGATTTGGTTCCTCTTTCACGTATGAAAAGTACAGAAATATTTTTCTGTAAATTGCCTGTAGATACCGTAAAAGAACCGAAAAAACCCAAAAGAAATTAAAAATTGGGATGTGAATATGTTTTAGTCGGTAGGTTAGGTACTCATACACGATCGCCTGTGTATTAAAGTGACTTTAACGAGACAAGACTATTTCAAGGACAAACTGCTTATGAGATATAACAGTCAACATTGACATTGACATTTGTAAATTAAGCTGACCCAAAACTCGTCCGAATTGGGAAAACCAAAGCAGTAACGCCATCAATGGTTATAAAATTGTTCGCATTATTAAAATAATGTATTTAAAACATGTTAATTTAAGACTGGTCCGTTGTTGATTAAAACCCGCCAAATTGAAGAAGTTGTTCTTCGAACAACAAATTAAAATGATCTCCAATAAAAGGTAAAAAAGGTGAAAAGGTATTAAAGATATCCTTGTCAAGTCTAGGTTTGCAAGGTTCTAGGGATAAGGAAAACATAATTCTGTTGATATTTTCCTTGATGCTCTCTAAGGGTGTTCACGCTTACGTCGTTGGTTGACTTTATTGGCAGGGAACATGAAAGACACACATATATATATATATATATATATATATATAGGTCGAAAAGAGGTAGTAAAAAGTGCTTAAAAGTTTGCGGAAAACTCCACGACGTTTCGGGTATAAACCCTTCATCAGGTGGCAAAAACCAAACTGAACAACCAACAGTAACAATTGGACATGACAAACATCAAATCCGAAGCGATCGCTGTAAAAACAGAACCGGACGAAAGTGACTGTCAGAAAACATGAGTGCGAAGGATGAAACACAAATCAAAAAAAGAAAAAGAGCGTCCTGGATGAAAAAATGCACGTAAAAATCGAACATGTTCTTAAAAAAGGGAAAACAGGAGACAAAAACTAGCTCCGGAAAAAAAATTTGTAAATAAGGCCTACACAGAAAAAAACGAGCACGAACGGGTAAGTGTAAAAGGAGTAAAAACTGGTACAAAAAGGGGGTGAATATTACAAAAGGTCAATTCTAACGTTAAGCCCGTGTGGAGCGAGAGTACCTAGCCTCATGATCAGTCGGTTTTCAGCACTAAGGCGGTCACGATCGGAGCCTAGGCACATTACAGCTGCCGTAACGGTTAAATGCTGTATTGAACAAGGTGAAGGGGGATTGAAATGTGCAGCCACCGGGTATCCATGGAGATTCTGTTTGATGGACCTAAGGTGCTCGGTGACTCGATCCGCGAGGCGGCGCTTGGTCTCTCCCACATATAACGAGTTACATCTCCCACAAGCTAAAATATACACTACATTTGAGGAAATGCAGGAGAATCTTTGTTTGACAATAAAGCTATTGCCGTTGGGGCCAGAAATGTTGACGAGGTCGTGTTTGCCGACAACTGGACATATATTACACCTCGGACGGTTACATGGAAAGGTACCAGCCGTGTCGTTGAAAGAAGTTTGTGGGTGGGAAGCCCGAACTAAATGGTTGGCTAAATTTTTCTCAACTCTAAAGGCAGTGATGGGGGGTTCCGGAAAAACATCACGGGTTGAGGGGTCTTGTCGGAGCAACTTTACATTTTTGTGGATAGCGTGTAAAATAGGACGGATCGAAGGGTGATAAGAAATAACTAAAGGAATACGTAGATTGGTACCAGATTTGCTCTTTTTCTCCAAGGCTTCCTTTCTGCTGGTTCCTTGAATTCTGCGTAGGGCATTAGAGAGGATTTTGGCAGGGTACTGGCGTTTTTCAAAAAAGGACAAAATTTCTTCAGAGGCAGTAGAGAAGTCAGAATCCTCCGAACAAATTCGTCTGGCTCGCAAGAGCTGGGAATAAGGGATAGATTTAGTGCAAGATTTGGGGTGATTGGAAGGGTACAAAAGGTAGTTATGCGAGTCGGTTGGCTTAAAGTGTAGGTTAGAGGTAATTGTACGGTTATTAATGGACAGTTTAAGGTCGAGAAAAACAACAGATGAGTCCGAGATACAATGAGTAAATTTCAAAAAGGGGCAAAAGGAATTAACAAAGTCGATAAAAGTTTCTAAATCACGACGGGATCCAGAGGCAACTCCTACAATATCATCAATATACCTTTTGTAAAGTATAGGTCGTGGCCCGGTATACTGAGGAAAAAGTTGTTCTTCAAAGTGGCCCATGGTCAATCAGGCAACAGAGGGACCCATTTTGGTTCCCATGGCCACTCCTTTAACTTGACGGAAAAAACGCCCATTAAACTGAAAACAATTTTGCTTGAGAACAAGTTCCGTTAAACGTAGGAAGGTGTCGGTCGGTACAAGGGGATCACGCCGTTTGTCTAGGTAGTAACGGATAGCTGTTAAGGCAGCATCATGAGGAATGGACGTGTAGAGGCTGGACACATCCATGGTGAATAAAAGACGTTCACCGCACTTTTCAGGAAACTCAAAGTCACGAATAAGTCTCAAGAAATGTGGTGTGTCTTGAACAAACGACGGCAAGGCTGATACTAAAGGGGAGAGCACGGAATCTACATACTCAGAAATAAGAACAGTTGGGCAGCTGTGTGAAGAAACTATAGGTGTACCAGGGTTGTTTGCTTTGTGGATTTTGGGAAGTAGGTAAAAATTGGAAATCTGTGGGCAAGGGTGTAGTAGAGAAGTAGCGTTTTGGGGTAGTTGGTCACTGTCCATGAGTTGGGTTAATGTGTACTTAACTAACTTTTGGCAATCAGGAGTGGGGTCAGCGGGAAGTTCTGAATAAGCACTTTGGTCGGACAGCTGTTTGTTGGCCTCAGCAATATACAAGTCCTTTCGCCAAACTACAACAGCTCCACCCTTGTCTGCTGGTTTGATGATGATGTCCCTGTTACTTTTAAGGGATAAAATGGCATCCCGTTCCTCAGGACAAAGGTTTCGCAGTGGGGTCATTTTAGGGGGAAGGAGATTGTTGACATCTTTGTTAATTGTATTAATAACATTATCAAGGGTGGGATTTTCTCCTGGCTTGGGCGTCCAGGAGGAACGGACAGAGTTGGCGGGGTTGGGAACTTCCTCTGAGGGGGTGTCATCCTGATGGTCTGTTATCCCGAAATGGTAGCGAAGGCGGAGTTTCCTACAGAAAGCCGAAACGTCTCTGCGTATGGAAAACTCATCAGGAAGGGGGTTCAGTGGTAGAAGTTGAGGCCTTTCGCTAAAACTGAGCGTTCAGAGGACGAGAGTTCCAGATCGGACGGGATGGTGACCACAAGCTTGGTGTCTGGCTGGTTATTAATGTTAGTTTCGGTTTGGGTGGGCGGGGATTCGGGCAACAGGGTAGCCAAGGTCTTGGATTTGGAGTCTTGTAAGAAATTATGTAGTCTGCGGTTGTAAATATGAATAAGGAAGCGAACTTCTGCAGCTTGGGGGTAAGGTTTCAAACAGAAGTGACTTTTTTCCTCAATAGTTATGTCAAAAGAAGTCTTCTTCCTTTCCATACTGCGAATGGTAGAGCGTATCAGACTGACAGAACACGAGCGTAAGTATCGTGAGGTATCTCGTCTAAAATGAAAATCGTACTCGGATTGAACGTGAAAATTCAGTCTGAAACCTCTTGGAATTACACGTCTACGAAGACAAGTTCCCAAGAAATTAATGTGGCTGGCAAATCTGGTCTTACCAAAGGTGGCCATGGCAAGAGAATAAATAATGGGAAAGCTTTGGGCTGGGAAGTGGGATACTTCCTCCGTAAATCTCCTGCGGAGGTTCGAAACGAAATGTTTTAAGCTGGGCATGAGGCCGCGAATAAAAAAATTTTTGTAAACGTGCTTAAAAACGGACACGATCAAACGGTAAACTGTACTACAGGAGACTTATAACAAGAACAAACACCAATCTGGATAACTAACTATGAGAAGAGGAGTCCTGGACAGTAAGGGAGGGAGATCAGGGTACAAAAAGGTACAGCTGGAGTGAAAAAGTACTACAAATTACAAAAAAGTGAGAGATTCAGAAGTGGACAAACCTCCTGTACTTTAAAACGGGCACTTCCAAAGTTCACTTACTGAATCGGGACAAAAGAACGTAGGCCAACCGTAAACAAAAAATGGGGGTTTCAAGACAGTCATCAAGGAGAAAAAGAGGTGAGAAATGTTAGGTTACCAATAAGGAGTGAAAAAAGTGATGTAGGAATAAAAAAAGGAGGGAACAGGGTTGTAAAAATGAAGAAAAAAAAATTTTTAAAAGGAGTTTGTAATTTTTAAAAGGAGTTGTAAAAGGAGTTTTTACTCCTTTTACACTTACCCGTTCGTGCTCGTTTTTTTCTGTGTAGGCCTTATTTATAAAATTTTTTTTCCGGAGCTAGTTTTTGTCTCCTGTTTTCCCTTTTTTAAGACCATGTTTGATTTTTACGTGCTTTTTGTCATCCAGGACGCTCTTTTTCTTTTTTTGATTTGTGTTTCATCCTTCGCACCTCATGTTTTCTGACAGTCACTTTCGTCCGGTTCTGTTTTTACAGCGATCGCTTCGGATTTGATGTTTGTCGTGTCCAATTGTTACTGTTGGTTGTTCAGTTTGGTTTTTGCCACCTGATGAAGGGTTTATACCCGAAACGTTGTGGAGTTTTCCGCAAACTTTTAACTATATATTACTTTTTACTATATATATATATATATATATATATATATATATATATATATATATATATATATATATATATATATATATATATATATATATATATATATATATATATATATATATATATATATATATATATATATATATATATATATATATATATATATATATATATACCCCACCATGTCCTTCAAACTTGTTTTCCTAACTCCAGATGTCTCACTTCGAAGTGCTTATTTGTATTAAAAATACCTCTACTTTATAACAAAGCCACGCAAACTTATGTAACGTGGGCACATCGAATCAGATTCCTTTTGTTTTTCTTTATTATTTGATGTACAGTTTGTTCTTGAAATTTAATACTGTATGAATGTTGGAATACTTTTTCCTGTAGAGCTAGCATTACTCTACATCATATGTGGGGTATTGCGAACAAAGTTGCTCAATATGTCCTGCTGGGGCATCAAAACTTTTAATAAATTGAATACAATGAATGATAAATGAATGGCGAATAGACCCATTTACGCTTACGTCACTGGTTGGGACTGGCGGGCATAAAGAACATGCGCAGGAACGTATGCGTGCAAGTTCGTTATTGCCCGTGCAATGACTTTGCTATTGCTGGCAGAATGTAGACGAATTTAAATCTACATTTCACTATGACGAAATGTACGCGTACCTCATCAACTTTTGCGAAGCAGCTGTGACGTCTTTTGTTTGTAAACATGAATGAGGCTATTGGATCTACATTTCATTGTGATGTCACTGAATGAGTCTAGACACAATCACGAATATTAAAACCTCAGACCGCGAATGACGGCTTGCTACCATAGGCGCTGGGGAATACTTCAGGTTAGTGGTCTGAAGATATTCTGCCCAAAACTTTAATCCAACCAGAAAGACTTTGTGAGCGGAGCGCGCGGGGGAGGGGGGATACCCAAAATTTTGAAAAAATGCTCACCCACATTCAGCCTAAGTAGTCTCATTTTTATAAACTTTGGTTTGAAGAATTTTTTTTTTAAACAAAATCAACAACATGCTAAGTGATCAGAAAATGAGCAGATAAAATGTTCCACATCCATTAAAATTTTCCATGATATCAATGAATAATAATAATTTCCAATATTGCCGAAACGAAAAAAGATGAGGAAACCTGCACTGTTCTGATGAGTAGTATGTCCGACAGAGAGACTATGTGAACGGAGAGCCATGATCGGTTGGAGCGGAGTGTAAAGAAAATTTTGAAAAAATAGAATCACTCATACAGCCATATAAATTGCCTTCCCAGGCTTGCTACTGTCATAAATGACTCGTCATTTTTTTTTTGAATTTTTATTTGGAATAACATTTCAATAAAAAACAGCAAATTGCTTAGTGATCACAAAATTACTGAAATTATTTTATCACTACCAATAGGTGAAATGGTCTTGTACCTCTCTGTGGGGGGAACTCAACTTACAACGAAATGGAGAACATGAAAGTGGTTCTGACTCTTTTGCTCTTGATTTGATTCAAGTGTATGGTCCAATGAATTGATGACCCTTTTCTATGTGACTGTCCGAACTCCTGTCTATAAATGTTTTTACTTTTAACGTTCTTTAAAAATAAGTTACGTTACAAGGTAGGTTGGAGTTAGTTTTCAGCCTAGCTGAGAAATGAATGGGAAGACTTTCTCATACATCTGAATATCATGATGTGTAAATGAAAAACAGACTACTCGGTGTCTAATACCAACTGTTCGAAATAGGCTGTAGAAACGAGAAAGATGGTAAACTATTAGACCCTGATATACTTGCAAACTAACACCCTTCCGTGAAATTTGACAATTTAACACATACCAGAACTTTTTTCATCCTTCGCCGGAATATTTTACCATTTTGGTTACAATTTTTGCAAAACTACAGAATAAAATGAAGCAAGTATAATCATAGAAGAACTAGGTGTAAGTGTTTTCAAATGCTACCCGAATGTTTAAATATTTTACCAATATTCTTTATTACTTTTATTGTCCATGCGACGTTTCCTCTTATACAGAATTTATATGCTTTTAGCACGAAGCTTTGAAAGAATCCAGATTACTCGCCATTCCTGACATGGCTTTGAACAAGATTTAAATACAGGCTGACGAGTGATTGGCATTTCTTTACAGCCGTATTGCTTCCCGAGGGTGTCGTGATCTTTGTATTCACTATTATTAGAAATGATGGAGAATATGATGTTTTCCCTTTTTCCCTTTTTGGGCAAATATTTGAAAGAATTATGATATTCTACCATTTCGGACAGTATGTGTAAGGCCATGGAGTTAAGCTTACGAATAATAACTGGTTTTGAGTTGTCAAATGTATTAAAGCAATTTTTGTGCTCCTCTTGATTTTTTCATCAATATTTTACAGTGGAGATAATGTTTCGGGCACAACTGCTAACATTTTTGGCATGATTAACGTTCTCTGTGTAACCAATCAAAACCATGCAATTTTTTTAAACTTAAATGGCTGCCCCAAATTTTCCTATTGATTCCTGCCGAAACTTTTCCCACTCTCCCAACCGAACTTCAAATTTTTCGGAGATTTTAGGACATTCTTTCCCTGCCCCCATCTCCTTCGCCTGTGCTTGCTACACAAGAAGCTGCGTCATTCATAGTAAATGAGCAAGACGATGGAAGCCGGTTAAGCCTGGTCAAAAGAAACAAACTGCAAATATTCACACCCGGCAAAAGGCTACACGAATGGTAGTTCGGAGCCTCTCTTAAAAATGTACAAGATGAGTCAACAAGTGTGACAGGGAGCTATTATTATCAACTTCCTGGTGTAATGTCAAATTTTGTAGCACCTAATCTTCTTTACACCTAGCTCTTTTCAATAACCATAAAAAATAACGACAAAAATGTAAAATATGATATATTGATAATTATATGTGCAACTTTTATTTCTTTCTGCCACCCCCTTTGGTTCCCCGGGCAATTGTGATAACGCACTAGAGGAAGGCATACAATGAGCGGTTGTTAGTAGAGTGTACATTGCCGGTGACTTGAGGCCAGTGCATACAATTAACTTAGCATTGAGACCACACTATTTCTAGATGAAAGTACTACTTTTTGTTCTTTTTAAGTTATCGACAATGATCCTTGCAATAATCTAAGCCAAAACAATCAAGACTTCAGATCAAGCCTCGTAGAACCAGAAAATCATTGCAAGGATACGAATTCCATCTACAGAGTAACTGGGGCCGATATGTTTAAGAGAAGATGTATCACTGCAATGTGTAATAACCAAAGAAGATTCGGCTTAATCGTACTTTCATCGACGAATTCTCACATGCCGTCCTACGTTACTCTCTAACAGTTTATCAGTAAAATATTTGGATTTTTTGGATCTAGATTGATAAAAAAAATAAGGCGGCCGGCTATAGGCTATTCCTACGCAGAATGTTCAGACTGAGTAACAACATCTGACAAAGAATATTTGCACAAGAAATATCCTCTGCAAATAGTATAATGAAAATAGGGTAACTGGTTAATATAAACGTCTGAGCTCTCAATATCAAACCACGTTAAATAACTTTTCGCTACCTTATTGAATCTCACAACAATTAGAACACAGCAAGTCAAATGTCCATAACTTTCCACTACAATCGAGTTTGTAATACTTTAAATCTCCTAAATACTGAAATCGGTCTTAACTCTTGATGTAATATTTTACTGCCTCAATTGAAACGCTAACATGCCATTGAAGAATCACTCTGCAATTAATGTAGTCTTACTTTTGTTGTTTATAAAAAGTAAAAATTTTAGTCCTTTAGCAGTCTTCTTTAATTTCGAGGATCTTAGTAAAGGGTGGCATTGCTCTCATAACGACGTCGAACCAGTCAACACGTTCTCTTATAATTGTAATGGACATTGTAATAAAAATGAAACCTTGGGGTAATGATTGGAGATTAGGTTTTCTCCTCCACTGCGCTACTTTTAACATTCTCGGGTCTAAACACACTATAGAAAAACGTCCTTCTAGTGAGCTACACGAGTTGAAGGTAAAACTCGTTCACTTGTTTGAGTTTTGCAAATTTTGCATACATTTATACATAAAAGAACAGAAATTTACTGTTTTATCTTTTAAATCTATGCTTTTACTAATGTCCCGTCCTACCTATTTTAAGTTGATTCGTAAATAAACAGTAAATTGCTAGCTAGTCCACTTCCTGGCTCTAGATCAGTTGTGTTTAACGCTAATGTGTAGGCAATAGCATCCGCTTGACTTGCTTCGTCTTTCTTTGCCATGATGGTCTGACAAAAGGAACCCCATCTCGTTGTGACAGGAGCATTTGTGTCCCACCTTTGGTCCATCATATCACCTCCGGGTGCAGAAAGTGGATCAATGGCCCAGCTGCAAACGTCATAAACGTTTTTTGCCCATTCCTTCAAAAATAAAGAAAAGGGACGGAAGTATTTCATTGGATGTTTAAAATGACAATTGCAGTAACCAAGAGATTTAGAAAGGCAAGCAATCCGCAGCCGGTACTTTTAATGTGGCTCTACTGAGATCTGTTAAAAAAAATTGATCGGATTCGGGTTGAAAATGAATCAGGGCTAATCACAATAATTCGAAACTCATTCAACTAATTAACTAGATTTGCTGTTCATTGTTGCCCTTAGTAGATTTTCTTTAAACTGGAATATACATTTTATATAGGGTAAAACCTACTAAGATATATCACTGACAAACGCAAGAAATATTACTGTTTAAACGTAAGCAGTGATTCTGACAAATGTTATCCATGCAACATGAGTAATTTGCATCCATAGCTGCGAAACTCGGTAGATAAAGGACATGTTCCCTTTTGGAAATTACTGTTCTTGAGCTTCATTTTTTGCACCGAATTTTTGCCTGAAGGCTTCATTGCCTTTTCTCTCTTACATTTATTTACATAATTTTTCTGCTAATTAGTGTGACATAAACTTGGTAGAGTTGGATAATAAACTTACTGTAGACAATTGATACCCTCTGTGTCAGTGCTCGAATGTATAATTTCAAGAAATTTGATCAGGTCTCCATTCTATCTGCTCTTTTGTTCCCCAAGAAAAGCACTTGGGTACAATTGAAATACTTGGAAAATCTCGATATTGGGAAAGCTACGTTTCACTTTGTGCTTGTCTGATTTTGATGTGCTTTAGTATGGACAACAAACTCAAAACATTCAGAGTAGAGCAAAGGTGCAGGTACAGGGAGTCTCATGACTTTGTCCTTACTTTGCACTTTGCAGTCGTGCATGCAAAAATCACCCGACCTGGGCATAAAATTACGCAGCCGTTGGTTCCGTATGTCACCTGACCCAAATTGGATAAAAAAAAGTCCCAACTCGGTTGCTTAAGCGTTGTGCTTATTAGTTGAGTAAACGAAATTACCCAACCATTTCACCCAACTAATTTTGACCAACAAATGGTTAAAATTTGTACCCAACATATTTGCCCAACATCTGTACTGTTGGCCGATTGTTTGTTTATTTTTAATAAAAGGAGATTCAACAAAGTACCCAAGACCTTACACCGTTTGCCCTCCAACATTGGTTGGGAGCACCAATGGCAATGCACTTGGTTAATAAAGAGTGGAGTTTGTAGTTTGAAGTAATAATCCCAACCGTGCACTTTGTATTTCTTGTCCTTTTGATTACGTAGTCGTAATTTTTTTTATACGACCACTAATATTTAAGCAATTTTTCCAGTTTTTTACTGCGATTTATCGCTAGCTTTTGATTAAACAAATCCAACCTCATCCAACAATGAGATCTAAGTTAAGCACTTTGAGTAAAAAAATTATCTGTAAATCTAAATTGATCTTTAGCTCATCATATGGTTTGTCAATTACATTTAACCCCAAACGTTTTATACTTTGAAACTTGCTAAACATCTTCAACCAACACTTGAACTTTACCCAACTGTCATTTACCCAACAAATATGGGTATATTGTTTACCTCTTTGTTGGACAATAATTTGCCCCTGTTGAGCACTTTGGATTTTGCCCAACGCTTCTTACTCAACTGTTTTGAGAGTGCATGATATAGCTGTCACAAACTTGACTTGTATATCAACTGTGAAAAAAATGGCGAGAAGCAATTTTGGGAGGAACTGAGAAGGACCGAAATTAACTTGACATCGAAAATTGCAACTGAGAGAAACTTGAAAATTGAAACTGGCTAGTCTGGGCAGATATACCTAATACGACACAATAAATGCTGTAAAAGACAGATATTTATTGAGGATATATTTTCTTACCTGATCCATATACCAGTGAGATATTGACATTATCGGGATGAGTTGAATCCCTACGATACAAGCATGACGTTGAGGAAATTGATCTGGATCGCACTCCCAGTTAATAGTGTAGTAAAAAATTCCGTCTTCTTGTAGTTGTCCAAGAACGCCATATTTTTGCAGTGGTTCCGGGAATATATGTCGGTTGTTCTCACGAACAGTCCAGTAGTATTTGGTGGCGCGCAATTCGGTTGCAGTCATTAGCCGACCAAGTGCCTCCATAACGGGATCATTCATTGATGCTCCAAGTGCACCCAGAGCATGGTAGCAGTTTATTGCCTGGTTAAGAAGATAATGCGAAAATTGTCTACGTAAATAAACGCATTAGAACCATGCCATATGACTCCTAAAACACTTAGTCGGTCAAATAGACCAACGACTGGATCAACTATGCACCGAACCTAAGGTGGTCAAAAATTTTGGCTATACTTTGGTCGAATCTGACTACTTGTGAGTAATATTTGGTGAATTTGACAAAGTTGTTTTAAGAATGTGAAATAATTAAGGGAAGATTGATGGATAAAACCCTTTAATAAAAAGACTTAAATATGATCTGTAATTTCAAATCATCGTCCAATAATATCGTTAATTTATTTATTACACCGATGGTTGAAAGCAAACTGTACATGAAAATTTAAAAATACGGTTAACACTTCCATGGACCTTTCTATCTGTGAAAGTGCAAGAAACAGCGGATTTTAAACATACCTAAACTTTTCCTCAACAGACACTAGTTACACTTTGAATTTAGATTAAAAGTTTCAGCTTGGTTTGAAGATGGGGCTGTTACGGATGGGATTAAAACACTAAGTCTAATCCGACTTTCTATTGTGTTTCTTTGACTAAACCTCCCTTCCAAGAGTACGATCCCCTCATACTGCCGCAATTCTCAAAAACGTGATAGTCGAAATACTTTAATTTTATTGTGATTAAGATTACCGACTAGAAGTATTATTTTTTGCCAGTCTGTTAGTTTGAGCGACTGTAAATTCACTTTTGAGTGATCAAATTCCCTTGTTATTTTTACTTCTACAATAATTCAGGAGCATTTATTTCCGCAGAAAAAGACAGTATGACTTTTGCATATGGATTTTGAAACAATTCAACCTCTGTTAGATCAGTTAATTTTGTCGGCCCAGTGTAAGTTTAACCTAGTTGGGCTTTTGATTGGGTTCAATAAGGATTTTACTGTGTTGAGCTAGGGTCTTCTAACTGGCTTTAACTTGGTATAAAACTTGGGTAAACCAGGTTTCATCTGGAAAATAATAAGCCTCGATGTTTTTCATCAATGTTAAACTGGAGAGTACAAGTGAAGTGCTTTAATTAGTAACTAGGCCTTAAGGGTTCATGGGAGGAGTATTGTTCTTACTTTTGCCAGACATGCAGAAAATAGGTGATCATCGTTTGAACTTTTGGGTTCCCGTAGACGATTTCGTGTTATTGCTTGGTCCTAACACTCGTATCTGTTTCTGTATGAAGTTGCCCAATACATGAGGTAAGTAACGGTTATGAGTGGGATTTATAAATCTAGGCATTTTATCAAAATTATGATGAATCATTATTTTTTTTATTTACTCCTTCTATGCCTCTTGCAGGTCCTTACTCAAAATCCATATATGGGCCATATGTGGAAATTTCTGTCTGGTTCATATCTGGTCCAGATATTCAATTTGTATCTGGCTCTAACAAAAATTGGGAAGATATAACTTAATATTACTTAAAGGAATTTATGTTCCATGTAAAATTTGTTACGGCTTAAATTTTATACAGGGCAGAAATGGTCCCCATGTGGCAAATCCATATATGGGCCATATATGGAAGTCTGATATGGCTCAAGTTTTACATGGGACATATGGTGCATACCCATATAGGAAGGAAGGCCTTTGTGTAGAACAGGTACACAAATGCAACCAAAAAGTATTCAAATGCTCATATATCTAGTAGGTATTTTAATCAGTTAAATCTGGCTTGTAATGACCATGTAAAACGTTATTTACATGTTTGGACAAGCGTTCTATCAAGTTATATCTGGCTTGATATGACCATAAAAAATTTTTTTTTTCAAATCTGGACTGTCTTTTCATCAAGTTATATCTAGCTTGATATGGAAAAATAAAACTTCATTAACATATTTGGACTGGCATTTCATCAAGTTATTATATCTGGCTTGATATGGACATGTAAAACTTTATTTGCATATCTGGACTGGTATTTCATCAAGTTATAGCTGACTTAATATGGCCGTGTAAAACCTAATTTTCATAACTGGACTGGCATTTCATTAAGTTTTTATATCTTATTTCATATGGCAATATGAAACTTTCTAACACTCAGAAATTTTCAGCCACATACAAATTTTGAGTGAGGGTCAGTGATGTTTTAATTTATTGTTTCTTGCATACAACAATAAATTGAAGCATCAAAAGCAATAAACATTGCATAAGGCTTTGACCTGCCAAAATTGTATTACACTCTAGGACATGTTAAGAAAAACTCAATGTTGAGATTACATTGCAATGTGCTAGTGAGTTACATGGATTTTTACAGCCCAGTTTCCAACCTATTGGCTTAAGTCGAGCCGGCCACGGTCTTTTTCCAGTTGTGGCTCACTGGCTTGTTTTCCCACCTACATTGTAATGGGAGCCACTACAATTAAAGTCTATGTGTCTTCAAGTACGGGCAAAAGGATATAGCCAAGACAACAGAATGGGAAAACCAACTTAATTTAACAATTCATATTAAACTATTACAAGGACACAATTTTTGCAAACACACACGGCATCTTTCATATTCTGTTTTTTTGTAAACCAAGTAAATACAAGTTTTGATGGAAAGGTCTGTATTGAAGGCATTCTGCGGAGAAAAGTTCCTTATCTTACGAAGTACACGAATTGTGCTATACTTTTGGCATGCGGAGTGTTTTCTTTAAATCCATTTTACTACTCATGCGCGTATAATCCCGAACTAAAACCCATTGTTCTCTTTTGGTGCAGTTATGACATTGCCTCAAACGAAAAGAACCCCTTTTTTATGCGTAAGGTCTTTAAATTTTAGCAATTCAGTGATATTTCCTAAAAGCAATGTTTTGTGAAAATGACATTTGATTAGTTCATTTCTTTTCTTTTTGTGGGTAAGGGGATATCTATTTGCTTTAATTTCCTTACTACACTGTTAAAAATTTCTCTGTAAATTTACATAATTTTTATGGCAAATTTTTTTCCAACCAAATAATGTTTTTTTTACAGCCAGACTGTAATCATGAAAAAACATTAAGTGTTTGTTTTTTCTTTACAGTTTTTGCATGTAAATTAGTTTACAAATGTCTACTGTAAAATCGAATTACAGAATTGTTCTGTTTTTTTTTACCTTAATTTTATGTGAATTTACAGCCTACTGTTTTCATTCTCGGCCTTTTAATATTTATTATAATATCGCTTTTTTTCCTTTCATATGTTATTACGTAACATACACTTCACCATTACGTAGATCAGGTATTTGCTAATCAACGTAATGTGTCGTTACGAAGTTGTTTTCAATCAAAATACAATGAGGATGCTTTGTTGTCATATTGTTGTCAAGTAGACTACTATCTCTAGGAACTTTGTAACTGGAAAGTCACATTTTTTGTACCATATAATAATTGTTTTTAAAATAAATATGACAAAGAATGCAAATACATTGGTTGCAAACATATCCAGACAACGTAAACAATAAGTTTATCACTTCCTGATTAAAAAAGCCAAAAAAGATATTATTCAAAGCAACAGCAATCCTTTTGTTAGGAAAATGCCTACAAAATAAGCTCCACCCATTTATGCAAAATGAGATATACGTCATAAAGTGGTAAATTTACAGACTCTTTCAAGTAAATTTGTGAAACGTTTTTAATTCGATCAAGTGCATGAGCGCCTGTGGCGATGAGTTGACATCAGTATACCAATTGTCAGTGCTCTGAAATTAGGGCCTTACAATTTCTTTTTACTTAAAAATGTGTGACAAAACACCAGTCGTATGATATTTATAACTAAGAACGTAATAACTAAGTATGCTTTTATAATAAATGTAAGTTAATTTTCAAATAGGGCCATAAATTTGCCAAAAATGTTTTCTTTTTTAACTGAAACTTCGCAGAACGATGCATGTTATATATTGAAAATTTTCTGGCTATTTCTTATTTGTTTGTTTGGGCTTATTTTTGTTTCTTTTTCAGCTTAAAAACAAAATGAATGTTTGTTAAATGACATTATATTTATGTGAAATCAGAAAAATACAAAAACTGTTAAAATTTCTGTAAATTTACAGAAAAAGTTTTCCAAAGCAGTAAAATCTGGTTAAAAAAGCAGACAGAAATGGTTTTTCAAATAAACAGAAAATACATGTTAAACAACCTTTTTTTTATTGTAGCAATACAAAGTGTCTGTAAAGATACAGAAAATCTCTATTAAAAGTAAAATACAAAAAGTTTAAGTTAAAAAAAGTCTGTAAATTTACAGAAATTTTTAACAGTGTAGAAGTACAATTTATCAGCTAAGCCTACGAACAATCGTTACTAACCTCACTTGCTGATTCTTCCTGGCGGGCACCACCACCAATGCCAGTCGCCCAAGATGACCCGAAGAACCAATCCTTTTGCCTTACTGTTGGGAACAGTGTGTCTTTTTTGCTTGGGTTTCCCACATCTCTCGCCAAAGATGTTATGCGGACTTTGTTTTCTGCAAAAGCCAAAACATCAAATGCAAAATTCCATTTCAAAGAACAAAGTTTTTCAAGTGAGAGGTTGGTATATCGACGATCATGAAATATCTACTGCAACATGATTAGTTTAAAGCAGGTGAAGACAGTAATTATGATGGAACAGCGCCACTCTTTGGCAGTGGATGTCATGACCTGTGACCCGCCGTGGCAACAGGTCATGACATCCGCTTGTCTTGTGTTCTATCGATGTATTCTCCTTTATATCTTAATGCTGGTAATGTGGAGATTTGTGGTGATGTTTGTCAGAGCATAAGATATGGCATTATTATTATCAAAGTGTTAGTTGTTTTAAACTTTAATATGATTGAAGCTGTTCCATCTATAGTGTATGTTTGTTTAAATTTATTATTAAAGACATCCAAGTCTTAGGAATTCAAACACGACTCTTTGCATGGAAATGTTTCGAGTGAAATTCGTTTTAAATCAATGAACGGCCTCACTACGCCCGTACCTAGATATGGTACTATTTATGGCCTCTAAACTGGAACATTGTTTCGGTATAGGTACATATGCGTAGCGTGTGATCAGGCAGAACCGATTTGAAACTTGCAAGGGTCCAAATTTTCAAAGACGTCTCCACCGCCAGCGCATACTTTCTAGGCTTGAGCGCCAAAAAAGTTTGGCAAATGTACCATTAAAATACTAAACCTTATGCGCCCTTTTCAGTAAACACTTTCTCCCTCTTGAACGACAATGTTAATCTCCAATCAAAGAGGTGTTATTAAATGGAGATCCATCGAGAACCGTTTCTTTGAGCCTTAATAGTTACCGAAACTTATCTCTTTTGTGTGTTGTTCTTTGTAAATCAATAGGCTTAGCAGGTGTTAGCAGGTTTGAGAAACTAATTTCAAGCCTGGTTCTGTAAGTCGCCTGCTAGATGTCTCGTCCCCAACCAACTCGTCCCCAAGGCAAATCGTCACCAAGCCAAGTCGTCCCCAAGCCAAGTCGTCCCTAAACCAACTCGTCCCCAAGCCAAGTCGTCCCCAAGCCAAGTCGTCCCCAAACCAAGTCGGCCCCAATATGAGAAATTAGTGAAAAATTAGTGGGAAATATTGACTTTCATTTGTCCCTTGTCTTAATATTGCCAGCCGCTTTAGGAAGTAAATTAATTTGACGATTTGGACGCGTTTGGACGTGAATTACAACCTTTTTGTCGTGTTCTCTGTATTTTACTCTATTTGAGTGTGCCCTTTAGAACATGCGAGCGAATCAGTGGCGTAGCTACTGGGGGAGGGGGCAGGGGGCAAGTTGCCCCCTGGAAAATAATTACGGGAAATTTGATGAATTTTCTTATTGTAAGAAGAGTTTCTTAAAATTTTTGTTAGAATAAGAAATTGCGAGACATTTCTCATACATAATTCGTATTTTCATGCAGCAAATGAACCCAGATTTCGTCAGTGTCGCATGAACCGGCCCTATTCGCGTTCCACAGAAATGTCCTCGCCGCGTAGCAGATTGAATGTTCTCTTGTATACACGCGAGTGTTATGATCAGTGCATTTCAGTGCACATGAAGCTGTTGTTCAGGAATTTAACATCAGCTGATACAGCACAACTGTACACTTTGGGAATTCAGTAAAAGGATGTGAAAACTGGCAAGTCACTAACGTAGTCCCCCCCCCCCCCTCAGGTTAATATATTGCGAGTCATACAAGCTAGTAGTAGCTATACCGAATTTACTCTGTGTACATAACAATGGATGGGGCTGAAACAATCCATGGCCAACGATTAACTTAAAGTTAGTCTACGAAATTAGAATGAACGAGATCCATTGGCATACTTAGATCTTGTTGCGTAGTCTAATCCCTGGAGGCTTACAGGCTAGTTCGGGGAAATAGCTTTCTGCTCACTTGGGGTGTAACAATAAACGAGTCCATGAGAACCTTGAAGCCTTCTACACTTAGCAGACTGCTGTTCTAACAGGATATCCTGTGTGAGCGAGCCATTGTTAGGCCTCCTTTTAGTGGCGTGCGAAGGGGAGACCATTGGGCCATGCCCCCTCACAAATGCCACTTTTCTTTGTCCTTAAAAATACGTAGTCAAACTTTAGTGACACACAGATTATACTTCAAAAGATAGTTTATGTGGTACCAGATTGCATATAAGTACACCCGGTTTTTCGCAAATTTTCAAAAGGGAAGGATTGTCTCTGGAAGGCCCCTCAGAGATGCCAATTTTTTAATTCCTACAGATAGGCAAATTCTGTCAAATTCCAATTTTTACTTAAAAAGGTATACTCTGTATCCCACTGACGGCATCGATAAAATAAAGACTATATGTTTAGATTCTCCTTACAAGCATGAATACGCTATTTTTGACCATCTGCGGGGTCTGATTTTTCAAAATTTCCTCTAGGCTCCGCGCCAACTAATGATGGCGCTTCGCTTAGTTAATCTTTACTGATGACAAAATAACGTTTTGTGGCCGAGAAGGTCCTATACCGATTAATGCTCTTTTCTTTTGTCTTTTAAAAGTGTGCAAATTTAATGACAAGTTTTACTTCATAAGGTAGCATAAATGGCATAAGAATGCATGTAAAGACACAAAAGTTTCAGTTTTATCCTCATGAACCACCACGATTCAAATTTTAACACTGTTCCTGTCAAAGTCGAAATTCTTGCACCATTTTGCACCTAGGCTCCTAGAAAACGTCAAAATTTCCGGACACCCCTCCCCTTAGACCATACTGCATGTCCCCCCCCCCTTCAGAGAAATCCTGCATACGCCACTGCGTTAGTACTTGCTAGTAATTCAGATATTGTTGACCAAAATAATATCCTGTTATTGTTATTTCCAATTGCTCTACGTTATACCTAAATATTAAAGGGGAAGTTCAAGCAAAAAATTAATTTTCATGTGAAAGAGGAACAAAATCTACACAGCGTGGTGAAAGTTCCGTTCAAATCGGACATGTATCCCTTGAGATATCAGTAAATGAAGTCAGTAGATTTGTGTTCAAAAATAAGTTTGAGGGCAGCACAGCTTATATCACTTCCTCATATTGACAAGGAATGCTTTGTTTCCCTTTGATTTATCAGATTGTTGTGTTGATCTTGAAGTTAATAGGAGTATGACCTTCCTGTGAGGGATTCAAAATTTGAAAAATTCTCATGCCACTATATGCAATCACATTTTAATAAAATGGGATAGTTTAGGAGAAAATGAAGTATAAAGTTTAAAGGAAAACAAGACTGCCCATTAATGTGGGGATGTGATGTCATATGTGCTTGCTTCAAGTTCACTTTTTGTTGAAAATGTGAAAACTTTATGGGCTCATATCTTGGGAACCACACATTGGATTTCAATGTAAATTTCACCAAAATGCTCAGAATAAGTACCCCTCAAACATACCAAATCCTATTGTGACCTTAAACCCTTCTTTTAAAATGCAGGTAATATTACATAATGACAATGTAATGTTGTTATACTTGTAAATTTGCATATTTTATATGAAATACATACACATTTACCGGGAAAAAAATCCTAGCTACGCCACTGGAGCGAATGCAAGTATTAATGAAATTCCAATAACAATCTTTAGCTTCTTATTCCTCTTTTGCTCATTTGCATAATCATTTGCAGGTCTATAGCCAGGATCATTGTGATCATTAGCGAAAGCCAGTCGTTTGAAATGTCGGGACAATGTGTCTCACTTCTTTGTCGGCAACTACTCCCACATAAAAGCATAGTTCCAACTAATCCCTTTTGTTGGGGGTCCGCCCGTAGGTATGAATGAGGTTACCTAAGTATTAAGCTAAGGAAGTCCAAACCGTTTAGTTCAATAATCCCTACTTAAAGGAATAAGGCTCTATTCGAGATCATGGATTAGCATAAATATAAAGATTTCAATGGATCTCCATCTTCTTTTTCAGAGTAGGAACAAATCCGTTTCCAAAAATCTTGCTAAGTTTGCAACTCTCATCATTAATTTTTTCAGCTAATTTATGCTCTTTTTCTGTTAGGCTGGTGGCATAGTTTTCTCCCTGCCTTCATAAGTTATAAAGATGTACTTGTTTTTTTTTTCTCTGTCTCTCTATCCCTTTTCTTTTCTCTTCTTTTCACTTTGCCATCTTGTAAACTTGGATTTTTTCTTTTATCATATTATGTAAATGTTCTTTGCTTTTGCCTTTTGATTCTAAAACCTCAAATGAGGTAAACAGAATAAATTGAAACTGAAACTGAAACTGAAACTGATCCATCTAGTAACTCCTCCCTGCTTTAACCCAATCCTAACGATAGGGCTTACAGTACCAGAAAACAACAAGGTCATTTTGTTTTAAACACAATGCATCGGTCTGCGCATTGGGAAGCCTAACACTGATATGTATCAGTTTTAAGTGGCAAGTTTTACAAAGAATGAAAAGCAGGAAAATAGTAGCATATAAATAATTAAACTCGAAAACTTTCTAAAACAATCTGTAGGAGAAAAATGATACATGGGGAATAGGTTATTTTTCAATGATATCGAAAATGCATACACGTATCCAAACCAGATTTTTTAGTTTCATTTGCAATTATAATAGAATGTGAACACAGAATTGAAATTGTAGTATGGAAAATCACAGAAATATATTTCCATCACTCACGTAAAATCATGGAAATTGAAATTTTAAGACAAGAACGCATGGTCCCTTTAGTCTAAGGGGCGGTTAAAATAGAAACTGATCCATTCTTTCTTTCTTTTTATTTAAATTTTCGAAAATGGCGTAAACTCATTAGCATATACGTATTGTAATGTTTACATAATGGTAATATATCAAATGTATCACGTTATTTTAACTCAAAACTTGCAGTTTCCATTCTAGTGATAAAATATCCGGAGGGCACTGGTTCAGTCCCAAGTCGAGCGGTACCGAATATTTTGAACATGAAACCTACTTTTGTTGTGCCTCATGCTCCGCCTAGGCAATGAAGTTTGGTAAACAGCCAAGTGTCTCACAGCTAGAACAGACTGACTTCTAAGCTAAATGATACCAACTTAGACGCAAAATCTGAATTAACTAAATACACAAACTGACCTAAACACTTTTTATTAGTATTATTCAGAGTTTAGAATTGGGAAAGTTGAAAGATACCTTCTTTCATTGCCCATTCAGGGTAATACTGGGCATAGTATGCAATGGCATACATCCAATAGCCAAAATGAAAATGATGGTCAGCGTAAGAGACGAATCCAAAGTTTGTCCATGGAAAAATTTCCTCGTCTAAGCCAGCACTTCGCATGGTCATACCTCCCCAGATTTCGTCATACCTGCAAGGGTTGACGAGAAGAGATCGAATTAAATGTTAGTTTTCGATTGTTTTTAATAGATAAAAAACCCCATGAAAATAATGAGTAGAGAAATCAGTAAACATAGAAAGGTAGCAATTTCTTAAAGGTTTGGTAACACATTTGCAAAAAAAAAAAAAACATAATCCTACGCCCAACATAATCAAGAACGGTTTATTCATAGCAGTTGCATGCCCACGTTAGCATTTAAATAAGTCCCGAAGGTTGACATGATGGTATTTTATACCGGATTTAACTGAAAGGGGACATATCCCTCAAGTGTACCACAAGTATTTGATCCCATGTTTGTCAACTACTCTTTCAAGCTGTTGTTTGTTGTTTTTTTAAACCATCAATAGCTGGGCGTTTATTGTAGCAGAATGAAAATTAAAGCAGTTGCTTGTTAAAGCAAATTGGTGTAATGATCTGGTGGTCGGGTACTTTAACTGCTGAAGACATGACGAATTTATTAAAACAAACATTTAAAGGCGTCGGGAGAAGTAGAGATGCCGAATCACTCGTCCTTTGGTTCTAAATATTGCTGTCTTATTATAACTTTTTTCATGCACAGCAATGACAAAACATGTAGAAAGAACTGACCCGGAAGAATTGCCGTCAACTGTAATGCAAGGAACTTACAACGAGAACACGAGCAGGTCATTGTCGTATTATCATTGACGGTCACTAAACCCAAGGTCAAACCCAGCAAGTCGTGTTCAGACCTGACAGAAGATGCCGTCTGTGTTCATGAGTGGCCACCATTACACCTTTAATTTCACGGTAATTCTTCTATTTACAACCTACAGAAGGCAGGAGTTCCTAATTGAAGAACACGAAAAATCCTAAAGGGAATTGTATCGGCATTAGAGAAGATGTTACCTGAAAAGTCCGGCTCTCCTCAGAACTACAAGAAATCATGAGTTACTCTAGTCTCCTTCGTCTCACGATGACTAAATAGTAACACGCTTAGTGCCCGCTTGACCTCACCTAACTTTAATATTTGCCCTACCGTATAAGGTCTGTATGAACCTATTGTTTCTTTTTTTTTTATTAATTGTTTGTCGCCTTTTTAGGTTTTGCGTTTTTCCCTTTTCCCCCAACTTATGTTGCCTAAAAACCCTTTCCCTGCTGTGAAAGAAACAAGATCGGTTACTTCCTATGTGATTATGGTGCAGATCTTAATCTTGAAAACACTTAAAATTGTAACTAAATGATCCTTGGAATTTACCTGATAATTTTTGGAATGATAACAATAGTCCGTCTCTATTTCACACGTAAAAATGCAAAGAGTTGACCATTTAAGAAGTTGAACGGATTCTTTCAATATTGATTTCGAGTTTATTCCAGTAACAGAAACTTGGATCTCCGCTCAGCAGGTCAGGACCACACCTTTTTTTTTTTTTTAAAACACACCGATAGTTATACTTTTGAGCCAAGTGGCACGGTGATAAACGTGGTGGGGTGCAGGTGCTAGCATCCATTGGAAGGGTATCAGTATTTATAGAATCTTAAGCGATTTTTCAGTACTGTTTGAGGGTTGTGGAGTCTTTCAATTTGTCAGAGGTTTCCAGTGATTTTGTGAAAGGCGTAATGGTTCGACCTCCCGATGGGAACCGAGACTTACTTTTCGACAGTTAGTTAAAGGTCTTCGAAAAAGAAGGATAAAAGGAATGTGTTCTTTTTGTACAAGATTGTAGTTACAAAATAAAAAAAAATATATATTAAAAAAGCGCTTATTATTTCATTCATACTCTACTTCTATGTTATTTTCAAGGTCTCTTAAATAAATCCACACTTATCGCAGCCAGACTAGTTCCCAATCATTGATTGATAATTTTTTCTAAAAAAAAATGTGCATTGTAGGCTTTTATATCTGGTGTACTGATTGATGATATTTCTGGTCATTTGCCGATTTTTATTTGTATACGTAATGTCAGTATCTTGTAGAGATTTTTCCATTCGTCACGGTGATGCGTGATCCGTGTCCGCCACCGCGTTCGTGTCAAAATTCGTTCACATAGAAAAAAATCTGTACCAACCATCAATTCATCCGTTCCATGTCCGTGTCGGTGTGTGCGTCGGTTAGGAATGGCACTAGGAGCGATTTTTCAAGGACACGGATGCGTGATATGTATGACTTTGCAGTGATGACAAAAGGTAGCACACCACTAATTCAACGGGAATCCCAGCGGAGGAGGTTACCCTTCGAATTTAACACCCTAAAAAAACCTTTTCTTGGGGGGGGGGGGGGAGGCGGCAGATTGGACCATGTTAGTGAAGAGATGTGTTCAGATTTTGATCTCTATGTGGTAAGTAGTTGCAGCACTCATTCTTCAAAAATAAAAAAAAATTGAAGGTATTACTGGCAGTTTTTGTAATATACCGTTCCGCGATGAAAAACAGCATTGCGACGTAGCGAACTCGACATCGTGTAAGCAAGTAATGGTGGTGTTAGTAAAAGTTGGGCAGCAGAAAATAGCATTCTGCTAGCAACGTGGGTGGTAACGGACAAGTTTTCACGTATGAATGGAAGTACACTCCACGCAGACGCGGTCACGGATCACTCATCACAGACGAATGGATGGCGGCTTAAAAGGTATGCTGAAGAATCCTAACGAAAACAACCGTCATGATCATGTACGATTCCGTGGCCGTTTTAATATTGCTATAAGAAACTTATGTACTGTACTACTTTTCTTTACTTGAAGTTGTTGCTCAGAATGCTTTTAAGGAGTATTGAAATTTCTTAATTCTGTTTAAATAAACAACGAAAGAGGTCACTTAGTCGCTTCTCAGCCTGATGAGCATTGAAAATGTCTTAGTTTGCTCCAATTTTCAAAACTGTTACTTATTTGGGAGCGTACATTATAAATACTTTTGAGAACAAAACATTGACATGTGATCTCTTTTTGGAACCTTCTAAGGTCTTTGTTGTGATTTTGCATAGGCTTTGAGCCTCTTCAGGGACTGCGGAGACGCGGACGGGAGGGTAAGGCCTTAGTCTGAGCTCTTTTTCTGCCGAAGGCATTTTGGGGCAAATGAAATGGTTAATATGTTGTTGAACAAGTTAGGCCGTTCGGGTGGTTGGCCTCCCACTTTTGCTGACTCTTTTATTCAAAATAGTCATATATATGATTTCATTGATGTTAAGTTACTCTATTTTTTTAAACTTGACCACTGTATGCATTATTCTAGCACGGTTGAAATAAAGTTTTAAATGATTAAAAATTTAATTGAAATATGATAATACCGATACCGTATCGAACCTATTCGGTAACGTTGCTTATAGCAATGACGGTGAAAACTGGGTGTGAAGGGAGGGATCATACCTAGTAACTTAAAAAGGATAGCTAACCCCACTCCCTAATATTTGGAAAATGGCTCCATGGAGTGGGGGCAGGGAGGGGGATTTCGATGCGGGAGCTGAACATTTTCTTTATGAGTCCAATGCACACTCAGCTTAAAACACTAAGGAAGTGTTTGTGGTCTTGAAACGTTTTTGAAAAATAATACTACTGAAAATTCCAGGAAAACAAACCAAGTGTCGTCTTTGTGCAAAAAAAAAATTTTTTGCGAATCACCGCTGCATGTTACAAACTCAATAATCAGATAAATTAAGGAAAAGTGAAACAAGGGTTTATTCATGTACCTAAGAACATTTTCTATTGGTAAGCCACCGACGATACCTAACCACAAATCCAAGCATGTTCTGAGTGATTCGTCCAAATCTAGGTAATGTTCAGTTCCAAATGCCCTGGATATCGTTGCCAAGCGAGTCACCATACCAATACTCTTTCCAGCCCAATAGCTTTGAGCCCCTTCTCTGGTACAATCTTCTACAAGTGTTTCAAATGCTGCATCTTTTTCAATAGCTGCGAGAATGTTCTGCATTGAAAATAAAAATTCAACAATCAATTCAACGTAAATTTGCTGCCCATAAAGTTAGTACAAAAGCAGTAAAACTTTTCCTTCTAAATGTGGTGTGAAAATACTTCAAAATGAATGAATATGTGATTGTTGCAAAAGAAAACAAGGGGTTGTAAATGTCAATCAATGCAAATCGTGAATATTATCTTTTCAAAACTACTACCGCCTACCGACGTTTATTTGTCTCCCGATTTCAACGATTAACTGTACTATTTGTGACCATACGAAGGCTTGACTGTGTTAGGGCCCCGCGTTTCTGCTTTAATGCGAAAAACAATTTTAAGGAGAGCAAATGTGCTGTTTACACATTACAGTGTTCTGATTACAAATGACGAAAACATTTACAGTCCTAAAATGCTTATGAAACCAAAATATGAAAGTCGCTTCTGCTTTTTTTCCCAACGGCACTTGTAATTAGGTTTTGTATTCCGCGTATGATATAGTCACGCAATTAGACATTCCTAAAGGTTGGACAAATATCTCAGTGCTTGTAAGTTTACAGTGGGACAGGGTACAAACTCTAAAGATCATTCTTACAATGAAGCAAAAAACTTCAAGTGTACGATAGCTGCTTCAAAGTGATATGATAAACTTAATCAGTCTTGCATGTCGTAATTATAAGGTATGCTCAAAAATACAAAAGATAATAACTTAAAACTCAAGGAGCACGTTTTTATAAAAAAAAAAAAGTTTAAAGGGGCTCCTTGAGTTGATATCGATACATTTATGGGAGCTTTTAATGGTACCAGCACATAAAAATGCTGATAATTAACATAATTGGTCCAGTTTCATAACCAAAAGTTAGGGAAAAGTGAAAATTCTGAGTCTTGTGATATCCTGATTTGTAACGGTTTTGTGCATGATTTGAAAAAGTGTCTGGTCACGAGTTTTTGAACAGTTGGTACTCTTTTATGGAACAGTTATTGGTATGCAGCACACTGGGATTGTAAAAGTTTTTCAAATGTCTTTGGTATGTTAAGAACATGTTAAGGGTTTGGAACAAAATTCGTCGAATTTTATGAGCAAACTCAAAGAGCCGCTTTAAAATTTCAAAATAATTGATGACATTATGACAAAGCAATGACAACCGTAAGTTTTAAAAGATGACTAATAAAAGTGACGTAAACCTACTTCAAATGGTACGTAAACCTCATTCAATTTACTATACAGCACATTCACGTTGCTGTGTGGAAAAATCGCGTCTTGCTAACTCATTTTTACTAACAATGTGCTTACCCGGGCAGTCGGGGGTTACATAAGAACATTAATAGGTTTACTCACATTTAGCCTTTCAGGATCGTTTTTTATTCTTTCAACGGCTTCCAAGTCTGGCTCTATGCTGGCTTTAGGAAGATCTTCCTGCAGAACCCACCTGTCGCCAATGTGACCTTTAAAGCCCCATGGCGTATCAATCAAGTTTTCTGATTTTAATTGCTCTTCCTGCAGGTAAAGTACAAGGAAATGACTTGCCAAATTCTTTAATTCAGATGGGTCTATAATTGTGGATCTACCTTACAGAAAATAAGTACAAAAAGTTTCAATACCACGCTTAAAATACCATGGCAAACTGTTAAACTGTGAAGGGGTGTAAGCATTGGAGAAATTTCTGTTAAGTTTCGTTTATCACACCGTTAAGTCGTGGTCACACCACAATGTTTTCGGATCGGATTCCGATCCGATTTTCTCGATTTTCGTTTAAATCTTCTCCACCTCTGGTCGGAAAGAGCAAAAAATTCGTAAACCAGAGTTATTATATGATTTGCATCTGGTGTCTATGAAAATAAAATGTCAACCGACTTTCTGGTGAAGTCACACCGACATGAGTTATACATCTGTTTATCTATAGGACGTCACGAGCTGATCAGCATAAATTCAATTTTCATAGTCCGGTGGTACAACTTACATCTTTACACAGCATGGCAAATTACCAACCGACCCGAATTCGTTGTACTCAGCCCCGTCTTAATGCTTTTAATAATAACGTGACATATAAAAACAAAGAACTGCGCTTTTCCTGCATTGAAAAAGTCCAAAGTCAAATTTAGTTTGGTATATTAAACATGTACCTGTTCTAAGCACTTTGGTGCAATTTAATTGATATTGTACGTATGGTTTTCAAAAAGTAAATAGACAAAGATAAAACATTTTCAACACAAAGTGAACTTCAATCAAGCGGATATGATAACATATGCTGACATTAATGAACATTATCTTGTTTCTTCAGCTTTGCAACCAGTTTTCTCCGTAGCAATAACAAGCTATCAAATGCATAAGTGATTATGCAACTAATCAATTGCACAAGCTACATACGATTTTTGCACATTTTACATTTTCAACGAAAAAAAAACAATAATTGAAAGAAATCTTCTACTTAAGAACAGGAATGTATTAATTCATATGTTGATATCTCGAGGAAATAAATATACGATTTAAATGGAAATTTCAGAAAATTGTGTCGATTCAGTTAATTATTTTTTACATGTAGTGATTGAAGTTTCGCTCAAACCCTTCCTTTAAAATTGATCAACTGAGCCTCAGTCTTCATTCGGTAACCTTTTTAAACGTTGGTATTACCTTGCACTATTATCTCTAATTCCCCTTTTTATTCTTCTTTTGTAATACATAGAAAGTCAGCGGGGGGGGGGGGGGAGTGGCAAGAGGCTCATTCTCCCACATTTTGTCCTTTCCTCAACTTGTCCCACAAGTTGGGTCAGTTGGAGCTTGGATAAACGTAAAAAATAAATAAATAACCTCCAGAGGCTTAGTTTTTTTTATCCAGAGATATGCTCAAACCTCAGAGCTTCTGGAGACTCTTCCCCCTACTCAGTGGACCCCCAACTCCAAGAACGGGCGTTTGGGGCTAAATTTCCCGCGGCGTCCGGAAATTCTTGCACTCCAAAATTATCATTTGCCCTAAGTATGCCCCCATCCTGCCATTCTGGCACCACCACTGAATACATAAATACTTTAATCTGTACACTGGTAGTCAAATGAAAAGACATATTAAGAATTAAGTGACTTGTCACAGTTAGTCTGTTGGAGTAAAATGTGAATGGAATATAAAATGCAGTATGTCTAAAGAGTTGCTTTTCACTTATTCGGCTTCCAGACACCATAACTCTAAACTTACAAGTGCAGACTATTTTCAGAGAAGAAAACATCACTTACGTGATGGGGAAGTGCAACCACCAATAAGTCTTCGTTCGGATTTTGACCAAAAAAATCTTCGCCTTGTTTGTTCCAATCGTAGCTTATATATCCAAAGTCTCCCTCTACACAAAATCTTGTTTTCGGTTTGTAGGAATAAACCCCAGCGTATTTGTTCAGACTTTCGGCTTTGCTGTAATCCCCTTCAGGACTTGTACCTTAAACAGAACAAAAAGGCGAGTACTAAATCTATGTGATTACACAAATGGAACTTCTAAACACGACCCTCGTGTCTTAACACGAACATACTTCATGAAATATTCCACTCACTAATATGTGACTCTGTAGCTGCACATCAGATTTAATTTAAGACTGGTTAATTTCTAAATCATTATTCCACGGGGTGGCAGTAAATGCCGAGTGTTCTTCACTCTAAGAGATTCTCCAGTTTTAGGGAAAAATTCTTCTGTACAATATTGTATACACTCAAAGGACTAAATTGTGGGTTGTCTTGAACCCATTGGTCGGACACTGGACCATAACACTCCATCTAACTTGACCTTACAGGAAGTTTTACCTGCGTATACTAGCTGCATATGTCCTGTGAACTTTTCACCATCTTCAGGCTGAAACTCAAAGAGTCCGTCATCGTTGACCGTGGCGGTCATATCTTTGTCGAAATAGGCAACAAATTTTCTAGTATCTGTTAACCCCAAATCTCCAGGCTCTTGAAGTTCAAAGATGAATGATTTATCTGTTACTGTAATGTCTTGCGGTGTCTCTTCAACCCATGGACATTGTATCTGGAACCGAAGAAGTACACAAGACTTTGTCATTGCCTTGAATGTTATTCTGTTCTAAAAACCTAGTTTTTAAAATCCTGGACTACTTTAACGGAATAGGTTCATGAGAACGATGAGTTCACCGTAAATTGAACACAAATAAACAATTTACCCTTTTAGGTTGCCTTCTCCAATTCCATGGCTCAGTTTCGATAATAAACTGACTATGGACGTTGGCAGCGAAAAAGCTGATTTCATTTGTCGGGGTCAATGAAAAAGTAACAGCCATATTCCCATCGATTAGCTGGCACACTTCAGGCGAACAAGGAGTCCAAATATTGTCTGCAGTCCACTCGGCTTCGGCGACAAAGATATAGTCAATCTATTTTAATAAATAAATAGCAAAGTAAAGTCTGCATTTTTAGCACACGAACACAAATTTGGAACGGGCGTTAGACAATGAATTTTACGACCTCAAAATTTTAGGAAATCAGAAAGATTTGCACAAGACTTCGAAACTTTTACAACAAATAATATCAAAAATTAGTACTTTTAAAATTAGGACCGTTAAGAAAAGAATACAGTAAGTTTAAAAGGATTCTTCAGTAATTGTTTAAAGTAACCTAAAATCAGAGTCGTATTGATTTGAAAGTGTGCATGATTTAGCCTCTTGTATCCTACTTCGGACTCGACAAGAACCAAGATACCAAACAGTGGAATCTTTTTCCAATATTTGAGGATAAGTTAAAAATTTCAAAGCTATATTTTTTGTTTACAATAAAAATCGAAATGACAATATCGTTTCAAAAATGTAGGACATGAGAAATTTTGTACCCTATTAGACATTTTACCCGAGTCCCCACCAAAAGGGAGGTTTGGTGGGGTAATCAAATTTTAACCGACTTCCTGCTTAAGTCATTCAAGCACATTCCAAGAAACCACAACCTTGATAAGAAAAGCAAACAGAAAATGTAAACAAAGGAGGAATGATATGGTCCAGATATGCCACTGTTTGCAAGTTGTAAAAGACAACTGGTAGGGCAACTTCTTACTGGTTTTCATTGACCTTCGTTCAATGAAGCAAAAAGGTGTGGACACTGTTTTTATAGGCAGGGAAATTCAACATGGATGCAGAATTATTTTGTATAGACTACGTAAGATTTAAATTTGAATGTCAGATACACTGATCAATTGGTCGGAATCGCCCGGAGCGCAGTCAACGCAGATACCGTGAGAAAGATTTGCGAAAATTCTTATAGTTAAAAAACCATCTGTGATAAGCATGAATATAAATAGAATAAGACCCTTAACTAGGTTGAAGGTTCACTTCATCCTAGAAAAAAAAACATTTAACTTCTTTGGGGTAAAATCGGAATACAGTGTGGGGGAGGAGCGTTTACCCCATCCCCCGAGTCAATGCCACTGGGCCATGAAGTGTAAGTCGTGGCAATCTCCGCAAGCAAAGTAGGTCAAAATGTCAGTTTCAACCGTTATATAAACCGCTACTACTGGCCCAAAGAAGGTTTTTGTAATGCGCGGACTCCCGCTGAGCCACATGTTCTTTCAAAAATTTGAAAACAAAATTTGACAGAAAAACGAAGAGATACATTCAATATTTGTTTAAAAGTGGGGGATGTTTAGGCATCTTCTCCACTCAAAATCTCATCAATTTGATCCGGAAATTAGTTTAAAAAATTTGAATTCATGGATTTTTTATAAGACAAAAATGTCGCGACATGAAAGCTCTAAAGATTTCGATACAAGTTTTAGCCAAACACGTTACCTTCAGTTCTGCTTCCACAGTATTCTAATCGATTTCCTGTGTCCACAATTTTTCGTTTCATTAAGCAAAGTACTCAATCGATCATTTGGACTGTAATCTCATCCACTGATAAACCGGTATGACATATCATCTGTCCTATAACTTACCTCGTCCAGAGTTGATGCTGGGGAACTTAAAGACAAAACGACTTCCACCGTTGCATCGTTGATGTCGTCTCCCTTACATTGTGCTGTGGTTATAGTGGCGGTTTCATAGAACCAAACTGGCATCCGTCCGGAATATACGATGTTTGTAGCGGGTGCAGGAGTGCAAGGCACTGCTGCCGGGTATTCAATGTACCAGTAAGTGTAATCGCTCTGAGGTATGACGAGCATGTTGATGATGTTGATGGCGAAGTTCATAAAATCATGAGCGTCTGGAATGTTCAAAGTAACTGTCATGCCGTCACTTGAGAGAGTACAAACGCTGGAATCACACGTGTTCATGTATCTTGCAGACTCCCATCTTTGAAGAGTGAACAGAAATTTATTTACTAATACAGATTTTTAAGAGCAGTGCAAATACATTACCAATTAATGGTAGAGTAATTCAATTAAACACACATATTCCCGTATGCTCTTTATGTAATAAGTACGAGTGTCTCTCCTATGAAAAAGGCCTATCATTTAGGGACTCATTACCCTAAATGTTTAAAGCAGGGAGCTGCCATTGATACAGCTCCCTGTTTAAAGTAAGTCATGTGAAGCGTGATGAATTACTCAGTCAACAAATGTCATTACTTCTACACTTACTTTTAAGAACATATTGAAGAACATTAAAGAATTTGCTGATTTTTCGGATCTAAGCCATGTAACAATTGGCAGAAATTGAATAACATATTTTCCCAATATCATTAATTTAATAATTTCCAGATAAATCATGTATTACGCATTTAGAGGGGGGGGGGGGGTGGGGCGATCAAAGATGGACAACGAATATTAACCTTTTGGTCCAGCCCCTGGGGTTTCCTTCTGAACTCATTGTTTCCCGTGGTACGGTATAAAAAAATTTAAGAGGACTTTCAGGTTGAAGGAAACGTTAATTTTGTGTTATTAATGTTGAATGAATCATACTTCTGAACATTACCTGGGTAAAACATTCAACACCGACACAAGAATAGGCAGCCTCCATTACACTGTGACCAATTATGGCATTAGACTGGAGTCACGAACCAATTTTGTTAATTTTAAGTTAATGTGCAAATTGTGGCGAAGACTTGAAAATATATTTTAAATTACCTCTGATAGCCACTTTAAAGAATTGTCATCAAAAAAACATCTGCACAACAATGATTGATACCTCAAAACCAAATGCCATCTCTTGACATATTGTTGTAAATTGATGAAATCACCCTAAGACTAACCGGATGTCACCGAGTAACATCTAGCAGGAAATAATGTATTGCTCACTAATCAATGTCCTCATTTCTACATTTTTGCGCGAAAGGGGTACCAGGTAGCATCTCAACAAGTAAGGAATTGGCAGAAAGTTAAATGTCTCTTGCACTGCTTGTTATGATGTTATTACTAAACATACCTTGCCAATAAACTTACGTTTTCTCAAATCATAATTCACGACTTAATGAAGATCCCACGGCAGTCTTTGTAATTGGAACAGTGGCACTTAACACACAGTTAGGGACATTCGGCCTTCCACTTTTCCATTCTCAAAGAATAGTCCTGATTACTCTCAATGGGGCCGGGGAGAAGGGTGAATTTTCTCCCATATTTTGTCCTTAACATCCCACTTTCCCTCAAGGTAAGTAATTTAGGAAAACCAAAGAATGAGTAATATTTCTCTGATAAGACTTAATTTTGTATTCCGAGACATGCTAAGACACCACCCGCAGAAGCGGGCGCTTTGTGCATTTTGAAGGTTCGACAACTTTTGCCCGACATTTGCTCTAGACCTTATCCCCCTCAATTTGACATTATTAACTTTTATTTTTTTTATTAACTTTTTTCCACATTTAAGAATTAGAATAGTGTGCTTGAAACCTTTCCTGTTAAATTTAAATATGTTTCCATATCAGGTGTTGTTAGCGTGTAAGCGAACAACCCAGTCTCTCACAGCAGGAGAAAACACTGGTAGGATGCCCCTAAAATCCAAAATTGAGGTACTGTAACAAAAAGGTTCACGCAGGCCCGTAGCCAAACCATTAGAAAAAAGGACGGGGAAAATTAATATTGTACCAATTTAATGGACTTGAAACTTATTGGAGAGGTAACAGATACCTTCATTCGTTCGGCCCAAGTCAAACACCCTGGGGGGGGAGTGCGAATATTTAAAATAAAGCAAAATATTAGGTATAAGATTAAAACATTTAAAACCCATATAGCCATATCATTATAGTTTTCCTCCAAAAGTCCAATATTCTCTCCTCAGAGGGACTTCCAACCATTTTCTTCGGGGATCGCTACCACCAGTTGGCACGTCGCGCACCAAACATTTTTTAGGCAAAACGTGTCTTTCATTATTCCTTACAGAAAGGACATCGTGTGGTTCTGATGCGAGCTTTTGCATGGTCCGTAGGATAAAAGAACATTATTTCCCATATAGAACCTACGTACCACACGTAAAAAATCACCTAGCTAATTGAAAATGCGGTGTAAGGAAGTATGCACACAGTCGTAAAAAGTATGAACACTTACTTCGTTGATTAGTTCCCACGAAAAAGCGCTTTTAAATATTTCTTAAAATATGTAAATAGAATTTTTCAACATGTTTGCATATTCTCAGTTTTCTGCAAATTCTGAAATTCATGAAGATCCGATAAATACCGTATATGGTTAATTAATCAATTTTCCGACGAAATATTTAATTGTGGAAAACGTGGTTAAATTGCATATCCAAAATAACTGAAAAACGTTACGATACTAGTAACCACTTCATCATTTTAACATCAGAAATATGTGTGTAATGCTGACCCTTAATATTGCAATACCTCTAACATGGTTTTTGTGTAATCAGTTTCCCGAAGCTATTCCAGAAGCAACTTATCCTGGTTATGTCCCATATGCCCATCTGATAACTGTGTCACTATCACAGGTTAATTTACCCACCCAAAAGGTGTGAAATGCACTGTATGGCACGTACGTGTTAATTGATTTTGTGTGTTTTTGGAGATAGCGAAGGCAGATTTGGTGTCTTCGTTGATCACGTGACACCCGGAATATCGTTTTATTTTCCGGGGTAGACCAAACGGCAAGTAACCGATCCGCAATCGTCATAATGCCGTTTCTTCTTGAGAATGCAACAAAGACACCCCAGTAGATCAAAGACGGTCTGACTGATATCTGTGTTTTACATGATGTGTGCCTTCAGGTGATCTATACTCTTTCATTGTGTTAACATTGTGTTTAAGGCAAATAAAAATACTTATATTAACTCAAAATCTGAAATAACGTCTTTGTGTATTTGGGTATGCCGATATTTGTAACTGCCAATTTATTAATCAGATGTGAAACCTTATGATATCAAGTGTATATGTGGTATGCTTAATTTACTCCTTAAAAGCGATAAGAGGCGGTAATCAGGCAGAGAAGAATGATGTGTCAAAAAGTAAGAAGGAAAGTTTCATCATTTGTGACTTTCTTGAAAGACCAGCCTTACATTATATTACACTTAAACAACGTACAACCACTTTCTTTATCAAATATTGGAAGAGCACACATAATTTGACACTAAATGCAAAGATGTGTGATGTTGTTTAAAAGAGGCTTGTTAAACTTTAATTACCTAGTGCTCACTGTTGCAGCCCATTGAACATCGGTGACATAAGGTACTGGCTTAGTTGTGTGTACCACTAGAGTGAGTATTCCGGTGTCACTGCTACAGCTCACTTCAACATATGCAGTTCCTTTGTCCGCCTCTGTAGTTTATTAAAACGGAATACAAAAAAAAAAAAAAAAAACTAAACTAGGAACTACATAACACAACTGCTATGGAGTTAGACGTGTCTGATGTCAAGTAACTGTCGGATAATCATTCAATAAAGTTTGTAAGTTTACTTAATGTCCATAATTTGAGTAAAAACGAACTTGCTAGCGTTTTTTAAGCGCTAACCACTCTGAGGAGGTTGAACCAATATTGTGATCACAGATTGACCAACCCCTCTCTGGTTAAAATAACCAGGAAGGACGGTAACAATTCACTCATCACTGGTAAAATTAATGAATGATTTTAAATTGAGGTTAGATGTTAACGTTTTTGTGGTAAATTTCAATCAGACTTCCTCGTTAGCTGTAATCAGGAAATGGTTGGCCAATCTGTTACCATTACCACTGTACACAACCAGCTTGAAACTTGAAACCTCATATAGGCTGCCAGTCGCTCCTTATGATGACATCCCTAAGGACATGTCTTGAACTTTGAATAACCGGATTTTCCGGAAATCGATAGTTTCGAAAACAAAGAAATATTTCAACTTTAAAAAGAAACATCCTGTTATATTTAATCAGTAAAATAATGTTGCAAAGAAACTGAAAAGGAATTATTGTTCATAAGAGCAGAATGAATTTTTTAAGCTTAAGTTTGCCTTAAGTATTGAGAGATTCAACGATGGTAGGATTTTTCCTTACAAGAAAACCAGGGTTTACTTTAGTGACGTTTATCAAGCGTTCTCACCATGTCCAGCTCTGTTCACGTGATTTTTGTTTGTTCCGAGGAGGTAATTGTGTTTTCCCTGTGCAAGGCTTTCAGTATGCGTTTTTGTAATAACTCTGGATTAATTTACATACTCGAAAGTACATGTGCAAACTGTAAGAAATGTGGGTTAAAGTATTTCAATGGAATGAAAAAAGTTGAAGCTTTTATTTATTCATTATATATTTTTTTTAATTTTAAGAAATTAATTGTGATAAAATCAAATCATTTGAGAGTATATTTATGTTTTACCACTGACCCCTTACCGGTACGTCTTTTTGGTTGCAAGATCAGCTTTTTAGCTGACTTCAATGTATTTAGTTCTATCATTGTAAATACTGTATACATGTTCAAATTGCATATAAAAGTTCACAGTGCTCGTGTAACAGAATATAAATACTGTATATATTGAGGGATCATGTTTTTGGATTCAATCGTGTTAACAAACATTGACACGAAAAGAATGCAATATGCTGAGGAAAAAATATTCATAAATGACACCAAAGGCATGGAAAAGTACAATCATTCAAATGTGTCTCTGAATGGGAGAAATATATTCCAATTTTAGCTTGACAAGCTTTCAGATTCAACCTATTCACAGGGGCCATGTCTGTGTACAGGGGCGCAAATCCAGGGGGGGGGGGGGAAGGGGGGAGGGGCTTCGCACCCTCGGGTGAAAAAGTGGGGGCCAAATCGTAATTTGCCCCCCCCCCCCAGAAAAAATGAGTAGACTTAAAAATACGGTCACCTTTTTTCGGTTTTTTAATTCGTTCAAAACAGTTTTTCTGAAGCTCCGGAAATGCTGGAACACAAGAGCTTCCGGGGGCTCCCCCTCTGGACCCTCACAGTGGCTTTGTGCCTGGATCCCACCAGGGGCCCTTTGGGGCTTCGCGCTCGCGGCGCCCGCCACGCGTGCACAGTTCAATACTCATGGGCACATCATAAGCATTCCCCCCCCCCCCCCCTCAAACAGAGATTTGCGCCCCTGACTGTGTACATCCCTATACAATTGCTATACCAATAGTATAATAATATGTTAAGGGTACAAGGGTCTTTTATCAAGATGCACTTACTGGTTTCCTCCTCTGGGCACTCGAAGCTTGCATCAATGCCATTTATTGCAGTCAAGCAATAAGGCGTGATGATGGGGTTTGCATCGGTAAATATGTGCGTTAGCATGGCAGCACCCCTTACCAACGGTATCTCTAAACTGCCATGATCATTTTGGTACATAAAATTCGCATACATGATGTCAAAATCAGTCATTACCGCGTCACCTGAATTTTCAATACCAACACGGACACCGGTCAAACCTGAGGGAACAAATAACAACAATAATATAGGAGGCGACATGTCGACGCTAATGACGAAACAAAGCTAAGGAACGTTTAAACAGCGTAAGGGCAAAGCCGCGGTCACATTTTAACAAATTACAATCGGATTTCAATCCGATTTTTGAGTGTTTTCCTTAAAATCTTCTCTGTTAGGAAAGAGCCAAAAATTTTCCAGAAGTATAAATATATGATTTGCATCGGATGCCTATGAAAGAAAAGTGCTAACTGACTTTTTTGTGACGTCACACCGATATATTTTTTTTCATCGGACAGCATAGTCCGATGGAATCAGTCCATCGAAATAATTAGCATGAATTTGATTTTCATATCTGTGCGGTGCAACTCATATAGGCCTATTTTTGCAATGAAAGTGGCATATTTTTAATCTCCAACTAGGGATTAAGCGGATCCGAATATGTTGTAGTGTGAGGGCATAATGTGCATAATGTCGTAAGAACGCTTCGGAAACAAATAATTTAATTTAAACAATGTAAGGCCTACTGGAAAAATCTTTTTGCCAATTACTTTACAGAAATATTTGTAATGGATGGCTAGGCTAAAAATTCGTTTAAGGGTAAGACATCATACAGAACTGTCACTCGAAGAAGTTGTATTTTAGAGGGCTGAATGTAAATTGGTGTTGGCCAATGTAAAACAGTGTCTTGAAACAACCAGCCCTTTGAATGACTTCTCTTCACTGAACTTTAGGTAGACAAAAAATGAGTAACTATGGTTACATCAACCCCGAATGATCTATTAAGTGAGATGAACTTTAAAGCAATTAACTTCAAATACCTGTCCAGGACATAACGGCTTTTACATCCCAACCACGTTTATATTCGTTGTGACTGTCTGTTCTTAATTGTTGATGTTGCGACAAATTTTTAGCACAATCCTATAACTTTCAGTTATAGACTATCGTTGATTTTTTTTAACAACAATTATCACTGCTTCTGAATTTCAAATGTTAAATTGATGGAGAGGCGTCAATGAGCATGAACAGTCTTTGAAAGTTGAACATTTGTACACTTTTTACACTTTTTTCATTAAATCCTGTTTTTCAAAGTTTCAACGGTTGCCAGTATGAATGTATATATTTGCCAATTGTTGACCAACAACAGCAGACTGATGTGTTTGCTTAACCAAACACTACCATTGCAGTTATGTTGATTGATTTAAGGGAAATACTGCTTTTGTTTTACAGAAAAAATACCATTTTTAAAACCAATATTTATTTGCATGGATTGGTTGACTATGCCAAATAAGGCACTGTCTGACAGGTTTATTTCCAAGAAAAAAAATTTGCTCACAGTTGGAAGTTTTTGTCACTCAAGACGAACACAAACATGGAAAATCCAGTCAATGCAATTAACCTAACTTTCCTTTGCTCAATTTTTTCAGGAGATAGAGCTATTGCTGAGGGTCATTTTAAGGACTGAATGGTAAAGTAAGGTTACAGCTACACGTTTTTAAACGCAATAATTCCCTTTAATATTTTTCCTGATAAGTAATATGATTTAGCCAGACGCGTTCAATGTTAGACTGCCACTGAAAATTGTCTGTTGTAGTAGCATTGAGTTCTGAGCAGGACCACCTTTTTAATGCTTTGAGAACCACTACTCAGCGCACTTATGATCCACCTCTTAAAACAAACTATATGGCTCGCTCGCCGTAACACCCTTTATAGAAAGTGACTCTGCATATGAAAATACATAAGGAAAAACTTGTATTAAGGAAATGTGACTCATATAGTAGTAACGAAAATGACACGTAGTACCATGTTTCCCCTGCATGATCGACACACTTGAAATCCTTACACAAAGTGAAAAAAGTAATGTTGACACATGTCGCACAATAGAGCAAAGTGAGACAAACAAAAGCCATTGGAAATTCATGTTGTTGAGAATACTTTGGTTTCGACTCATGTCAAACATAATGAAGATAAGGAGTTACGATAAATATTCGAAATAATCTGGTAATGAATAACTGTTGTCACCTTTAAGGGTCAAAGTAAAGGTCTTTCTATAACGAAAGTGTCCTTTTGGGATACCCATGTGCACGGAATAATTTGCACTGTCATAATGGAATACATTGACATTTCAAAGTTAGCAAAACGTACTTACACAAAATGGACATGCAATCAGTTAAAACATCTTTCAAAGTAAACTAAGTATCAGCTTCAAAATTGCATCCAATCTTCACGTTAATGCCTCAAATAGACAAATAGATAACAGGCTCAACCGTAAACTGCTGTTTGGCACTAAGCAATAGAACTATACCGTTTTATACTTGCAAATGCATGCTTCGTCCTCACTAATGTTGCAAAGAATACTATCATATAATGCATTTAAACGGTAAAAAGTGACCAAATAATGACTAAAACTACACTGATTGTAGACAGGCTTCCTGCATTTGTTCCAAGTAATTTAGGAAAACTAATGTTTTTTTTTAAGGGGGTGGGGTTCCCTAGAACGACATTGTTGTCTAACCGTTATGTTTTAGACAACGTCGCAAAAGTATCCAGTCTCGGTGCTGTATATGAGCGATTTGTCAATTCTAAAGAACTTTGTCTACATTACCGTGGTTAAAAAAGGGATATGAATATTGCCTCTCTAATCTTAAAGCCTCTTTTAAACAGTAACCATAGAAATTTATAAAAAAAAAATGATGACTGACACCACAATAAAATGTTTTCATCGGAGTCTAGTAGCTTCAATCGTTCATGGAGTTACATCTAAACTCAACAAATTCATCCGGAAATTACCATCAATGGGGCCTCTCTTTCATTTCAAATTAACATGTCATCTGTAAGTTCATGGAAACATTGTAGACTTTTTCTGCCTTACATCCCCCAAGATAAGATCTGCGTTTAAGACCTGTTTCGCTTGGAATACATACCAGAAAATGTTGAAAGTGGTGTCCCATCTGGTCCCGAATTGGTCTGCTGCATTCCTGCCCCAACTTCAGGAATCTTTTCCCACGGCATATCAGCTTTCCCGGGAGTCAGTTGGTAGAATTCATCGGTTCGTTTTGGATCCGTCCATCGATCTAAAGTGTATGACTCATAGATGATTCCACGTTCGTCCATTATTGCTTCATGTGAAGAATGTTTAAAATAAAGAAGAGCTTGAGTTATATTTTATATATACGTACAGAAGAGGGGTTTTTAATTCGATCAAGTTGTTAAATGGTAAAGACTGCCGATGTATATCTTGAAATGATTTAAGGAGAGAGGCACTTGATACTATATCACAAGACAATAGCTGTGGCGCGTGGGTTGTGCATCTCAGTATGCCGTTAAAAGTGTCTACGCTGTCAAAATCGATTTCTTTGTCGATAACTTCATCGTCAAAACCCATTAGGCCTTCAAAACTTATTAAGCAGTCAAGACAAACTCATTTCACCGTATATGCGCGTGCGTATTCTGTTTTGACCAATGACAAACTCCGATACTTTTTGAAGCAGAAGAAGCAGCTATAGGAGTCAATTTTCGTACCAGGTGAGAATACACTACGTGCACCTAAGACTGGACCCCTAATAAAACAAAACCAAGGATATCTCTGGTCGCCTGATTAATAACATAAGGAAAGTCTCGTATTTCAAAGCTAGCTATATCAACCAGGGAACAATTACGAAAATACGAAGTTCAAGACGTTGGTTCATTCAAGAACCACTTCCGGGCAAAGTCGAAATAAAAATAAAAATTGAAAACCAGGAGTTCAGGCTTAGACAGCCTGTTCTGTATGCTTAGTTAGGCCAAGCTTTTAACACGGCAGGATGGCGGTCAGTATTTTCGTTCAGTTAGGCTTGCATAAAACTGTAGGCTGAACGATGTATGCAGGTTCTGAACGAATACAGGGGAAACAGGATAGGCTACCGAGGCACTGTGCGATGCATGTGCCACGGTAGCTATTCGCTGTACCCAAAAGCGACAACTTACACAGCCGTTTTAGGTAAACGGAGTAAGCTACGTTAGACAAAACTCTTTTCAAGTTCCAAAATTTGCCTTTTTTTACGAAACTGACAAGATAAAATGTTTCAGTTTTACCATAAATATTAAGCATTTAAAAAAATATGTGGGGAAAATAAAAAATTAGGAAAAAGCTGGTAAAATAAATGCGAAAAATTAAATTTCTTTTGCGAGACAACTTTACATAGTTTTTTTAAGCCGGCTTTTGGGCTTATGGAATGGAGCAGAAGAGTCGAAGGCTGAATAAAGAGAGAAAAATACAAAGCCCTACCAGATTTGTTTTAGCGGAAAGACTATCCATAGGCAAAGCTACAGTTAAGAGTTCGTGTAAAAGTTGATGGAAAAGCAAGGTCAAACTGATAAACACCAAAATTGCATCTTGGAAACCATATTCAAAGATACAGAAGCGATAATGTTAAAATGTGCCCTGTTTTTTCGCTCATGTCATGCAGTTAATGAGTCGGGACTGAGCTTCAGTATAAGAATAAAAAAATCAATATTTCCTAGTCAGTTTGTACGTAAATTTTAAAATTCCCAGACTTTTAGTATTATGCCATCCAGTCAGTAGCCTATGTAAGATTTGCTTTATATTTGTATGCAATTATCTGTTAATAGACCATAGGAAACTTTTACAAACTTCAGTGAAGTTATGTCACAAAAAAGGTGAAATATATTCGGAATGAATTTGGAAGGATGGTTTTTAAGTTGTGTCAGATAGGGCTAATGAGCTTTGCTGGCTTAATGGCTTTTGATGGCGTAAAGGCTCTTGATGGCAAGAGGAATTTTCAGGCAAAACTACCTTAGATTTAAATAAGTTTAGACGACGAAATAACTTTTGACGGCATAATAACTTTTAATGTTATAATGACATGGTAAATAAATACGGCATACCATAACTTTTGTGTTGCGGTTGCTTTTAAACTGGTAATCTTCTAGATGAACTTTGATGAAAGGTCCCCACACATTTTCCCCCAAAATTTAGCTCTCCATGTGGAAAACGGACCCTAAGAACCAGTTGCCCGACTGACTGACTGACTGGCTGACTGACCAGACGCGTGTACAAAGGGGGGGGGGGGTCTTGAAGATCCTTAAGAATTTTTGAAGGTTAAAACTAGTCCGTTCCTCGTATTGACTGATCCGCTTAAAAATCCTAAATTGGTTATCCAACATTCGTGAGCCTTGATTTTTCCACTAAAATGATGCCAACTGAACAAATAGATTTGTTGTATGGCACACAAGCGCCAGGGTTTCTATGAGAAAGTTATTGTATTTCTTCATTCAAGAGATGAAGGACAGAATTAACGGCAGCAGAAACTAAAGGGACTCTGTAAAACAAGATGGGTTGAAAGATTTGAGGATTTCGATAATCGACATGATGCCACTTGTCATGACAACGTGTGACATCATTGTTAATCCCCATTTGTACCAACAAAATGAGGAAATCAAGGCAGTAATTGACGAAAATTGGAACTGGGATGGGAAAACTAAAATCAGGTATACTTGGAAACTTAAGACAGTTTGAAACGCTAGTGTCCCTTTCAGGAACGTTTGGACTCCGTTGAGGGAAATCACTCTCAAGCTAGTATTTCCAGTGTGGCTTATTTATAATATTTCGGACTAAACGTAACTCGGGAGGATTGCAGGAATACACAGTCTCCAGGAACCGCTCCAGTACCGGAAAGATTATGTAGCCACTGTTTTCTGTGGGTGAGTCTCGAGTCTCCTCTTCTTTATTATCTACTTAATTTGATAACTGTAATTAGCCCAGTTAGGTCCCTGATACCAATTATTGACCCTCGGCCTTAAGTCCCAAGGACCTTCACCGTGCGCGTGCACCATCGTTGTGCGCAAAGGACTTCGACCTCAGGTCTGACTTTCCAAGTTACACGTATCTGGTGTGTGACACGCGCATTTCAGCTCCTTCACACGCTCACACGCAGAGCACTCCTGATCACACACATTCCTGTGCTTGCTCAAGACGAACACGAGATTCACGATGTTTTGCTCCGTGTTCCAATTTCGTAGCTAGTCGAAGCAGTCGACACAGCTCTTTCCCGTCGTCTCACGTCCCGCAGCCCAAGGTTGTCATATAGGCCGATTACCGGCAAAAGCGCGTAAATTTATCTTTCATACGTTTAAAAAACCGGATTGCGTATATCAGTGTGTTTTCTCTCTGGGCGTACAAGCGGTACTCTGACTCACCCACCGCACTCGTCCAAATAGCACCAACGCCTTACTGCCCAATATCGGCCTTCACCAACCGAGCGTTTGAGCTATTTATCTGATTATATAACCTACACTTATTTTCGATTACCACATTACCATAAATTCTTTTAATAGGAACCTCCGACACACTGGTCAGTCCCGCCAATAATACTGGGATAATTTTACATCGGAAAGGGCTATCACATCGTACCTCTCTCAAGTAAGTCAAATCACGCCCTTACCCGGCACACCTGCCAACGGAGAGTCACAATCCTTCACCCATTGCACTTTGGACCCGACCGTGAGTTACAAATATTTTATTTGAATAATATCCATTCCCACCAGTGTATACGTGATACTCTGACACCACTGACTACCTACTATATATCATGCTACTAATGAGCCCCGAAAATAATCTTTTTTGGCGGGACGCAATAGCACACCATGCTATGGCTTGTTACCTAACAAGGTCACAAAGAACACTTAAACTCAAACCTTTGGGTTCCCTATTAAAAGCACCACTGAAAGTTGCTTACTTATTCTTTGCTGGCTGATATCCTCCAACATCACAACAATTTTTAAGGAGAAATCAAGAGCTTAACCTATCATCATGGTTAAGTTTATCACGAGCATATTGGTTTGTGAACACTTCACTGAATTTTTGGAGAGTCGGCCACTTCTGTCTAACTAAAAACCCATCTGATATGAACAAAGGAAGTGTCGTTTTCGGTCATTAAGGGGGTTTGTAAAACCAAAAATTGTCTTGTACGCTCCGCGCTAACTGATGGTGGCGCTCCGCTTAGATAGTCACACACATAAATTCCCCCCCAAAGTTGGAAAGTCTGCTGACTCCCCTGCTGAAAATCCCAGGCACGAGCCTGCAGACTGACTGACTGACCGGCTGACTATACTGTTGACGATTATCTCATCTTTACATTTTGTGCTTTTCACTTTTTTTTACTTAAAGGTTTGTTCGAGGAATCTCACCATCTTAGTTGGACCACCATGTTCTGCCACAATTCTCCGATACTTACCCGAATGCGGGAAAAGACGAATTGGTGTGGGATCGATGTTGATTTGATTGGAAGCAAAGTGTCCAGTTGGCAAAGCAGCCTCTTCACGTAAGTTGCCTGTTCTAAGTGGAGGACAAACGTCATTGAGGAAATCCGTTCGCCCGAAAAGATCTCTTACATCGTCCATGGAATAGACTGAGTCCTGTAACTGGACGCATGTCGGTGGAAGACCTCCCATATCTTGAAAAAGAACATTTGAAGGAAAAAACGACGAAAAGTGTTGGCAAAAATAAACGAGCCAAGAATTCGAAAACGGTTTTAGGGGGAAAGGGCGAATTTTCCTTTTTTTTTATGTTGCACCATGGTTACTTTGAAATTGATATGTCCATAACAACAAATAACTTATGCTTTAAATAATATCACTTTCAAGATATGTAGCCCTTTAAAAATTTCAAGTTTTTTGAAGGGAACAAAGATTTGAAACCAAAGCTTTCCTAATAAGATATAAACAGTTATTTAAGTAAACAGATATATATAAAAAAAATCCACCTTAGTCAGTCGGAAGACAAATATGAGGACGATATAAACCCACCGGCTTCCTGTACACGGACAGAGCATACTATCTGTTGATTATCACTACTTTACGTCTGAGCAGGGAGGTTTTGTATGTGAAAAATTTGGACTTGCTCAAGAGTGCGAATCAGCTGATGAAGAAGTTGAAAGTTGAAATATTTTCGAAATAATGCAAGGTACGGTCGAAATCACTGCACGTATTGCAGTTATGTGATATTCCTTCCCATTCAAGTTTAAAGTTTCGTTAAAACATTACGAATCCCCCGTCAAATCCTGCAAATTATAGCTTCAAGGCCTTTTTTGTCCCAGACGGTGGCTACAATCTACGGATAGGGAGTACACGTTACATGATCTGTCCACGAATACAGGAAGTCCGTGTATAAACCTTACAAATATTTCTATGGAAATACATTAACCACCGATCCTCGACCGAGTAATGGAATATTTCAAAAAGCCCATACACCATTTTGCCCACACACCATTTAAATTTTATTGACTCTACCTCCACATTTGCTCTCACAGTCATCCTCTGTCATGAAGTTATTTTGGTTGCCTTCACATCCTCCATAGATAAATTTGGTACACCTTTCTTCATTGGAATCAAAGTACCATCTTGGCATAGCCCCGTCGCATGGCCCTATTTCCATCGGAAGTGTACAGACATCGGTTTCTGGTTTAACATATGAAAGAAATTATTATCATGCAGGAAATAGATTCAATTAAAGAGTATTTGGAAGACGGTTGTATGTATTGCAATGCTTTAAACGTTGATGGTTTTAAAAAAAAAGATATTGTAAACCGCCGTCTTGTAAGTTAAAAATGCATTGCATGAAGAAGCAAAATAATGTTGTCATTTCCTACGATATCGGGCCTACAAGCAGTGGATTTGGTTTGTAGTAGCTTGTACATATAAACACCGATGAAAAAATAGTGTAGGTGCAGAGTAAAAGAAAGTTTTTTGGAACAGTGGAAGAATTGTAACATTATATGGTTTTCAATTATTGTTAACTAAGAGAGAAACTCCAATTGCAGAGTTTGCCTAGCTATTTAAACGTAGCTTCTCCCTCAACCATTCCTAAAAATAAAAGGATATTAGCATGAAAAATTATTTTGTAGGACAGAAAAGGTCTTGAGAACTGGGACAATATCATGGCATTTTCTGAGAATTGATTGCATCTTCAAAATGCCTTTACTTCAGCTTTCATAAAAATTTCCTTTGATATATTACATCTAAGAGAAAAAGCAATTTAAAATGTATTATGCAAAAAGAAAAACAAAAAAAGTGAAAAGATTTTTACATAGTAAATTGGCTGTAGTGGAGGTATACAGGTATACTAACCTTCCCCTTTACAGTATTCATCACAACTTTCTGGAGTCCTAAAGTTGTTTCCATTTCCTTCACATCCACCGTATATAAACTCAACACATTCCTTTCTCTCAGGATCATAGCCCCAACGTGGCATGTAGGCTTCACAGGGTCCGTTTTCAAGAGGAAGCTGGCAGATATCTGGCAAGAGAATGTGAGGAACTATAATTCCCAACTTACAATCGTTGGACGGGGTTGCAGATTTCATACGGGGAAACTTAGAAAGTAATATGTTTTGAGTACAACAGGTAGTTATGTGAGTCGGTGGGTTTAAAGTGCAGGTTAGACGTAATTTTGCGGGTTGTTAATGCACAGTTTTAGGTCTAAGAAAACAACAGATGAGTCCGAAGTACAATGGTTGCTTTCAAAAAGAGGAAAAAGGAATTAACAAAATCAGTGTAGGTCTCTTCAAGGTGACTCATGGTCAGGCAGGCAACAGAAGGAACCATTTTATTCCCCATGGTCACTCCCTTAACTTGGGGTAAAAGTCGCTCATTTAGTGCCCATTCGACTGAAAACGTTTTTGTGTGAGAACAATACCATTAGACGTAGGATGGTGTCGGTAAGTATAAGGGGATCACGCCGTTGGTCAAGGTAAAGACGAATACCTGTCAAAGCAGCATTTTTAAGAAGGGACGTGTAGAAACTAGAAACATCCTCGTTGAATAAAAGGCCTTCACAATAATTTTCAGGAAAGGAAAAGTCACGAATAAGTCTCTAGAAATGCAGTGTGTCTTAAACAAACGACGGTAAGGCTGAAAATAAAGAGGAGAGCACGGAATCCACATACTCAGAAATGAGGACAATAGGGTAGCTGTGCGAAGAGACGATAGGTCTACCTGACTTGTTGGCTCTGTGTTTTTTCGGAAGAAGGTAGAAATTAGAAATCTGTGGACAAAGGTTTAGTAGAGAAGTAAACGCCTTGGATAGTTGATCGTGGTCTGAGTTGGGTTAATGTGTTCAGGACAAACTTTTATCAATGAGGAGTGGGGTCAGTGTGAAGTTCCAGGTATTCACTTTGGTCTGATAACTGTTTATTAGTCTTAGCAACAGTGGCTTAGCGGATAAGGGGGGGGGGGCAGGGAGGGCTAGTTGCCCCCTGGAAAATATTTTGGGGTAATTTTGTGGAATTTGGGGAAATTTCAAGTTGACGAAAAAATGCCTTCTTTTCCTTTTTCTGTAAAGTTTTCTCTCACTATAAGCAATCGTGAAACATTTCTCATGCATAACTCGAATTTCCATGCAACGTTTTTCCCCAGATCTCATCTGTTTCACTGCAGCATGAAGCGCGCTTGGCTCGCGTTCCGCAGAAATGCCCTCTCTGCAGCAGCGTGAATGTTGTCTGGTACACATGCAGGGTATTTTGATCAATTCAGCGTATACTGCGCAACACTGACAGGCTATCAGACCGGAGCATAGAATACCATCCATCATCGAGCTAGTTCCCTACATATTGTTGAGGTAATGTTATGGTCGTCAATTTGATGCACTATTGGATAATACGTTGCTAATAAAAAGTGTAACATCATCATGGCCTCGTGAACGAAATATTCCCTCTTTAAGTTATTACAATTTTCGTTTTTTTTTCGTTCCACAACCATTATAGTTGTATTCGATTTAAGGCTATGAGCTACACTTACCGGTAGGCCTTAGAGTTTCCAATTCTTCCCTTTTATATATGTTGTGAAAAAATTGTCTCCTTAAAAGTTTTCTGGACAAGAAAAACATGGCATTCTAAGCATGCAGTAATGAGGCACAGGGAGTGTCATTCCCTGCAATCTAGGGGTGTTTTTAGCGTAACTCCCCCTGGCGGGACGCCCCGCGTGAACCAATGATCGCGCTCCGCGTATCACTCTCAACCGTCACTAAAGTTGACAACGCCCTGGGTTAGGTTAGGTTAGACGAGGTTGTACAGCCCGGTTTCCAACCTATTAGTTCTGTTGACAGCACCCTGGGTTAAGTGTAAGCATTTAATGGCCTGTCATCCTACAAACTAGTACCGGGCAGTTTATAGACTGATCTTATTCTGTGTTTAACCATGGATGGAGCTGAAAAAATAGCTTACCGTTGTCTACACATAATAACCCTGCAAACCTGGAAAAACGTGTGATGTTACTTATTTTTAAAGGACTGGAAAATAAAATCCATCTAATCTGTTCGGAAAATTAATCAAATTAATCACTGGGGATAGGGGTGACAATGGACCCATGATGACATTGTCTCAATCCTATGTATATAGTAGGCAGCTTCAGGATCTTGTAGGCCATGTGTTAACTTAAGTTACATTACATGACGTCATGATAATTGTGTTATTATCATAAATTTACGTATGTTGAATGAAATACATGCACCTTGACCTGAAAATAAACTGAAACTGAAAATATACTGAAACTTAAACTGAAAACTTTTGGGGGAGTTTTCGAGCTATGCTTCCCCCCCCCCCCCCCCGGAAAATATCCTAGCTAGGCCACTGCTTAGTAATGAACAAATCCTTCCGTAAATCTACAACAGCTCCAACATTTTCGGCTGGAGTGATGATGATATCCCTGTTTCTTTTAAGAGCGAAAATAGCATCACTTTAATTACGACAAAGGCCACGAAGCTAAGGTCATTTTTAAGGGCAGGAGATCATTTACGTTTTTGTTGATGGTATAATGCCTAATGAATTTTCCATACGGAGAGATGTTTCGTCTTTCATTAGAAAACATCGCATTCGCTACCACTTTGGGATATCAGACAAACAGGATACCCCCTCGAGGGAATCTCCAAACTCCATTAACTCTTTACGATCCTCCTGGATGCCCATGCCATGAGACAATCTGACCCTTGACACGCTTAGTTATGAAAGCTTTTCGCTTGGATGGGGCATTGGACAACAGCTTGTTAACGTTTTGGTCCATTGAGGAATGTAAGGAATTATGCAATCTGCGAACGTACATGTGAATAAGGAAGCGTACTTCTGCTGTTATAGTAAGGTTTCAAAGAGAAGTGACTTTTATACTTCAATGGTAAAGTCAAAGGAAGCTTTATTCATATGCATACTAGTCGAGTGCATCAGACTAAACGAACACGAGCGTAAGTATCGTGTGGTATCTTGTCTGAAGTGAATATTGAACCGGGACAGAACGTGAAAATTTAGTTTGGAACCTCGCGGAATAACACATGTCTACGCAGACGGGTGCTCAAGAAATTGATTTGGCTGGCAAATCTAGTTTTACCAAAAGATTGTCATAGCAAGAGAATAAATAATGGTATAATTGTCGGCTGGGTTGTCGGATATTTCCTCCTTAAATTCCCTGCGAATGTTCGAAACGAAATGTTTAAAGCTACGCGTAAGACCATTAGAAAACTCACTCTTGAGTTAGTAATGTAACCAAAAAAGAGGTCCTAGACAGTCACGGAAGGAAATGGGGGTAAAAAAAGCACGGTGGAAATGCAAAAAAGTACTAAAAAGTATTTAAAAAAAGGGAAATGTATCCAAAATGGACAAAACATTTGCACCCCAAAACGATCAAACCGGAATGGTCTGACTCGGGAGTCATGAACGTAAACAAAAAGGGTGTCGTAGACAGTCAGGAGAAGAGATGAGGGTAAAAAAGGTACAGAGGAACAACATTTCAGGCCCATATAGATTCACTGTCACACAACGTTTTTCCTGCATTTCCTCTTATGTAGTTTACATTATAGATTGTTGAATTTGAAACTCCCTGGACAAACCAAGCGCCACCGAGTGGCCCGAGTTACCTAGCACCTTAGATCTACCAAACAAAATCGTGGTGGTGTCATGTGGCTGCACATTCCAGCCCCGTTTCACCTTGTGCAGTACAACACCTAACCGTTCCGGCAGCCGTAATGTGCCGAGGCTCTGACCTTGGCCGCCTAAGTTCTGGAAACTGGCTTATCATGAGGCTCGGAACTCTCTCCAAACGGCCTAAATGTTAGGATATATCTTTTGTTATTTTCACCCTTATCTGTCCGAGTTTAACCCTTTATTACACCAATGCGATCGAGCTCGTTTTTGGGGTGTACCATTCTTTTTTTCATTTTAATTTCTTCGACCGCGTTCGTTTTCAGTAATGTACCATTTTGCTCAGGTCCCCTGTTTTGCTTTTTATTGCGTTCTGTTTCTCGCCAGTCCCTCTTGTTTTTTAAAACACACAATTTTCATCCAGAAAGTTGCTTTACTCTGACCGGATCGAATTTGCTTTAAGGCGAATGTCTTTATATATCCCTACCTATATTACGATATTTCAATAGCCTGCCTTTCATGCGTGTTGATACGTGTTAGTAAATTGGTCGACTTTGAAGTAATTGAATATTGATCTTTTTTTTTAAATGACGTTTCCATACGTTTACGTATTACTATATAAATGTGTGTGAAAACGTTAAGGGGAATCCGTTTTTTCGCCCCATTTTATTTGCCCTATGGTCGACTTTTTGACATTTTTTCGCGCAAAGTGGGGAATTAGTGATATATATAAGTTAAATAAATAAATTAATATTTATATATAAATATAACTCTTGATTCTACCTTTGGTAGTCAGTTGTCTAAAATGCAACCTTGGGTCGACAGTCACATCTTTGAATGTATCTCTAAATGACTACCTTGAAAAACTATGAAAAATACCACAGTAAACCTGAGCGCACCCGCAACAATGTGTAAGGTATTTTCACAATGAATGATGTATGTACAATTTTCAATTAAATGTAAAAGTTATTTGCTCAACGATGAACCTTTTAGGAAGTGTAGTTATGTTATCAACTATATACATTCAATGTTCCTAAGGAAGACAGTCAAATAATGACGGTGCAATTCTATTATAATTAATTCAAAATCGACAGAAATTATCTTAATTTGGTGTCATATGTACCTTTACAGTATAGTTCTAACTTACAATTACATACAAGTGAAAGCCCTATCATCCTTACCGGTTTCTGGTTCAGGAGATGGCAAAGGTTCCGATATGTCTCTAAAGCCGAAGTAACAGACTAAAGCAAATGCGGTCGCTACCAGAACAACTACAATAATGATTGCGATAATGTTGGAACTATTTTTGGACTTAGACGTCTGTTTGTAACCTCCATAGTCTTCTTCGGATTCAACTTCAAACTGACCCTTTTTGTCCCCCATTGTAATATTTCTTGAGTTATTTCTTTAGTAGAATTTGAGCGGCTGAATATCTCATGAAGTGCGAATGGAACTATATCGTAGTAGGATATGAAGTACACGATTTATAGAACAGTCAATCTTATACCGATAGCTAGGACTTTTGAACTCTTTCTAGGTCAAATAAAACTCAAATCGAGGTAGTCCACTTGATTGATACTTACTGTTTAGAAAACAAACATGCCATTCTGTTTTGCGTAATGCAACCCACCAAAAGATCAAAGGCTTCTTGACAAAGCTGTCATTATAGTCGGTAGTTACTTTTATACACTGTCATTGTTTACCAACGATCTCTATGGTAAATAGATGTGATCTTTACACGTGGACTGTTGTTGTGAAATACATAACAATAAAGAACGAAGCAGATGCAAAACACTGTTTTTATATCATGCATAAGGAAATATTAAGCGTAAGATTTAATGAAAAACGAGATTCATATATATAGGCCTTCCCAGGTCATAAGGTTTTAGAAGCTCAATATCGCAGTTAAATTTTCCACTTGATTGTGGTGTTGTAGTTCCGAGTGTCCACCACTTTGTTTTATGCAATGAGCAGTTATACCGAACCGTCCTTAGGTTTTGGTATGGAGGTTTCATAATCGCAAAAAGTGACTTTGGACTGTGTTTCCAAGAGACTTTGTTAAATAAAAGAGCTATCTCTATGCCGCTGGTTCGCTCAATAAGTAACCCAACAGTGCAAATTTGAATTAACGAACAATACCAAAACTTTTTAACTTGTTACTTATTTATCATAGCATTGACATTGACCCTACAGCTGGTAAAAATGTAATTTGATTTTATATAATTTTGATTAGAGGGAAAGGCTTCAATCTTACTACGCTGAGCGAGAGAAACCTGTAGGACGTGCGAGTTACAACTTCATGTCGGGGATATAGCTAACGAGTTATACAAGAATGGTTAAAAGCTTAATTTTCTTACCTCAAACAATTAAAAATCTCTAACACCTGCTGACTTAGCCCCCACCCCCGATGTTTAAAGCCCATCCTTATCACTACCTCGGTTTGTTGTTTCAGGATGGGTGAACAAAACCTCAATACGTGATAAAAACACCTACAATACAGTACACGCAGCTGTGTAATATGAGCAACAGTCCTCTGCATTTTTGAAGGTTTCGTCAATCAAACAGTTTTCCAACTTGAGAATTTTTGTGGGGTAAAAATATCTCTTTGATGTGACGTCTTTACTTTTGGTTGGTTTAAAAGGACTCTATAGGGGTGAAAAGCCGTTAAGTATTGCTCGTTAATAATAGTGATAATGAAAACAGTACCGTGGCGGAATTCAAGAGCGGGATGCAAAGTATTTAACAAGTCTTATTTTTTACCTTCCTAAATTGGTTATCTTGCCTTCTTGTTGGTAAATTTTGTTAATGGCAACCTCAAAGTACAGAGTTTCACATTTCAGATAAAATGACAAAAGGGTTAGATGAGGTTTAACGACACACCAACACGAATGTGTTATATTATGTCACAAAATGACAATAGGGTAATATCGTAGGTTAACCACAGAGGTCTATGAGGCAAGGCAGATCGGGCAGGAAATTGAAAAAAAAAATAGGTAATAATTATCTTTTTAATAACACAGAAAAATCCTACGCGTGTCCAGATTTTTTTTAACTTTTGCTACAAAAATTGCAAAAAACCACATCCATTTCGATTAGAAATTCGGACAGCTAATACAGGGAGAACCGTTTCTATCTCAGGGGAGATATAAAGAAATACACTGAAACTGAAACAAAGCCGCACTTCATAGAAAAGATTGGCACAACACTTTGCCGGAAAGAATATTTGAGCGAAAGTTGTGAAAGAGTACACTGATGTTTACGGTTGCCAGATAACATAAACACACCGGAATATGTACAAATGTATGACCAGTTTTGCCGCTGCTGGTGACGGGGCCACATCTAACAGGTCCACCCCCAAATTAAGGGTTGACTCTACCTATAAATTGAATACAACGTATTTAAGCAACATTTATTTGTAGGTATTGTTTGATTAAAATTGGAAAAATTCAATCTATGTTGGGAATTTACTTAGTGAAGAGAGTTTAAGTATTTTTTTTTTCGTTTACAAGAACGATTCATCCTTTTAAAACTGTTTATTGACAAAAAGGAATGAGTTATCAAAAAGGACAGTATGGTATAGTCTTCATTCCTATAAATGAAATAGAAATTCAATTGTTTACTAAAGTTCAACAATGATATATATGTTCACCCAAACTTTCAACATTTCAAATGATGCAACTTCCATACCTCTTCTTGTTCATAATATTTTGAGGAGATCAAGCTATTGCTGCGGTTTATTGTTGAGACGGAATTGATTCATACTGACATGAGCTATTGGACATTTAATGTTTGTTTTGCTACACAATATTTACCGTAAAGAACTGAACAAAGACACCCATGCCACGAGATCAAAGGCAGTGTGGGTGTAAGAGGTATCCTTCTTTGTTAAATAAGGGAGTTGTCAAACACTCGCCATATTATTTTGAAGTGCCATAACTAATCGGGTTCCATCGTCATCGTTTCCTGTATATATTTAGTAAATAACTATTCTCAGTTCCTCGCTATACCTATCCCACTTTAATATTCCTGGCAACAGCAAGTTAAGTAACAGTTTCTATATTACATTTCTATCAACCAAACATTTTCGTCATAAGCATTTCAAATTAAACCCGGGGGAAGGAACATTATTCCAAAGCAATGCCAGGGTCTCTACGTCCTGATATGCTGGATTTAGAGGGACCTGATGAAAAAAGGACTTAATTAACACAAAACTATATACTTACGTCACTTTTTCAGTTTAGTCGTAATTAACTTCCTTTTTGAGTTTTTTTTTTTTGCAATGTCGTTACTAGTAAATGCGGACCGTAAACGTATTAATACGTTCCAGAGTGTTGAAACGAACAGTAACTTTAAAGGGCAAGGACATTAGTCCAAAACTTATTTATATATTTACATGCAGCTTGCGAGAAGTGTCTTTTTATAGAATATCCCGGTAGGAAAGGAAGGTTGATGGGACAAGAAGATCCTCCTTGATGAACCCATTATATACTCTCCTTAGCTCATACATAGCTAGGAAATGTAGGAGAAAAAATACATTTTCAGTTCGCTTTTCTAGGACTTACTCTATATATAATCTAAGGGGCATAATTCAAAATCATTGGTCCCAACGATTTAGGAGAACTTTCCTCAAACCCTCTGCATTTATATGATTAATTATGGATTTCGAACGACTGTCAGTGATTAATATTAAAGTGGCCTGTCATTCTCTCGGTGTTACTTAATAATAAAGCGAGAACAAACCGTGCCCTTTCTGAGTAGATTCGAAACGTGATGAGTTCAAAGCTCAAAGTGTGAATTTATTGTGTGCTATTGCTTCAATTGAACCCTGTCGAACAAACTACAGCATAAGTGAAGCTAACTTATCTTTGGTAAGAGTAGTTCTACAGTGCATTATTGGTCCATGCTTTTTAATTCTCAGCTTACAGTCTTCCACACTTTAATCTAACGACGTCAACAGAGGAACTATAGAAAACGGTGGCGTGATGCATGCATGTTTGGATTGCGATTAGGTACGGCACGACCATGGGCGTCCACAGATATTTTTACAAGGGGGGGGGGGCAGGTCATTCATGGATGATTGAATTGTGTACACTATCTAAGCGGAGCGCCACCATCAGTTGGCGCGGAGCGTACAAGATAATTTTGGGCCATACATACCCCAGATGGCCGGAAACGACCCTTGGCGAGTGTTGTAAGCTGCATGTACCCAGCCCTGAAACAGGAATTTCATGTCTGTAATTTTTAGATTTTTAGAATTTTCAATGTAAAAAAATGTTGAAGGGAAATCTGCCTCTCAGTAACGGCCTCGCACGCCTGAGCACGATAAAACTTACAACTGTCAAACAGCCTATATAGGCCTACATCCGTCACCCAAGTATGAATCATATCCCCCCCCCCCCTCCCATATTCACCTTGTATATCCCAGTTACATCCGCGTGTAGCCACTTGAGATCAGCACAGGACCAAACCAAGACCAACGCATTCATCAATAGTCGGATGCCATAAGCACACTACATACCTGACAACTAGTACAATTTTGGCATAGTTTTTACAATTACAAATTTCCAATAGATATCACGAATGATGGCCCTCAAATAACGATTTCACTATTCAGCACACCATCTTCTCTTTTGCTATTCCTGGTCAAATGTCCGCATTTTTCACGAGTAGAAACTGACGCTGTGACTCAAGATATTTTGATGATTCATTTTTAATTTCTTTTATTTCAATTTTCAATTAATTTTTCTCACAAGTTTGATTTTCAAGGAAGGGGGGGCAAGTGCCCCTTGCCCCCCCCTTTCGGACGCCCATTGGCAAGACGACCACATTCCAGAGTAACTTATAAATGCAAACACAACTTGTCAAGATCATTAATTAGGCAATTTCGAAAGTTTCAAAGCCGATTTCAAAGTATATGTGAACATTTTTGAAACGAAAACACTTTTGTACTCAGAAATGTTCCCACAAATTTACACCAGACAGATTTCCTACCCCCTAAATAAATTTCCAGCTTTCTGGAGGAGGGGACAAGCAGTTGTTTCTTAGTCAACTAACTTATTGGCAGGAACAATCGGTTTAGTATAACCATATAAAGTTTATTTCACTTCCATAAGCCACAGAGGCTTCTTACTAAGAAAATAAAACGAACCTTAAATGCCCGGCATTATGATTCAAAAGTGCAGGTTTCAAAAACAGATTAAAACCGAATATGTCAATTCAGTGGCGGAGCTGCCGTATGGTGAGGGGCGATCGCCCCCCCCCCCGACGGACCAAAATCGTCTGTCGGTGCCCTCTTTAGGCTTAATTCACCTTACTGTTGCCACATTTTTGGCAAAAGATGCATTATTTAATAGCGTTGTTTTAAGGCCCAGATAACAAAATGCTCAAACAGCCACGAAAAACTGTACTATCTGCACTTTATTCTTATGAAAAGGGTCATCTTCTGTAATATAGGGATAGCTTTCGCCTCAACTTATCTTCATGCTTTATACGCACTGATGAATGTTGTCGCTGTGCTAAGTTCATTGTTTCCGCACCAAGCGTGAATTACAAGCCTTCAAAATACACAGACTGACCAAAGAGTTGCTGTCATTAAATTAACCCTCCCGGCCAATAAAAGATGTTGCAAAGGGCGCGACAATAATTGTAGCTCAAATGTCCCTCTTGTTGTCGGGGATAATTGTCAACATAGACAATAAAAAGAGTGTTTAAGATACCAAAATAGCTTCTACAACATTTTTCAAAATCATTTGAAGAGAACGTTCAGGTTACAATAAAATAAAGCTGTTATTATTGTGGTAATGGTAAAAGAGTTTTAATGAACAGTTTCCATTTTGCTTTTCTTCAAGTGACCATTCTCATGATAAATGGTTATTTCTGTCACTGCACCATAATCCCATGAAAATGCTCATTCCTGTACTTCCGTGGTCTCAAAAGCCAGAAAATTGCACAAAATAAGCTTTAGTTTCGGCAACTTTTATTAATTATGAATTCGGTATCTATAGACAGCCCTTGCAAGGAGACCTCTTGTCTTGTCTATTTCTTTAAATGTACTTAATTAATGGCTATTTCAGAATGGTCACATGATGTTAATTACGTAAATTAATGTTTCTTCGTTTACTTATGTGTAATCTTTATCTTCATAAAGTAGCCCATTATTAGATTAAATTCTTAAATCGAGACCTGACAATAACACACAAAATGTAATGACTGCCTTTATACTAGAATGTGAAAGGGAGGTAAAGAAACATAATCGTCCGCCGGTAGGGGCAAGGGGGAAACTTGCCCTTCCCTGGAAAATAAAAAACCTGAAAAAACGAAGAAAAATTACCATCAATATTTCTTAACAGTTCACTCAGTGTTTTCCCTATTTATATGCGGTAAATAGGCTTAAGATATGTCATTTCTAGACATTTGGGGCGAAAATTCTCTTGCGCTCCGCGCCAACTCATGGTGCATTGGTCCCCCCGAATGTTCTTTCGCGGAGGCCCATGGAATTTAAACACTTTTAAAAGAAAAATTTGCTTAGGAGAAATGTCAAAGTAGTCTTCTACCACGGCAGCTGCGGAAAATCAAATGAAAAGTCTGAAAAGCAATGGCTTCGATCGTGCTGAGGCTCAGCTCCTTCGAAGCACCCCTGCAGACCATTTTCGCCCCATGTGACCGAAATCTCTAGCTCCGCTTCTATGTCAATTTTCATATTTTTTCAAGAAACACTCTTGTTTATTGACATGATTCCCCATCATATGGGGACTGCATGACGGATAACTCAGATTGCGCATTCGTTTAACCAAAATGTGTAGCAATCTCACAGAAAAAAATCCCCTTGTTTATTGATCAATAATTCTTAAGTTCTTGATAAAAAACTGTACCATATCTTTCCAAATGAATGTGCATAATAGGGAGAGAACCCATTGATATTACTTTTGAAATATCTGTTACTTTGTCGCTGTTTTTTGTTTTACATAACGTGTGTTGCATGTATGTTTTTTTTTTTTCTTCTTTTTGGTAGGGAGACCCAGTCAAATAGGCGCACTATCGCAGCGATTGCACCATGGACCTCTCGGTTCAGGGTTAGCTTGAGCCAGATGCTGGAATTAAAGGGAGTAAGGTCAAGAGAAGAGAGAGAGTGAGATAGAAAAGAATAAAGGAAGGGAAATGAAAGGAACGAGGAATTAAGATGACGCCGGAGAGGGGAGCAGTCCATGCTCATAAGTAATGCAGAGCATACAATGGAAATAATTGTACTCAGTGATGGTTTCTAACTCTCTACGATATACGTAATCTGTATCCTCTATGACATATTCGGACTAGCATTTTCACAAACATATGCGACTTTACTCACATAGTGCACCAAAAAGCATTTAGGGTCCTGAAATATCTCCAAATTCTTTCAAAGTAGGACTTATTATTTCGTCATTCTTAAAAAAAAACTCACCAATATTACAGCATTATACTGAAATATTTCTTCAAATATTTTACCAAATTGCTCCAAGCTCCATAAATACGTATATTTTTCAAATAGGATGCACTTGCTTTTCCAGTCTGCAAAAATGGCCAAAGAAATATGCACTTTTGAACCATACGTGTTAATATCACACTAAGTTGTTTCTGAGGTCGCTCTCATATTCAGAATATATAATATATTACATATTATATTATAATAAATATTGCACCAAACTTCATTAAGAGCTCTTCGGTACTGCTCCCTTAAGACGTTCTTAAACTACATACAGGAGGGCTGGATATCCACTCCTGGCCTGGTCATACAAATGTTTTAAATGTCGATGAAGAACGTAAGTTATTTTAAGTGGTTCCCGGTATTTTATTTGTAAAATGAGAAAGTGGCTGTACTGTCGAAGGGCATATTCACGTACCAACTCTGTTCATGGAGTCTGGTAAAAGTAATGACCTTATGCTAGGGATAAAGCTGGAAGAAACAGTAACTAAGCCTCCAACTAGACTTATGGTTTAGTTCTGATAAATGTGACCATGCTGTGAAATGAACAGTACTAAAATGAAAACATGTAAAATAGTTGAACTGTATAAAGGTACTCCGCATACCGTCTAGTGCTCATCTAAGGGCCCTGTCATTCAAAACTTTTATATGCAGTATAAAAGCAGACAGTACGTTACGAGAAAAAGTATGCTCTGGAAAAGCTGTCCATGCCTGGAATTAAACATTCCTATCAAAATTTTTTGCCCACACTTTGAAAACACGTTTAGATGCTAAATACCGTACGCGTATCTGACTTCAAAAATTTTCACTTTGAACAGATTTAATTGACAAGCATTTAGTGTTTTTTAGCTAAAAATTTTTACGATTCGAAGGTGTCTAAAATGTGGGGACAAATGAAGCTTGTTATTGCTTAACTTGATTTCAAAGTTTACTGCCAAACACTGACAACAACGGGGTAAGATTGTGTAATAACCAGTAGCTTACAGTATAGACGGATCCGGACAGATTGTGATGGTCTGATTTTAGTCGGCCATTGCTGAGGTCCAGCACGTTTTATCTTTAAATTTCCTTCCTCACCTGTTCCATGGATGAATGTACACTGAACTGTATCTTGCTTTTCTCAACTTCACTGAATATGAGGCTGTGAACTTCACGTAGACGATTAAAAGCTGATGGACCCCACTAATGGCTGCCACAGTCATTAAAAAAAACGTTAACCGGATGTGTCTATACCTTTACATTGGTGGCTGAACAAAGAAGATATTTTTGTCAATCTTCATGATCACACTAGAAGTTGCTTACAAAGGAATACGAATTTTTTTTTCTCGTTGAAAAATTACTGAATTTTGGTAGAGAGTACTACTCTCATTTAGTAGGATGTGATTAAATACAGAATGACATGCAGGATTGATACAGCAGCTTAGGAAATTATGAATTAAGGAAAGCAAACTATAGTAGCTAGCTGTACTTCTCATTAACTGAAGATTGAAACAAGTTTTTTTTTCTTTTATTTTAAACAGTCATGAAAGAGGCTTCCACAAGAAACAAATCATAAATGTACCTGCCTCGTTTGTTGAACATATGGGAATAGGGACCTGCATACATAGTCAATACCTGAGAGACTTACATGTGCTACAACAACAAGCGACTTAGCTCCATGGTCAGCAGGAGGAGCTAACTTACATGATATTCTGGATCGTGACATTGTTATAAATTTAGGCGCTGTAGAATGTGTCATTTTCTTTCGTTGTTTGTTGTTGTCAAGGTGAAAGATTGTACACTATTTGCTGCAACAGTTTTTCAATACTGCCTCCTTGACATGACTCTAGGGTTATTAACGTAAGTTTGACTGAATTGGTTGTTGCTGGCAGCTATGTGATCAAACTAGGGGTGACGACCGTACAGTATATTTTGGAAACGTCCCGCTAGTTCGGAAAGTAAGTGATCTGTGAAGTTTTTCACTATTCAGTCTTCTCAAGCTAAGGAATTATTGTAACCATTAATGCAGTACCAAGGTTTTGAAAGTTAAGATACGATGTTTTTCTCGAAACGTTACATTAAATACCCTCTAATTTACTTTACACATGCATACTCTGCACTAGATGAAGACACAAACCATGAAGAAACTTCCTTAACTAAACAAACAACCAGTACAGAGGTACTTCGGTAAGCATTCACAGGGATGCAGATTGGTCCTTTGTCTATGGATATTTCACCAGTATAAGGGAGACTGCGATAAATAAACAAATGATAAAAGACCATGAAATTTCAAACGCTTTAAAATGCGTCAATGTGATGAATTAGAGTATTGAAATGAAACTTTTAAGTATAATGTAAACACTGCTGAAATGTTAAAGGGATCCATTTGTCAACAAGCACCTGATCGTTACTTGCAGTTTGCCGTATTTGTATTTGTCATATATTATGATAGGATAAGGATAAAAGACTTTGCATTTTATAGTCCTTAAATTGTAGAATAAGTAAGTACATGGATGTGGCTTATGCTGTACGTACTATGTCTCGTAGTGTACTCAAAGAAAGAAGCCAGAGTCAGCTGGTAGCATGAATATGTCTTTATGGCCTTCACTTTTAAACAGCTGGGTAAAATTTTAGGCAACCGCTGTGTGAAATTACTAAATTTTGGAAATTTTTCCTAACAATCAGTCAGCCAAGTATTGGGTTTCCCAGGAGACTGGTATTTAAACATATAATTCAAGCTTGACCAGTGCTGCTGATTATTTTTCCCAACTGTTTTAGAGTGTACGATCTGTCTCACCATTACCGATTATTTGCTTGTCATTAGCATTCTCTTTTTATTAAAGCGTGCCACACGTAGATGTGTTGTAGAATTAAATGACGGAAAATAAAGTTGTAGAGCATTGTTATAAAAGATATCAGGTGATTTTTTAGCTGTTCACTGTATGAATTGTGACTGGTGTTTGCATTGTAGTTTGTTAAATAAAATAATCAGGGACCACAAAAAAGGAGGCGGGCAGTGAATTTTGACCCAAACGTTTCACTTTCTCACCTCAAAATTTGTTCAGCGGTCCCTGACTAGGTCTATAAGGGATCTGGGTCTACAGATGCATATTTCATTTGTTACTTTGAGAATTGCTGAGCTTTCATTTCTAAAGAATACATTAGGAAAATTGTTTAATTGTACCTTGTAATGTGTTGGGAAGTTTCTTACAGTCATAATATTGAAAGGGTATGTTAAGTCTCAGCCATGGAAGAACTTCAGAGGAATGGATCTGTTTGTTTAAGGAATATTTTCACCCATGTTTCATTTCTTAAAGTGAAGTTCCAATTCCAATGAAACCTCTACGCTTTCATATCTTTTAATGAACATTCATATTCATCCTTTAAGTTTCTCATGTAAGTTAGTAGTAAATGAGTTAACTTTTCTCAGCTTTTGGGACAGACCTCTTGGTTTTAGTTAAATGAAACTGCTTATTAGTGTCAGCAATAATAACGTGTGGAATCACAGATGTTGTGCTTTAGGCACCAAAGTAGAAACGATAACATATCACAGAAAGAAAAACTATCATCTGCTTTGGTATTTCAATTTGAAATGTATACTTTGGAGACATTTTCAGCACCTTGTTATTTTAAGATTGCCAGTTAGATTTTCAGTCTATGGGACTTTCAAGACCATAGTCTAGCCAAGTAACCCCGTCCATCCTCGGCGTCTCGCAGAATCCTAGGAGGTGGTATTTCTTAATATACGTGTTTGGTTAAACGAATCACACTTCCATGCAGCAAGGAAACTACATGTGGTCCTTTTCCAATTAGACCTTGGACATATGATATCACAGAAGGGATAGTACGCCCTCCTTTGGGGGCAAAAAACCCACTACAGACAGTTGCAGACAGCCGCTTTTTCAACTAGTAGAAAACGCACATGTCTGCTACACGAACAGGACGAATGTCTGGACTTGTGGCTACGTGTTCCTTTGACGTCAGTATACCGTCAATGCACAAGGTCTGTAGCCAACAATAATTGAAGAATTTGCCTGGTTTATGATGAATTTAAACCCCAAAGTTGTCGGGTGTCTATTGTACCTGAATGTTAATCAACACTTCTGCTACTGAAGTAATGACCCAAGGGTCGGATATGAAAATTGGGTGTCGAAGTTTTTCCCTTTAAACTGCAGTAGCCATGGCGGATCTTCAATGTGAATATTTATGATGTTTTCAAAGACAAGAGCTCACTAGCTCGAGGCCAACGGGTAACCTTCTAACAAAAAATGCTTCTAATTTTGCAACCATACATATTACAACTGGAAACTTTAAACTGATGGACCTTTTCTTGCAAAATAAATGAGACAATATCACCAGCATTGTAGTTACTACCGTTTTTAATCATCAATAATTATCACAAATTTCTGGATATAGCCAAGCGTAAAAAATTCGTAAGGATGTAAGGATAGAATTCTTTTAGCAACTGTGTACTTACATTGTCACTTTGAAGGTGTTTTCAAACAGATAATTGTGGTTCTACGTTCCTTTAAATTTCTGAATTGATGTTTTATAATCAGTAAGGTTTACTTAAATAAACATTCGAAGGTACTTACTCCCATTTATTAGACAAAATTTTGCTAGAAAAAGTTAGGTTTATAAAACTCTCCTTATGCATGTTTAGTATTTCCCTAGAAAGCTGAATTTGCGATAATTAAAAGCTTAGGCAGAAAAGAATGAGTATTGGTAAACTTATACCAATTTTCAACAGGAAAGGAAAAAACTTAAAGACACACAATGCATGTCGTGAATAAGAATGATAATTCAAATCGGTAACTAGCCAATCCCTCAACCGAAGGAACTATAATATGGAATTTACATTTTTTTCACGCACGACGAAAAATGAAGAAGAGAACCAAGCTAATGCAAAGTTTATTCCTAAACTTTACATCTTTATTTATCTGTACGCCTTCGTCCTCTGTTTGTTAGAAAATAAAAGGTTTTCCATACGGACGTCTACCTAAGCGAGTTAATGACGTTGATAACCTTTAGATTTATTGCGAATAGAAGAAAAAAAGCAACTTTAGAATTTCACGGCAGGTTACATATAATAGAGCATACGATAATGGATGTTGATTAACTTAAGTTAATGATCAATAAAAATAGGAAAAAATTATCTAACACACAGGAATCATTTCATGGAAAAAGATTACCCCACCATTTCCTAACTATTCTCTTCCCTAAATTAGGTATCGTTTTAGATCGGAAATTCATTTTGTCATGTACAACGATTAATGTAGAAGGGAACCATGTCAAAGATTAGTGCCCTTAACTACATATCTACTTTATGAAGTTGTTACAGAATAAAACGCTGTTCATAGCCTACTGATGTCTAAATAAGCGGTTTAATAAATTTTGTAACCTTTGCCTTTCTAGTGAATAGATCTAATTGCATTTTCAGCTAACGAAGGCAGGTAACGTGAAATAAACACCTAATCTAGATAACCAATGGCTTATTATATAAACGCCCGTTTGGTACAGGCCGTACATCCGGAAAGTCAAAATTAACTTTCTTTAGGCAATAGGCCTATGTTTTTCAATTTAGTTCCCTATGTGGTCTGATTATGTTCGTATTTTTTATTTTCATTTCTCAAGTGACCTCCCCAAACGTATTTTATTACCGTGGAGCGTCAGAGAGTAATTGATTACCACTTTGACTTGATCCTGTTGGAGCGTGATTCTGTTTTTTAAATCAAATCTAGTTGAAACTCCCAACATTCTGAATGACTCCCACTAAAATACATTCGATTTCAAAATGAACAAATCCTTATAGAGTGTCTTTGGCTACGTTATGTCATCTTATTAGGTTGATTCGTAAATGAAAAGCAGGTTGCTAGCTAGTCCAGTTCCAGGTTCTAAGTCACTAGTGTCCAGCGCTGTTGTGTAAGCAATAGCATCTGCTTGGGTGTTGTTATCTTTCTTTGACATAATGGCGTGACAAAAAGCCCCCCATTTTGTCGATACTGGCTCTTTTTTGTTCCACGATTCGTCTATCATATCACCTCCAGGTGCAGAAGATGGATCGATGGCCCAGCTGCAAATATCATAGACGTTGTTGGCCCATTCCTAAGATGAAAAGAAAAAGGAACGATGAGACAAAAATAAAAATAAATGATTAAATTCCTAATATGCTTCATTGCTTACAAAGATTAGTACATATTGGAGTTGGACGGGGGACAGTCGCAAGAATAAACTTGTGAACACAGAATAATTTCATAGCACTTTTTGCATTTACCGTGTCCAGTGCAAAGGTCGAATGGATGGCTTAGTTTCAGTAAGTCCTGAATTTCGAGTAGAAGTAGACTGCGAAGGGAAAATGTGGAAAGCCATTTCCATATGCGTAGATCGGGGATGGGGGGGGGGTATTGGGGGATATGTTATCCCCAATATTTAAATTGGGGGTGATGGTCAATGATTATTATCATTCCTCTAATGTTTATTCTGCAGATACGTGTTTACTTGCTTTCTTTTCATTTGTAAGTAGGCTACATTCGTTCTTCCCTCATGACAAGAAAGAGACAAGAAAAAACATGTATGGTAACTTCACTAAAGTTTAAAACAATAGGGTTATGAACCAGTCTTAGCGCATTAACAGTGATCTCCGGCCCATAATAACTTGTGAGGGCAAAATCATGCGCTTTTGAAAATTTGAAGAATCAGTTTTCTCTTTCAGGAAAATCTACCTTGTAACACATGACAAACTTCAAGGGCATGATTTGTTTTCCAAAGTAAGCAAAACTGACTTATTCTGGCGAATAAAGTGTCTTTAACGTTTTGCGGCCTCCTCACTACTGCAGCTTAGCGACATGGAGAGTAGGGAAAGTCCTCCTCGGAGCATTCTGTTTCATTCCTCAAAACTCTCCTTCCCATTCAATAAATTACCTAGTGATATACTCAAATTATATCTTTTTTAAAAGAAAACCCCAGCGCTGTGAACCGTATTGCCTTACACGATCAATGAATTTTTGACCGATGCATTTTAAACCACGTTATCACAAACGGAACGCCGTGCTAATTCAGTCGTGCTAAAGACAGTGAACCGCTCAAAGTGAGTTACTCTCATGAATATCGATGGGGTCATTTTCGTAAGGAATTCTTCAATCTCCGTTTAATTACTAGGCGTTTTTCATAGTTGCAAGTATTTAAAATCGATTTCAACTTGTTGAGAATAATACAGGATTAAGAAATATAACAACGCGGTTCATTATGTCAAAATCCTTTTAACAAACTGAATTTATTTACCAATTTGTGATGCTTTTTAATGAGTATGTTTGATAATTTGGGAACTTTATCATCCTAGTCTGTAGGTTGCACAAAAATTCCAGCTGAAGTTTTATGTTTTCATGTTTTTCCTTTGCATTATTTTCTTGAATAAAGTTGCAAATAATCTGGGAATCTAAAGCCAACTTGCAATCATGTAACGGTCTTCGAATTCAAATTTTAGTTACCTTGTAAACCCTGAATTGATACCTGCCTCTTTGAACTTAAGAGAACATTGTTGCTCGAGACTTGTTCAAATTCAGTCCTCAAGTGCAACTTGTTTAACAGTTTGTCCTCAAAAGAGTCTTTTCGAATTGTATAAATATGCCAATGCCTAAAAACATTTCCTGTGTATTTTGTTCCTGTTAAGCAGCAGTCTTCCTGGGGCCTCTGAGGCTGGAGCTCCCGGCTGCCTAAGGCGGGCCCCTGGGCCCCACCCGGAAAGGGCTTAGCGCTTCGGGCTTGCCGTGCACACTTTGCGTGAACATTCCCTAGTTTTATCATGAATGAAAGCCATCCTCCCCAAGGGTGAAAAGAAATCTAAGCCCTTAGTCATTTCAGTTTGAAAAAGTCTGGCATGTTGTCAGACATTCAGGAAATTCGGTTCGAAACCAACTCAAATCAGAAAGATTCAATTGCTGGGCCTGTGCGGCGACAAACGCCGTATCAAAGGAGAACAAATTCCCTTCTACATGTACGAGTTTAAATGAACATTATTGATATAGCCTAATTAATAAAACTTAATCGGAATGTTTTCCAAGGGTAATAATAAGGCTAAATTCTGCTAAATGTGGTCATATAAAACTCACTTGTACATTTGAATCGTGAAAATGAGAAGGCAAAGTGGACTTTTACAGGCTGCAAATGAAGTAGTGCGTATATAGTAGTAGTAAATATGTTTTTACCATGTGAAACACTTTCCCACTTGAAGCCACATCTGCTTTTTGCCTGCGACGCAGCAAGGTACGAGAGGAGAATTTTAGAGATTTAGCTGTTATTACTGAATCGGTAAATGAAAAAAAAGTGCTCTAAAACAGCGCTTCTCAACCTTCATTATCCCCTTCCTCACTTGCTAAAAATTGTCTGCTATTACTCCTTTCACTGTAAAAGATCGCAAATCCAGGAATGCACGATAAGCGTCGACAAGTATTGCTATGGGTAACCACTTATTCATTGTAGACAACTGGAAGACTGACTTTAACATATTTAAACACCAAACATTTACAATTACCGTTCAGGTTAAGCTATGTTTCTAACTCTTAGTCCTAAATCTCAATTCATTCAATTTTCTCTCCCTATTCATAAAATTTGCTCTTTTGGATGTAAGTCACCGTGACTCCTCTTCCACTTCCGAATCATCTCAAGCATATCGAATTCATCACTTGATTTGCATTTTGACCTGATTAGGAGGAATGGTTTTGAATATCTCTTTGTTGTTAATGGTTTCATACAAAATTGTATATTTTTTAGATATCCAAATTTTTTTAGACATGGCTTCTTCCGATAGTTTATAACTGAGTACCAACAGGAAGATGCTTATACAAACTTGTAGACTCGAGTCGGACTAGGGTCCTAGTTTTGTAACTCAAGATATGACTTGAAATTTCTACGTCGATTTGTGATCTTACTCGGACTTGCAACAAAATGACTTGCGATTGCATTCACCAGACTTTTGATGACATGTTACCAAGTCGAGACAGGAAGTTAAAAGAAAGAAAAAACAATAAAAAATGAAGTGTACCATCATAAATTGTGAACTTTACTGACAAAATCAACTCGAAAAAAAAAATCAAAAGTGTTACGAAGGAGTCCAACATTTTATCAGTAGCGGCAATCCTAGTATTATGGATTATAGTGTAATACCTATTTCAAATCTGCAGGCAGTGTGGGTAGGCTACGTGCACCTACAACGCAATGTAGAAAAACGCAACCAGGAATTACTTTTTCAAGAAGCATATTCCAGTGCTTTTCTCCCTGAGCGGGGTATCTCAATGTTCCCAAAGTTCAACCCTTCCGAAATTCGATGTTTCCGAATTCTGGGAACATCCGCATTTCTGGGTACATCGAACTCTGAAAATAACGAACTTAAAAGTCATCGCCAAATCAGACGAGATGTTCAAAAACGGGTAACATCGGACGTTTGGAACATAGAAACTCGGAACATCGGGTTCATCCCCCGCCCCCGGGACAGAAAAGGACAAGGAATTTTTTCACCTTGACAGTCTCTAATTTTCTTGTTTTGTACCTGCAGATATCCTTTCAGATAAATAAACAACTGAACAACGAATAAGTAAATCAGATAACGTATTTCTTGGACCGTCACAGTAGGAATAATGTAGAATTTACCCAGCTGCATCGATACAGTTTTTCTGGACTGCTGAAAATCCGCAGCCACTGTAGCTGAAATACTGGGGCAATCCAGCTCCTACTTTTCCCGCAAAGGAGGTTGGTTCAACTGGTGGTACATAAATAAATGACGAACTTGAGAAAATTGTCGATTGGCTGGTCAGAATGTTCCCTAGAAGATATTTTAGTGTTCTGTGCCAGTAAGGATGACTTGTAAAGTTACTCACTACAAAACGTAACCATGCCAACCGGAACTGGGCTCTATTTAAAAAAACTAGAGAACATTCCTATCTTGGACTTAGGAACGATTACCATTCCTTCGTAGAGAATTGTTCATAACTCTGGGAACATTCCTAACTCCCTATTTCATAAAACACGTAAGGAAGAATTTATCCTATCTTCATGTTGAAATCCTTAACTTAAGGTATTATCATGATTATACCTAAAAGAGTCATAACAGATTTCGTCCCCTTGAAGGAAAGACAAAATTGTCTTCGCCTACTTTAGGGATTTTATCTCCAGATGTCACATTTTTGCGGTCACTTGCAGTGGACAAAAAGTGGCTCGAAGCATAATGACGTAATTTTCGGAGTTACAGCGAATTATTCGCTAAAACTGAACTTCATGGATAAGTTGAAATTAAAACGAATTTTAATCCCGGAAAATCGGTCCAGGTTTGGTGGAATTATAGAAAATTTCTAGCACCAAAACTGTAACAGAACAATGGCCAGTTCTTGTCTTTCGTGCAGGGTAAATATTTGCGCCGACTAAGCAAACCACTTTTGTGGTTAAATGACGTCAAAAAATCAGCCAGTTCGTTCCCTGATCGGCCAGTTCGTTCCGCCGTTCTTCAAGCCGACAGATTTTCTCATGTCACATGGGGACGCGGAGGGAAATTTGTAAAATCAAAACAACATTAATCAATCTAGCATTAAACACTTTGGCATGATTTACTTTAAAGGTTCAGTCACTCTTAGGAAATTCCTGAAGCACCATGCCATTTTTAGAAACTCCAGTCACTGTTCAAATTTTTCCCAGATTCTTATTCGAAATTTCCCAAATTCCTGCCGGCATTTTGGATTTTTTGAAAATTAGTTTTTAACATGTTGTTTATACAAATATATTCGATTTGCTGAGGTAGAACATACTTACATTATTTCAGATCAGATGGTCATACAAGAATTATCTGGCAAGGCATTACAACAAGACTCTCTCAATTTCCCCAAAAGCACATTTGGTAGAAAATTTTAACTCGTGAATAACTTCGCCAAACAGCAAATAGACTCATTGGAGGTTGAACAATCTCAATGGCTGAACCTCCATAAACTTAAATAAATTTTAGAACTTCTTGTGAAACACTACTATGATGATAATGTAAAACCTGGATATTTTGAAGGAATCTTAATGTGTACCAAAGCATGGCACGGCCCATAATTTAGTAAAGGTGAAGTTCTTCCTCAGAATAGCACTAAATTGCTCCGTTACTATAGAAACGTATACTCACGGTGTGGTAAATCATGCAAAATATTTTCCCCCAAAACATCCCATCCCGAGACCATATGACACTGTTCGGATTGCTGCCCTGTCAGCACTCGCTCCCAAACCATTTGAAGAAATACTTCACAGTAGTAAGTAAAAGCGATTCTTTATTTGATAAATCTGAATTTGACAATCTTCTTAGGAAGAATATGATTAAATGGAAATTAAAATGAAAAAGAATTGAGCAATTTGTCTCCCAGCAGAAGCAACTTTGCTGTACTTAAAAAAATCGGTTTGTCATTTTTAAGGGGTTGGGGGAATGCGGAGACGGTTCCACATTCGAACTTGCCGTATCGTCGTCTGACATGTATCGTAATCTAACGCTAGTGGACCTATATCACATCAACAATGGTTTTTAATTCGCTTTTTCCTCCCTGACAGAAATATATCTTACACGGGCTAGCTATGCACTTGCACAGCGCCCCTTACTATCACTGCACTGTGCACGTACTCATATGTAACGACGATAGATTTTTCAGGCACTCTCCGTGTGTAAAGGTAGGATACGTATGGTAATACATCTAGTTTTCACTGACTTAGCGTGCAGACTATTATGCTCTCTAAAGTAGCGCAACGTCTGGAAGCCATGTAGTTTGCTAGGGTAGGGAAACACCCGACTAGGTCTGTGGTTTTGCTCTGACTGTTGCAGAACAACTGATGCGTCATGGTGGCAACTCCGTATGTGGATCGTCCTCTCATGGTGAGCATGGTGAGGATGGCCCATCAGTTTGTATCAACCGAACACTCTCCCCCACCCCAATAACTGAAAACAGGATATCACTCTCCTTCATCATAAATTTAGTTTTACCACGACTAAGATACACCTCCAAAGGGCTCATTTGACTTTGCATGGAACTGTGGAACAACACACATCTGAACTGAAAAGCTGTCCCCTACAACCATGGACAACCTGGACACTTGAGGTCTGAGCACTGCAGATATAGTTTGCTCTTTTCAACTTTAAATGGCTGTTACTGAAATTTTAAGTGTACCTCAAGTCCAACTTTTTAAGAATATATATTTCAGAGCATGGGAAATTAATTCAACAGTTCAACTTTCATCTTCATAGCACATTCCCGGACTGAGACATGAAGTGTGTAAATTAAGTCGCTCAATTTAAAATGGTCCATTGAACAATAACTCGTGATGTCATTGTTGCACTACCCAAATCACAGTCTTTGTTTTTCTGAAATTTACTATATTTGTATACCAATATGTGATAGTACTTGGCCCCCTCTATGTGATTGTACTAAGCCTCTTGCTTTCATGAGGTGATGTTATAATTGTTTATATACCAAATGTTATGCAAGCGAAAAGGAAGATTTCAAGGTCAAAAAACGTTTTCTTCCTCTGAAAAAGGAAACAAATTTGGTAATGTGAATTGTATAACAAGAAAGTCACACTTTAATGTGCAATGGACTGGTTTGTTGTAAATGAATAAATTTCAACATTTGATATCTTGACAAAAGAGTGGGCTATGACAATTAAAGATGGCTGAATAAGATCAATTTTGCATTTTCCGTGTTTATACATATTGTAAAAACTCCAGACATGAGGCACACTTTAAGCTGATGATATGCGGTAGATCTATTAAGGGCGGATGGTTGGTTTGAAAGAGTCCACTAGAACTGAAGGGCAGCCAGCGATTTACTAGTAGGTGTATCTGCTATTTGAGGGCATGATGGCACCGTTGATAACGTTGAGGCTGTCAACGGAACTGCTACCTTTTCATCACTACTCTTTCCCTCTCCTGTGACGAATCCACCTGAAGTAGAAAGGGATTAAAAAGGTATTAGGTACAAAATGTTAAAAAAGAAAATTATATAATGCTACTTGGTTGAAAATAAAACATTCATGACCACTTATCTTCAATTACATTTTCCCCAGGCATCACCTAAAAATGCCCAAGCAAATCCATTTTTGTGAAAGGTCCATTCTGGAGGGCAAGAGCATCCCTCAAACTTGTTTTGAAGCAGCAGCTAAATATCACAATTTGCTTCTTTTTCCCTTCAAATTAGCCTTCATAATATCTGTGCACTACAATATTGCATATTCAGAGTAAACGAAGCAGTTACTCGTTGACACGTGACTCGCAACAGCAAATCATGAAACAGGACAATCTACTACAGTACTTCAAGTTGGGATGACTTATGTTCCTACCCTTTAAGTAAGCATCTATCAACGTGGTTGCTCCCCAAATATTCGTAAGAGTACTGAAATGACCTTTTCTCAAACACTAGGTTCAAAATAATGCTCAAACCAGAGATTTTGTTTTAAGTCATGTGTAGGCACAAATGATCAAAAATGGAAAGAAAAAAATTTAAGAGAAGTTGATCGGCAGAATTGCTGTGAAAATTTTGACTTAATATGGAACAGCTCAAAGCAACTTTTGCAGATACTCAGTTCCATGCAAGTATTAAGTAACACTAGGCTGGGACCTACTGTAACTTTACTTATATATACTACGCTTTTACACCTATGCCACACTTTTACTAATAATACTCAGAATTATCTTAGGCCACGGTTATTTAATAATGAATAGGCCGACAGGTCTTGTTCAGATGTAAGACCTTGGTAGAAATAACACTTATCATAAGCCTTACCCTTTACCGTTACTTAGTAAGTCTACTATTAGTTCTATTCTAGCTAAATGACAACGTTAAGTTCAAGGCCAAGAATCTAGCTCTCGATTCCACGATATTTGTTTGTTACTTGTTAGTATTAGTTTGTTAGTCGGCGGTCATAGCTTATCGTTAGGTCACTGTAGATAAGCTAGGCATTAGGCCTTCTTGGCTTGAGCCTCAGACAGTGTCCCATTTAATATCATTAGGCTGAATCTATGTAGAGATGTTGAGCGACTATCTGGAAAGATGAGATCTTAACATCTTTCTCCATTTTCTTGAGATAATTTCAATACTCTAAAATGTTATTCATTGCTAAAGTATCGATAAAGTTGAGCCTGGGTTAATAACGTTATATATGAAGCAGTGTGTAAAGTAACGTGGTGTATGTACTGCCGATGTACGAGATCTAAGCTAATTTTAAAATTTATCAGTAACGAATTATTATCACAAAATTTTCATGGCTCCTGGTACCACTATCAAAGAAGTTGAAGGCATTTATTTTACTCCTTGTAATTAGGATGCAAAGAAATTGATATTTCCTTCATTTACTCACCTTAAAGCAGCTTATGCTGTTTGATGAAAAAAAAAAAATAAGCTTCATCGTTAATCTTCAATCTTGCTCTTCCATTTGTTACCAACCCGATAGAAATCCTTCACGCCAGGTTTTTTCCGGTGAAATTTCACTAATTAGAGCGCTTATTACAATAGAAAAAACCTTCATCTACTTTTTTCGGCTAAACTCTTATGCAAAGACAACGGGCTCTTATCTCAATTTGACCAATCGCAATGCAAGAAATGAATGACGTAAAATTATGCCTACCCTTTGACACAACGATGTACATATTGTCAATATATCACACATGTTGTGTACATGCATTACAGGAGTCCTTTCACAACCGTTCGGGCCCAACACAGAATGACAGTTAGTTTCACACGTATGTAACCCAAAGATTGTTTTTGAATGCCAAGCCACAGCATCAAATCAAAGAGAAAATGAACATTATCTTGAAACTTGGGACGGATTCAAATAGCACAATCAGCGACAAAATTAAAAACTGAACGATGGAGCCGAAACAAGTGAAGAGGAATTTGTCACTGAATCTGGGTTCACAAATGAAACCAACGAATTGCGCAGCCGGTTCGATGCGAGGTGCAAATTGGAGACGTAAAGGCAGTTTGAATAACGTATGTATCAATTGAACGAAATTTCACTGTCTGTTTTGTTTATGTTTTGCTTGACTCCTTCTCAAAATGACCTTCTGAATATGCATCAAATTCATTGGGCGGAGCTAGAGCAAGATAATAAGGCAGAATAGCGTTTGGAAACCGTTGAAATCTTTTCGAATTTTTTCGAATTTTTGCTCATTTTCGGAGAAAAGACTAAAGTACGTTAGTTTTTAAAGCTTTTTACATTTGTATGGAGTACAGCCCATACATTTGATAAACACTGGAAACGTAAAAATAACAGCATAAGCTGCTTTAATTCCCTCTGTTGCAAGCAAGTATGTTCCAAAAAGTTTAGAAAGACGAGCGAGGAGACTTCTCATTAGGCTCAAATATCAATTTTTTTATCGTTAATAAAGAAAGGAACTTTTCATTAAAAATAATAAATCGTTCCTAACTAAGGAAATATATTTTTTCCTAAGATAGGAATATAATTTTGGAATCGAGCCCTGGATTACTTACTGAACAAATACGGCGGTTACTTAACAGAACCTCTGCCTTGTTGGCTCGTTTTCGAGTGTGTTCATTCTTTTTCCCATCTTTTCTTGTTTTTACTTTTCTCCTTCCTCTACCCAGGTCGGATTAGGGTATTTTGGTCGAGAGGTGTGGGGGAAGAGATTGGATTATTTTTTTCTACTTTTTCCTTCTTTCCCTTTCCATTGTTCCTTTTTTATGCAATTATGGGAGGCTTTCACCATTCCTTGTCACCCCTTACGCCGCCTCTGCTTTCATCCTACATATGGCCATCTTCATTTCACCTCTCGATTTTCAGAGGGTATTCTGTCCCCTAATTCAACCGATCACGTCACTGTTTCTGGAAACAGGCATGTTCTGTGAGTGAAAATTTTGCTTACGGCTGTTCAATTTCAAACAGCACTTAACGACATATGACTAATATATGGTGAAAACCACTTCATTACTGACAGCCCCCCCCCCCCCAAATAAAATACCTTGCATCTAATCATCCACCATGGTCATTGGGTATCATGGTGAACTGAGTTAGCCAATACGCTATTTTCCATACATAAGATGAACAGAATAATATGAGATTCGATTTACAATAAATGGCTTGCGCCTCGACTTACTTGTCAACCAAATGATTTGAACTTGAATCGCCAATAAAATGGCCCGTGATTTCAATTTTAGTTGACTGAATGGCTTGTAACTTGACTTTAGACATGTATGAATTGACTTGACTCGGACTTGCTGGAAATGATTTCCCCATCTCTGAACTTGGGTTTAAATTGTCTATTTTCCTTTTTACAAAGAGTTACTGTTGAACAACATTTCTGTGTAACGTAAGTCCAATTTAAGAGTAAAAACCATGCAAAACTTACCTGGTCCATGTACAAGTGAGAAACTGATACTATCGGGATGATTTGAATCCCCACCATACAGGCATGAAGCTGGGGGAACTGATTTGGGTCACACGCCCAGTTAAGAACATAGTAAAATATGCCGTCTTCCCGTAGCTGCCCAAGAACGCCATAACTTTTTAAGGGTTCTGGGAATATGTGGGCATTATTATTACGAACAGTCCAGTAATATCGAGTGGCTCGTATTTCTGTCGCAGTCATTAGGCGACCAACTCCTTCCATCACAGGGTCGTTCAGTGCCTCTCCTAATGCACTTAAAGCATGGTAGCAGTTGATTGCCTGTAAAAATAGCATACAGATTCTTTATATATAAATATACATATGCATATATATATATATATACGATAACATGAAACATGCACAAAACACACGGCATACTGTTAAAACGATCTGAAATTTTAATAAAATACTGAAGACAAAGATCGTGTCAAATCTTCTGAGGGAACAAGATATTAAAAACGGTAAAGAGTTAACTAAAAAGTTTTAAAACGGCAAAGCTCAGTTGTTAAAAACGCCCTACGTTTCGGGGAGATACACTCCCCTTGCTCACGTGCTAAGAAATAACAGTAATGGAAAAAGTACTAGCTATTAGGGGCAAGAGTATTCAACCGGTAAATCCATTTCAATTCAACCTCCCCACTAGTTTTCTTATTATTGTTACGTAGCTTTTCGATACCTATTAATTCGAAATTTTTACACACCTTAAAATGCTTACCAATGGGGGGTTGACCTTTTCTAAACTCCTGTCGGTGACCCCTATATCTACTTCTAAGCTCTAATCCCGTTTCACCCACATACTGCTTATGGCAATCCAAACAATTAATCAAGTAGATTACGCCTTTGGTGGTACAGGTTAAATCCCCCCTCACTTGAAAATTCTGACCTTTATTAAAACTTTGAACAACAGAAGTTTCACGTAAGACACTACAGGTGACACACCTTTTATCGTGTTACTGTTATTTCTTAGCACGTGAGCAAGGGGAAGGTATCTCCCCGAAACGTAGTGCGTTTTTATCTTTTAAGTTAACTCTTTACCGTTTTTAATATCTTGTTGCCTCAGAAAATTCGACACGATCTTTATATATATATACATATATATATATATATATATACACACATATATATATATATATACATATATATATGTATATATATATAAATATATATATATATATATAAATATATATATACATATATATATATATATATATATATATATATATATATATATATATATATATATATATATATTGAATATGCCCCTTACGTCATACCATTTACCCTATTGATACTTTTTTATTTAAAAAATCAGATTCTACGTCGTACCTCACTTGCCGATTCTTCTTGTCGATCACCTCCACCGATACCAGTTGCCCAAGATGATCCAAAGTACCAATCCTTGTGTCTCACAGTTGGAAAGTAAGGATCATTCTTGCTTGGGTTTCCTACATCCCTAGCTAAAGCTGTTATGCGGGCCTTGTTATCTGTAAAAGGCGACCCAGAAAAATTCATTTTATGTGAATAGTTAGCAGGTCTCCAATGTTCTGTGCAAGAAGTTGGGAGCAAAATGATGTACAATTACAATGGTATTTCTGACTATTATAATTGTAATTATTATTATAATTAGGATGACAAAATTATATTTACATATGAAAAAGATATGTTTGAAAAAACACCGAAATTCGTTTTTTTTTTTCTGTTCCTCTTTTCCTAAAGAAATGAGATATCAGTTATGCCCTTTTCTTCCTTATAAAAAGCTTAATCAATTATTTTGTTCTACAAATTAAAAAGAGCACTCTTAAACCTTCCTCTAACAAACACTACAACCTTTGCCAAAAAATTCTACAATTGTTAAATATGAAATATAAATATGAACTGTATACCTTACCTGCCATATCCACCCACTGAGGGTAATGCTTAGCATAATAGGCAATTGCATATATCCAGTAGCCAAAGTGGAAGTGATGGTCAGCGTAAGATACGAATCCAAAATTCGTCCAAGGGAAAATCTCGTTGCCCGGGCTTTCACCTCTCATGAATAGACCTCCCCACACGGTTTCATACCTGAAATGTTTACATCAATACATTTAGATCCAACGCTAGAGCGTTGACACGAAAGATATTACCATTATAGATTCCTTGCTTGAAGTGGCGTTTTAAGATCAAAAATGGCTCATGAAGATCGGAACTGGGCGTCGAAAATGTTGATCACTGTTTAGTGGTTTTGGAAACCAACGAATACGTTTATATCTTCCGCAGCAGTTTTTCATACATTGATCATCTAAGTAACATAATTCTTCAATAAATTTAACGTACAAAAAACCTTTTTTGTATAGAATGCTGTGCTGATCTCTCATAACAATAGAAATTTTTGGTAACGCATCCTCAAATAAATATACGCGGATTATCCAATGCAAAGGTCTGCATGCAGGGAGGTGTTGTTAGATGGGATCAATTGAGAACCTTTTCCTGTGAGCCGTTTTAGTTGGCGATACTCATCTCTTCAGTGTGTTGTTCTTCATGACACAATAGGCTAAGCCGGTGTTAGTTCAAGCCTGGTTAGTGGTCTGGTAGATCTCGAACAGCAGATTAGGAAATATTCCCTTGTCTTATTATGGCAAGTCGTTAAAAGATGTGAATTAATTTAAAGGAGAAGGCAACCAACGGATTTAACACCTATCAGCTAGTAAAGACCACAGTTCTAACACATTTTCTGAAAAAAGCTAATCGAATCAGCTTTGTTCCAAATTTTTATGAATTTTTCAATTATTTTTCTTCCCTAATGAATCCCCGTGATGTTCGTAGCCATTTTCTGGTTTTCAAAAAAGAGGGCGCTTTAATATGACGTAAACGAGCCACATCGTAAGTTATACGATTTCCCATTCATTGCACATGGCGTGTACACATGGGCGTCCGCAGGTATGGGCAAGGGGGAGGGGGCACTGGAAAATCAAAAATTTGAAATAACGTATAAAAATTAAAGCAAAAACCAAAAAAAAAAATGTTTTCCAAGTTTCTATGCGAAAAATAGGCTTAAGAAATGCCATTTCCGGCGATCTGGGAGGCATTTTGGGCTGAAATTTTCGCATGCTTTGTGTCAATTCATGGTGACTTGGAGGTTTTGATCCTCCCTAGAAATTTTGCCCCCCCCCGACTTTTTTTCTGCCGACGCCCATGCGTGTACACTATTCCACAAACTGAAGGGATTTATAAAAAAGGGTCTGAGCCTTTCCAGGGGGAAATAAAGTCTGTGTATACCCACCCTAGCCATGAAAATATGTCCACGAGGACTAGATGGCATTGCCGACAGGTTTGGCAATCTCAAAAGATTGTTAGGACCTCACTAGGCCTAATGAAGCTGGCGCTTGCTATTTCGCTACGGTAAGAATTGCAAACTGCCTACCTTGTCGTTATGTTCACTCAGTCTTCTCTTCTTTGCCTCAACTAAACAAATATCGGCAGTTAAAAAATCCGCATAGGGACTTTCTGGTATCTTTCTCAAAAGCACTTCCCCAAGATACTGTTAGCTCACTCGCTCTTTGCGTAGAAAACAGACAAGATCATACTGGTTCCGATTAGTGGCAAAACTGGTACAAGTGCTAAGCGTACTAGCCGCATGCTAGAACCTTCATAAGAGATCCCGCCGACTGCCCCCTTGTTCTTTTTTTCTTTCTTTATTCTCTGAATACTCAGGCTACCAAACATGCCGTTTGATTCAATCTTTGTATACAAACGTTCCCGTCCTATATTCCATTTTTAGTGGGAGAGTGCATGGCAAAGAGTTCGAGTACATCCTGCTCGTAAGTTGTAACGTTAAATTCCGTGCACAGTGTTTTCATACTGGACACTGCTTTACAGTTTACTGTAATTAGTCAAGGTCACCCTGCCATGGGAACGTGCTGGCAGTTCTCTACATACAGTTATTTCCTTTCACCAGGGTTACCCGAACTGTAAGAGTTACAGGCAAAGTGTATGGTAACAGACAGCGGTGCGATGGTGTTGCCAATTACGCAAACTATTTTTTTCATGCTGTTGTTAAAAACCTGTTTTTCATTTTACTTTATTGTTGTATGATGAAAATAATTTTATTCCAAAATTAGGAATTTTATCTCCTTTTTCAAGGGGAATTCAGGAGATGTGTTATGCAGTTTATGTGCAATTATAGATAGTTTATGTGGGTTGCTAACTTTTCTGTTGAAAAATGATATGTAGCTCGCTTTCTTCATTGTACATCCGGGAACTAGTGAATTTCAAAAAACGATGGCGCGGACCAGTAGCTTCTTAAAAATCAATTTTTAAGGTTGAAATGAATACTTCAAAAACTTCTTTGTGCTCCTTTTGGAAAGAGCATACCATAAAATGGTAGTCTGTAGGCAGAAAACGCTAGGATTGCCTTCTCCTTTAAAGATTTGAACGCAATTGGACGCCGCTAACAACACCTGATCTGTCCGCTGTATGTTCCTCTATTTAGGTATGCCTTTTAGAATATGGGAACGAATTGTATTATTAATGAAAATTTGATAGCATGTTTAGTGTCATTTCACTTTTCGCATTTGGTGTTTGCATTATCCCTTAACCGTTGTTTGGGTCCTTTTGGACCCATGCGGAGAGCTCGGCTGTCACACAATGATCTTTACTGTTTCACGCGGAGCTCGAAACTGCGAGTAGCTACCCGAAAATTCGGCCACAAGAGCGAGAGAGACAATAGTTTAAGGCCACGGGGTCAATGGCCTACGGAAGCCGATGCGGGGCGGGCTGCGTCCGCTTTTCCGCCCAATCCCGAGGCGCGCAAATATGCCCCGATCGGAGCACAACGGTAAAGGGTTAATCATCAAGCGTCTATAGCCTTAATCATTGTGGTCTTTAGTAATGTCCAATCTATTGAAATGTCGAGTTTAAAGTGTTTGGCACTTCTTTGTCGGTAAGTACTCACACATAACAGCAAAGTTCCAAATAATCCCGTTTGTTCGAGTCACTATTGGTTCAAATGAGGTTGCCTAGGTATTAAACAAAGGGATTCCTTCAGTTCAATAATCCCTTCAAAAGGATTAAATCTCCACTTTGAGATCCATCTACTTGGATAAGCATAAATCCAAGACGTCGATTGATCTCCATCCAGAAACACCTCCCTAGGGCATATGCTTCATGATCAACATCCCTTCTGTTTAAGCCTCCTTGACGAGAAAGCTAGTCTAACACTGATTGTGAGGATAGAACTTTGTTATCTACGTTGATAATATATTTTGCTAACAACCGTTATGTCTAATATTGCATCATTAACTGGTTGTTCTAACTTATTTTGAGTGACCGATTTACATAAATGACTATAGTTAAAAAACATTTCTTAAAAGTACCAAGATTATAACCTGACAACCTACTTTTCTTATAACTGTAATATTTGATTTGAAACTGGTTAATTCCGTTGGGTAAAACCATAAATAGGCGTTAGAGGAGAACTTCAGCAGTGCACTACCAAAGGACTCTCTTTGGCCAATAGTAGACATTGCTTTGCACACAGTAATCAGCTATGTTTGGTTGCTTTCTGTAAATTCAGATTCGACTTTTTTCCCACAACAAAACTGACAATCCTGATTTCTTCCTTCGCTTGATAATCAAACACGACCATTGCAGTGATCATGGTCTTGGCAGTGTGAAAATTTTACCTGAAAACATCGTCTGGATATATAGAACTGTAGCTAAGGCATACTGCTTCTATAATATGATAGTGAGCCATACCGATACGCCATTATTTATTGAGACAACTAGCCATAGATGGCGTTGAAAATAAAGAAAACACATATTTCCAGGGTTCAAGTGATGTAAAAATGCCGTGCACGGGGGTAGGTTGTAAACTAATGATAATAAACGGTTATGCTGGAATCAAATATACATCTTTTATCTCGACAACTTTGGACTTAATACCATGTATGACTTTCCAATAGATACCATAACGTCATCACCTACTTTCCCACTGGTTGTCTAATTACTTTAATAATCAAACGGAATCTTAAATGGCACCAACTGTATGTTTTATTTCTGCATTACCTACTGAAGAAAAGCTTTTCACTTGCTGTGCATTTGTTCAAGTTTTCCCACTGCATTTATCCTCAAATAACTTCAGCTACTCTGTAAAGTGAAGTGACTGACATGAAGCTCACTTTCGAGCAAGATTATCTCAGTTCAATTAGTGTATATACCGGTGAGTATCATGTGCGAATTAATAAACTGCATGTGATATCGGGTTAAAAAAATATGTCGGATGATCAAAGAGGAAGATATAACACTACCTTCATTCACAGTGAAGTCAGTGAATGACCACCATGCGGATAACAAAAGAAGAAAAACGTATACCTGATGACATTTTCTGTTGGTAACCCTGCTATGATACCTAACCACAAATCCAAGCATGTTCTAAGTGATTTGTCCAATTCTATGTAATGGTCGGTTCCAAATGCCCTTGATATCGCTGCCAAGCGAGTAACCATTCCAATACTCTTTCCAGCCCAATAGCTTTGGGCACCTGTGTTAGTGCAATCTTGTACAAGAGTTTCATAACTGACGTCTTTTTCAATTGCTGAAAGAACATTCTGCAATTAAGAGAAGATCAGATGACAATAAATCCTTACCAAAGAATATTTCTAAGGAATTTTAAACTGCTTGAAATAAGCTATATAATTTTCAGATTTTTTCACCAAGAAGAAGAAAGTTTGACTTTCCATATTATTTTATCTTGTAAAGGCCAACCTTTTAAAATTTTGACCGTAGGCCACACCTACTTTTATCTGCACCATGTTTTGAGTTTTGCTTAATATCTACCCCAACTTAGATTAGAAAGCAAAAAACAAAATAATAACTTGCCAACTTGTGAAGATATATGATCTGTATCGCAGGTATACGCGTAGTTCGATAAGGGCTTTATTTTCAATATGATGTAACGAAATAAATAGTTTACGGTTCACTTTCTTGGCCACCCTCTAACTATCTCATATTTTCACTGGAGGACAGTTTTATGTTTTTCCAACGATGGATAGAGAGGTTTTTAGTTAAACACACAAAAATCGGATCGTAATCTCATCCGATATTGATGTAATGTGACCTTTGCTTTATTTTGTTTTGAATTTTGCGATTATAAATAAGTTTTCCTTTCTGATGGGCCTTTATTTTAGTATCGCTTTGGAACTAGTACGTTTTGTTTACACAGCGATAATTTTCCTTGATTTTGAGCGAAATATACCGTATTTTGTACTGTGATAACCATTATCTCAACTGCATATTGAACAATGTATTATTTCTTAGCGGTTGAAAGATTCTTGTCAGTTTAAAAGAAAACGTGCCCTTTTATTCCTCGTATTATGTTGATAAAGCTGAAACACTTAACCAGATCCTTTTTCTTGTTAAACATTTGTAGGCTGGGGCAACCTAACTTTGCAGACGACGACGTTAAGAAAATGCTCGGTAATTTGAAATTATTATGAATGAATGAATACTCATTACAAGCTGCACACATTACATTATATGACATCACGAAATAACTTGACACTGTTACGTTCCATTGAGCTAGTTATATTCACAATTTCACGATCATGATCTGTGTAAGCATTTTAATAACGGGCTTTTGAAACCTTTTGCAATTTTGTCGGTCCAATCTGTATTGGCGACTATTTTATAACCGGGACTACTGAAACCATAACCTTGCATTAGTCTGCAAAGAAATTGTTTAGCACTAAACGGCTAAAAGCAGTATCACAATTAATGTTTAATATATCATAGCTCCGAATTTGGGCACTGGAAATTTAAGTGTTATACCCAATGCAAATCTCTCCAGATAAAATGAAATGCTAAATCTGGGAAAAACATTTTATGCGAAATGCTTGAAAAAGTTGTTAATTGTAACTCACTTTCCCACAACAATTTCAACTCAACAACTACTTCAAAAACTGGAGGCCGTTTACTTACCGCTAACTTTGTTGGGTCACTTTTAATCCTCTCAACGGCTTCCATGTCTGGCCCTAACTCAGATTTCGGAAGGTCTTCCTCTAACACCCATCTGTCTCCAATAAAAGCTTTAAATCCAAATGGTGTATTTTTTAAATTCTGTAGTTGTTCTTCCTGCGAAAAAGAAACCAGAAGGTCTTAAAGGGTAAAAAATGGTTAAAATAAAATGACTCCTGGTGTTTTCACAATGGTTATTATGTTGACTTCATATGACTTGACGCTTTCTAAAATAGCTGACCTTTGGTTAACAAAGATGACGTGCAGGTGCTTTATGTTGCCAATTCCTACGGGGCTGTATGATTGGTAAGAAGTGCCCTAATGTGAACACTTATTGCATCGTCACGTTTTAATTCAATTAATCGGTTCATCTTACTTTCACCACCGGGGTGATCTTTGGTCTCTATATAAACTATCGGAGGGGAATATGAGTTTTAAAATTTTGATCCAAAGCACGCAAATAGCGCACAAGTCTTAACTCGAGGTGGATGTTTAAGTGGGATTGTTTTTGGTCTCCCGGGGATACTTCACCTCGAACCATCAGCAAACAAAGTAACCATCATTCTTATCTTGAAAGACGTTTTTTGAACCCAAAGGACCCAAAATGAGTTCTGACCTATTTATTAAACAATAAAGAACATCGTTGCATTTTGACAAATCCATGACCTAGTACAAGAAGGATTTATCTCTGCTACCTGGAGATAAAATAATCACACAAAGTCTTAAGGTAAAAAGTTGCAGTGCTCTGAATGTTACGACATCACATGATATTTAATTTTTTATAATCGTTATAGTCGTTAAAGTAATATGGAATTATACATTATTCCTAAGTTATAGGCAGTTCTTTACTACACAGACAGTTCTAATTTCCTCAATTTTCTTATTTTCAAGCCCGTCTAGCACCCTCCTTATCCGGATTCAGTTCTGATTTTTTGCTTCTTGAATATACCCCTGTGAGCACACGAAGCCTTAGTTTATAACTCGAACACCCGAATGAATAATTTATAATATGGGTAACTTTCCTGTTTTGAATAATTTAACAAAGAGTTTAATTGAGAATCGAAGCAATCTTAGGTGAATATTGAATTTCGTGGTGACCATTTTCGTAAAATTTCCTTCTGTTTACCCCAAGTAACATGTAAGTTCAATTCCCTAACGAGCAACAAACATCTTCTTTCTACATTGAATTGACAAGAAATCGTCAGCAAAATCAAAGTTCCCTGTAGCAATACCTTTTTATTGACGTTAACTGATAATCTCAATATTGTGGCATACCGTAGGAAACTTTACAAAATCAACGCTTCCTTACTCCTGACAAGATATAATGATCAAAAGCAGTGGCATATTAGATGTTCGGAACACCTAAATTTTCCGATTTATTATGTGCAGATATAACCGTCCTAGGTAACGTTAAGTAACGTACTTAAGTTTTATTACTTTTTTTTTAATCTTTTCAATTTTAAAGGGTTCGGGAACGTTTGTGGATAGAAGATTGCAAGACGGGTGAAGATCTCAGTTGTTAAACGGCATCATCGATCTGCAGACTGAAGCTCTCCAAAGAAATTTAGAGCATTGTCAAAGCCCAATACTTGGGCTAAGCATTATTGGAAAAAGATGTCTTATCTTAAAATTGCCACATTATGTGGCCAGCTGTTGGTAAAATTTTACCCAACTGTTTAAAAATGTAGAGGAAAATTGTAGCATACAACCCTGTCGTTGCATGCTTTCATTTTAATTAAGCCCTTAAATCTTTCTAATCTTGGTTAAGTTAAGGAAATGGTAGATTTATTTTGACTTCTATTTGTCTATTTCTGAATGTGCCATGTCCTCTTCTTCCTATCGACTTGCTTTTGGAGCTAATGATGAAATAAAAAAAGTAACACTTTGCTACAGAAATTAAAATATTTTGTCAGCATAAGCCTTTACGAGTAAAACTCAGTGGGGGACGCAACCTCTTTTGGTTTTCCTGTTAAAGGGTAAGTTACTGCCTTAGGTAAGCTGAAATCCATTCAAATATTGCGGCATTTGCGGCGGGGTACATCCAGTTGAAAACACTTGGGAAGTGCCGTTTCCCGCCGTCTCGAGGGGTTCTAAAGCCCACAATGTTCTTGTACGCTTCCCGACAACTGATGGTGGAGCTCCACTTAGATTCAAATACTGCCGCATTTGCCATCCACGTCGTTGTAAAGTTAACAATTTATTCCCCAGGAAAAGGGAGATACCAGTTCCCTTTATTCTCATCCTCAAGGCCACAGATCAGAAGTGCCCAGTTTTGGGGTCCCAAAAAAGTGTATGTATTAACATTTTTAATAGACTGATTTTTTATTCTTATCATTTGAGAAGTCGCAGACATGAAATTTTTATTTCAAGGCTGGGTACATCCAGCTTACAGCATATGGGAAGTGCCGTTTTCGGCCATCTGTGGGGTTTTAAAGCCTAAAATTTTCTTGTACGCTCCGCGCCAACTGATGGTGGGGTTCCACTTAGTCTTGTCATGCCTAACCCTCGGAGATACCACCCCCTCTACTTGTTACCTAGGACCCCCAAAATCCCATTCTGGCTACGCCACTGAGTAAAAGTCTTTAATTTGGAAGAATATTTTCAGCTGGAATGTCACTACGCTGGGCGGACCACCCGGGACAGGAGATTTGCGTCCACTACTCATGTCAATATGGGGCTATCCCGCCCGGCACTCTTCCCCTAATAGCTGTGCCAACGCTCACTGATCCTTAAGTAATTTGGGTGTAGAAAAATGCCAGAACCTCCTTAAATCTTACCTCAAAATAGTTGACAATACCACTACGCCGATTTCAATTGTAATTTCAACTGTATTTTCCGATTTTAATGTGCCAAAACTTTATTTACGTTAGTAATTCCTAGGCCTAACTCAACGTGGATGCCACCACAATGACACAAGCACTGTACGTACGAGTCTGCAATGAAGTGATCACTCAGGCACGCGTGCGCAACTTGGGACTTCCCAGCAGCGCTGTTCTGCATTTATTTGCTCTCGAGGGTGTATGGGTATTGCTCATTACACGGATACCCAAAGGAGCTAAGGAGCATTCGCAGACAAATTTTGGAATGAATGAGCATGCCAGCTGTAATCAGTAGTGCATGTGTGCGGTAAATTTGTGTGAAAGTTTTACACAACTAGAACTGGTTACAATAACATACTGTGGGTATCGATCGTTTGTAGATATTTCGTAATACGCTTCTCATCGCAAATTCGTTATCGCAAGTTGTGCTAAATGGTACCAATGACAAACTCAGAGTTAGGAAATTGCCAGCACCATTTTGCATCTTTCCCGCTTCCTGGGAGCAAAGATTTCCCTCAGACCCCTAACCCAGGACAAGTGTTCCACAGTTCAGATGGAAGACATACAGTAAGAAGCAAAAGGGGTAGGCGTAAGTCATTTTGAAATAATTTTCATTCAGAATGAGAAAGATGTGATGCCACAGAACCTGTCATGATATTTATAAATACATAAAGGAACATCGCAACTAGGCCTGTGTTACCACTTTTATGTGAAAATGGAAAGAACGAAAAAGAAATATAAAAAATAATCGGGACATGAAAAAATGAATGAATGAAAAAAAGGGTCGTTACCATGGGGGGGGGGGGTAAGGTGTACTGCATTTTCGAGATAAAAAACACCCGGCACTCAAAGTGGGCTGGTGACAACCCTGGTGTACGGTTTTAGGGGTATGAAATATTATGAACGGATGAAGAGATGAATATCAACATTAAAATAAAGTTTGTTTATGAATGGTTTAAGTGTTTAATAAAGTAATGATTTCTGCAAGCAATTTTTTAGTTATCTCGCGAAAAAATTCAGAGTAGATTAAGATTTATTGAGGAAAACTACCCCATTTAACCAGCAAATAAACTTGATGAAATGCAACGGTTTAATAATGAACTAGAGGGCCTGCGGCAGAATTAAATTAAAGGTGTTTTTTCGTGCAAAGACTTCGTGGATTGTGTGTGGGGAAAAGCCAACAAAGTATTTTTTCAACTTACAGAAGCATAAGCCTTGCACAAGATGATAACTAAGACTGGGTGCAGTGATGGTTCTGTTCACTATTCTCAGTTAAAGATAATGCCACAAGTAGTTTCATACTACAGGAATTTATATAATCAGGGAGGAACACCTCCCTGGTTGAACACTCTCTTGAGCGATCAACTTACTCCCTCACCCCCTATTGATATGATTGCTAGGATAAGTAACTCTATCTAGGGGAACGAAATTTTTAATGTTTTAGGAGAAAAGGAATAATAGCAAATCAGCAGGGCCAGACGAATGTTACTTGCTTTATTGATAGTCTTATTACATGGTGTAAAACACTGTACAATGATATTCATTCTAATGTCCTAGTTTACGGACGCATATCTACTAGTTTCCCAGTCTATGGGTGGGGTGAGTGGTAGACAAGGTGACCTATCTCTCGGTATCTTTATAAACTCTCTTTTGAAATTCTGGGAATATTGGTTCGATGTAGTGACACAGTCATCACCCTGACTACCACAGTCATCACCCTGTCTACCACCCACCCCCACCAAATTTTCCTTTATTGGAGATACACAGGTTAAAATGAGTTATAATGCAGACGATAAAATTTCATTTCTGATTGGAACCTCTGATGGTTTAAACGCTTTAGTACGAACTATGAGACAATTTTATACGATTTCGAGTTTTAAGCTTAATTTTGATAAGTCTTTTCTTGTTTGGGTGGGCTCAAAGAAAATTTCAATAGAGCGGATTGGTAATGGTTTGAGGTTTACTTTGAATGATGGTCAGTGTTTTACACATGTTTGTATAACTTTTTTATCCATTTGAATGGAATGATGACTTGAAATGATAATAAACTTCTTGATGACGTTAGAACCTTGATTGAAGTGTGGTCTAGAAGAAAATTGGCTATTCATGGAGGATTAGTTGTTGTGAAATCACTATCACTATATCTATTCAAGTTTTCCTATGTGGCGACGGTTTAACATGATCCCGTTGAAGCCTTTTCCACAATTCTACTCTACACTCTCATACCTGGGGTTTGAGAGACAAAGCGGGGCGCCACCATTAGTTGGCGCTGAGCGTACAGAAAATTTTGGGAAATCGCAACCCCTCAGACAGCCGGAAATGACATTTCCCGGGCTTGTTAATAGTATCTAAGCAGTCGTTATTTTGACCTTTCGTTGTAATAAAATGTTCACTTCAAAAAAAAAAAAAAAAAAGCAAACGGCAAAATGATTAAAAAAGCACCAAATAAAATGTACCACTGTAACAGTTTATGAAATGGTAATGTAATGTATTAAAGCTATATGAGTCTGTATACGTATTCTCAAAATTATTTTACTATGTAATGTTCAACATGAGATCATGATGAATATAAATTATTAAAACTGAAGCAACTTCAGTTACAGGCAAAAATCCCGAGACTTCTCAACTTTGATGAAGCAGCGCCGTCGGAAGGAATTTTGGATTGGGGGCTGACTTGTGCATGTTGAAAAGATGGCTATAGTACAGATAAGCTACACGCCACCATGAGTTGGCACGTAGCGTATGGAGGAAATTTTTGAACACATTGCCTCCGAGATTGCTGGAAATGGTCCTAAAATGGGATTTTTATAGCTTAGAATATTTACTAAATTTCGGAAGAAAATATCTCCCACATTTTTAAGACTGGGAACCTTTGATAAAATTGATAAAGAGATCCGCCAGAGACATGTTGCCTGCGTTGTTCGCCTACGAATTGTTCGAACTGAGGTAGCGTAGGTGAAGTGATGAAGAAATGTTTGGATCATTTCTACTCGCAAGTTCTATGGCTGTCTGATCCATGGAATTGATTTTTTCTGTTTTGTTTATCGCCGGTTTACGGATGACTGATAGGAGATGTAATTTTAGAGTGATATTCATTACTTTTAATTTTTTTCTTTCACTTTTTGACGTTTTCATTGTATTGAAAAAAAAATATATATGGCAAAATTAGGGGGGAGGGAGGGGCTGCAGCCCCCCAGTCTCCCCGCTTCCGACGGCCCTGTATGGTAATGGTTTCTGTTTGGAGAACCTCCTTTCCAACTTTTTAAGAAGACACTGTTGTGTAAACACCTCTTTTAGAACTTGGTCATAAAGGAATTAAGACCCTCAATTTACAACTAGATAATATGTTTTGATTAGAATTGTTGAAAAGTTGGGCATACGTCCTTGCCATTCGTCCATTAGCCACATGTCATTCTGGTGATGAATTTGTTTTTCAAAATGTTTGGAATGGTAATGTTTTTCTTGTTGACAATCAACGTGTATATCTTAAGCAGTTTTACGACAGAGGTATTCGTCGTGTGGATGACTTACTTTTAAGAAAAGAACAGTGCGGTTTTCTCTTGCGGTACCTTTTGTGAAAGGTATAATGTCACTGTTCACTGTTTGACGTATTTTGGTATAGTTAATTCTATTCCTAAGTTGGCACGTACAATTTCTCTTGGGTCCAATACTAGGGCAAACTCGTTCGGTATTTGTTATCCATTGTCTGGCAGGTTTTACTGTTCTTTTAAACAAGAATGCAATGCAAATTCTTATATAAATTCCTTTCAAAAAATTATTCTCATGACAGCAACGAACGCATGCGGTGGAATGACAAAGTAAATATAGATAAGTCAGAAACCTTGGGAGAATATAAAATTCAATTCGCTAATCACAACTAAAGATATAAAATTGCATTGGTTGCAATACAGAATTAAAAATCATATTTTTTGTAATGATTATCTAAAGAAAATTAATTTTATGGACAATGATTTATGTTCTTTTATTAAAGTGAATAATGAAACCATTGAGCTTTTACTTCTTTATTGCCCTGCTGCATATCACTTTGGGGGGAATTAAGAGAAATTATCAGGTCAAAATTAAATTGAGTTTTTGAATTGAAAGATGGAACTATTTTGCTTGGTATAGACGTCAATGAAGTATTAAATTGCATATTCTATTGGGGAAATATTTTCTTAAGAGGAATAAATTTATGTATGCTAATCCAACGATTGGGCATTTATCTCCTATGTAAAATATTATTATTGTATTCAGAAATATGGAGCTTGAGTTAATTATCGTTTAGATTCTTTTAACAAAGAATTGTATTCATAGAATATTTCATTTACTCCAAATATCTTTTTGCTAAATCGTAATTTGTGAGCTAAAATATACATATCTAAATGAAAAAAATCCACCTATGCAGATACTTCTGCGCAAAGAGCTGTACACCCTGTCTTGAAAAGTCGTTTCGAGACAATTCAATGGTACTTACGTGATGAGGAAGTGCAACCATAGCTAAATCTTGGTTTGGATTTTGACCATAGAAGTCACCACCTTGTTTATTCCATTCGTAATTGATGTATCCTTTGTCTCCATTGACACAAAATCTTGTTTTGGGTTTGTAAGAATAAACCCCAGCAAACTTTTGTCCTATTACGGCATTGCTGAAGTCACCCTTAGGACTTGTGCCTTTGCAAGAAAGGAAAAAGAGCAACGTGAAGAGGCTAGGATTTAAATTACGTTCCCTTTGAAAGATGATTTTTACCAAAACACTTCAATCCGTGGATATCAATGGTATGAGCATATGTGCAAAACAGGGAGAGAAAATTGGTTCACACAAGGAACATGTAGCCTGTCATCACTTCTGTGAATCGCGGACCTAACTGGTCTAGTGATCACAGACTCACCGCAAAGGATGGTGTTTTCAAATACCCTCGTTGCGGCTCAAGTTCTCTCTCTGAAATTCTTCGTGATCAGGATCTAAGCTCTTTTAGGGTTGTTACGAGACGACATCAACCAAATTGAATCCACGGACGAGCAAGTGGAAAGTTCTAGAAAGTGCTAGCATGTTGTCTCTCGAGCATATTCAACGGGTAACCCCAGAGAACATTCGCACAGTTACTGGAAACTTCTGTATGATGTAATGGCCTAATAATAGCCAACTTGTGATTATGGGTTACTGAGCCCAGAACATTCGCTGTTTGTTTTGTACGAGATCAAACGAGACGTTTCCATAAGAGTAAGTTCCAGACTTTTCTGGAAGAACTACCAGGCGTATAAAAGGTCATGCAAGAACTGTGACAGGGGGAGGAGAGAACAGAAGATACATAGATAATACAGAGACCAGACGCCTTCTTTGCCGCTTAACGTTGTAATTGTGTCGCCATTTACCGATCACTATAGTCTTCATCCTGCCTTCGCGGAACCGAGTCCTACGCTGTGCTGCTGTACAATCGACGATAACAACACTACCCCTTGGACAAAGAGTGATACCTTAAGCTGTTAAAGATTGTAAGTAGATTTAAGATTAATTGTTGTAAATTTAAGGAAGTAAGAGGTGAATAATAATTAAGTTGTTGATTTTAATCTCGCTCTTCTGTGGTCTTTCGCTGTTATTGGTTTGAATTGCGACCAAGCCGTAACAGAATTGGTGGCCTAACATCCGGGAAAGAATTATACTACCAGGTAGAAAATCCTAAAAATTTCGTTGGAATTTGCAACTGTATTGCCCAAACTTCTTAGTCGTTTGTGAGTGCTTGACACAACCTCAAAATGCCATTCGATTTAGATAAATTCGTGGCTAGCCCCTCAATTGAGGAGTTTAACTCACTTAACTCACTAAAAAAGTCTGAGATTGTAAAAGTCGCAAAACACTATGGCGTTGAGTTTCAGCCATTAATGCGGAAGGACGAGATTAAGAGATACATTGTAGAGTATCTGGTAGATGAAAGTATTCTGCCAATTACAGTGCTTGAGACAATCATGACCGTGCCAACTGACAATGCATTTGAATTGAAAAAGCTTGAATTGGAAAGAGAAGTTAGATTGAAAGAATTAGAAATGCAAAGGGAAAAAGAAGAAAGAGAAATGCAAAGGGAGAAAGAGGCTAGAGAGCATGAATTTAGGTTGAAACAACATGAGTTAGGGGTCATAAAAGGCCCAGCACCTAAAATAGGCACAGATACTGGGCGATTTGATGTCTCTAAGCATGTAAAATTTGTGCCCAAATTTCAGGAGGATAATGTGGAGAAATTTTTCAACCACTTTGAAAAACTGGGTGAACAATTAAAGTGGCCCAGAGATAAATGGTCAATACTCATTCAGAGTAATTTTACGGGCAAGGCCCAGGAAGTGTATTCCGCTCTGTCAATAGAGGACAGCATGGATTACGATAAAGTTAAAAAGGCCATATTACAAGCCTATGAATTAGTACCCGTGGAGTATCGCCAAAAATGTAGAAAATATCGTAAGGCGGATACACAAACATATGTAGAGTTTGCCTATCAAAAGGAAAGGCATTTCGATAGATGGTGTGATTCTAAAAAGGTCTCCACATTTGAAGCCTTACGACAACTGAGGCTGGTCGAGGAATTTAAACGGTGTGTGAGTGATGACATAAAGACTCACCTTGAAGAACAAAAGGCAGACAAATTGAAAGAAGTGGCAAATTTGGCTGATCAGTATGCACTTACCAGGATCTACAGGAAATTTAAGAGTAAATATTCAACTACCACACTTACAATATACATATATATATATATATATATATATATATATATATATATATATATATATATATATATATATATATATATATATATATATATATATATATATATATATATATACATATATATATATATATATATATATATATATATATATATATATATATATATGTATTTATACGATATTATCATATTCCTACCTGCGAACACTAGCTGCATGACACCTGTGAAAAGGCCACCTGCTGTTGGTTTAAATTCAAAGAGTCCTTCATCATTCACCGTGGCTTCCATTTCTTGACTAAAATAAGCAGCGAATTTGCGAGTATCCGTCGAGACTGAACCCCCAGGCTCTTGAAGTTCAAAGACGAATCCTTTATTTATTATCGAAATGTCTTGTTTTGTTTGTGGAACCCACGGACATTCGATCTAAAAGAAAATTTGTTAAATACTTCATGCTTTGTTTTGCCCAAAACTGTAGGAAAAAATTTCCCCATGTTAAGGCTACCATTATCTAAATCAATCATTTTGATTAATAATACAGACAGACACCGAAAAGTATTATGTCTCTTGCCTGAAGCGAGATTAGTTACATGAAAAATTTGTCGCATATGTCTAAAGGATGTTGATTGCACTTTTGGAAAAGGGCTCTAAAATTCTTCTTGGAAGGAATTGCCCTTTCTTTGCAAATTCAGAGATTTTAAGTCCTCACATGCGAATGCAACAAGGCTGTAAAAACTAAAAGCTGTTTTAACCAACCTAAGTACAAGCAGTAAGGCAGGCAGGCAATGAGTGAATACCTAGGATGACATTTCTAAGAACAAAAGGGAATTTTCCGTTTTGCATGAAGACACCAAGTCATGCAAGTGCTGACCATATAGCGTAAATTTTACATGCATTTAGGGTGTACAAACTAATTAAATTTGTATTCAGATTGTGGTGGTGGAGGAGGGGAGTGGTTCACATCACAAAACTTCCCTTGAGTCCCTAAGACGCCCCCAAACTGACAAAGTGTACTTCAACTCAATAGTTCAACTGGTACAGAATCGGGAAACTTCTACACTATCCCCCGGACAGTCAGATCTGGTTACGCCACTGAGCAAGTTGCGGTGATAAGGAATGACATCCAAGACTAACCACCGATAAATTCCATTAGTAAGATGTCCGCCAACTGGTGCCGAAAAGATGCCGAAAGCTTATTTTCGAAAGCGAAAAATATAAGGAGTTCTGTTTCATAGACACTGAAGGGTTTCTAGCGTCAAGCGCTAATAATTCAGCATCAAACCAAGAACCCACATTGATACACATCCGTACCAATTTAACATCTTGTTTCTTTGCGAAATACGTCCATAGACCTAAAATTACTAAGTTATTCATCAAACAATTTTCCTAACCACGTATTCAGACAACATATCTTGAACTAGTTTGGCCAGTTCAAAAAATGTAACTGAACATGGGAGAGAGTAGATTTTGCTTTGTCTTGGCTTTTGCTGGAGAAAAACATCACTGGCAACAAAAAAACGCGTTAAAATTCTATGTTTCATTCGATTTTCTTTTAGGTACCTCAGTGCCAAGGCCTCCTGCCTGAAATTCTGACAATAATCTTGGGTTCCTACTTCGTCTCCAGCCTTTTGACCCCTTCTTTTTTATTGACTTCCTACACCACTGGAGTTGTTTATTTCTAGGCCCCAAGCAAAGGTACAAACGAATATGGAAATATACATGTTCAGGAGAACAAATGAATATTCATTCTGTATAGTAGTTTAACTGGCATAGCCTTTTAAGAAGACTTAGACAACTAACTGACGTTTCAAATATGCGTGTTTCCATTTGCTCGTATTTCACTACCTTAAAAGAATTTACGTATTTCAATCGTTACATCGCTCATCTCCATAAGTTGATTGCCTTTAACATTTACATGTAGGGCCTAATGCAGTTTTCTTTAATCTTCGAGCAGAGGGGCTGCTCTGGTAATATTTTACCTTCTTAGGTTGCCTCCTCCAGTTCCATGGTTCAGTTTCAATGATAAACTGACTGTGCACGTTGGCCGCAAAATAACTAATCTCGCTTTTTGGAGTCAACATAAAATGAACAGTCCAACCTCCATCGTAAGTCTGGCAAATTTCAGGTGTGCAACGCGTCCATGCATGGTCCCCATTCCAGTCGTCCTTTGCTACAAATATAAAGTCGACCTGAATGAAATAGCAAAAAGTAAAGGACTGTCAAGCCATCCAGTTATCCATTGTGTTTTCATTTAAGGTAATGAATCTACGTGGGAACATATGTTAATGTGTTTAATACAAAATGACACCGATCAGTAATTAAAAGTTTCAAAATTTCAAAAGAACTTTTGAGATAAGATGGGCTTCAAGATTCAACCAAATACATTCATTGGTTAAATGAAATGAACTTTTAGAGATGGCAGTGTCGGTGTCATTGCAAATGATTTTCTTTTATCTTTACTATTCATTGTTTTCTTTCCTCAAAACCCCCAGAGGTAAAAGATGGTTATTTTTCAGGAGTCTCTTAAAGCTTGAATTATTAACGGTGGATTATATCATTAGGCTTATCGTTGAAAAACCCTTTTAATGGTAAACAACATCACCCTAACTTTTATCATACTAATGACTGCATGTTTGTTAGAACTGAATCAGCACTTTAGAGAGTCTTTCTGTCAATGCTCCCTTGTTCAGTCAGTTGAGTAAACTACACCTAATAATGCTTTGAAAATATACTGAATAAGATTAATCATCGCAAGCGCTAGGTTTGCTCCGACAGATTAATGCACGAGAAAAGTGTTCTTGGATAGATAAGGGTTAAAAATCTGTTTGGTAGAAACATTGCAATTTCTTAAAGAGCTATCACTGTCCTTTCGTGGAATAGAATAAACTGCTATCTTTCTGTTTAATAACTTGTCCACGTACTCATGTCTGCCCTACTTGTACAACGTTTTGTGGTCTACATAGAATAGTCCGTGCAACCAAACTTCGTATCTAGTCACTACAAATGTAACGGTTGCTGAAAAATACATTTCGGTGGAAGAGGCTTGTGGTCCCCAGTTGGGTCTTTAAAGTAGGCAATCTGCTTATAGCGGTTGCAACTGCACACCCTTGAAAAAACAAGGCTATTCGTCATGACGTTTTTTACCAATCACGAAAGACGGAGCGAATTCAGTTTTTTGTACAGGAAATGCTAAATCAACCAAGAAATAACTTTTTTCGGACTTTGTTCAATCGTTTAAATGAGCTTGTGGGAATATAACCCCCAAAAGTCAAATACAATACAGCGAACTGGTCGTTTCTCTCTGTAGAAGCAAAAAAGATTCATCGAGAAACCTACAGAGCTTTATGGAAGCATATGCTTAATTTGGATCAAAGTGTTCACGGAAGTAGTTATTTAGGGTCCATTTCTGTAAAAACATTCCAAAATGCATGCCACCCTTACCCTTTGGGATTTTTTTGAGACTGAGGTCAATATGTTACATTAGTTCGGGAGATAACCTCTGTCGGGGGAAAACGTTTTCGTCCCTGACACCCCTGCCATAGGTAGCGCCATTTTCAAATTTCTTCCATGATGCTTTGCGATACTTTCGCGCAAATTCAGCGGAGAGGAACATTTAAAACGCTTGAAAATTTTCATCTATCTAAAAGACAGAGAAATTATGACATATTTCGAAACTTTGTTGGGACAAGACAAAAAGCCGGACCATGTTTGGTAGTTGACCAAGCAAAGCTTAAGGTATCGAGTCGTTTTGTGTCTTAAGCCTAGCTAAATGGCTCGACACAGCCGCAAGATATGTGCGGTATTTTACCTAGAAAGTCGTGTAAGTGAGTGGTGCCTGCATGTGTGTACATTTAACACGTTGTTGAATAATTACCTTGTATTTGAATACATCCGCATTTTTTAAACAAAGAGACGACTGTGAAGAGTTACACACTAAGTGCACATAAATATTCATGCTTAAAACTCTCCCCCGATATGGTGAATTCTCATTATCATCCGAAAACGGTTATTTCCCGAACTGATATCCGATTGATGCTTTGTCGTACAAAAAACTTGTTTAACTTTAACTTAACTTCTTTACTCTTCGCCTGTGGTAAGAGTCCAAATTGGAGAAGATGGTTACGATCGGTGCCACTAGGTATTAAAAATGGCGGCGACAGGGTTTCCAGGAACGAACTCACTAGAATTTTTAGGTAAAAGTAGCTCTCAGTATATGTATAATATGCCTGAACAGATAGTTTCAGGAACCGCTAAGGATCTCTGTAGGACCTCTGTAAGTGTCCATGGGGAATAGCCTTGGAGGGGATTTAAGTAACTTAACCCTCGGAAACTCTGAGGTTGTAGCATGTCACTGCATGGAATTTTAATTTCATAGTAAATGCATTTTTGCATTTCCAAGAGAGATTCCTGGTTCACTAAAAACCACTAACCAACTCCATGGAGAAAAGCACCGGTGAACTCCACGAGGTGAAGAAATATGGTACAGAAGTTCCCAGAAGCGCCGTGGTTTTAGTAGCTTGGTTTACATTGGGTAAATTACCTGTGTCATTTCAGAGAGAGACCCTGAACCTCTGAGGTTTTAGTATACGTTGGAGTGAAAAATCAAGCCACAGAATGAAAACACTATATTTGGTTGAGATCTGACTGTAGAACATCTGGGTACCGGCATGGGGGAAGGGGGCTCTCCCTGGTGCAAAAACGTTTATTTTTAGATTGATTAAGCTAAAATACAGTATATCGCTCAACCGTAAGTAAGGAAAGACAAAACGGGGGGGGGGGGGGGGATTTAAGGGTCAAATCAATTTAATTTTGTAACCTGAATAAGAGATTGAGATTTGTGTGTTAGATCCCTTTACCTATATTCTCCGACGAAACTTACCTCTTCATAAACTGTGGCAGGGGAACTCAAAGTCATAACCACTTCCACCACTGCATCAGCAATAGTATTCCCTATACACTGTGCTGTGTTTATAGTAGCGGTTCCATAAAACCAAACTGGCATCCTTCCGGAGTATAGGGTATTTACTGCGGGGTTGGGAGAACAAGTTACAACTGCAGGGTATTCAATGTACCAGTAGGTGTAATCGCTCTGAGGTATGACGAGCATGTTGTCTATGTTTATTGCGTAATTCATAGTATTGTGAGCGCCTGGGATTTCCAAAGTAACTGTCTTGTGGTCGTTCGATATGGTGCACACGCTAGAATTACATGTATTCATAGCGCATGAAGATTTCCATCTGTGGAGATAACGTAACAATTCTATTACTTACAACAATTGTCAAATGTGACTGGTGAATACGGTCATATGAAATGGCAAAATAACAAGAGGTGTAGTCAAATCATTTGGTTTAATCAGCAAAACGCCAAAAGAAGAAAGTGTAACGAACCGTAAAGCCAGAGTTACACTGCATCGAATCGAATTACAATCCGATGTTTGCGGTATTTATGTTAATCTTTTGCATCCTTGGTCGTAACAATGACTTTCAACGGAGATGGCCAGCGAAACTTTTCACCACACCAAATGCGGCCAAACAGTGATACTTGTAAACAGCAAGGTGGGTTTCACGAAGGTTCTGGTAAATTTCTAGAGGAATTTCTTCAAGTTGCTCTTCGTTAACATATGAAGAGAAACGGGTGCACCCAAGAACTCGTCTTGCCTAAATCATTGCCTGGTTGTGCATATTTGTTAGAGTTACAAGATTAACCTAAAGAGCAATTTGCAAAATGACTACCAGCGGTAGATTTAAAACCAAATTTATAAGCATTAAATCCCATGCAAATGCCATGTTTCAAATTTAAAGTTAACATTTTATCAATTTAGTGCCTTCCTCTTTTTTTGCTCATTTTTGTAAACTGTACAGCTATACCTTACAATATAGCGGAAGAACTTGAACCAAGTGCGTCGAAACACGCATTATCTGAATTTTCGCAAGCTGAATTACGTTCCACACCACGCACTTTGTTTCAAAATGGGATCATTCAAAAGTATTTTTTTCCAGTAAGTCCAACTACAAGGTCGGACGTTTTGTCACGTTTATTTTTGTATCCTTGAACGATATCTAACAGGTACCTGTACCTAAGCTTAGCAGAATCCCCTGAAAAGTGTAAATCTTACAATTTTCCAGTCTTTTACACCTTATCTTGTTATTAATTTTGAAGTCTTAAAATGAAAAATGTAAAACCCGGAAACTTACTCAGAATCAACTGATGCAGCCCACTCAACATCGCTGAGATAAGGCACTGGTTTAGTTGTGTGCACTACAAGAGTTAGTATGTTGGTCCTGCTACTGCAGCTCACTTCAACGTAAGCAGTACCTTCGTCCGCCTCTGCCAAGTATGATAAATATGCACAACTATTCCATATCACGCACATTGATTATGCTAAACAGGTAAATTTGTTTGATGCAAAATGATAATTGCAATGTAGTTATACCCACCAGTTCAATTTTGTACAAATGGGCTTATGTTCACCTCTTCCAAACGATTGCGCACAAATTGTCCCCTTGCTTTCAATATACATGGGATGGGGGAGGGGGGCACAACCTCTTCAAGTTATTAGTTAGGGGCTAGCCTCACATTCATCTTGTCTCAATAGCACTTCACTTAGCCAAGCCTCATTCAATAGAAGGTAGGTGCGGTAGTTGTCTTCTTAGGTGCATCTAGCAAGGGGTTAAAGGCTCAGAGAATAAAAACAAACAAACAAATAAACACACAAACAAACAAACAAACAAACAAACAAATAAACAGTTGCTAACCAATTGGTTAAAGTCGGGACGGTCATGGCCTTTCTTAAAATTGTGGCCAACTGGCTTGGTTTCCCTACCTAATGGCTTATGCTGACCAAAGAGCACAGTGATGTTGGTTTCACCCCCGTTTGAAGTATTTTGCATGACCCTTCCAAGAGTAGAACTCCAGCCCTTCGCACCTCAAGTCGCATGCAGCTACCACTTGCCTATTGGTCATTATTGGAATCACCCTCCTGTAATCTGTGACTACAAATTTTACTTTGACAGGGAGCAATATAACACGCCACTAAAATCAATTTGAACGCAGCTTTCCGAAATGTTACCGAGGTAGGTGCCTCAATTGATATTTTATTCACTTAACTGTTTTTTTTTTCTGAAGTGGTCACAGACTCTACCCGAAAAGCTCTCCTGGGGACAGATATACTTTTCTTCTTCCACTATGAGAAAATAAGCTGATTTAATATTTTCTTCCTTCGCCAAAAAAACAACCGCTTAATCACCACTTAACCCAGTCAAGTAATCTAAAGTACATTTTATGCTAATTTTTCCCTTTTTTACGAGCAAGAACAATTTTTCCTAAAATAAAAAAACAATCTGTTTTTTTGAATGTGAACACTACTAAATGTGTCAGGAACGTTATCCGTGTCGCTCGGAGAGGGCCGAAAATTTGGATACATTTACACATTTGTAAATATGAAAATTGTATTGAAGAAAATTATTTAGATTCAGGGTTTCTTCTTAGGGAATTTTAATAATTGAAGGACTATCAAAGAATCTGAATTCCCTTTAGCGTATATCTGAGATAGCATATAGACTAAGGATCGTTGTTGTTACATAATGTTATCTACGAAAAGTGGATTACGTAGGCTCCTCGGCATTCAAGAAGCTCCCGAAACTTTGTTGCCTATTTTAGACAAAACATTTAAAAGTTAAAAGCCCATTCGAGCACAGGCAGGGTATTTGTCAAGGTACATTTTATTTTGTAATCTATCCAGAAACTGCAAACATTCACACCTTGTCTATTATACAATTAGTTGCATGTCTAAACCATGGCACATTTATAAAAGTACTTACTCGTTTCTTCCTCTGGACACTCGAAACTTACATCTTTACCGTTGATTGCAGTCAAGCAATAAGGTGTGATAACTGGGTTTGCATTTGTGAAAATGTGTGTTAACATCGCAGCGCCCCTTACCAACGGAAGCTCTAAACTGCCGTGCTCGTTGGAGTACAAAAAATTGGCATACATAATGTCAAAGTCAACCAGTTCTGCGTCACTGGAATTGCTAATACCAACTCGAACACCGGTCAAGCCTGAGGAGAACAATACAGTGATATAATGTAAGATTAACAGTTACTTCAATAACGGCATTTTATTAGAGATTTAAAGTCCCCGGTTGGACTGGAGTTCGGAAAAGTACCCTTTTCCCAATGAGACATATCGACTATTTATACTGGATTCATAACTGTTTCACGGGTTTTGGTTAATTGAGCACAGTGGTCCATCAAATCTTTAAGTTGCTTATCTACAACACGATAAAATTCTAACTTTTAATCATCATGGTAATAACACTGAAGTGATTGTTTTTCCGTTCGGCCACATATTTGCACTACTGCATTTTCATGTCTTTCATTGGTTAATTTAGTTTCATTTTACATGTAGGCAATAACGAATCGGTATCTGTATTAATATACAGTAAATCGGAAGTTAAAGATTTGATGAAACGAAAATGATATCGACAGCCAGGAAAAATCAGCAAAATCCAAACTGCTTATTGACTTCTATTTTATTCTGTTTGTGTAGCAAATTTCTGAAATAAGAACAACATAAGGAACATGTGTTACAGAAAGTAGAAATTACACTCTTTGGATTTCTAAAAAAATCATAAATTCCAACCGTTTCTACCCACCGTTCCGGAATAAATTTACAAGACCGTTACTTTAAGGTATTCTACTATATCTTGTCACCTAAATTGCCATCCGACAGGATAGTTATCTCCCCTGTTATGGCTATGGATTTACCTAGTTAACTCGCAACCTTTTTCAATAATGATTTCATCATTTGTAACAGCCATTCATGAGAATTTTATTGTTACTATCATGCCGTGACAACAACAGTTAATGTTGGCGGAAAATTGTTAAATTCTTTCACGACCTAATGTAATATCAAAAAGTAACGGGATGATTATGGTTGAAATAGGTAACTGGTGGTCGGTTGTTAACTACCTTGTTTGGTAAACCACAGATAGATTTATTTGTTACTTATAAACTAACCACAAGTACAAGTCACTATTTAACAGCAAGTGGACAACGGGAGAGAAAAATGAACTGAAAACCTAATTTTCTTGTAGACCCGTCCCCAAAAGTTAAAGCAATTGCCGACATTTTGCGGAAGCAATACTGAATGCATGGTAAGGTTTACGCAGAAGAAAAATGCAATTGAAGGCGAAACAAAGTATTCAAATTGTGCAACATCAAACTGTGCAAAAACATATGAAATTAAGGTTTTTCAGCGTATAGTATTCTAGGTTTATTTTTCTCCTCATTGTAAACTTCGAGACTAAAAGGGACCATCAAGTCCATTTTTCCTTTTAAAAAAGCCACTCCTTTAAGCAGTGGCGTAGCCACGGAGGGGAGGGGGGGGCTGGGGGCCTAACCCCCTCCCAGTTTTTCGTCCTGATAAAGTAATTGAATGAATTAAATTTTTGAACGGAAATAAAATTTGTATTTCCTTCAAAACAGTAAATAAGTTAAATGTTTAGAAATTAAAAAAAAAAAAACATGGATGAATGTGTGTAAAACACATTTTGTGCGCACGCATGAAATCAAGTCACAACTTCAAAATGCATACTTTCACTAAATTAGATACCTTTTGTCAGTGGCGGAGCTAGGGATTTCGGTAAGAGGGGGCGAAAATGGTCTTCAGGGGCGCTTTGAAGGAGTAAATACCCTGAGCCTCAGCAAGATCGAAGCCACTTCTTTTCAGACTTCCCATTTGATTTTCCGCACCTGGTAGAAGACTTTTTTGACATTTCTCCTCAGCATGTTTTTGTATTAAAATATGTTTAAATGTTCTATCCATGGGCCTCCGCGGAAGAAAATTCGGGGGGTTGGATTAAATTCTTTAAGGGGGAGCGCAGGAACATTTTGGCCCAAAATGCCTCTCAGATCGCTGGAAATGACATTTCTAAAGCCTATTTACCGCATATAAATAGGGAAAACACTGAGTGAACTGTTAAGAAATATTGATGTTATTTTTTTGTCATCTTTTTCTTTATGTTTTCTTCGTTTTTCAGGTTTTTTATTTTCCAGGGGGAGGGCAAGTTCCCCTCTTGCCCCTACCTGCGGACGCGCATGTTTCTATCCCTCTCTTTCACTTTCTTGTATGAAGGCAGTCATTATATTTTGTGTGTTATTGTCAGGTCTTGATTTAAGAGTTTAATGTAATAATGGGCTTCTTTGTGAAGACAAATATTAAACCTTCTAGAGCTAAATAGCAAGCAATCTTTCAGATGGAAAAAGTTATGGAAATTAATCACCATTAGGTGTACATTTTTGGCAACTGAAAATCAAGAGAAGTACACGAAGAAAGATTAATTGACGACATTTACATCATGTGATCACTCTGAAACAGCCATTAATTAAGTACATTTAAAGAAATAGCCAAGACAAAAGGCCTGCTCTTCTGCTAGGTACCGAATTCATAATAAGTAAAAGAAGCCTAAACTTAAAGTTATTTGATGCAATTTTCTGGCTTTTGAGACCACGGAAGTACAGAAATAAGCATTTTCATGGGATTATCGTGCAGTGTCAGAAATAGCCATTTATTATGAGAATGGTCACTTGAAGAAAAGCAAAATGGAAACTGCTCTTTAAAACTCTTAAACCATTACCAATATGATAACAGTTTTATTTTATTTTAACCTGAATGTTCTCTTCAAAGAATTTTGAAAAATGTTGTGGAAGCTACTTGGTATCTTTTTCAACTCTTTTTATTGTCTATATTGACAATTATTTCCGACACCAAGAGGGCTATTTGCGCTACAATTATTGTTACGCCCTTTGCAACATCTTTTACTGGCCGGGGGGGGGGGGGTAATTTAATGTCAGTCTGTGTATTTTGTAAGCTTATAATTACACTTGGTGTGGAAGCAATTAACTTAGCACAGCGACAACATTCATTAGTGCGTATAAAGCATGAAGGTACGTTTCGGCAAAACCTATCCCGATATTACAGAAAATGACCATTTTCATAAGAATAAAGTGCAGATAGTATAGTTACTGGTGGCTGTTTGAGCATTTTGTTATCCCGGTTTTAAAAACAAGCTATTAACTTATGTCTTTTGCCAAAAATTGTGCAAGAGTAACCTATGTTAAAAACCTAAAATGACAAGTGCCACTGTAGGACGATTTTTTCGACAAGTCCTCTTTTTACTAGTTGGCACTGGCGTCCGGGGGATTTGTAAAATGTCCACAAGGTCAGGATTTTGTGTGTTTCCCACATGATCCATACTTTACGGTTCAATTATTTTGAGACATGTATTCGTAATATTTTAATTTTGACTACGTAATGTACCGATGAACAAATACTGCACCATTTTGCACATTGTTTCTTTGGTAGTTTGTATATCTCTTGTAAAATCTCTAAAAACTTAAAATATTTTGATATTTTTCATGCTCCCCAGAAAAGGAAAATCCTTAAACGTAGGCCTATAATCAGTTCAAAGTTTTTTCCACACATAGAACCATTTTGCATCTAGGAAGTCTAACGCAAAAGAAGTTTCTCAGAGGGGGACACAACTACTTTTGGTCCTGTTAAAGGGTAAGGTTCTGCCTTAGGTAAGCTGAAATCCATTCAAATATTGCCGCATTTGCGGCTGGGTACATCCAGTTTAAAACATGTGGGAAGTACCTCTTCCGGCCATCTGGAGGGGTTTTAAAGCCCAAAATTTTCCTAGAGGCTCCGCGCCAACTGATGGTGGCGCTCCGCTTACATTGAAACATTGCCGCATTTGCGACCTACATTTTTTGAAGACTTCAATTTGTTCCAAGGGAAGGGGAAATACCGGTTTCCTTTAGTCTTATCCCCTAGGCCACAAATCAGAAGTGACCAGTTTTGGGGTCCCTAAAAAGTGTATGTACTACCATTTTTCATAGATTGATTTTTTATTCTCATTATTTGAGAAGTGGCAGACATGAGATTCGTATTTCAAGACTGGGTACATCCAGCTTAAAACACGTGGGAAGTGCCAATTTTTTGCCATCTGGGGGGATTTTAAAGCCCAAAATTTTCTTGTACGCTCTGCGCCAACCGATGTTGGCGCTCCGCTTAGATAGTCTGGCCGTGCCTAACCCTCGGAGATACCAGCTCCCCCCCCCCCCCACTTCTTACCTAGGCCCCCCAAAAATTCCATCCCGGCTACGCCACTGCCTTCAAGTCAAACAATTAAATAAATAAAAGAGCTTACCAGTGAACGTTGAAAGTGGAGTCCCGTCTGGTCCTGAATTGGTTTGCTGCATTCCTGCCCCCACACTAGGAATCTTCTCCCATGGCATACCACTTTGCCCAGGGGTCAGCTGGTAGAATTCATCAGTTCGTTTAGGGTCCGTCCAACGATCGAATGTGTACGATTCGTAGGTGATTCCACGTTCATCCATTGTTGCTTTGCCAAAAAATACACACACATTTATAAATATATATATATATGTATATATATATATATATGTATATATATATATATATATTTATATATATATATATATATATATATGTATATATATATATATTTATATATATACATATATATATATATATATATATATATATATATATATATAGATATATATATATGTCGAAAAGAGGTAGTAAAAAGTGCTTAAAAGTTTGCGGAAAACTCCACGACGTTTCGGGTATAAACCCTTCATCAGGTGGCAAAAACCAAACTGAACAACCAACAGTAACAATTGGACACGACAAACATCAAATCCGAAGCGATCGCTGTAAAAGCAGAACCGAACGAAAGTGACTGTCAGAAAACAAGAGTGCGAAGGATGAAACACAAATCAAAAAAAGAAAAAGAGCGTCCTGGATGAAAACGTGCACGTACAAATCGAACATGGTCGGAAAAAAAGGGGAAAAAAGTAGACAAAAACCAGGTCGGGAAAATATAATAATTAGGGCTATACAGTAAAAAATGAGCGCGAACGGGTAAGTGTAATAGGAGTAAAAACTGGCTCAAAAAGGGGTGAATAAGTCAATTCTAACATTAAGGCAGTGTGGAGCGAGAGTACCTAGCCTAATGATCAGTCGGTTTTCAGCACTAAGGCGGTCACGATCGGAGCCTCGGCACATTACAGCTGCCGTAACAGTTAAATGTTGTATAGAACAAGGTGAAGGGGGATTAAAATGTGCAGCCACCAGTTTGGTTTTTGCCACCTGATGAAGGGTTTATTACCGAAACGTCGCGGAGTTTTCCGCAAATTTTTAAGCACTTTTTACTTCCTCTTTTCGACCTACACATTTCAACAGTGCTCCGCAGCATTTCGACCTTATATATATAAAAGGTCGAAATATATATATATATATATAAATATATTTATATATATATATATATATATATATATATATATATATATATATATATATATATATATATATATATATATATATATATATATATATATATATATATATATATATATATATATATAGTAGGTCGAAGTTGGTAGATCGTAGTTAGAATGTGTAGGCCGAAAGTGTTGTAGTAATACATTCGATCATGAATTTTATACCGATCCAAGATAGAAAATAAACTCTTATCAAAGAAGGAACGGTGGAAGAAAAACACCAGAGAGAAAAATTGAGCCGCACGGGGGACCGAACCCACCATCCAACGCTTTCCGGGCAGAGTATGACCACTACGCTAGAACAGCTCGTGATTCACAGAAGCGACAATAGGCTATAAATACCCCGCGTGAATCAATTTTCTCTCTTTGTTACTTTGGTACTCCCAAGCGGGATGAATAATCAGTAGGTCGAAGATGGTAGATCGAAGTTAGAATGTGTAGGTCGAAAGTGTTGTAGTAATACATTCGATCATGAATTTTATACCGATCCAAGATAGAAAATAAACTCTTATCAAAGAAGGAACGGTGGGAGAAAAACACCAGAGAGAAAAAGTGAGCCGCACGGGGGACCGAACCCACCATCCTACGCTTTCCGGGCAGAGTATGACCACTACGCTAGAACAGCTCGTGATTCACAGAAGCGACAATAGGCTATAAATACCCCGCGTGAATCAATTTTCTCTCTTTGTTACCATGGTACTCCCGAGCGGGATAAATAATCAGTAGGTCGAAGTTGGTAGATCGTATTTAGAATGTGTAGGTCGAAGGTGTTGTAGTAATACATTCGATCATGAGTTTTTTACCGATCCAAGTTAGAGGATAAACTCTTATCAAAGAAGGAACGGTTGAAGAAAAACACCAGAGAGAAAAATTGAGCCGCACGGGGGACCGAACCCACCATCCTCCGCTTTTCTATCTATGACTCTATGACTATTTTTTAAGAGGAGAAATTACGACAGTTGAAGAGGAAATTTCCAAACACCATCAAAACAAAAGAGAATATCTACTTAACGTTATTAGCATGCGGTCACTTTCTATTATATGCCAGTCTTCAAATACTCCATATTCAGTTTGAAACAGTAACGTACCCCTTATAGATTTCGAAAATTCGGTGAAGAAAATATAAATTTTTTATTACTCTCAGTGGGCATTGATTAAATAGTGTAGACTACTAGACTTTTTCAAAGTGAAATGAATGCATTTCCCCTTTAATGTGAAACAAGAGTATAAAATGATAATTGATTTCGCTTTCCGCCAAATGCAACACTGTTATATATATATATATGCATGTATTGGATGGAACTGATCATGGTACGGGCGCACTAAATCATCTTACTAACAATTGTTGGACAATGTACAACTGGATGAAAAAAAAGCAAGATTCGCAAAGGAGTGTCGCTGGCGCATAACCGCTTTAAGTTTGCAAATTAATTTCCCGTTTATCAGAAGATGAGTTTTGCTCACACTCAGTGGTATATTTCTTGAGTCATTTGGGCTTTCTCCCTAAAAGGCTCAAACGAACATTGATTTGTAAATCGTGTAAAGTGGGTTTTTGGCCAACCTTGTACTCAACATTTTAAAGTGTGTTCAGGGGCAGAGTCATCAAAAGTTAGGAAGTTTAATGAAGATGAACAGCTTCAGAAGGGAAGTATCTGAACCGTCTGCATAAGTAGTAACTACGTGACTGAACGATAAGTAAGAATGCTTGAGAGAATGAAATACAAGGAGTTAACAACTTGTATAACTGCACATGATGGTGGGCTGCTATAAAAAGGAGAATCAAGACAGGAGGGTTGTGAAGAAGATATGTATACATGAGAGAGTGAGGACGGACTAGCTCTTTGGTTGGTCTCATGTGTTTCTAGAATTAAAACAAACGGGTGAAGACGGAACAGGTAATAAAAAGCTAGAATCAAAGAATTGAACTGTACTAAGAAGACGTTGGTGAGCTTAAAGACATACCACTGAGGATAATTTAATACTTTATAGCAATTGTTTATGAACTGTTTAAAACTATGAAAAGACACTGTCTAATTTAAGCCACAGAGTGGACAATTCGTTTTGGATAAAACGAAAATCGCGAAGCAATAGAACTTACTAAAACTCAGCTAAATACCGTCAGGATAAGTGCCCTAACGTCAACGTGTTGGCGGGTCAGGGCATTCAAGCTATGAACACAATATATACCCCAACTTTGTTGGGTTCCTTCGTTGTTTTTGGTTTCCCGAAAGGGAAAACTTATGGACTCATTTAGACAAGACTTTTGAAAACATGTGTAGGACCGTGTATTTTAGCGTTGGTGTATACTTTGGCCCATCGACTTTCTTAACATTGATGCACAAGTACTTCGCGCCACAACAAAATTGTTCACTGTGACCGGCTTTATTGAAAATTATTTTTGATGACTCAACCAGACTAGACCAGAACACTTTTTATTCTGTTTAATTCGTTTTCTAAATTTTATGATTACCGGTTTTTAATTCATAGTTCAAACTTTGAGGAACAGCAACTTTTGACGAAAGAAATGTTTTTACCTCCTTCCTCCTTTACTTCCTTAATCTTCAGTGGGAATTGAGTTACGTAATAGGTATCAATCGAGCTTCCAATAAGATGTAGATCGTATGGAAGCCGAGAGAAAGCTGACAGTAAAAAGGCATATGCGTTAGCATTTTGGGGAGGCATGATTCCTTCGGGGCGGCCTTCTGGTGGTTTTTCACCTGGCTTTTGTTCCACACCGTGTCCTTCAAACCCTGTCGCAATTCCTTTTCCTTACTCAATATATCTCATTTTTATTTTTTATTATTATTTTTGTTAAAAAATACCACTGCTTTCAAACCACAAAGTTGTCTAATGTGGGTTCATTGTCCCTGATTGTTCTTCTTTATAAGTTAAAGTCATTTTGTCCTTGAAATTTTATACTGTGGGAAACTTTAAATAACTTTTCCTGTAAATAAAGCATTACCCTGTACCTTACGTAGAGTACAACCAGCACTGTTGGTTAATATTTCATGCAGCGGCATCAAAATACAAATTGAATGTAATGACAACTAAAAGAGCCGCGATGATATCACAAATTAACATGATGCACCAAATCAAAAGAAAAAAGTTGCATTAGTTTATACATTTGTATCTTCCGAACGCTTCATGCTATTGAGATGAATTTTTCGCCTCCTTAAAAATTTTCTGCATATATTGAAGTTGATGGACTTTGTCTCCGGCATATGCCTTAATCATCCTTTCGGGAAACGTTTCACAATTCAGTTTTGATTGTTCTTTGAGATGACCCGAAGTCGACAAATTCCCCTGTGATACCTCTATTTGCTAAGTAGAAAATGTAACATGCTTTATCTATCGTTTTAAGAAAACACACTGTTAATATATGACGCTTCTATATGGTAATGATGGTAATACCTTACCCGAATAAGGATAAAGGCGCATAGGAGTTGGGTCAATGTTCATCTGATTACAAGCAAAATGGTGCGTTGGCAAGGCAGCCTCATCTCTTAGATTGCCGTGTCTACTTGGAGGGCAGACGGTATTAAGCTCTGAGGATGTTCCGAACAGATATGACACGTCTTCTGTAGAGTACACCGAATCCTGTAGTTGTTGGCATGTAGCAGCTAAACCACCTGTGTCTTGATTCATAAAAAAGGAATGTAAAAAACAAGGGGATAAAGACGGGTAGAAGGATGTTAAGAAAGAACGTGAATTTTAAATGTATCCTTCGTTTATTAGTTTTATTATTTTTTCATCAATTTTATTTTTTTTTGCTGATATTAAAAATGACACTGAAAACCGGGATGACAAATATTTTAAATTTTGGTAAAGTGGTGGAACACAGTGGCCTATTATTGGAGTGGTTAACACATGCCCTTCCTTTTGGGTAAGTTCTCTTCCCAGGGACTTCAATATTTATTATGTGACTTTACAATCCGTTCTTAACATAACGTTTATTTCCAGGTAGTGTAGATGTGAAAGCTATATGAGAACAAGTGTAAATTAATTTTCAATATCAAACAAAAGTCAGTAAAGTATCATATCCATTCATTGCTGTAAAACCGGTTTGAAATTTTTACAATAAGTAAGCCGGGTAGTCAAAATCTGTTTGGGGACAGGGCAAGGACAAAAGACATGACCCATTCACATCGAATGTAACATCTGCTGTCAAAGTAGGATTCTGTAATATTACTTTCTTGCAAACAATTATCTCTGTTTGAAAGGGCAATAGTTGGAATGGAAAAGCCCAGGGCATTTCGGTATCGACATTAAGATACGATAATCATATTTTGTCAGCTTAATCTTTAATTTTACGAACCATACTTCTAAATATATCTAGGCCTACACGTGTGTACACAAAACTTGTAATACATTACTGGCATTAGGTTTGAGTTATTGTAAGAAATAAATAGAATTTTCTGTAGACCTACGGTAAAACTATTTCGCCTTAACATTCTGCCGGTATACCTACCACATACCAGTCCAGTCAATCCAGCGTTATGTGAAGAATAAAATACCTAAGAATATATTTCCCCTTTACGTTTTGAGATCAAAAGGTTATTTAAAGACACCTAATACATAATTTTTGTTAACCAATCCACGTAAGTAAGTAGATATTCATTGAAGTAATAACATCTACTACGTACGGTATGTAGGAATTCATTGAATTCAACGTATAGCAAATATAGATAGAAACGAATTCCCTCAAACAAAACGTAAGAGTAAAAAGTCTGATCGAATCCCATTCATACTCCCTTTTCAGCCGTCAGTTAGTACCATTCGCCGCGTATTTATAAACATTACAAAGGCTCGTTATCTGATCCCATTTTTGTGGGTGAGACAAAACGCAGACTGGCTGACCGCATTACTGAACATTTACGCTCCATTACAAAAAAAAAAAAAACTTTACTGGCTTTCCCACAGCCGTTCATTTAAATCCCCCTTCTCATTGCATCATTGACAATTTTTTCCGTATTACTGCAGCTATTTACTGCAGAATCTCGTTGACTCTTTTTCCTCTGAACTAACTGTTAAGGTAAATCTGTAGATTCCTAAGTCACCTATTCCAGGTACATTTTTTACAATACATAAATAGCATAAAGTTGAGGCCAAATTTTCCTCTCAGAATGCCACTACTGAAACCACAAGTCTCAGCCCACGTCAATAATTTAACTTGGCTAAATCTCTGAATGTTTCCCCGCCCGGTATGCCTGTTGTTTCTTGTATCGGTACGCTTACTGAGCACTTAATTGGGTTCAGTTTTTCGACAGTATTTTTAATCCTCTGTTACCTAACCTCAGAAGTTACATTCAAGATACTACTCATTTTCTTAGAATTCTCAACGACAGTTAGCCCCTACGGCGAGATTCCCTTCTTGTCACTATGGGTGTAAATGCGTTATACACCAATATTCCACATGATGATGGTATCCTTGCCTGTAAAAATATTTCGTCTTTTAACGGTTATTCTCAACCATTCATTAAGGATTACACCGACATTATCAAATTTATTCTTACTCACAATCATTTTGAGTTTAATGGCAAGCGTTTCCCAAACGTGCGTCACTGCCATGGGTACTAGAATGGCACCTAGTTATGCCGTAATTTTCATGGCTGACCTTGAAACCAGAATGCTGGCAGACTACCCCTTACAGCCGTTGATTTTCTACCAACGAAATTCCTTTCCTAGACGTACTAGTTAGGCTTAACATTGGTTAACATTAGAATCAAGCGTATTTCTTTCTACCCAGCTCGAATACGAAAAACATGTTATAACCTCGTGGAATTTTTTCTCAATAATGATTCCCTCTACCCGTTATAAAAGCGGGAATCAGCAAGGCTTCCGGTCACAAGCGGGAAAAACTACTGTCTTAAAAAACTACCCTGTAAAAAATGTCTGTAATGTTACAGATTTTTTGTACAAATACAGAAGAAAAAATAAAGAAATACAAAAAGAATACATAAAAAGTGCTGTCAATGAGTTGACAGCACTTTTTATGTATTCTTTTGTTTTTCTTTATTTTATTTTCTGTAAATGCACAGACATTTTTTACAGTGTATAGTCGAAAATACACGTATTCCACTTGTTTTTTATTATTCGCCCCAAACAGAAAATCTACATAAATGTATTCGTTCTCTTCCGGCAGAAAATTCAATATCTGAACTTTTTGAAGACCCCCCTTTAACTGCGAGAAGACAACCCCCCTCCCCCACCTCAAATCTCTCCTCACATCATCCAGAATTCGTGCAGCTGGAAACACAGGCAACAAAAAGTGTGGCAAGCCTAGGTGTCAGGGTGCCCTTTCATTATCACAGACGAAACTTTTACCCCTCCGGGCACTATACTTGTAACATCAGTCCCCTCATTTAACTGTGACACGGCTAGTGTAGTTTATTTACTGTGCTGCAACGTGTGTGAGAAAGGCAACTTTGTTGGCCAGACCGGCACCAAATTTAGCCTGATGTTTAACAACAACTAAAAAACTATTGTAGATAAATCAATAACTTATCCTCTATCCAAACATTTCACAAGAAACTCAAACCACTCTTTGCCTAATTTAAGATGTATACTACTCAATTCTAATAACCCGTTTGTCTTCTGGTGGAAATTTAATAAATTTTTGAAGTCCTCTTTTTTCCAAACAATAGACAGTCTATTGTTAAGGTTGTGTGTTAAAACAACATGTGTATGTGTGAGTGTGTGTGTGTCTTCAATGCATCCATAAAAGTGCTCCATGTTAAAAATACCGAGCCACCCCCGTCAGTTTGCTCTGTTCAAGGCTCGTGTCGTGTTACTGTGTAGAAACTCGTCGTCTAACATTTTGAAAAATTCCCTTTTTCAAAAGGTTAGACGAAAAGACAAAAAGTCCCCACCAACTGACGAGTTTCGGAAAATTTTCAAAGGAATTAAACTACAGTTGTACGTTGAGCGGGAATTCCTTCCCCGAAAAGTTTGCAATAAAATATATTTAACTGTTCTGGCAAGAGTTGAAAGTTATCTTTTGTGTCTAAATGCCGATTACTGCCTAACACTAAATATGTAGATAAACAGATTGAAATAACAAAGAGTGCTAAAATTAAGTAGAAAGTTCTTCAGCATTGCAAATAAGTACCTTTCGTCAGGTGACAAACTATCAACTGTTTAAAAAGATGAAGGTTGGTTTTGCTGTTTCATTTGCATGAAGAAACATTCGGCGGAGCGTTACCTGACTATGCTATACGCCTCGATGCCGCAACGGTGAAGCATTGCTATTTTTCGAATGATAATGCATATTCTACTCTAAGCTCAGCGCCAATCCGAGTAATTGAAGTGAAGCGCAGCGGAACTAGATAATTCCTCTCAGTTCATTGAAAATTCCATTTACCAGCCCCGTTGGTTTTGATTTAATTTTAAATGTTTATCTACCACCACTCCTGAATATAAATGATGCTTTATTACGTTGAATAATTTTTTTTTTTTGCAGTTCACTGACACCCCATGTCGCCTCCTCGCTCCCTGTCTGCGTCACTGTTTGTCCACCTGTACATCCTTCCTTCTTTAAGGGTAATCTGGCATTTTATAATAACCGTTATTCTTTTGCAACTTTCGCTTGAATATTCTACCATTTCATGTAAAATGTTCATTTCTATGCATAAGCTGCAAGAATACAGATCTAATTTCTATTATCATTTTGAATCATCATTCCTCGAAGTTTAAAGGCGAATATGATATCAGTTTTTTTTTTCTCAAGTCCTTTTTTGAAAAATGCCCTCTGTTTTTTAAACATATTAGGTTTGTAAAGATAAAAATGGTTGCCCGGACTGTTCCAGGACCTGCTTAACATTCAGATTATCAGGTCACCAGGCTTGTTGCCAATCTAGCTGAAAAATCAGTCCACCTTTCCCTAGTCCTGAGCCGAGTCCGCGTCTAGGGGGTCCGATTCCAAGCCGAGCCGAAGCCGAATGCCTCCAGTCCTAGCTGCGTTCGGGTCAACCCGGATCCGTGGCTGAATCCGGGAAAAAATTCCTTACAGTGAATAGCAGGCATAGAGGGGAAGGGGGGCTGCGGAACTTTCTGACTTAGCTGAATGTCACCAGAATGTCAAAACTTGGGTAAAGTGGAGGGGAAACTCAGGACAAGGGAAAATGATTGGGTAGGGGCAAATGCTAAGAGAATACAAATCATAAACTCCTTTTGGTGGGCTTCAGAGGCCGGTATCATCAACCATGGTTTATTGGAAGCTGTTCTTACTCGGTTATAATAATGAACAAAGTAATGATTTGGAAGGGTGCGGCAAGTTGGGTGGCGAGGAAAAAATCTGAGCGGACATATGCACTTTTACTTTGGGATCATCCATGATAAATTGTACCAGAGAATATGAAGGAGTAAAGCTAAATCCGATAATCGCTTGTGTTTGTTGACTGTAGGTAGCAATAAGTGGGGTCCATTAGCCTTTAATCGTCTTCACTTGATGTCTATATGAATTTCAAACCATCACATTCAGTAAAATTGAGGGATTCAAGGAAAATTTCAGTGTACAACCATCCATGAAAATGGTAGGAAAGGGAACTTAAACACTAGAGGTAATGGCTCCCTGCTATGATCGACTAAAATCAGGCCATCACCCGATCTATTCTTGTGTATGTATGAGCTTCACATTACACCGAAATGTCTCACTTTCAAACTGCATGCGTGATTGAGATTTGACACCCGTGAGAAGTCTTTCTCAGCAAATCGAACTAACTAGCCATTCTAAAAGGTTAACAAACTTCCACTGAGCTTTATTTTTCAAAACCAAATTTTCTTAGTACATCGACATGTTAAAGGTTTCACATGCATTTCAGACAAGCTTTACGACACCCTTAGACAGTATAAGGTGGAGCCAGAAGTCGAGCTCTCCGGGTCCCAATGGACACGACACCTCTGTCTGCCTTTTAACAAGTAATTGAGAACCTGACGGTGGAGAAAATGATAATATTTTGACAGATTTGGGTTTTTAATTGAAAAATCTGACCTTAATAGAAAATCAAATAGGTTATAGGGACGTCTTGAACATTGTTGGGGTTACTAAAAATATCGCGAAGATAAATGCTTTGCCCAAATTTCCAAAAGACTATTTTTCACTGAAGTAGAGTTGCCATTTTACCTTCTCTTTTGTACATTATGATGCATTGTCCTCAAATTGTTTCAAACTAATAGCAGTTGCAAAATACCTAGCTATTTTCTAGGGCTGGAGGACACAAGCCATGACTCAGACACGGGTTTAATTTTTGAAAAATCGGACTTGCCTCGGACTCTGGCATCTCTGGACTTGACTCGACTTTGACTCGGACCTCAATAGACTCGAACTCTCGAAACCGAGTCCATGGAATGTATAGAGTCTCATGAAGGAATGTTTCCATCATCTAGTGAATAAAGTACACTTATAATGCAAACGATTCATCGTGCAGATGTGGATTTTCGCCAGTGAAAAAGTAACAACTTTGAAGGCTATCTTTTTCTGATATATTACACCCACTTATTTGTTGGAACTTAACTTCAACATCACTCTGATACAACTCTCATTCACGCAGGTATTTATTCACGCAATATAATTTGCCAGTGCTGACAAAGCTTTCACATGGTATGTTGCCCAGTTCGAAGGGAGCAGCATCATACCCCTCAATAAGAATCACTTGAAACATATTTTCGAGCAGAAGTATGATCATGGATATATTAGTCGGTGGTAACTTGCTAATAAGTAACAACATAATACTTCCAGGAACGAATTATTCTCTTCCTTACATTAAGTGGTCTACTAGTTTCCATTTAACCTACATTATAAGGGTGTATCTGCATTCAATAATGTTAGGCGGTAAGTAATCCTCGAAATTCCCCTTGAGTTCCAAGAGCTGCATGGAGAAATCTGGAAAATGATTATTCCAGCCCTGTAGTTATAAAGGTCTAGGACTGTCATTTCTAGAACTCTAGAGGTATTTTTTTTTTACAAAACAGATCCCCCTGATGAGATGCCCTGCGCCAACCAGTGGTCGCGCTCCTCGTTAGTTAAATACCAGCAAATCGCATTCATCCAAGAAAGACCCGTTTGTGTGTTAATTTATGAGACAACCTCTCATTCAATATTTTACTTTTGCATTTTCTTTTTCTTTTAATTTTTATTGCACACCAAAGCTCAAAATAACGAAAACGCTTCAGTTTTACGTTTTAGTCTAAAAATGATATTTTTGGCATCCTGCGGTAACGATTTTTTAAACATTGTCATGCGCTCCGCAACAAGTGATGGTGACACTCCGCTAAGAGCGTCTTTTGGGCGACCGCCAAATCCACCGGCCCCCAAAATGTACTTTTGCAGGAGGCCCATGAATGTACGATACTTAACAAAAAACAAAGGTTTTCTATTTACACCTTACCAAAAAGAAAGCAATTATTCTTTGATTACTTGTTCATATAAAGGACAGAGGCTCCAATTAACACTGGGATTTTTACGAATGGTCGTTAAACAAAATCTAATTTCTGCAAAAAATTACAAATTTTCTTCCAAACAAGCTCCGGATTTTCAACATTTGATAAGAAGAAAGCAAAAAATTTCGGCGCATTCTGCGTCCTCCAGATTTTGCCAGTTACGCCCCAACGAAGATTCATCACCTTTGTCAGGGCTTTAAAAAACTGCACCCCTAACTGTCAGTTATCTAGGCCACCTATCACCTAAATCCTTGGGCCACCCCTCCTTGAAAATTTGTAGGTTCCGTTTTTTTTTTTTTTTTAATAAAGAGGCAACCTATCTGAATTTGGAATTTAAACTAAGTAAATTTTGTACCCTTGTCGCAATATTTTACAAATCGGTTGAGTCAATTTTTGTAGATCTTTTTCAAGTTAAACTCAATGTTAAACAATTTCATTCGAAACAGAGAGGGGTCACTCCATGAGGCAAATTTTCAGAGTATGCTCGAAAAGCCGTTTATCGGAGGAAACGTAAATTATTCGAACTGACGTTTGTACGCGTTTTGATCAGTGATAACTCGAAATGATGTTAACGCCCTAGGAACACACATTCTTTGTGTATTACTACTCTATTACTCTGCGACTATACGTTTACATATTCATTAGCGTGTGGACGGTACATTAAACAACGTTGATGACTATCTCGAAACTCTAAGAATACACATCTCTTGTATTTCATGGATATTTTGAGGGGTTAACCGAGATCGTTCCCTAAATGGGCAATCAAGATATTTTGAAAGTGCCTCTTTTGGGGACCTAGGTCTCTTTTGATGTATTTTGTCTAATACTGAAAATTTAATATACTTTAGTGTATGTCCAAATTTGAAATAGGCCCATTCTGCTGTGCCAATTACTTTTACCATAACCATGTTCTATACGGAAATTATGAGTTTTGACAGCAGTATATAACATTAAGGCCAAGGAATATTTTTTCTAACTGAAATTACGATTAAGAGTATTCTTATGGAAAAACAACCGAAGACGTGTACTTCAATTTTATGGGTTATCAGATACCTCGTGTGGTGTGTTAGACAATGTATTCAGTATAAATCTTTTCATACATTAAAGTTATGGGGTCAAAACATTCTTTGCAGAGGAGACTTGAGTTAAATTACAAGTTCCGTTGATACCACAATCATAACATTATCACTAAGTACAAAAAAGGTCGCAACTTGGCATTTTTTCATTTCAATTAAATGTGAAGAACGTACTACCTTAAAATACCAGATGTGTAGTAAAACAATGCACTTACCAAACGGATGTCCTGCAGAAAACTGGTCCAAGTATTCTTCTGCAGACACCATGCGTGTGTGTTTTTCCGGCACATCCTTTGATGTATCTCTGAAGCCAAAGTAACATGCGAATGCAAAAGCGGTCACTACAAGAACCACGGCAACAACAACTGCAATCGCAATAGAACTCGCTTTTGACTTGGACTTCTGATGATACTCTCCAAAGTCTTCATCATACTGAAGCTGATCTCTGGGCTTCGACTTTCCCTGCATGGTGATGTTTTACTTTTTGAAATTAAGTTGGATGTGGAATGAGAGAATTGCCACACTAGCAGAACTGCTTCATCCGAAACAGAAATCGAATGTTATATTTCTGAAAAAATGGAAGTCTTTTATACCTTTTACAATATTTCTTAGGTTGGATAAATATTAAAGTATCATGATTCAATCAATTAAATATATTGCTCCCGACAAACCTTAAAACACATTAGATTGCCAACAATGAATGATGGGAAGATAAGTTATTTATCTCTCCCTGTTAAATGCAAGATAAACTTAGACTCACATTGCTATCTTGCTGGGTGCAAATATTAGGAGAGAAGATTATAACGTTTAATTTTGTCTATTTGTTTCGTTTATATTAAAAACACAGCAAAGTTGAAAAGATAAAAGAAAAAATATTTTTCCTTCACAGATGGATTGTTTGTAATCATGCGTCTGCATACAAAGAATAATAGGTAATGATTGAAGCTTACCTATTTAGTTAATGACATGCTATATTGCGTTGGAAGGGCTTCTAGGGATTCCTAAAGTTGTGTAGTAGCTGAAAAGTTATGGAATATAATACAAAATTGATAATTCCATACCCTAAGTGATCTCTGTACCTCTTCTTTTGGGTAAGCAAGATCCTTCTCATAATCCACGCCCGCATGAATAGGCAAAGGTAGCGAGGGATGAATAGGCAGAGGGAGCGAAGGAAGGCCAAAGCCCCCATTTAAATGGGATAGGCGAGAGTTCCGCCTTATATTAATTCTTGCTCAATCAGTTCAAAAGGGTGGGGTAAAAACTGTTATCAGAGACTTCGTTACATAATATATGCCTAGTGAAGGGAGCACGTCCAAAGTCTGGAGAGCAAACGCCCCCCCGTCCACCGTAGCTCCGCAACTGTATTTTACATCTTGACACTTATGCTTTCAATATGTCAACACTGCGTGAAAAGCATTTGACGGGACAGTAATGGAATAGCCTACTATCTCAAAGGGACAATCCTCTCACCCCAAACTACACCTCTAGTATAGGATAACAGAAACTGTCAATTGGCTCAGCTTTTTGATTGACTGCTAATTCAAACAATGCAGAGTACCAAAATATTACACAGCACGAACTGTTCTGATAGTGTTTTGATTACACACATTGAGCTTTCTATATTCTCCATGAAGTAATAAATGAGATTGTGTCTGGATGAGGGTGAATTTCAGACAATTGTGGGAGGGGCTTAATTAGAGGGTAAGGAGAATTGATACTGTTTGGGATGAGAGAATTGGGCCTTTAAACTGAATTTGCGTCATGCCCTTGTGTACTGTGTTTACGTAGCAGGGGACTGTCAATCGATTAATTGGATGCAAAAACAGTCTGAATTAAGCGTTACTCGTGGTAAGCTTTGTATCCTCCATGAGACGATCAGATGTAAATAGACCCAGGGCAAGGTTGATGCAAATAGTATTTGGCGGAAAGTTCACTTTAACGATGTCAAGGACGAATAATCCTTTTAAGTTCTCTCGGCTAACAATGGATGATTGGAAGATTACCTTTGTTTACAAATGGAATCTTTGGTAAATGGATATATCTTTTATCTAAAATTGTTTTTCAACGACCAGGGTAACAAGAAAGGCACTGAAGAAAGGACAATGCGAAATATCTTTCAATTCGTTAGCCATTTGTCTGGAAGATAAAAAGAACCCCGTATGGAAGATGAATAATTGAAATTAAACAAATATTTTTCATTTACCCTACAGATCGGTTGATTGAAATGGTACGGTTGAACACAAATATAAAATGTTATCAGAAGTATGTCAACAGGCATGACTCGGCAAAAGGAAGCGGGGCAAGGTGAAAATCACTCAGTCAAATTTAAAACAATGAAGGGGGCCCCTTTCGCTCCCTTAATGAAAGGGGTCATAAAACAGTAGCACGTTTTCTCTCATTCGGACGATCTTGCACTATCAGTGAGTTAGTCGAAAAACAAAGGAAGGCTACTACTAAAAGAATGTTAAGCATGTCCAAAAGGTATGTGTTGATATACATATATATATATATATATATACATATATATATATATATATATATATATATATATATATTTATATATATATATATATATATACATATATATATATACATATATATATATATTTATATATTTATATATATATATATATATACTGCTAAATGCGGGCTAAGGTGGATATGCTTTAAAAAGGATACTTTGGTGGACATATTATTATGGCACAATGGTAGATGTATTATGCACCATTCACGCATGTAGGAGTGATACTGCATGGTGTTTATGCCACTATGGCATGTCTCTAGTACTCTTGTGAGGATGCTTTTAAGTCTCATGTTGTATTTGAGATATAATGTTGGCTTCACATGAAATCGTGTCCACTTAAGGTGGGTCACCTTTATTTGAAGTCCACAAATTGACCCAGTTTGAAAAAGGCAACAAATATATCAGCTGATTTCAACCACTGATGTCTACTGAGGGTGTGATTGAAACGGGTTCATTTGTTGACACAAAATTGATGGCGCTCTTTATTATTAGAAGTCATGATTTGGAGTTACTCTCTCTCTCTAGAAAATACTCTTCCGAGAGGCCTCCACAATACGTGGATACGAAAATGTCCACTTAATGTCAAAATCCACGATTTGACTCAATTCTACATGCGCAATGTCCACGAAAGCAAGCATTTAGCTAAATATATATTTATATATATATATACATATATATATATATATATATATATATATATATATATATATATATATATATATATATATATATATATATATACATATATACATATATATATATATATATATATATATATATATATATATATATATATATATATATATATATATATATATATATAAGGTCGAAATGCTGCGGAGCACTGTTGAAATGTGTAGGTCGAAAAGAGGTAGTAAAAAGTGCTTAAAAGTTTGCGGAAAACTCCACGACGTTTCGGGTATAAACCCTTCATCAGGTGGCAAAAACCAAACTGAACAACCAACAGTAACAATTGGACACGACAAACATCAAATCCGAAGCGATCGCTGTAAAAACAGAACCGGACGAAAGTGACTGTCAGAAAACATGAGTGCGAAGGATGAAACACAAATCAAAAAAAAAAGAAAAAGAGCGTCCTGGATGAAAAAATGCACGTAAAAATCGAACATGTTCTTAAAAAAGGAAAAACAGGAGACAAAAACTAGCTCCGGAGAAAAAAAAAATTGTAAATAAGGCCTACACAGAAAAATAACGAGCACGAACGGGTAAGTGTAAAAGGAGTAAAAACTGGTACAAAAAGGGGGTGAATATTACAAAAGGTCAATTCTAACGTTAAGCCCGTGTGGAGCGAGAGTACCTAGCCTCATGATCAGTCGGTTTTCAGCACTAAGGCGGTCACGATCGGAGCCTCGGCACATTACAGCTGCCGTAACGGTTAAATGCTGTATTGAACAAGGTGAAGGGGGATCGAAATGTGCAGCCACCGGGTATCCATGGAGATTCTGTTTGATGGACCTAAGGTGCTCGGTGACTCGATCCGCGAGGCGGCGCTTGGTCTCTCCCACATACAACGAGTTACATCTCCCACAAGCTAAAATATACACTACATTTGAGGAAATGCAGGAGAATCTTTGTTTGACAATAAAGCTATTGCCGTTGGGGCCTGAAATGTTGACGAGGTCATGTTTGCCGACAACTGGACATGTATTACACCTCGGACGGTTACATGGAAAGGTACCAGCCGTGTCGTCGAAAGAAGTTTGTGGGTGGGAAGCCCGAACTAAATGGTTGGCTAAATTTTTCTCAACTCTTAAGGCAGTGATGGGGGGTTCCGGGAAAACATCACGGGTTGAGGGGTCTTGTCGGAGCAACTTTACATTTTTGTGGATAGCGTGTAAAATAGGACGGATCGAAGGGTGATAAGAAATAACTAAAGGAATACGTAGATTGGTACCAGATTTGCTCTTTTTCTCCAAGGCTTCCTTTCTGCTGGTTCCTTGAATTCTGCGTAGGGCATTAAAGAGGATTTTGGCAGGGTACTGGCGTTTTTCAAAAAAGGACAAAATTTCTTCAGAGGCAGTAGAGAAGTCAGAATCCTCCGAACAAATTCGTCTGGCTCGCAAGAGCTGGGAATAAGGGATAGATTTAGTGCAAGATTTGGGGTGATTGGAAGGGTACAAAAGGTAGTTATGCGAGTCGGTTGGCTTAAAGTGTAGGTTAGAGGTAATTGTACGGTTGTTGATGGACAGTTGAAGGTCAAGAAAAACAACAGAAGAGTCCGAGATACAATGGGTAAATTTCAAAAAGGGGCAAAAGGAATTAACAAAGTCGATAAAAGTTTCTAAATCACGACGGGATCCAGAGGCAACTCCTACAATATCATCAATATACCTTTTGTAAAGTATAGGTCGTGGCCCGGTATACTGAGAAAAAAGTTGTTCTTCAAACACGACCTCGTCAACATTTCAGGCCCCACCGGCAATAGCTTTATTGTCAAACAAAGATTCTCCTGCATTTCCTCAAATGTAGTGTATATTTTAGCTTGTGGGAGATGTAACTCGTTGTATGTGGGAGAGACCAAGCGCCGCCTCGCGGATCGAGTCACCGAGCACCTTAGGTCCATCAAACAGAATCTCCATGGATACCCGGTGGCTGCACATTTCAATCCCCCTTCACCTTGTTCAATACAGCATTTAACCGTTACGGCAGCTGTAATGTGCCGAGGCTCCGATCGTGACCGCCTTAGTGCTGAAAACCGACTGATCATGAGGCTAGGTACTCTCGCTCCACACGGGCTTAACGTTAGAATTGACCTTTTGTAATATTCACCCCCTTTTTGTACCAGTTTTTACTCCTTTTACACTTACCCGTTCGTGCTCGTTTTTTTTCTGTGTAGGCCTTATTTACATTTTTTTTTTTTCTCCGGAGCTAGTTTTTGTCTCCTGTTTTCCCTTTTTTAAGAACTTGTTCGATTTTTACGTGCATTTTTTCATCCAGGACGCTCTTTTTCTTTTTTTGATTTGTGTTTCATCCTTCGCACTCATGTTTTCTGACAGTCACTTTCGTCCGGTTCTGTTTTTACAGCGATCGCTTCGGATTTGATGTTTGTCGTGTCCAATTGTTACTGTTGGTTGTTCAGTTTGGTTTTTGCCACCTGATGAAGGGTTTATACCCGAAACGTCGTGGAGTTTTCCGCAAACTTTTAAGCACTTTTTACTACCTCTTTTCGACCTATATATATATACATATATATATATATATATATATATATATATATATATATATATATACATATATATATATATATATATATATATATAAATCAAATTGGTAAAGCTGGAAAATTTGGCTGAGGTGAAAAAACGATGTTGACTCCACCGGGATTCGAACTCGGGACCTCCCGCTTTCTAGTGCGGACGCTCTAACCATTGAGCCATGAAGCCAAGTTTGGTTTTTTTTTTTTGGTTTGGCCTTTGTTCAAATGATAGATGAAGCAACTCGCAATTCACCTCCTGAGCAGGCGCCTAATTTTTTGGAACAGCACTAGTTCTCGTTTAACGCAAGCCCAACCAAAGATCAAAGTTGATGCTATCCAGCTGAACACAATTGTTTATTCGCCAGCGGATCTCCGAAGAGATACAGAAACCTGTGAAAGCAGAGATCAAGTGAAAATGTATATATATATATATATATATATATATATATATATATATATATATATATATATATAACGCTAATTCCCACCTTAGGGGGAAATTGTTATATCTGCGCGTACTTAGGGCGAAAAAATAACAATAAAATACATAAGAAAAAGTGTTCGCCCTAACGTCCAAAAATATAAACAACGTTATTTCAATGGCCAGCCATCCGTTCGTGTTAACAGCTAGGTGTCCGTAAATTTGACAACTTTGAAGTAATTGCATCTACTTTGTAAATCTAGGAGGGCGCCCTTGTCCGTTTACGTATTCCTATAGAAAAAGTGTGTAGAAACGTTACGGCGAAACTTATATTTCGCCCCAAAAAATTTTTCCCCTTAAGGTCGACTTTTCAACAACAACTTTCCCCCTAAGTGCCGAATTAGTGAAATATATATATATATATATATATATATATATATATATATATATATATATATATATATATATATATATATATATATATATATATATATATATATATATTCATATGCATACGGCGGCAACGAAGAAACTGTAAAGCGACATTGCTTCAGAATTGAAAGGCGGGATCTCCGAAGAAATGCAAAAAGCGGAAGGCTAGAAATTTGGGGAATAAAACAGCCAATAACTAGATGTAGAGCTTTTGAGGGATACTAACTCTTCGTTAGTTCTCGGTCAAGAATGACAAGGAGCAAAGAATCTTGGAAGCTTTTAAAAGATGGTGACAATGGCCCCACCCATATGGTGGCAAGATTTTTCTTGAAGCAATTAGGCAGATCTATTGACCTGTAAGGTGTGAGCGGATTAACAGACCGGGAGGGTGTAATCGGATAACTAGGGTGTAACTCATCAGTGATAGGATATTCCTTTGAAGGCAATTAGGCAAATAATTAGAATTGGATTTCTTCGCCAGTTGCATCAACAAGCTGGTAAGTCGCTTCCGATATTCAGACCGAATAGCGCTGTGGTTTTGAGATTGAGTTTCCAAAAATTCTCTTCGGCTTTTCTGGTTTTGTCGGTCCATTCATCGTTTTGGTCGATAGCAATGACACGTAAATTTCTGATGGAGTGATCTGGTAAATTGAAGTGGTTTGCGACAGGTTGTTCAACCTTTTTTGTTTTAATTGCTGACCTGTGCTGTGTCATTCTCATTCGCAGGGAATTTTTGGTTTCTCATATGTACTGCATACCACATGAATTGCAGTATATGAGATAGATGAAATTTTTGGAACGACAATTAATTGCTTGTCTAATCTGGAAGGTACGTGCATTTTGATTGCTCTGGAATTCTTTTGTGGAATCAACCAGAGCGCACGTCTTGCAGTTGGAAGGGAAAGGTAAAGAACCAAAATTCTCGTTGTTTTCCTTGACTAAGACTTTTTCCTGGAATTTGCCCGAACCAAGATATCCTGCAATATTGTGGGCCGTGTGAAGGCAACAACGGAAGATTGGGGAAAGATAGACCTTAGGCGATCGGTACTCTGAAGTGTGTGCATATCCTTTCTGATAAATTTGGCTGGTGATGGCAGATCGGGAAATTACTCAATTAACAACCTCACTCTGTCGGAATTCGGGGGGGGGGGTTCTCGGACTTTTCGATGGCATTTTTAATTGAACCCCGGAAGTACTGTCGGTTGTGGAGGTGGAGAGACAGTTCCTTCTTGCGAGTTTCACAGTCTAATTCAAAGGAATAGATGCGTTTTAAGCGGAATGCTCGACTGTACGAAATGTTTTAGGTGCAGTGCGGAGGTTGATAACTGCTGAGTAGAAGGTAGTTGTGCTTGTCCGTGGGTTTGTTAAACAAGTCTGTTTGAGGGAGCCACTTTCAATGGTGACTGTGGTGTCCAGGAAGTGGACGGTAGACCTAGAGTGGTCGGCCTTCAATTTGTTCCCAATGGAAGTTTTCAGATGATCTTCAGAGTGGGACCAGATCATGAAGATATCGTCTAAAAAACGTAACCAAATTTGAGGTTTCAAATTTTGTCGAAACAGGAATTTTGGCTCATAAACAAGTTGGCAAACGAGGGAGACATCTTGGTTCACATGGCGGTACCATGAATTTGGAGATAATGGTGGTCGCCAAAAGCGAGATTTTTGTTGGTAAGAATCAGGTGCATGAGCTCGTCTAGGTCTTTCTTGATGGGAGTTTTTCCCCGAATTGGATTGAAGGAATTTGTAAAAGTGGAGATGCCTATCTTCATGCAGTATATTTGTGTATAAGGGGGACACGTCAAGAGAGGCCAGAATTGTGTCATGTGGGAGATTTTTCATTTTCCCAATTTTGCGGATAATGTCCATGGTATCCTGAACGTAAGAGGGAGGGACGGAAGCAGGGGTTGAATGAGCAGGTCCACGAATTTCGAAATTTTTCACGTGGCAGTACCATTGCCGGAAAAAATAGGTCTGCCTGGATTGCCCGTTTTGTGAATTTTGGGCAAAAATAGAAACGGCCCGGTTTGTGATGTACTTGGAGTAGATTCGGACCAGTTTCAGAGTCGATAGAGCCGTTGCGAATCATTTTTTGATGGACGCCTCCACTCTTTTCCAATTTTTAAAGTTGGATCTGACTCTAGAAGTTTGTTGTGGTCAGGGTTGCCAAGTAATCTGTGGGCGTCTTCCCTGTAGAATTTGTTCCCCATTGCAACAATCGCAGAACCTTTGTCCGCCTGATGGATAACAATATCATCACGATGCCGTAGATCTCGAATGGCCTGACGTACTCTTTGGTAAGATTTTCACGGAAGTCTGGGGTAGAGGTGTAGTTTTTTACATCCTCTTCGATTGCCTTAATGAATAATTCCAATCGTGGACAACGACCTTTTGGTGGGTTCCACTCCCGAAGATGCAAACGACAATTTCTGCTTGTCAGTCTGCCTTGGTTTGGGACAGAAATCGAGCGAAGTTTATATAGCCCGGCTTCAGATTGAGGCAAGTGCCACCTGGAATGGTCATTAATGCCACGATGTTTTTTCGATTTCCCTGACATGTCTATAAACAGAAAATTCAGGTATATGGGTATCTTCGGGTGGGTGAGGGAAATACAGGGGGTATCTGCCAAGAGTCAGGGCGCTGAAAAATAAAAAAATTAAGGGGTAGGGGAAAGAAAAATGGCCATCATTTTTCATCTAGAAACTCGAGAGTTGCAAAGTACCCCTCAAAATACTTGCAAAGAAATTGTCTTTTAGTTGATATACACATTTTGAGAATCAAGTGACTTTTGAGGCCCTTAAAAGTCACAAAAGGACGGAAATTTACCTTTGACCTAAATCTTGACTATGCTATTTTTAAATGTAATTGTGTACAGTAAATCGATTCATTTGTCCTAGTTTGACCTGAAATAATTATATTATGTGTCTTCAGACAATTTTAGGCTACTAATGTTCCGGGGTTTGTACTTAAGCACCAGTGTCGAACGAAATGTTAACTAGTAAAAAATCTGTTAGAAAAACATAGTTTTCCAACCCGGAAATGACAATCGATTCATGGTTAATGAGCGTTACAAGTTGTAAACCATCTCGAAATCATTTTCATATCTATTTAAGCAGTCCTTGTTCTAGAAAATTTATTAATTGCATATCTACATATATAAATCGATACCCCTGTCCTTTCCTAATACCTAAAAAGGTGCATAACAATACAATGAAATATCAGTACTAATAGCTTCAAATTGGGCAGGAAATTGAGTTAAGTGCCATCTGGAGTGGTCATTATAGGCTACCGCCCACAGGCATCTCACAGGCAACCGTACAATTCTCCGTCGCAATATTTTTTGAAAACGTTACGGTCCACTGAACACGAAATCAAGTGGTATTAGTGAATATTTTGGGTCTCGCCCGGTCTAAATGGCTGCCCCCCAAAAATGTGGCAAACATTTTGAATATTTTGTATTAAAAATAATAAAGAAAATCTTCTTAAAAAATGTTTTTGAGGGATCGACTTTTAAAATTTAGTCATATTTTATGACAAGTATTCAAGAATTAATTTTGGGACTGTTTTGGTGAGATTCAGGCTAAGCAAGATGGCGGAAAAACAAAAAAATGGCTGCCAAACTTAATGAAATATTTCAAAAAAAATGTGAAAAAATTGCAAATTTCCACATTCCTCAATCACAATGATGTTAAATAATGTTTTCAAATTAAATCGAAACTTGACAATCCTAGATACAACGTCCATCTGTTAACACGTGCAACCAATGGGCTATTGAATTAACGAACAAGTATATGTTTTTCCTTACGGGCGAATTACACAGTTATGTATTTTATTGTTTTTCATTTCGCCTAAACGTATCAAGATATACAGATTTCCCCCAATGTTCAATCTAGTGGTATATATATATATATATATATATATATATATATATATATATATATATATATATATATATATATATATATATATATATATATATATATATATATATATATATATTGTTGAGAGAGCCACAGCCCGGTACGCAAATTATAAATAATTAAAAATTATAAATTTGCGTACCGGGCTGTGGCTCTCTCAACAAACGTTCGGAATTTATTTCAACTTGCAGGCACTCAAAAAGATTTTTACTTAACCCGTAGTGACTAGTTGTGCCATTCCATCGTGTTTAATACTGCCTAAGTTTTATTTTGTTTCGTACAACCCCCCTTACTAACAATTAAACTAATTGCCGGCTGCATTCTTAAAACTATCTGGTCGTTTATTATGCTTGATGTTCCATCATTCGTAATGCCAACCGCCTGACGATCGGGTCTTGCCCGTGAAACTTAAAGTAGCGGAATAAACATGGATACCTGCTAACCGGTTCTTTTGTAATTATTTATAGATATGATTATATATATATATATCAAGCAAAGGCATAACCTTATACTGAAAGAAGATTTATTTTTTTGAAATGGAAAACTCAGCCTCAAGCAGGATTCGAACCAGCGACCTCCCGCTGACCACTGAGCCATTGAGGCCTATGTGATTGAGCGCGGTCAACTTATTATAAATACTGTTGGGTTAAGTTCTGTTTGAGGTAAAAATGGCCTAAGTTCTTCATGCGACTATTCAATACCGCAGTGGGTCACTTACATATATATATATATATATATATATATATATATATATATATATATATAGATATAGATATATATATATATATATATATATATATATATATATCTATATCTATATATATATATATCTATCTATCTATATATATATATATATATATATATATATATATATATATATATATATATATATATATATATATATATATATATATATATATATATATATTTGCAGGTCGTGAAAAGTGCTTAAAAGTTTGCCGAAATCTCCACGACTTTTCGGGTATAAACCCTCCATCAGGTGGCAAAAACCAAACTGAACAACTTACAGTATTAATTGGACAGAAAACATGAGTGCGAAGGATGAGACACAAAACTAAAAAAGAAAAAGAGGGACCTTGATGAAAAAGTACACGTTCAAAACGAACAAGGTCGGAAAAAATGGACAAAAAGCAGGCCCGAAGAAGGTACATAGTAACAAACGAGCATGAACGGGTAGGTGTTAAGGCAGTGAAAACTGGTTCCAAAGAGGGTGAATATCACAAAAGGTCAATTCTAACGTTAAGGCCGTGTGGAGCGAGAGTACCTAACCTCATGATAAGTCGGTTTTTAGCACTAAGGCAGTCACGATCGGAGCCTCGGCACATTACAGTTGCGGTAACGGTTAAGTGCTGTATTGAACAAGGTGAAGGGGGATTGAAATGTGCAGCCACAGGGTATCCGCGGAGATTCTGTTTAATTGACCTTAGGTGCTCGGTGACTCTGTCCGCAAGGCGGCGTTTGGTCTCTCCCACATACGACGAGTTACAACTCCCACAAGCTAAAACATAGACAACATTAAAGGAGATGCAGGAGAATCTTTGTCTGACAATGAAGCTTTTGCCGTTTGGGCCTGCAATGCTGACGAGTTCGTGTTTGCCAACAAATGGGCATGTATTATACCTCGGACGGTTACAGGGAAATGTACCAGGGGTGTCGTTGAAAGAATTGAGTGGGTGGGAAGCCCGAACTAAACGGTTTGCTAAATTTTTCTCAACTTTTAAAGCAGTGATGGCGGGAAAACATCACGTCTTGTCGGAGCAACTCTACATATTTGTAGATAGCGCGTAAAATAAGACGGACCGAAGGATGATATGAAAAAGGCAAAGGAAGACGCCTTTGTTCTTTTTCTCCAAATCTCCCTCTCTGCTGGTTCCTTGAATTCTGCTATGGGCAGTAGAGAGGATTTTGGCAGGGTACTGGCGTTTTCCAAAAAAGTATAAAATTTCTTCAGATGCAGTGGAGAAGTCAAAATCCTCCGAACATATTCGCCTGGCTCGCAAGAGCTGGGAATAAGGGATGCAATTAATGCAGGATTTGGGGTGGTTGGAAGGGTACAATAGGTACTTATGCGAGTCGGTTGGCTTAAGGTGTAGATTTAAGGTAATTGTTCTGTTGTTAATGGACAGTTGAAGGTCGAGAAATACAACAGATGAGTCCGAGATACAATGGGTAAATTTCAAAATGGAGCAAAAGGAATTAACAAAGTCGATAAAAGTTTCTAAATTACGGCGGGATCCAGTGACAACTCCTACAGAGTCATCAGTATACCTTTTGTGTAAAGTATAGGTCAGGACCCAGTTAATTGAGAAAATAGTTGTCCTTCAAAGTGATCCATGGTCAAACGGGCAACAGAAGGACCCATTCTGGTTCCCATAGCCCCCCCCCCCCCTAACTGGGCGGGAAAAAACGCAAATTAAACTGAAAAAAATTTGCGTGCGAACAAGTTCCGTTAAACGTAGGAAGGTGTCAGTCGGTATAAGGTGATCACGCCGTTTGTCTAGGTAATAACGGATAGTTGTTAATTCAGCATCATGAGGAATGGACGTGTAGAGGCTGGACACATCCATGGTGAATAAAATAAGTTCAACACAATTTTCAGGAAACTCAAAGTAACGAATAAATCTCAAGAAATGTGGTGTATCTTGAACAAACGACGGTAAGGCTGAAACTAAAGGAGAGAGCACGGAATCTACATACTCATATAAGTACAGTGGAACAGCTGTGTGGAGAGACGATAGGTCTAGCTACCAGGGTTGTTGGCTTTGTGGATTTTGGGAAGTAGGTAGAAATTAGAAATCTGTGGGCAAGGGTGTAGTAACGATAGCTGGGTAGCTGGTTATTTTCATGAGTTGGGTTAATGTGTTCTTAACTAACTTTCAGCAATCAGGAGTGGGGTCAGCTGGAAGTTCTAAATAAGGATTTTGGTCGGATAGCTGTTTGATGGTCACCGCAATATACAGGTCCCTCCGACAAACTACAACAACTCCACCCATGTCGGCAAGGATACAGATATTCTGGAAATGTTTCACGATGAAGTTTTGATTTATACAGGAAAAGTGTAAGCTAAACTTGGTCATACATTACATTCAGACCAATGATGTAAATGATCTGAGGACCGCGAGGTTGTTTGTGAGTTTTACATTCAGGAAAAAATGTTCTCAGTTGATCTTGACCATATTTACTGTACGGAAATTCATTTGTGGGACAATATTTGTAATAGTTGGGAGTCGATCTGAGTCTAAAAGCCCTATATGATTATCAGCAGTGATGTAGCCAGGATTCCTAATGTTTTATTATCGTTGACCCATGGCCTCCTAAAAGTAGAAAATGGCATTGTTAGTGTAGGGGAGCATTCCAGGTTGGACACGGAATATTTTATGCACGAAAAATGTAATTATGACCTAAACACTTGTAAGCGGAGTAGTTGACCGGCTTTGTAAAGAAAATTTGTGAAAAAAGGCTCCTCAAGTAGCCGGGAATGGCATTTTACAGGTCTCTAACTGTAGGAATGAAACAGTTGTCATTTTGAGTTTTCATTTCTTTAGAAAAATAATCAGCGACTTACTAAATGGTTAGATAGTTAACCAAATACTTAATGAAATTGTTTCTTGGCGCATAAAGCTTCTCCATGTATACAACGCTGTCCAAAAACTGAAAATTTTTTACTGTATTGCCATTTTTGGTTTATGTCAAAATCTACAAGTTCTACCGAACTCCTGAAAATAAATTATTTTACTTTTAACGCCTTTTGAAAGAATGTCACGTAACGAGGTGTGTTTAATTAATTTTTAGGCAGACCAATGGGAAGGCATTCTCACACTATATCATTATGTAACTGGGAAGGAGAGATGGTAAAATATAGGCACTGCAACTAAAAACCCTAGTCTAGCTGCTGTCCGTGTAATTAACTTGGTAATTGAAAACATCCCATAATTTTCGTCAATCTTTGCCTGAATATTTTACCATGTCGGGCAACTTTTTGCAATCTTGAAAAGGAGCTGACTGAAGAAAACTTTCCATAAGCTACCCGAATGTTCCGCAGATCTTTCTTTATTATTTTCCGATATTAGACCATTTGGGGCATGGTGCTGAAAGGCTGTCAGGAAAAGCTCACTAATAAGGGCTTTTTTGCCCTTCCGGATGTGTAGCAAATTGTTGTTGTCTTGTCAGTGGCGTAACCAGCGCGGGAGCATTACCCGATACTTCGTATGCAGTTCCTTGTTTCAGTTTTGAATGTTGATGCGTTCTTAACGAATATTCTATCTTGTAATTAGTCTAAATTATAGACAAGTAGCATCTTTGTGCTGTGGGGTGGGATTAAAAACCACTGATAGTTTAAAGAATTGCTCTGTTAGGTTCCAAAAGGGAGAAACTTATTGCAGTCGAATGAAGTGCACAGCCTTAAAGGCCGAGTTAAAACTGCCAATTTTGTCTGAAGGCGGAACAAACCGAGCACTTCATCAATAACCTCTCCGATATAGATCATTATCGGATAAATATGACATAAAGTAGCTCTAGTTTAGGGTGACACGCCCTCCAATCAGAATATCAAGCCTCATAGTCCTCAAAGGACCATTTAAAACAATGAGGATACGATAAAGTTTGTACAAAAACCAAAAAGCTAAACCATAATGCTAAAACAAAACCTGCAGTGCTAAGACACTGGCACTTAGTATCGGGAAATCCGCATCTGTGTCAAATTTTCCGACATCACTGGTCATAGCCTTTGAGAGTGCACCCAAACTAAATGATACCTGGTAAATTCTAGGCTTTAAAGTGACAGTGGACTGGAAACAACTTACTAGGAGAATGAAGATTGCTCCCTTGATTCTATCATCGAAGCACTCTAAAAGAGGAAATATTCTATCGAATTAAGACCAGTATGAACTAAAAAGTCCAACTACTGATGAAGCTCAACATCTAAAAGCTAAGAGCAGAAACATGTCTGGCTACAGGTTTTAGAAACCTAACAGAAAAGTACTCCAAGGTATGTGCAGTCCTTAATCCCACCCCACAGTACAAAGAAGCTACTTGTCTAATTACAAGACAGAATATCCGTTAAGAATGCATAAAAATTCAAAACTGAAACAAGGGACTGCATGCGTAGTATCAGATAATGCCACCGCCTACCCATTTTCATCCATTTATTGAACAGTTCCGGTGTCCAAACACAAGAACCTGACAATTAACTTGTGTTAGGCCAGCTAGCGTAGCCATAGACACCTTTTATACATGTATGTGGGCTGCCGGTGGGGTAGGGTGGGGGGTAGAAGTTTTCTACATGAGTGAAGATCTTGTAGAGCAGTTACTGTACAATATCTTCCTTATAATTTATTCCTACTAATATATTTTTTCTTAAAACAGAAAGAAATAGCACTAGCTTAATTTACATTGAAGAAAAGTCAACACCAAAAATGAGAATAAAAGGAAACTATTGATTAAAAGCAAGCAAATTGTTAGGGTCCCCATATAATAACATTTTTGATATGAAGAATGGCAAATCGTGATTCTGATTAGGCATTAATCAAACTTTATACAAATAAAAAACATGAGTCATTTAATGGAGAAATTTTGCGTGTGCTTGTCTTAAAATGTGTATGATTAATGAAATATAGTTCGTGTGCAGTTCAGGTTTTCATTGTTTAAATTAAGGCATAGTGTGACTATTTTGACAGGTCAAAGCAGTAAAATGGTCAACTTGTGCAATAAACGGAGAAACAAACGACGCTAGCAGGTCCCTCGTTAGCATAAATCAAACATTCATAGCGGAAGTATAAATTTCCAAACCAGTGTTTCCTTAAATTAGGGGTATTTAGCTCAATATTACAGGGCCAAAGACACTGGAAAGTGCCATTTCCGACAATCTGAGAGGCATTTTTAGCCAAATTTTTCTCTGTACGCTACGCACCAACCGATGGTGGCCCTCCGCTTAGATAGTGTTATTTTCCAGCACCACGCTGGAAAAAGAAAACTCATTGGAGCCTACTGGAAAACATTGTTGACATAATGAGGAATACATTGTTGGCAATGGAATGATCAAAGAAGCGTATGGCTAATTACCGTGCAATATTCGTGAAAGCCTCTGCAATTTTTACACATGGATGTTGTGACTCAAGAAACTTTTTGCATAAGTAACTTCCTAAATTATGGGAAATAACCCTCTCTTTAATACACAACGCAGAAAATTCCCACTTGACCCTAGTTTGTGCATTAAGTCATCAAAGCCTTAATCAAGCAATGATCCTACTTAACTCAACACCGGAGTTGATCTTAAGGCATACCTACCTCATCAGTTTTTATCACTCACCGTGACGTAAAATCCGTAACATTTGCCTACCACTCATATACAGGGCAAAGGTCGAGCAGCAATACAACACCTTTTTTATCCAGCAGGAGGGTATTTCTATTTTATTTTCTGAGTGAGCGCCACCTTTTGAAGACTTCTACAAAGTCTGCTGCGCAGGCTAAGTGAATAGCTATTAAATGGAACTATTATTTATAACCACTTTAAACCCCTTCACCCTTGATGAAGATCCAACTACGTTTTTCAGTTTTAGTAAGAGTTAGTAAAACTTCTCGAAGACTTCTTTATTTCAGAAAAGATCCATTAAACTTTTCAAAAAAGAGATTCCATGCTTCGTGAACTTGCTTTTCCTATTCTCAGCCCCTGATGCGTTCACAAATTTCCTGCTTCATTGGGAAGGGGTGACTTAATTGGGTTCTATCAACGTGAAGGAAGCTTCGGGTACTACAAAAATTCTGCTAATTGTTGCACGTCACTACGCTTCCGTCTGCCAACGCGTGTTGTCAAAAGCAGTGCCGCAGTCAGGAGGACATTTAACATAGGAGTTGGAGACGATTGGCTGTTGCTGAAGTCCCCGAAAATATTTCTTTGAAACAACGGATTAAATGAACAGAATTGTTTGGGTGCTCTAATAAAAATAGCTTTCATTGATCCAATTTTTGGTCATAGTTCGTAGCTTTACCCTGTTCCCTGGCCGAATAAATTATTAATCGTGTAGACTTATTTTGTAACTCTTCATATACCATCAAGTCGTTTTTGTATTTCATTGTTTACTTGTTTCCGTTTTCAAAAAAGGACACCATTCTGGCAGATCCTTCACAAATTACACATATTATAGAGCGTTCGGCGTTTTCATTGAGTAAATATACTCATATTTATCGAGTAGTAGTACTAATTTTAATGAGTATACGATTTTTCAAACGAAATTGTTTTAATATTTTGGGAGTGAAAGTTTCTTACGACCATGCACCATAACCACACCAAAGTTATATTTAGCCTACCTGAGTTTAAATGAGAAACTCAAAACCAGTGATAACAACATGTAAAGATAGATCGGTCTCCATACGATTTGTATCAAAGAATAAAACAATATATGATTTGTGTTTTGAAATTTTGGAATGTACCGTTTCGTTTTCGCTGTGTTTTCACTTTTAATGTGGCATGACTATTGATATTGAAATAAACTAACACGAGACTTACACAGTCACTTATCCCAAATTTTGGGCAGGCTTCATACTTTGAAGAGGTATGGTGAGATGAAGTGCAAACTAAAACGAATACATTCACATCGTTTTCTATAAAAACATCTTTCCTTATTTGACCAAGTTTTCATGCGCTTGGCGCATTTTTAGCTTTTTTTCCAACGCCAAAAGATCTCCAGAAACAACACTTTTCCCTCGCTCTTAGCGTCAGATTCTTAACTCAAAGTTATCCGTATTATATTAATACCTCCCGGTGGAAGAAATCCTTTGGCAAAAGCTACAAAAAATATGTGTAGTCTCCATGTGAATGACAATATGTGTTTATCTTTGAAGTGTTACTCTTTGGTTGAGTGGCCTCTTTGTTTCTATTGTTAAATCTCTTGCGACTGATCTCATGGTAATTCCTTAACAGTGGAAATTTTCTGTATATGCCTTGATCTGTAGATTTGTTTCCGCCAATGGCTTGTAATAAGCATTTTAGAAGAACTACTGGAAACAAAAGTGTAGACCATATGCGTCAATAGGGCCCTTTTCGTTCGTTTTCTTTATTTGTTTATCTCATCGCTCCGTGAGGAGAATGAGATATTATAATCACATTGCCCGTTGAGCTATAAATGGGAATGCCAGCTGAAATTGGCACTGTTGCCATGGTTATGGTTGGTTCCCCCAAGTTACTAGTCCAAGGGTCTAACCTAAGGTGGGGTCCCCCAAGGTAACCAAAACTCCAATTCTGTGTGAGGGGTGAAAACGTGTCCGTGTGTGTGTGTGTGATGGTGTGTGTGTGTGTGTGTGAATTTTTGTTTTGCTAATATCTCCTAAACGGCTCTGCCGATTTTTTTTCAAATGTTGTAGGAAGGTACCCTAGGTGGAACCACTGTACACATTGCATAACCAGTAGTAAAGGTCAAAGGTCAGAGGTTAAAGGTCACATTTGATGAAAATCATATATTTTACTATATTTCTGTAATGGAACATCGCACTGACATAAAACTTTGCACGTGTCATGAGGATATCTAGAACTACCAAAATATATGGTTACCATGGCAACAGGTATCAATGGTCACGTGATGGAAGAGGAAGTGTCTATTTTTAACCGAAAAGAGGAAATATGTGACTCTAACTCCTCCTAGTTGGCTGGACCGATCTTTTTCAAACTTGGTGGGAAGGTACTTCAGGGTAAGAACTCGTGTCTCCAAGATTTCCGGAAGTAAGGGTCAAAAGTCAAAGGTGAGAGGTCATATTTCGATAATAATAATTTTGGGGAGATTTTTGGCTGTATTTCTGGTCTTTTACCGTATTTCTGTAAAGGAACAAGGCATTGACGTGAAACTTTCCACATGACATGAGGATATCTAGAACTATCAAATGCATGGTTACCATGACAACAGGTATCAAAGGTCATGTGATGGAAGGGGAAGTGTCTATTTTTAAGCGAAAAAAGAGGAAATTGTGACTCTAACTCCTCCTAGTTGGCTGGACCGATCTTTTTCCAACTTGGTGGGAAGGTACTGCAGGGTTGGAACTTGTGTCTCCCAGATTTCCGGAAGTGAAGGTCAAAGGTCAGAGGTCACATTACGATAGTAATCGTTTTGGAGGAATTTTTGGCTGTATTTCTGGTCTTTTACCGTATTTCTGTAAAGGAACATGGCATTAACGTGGAACTTTGCACGTGTCATGAGGATATCTAGAACTACCAAAATATATGGTTACCATGGAAACAGGTATCAAAGGTCACGTGGTGGAAGAGGGAGTGTCTATTTTTAAGCGAAAAAGAGGAAATTTGTGACTCTTACTCCTCCTAGTTGGCTGGACCGATCTTTTTTCAAACTTGTTGGGAAGGTACTCCAGGGTTAGAACCTGTGTCTCCCAGATTTCCGGAAGTAAGGAACAAAAGTTAAAGGTGAGAGGTCATATTTCGATAATGATCATTTTGGGGACATTTTTGGCTGTATTTCTGGTCTTTTACCGTATTTCTGTAAAGGAACATTGCATTAACGTGAAACCTTGCACGTGTCATGAGGATATCTAGAACTACCAAAATATATGGTTACCATGGAAACAGGTATCAAAGGTCACGTGGTGGAAGAGGGAGTGTCTATTTTTAAGCGAAAAAGAGGAAATTTGTGACTCTTACTCCTCCTAGTTGGCTGGACCGATCTTTTTCAAACTTGTTGGGAAGGTACTCCAGGGTTAGAACCTGTGTCTCCCAGATTTCCGGAAGTAAGGGTCAAAAGTTAAAGGTGAGAGGTCATATTTCGATAATAATCATTTTGGGGACATTTTTGGCTGTATTTCTGGTCTTTTACCGTATTTCTGTAAAGGAACATTGCATTGACGTGAGACTTAGCACGTGTCATGAGGATATCTAGAACTACCAAATGCATGGTTACCATGGCAACAGATATTTAAGGTCACGTGATGGAAGGGGAACTGTCTATTTTCAAGTCAAAAAACAGAAACGTTTAACTCGAACTCCTCCTAGTGGGCTAGACCGATCCCTTTCAAACTTGGTGGGAAGATACCCCAGGGTCGGAAATTATGTTTCGCAGATTCCCGGAAGTGAAGGACAAAGGTCAGAGGTCAAAGGTCAAATTTAGGTAAAATCATACTTTTGTCTGTATTTCAGTAATGAAACGTCTTAGTGACATGAAACTTCGCACATATCACGAGGATGACTAGAACCACCCAAATATACGGTTGCCATGGCTCTGTAAGTGACGGTCTAAAGTCAAAGGTCAAATTGAGTCAAAATCTGTTTTTTGTACATATTTCCAGGGGAAAACATTGCACCAATATGAAACATGAAACGTATAACAGGAGTGACATGTTCTGCCAAAATATTTCGTTGCCATGGCAACTCAGGTGTGAAGTCGCGTAACAGGAGGTCAAATGTACGGTTTTACTGCAAAAAGTCCTGGTTGTTGGCTTTTGTTTAAAGGTGGTGAAGATGTGCCCCAAACTGAGAAAATGTGTCTCGTAGAGCCCGGTCCAAGGTGTAGCTAACCTTTTCCATAATTATCTTGCGTATAGAAATCTTCTTCTGTAATTGTATGGGGTTTGAAAGTATTGTGAGTCAATATTTGTTACCGTTGCATAAGAAGGAAAATAACGCCTCGTGGATTCAAAAACACCGGTGCACGCGGAAGTGACAATTGACTGCTCATCGTTCTTTTCGACAATGTGCTTATACTAAAAACGCACTACATAAAATGCTGTTAATAGCTGAAATTCATAAATTCATCGTCGTCCATGACATCAGTTCAATAACCACTACAATTGCTTCACGAACTCGATGGTTTTCCCCTCTCCAACGTAGGCCTACATAATTAGTTAGACTTACACATTTCCGCTAAATACTGTTAAAATTAACAGCTCGGTTTGCGCGTCTGCTACTCAAACGAAGTTCGAACATCACCACGCGACTTTCATGCCGCGTCGTAGAAATCTAAAGCGCAATATTTTCAGGGCGCGGACGTCAGCTCGAAGACGTGAACTGTGGGCTAAAATGCGGCGTCGCCCTGGCCACGTCGTGTAATCTAAAGTTCCCTAATGACGCGTGTGGCCGCACGCAGTAGACTTCGTAATGCGCGTGTTGTAGGCTTAGCGCGCGTATCTGATTGGTTAATCAGCTGTCGTAATTTGTTGGTGTAATATGCAATGATATGCCTTTTGTTCGTCTCTTGCCTTACTATAGGGAACTTACACGTGTGTCAACGCCAACTAACGCAACCACCTTCTAAGGGACAAATAACACACATGCAAGCTAAGTAAAGAAATGTGGTGCGTGGCGGGATGACTTTTAGAACAACTAGTGCGGCCGCTGAATGTGACCTTTTGGCCTTTAGTGCAAGCTCCTCACTGAGGTCATATAGAGGCTTTTCACATGACGTCATAATACTCTCCGGTGGCCATGTTGGAGTACATGTAACTACGTAGTAAACCATACGGGACGCGCTTGCTCGTTGAATTTGTACACACCGTGCATATCACAGTGCACACTGTGCAGTGCGTTCGGCGCAAAGCCACGTGTATTTGGCATGAATGTCCTCCAGCATGGCGGTTCCATGACGCAATTGCAAAGCCTCTATACCGACGTCACTGCGTTGCGCTTTTCTCTATTTTTTCATCCAGGAGTACTTTGTGCAACAATTGTTGCTAAGGTTCTATCGTGGGCGCGTATCGGTAACACACCTACTGCGTATGATCAGTAACATCCTGTGAGCCAAATTAAAACACACTGACGTCATTATTTTCACTTCTGGAACGCGTTTCTAGCACATCAAATTTGGCATGAGGTTTTTGTAGCTAAAATCCCCAAAGGGGCTTCATAGAATTAAGTCCCGCGTTTACTAGCGATGAGATCACCAACTCCTCGGATTGCCCACTTGTTTGTTTTTTTTATATGAAATACAATTTAGAGCAGAGAACATATGTGTCATTCCATCAAATTATCAATTTCTCTACTTTGAAGATATCTTTTGTAAATTACTCGAAGACTAGGTCCGCAATGTTTACTCTTCTTCAATTTTCTATTATTTTTTTGTATTTCCGAGACAGCTATGCTGAAGAGAATAGTCCAGAACCAAATGTATGTTTGAGATGCTAAAGGGGAACATATTCTGAGCATTCTGGGGACAGTTTCTTTCATTACGCATGTTCTGTTTTCGAGATTTTGGCAATTGAAGTTGAAACATTTTCTATAAAAAGTGAACATGAAGCAAACAATTGTGAAATCATGGATTTGTTTTGCTAATGTTCTGGTTTTCTTTATCAATATTTTATCTCCTATTTGTTTGGCTTTTAAGCCATGTAAAGTTTTCAAAGCACCATTGCTCAGAATTAACTTTTGGCACCAATATACAATTGGGTTGCATGAAAGTGGGGGTAAATTTTGAATGAAAGCAAAACTTGTGCCAACGTGAATCCATGACAGCATGCATGCTTGACTCAAGTTCATGTAAATAAATTTTTCATCTCGAAAACCGAAAATGAACTATTAATTAAAACGTTTCTAGAGTGCCGAAAATATGTTGCTTCTTCAACGTATCAAAATTAATTTTTTCCGTGACTATTATTTAAGAACCTTCCGTATAAATGGAGAACTGGCCTTCAAGGATTGGATAAAAGTTGAGCTTCAAAGTCGTTGAACCCATTCAGAGCTTGATCGCAACACCTGATCTCGTAATTCTTATCTAATTTTATTTTAATTTTGAATTGTGAATGTAGGTTTAATCACAGTTATTTGAAAAATATGAAAGCATCATCAAAACAGTGTTCAGGTAAAGTTGCCGCCAGAGATCCTTTCGACTAAGGACTGAGCTTTTCCAATTGTTTTTTGACGTACTTTTACACTTCACATGAGAGAAAGATTTCGATAGTTAATAAAATGCAACAGTGCCTTGATTTCTAAATAAACAGCTTATTAATGTTGCACCACTGTCAATTGGGTTTGCACGTCGGACGAATGTAACCCTAATGTATTTCAGGTCCCCGCTTATCCGGTGCGGTTCACTCCTTTTCCAACATGCAGTATGATACAACGATTTACTCTTGATAGCTACCGTACTCCAACTACAACTGGACGGGCAGGCGGGAAAGCACCATTCTTACACTTGTAATAAAACGTGTAGGTAGTAGTTCTCGGACTAAGGAGGCTTCCCTTTGTGACGTGGGGAAGGTTATAAGTTATGCGAAATAGACAGATAAAACGGTTCCATGAAGGCAAACGTCAGTAAGTGCACTGATCGAAATGAAGATTTCGTTCAACTGGCTGTGACCACTGACTAAATAACATCGTCTGGTATTGCGACGATTTCGAACTTTACAACCGTAGATTGAAGATATACAGCTCCCAAGGTCGCTTCATACTCGGTTTCTAGACTTTTCAGCTTCCTTTTATGGTAGATTGTCTAATATTGTTTTAATTTGACGTTGAGCGGAAAATTACTAGCCCTGATGTAGACTTCTCGTAAACCACCGACTTGCTATATACACCTTTGCCAACCAGATATGCTCTTTAATTCGAAAACTCTGTTGCTGGGCCTAAGTCGAATTCCTTTCATCCTGCAATAAAATTGAATCAAATGTATTAGAAAGTTAGAAGGAGAACTTTAGAAGAACATGATTAATCTTCACTTTTTTCGGGGCAGGGGAATAAGCTTCTATTTGTGGGACACATGGAACCTCTCTCGCCTCCCCTCTTTAGAAACGCGTGCATTAACTTTAGATTTTTCACAGTCAGTCAGCTTTTTGGCAGTGTCCATACCCAATTTTCTAGAAACGATGGCCGCTCATGATGGGAGTAGAGCCTAAATGGTTTCAATCTCCAATATATTTCGTTCTCCTAATATTGGTCACAGTAAACGAGGGAGCTTTCAGGCTCCGCAACAATTAAACTTAAAAATAGTACTTCATCTCAACACAATTAACCGAAAGAACTCAGAAAGTACTAGTTTAGATATGAGGTAACGATGCCTCCAGTGAATACCCTACCATGTGCAAGTTGTCACATGTGATGCCATGATACGGTCTTACTCGTGACGGACGAAAGTAGCTTACCGTATCTCCTTAATATCAATCAAGGAAACGGTTGCGGTATGGTTAATCTACAATTCTGGTCAAAAATACACGGGACAGTCTCCCGCTCCCCCTTTTCAATGTTGAAATTCTTTAAATAGTATTTCTCTAGGATTTTTGTTCTAATAACAAACAAATTAGCTTCATGTTGAAGAAAAACGTCTAGGTAATTTTATCAGAACAGTACACCTGCATTGTGAAGTTTTGCACTTGCAATGTCCCACATCAGTGTGTCCTACACTTTCCAGCCGACTACAAAGTATTGGTGAGCCTTTCTGACCTTGTTGGATGCAACATGATAGAAGAGACAGCGCTCTCGCAATACTCAACCCACATAATAAAATATAGGGCTTCGATGCAAACGTCTCAACAACTTTTCACCTCAAATGCATGATTACTCCAATCATGATCAATAGCTGATAAAGACAATTTGAAAACAATTTGTTGATCTAATCAAATGGGATATTCTTGATCTCAATGTTAGCATAAAAATTCCTAATCATTAATAAGGGCTGTGTTATTGGGATCTTTATGACAGCGTCTGTATACCACAAGACTCGCGCAGTGCCATAATGTCCCTCGGCCTATGATCCTTTATATTTTTAAATGTGAAAAAACCATTTAAAAGCTTTGAAAAATCAAGTGTATAAAGCTAAAGTGGTATTCAGATGTATTTCGTGATTAAGCTTTGAAAGATTTTTAAAATCAAGGCTCAAATTAACGCAAAATTAGGAACAATTCCACAGCTAGAAAGCTGTTGTTGCAACATGTTCTGAAATGACCCCGACAGCACAACACTTCTGAATTCTGCTGCAAGTGTCTATCCACTCTGTACGGTATACTTTCAGACTTTAGTTCAGTGAAGGGTTCTTTAAGTGAATTTTATTCGTTATTACGGCTATGATTTAGGGTTTGGATTGTGACTAAACACAACAATGTGTAGAAGAAGAAAATTTGGGTCTTTCACCTGAGGAAATGAATGACCAACGAAGGACGTTTCTTAACACCCAGTAACAGACATTACGCGTTTTAAACAGTAATAAAAGCATGTGAGTCAATTTGGGGGGAGAGAGCAATACGCCCTCTACTGTTTGAGTGAGGGTGCTAACACCTTTGTATTCCACTCCTTTTAACGGATAATGAGTGCGTTTCAATGTGCTTTTAAACAATCTTCCCCCAACACTAAACTTTTCCCGCTATTTGGGGAGTCGGTTTACTCCATTTCAACACATATTTCGACTCGCTTTGCCAATATATTTACGCTCCATGCTATGGCATTGATTCGAGAGACTAAAGTGAAGTGTCAATTTAATCCCTGTAAAATGGAATATAGGCCTATTATTAACCGATTCACTGTACTATTTTAAATACGTTCTTCACAAATGATTTTTAAACCATCAGACATTTATTTTTTGCAAACTATCTGACTATCAAAGGCTCCTATGATAATGACCATTTGTACCGTATGTTTTACACTCAAAAGTGTCATGACATGGAAACGCCAAAATTGGGTATTCGATCGATGAACAGATGATAAGGTACTGAAAATAAATAACACGGCCGCAGTTCGATTCACATATAATAGCACAATTGAACATTTTCAGACAATTTTTGATTTTGCCTTTGACCATTTATGCATATGGGCTCAATATGCAAATCTTGAGTGTATGTAGAGGAAGATGGCATGTATAGCTAATGTTACCCTTTGTCCCTGAAACTTTTCATTCCAAGGACAATTATAATATAAGCACGTCCTGAGAGTTCTGTTCGGAAATTTAAATTGAAAATTATTTGTATCAATTACCAAATCATAAACTATTTGATGAGTAATTACGAGATCAGCATAGGGTTAACAAAAGAAACGTCATGACTGTGTAACACTCACCATGAGTATGATTTCATACGTTGCAAGTTGCTTTAGAAATATGTACTTATTTTTACAACAACCATAAAAATGTGTTGGATTTTTTTCTTACCTCTAAAATATAGAAATATTTTGCACCATTTTGCATGTGGGCTTCTCCATCAAAGTGCCCTCATCAGTATAGGGGAGAAAGTTTACACCCGTCCCTTCTCACTTCGCTGTCAATAAATCGGCGCCCCTGAGTGAAAGCATTTCAACCCAGATTCGCTACATGCAAATTTTTCTAAGTGAACTAATTACAGCTGATGGTGAAAAGTTTAAACCAGTTTAAATGAGTCTGCTGATCAACGTGTCCAGTCTATGAGTCTCTAAAATTCTGTACTTGAAGCAGAGATTTAAGAACAATCCTTGCAGAGACAGAGGCCATAACTGGTCAAAGCATGAAAAAAGATTAATTTGGGTATTTTAATAATTTAGATTTGTGCATCAACTGGAGATTAAAGGGAAGAGTTAAAGCTAAATATTAATACAGCATTTGAAGAAGAAAATTACGAACCGTTAGAATTCATATTTCGCATCGCAGTTCATCTAAAAATGTTAACTTTGATCAAATCTCTTTGCTAATCTCTGTGCCATAAAAGATCCCTTGCTAGGTATTAGTTGAATGAAATGTATCAATTTGGATACGGACAACATAGAAATAAGGTGCTATAAGTTTTTACTTACATTTTAACTGAATGGAGGAAGACCGTGTCTTGAAAAGGCCTTCCTCAAAGTGTGCCTGTCAGGCCTTGATAAAATATACAAGCGATTGTTCCCAGCATTGATGTAACACAAAGAATGACTATTATCCTCATGCAAATGTTAGCAGAATTTTGATGAACTGGAAATTTGTCTTGGGCTTCTGTGAAAGCTGAATCAATCGTCATGATGGAAATATATAGTCTTTCCACGGGAATAATGTCTGGACCTTTTTTCAGACGGTTTCAAAAGTGTAACTGAGTGACATTAAAGAAAGACGAGCTGATTTAAAGCAACATGAATCAGAATTATTACAAAGAAAACACCCTCTTCCCTTCATTACAGAGGACCTTAATAGTTTATACTAGGTCTAAGGTTAACTGCCAGATTCCAATGGTTTGATACCTCTTCTAGCCGCAGATTAAAGCGTTTGCAGGTTATACTCTTCATATTTGGCAAAAAGATTACACCAGCTGAACTTGTTATCCTATAGGTCACACTTTTATCGATTTCCTTCTCCCTCCATACTCGTAATGGGTCCAACTTTATCTACGTCCCATTCGAAATCTCGTCAAATTTTGAGCCGAATCTGATTGAAGGGTGAGCAGAAATTAAGTAATTAAGTTTTATTTAACGACAGCTGTTTCAGAAATGTTCGTTATTGGTTTGTGTTTTCAGGTGAACCAATCCTAGATTCCATAGGTTCTTTTTGTGTGCAGTATTATATTTATCTGCATCAACCACGTTTTTCAATCAAAAATGGTCACCATCTCTTTGAAAAACTAAATTATTTTTTTTAACCTTGAATTAACCAATGTGCCTAGCTAATCATTCCGTCCCTTGTTATTTCAACACCTCAAGTTTAATAGACAACTCCACAAATGCATAATGGATGAAAAGACTGTTTGTTTGTTGATGATACAGGAAAATTTTTAATGCTTGAGAGTAGTAACCAGTCAATGTACATGCATTTTGCATACGCAGTAAGAAAAGAGCGTTTCACTGCGAATGTCTCAGTCGAAGGTACACCGTACTTCAAATCCCTTTCATCATAATGTTATGGTTTTGTCACATCTTTCGTTTGGAAAGCATCAAGACAAACATCACACAGAAGCAAATCACATAATCACCGGATAACTCACCGTAACCCATTGGCAGTAAATGTCGATGGGGTCGTCACAACGTATTTGGGCATGCAGCTTTGGGTTTATTTGAATCCCCCTTTTTTCTGCAAGCCAACCAAAAGTTTGAGAGTTTATCAATATATGTAAAGACGGAAAAGCTACTGCTGTATTGAGTGATATGTTGTTCCAATCTTACCCCTATGAAATAAGAAGTATCTCCTAATATCAAGGTTTCAATGATGTTTCTTATGCTAATCTTGTTACCTCAAGTTTTGTTACAGATAAAGTGAGAAAATGCAATTTTGGAAAGCTACAATCAAATCACGTTTCAGTCTGAACAATTCTGAATTCTGAAGAGATAAGACCTTTCCAATCCTTTGGCAATCCTTCGACGGATCATCAGTTTAGAGTGGATAGTTCAGATATCATTTTTGAAACACGCCAATGCAGCCTACCTTTTCAAGCTTTTAAATGTCCCTCTGGGGTTAAGGAGGCTACGTCTGAGAACAATACTCTTAATTTGAATTGACCTATGGCTCAAAAATCTGGAAATATTGCTGCTTCTTTAACAACCATACTCTCTCTTTTAAGAGGTGCTCAAGAACTTTGAGGTGTAAAAACCCTGATTAATCCAAAATAGTCCTCTGTAATCCTCTGCTCTCTCCCATCAGCCAACAGATAGATCGTGTGCTTCAGCAAGCAGAACAATTGATTTTCTTATTTTTGCTTATGCTTGGGTGACTTCCAGCTGCATTTTGGTAATTGATACCAATCCAGAGCCTCCGTCCAGTTGCTTGATTCACCAGGTATGTGCTTAACAGAGTTCTTCGTAAAGCAACCGTATTCGTAGCATAATGATTAATTACATAAAGATTCTAAGCCAGCAGCTCACTTCCTTCTAGTATTTTGGAAACTCATCAAGAAGCAGCTACGGCGGATTTAGGGTATACGTATACACCTGGGAAACCCCTTCAAAGTTTATTGATAAAGTCCTATTCCAACTTAGAATAATTAGCATAACCCTTTGTGATAAAGCAGTGAAATTTATGCATCACGTTTGACCTCGGAAAAAACTATCATATTATTGTAATCTTTTCTATTAGACTTCGGGCTTTTGGACTACTTGACACTTTGACTCATAAGAGTCACATTTATTGCTTTCTACGGGCATTGTCACGAGTAACTGATGCGTCTTGTACTTCATGCCAACCCTTTTTTCACTAGTTTTACATCTGTTTTACATGTCTTCCTTACGTTTAAAATATTGCTCAAATCGTGAGATTGTTTCGACTATGTGAATTTAGACAAACGTTTAAACGTAAACAAATTGCTCGACACCTCAAAATCGGCACGGTGCTACGGGGCTCAAATACCAAACCATCATCACACAAGCAAAAATTTAGTTGTGGACGTTGTTCCATAGTACCTCCACGATTGCACGACGTCATCTACTTATTCAATACAGAAACTTGATTGTTTACATTTTGAGCACGATTTATCAGTAACCAACAGCTCGGTTTTCGGACGTAGATAGCGGACGCGGATAATCATCACAATGTTATGCACACCGTAAAGCTGTGTATAATGAAACCAGGGAAGAAACAACTTTGTACAGAGTAACCTTTTCTGTGGAAGCCGCTTCACTCTCCGACGATCACCGATAGAATATTAGCCTTCACGACAATTCGAAGATAACTGCTGATTGGGATGGGTCGAGCTCTGCAACAATTTTGTTAAAGCAACATATATTTGGAAAGGTATAGTAGTTCCGTGACAATCCGTACTTAGAGATCTAAAAGTAATGTCATCACCTTAGGATATTTGCACACGAAAGAATCATTTCTTTGTCACAGCCTTCAGGGAATTGCTCCAAAGCGGATGGGGGGTCTAAGCGCTGAGGAAGAGTTTTAGTCGATGTAAACCAAGCCAAACTGTATGATATCTGTGGACGTTTGTGGATAATGTTTATTGTTCTCGTTATCATTTTATAAAAGTTTTAAACTTTTGGTTACACTTAAACGAGTAGTTCAGAAACAGATTCTTAGCATGTTCGTGAAAGCTTCATTCGTTTCTCATGTTCGTTTCTCAAGATATTAGCAATTAAAATTGACACATGTTCGATAAGAAGTGAAATTTAATCAAGCAGGCGTGATGTCACGAGTTCACACTGCTGGCCATTTCTTTTTTTCTTTATTTTTCATTCTATTCGTTTGATCTTGAATTGATTAGAAATGCATTTGCCCTATAAAGCATACAAAATTTCAAAAATTCTTTTGCTCAGGATGCACCTCTGGTATTAACATATCAAAGAAAAGTTGCATAAAACTCGTCACGGTGGTAAATTATAGATATAAGCAAAACATTGGCAAACAATTTGAATCCATGACATCACGCCTGTTTTCTTCAAGTTCATTCTATACATTCGATTACTGATATCTCGAGAACCGAACATGGGAAATGAACAAAAAATCACCAGAATGCTTAGAACATGTTCCTCTTTAACATATGAAAGATAAATTTAGCTAACCCTTGACCATTTTTTTCAGGCAAAATCCTTCTTCTCCAAACTTGCAATTCTTCTAATCTACCTAATATTTAAGCCCCTCCCACAACTGTTTAAACTCATCCTCATCCACATACAATTTCGGTTAATATTGCTTCAGGTTTAGTATACAAGACCCCAATGTGTAATGAAAACACTCTCAAAACAGTACATGATGTGTAAAATGAGCTAGACTACATTTTTGTTATTTGCTGTCAATCAAAGGACTAAACCAACTGAGAATTCTGTGGACTCACTACAAAAAAAAAATGTAGTTCGAGGTGAGAATTGATTGCCTTTACTGTTAGGAAGGGGCTATTGTCTGACATTCTTACGCTTTGAGAAATGTCAACGTAATTCAATGACTCTGTCTTTGTGAAAACTTGGAACTGACTTTAGCTAAAATAGTCAACACATTCAGGTTTCAGGATTTACACGAAGAGATGTTGACTGAGTCTTGTCGTCAACCCTGAGTTAGTCATTTAATAAGACATGGCTTTACGAATCAACACGGAGGAATTTTGCATTGGTGGTAGATTCAGATATATTTTTTTAACCAAAATTGTACACTCCTATGGAATATGAAACAGATTAAATTTAAACGGCTTGCTACATGAAAATGGCACAGTTAGGAAATTGATCTAAACAGCATTAAAACCAAGCCAATAACAGCAATACCCATCAAGACAATCTCCAAATGACGATTTACCTGGGTAATGTCTGATTTGCACTTTATTATGAGTAAACTTGATCTCAATATGCAAATTTTGTGATGTCTAAGGAAGGAAATGCCGTTGTTGGCTAAGGTTATCCTTTGGATTTTTTGTTTCAAGGACTAATGTATAATAAGTATGTTCTGAGGATTTTATTTTAGAAGTTAAATTTGCGTCCTTGAAAATCATCCGTACAGAGTGAATTTTCCCTCTTCCTCTAGTGAATTTCACGCTTTTTGGTGGGAACTTCACTCTTTTTGGAGGGAACTTCACTCCTCTTGGAGTGAATTATCACTCTAATGGAGTGAATTTACACTTTTCACTCGATCAAAGAGTGACTTAGTTCACTCTTTTGATTTTAGAGTGTGAGACTTGAGGAGTTTTTTTTTAAATAGTAGGCCTAGCCGAGTGTGTGAGCTTCCCTAATATTTCGCGGGAAAGTATCCCAAAGGCCTCGAGGGACCAGCATCAGCATCAATAGCCATACCATATACTATCTAATGTGTAATTAATAGATAGCTAATGTGCTAGGGTTAATTAAAAAAAATATATAAAAACTGAACATTACTCCACATCATTGTTTGCATAAGCTACAAGTTGCTTCAGAAACAAAACTTCTAACGTATTTTCCCTCAAGAAACCTCCAATGCTTTTGTTCAAACCTGAGACTTCCAGTCACGAGTTAAGAGTCAAGAACAATTTTCAACTCTCAAGGACTCAAAACGAGACTCGGACTCGTGTCACTGTATTTTCTCAATGGAGATATATATCAAACCCTCTGGCTGAGTCATTCAGATTCTGAAATCAAGAGTCTAAGTCCGGATTCGACTTCATCGCAGCAAAGCTCACCCCTCAACTGCGAAATAAAATGGAGGAATTTGTCGACACGTCACACTACCTTATAATGAGTAACAAATGTTGCAGACTGCGAGAAGATTTTTATCTTCAGCATCAAACATCAAACCACTGGACAAACATATCATAAATTTGTTTCAATTATAGTAACTCATACAATGATCAAATCGTCCTCAAAGTAGGCATTGTATTAAATAATATCATTTGTCGAATATCTTACAAATCAAGTAGCATCTAACCTCCAATATACGTAACTTTCACTCATAGATAGGCTAAAACTGAAGAGCTTCCGAGGGTTTCCCCGATAGACTCCCACCAGCAGAGACGGGCGCTTTGGGATAGGCTTCGTGATGCGCCCGAAAATGTTTGCCCCTTTCCCTCGGCATTTTCCTTTGTCCTTAGGTTTCGCCCCTTCCATCAAATTTGACATCCTGGTGACGCCACTAGACAAACACATATCATTAAATTGTTTTAATTATGGTAACTCATACATTATTTTCAACTAGAAATCATCTTAAGGAGGCTTCATATAAAATGTTTTCGTTACTTCAATATCTTACAAATCATATAGCACCCAACCTCCAATATTCTTACCACTTAAACTGTTAAAGACGCGGTAGATCAATTGGAGCACAATAGTGAAGCACAATAACCCTCATCCTTTAAGAGTTAGGCAAACGAAATGAAAAAATCTGGCACTGCTTTTCATCAGGAATTTTTTACTGTTCTCATGTGGTCGGGCCCTTTGATTACAAGTGAAAGCTAAACTTCGCTTCAGTATATACAGTAACTTAGACGTTGCTTTGGCATTCAGCATAGCATGTAATAAAGAGAAGTACCGAACGGTAATAATAAAAAATATTGTAGAGTATAATGCCGAAAGGATAATCCGACTTCAAATGAAAATCTACGTTTTAGTATTATGTCTTTCCGACACTTACAATAATTGTTCATCTGCCAAAAGCACAATTTACAAATTAAAAACTCCCCACATAAATTCACTCTACAGGACTTTGACCACCATTCCTGTCGCTTTTCACTAACTTTTGTCTTATTCTCTGTTCCTGTAAATTACAAGTACGTACATGTCTAAAGGACATTTCAAATGAGTAACAGATTTTCGTGTATTGGAACTAGTTCATGGAACTTTTAGCCCTATACATGTGGTAAGCTAGGCCTAGCTGTTTGAAAGGAAGCTTTGGTTTACTGAACTGATATATGACGGGGGTTATCCATTAAATATGAATACGAATAATTCCATAATTACCCTAGGTAGTTTTGACAGACGACCCATGGGCAAACCGCAACCAACTGGCTCTAGTTACTACATACCACTTTACTGTGTCAAAAACAAAATCAGCGACCAAGTAAGCAATATCATACCACATCATTCTATGAAGGCTATTTTGTCTATCTTTAAACTTCCACTTACCAGAAGAAAAACCGATGTATAATACTTTGATATATTGTAAATAAATGGAAGCTCCGCTATAACAGATCTCTCGCTCAAGAGCATAAATTTTCAGTGTTGTCAAACTCTGGAATATCCCGGTTTTGGGACATGTGTTGAATTGTTTTAACTTCTTCAAACAGTAAATAACTTGTGCATAAAAAATTCCGAGCGTTTAAATTTAATTAATTAATACAAAAGACAATTCAATGAAGTATTTTAAGATGATATAATAAAAGACTGCAGGTACACGCAGAACGTCCTACCACTCAATTCAACTGAATAACTGAGAAAAGATCTCAGGTGTTATGAGAAACAACTTTAAAACGACCTTTAATGTTTATTATTTCGGGGGAAATGATTTCTAATCTGGATGGTTTGCAAACGATTTTCAGTTTTTGCCATTCTTCTACTAAGACATCTATTTATAAATGAATCATGATCATGAAAATAATCTTTAATTTTGTCGACGATTTAATTTTATCTGTTTTCTGCTTTCATTACCTTTTCCACTAAAACAAAGCTTTTCTCTGTTGTTTGTTATATTTCATACCTATTGATCGTTTGCTCATATTTGTAATTGACAAGCCACCAAATACTTATTTCAAAGTCATTAAAATGTAGATCTCAAAACTTCCTGCACCCTTAGTAAATCTTTTGTATTTTTATCGATATAGTTCAAACTTCAGAAACATTCAGTCCGAATAAAGCATTAGTAACCCTCAAAAAAGGAATGAGTCTTAAACTACTTTCCAAATAGCATTGGTCATTTCGACGTCACAAAACTGCATCAAAGTCATATAGGGCTGGCGGTTAAATCGTTGATACCACGCAAGGAAGCTATTCTGGCAATCCCACATCGGAAAATTTGTCACGGTACATGTGTCTACAAGGTAACAAGAAACCACAATGTATAAGTTAAAATCGAATTGAATTAAAAGAAAAATCCTCACACATGAATGCAATTCCCATTCACAAACAAACTGTTTATCAAAACCATGGTCAAATTTTACCAATTAATGGTCAAATTTTACATTGGGCAAAAGCGATCACACTTTAGGTCAGCAATTCGACCATGGTTGGAGTCGGTGAATAGTTGATTAAACCAATGTTCAAATTGACCATAGTGTTTTTAAAGTAAAAAGGACATATCTTAGTCAATTCTAATAGACACTTTTTGTATGTAACTACGCAGTAGACCACACTTAACACGCTTGCTCGTTGGATGTGAACACACCGCGTATACCACGGTGCTCACTGTGCAGTGCGTTCAGGACAAAGCCATGTCTTCTTAAAGTGGTTGCCCTCCAGCACGGTGGATCCGTGGCGTAATTGCAAAGCTGTTTGCAAAGAAAGCACCTCATTACCCCTATACACCAACTGTCCCTAAAGAAACGTCATTCAACTGACTAGTTTTGATTGCATAACTTTAAGAAAAATTTTAAGCCAATATTCAAACAAGTCTAAAAGTCTCAAAGGATTCGAGGTAGTCACGAATGCATGTTTGTGTATGAAACTCACAATAGCTTTCTTAGCAGGCCAAGGCCGCTCGCGAGAGCTAGGACCGCGCTCGCCTAACCGCGCTCGCCTTTCCGCACGCTTACGCCGGTTACGACCAGACGGAGCTCGTAACCGGTGTAGTTAACCGCAAATTCTGCCACTTTGAAGAGATCTGTGACATAGTACCACGGAGCGCGCCATCCCTGCGGGCATTCATGTGCCGCATGCACTAACCCCGCTTAAGGGTGATTTCCATGATTTCCTTATCGGGAAATATGCTTGTGTCCGTCTAAAGCTTTGAGTGTGCGAACGTGTGTTGTATACGGAAAGTGTTTGTAAACATAGTCTCCTAAGAAGGGGCCATTTATACTGCTCGTAATAGGTAAATGGTGTTAACATATGAAGAACCAACCCAAATGTGTTAGGTAGAGATCGAAAGTGATGTGACCATAAGAAATGTCTCAATTTCTCAAAGTAGGAACAGTAGATACTTTTTTTTTACTTTTTAGATGTTCATTTAATTAAAAGAAGAATGAAGGTATATATTTCAGTAGGAATGCCGGTAACAAGTAGGAAACAGGCCTGCCGGTAACAAGAGCCCAAAAGGCACTGTAGGTCCTTAAGCCCCGTCTATAGACGAAACCGATTAACGCTGGTTTTAGCGGCTGGAGGCAGCCATTAGTGGGGTCCATCAGCCTTTAATCGTCTTCATTTGTTGTCTACGTGGATTTCAAATCCTCATATTCATTGACGTTGATAAAACGAGATACACTTTGGTGTACAACCATCCATGGAGCAGGTTAGGAAGGAAATTTAAAGATTAAAGGTGATGGACCCTAGTAATGGGCCTGGCCGACTAAAAATAGCCCATCACAATCTGTCCGAATTCGTCTTTACTATGCGACGTAACTCACTGCAACAAAACAGTCTTGTCGTGGTGACTGACGACTTGCTAGTTTAAAGAGCGTTGTGCCCACATTATGCCACAACTATGCCACAGCTATTCACGCAAAATTCTAACGTTTAACATATTCTTTAATTGTTACGTTGACCATACAAGAGTGAATTCTGTCCATTTCGATCAACATTTTTTCGCCGGTTTCATTCCAGAAGCCCGTCATTGTTGTCAGTTGCACGTTTTCAGTCTCATGCGAGCGAACATGCTAGGTTGCATGAAACTGGGTTGCGCGTCTGCTTGCATCTAGTTGGAAAGCATTCCACACTTTGCAACGCATCTGAACTATCTCGTCACAATGAGTTGCATCTCATCGAGGCGCATATGTGGACGGGGTTTATACCAAATGCAATGAAACTGGGCTATTTCTCCATTAGAATAGCCTATGGGCAAACTTAAAGGTCGTGTGACATGCATTAAAACAAAAAATGTGTATTTAACTCGGATGTAAAACAATTGAAAAAAACAAGAAAAAAAGCCATAATTCCCATAGAAATCCATACAAAAATGACCATTTTACAGGACTTTTTTAGTTGCGCTTAATCATTAATAAATATGAGCTCAATATGCAGATCTTGTTATGTTATATTTAGATAATACTATTCTTCGTTTTTACAATCTTAATTTCAAGCACAGATGTAACATTAGTTTGTCCTGAGGGTTTTATTTTGGAAGTTTAAATTATGTCATTGAAAATAGCCATAATATCTAATGAGTAATGAATGAAGGACCAAAAGAAGAAATACTACTGTGCAAGACTCCACATCATTATTTTGGCATAAGCAACAAGTTGTTTTAGAAACATTCAGACTTTGAAGAGGAATATCCTGAGAACCTTAAAAGATGTTGAACATGTCCGACAGTTTTTCCCTAGAAAAGTCCACTCACCAATATGGGGCCTCCCACCAATATACGGTAGGCAATACATTTTAAGAGAAGGCTAGCCACTATGCCATTAAACACACAGCTCAGCAGCCGTGTGCATTATAAATTAGTACTGAATTGGATAGCCTAGATTTTCCCATAGTAGCACTGATTGTATGCAATCCCCAATTGCTCCCCCCCCCCCCATCCTTACCCTGAACCCGTTTCATGTTTATGCGTTACATATCAAAATCCTGTTCAGTATTTCCTATTTCGCAATAAAAATGTCCTATTTATAATAGGTTACTAGTCTGTGGTGTATGAAATAGGGAGAGTTGGAAAGGGGGCCTCCCTTTCAAGCGGGCCCGGGCCTCCCACCGGCTTAATCCAGCCCTGCCACTCTGTTACTATCAAGTGAAGTCAAGTAATGATGTTGACATATCACACTACCTCAGTAAGCTAATGTAAAGAATGTCTGTTTCTCTCATGACCACCTTTATGACCTACAAAATTGTGGGCAAAAAATGTGGACCACTACATCGAGTTTCGTATAAATCCATAACTTGACCTCCCAATAACCCCTGATAACATTTAAATGTCTTGTCTTGTATTTCTACATCACTTTTTTGTATTTAGTGTTATTATGAAGTTAATGAAGTGGAATGATATAACTTGGTGGTCATGTTTGAGCCTGGGAATGCTTTGGACTTTGATCTTTTTACCTTTAGCCTCTGGTGATTTTAGTTGTTCTCCGACATTCGGAAGAACCTATTGTTTTTTTTTTTCTGCTGGACTTTACGCAATGCTATTTGAATTATTAATCAACCCAGGTTCACTAAGATATATTTTGTTTATAAAGGTCAAAGTGTGGTTAACCTCTGGTGATCCAACATGACATTTGACCCGCTTGCCACAATTCACCCACGTAGCAAATAAGAAATCTATCCATCTTTTATGAAGCCGATCTTAACTTTAAAATTTTACACAATATTTGTTTACAAACGAAAAGCTTCATAAGTTTGGAATGACAGAGTCTCCACTTTGCACTCTGTGCGGTATGGAAACTGAAAGTATTTTCCACACTTTTTGGAGCTGATTTGACCCAATCCAGTAAAAAGTGTCTTTTAGTGGATTTCGTTTTTACCATATACAAGAGTATTATCTATAAAGCTAGGTTATCTGTCTTAAACGATGACCACGTTTTAAGCATCGATAAGTATTTTTACAACTCGCTTAAAAAAAATCGAAAGGCTTTATCACTTTTTCAAATCAAAAGGAAAGATGTCTAAAATCTGGGGCATATTTCAAATGGCAAAAGTGATCGAATTCGACCAGGAGTCAGAAATTAGTTATCGATTTATTTTTGATACTGGCTGATATTTCCATTTCAATCTTCTGATTCGCAGGTATGTAACGCCGTTATCGTTACGTATGATCTTAAATTATTCAATAATTGTTATTAATAACCGATATTCTGCATAATGTTTAATGATGGAAAACTGTATTTATGTTAGAACAGGTGATCAAGTGGGTCCATCTTTTATTTATTTTGTAACCTCGATACAAGAGAAAAAGAAAGTATCAGGCAAATTCGTCGAGTGTCTATGTAACAGGCTGTTATCCCCTTCTAAGTAAGTCGAATTTGGAGTTTATCGTCCTAAATTTCATTTACCGCCAGTATTATTTAATTAATTCTGAAAAATTTGCTGAACAGTTCCATTCTTTTTAACGTTTCCTTCAATTTTGTAAATGATGTATATATGTCAATCCGGTGAACTAGTGGGTTCATCGTTAAATACAAAAGAAAAAAAATGAAATCTATCCACGTTTTTTACCTTGAGATATCGCAGTTATACGGTTTTGTTTGACCCATAGAGACCTCAGATGACCTTTGAATTTCCACCAAACATGCCAAGAATTATTTTTGCATCATCGAGCACAAACACCCAAACGTGATTTTTACCTAAGCTTTCCATTGGAATGTTGGGTGTGTGTTTATTATAGTTGGTAAATGACACATGATATTGACTAAGTGTGAACAATGGCTGCTTTGGGTTAAAAGCAGGAAAGCGTCGGTTTACACAACAGGGAGGTGAGAAAAATATCCTTAAACAGTCAAGCCTCGCTGTAAGCGTTAATGAGGCTTGTGACGTCATCCTCTAATATGGAAACTCCGCCCACAAGAGAAAATCATGAGTTTCGCAGAATAGGTACCTAACATGCTGGGGGAACTTCAAGCTTCTGAATAATGCATAAAAAGGCGTTCCTTGTTGCTGTATCCTTGGTCATTTGAAATCTTAAAGTCTTTTCTTTACTAAAAAATATCGTGAGGTATTTTTTCTTTCGCAATTTCACAGAGAAATTTTCCATCAAAAAAAAAGGTTAACTTTTGGTGGGTTTTTTTTGACTGGCCTCAAATTTTGCGAATACCTGACGGTATTCAGGATCATTGGGGTGTAAAACTTCCAAAATCGAGTGTTTGAGACATAAAGCTAACTACTGATACCTATTACACTACGAGCAAAACAGCAAAATAGTCGCAATGACTATTTTTGCAAGTTGGAATTTTGCACTTTTTGGCCACGTAGAGCATCGCACAAGGCGGTAACGTTATGGTTAACATATGGTAACATATATGGTAAGCTATTGTCATTGTCTTTTGATTCTAGGCTGCTAACTAGGATACTATTTTAGTCATTATGTCAAGTAATAAAGTGAATTTTAATACGACTGACAGGCCCTTTTAAGGTTTTAAGCCACTAACAAATAACATTAAAATTTTACAGACAGGCCTAGTCTATACTAGGCCTTGGCCTATGCATGCTAAAACTGCACACTATGGTACATAGTGAATGTATGAATGTGTACTGATGATCTGTGATCATCATACAGATACTACTTTAGTAGTCCTTGCTTGCTGTATGAGTGAGTTTTCATTTTAGAAAAAAGCTTGTAAAAAATCTTAAGAGGCCTGTAGCACAAAATTATTGTGTCATATGCACCTTGTGAGTTGAATCGGGAGCAATGTACAGTCTGTACCAACGATGAAGATGAAGATGAAGAACCAAAATAAGCAAATTAGTGTTACACTTACAGGTATTGCAGGCTACATGAAACAATTGATATAGGCCCTATAGCCATTTATTTACACATATACTTTACCAGCCTGTCGGTTCTTTCATATGGTTTTACCAGACAAAGTCAAGAATTTTCAAAAGGGAAATGACTTGAGGAATATACTTAGAGTGTATGGAATGCGCACCTATAAGAGCTCCATCAGTTTCAGGATTTTTTTGTTTATTATTTTGCCTGGGCCATTGTTCTCAGTTTTCTTACTTACCGTATTTTTGTACTGTTGTGCTGAATCATATTTCTACACAAATGAATTAATTGTGCCTTAGTTCTCAGCCTGTTCCTGTTGAAATGTAATTGCTAGTTATAGCCTACACCTACTAGTGCTCTAAGCCCATTTGGGGGTTAAGGTCAAGATTAGAGCTTGCATTGCTATATACCCTTTTCTTGTATAGTGGCACAAATGGGATTCTGAGTCAGTGTATCCTAGAGGACAATTTTTCTCTACACAAGCAAAATGCCAATTTACTGACTTAAGAATTTTGGTTGTGCACTTGTGTCCTGTATCATCAGCTGTTAATTCTGATGGATGAAATCTCATATGTTCTTCTGAGACTGCCTTCTCATTTGAAGTATAAACTGTTGTCATTTTACACCACTAACTGAGCAGAGGAGAGATGAATAATGTAGCAATTGCCCCATCATATAGTAATGGCATATTACAGTCAAAGTTTTTGTCACTAACTTGAATTAACTTGATGGCCTGTTGTTACCTTGGACTCTCAGTTGATATGTCTCCAGTTGTGCATGGGGGTGGGGGTTGTGTACTGAGTACCCAGTTCCCTAAAAAAACTTAAGACCCACCCAGTTTCACATGCTGTTCACAACTTGTATTACTAAACAAAGTGTTTCTGATCCGAGACTTCATTTCTTCGACCTCACCACCTAAGGATAAGGACTGACTGTATAGCGTTAATTACCCCATAGTTCACAAACAAGCCTAAGAAGAGAACTATACATTCCAATATCCCTCCATTTTACTTCTTTATTGTCTAGTTTAATGCCACAATTTTTCTGTCATGTTATTGTTTGCAATAATTTATGAGTCTAGAACAATAACTGTAATTTACTGATTGTATAATGTGGTAACGTGCAAAGTGTATGGCCATGTATGTCAAAAGGTTACCATGAGTCGGTCAATTAATAGGTGTTGTGCATCGTGCCATACGTTGTATAACAATGTGGTGATCGAGTTCCATTTCGCTCAACTAATGCAAACACCTCAGTCCGGGAAATTGGGCTTTTTACATACGGTGCAAGACAGTGTCAATACCTGCTCTAAACTTTGCGAATACCTGACCGTATTCAGAAATATTTCATGGTAATGTTAGATTTTTTAGGTGTATAAGGAAATTTCTGATGTACCCTCTTTCTGGCATACCGTGCCAAAAAACTTGTTTTCGAGAAAAAACCAAATTTTCCGAACAGAATGAAAACTGTTTCTACGAGTTCAAAAAATCGTCTCAAATTCATTGCTTTGTGTATAAAATACTTCAAAAATGTTGAAAACTATCGGAAAATGTGTTCTCTATTAATTTTAATGATGATTTTGTAAGATTATGTGTTTTTCATGTCGAAATTTGGATTTGAAAACATTTAGTTTTTGCTAATTATATATGCAAAGGCTGTGACGTCATTCATACTCAAATTAGAAAAGAATCGACTTTTGGTGGCTGTGCTGACTGGCTGTAAAATGTGTTGGATAATATCGTTGCCACGGATTTTCTATATATATGGACAGAGCATGTAACGGGTAAGCCCTATCCGTAGATTGTCGCCACCGTCTGGGGCAAAAAGGTGCACCAAGATGGCATCTGGAATTTGAAAGATCTGACGACGACTCTGTAATATTTAAACAAAAGTAAAACTTGAATGGGAAACAATAGCATATTCATGTAATACGTGTAGTTATTTTGAAAAAAAAAAATATTTCAACTTTCTTGAAAAAATCTTTTGATTTACTTGAGCAAGTCCGAGGCAAAATTCAACACAAAACCATATCAAACAGACATCTTGTTACGTTTTTTCTCAACGTACGATAGCGACAATATTGTACCGTGTTGTATGTTCTTTCCATGTATAGGAAGTCCGTGACCGTAACTTATTTATCCGAGTTTACACAGTACCTAGAATAACGTTTTTTACTACACTTGAACAGCTTCTACGTAGTAGATCACTGCAGTGACGCAAACTAAAGTAAAGATGTAATATTGGCATATTTGTATATGAACTCAACGCAAGCTTCTTGTTGACCTTTGATATTACATACAGTCATGATGAAACTGAAACCTTTCACTCAGGCCATTGTGATGCTAAAAAGGTTGTAATCATATACATTTCTTACTGAAGATATTTTTGTATATTGTTCCAGGAAGCCATGTACTTATGTGTGTTGTGAGGAAGACACTTGAATATAATTCAAATGGCAAAGGACTAAGTAGTAATGCATGGTTATAGACTAATCAAAGTTTTGTTGAACTGTTGCGTTTTTGTTCAGCGTTGTTTAGTGCGGGGCGCTGTACATTTTACACTTTACATGACAAAAAAGAGACGATACGTGTTAATCCCTTGGGGTGAAAACTAAATAGGTCGTTCAAGTGTTCACGGAAAACCCTCTAAGTCGTAGTAAAATTATCCCCTAACCGATACGATAAATAATTAGTCTAGATTACGTTGAGCCAGACTGTGTGTATTTTACGTAACTATAACTACCTTTTCTAGCCCCTATCCCAGAGTATATTGTCTTTTGCAGTAATTAACACTTTGATATAAAAATCCTCAGTAATGTTTACACAGGTGAAACTTTGCAGAATGCATTTTTAATGCAAAAACTACACAGAATGTCCTCAGGTACAGCTAGGTTATTACAGACTGAAGTTCCACATTTCGTAAGGAATCAACAGAGAGACCAAGGCATGCATATCAATACCCTAACCTAAACACGCACACACACACAAACGCACAGACAGCGGTAATATTTTCATAAATAAAGTTTGAACTCACCCTGTTAGGAAAAATAAAATTTCTCCATCTTTGCCCGGCACTTCCCTCTGGTCCAGGTGGCGTAAGGCCAAAGTACAAAATATTAGCATAAGTGGCACCGATCACGAAGAAACAAAAGAAAACAATGTATCGCGGTATATTGGTTCTCTGCCACACAACCTTTACTTTCACTTCGTCCTCATCATCAGAGTCATTCTCATTGTGAGAAACCCAGGCAGACATTTTGAAAACCTATTGTCACTGCAACTATGCTTTGTACGTCAGATGCACACTGAACAAAGGTTTGTAGACACACTGCAGTGCAGAAACCTCATTAACCAACGAACATCTACTTACAACGGCGGAGGCAATCAGCTATTTATTTGACGGGATCGTCTAGTGTTGATTTACAACTCCTGACGGAAAAGGCCTAGCTTCATTGCAATCTAAATAAATGTGAGGCTGTCGAATATACACGCGACACACGACGTTGAAAAGCTTTCTCTATATTCTAGGCCAACCGAAGAGAATGTAACTAGGAAATTTTTTGTGATGTGATGTAGTTACTGTTTTATAGAAAGTAATCCCCGAAGTATACCAGCACATTTTGTCAACCTTATTCGACATAGCGCGGATTGAAGCTGATTATGCCATTTTTAATATTTGGTGAAATTTTATAAATGAGGGCGCTGACTAAGAAATAAATTAATTCAATTTTGGAATAACTAAATATCATGCCAGCATCAATATTTCAGCTTGTGAGTGCAAGCTACAGTCCTCGACAAAACTGATTGGACAGAGCAAACAAAGCAGGCAATGAAGGAATCACCCTCCCCACTCCACACATTCAATGTTGCGGCAGCCCAATAAGTGCTGAAAGCTCAACATTGATGCGGGGAGTGGGATTTGCCTCATGTATTTTTGTCGAGTATTGTAGGAGAGGGGAACCTTTCCCATGTGTGAAAGAAGACGTAAGTCCTGCTTCCGCCCGATAGGTACGTGTTTCTGCTTGGCGCAGGAACGCCTAAGGTTTTCTCTAGAACTTTGTAGTGCCTGTCTATATCGTGTCTATAGCTTGTCTGAAGCTAGTTAAACCTGTTCTCTTTCAGAGAACCTCTCCCTAATTTGCACAATATATCGCTTTCACCCTTCTGTGCATTCTGTCATAAACTACTGGGTATCCCGCTTTCCAGAACAATAGGGGAAGTAACTTCGTGCCGTGGCCTACTTCTGTCAGGAATTTGTTATTCATGACACTTGAAGCGTGGTCTCACCTACTCCGCGCTAGAGGTAACAACGTGTTACCTAGCGCACGAGTAACGTGAGAACACTGGTTAACGCGGGATCGGTGTTTAAATTTCGATCCACCTCCGAACGCACCGTTTTTGTTTTCATCGGCGTCGATTACCGTTTTTGTTTTCATGGGCGTCGATTTAGGGGGGACAGGGGGATATGTCCCCCACTTTTCTGAGTGGAGGGGACACTAACGTAAAAGCCCTCCACCCCACGCTTTTTGCGACATGGAACTTAAAAGTAAGGTTCTACCAAAATAACTTTACATGTACGTTATGGAAGGTGTCTTTTTTATAAAAAAAAATTCCATATATTTACTTTGCAAATTCCCAAAATTTTCGCTCGCTCCGCGCGCCTGCAGTCTCAATAATGTTCTTTTTCAGTTGTATATCAAACATATATGATTCGTTGGTCTCTATGATTATTTCGATTATTCGTTTGCATAGGCCGGCAGGTGTGGTTGTGAAGGAGCACAACATTTAGGACTTTGAAGAAGATGAATCGTCCACTACTTTGTTTTAAAGAAATTTGTTAACTTCAGTGAATGATCAGCCTGGCAGGCTGAAATTGGCAAGCACATTAAGGAAACTGAAAATGCCTCGGTGCACAGTCTGCATGCAACTTCCATTAGAAAAATGAATGATTTCTAATGCAAAATTTCTACACGCGCACATCACACACTCGTACAACGATTCGACTATTACATATTAAGACTATTATCAGAAAAGTAAAATCACACTGACGTTTGCTAGCTCTCTCAACTCTGTCACACAATGCGTACTTGAAAGTAAATTAATCCCCTGCAAGGGACGAAATTTGATTGACAGGTCACTTGCCGTAGGCAGTCAAGGAATGCTATGGTGATGGCGTGTGTGTGTGCGTGTGTGTGACACTTGCTTGTAAACATGATATCTCAAGATAGGAGTGACTGACACTTTTCATATTTGGTATAAAGATTCGTTATGTTGAGTGGTAGAACCCTATTGTTTTTGGTAGAGGTGAAAGGTCTTTGAGATCTCTGGTGCTACAATTGCGAAAACGTCGAATGAAATTCCGAAATTCCGAATCCTCTTCGATAAAAGCTCCATATTCGTAATTACTTGTTTCAAAAAAGGAAAATTTTCCGCGCTCTTCTCGCGCCGCAAATTGCAATTCTTAATCGAGTAATGTTCGCTCATATATCAGTTTGACCACATTTTCCGTCCTCTGGAAAAGACAAAATTGGAAATTTGACATACGTGAAACCAGCGAATCAAGTAACACCGGCAACTACAGTTCTATTTTCATAAATTTTCTTTCGTAATATTCCAAATTTTCCCAAATATAAGCTCTTGACTCAAAACTTTTCCTCGGAGACCCTCATTTCGTTCGCGTTGGAAAACATTATGTTGCTAACAACGATCTTTGGTCCCCGTTCAATCTCAGATTTGCCAATAGGAAATGCAAACTCTTCGGTAATCCCGAAATTTTCATATTTCCTTCAATGCAGTAAACCCAGGTTAGGAGTTCGAGTCTTGGCCGAGTCATACCGGTGACTTTAAAAATGAAACCTGCTGTCATTGTGCATGCTTGGTGATCACCATAAGTAATGGAGTAGGGAAAACAAGTCAGCGAGCCACAACTGGAAAAAAGGGTGTGGCCGGCTCGATTTGAACCAATTGGTTGAAAACTGGGCCGTAAAACTCGATCTATCTAACTAACTAAGTTAAACTAACAACAGGACTCCCAGAAAACAAACTTTTCTGCAATACAAGCTCCATATTTTCAAATATTTGTCTTATAAGGGAAAAAATTTCAGGGCGCTTCGCTCGCGGCAAATTTCGTCTCAAGTGCAGTGGTGTTCACACTAAAAATAACAAATTTGGATATTGCCTCCCCCTCCAGAAATGTCTAGCTACGCCACTGTAGACACCTTACAAGGACATGAGCAAAAATATGGGCCAACTGTTTCCCCTCCCCCCTCCCACTTTGAAAGTCAAATCGACGCCTCTGTTTGTTTTAATCATGCAAGATCACAAGTGTTCATAGAGCAATGACCCTTCTTGGTTTCCCGAAAGGGAAAACCTATGGACTCATGCATAGGACTTTCGCAAAACGTGTAAGATAGTGCATTTCAGTGTTGGCGTATACAATGGCTCATCGACCCCCTTGACATTGGTGCACAAGTACTACGCGACTACATAATTCTTCACTGTCTGAAGCCATTGATCGGCTTTATCGAAAATTGGTTTTGATGTCCCAGCCAGACGAGACCATATATAACGTGGGCAATTGTGTGCTCTGTTTCTACAAAACTAGTATTGCATGCAATTGAAGAAAAAACCCGAACACTTTTTATTCTGTTTGATTCGTTTTATACATTTTATGATAACAGATTTTTACTTCATAGTTCAAACTTTAGGGAACAGCAACTTTTGACGAAAAAAATATTTTTACCTCTTTTGAAATGTTTCTAACCTTCATTGGACATTGAGTTACGTAATAGGTATCTATCGAGTTTCAAATGAGATTTAGAACGTATGGAGGCCGAGAGAAAGCTTACAGAAGAAAGACATGCAAGTTAGCACTTTGGGGGAAGGCATCATTCCCTCAGCAATTATTTAAAGGCAGTCTGGTGGTTTTTCGCCGGGGCTTTGTAAAAACAAAGTACTCCACGCCGTGTAATTCGAACCCTGAAGCAATTCCTTTTCCTAACTCAAGATATCTCATTTTAAAGATTGGTTACTTTTGTTAAAAATAATACGATGTAATGTGAGCACATTGTCTCTAATTCCTTTTGTTTCTCTTAATAAATTTAAGTCCGTTTGTCCTTAAATTTTATACTGTGGGAATGTTCAAATATCTTTGCCTGTAGATCAAGCATTACCATTCACCTTACGTATAGTACAACTACCACCGTTGGTTCATATTTCCTGCAGCGGCATCAAAATTATAAATAAATTGAATGTTATGTCAAATTAATGAGCCGCGATGACATCACAGATTTCCATGATGCTCCACATCAAAAGAAAAAGTCGCATTACTTTATAAATTTGTATCTTCCGAACGCTGTATGCTACTGAAATGAATTTTTCCCTTCCTAAAAAAGAAAACTTTTCTGCATATCTTGATTTTAATGAATTTTGTCACTCTCCGGAATATGCCTTTAATTATCCTTTCGGGAAACGTTTCACAATTCAGTTTTTATTTCTAACATTTTATAGTAACTGGTATGTGATGTTTTTTGACCTCGTTACTATGATAGCCCTACCTAATCAACCAAACTCTCTGTACATGAGAGCACACGCTGAAAAACACGGTGTTCACATGCGGTTTTGTACTTTTGTAAACAGCGAGTAATACCAACCATCGCGGGGTATGTGAGAACAAGCCTCAGAAGGTTATCTATTGGGAATAGACCACCCTTGGCTTGGCCTCACATCTCTGCTTAATCAAGTACAAAGTAGGTTAAGTGTCGGTTACCTTGTCTGGTCTAGAAATAAAAGGATTTCTGTCCGATGTTTGCACAGCCACTGTCTCAGGTGTGTAGTTAGGGGGTGGGGGGCGTTACAACCGATAATGTAAAAATTAAGCGATAATGTGGAAACGACCGATAATGTAAAAAATATTTACCGATAATACAAAAAATGTCTTTGAAGCGGTAATGTAAAAAAAAATTGCCGATAATCAAAAAACTGTTCTAACGAACCTGAGGGTCTCTTATGTCCTACCTGTATGTGTGTATGTGTGGGAGTTTATGTAGGTAGGCAGGTAAGCTGACAGGAGGCACTAGGCGGGCAGGGCGGGCAAGCAAATAAGTTCGTGGGTGGGTGCGTGCGTTCATGCGTATTTGCCCATGCATGTGCCCTGCCTGTGTGAATTTATTAGTGTATGTTGACTATGTTGTGTTTGAGCGAAGCTTTCATCACGGGAGTAGCCAGGACTTTCATTGGGGGTGGCCAACTACAGGACCTGATCGCAGACCGGGGGATTTTTTATTGTTGAATAATAAAGTACCCAAAGATGTAGGCTAATCTGGTGCTAATATCATTTGCATTATTAGCTTCATTTGGTGTCATCTGATGCCAAGCCTCCAATCGAATTCTAAATAAAATATTTTGTAATGGCACAGAAATTTAGAATGACACCAGATGATGCTAATGATACAAATGATATTTGCACCAGATTAGCCTATCTTAGGGTACTTTATTATTCAGAAAATTCCCCTGGACGGCGATCAGCCCATGTAGTTGCCCCCCCCCCCTCCCACACCTCAAAAAGAGTCCTGGCTAATCCCGTGATGAATAATGACTTTAGTAAATAATATATTTATACTAAAATACTAGCGTTTTCACTGTCAAAGTCTTCGTGGATGTTCTCCTTTGTTAAACGCCCCCACCACCACTGAAATTTCTTTCAAAAGAGACCTTTACAAAGGCCTTTTAACAATTAAAAGTCTTTAGAGCTTTAAGTGGAAGGGGGAAAGTGAGTCTTTGTTCTCCATCAATTATCCTTGTACTCAAGTTATCTTTTTAAAAAAATGAATGCCTTTGTCAAGAAGTAATATAAATCAAGTTATCGCTGTGGTCACATGCAGTAATGTAAAGTGAACACATTGCCTCAGATACATTCACATTTCAATTTTTTCAGACAGTTGATAATATGGGGGTTGTTTTCAGTGTCTTCCCATTGGGAGACGTCTTCCTAAGAACACCTAAAATCCAACGAACATCTCCTAAATCTTTTTTCTGTCAAAGGAATCACGGAGTCTAATATAACTATTTAAGAATTTAAGGGACGCTTGTGACCTTCCTCTTGGTCCGTATAAGGCCCAATATAATTTCACACCAGTCCCTATGGACTATCCCACATGACCCATATGGGATAGCCCTGGTTCATGTAAACGACCTATATGTGGAGTAAATATGGATCAGCCATATAGAATCCCTCATGCATGTGGGATACCCATGTGGAACCTTTATTGCTCTCGGGTGCAAAATTCAAAAGGGCTCATATGGTTTACTCATATGAGGATGGGAGCCATGAATAGGTTTGCTAGTTCGATAGTTTTGTTTGACACACATAACCCAATCGAACAAAAGAAAATCATTTATCTCTCCATTTCCCCTCTCCAACTGCTTGATTGAATGTCACGGTCCCTTAAGTTTGAAATAATTTTAACACATGCTAGATCTGTTCACCGATATGTTCAGTCCCGCTAGTGGTATTCCCATCTTGCGGGGCATTTGTGTGCTTCGCTTTATAATAAGTTTTGTGAATTTGAAGAAAATTTTAGTTCAATGGTTTGGTGATAACATCAAAAATTGTTGAAAAATTGGCAACATCCGATAAAATGAAAAAAAAAAAAACAGTTTGAAGTGTTAGAGATCCAAGACACCGAACAAAAAACAACAACAACAAAAAAAAAAAAAAAAAAAAAAAAAAAAGAGAGCAATCCACGAAGTTGCATATCTCATCGCTAACATGTGCGCAAGTTGGTTACAGAACTTGAACTATGTATGGGCTAGAAGTTTTATCTGTGCTGAATGTAATGCTGCAGTAAAATTTCATTGACAAAAATTACCGTACTAAAACTCCATGCCACAATCTTGAAGTCCAAGGGAAGCGATTTTTTTTTTTTTTTTCATTCCAAGGGACGGAAGTTTTTTTCGTAAGATAGCGAGGGGAAAGAATATGGCACAGACCAATCAAGTTCTTGGAATAGGTACACCCCTTATTCCAAAAAAACATCATTTGGATGTTTAAATTCTGACACCGGGTTATATAAGAACTGGAGAAACAGGCTACCTAACCTTTGTAACGCTTGCCCTTTTAATCCAGTAGGCCTATCTAAGATTTTGGAAAAACAATTATTTTTTAAGATGCTGTTATTCCCTTGCAATTCTATGAAAAAAAAAAAACAACGAGCTTGGCTGTTACACTAAACTGATACGATTAGATATGGACGCAATGATTATAAAAGTAAGACGCTTTCGGTGACGCTTTAGACAAGTGCGTAATTTTTATTATTCAGGCGCTAGCTGGGCGTATTCTCCATTTTGACAGAAGGGCAAACTTCATGTGTGTCGAGCTGATAGGCACATCAAGTGCGTCTCAATTAAAAAACTGGGCATGTGCGCGATGTTGAACGTGTTGCGTTAGACGATTTCCGGGCGACGCACAAACCTTTTCTGCGTACTGGCCTGTGGCCAATCCTAGCCCGTGGCAAGGAAATTGTCACGTACGTTTTTTTTTCGCGATGCTTCAGAACCGACAAGTTTTAAGGGCACTAATATGTAAGATAGGTAGGCCCTATGCCTAACCTAATGTTAGTCACCCACAGTTTCATATCTTGGGTTATAACTCAAGCCTATGAATGGTGCAGGTTTAGCCCCAGACCTAGCCTACATACTGCTGACCAGCTTGAGATGTCAAGTCTAGCCCTAGGTTTGACTTTAACTTTCATACTACTAGGCCTAACAGTTAGAGCAACTTTGGAGTGAAAACAACTGTCTGCATAGGCCATATGAGAACACTCCAGATATAAGGGCCATCAAAGTGAAGTGAGAGCATTAACTTAAAAATCTCACTGCAGCGTACAAGCTAGTGAAAAAAGAATTTGAGACTGTTACTACGAAGTACTAACCTAGGAGTCTAGCTTATTTATATTAATTGATGAAAAAAAGGCTAGTTACAAAACATTGAAGTGGGGATGACACGGCCAACGTAAGTTCCTCGGTAACTGTTCTTTGGGTACACCTTGACATAAAGTGAATGATTTCCCTACTAAATTATGTCCATAAATACCGAAATACGACGTTTTGAATTCCCAATTACAGGCCAGGCTCAGACCATTTGAAATTCGAAAGCGAAAAACGTATGTGAACGCGTCTCAAAATGGTGACGTCATTGGAGGCACGGTTAGCAACACTGTACCAGAGAGCTCACAATCATCGAATCATGTGCATGGTAACGCGTGTTGGCGCATACATAATTGCAAGCACCGGTGCTCCGATAGCAGTGAGCGTGGCCACTGACTACATTGTGAATTGTGCGTTGCGCGGTGACTGCTTAGTATTCGCAATAGCATCTTCATCAAACAGCTCATACAGTAAAGACGCGCTCGTAGTGGGGACGCGCTTGTTGTGGTCTGCCCATACAAATTCATAGCTGTTCTTTATAGCGACCGAACCGCGTCTTTCTTGCACAAAAACAGAACTATTTTACCCGCGCGCATATACACGCGAACATATTGGCCAATGATTTGCTCCGAATCCCCAACATGGTTCGCGCCTTTCGCTCTGTATGTTGGACTCTGTATTGTGATGTAATCGTTTTCATGAGGTTGCAAAGATAAGATAACTTTACCGAACGTTACATTAGTTCCACATCTAGATACGGGCCGTAGGGCAGGGTTTGTGCCGCCAATTACGTCACAAAAGTCAGGTGAGCTGTTGCCGCATTTTTCGAAATTGGATTTTAACGCAGTCCTTCGAATAGCATATCATTTATGCCGAATTGTACCGGTTTTTGATAGGGTGTGAGATGAACTTTGTAAAATACTGTATCAAATCTTGCAATACACAAAAGTTTTTGTGGCCGTGTCATGCCCACTTTAACCTTTGACAGTCTGTAACGTGAACTATGTCCTTGGTTGCCATGACAACCACACATATCGGTACAACTTACAGTATCATGCCTAGGCTATTACACTTAAACTTTCAGATTTGTGGGATGCGTCCGTTAAGAGTTAAAGTGAATACGAAAAAAAAAAGGATGTAACCCCCTGTCAACTGACCTTTGACCTTGGTTGCCATGGAAACTACATATTTTGGTAGAACTAGAACCCTATTATACTTGTGAAGTTTCATGTAAAATGAAGGTTTTCTTTTGAAGTTTCAGTACGAAATAGGAAAAAATGTGTTTTTTTGCAAAATGTGACCTCTGACCTTTGACCTTTTCTTCCGAGGGTCTGGCAGACACACGTTCCCACCCTGGGGTACCCACCTACCAATTTTGAAAAGAATCGGTCTAGACCACTAGGAGGAGTTTGAGGGACAAAAACGTTGTTTTACGAACAAATTATCACTTGAAAATTTTTTGTTCCACTCTACCACTTGACTTTTGACCTCTGTTGCTATGGCAACCACATATTTTGGTAGGTCTAGATGCAATCATCATGTGTGTGAAGTTTCGTGTCAGGAGAACGTTTCGTTTTGGAAATATAGCAAAAAATGTGATCTCACTAAATTTGACCTTTGACCTGTAACCTTTGACCTTCATTTCTGATTGTGTATCAAAATGCAATTGTTCCACCTGAGGTACCATCCTACCAAGTTTGAAGAAAATCGGCTCAGCCGTTTACAAGATATTAGGAAAACAAAATTGGACACACACACACACACACAGTCGTGTTTTTACACACAACTGAGGACTTCATTGTTATCTCCATTGTGTCTGCTTACTTAACCCTAACCTTCACAATAGACTGTCTATTGTTAGACAACCGAGGACTTGAGAAATCTTTTGAATTTACTACCGAGGACCTGGAAGTCTATTGTTTAGGTCCTCTGTTTTACACAAAGACAAACCCACCAACACACACACACACACACGGACAGGTTTTGACCCCTTTCGTAGCCGTGGACCTTCAGTCACTCCGGGGTACCTCACCATGGGTTAGACCTCGAGACTAGTAACCTGGGAAAATTTACCGTTGCCATGGTAACCATTGCGATTTAAGCTGGCATTGCCATATATAGCCCCATAGGCAAAGTGACTACAATATCTCATCCTCCTCAGGGAGCGATGAGATAAAAATGAATATCGTTACGACAGGTTCAATTTCTATATCATTTATTCAATGTAGTTTACATTCCATGTACATTCGAGTCACGTTTCGAACTTTTATCAGACTACCGAGGAAGGTGGTTAAAGCGTTAGTAACTCCAACTTCCCGGAATAGGATTACCCTCTCATTCTACCCATTCGTTTCACAAACTAAAGAAGAATACAATCCTAGAAAAAAATTAATGGGACACTTTTGCCCAAACTTAGCAACACCAGTGCACAGATTAGCAGGTCTCCCAAAATCCCCTGTAAGCTATATTAGTGTTGTCCACGACAAAACGTACTCCAAAATTAAAGAATTTCAGCACTGAACGAGGAACTGCCACGTGTGTTATTGTCCAGGGTTTATAGTCTGGTCTGGCCGACAGAGTAACAGTACTCAGCTGATTACACAATGATGTTGGAGCGCAAGGCTGTAACGGTATCAAAGCTACCATATCATTAATTTCGATGAAAGGTCTAAAACTCTTTTTAGAAACTTTAAAGGGGAACTTGGTTCTACTGTTAAATTAATTGTGAAAGAACAATTCATTCCCAAACCGAATTTCTACCACTTATTCCAAATCAAGGTGAATTTTCATCTCAAACGATTGACGCGTCATGCACTCAAGCTATCAGATAAAATAGAATAAACCTCAAGAAGTTTCATAAACAAGTATAAGTTATATGAAGTATACACTGTATTTAACAAGAACCAAATATTACCTTCTCACTTTAATTAATTGTTGTATTAACTTGCTTTTAATTCCTTGTTTGTACCAAATTTCATACAGGCTTAAATTAAGGAGCCAACCTACAATATTGCTGTATTAATGTTGCTGCAAGATGTTGAGTTCCAGCGTTTGCATGATATATATCTACCAGCTGAATGTGAAAAGTTCAGTTACAGATTCACGGGTTCCCGCCCAATGGCTTTGTGGTAGTTAAAATTCATGATGCTACATGAATCAATGACCACCGACATGAATTAGTCCATTTTCTTACATGTTTGCAGTTATTAAATTTTGTTCCATTTAAACAACTATAAGATCATTGGATCGTTTCGAACGCAAATGCACATGTCACAATAAATTGGAAGACCGGTTTTAATTACTTCAAAAATGAGTTGAATGTGATTTCCATGTATATAAGTCCAATTATAAATATTTACAAAATGCATTTCTTTTAAATTTCTTAAAGAATGCAACGTAAGTTGAACCTTCGCCGATTGTTTTGGCGCAACCACCGAATCAACATAACTCATCGTATAACAAATAAAGGAAATTACTCAGTACCCTGTAAAACTTCAACCATCATGGCACTTGTCATATATATTTCTGTACCATAAAAGAGAACAGTCTAACCCCACCCATGACGAGACCGTTATTTCAAACCCTGTATCTAGACACCCTTGTGGCATGAATTTATTGAAGCGTTATATTCACATTTATAAAATCGTGAACGAAAATAAGCAGTCTAAAAATCCCCAAATTAATAAAATGTTCTACAGTACAAAGTCGCCTTCTAGTTATCGAACATCGCATTGTAGTCCCTCGATTCGATACCAGCGTTGTTGATATTCAGTGATGGATTTAATTAAAAATGACGTTGCGTCCATTCCCCAGTCGTCAGGTCTCCCTATGCAGCACCATAATATTGCCCGGTCCACTTTCACCACTTTCGAAGCCACGCCACCTTATTCATCTGCAAAGAGACGTGATGAATGAGAAAATTAAGAAATTATGTTTTTGAGATAATTCATCCGAACTTGCATTCATTGCCGTACAGATAACATGCAGTAAAACGTCGTTTATCAGGAACCAAGTTTATCGAGGGGGTTATCTGGCCGTACAGTTTCGCTAAACTAGTATCACACACAGTGCGTTCACCATTTGATGTAAACGTTCGTGTGAGGGTATGGGAAAGTTCTATTTTTACACTCCTGTCGACTGTAATTCATGTCTACAGGGAGGTAATTAAGGCATGAGAAGGGGAAGGTAGCAATCAGACAAAAATACATTCCATGGTGACGCCATGTAATGGGCCTTCTATAAATTAACATCAGGAAACCGTATAAGATGGAGGAAACAACGTTTGTTTCTCTGTCGTCGGTTCGATGTGTCTTTGTCTCCCGATATCCATCTGCTTCCATTATTTATGTCATGATTCAAAGGGCATGTGGTAACACAAAAAAGAAAAGTTTTTTTTTTTTTTTTTCTATACGCTCCTGTCAGTTTTGCTCATAGCATGTTCTTAGTGATTGCACAACATTTCGGCCCGTTGCTACAAATAAAAGTTCTGCTATATAATGCCCACGCAAATTTCTCAACTGTATTCTCGTCGGACAGTACATGGAAACCAAATCATGAAGACCGGGGAAATAAGAGATTACTGGAAAAGAAGTAGTTCATGTGATAGTCATGGTACTTCTCTATTTTCAGTGATGGTCTAAAGGCCTCAATCAAAATGTGAAATGGAATCAAAGCAAGTATAGAAATCCGATGAGGCGAGTAAAGGAATTCAGCCTGTAAATACATTTGCAATAATAACTTCTATTCACTCTAAAATCAAAAGAGTGAACTTAGTCACTCTTTGATCGAGTGAAAAGTATAAATTCACTCTATAAGAGTGATAATTCACTCCAAGAGGAGCGAAGTTCCCTCCAAAAAGAGTGAAGTTCACTCCAAAAAGAGTGAAATTCCCTTAAAACGAGCGAAGTTTCACTCTTGATTGAGTGCCCACAGTGATCGCTCTTAAAAAAAGAGCGATCATTGCAGGCACTTGCGGAAGAGTGAATTTTCCCTCTTCCTCTAGTGAATTTCACTCTTTTTGGAGCGAACTTCATTCTTTTTGGAGGGAACTTCACTCCTCTTGGAGTGAATTATCACTCTAATGGAGTGAATTTACACTTTTCACTCGATCAAAGAGTGACTAAGTTCACTCTTTTGATTTTAGAGTGTATTGTCATCAATGGACTTGCCGGGGCAACAGGAGGACAGGGAGGCGACTACTCCGCGAATTTGATTGAAAGAAAAAAAATGGGAATGAAAAATAAATAAGAAAACGAAGTGGAAAGAAGATGAAAGAAGGGAGAAAGGAGTCTCAGAAAAATTAAAGAAAAGACGAAAACTATGATGTAAGACACATAATTTTGTAACCGCGAAGAAGATTGAAAAAGGAAAATTTCGGCAAATAATCAGAAATTGTGAAATTGATCGTTTTTATCTCCTATTTTGGGTTGACGGAGTAACTGTAAGTAATCTGGTAATGCAAAATTTTAGCGGGTTTTGTCAATGTACTGACTGCATCAGTTCATCTATGGACCTATAGTACAGTTAAAAAGTTTCCCAAACATGCTGCCGTTTCGCATGAAAGTTAACTCAAACTTTACAAAAAAAAAAAACTTGGTCTCAAAGGGAAGGAATTTAGGTAGACACGATATATACTCTAGCTATATCCTGTACCCCTTAACTACCCTCCTCCTGCACCCCTTAACTACCCTCTGAACACAAAATTTAGTGTATATGTTCACGTCTTAACTATGGGCGTTCCGGACAGGGGAAAGAGAGGCAGACTGCGCATCCCATTAAAAAATCCACATAATTAAAACAAGGAGTTTGGAAAATTCGAACAGTTATTTAACTCTTTTTAAAATTTTGCATTTTTTAAATTACACAAAAAGCTCTTACGAATGTCTGAAAAAATCTTTCAGTCACACCGTATGCAGCAAAAGAGAAAGCACTATGGCCATGTTAAACGTTCAGTAAATATCAAAAGAATTACAAAAAATGTATTTGGGCAGTTCATATAAAACTGATTCCTTGTGAAAGCTTGTTTCCTTATAAGTAAGTTAAATTATTTTGAAGTTTTTTTTTACCAAATGTTCCTTCAAAATATCATGATATCCCTGCAAGGAGCTTCCCGAAATACTGCCCCTCCCTTCATGATTAACTTTAAGGGCCAAATGTCTAAGTCTTGCACAACACAACTCCAAAAATGGCGCCAAATCCCAATTTTCTCTAAATATTGGCATCATATTCGGAAAAAAAATTTATAAAAAAAGTTACAAACATGTGTAACTTATTTGGAAGGCTTATGGAAAGACAAGTTCATAATGCAGTCTAACACAAAACTCTAGTCGAAATGGTAGAATATTCTGGCGAAGGATGAACAGGATTAGGGATTTAGGGAAATATTTACTAAACCTTATGAATTGACGACACATTGACGTCATCCTTTGGGGCACAGTAATGGTACATGTCGCTGCACGCACTAGAATTGGCCCTGCACATGTAGCAGACTATGCACGTGTTCGACTGATTGATAAATCAGCTGTTTGCATTTGTCTGTTGCATTTGTATTTTTTGCTATGCATAAGGTTTATTGTCAGCTTACACGCATGGAGAAGGGGGTACATGTAGGACAGCAGGGACAGTGTATTTGAGTGCTCAAAATTTTGTCTGGGAAAAATCAAGTCGAGACGCAGTTAGACAGCCTAATAGCGAATATTATGGTCACGATTTTGCAGTTTCAATACCAACCGCCTTACATTGTGCGAAAGTCTCTAAACTTACTTAATATGCAGTGATATGGACCTTAAATTTAGACAACGATAATTACAGCCAAATAGGTTTCTTTCCAATAACACAATATGAGATTATCGTGAGAATGTCTCTTAATTCCTCTCCCTAAAAATTTATGTAATCAACACATCTCGTAACATGAACACTTTCTAAAGCGGGGTTAGAACTAAAATCATTACTTCATTAAATTAAGGGTAAATTTTGATGCAAGTAAATGCTAAAACTAAAGACTGTATAAAACCTCGGTGAAGCCTGAGACTGGCTACTTCGTGAGTTTGAAAAATTTTCCGTTCACTTCGTGCCAACTGAGGGTGGCCCTCCGCTTAGAAAGTCTTTTCGCAGTCACCATTTCCCAAGATCTCCCCAGATATATTTTGGCAGGACGTTTAGAGGGAACGTGTGTTAAGAGGTACTAGTTGGGGTTAGAATTATTGTAAAATAGTGGCCTCAGATGTGTGATCTTTTTAAAATGATGAAGACTAAGGCGAAACAGTTTAACAGAAAAAATTTGCTAGCTTGAACATCTAATTTTATTTTGTATCAAAATTAGGAGTTATTACTCCTGAATATAATGAAAAGAACATTTTCAACACATTCGGTTTTGTGCCACAAAAAAGGGGGATTGTAGCGACGTTTTTGCCTCTAAGCCCTTTGAGAGAGCCCAGAGTTTCAAAAGGATGGTGGGAAAGCCCTTCTACTTCTCCATGGGACCTTGGTCAAGATACGGTGAAATAATGCCCCTTCACCTTACCAAAAGTTGCTACTTATTTCAATTTATCAGGCTGGTAAACTTCTGATAAATTTGCAGTTTTTTAATTGATTTAAATTGAACATATTTTACAAACGAAGACTCAATAAAGCTACTGACGTTTAGATTTTACTATCAAGGAAGGGAAATGGGAAATTCCGACTGTTTAACCTTTTAACGTTGTGCCCCAATCGGGGCATATTTGCCCGCCTCGGGAGGGGGCGGAAAAGCGGACGTAGCACGCCCCGCATCAGCTTTCGTAGGCTATTAACCCCGTGACCTAAAACTATTGTCTCTCTCGTTGTTGTGGCCGAATTTTCGGGGAGCTACTCGCAGTTTCGAGCTCCGCGTGAAACAGTAAAGATGGGTGACAGCAGCGCTCTCCGCATCGGTCCAAAAGGACCCAAACAACGGAAAAGGGTTAAGGGTCGCGACTTTTCAAAATTTTCGCATGGATAGATTTTTTGACAGGATTGCATTGTCTGACAGGGAATACTGTTCCCACTTAACCAAATTTAATGCTTCAATACGCCTAAAGATTTAACTAGTTTCCAAAAAATGAAACCAATATGGAAGAAGTGACACCTTGCATAGCCAGGAACCATGTATACCCCGTACAAATGCAATTTAGATTTTATTTCATAAAAGCAAAAATATTTCAAAATAAAGTTCAAAATTCGAAGGTAGCTTATACCGCACCATACTGCACATGATGGCACACAATCTTTAACAAAGCTATTACTACAACAACTCGCTCCCATTTTTTATGTATAATCGTCCAGAATCATTTCTTTTAAAAGTTTAGAACAGCTGCAGTCTCTCGAAAAATAAAAATTGTGGCTTAAATAACAGAAATTCGAATCCCCCCCCCCCCCGAAAAAAGAACTTGAAAAGATGCAAAATATTTTACCGTTACATCTAAGAATTAGATGCCTTCACTAGACGTGGCAATTGGGTAGCCATACCCATTGTTGTACAAAATAAAAAAAAACAACAGCAATTGCGTCAGTTGCCGGCTGCGTCCCATCGAGCTGTAAATATACACTACACTAGTTTTTACCGTAAAAACGCAGGCGTGTTACTACAATGAAAATATGCTATAGGCTATGGAAGATAATATTTTCCCAAAATGGGATGGGACACGATCCCGTTAGACTACTCTCCCAAGTTGACGGTCCCTCACTTCATACTCCGACCTAACCAAATACCCTGGCTCAGATCCTGTGTATGTAAAGGCTAGTTGTATTTTATGGCGGAAATGTACTGCATTGCTCAAACTATGTTTCAAAGCTCCTTTTCCTCTTTTCCTTTGGGATAAACCAAAAAATTGTTTTATGTTTTATATCTTTTTAATGTTTAAAGCTGTAAACCGCTTTGTTCAGTGGCGGAGCTAGGGATTTCGTTCAGAGGGGGCGAAAATGGTCTGCAAGGGCGCTTCGAAGGAGTAAATACCTTGAACCTCAGCAAGATCAAAGCCACGGCTTTTCAGACTTTCCATTTGACTTTCCGCGCCTGGTAGAAGACTTCTTTGCCATTTCTCCTCAAGTTTTGCTATGAAAACATGTTTTCCACCCATGGGCCTCCGAAGAAGAAGATTCGGGGAAAAAGCTCCGAGCCACCATGAGTTGGGGCGGAGCGCAAGAAAATTTTGGCCCAAAATGTTTCTCAGATCACTGAGATGGCATTTCTTAAGCCTATTTACCGCATAAAAATAGGGAAAGCACAGACCGAACTGTAAAGAAATGTTGATGTCAATTTTACTTCTTCTTTTTTCTTTATGGTTTTTTTTTTTTGGTTTTTCAGGGGTTTTTTTTTTTCATTTTCCAGGGAGGGCAAGTTCCCCCCCCCCTTGCCCTTATCTGCAGACGCCCATGTTTCTATTCCTCTCTTCACATTCTAGTATAAAGGCGATCATTATATTTTGTTTTATTGTCAGGTCTCGATTTAGGATTCCAGTTTAATAATGAGCTACTTTGTGAAGGTAAAGATTAAAAATGCTTAAGTCAAACAGCAAGCAATCTTACAGGGGGAAAAGTTATGGAAATTAATCACCATTAGGTGTACATTTTTGATATCTGGAAATCAAGATAAGTACTCGAAGAAACGTTAATTTACGTTATTTACATCACGTGAACACTCTGAGATAGCCATTAATTAAGTACATTGCAAGAAATAGCCAAGACAAAGGTCTGCTTGGCTCTCCAGATACCGAATTCATACTAAGTAAAAGTAGCCTAAACCTAGGCTTTTTAGATGAAATTACCTGGCTTTTGAGACACGAAAGTACAGAAATAGGCATTTCATTGGATTATTGTGCAGTGTCAGAAATAGCCATTTATCATGAGAATGGTCATTTGAAGAAAAGCAAAATAGAAACTACTCATTAAAGCTCTTAGACCATTGCAACTGTGATATCAGTTTTATTTTATTTTAACCTGAACAGCTGAATGTTCTCTTCAAATGGTTTTGAAAAATGTTGTTGAAGCTATTTAAGTATCTTCATAAACGCTTTTTATTGTGTATGTTGACAATTATCCCCGTCAACAAGAGGGTTATTTGCACTACAATTATCGGTGCGCCCTTTGCAACATTTTTTATTGGCCGGGAGGGTGAATTTAATGTCAGTCTGTTTATTTTGTAAGCTTTTAATCACGCTTTTGTGTGGAAGCAATTAAGTTTGCACAGTTACAACATTCATAAGTGCGTATAAAGCATGAAAATACGTTTCGGCAAAACTTATCCCTATACTACAGAAGATGACCCTTTTCATCAGGATAAAGTGCAGGTAGTACAATTACTGGTTGCTGTTTGAGCATTTCGTTATCTGGGTCTTAAAACAACGCTTTTAAATTATTTCTTTTGCCAATAATGGTGCAAGAGTAAAGTATGTTAAAATCCTAAAGAGGACCCCGACAGACGATTTTGGTCCGCGGGGGGGGGGGGGGGGTAACCGCCCATATGGCAGCTCCGTTACTGGCTTTGTTCTGACTACACCCTTGTAAACTCCACGAAGGTTTTTAGTTAGTGTGTGCAAATAAAGTCAGAGACACTCTTATGTAATCTTGATTTTTGTATAAACTTTAACACACTACCCTGCATTCCAAAAGTGAACAATACAGCTCCAGTAGCGTAATGTTAGCTTAAATTTGGTTTTATCAGTGTGTTGGGTTAGATCACCTAATCAGTTTGCAAACAATAGATTATGTGATAAAAGAATATTGAAGCCTTGTCCTACTGCCTTTTCCACGTCTTAATTAACTTCTTACTGTGAATCATACTGACTAACTTCCACCAATCAGAGGTTTGCGGTCTTTGAGATTACCCAATCAATGTCCAACAGAACAAACCGTAGTACATCAATGAAAATGTAGACCGCAACGCTTAAAACGATTGTGTCTGTATTATGAAAGGAGAATGATAATCATAAAACAAATGATAGAATGATAGTGCAATATTTTCAATTGACCTTAATTCACTTGGTCCCAACATGGAACTAACAAGGATATCTCCAAAGTCCAAGAGTACTGAATGAAGGTACCACTACAAATTCGTTAGCAAGTTATGAGAACTTGAACTCAAACGCATGACCTTACGGTTACAAATGTTTCAAGTTTCTTTGGGACATCTTAGGAATTTCAACTTTTATTGAAACAAGAAAAAGTTAGAATTGTAAATGAAATGATGTGAAGAATGTTTAATAACGTTGTCGATGTTTTCCCCAACTCTTGGCATAAAATTCTGAATTCTCTCCAATAAAAGCTCCATTTTTTATTTACTTGTTTCAAAAATGAAAAATTTCCCGCGCGCTGCGCAGCAATTTGCGGTTCCTATGCATTCGTGTTCGCTCATAAATCAGTTTGTTTAAATTTCCTAGCTCTGGAAATGACAAACTCATTGAATCATCAAGTTATATCGAAAGCTAAAGTGCCTTTTCATGACTTTTTTTTTTATTAAATTCCAAATTTTCTCCATTATTAACTCTAACTATTGACTTTTATAATGTCGTTGGTAAGCCTCAATATATAGACCTTATATAACATTGTGTAGCAACCACGACCTTTGGTAGCCGTGAATCTCAGATTTGCCGATCAGAAACACAGATTCTTCAGTTGTTCCCGACCTTTTCACGTTTTCTTATAAAGGAAGCTCAAGGATCCAAATTTTTCTCCAAAACAAGCTCCATATTTTCAAATATTTGTTTAAAAGGCGCAAAATTTCGGCGAGATTCTCCCGCAAAATTACGTCTCCAGAGAAATTATGTTTACACTTTCAAAAAATTAGGAAACTTTGAGTGATTGCTCCCCGGAAAAATGTCTATCGTAGCTATAGCTACGTACTGGAACAAAGTAAAACAGCAAAGAAATTTGATCACACAGGCTTGTTCTCAGGTACCCCGTCATAGTTGGTTTTACCCCGTGTTTACGAAAGGACAAAACCGCGGGTTGACACCATGTTCTCCAGCGTGTGTTCTCGCGTGCACCGAGTTTGGTTGATTGGGTAGTGCTCTCATAGTAACGAGGTCAAATATTTTACGTACCAATTACTATAAAATGTTAGAAAAACGGGTAATTAGCTCCATGAACACATATGACCTTGCGTTATTAAAACAAACACGGTGCTTTCAAGCACAGAGCCCTGCGTTGGGAGGCGGAGCGAAATCTAAACACTGACCTCGCGTTGACCCGCGTTCTCAATGTGTTACCTCGAACGCGGGGTACGTAAGAGCATGACTTTCGACTGACAAAAATTTAACACTTGATGTCGAACGCTTTTACACCTTCCTTAATACCTCAATGATCTGTGGTTAGCCGGATTTTCTGGAACTCAGCTTAAAATGTTCTTCAATTACCCCTGAAATCCCTTACAAGCAGCTCATATTTTTAAAAAGAATCCAAAATTTTCATCAACACAATAAACACATTTTCAAACTTTTGTTGTGGAACAACCATGCCCCAAAACCGCGCTCTCCAGTACAATAACATTCACACTCAAAAAGGGGAAAATGTAGGTGCTTGCCAACTGGAAAAACGTTGAAGTACGCCACATCAAGTGACATAGCCACCGGGGTGGGTGGTTAGAATCCCCGTGACCAAACTTTACAATGCAAAAACACCTAAAAATAGCGGTTTTCCTATCTTTATACTTTTCCCTCATGTCGTGCCCCAACCCCTATGACACAATCCTGGCTACGCGCATGGCCACATGTTTAACCGTGGCATTATATTATTCAACAAACTATACCCTTTACCAGCTTTAAAGTTCCTTCTCTATGTCAGCTATATATTAATAGAATCAACATTAACGTCAAGGAGTTCACGGTGTTATTGCTCACAACAACAATTCTTGTTACACAGTTTTTATTAATCAGTAATTAGTAATCTGTACTGTCAATTAAATAAATACTAAGTGTTGCTTTGTTCGCCGGAGTTAATAGATTTTACAAGACACGGTGTAAATAAGTCCATCCAAACAGAAATGGACTTTGCACAAGCCTCCATACACCCAGCCTTACTTCCAACCACCTTGCTAGCAAACGTAATATTTATGTAGTTACCGGTTTGGTTTGCCACTGTGTCAACTTTGCTCCTTCTCAATTTGATTATCACAAACAACCTTTGAACTTTGTGGAACGATCAAAAGGTGCAGTGATAACCACAATATTACTGCCAACAGTGAACCTTAATTAAGATGTTTTTAAATAATGAATTCGTACTAACGACAAGAATATAAACCATACCTCGAACAGCTTACTCCTGAATATTTTCCCTGACACTGAAAAATATATACCTTAAAGGAAACAAGCAGTTATCCTAGACAATGTTACCAGGCATACTATAACACGAGTGATCAAGTCAATCGGTGTAACTTATGCACTCACACCCATGTTTATGACTGAATAATGCCAAATTAAGTTCCAACTTTCGTAAAAATTCAACATTCAGTCTATTAAAAGCACTTTAAAGTAAAATATTAAGAGGAATTTCGAAATATTTGACTGAAATTAATTTGGATCCGCTAGGAATGAATTTAAATAATATAATGTGTTATGCGTTAGTTGCTTATGTAACCATACGGAACCATACGGAAGCTCCGTGTAACCTTACACTTTTAGACAAGTCCTTCCATAGTGTAAGACCTGCTTGCACAAATCAGACATTCGTTAATAAAAATGGTCTAACAAATATTTTAATGATGTTTTAAATAAGAAATGGAGCTAACGATTTAAAAATTCCCGTACATATGTTTGTTTTCCTTACCCAAATTTGTTGCCAATGAAGTATACACGGTCATTCATTTGTACGTATTTATCCTCATTTAATGGTAAGATGATGTTTTTGGAGAAAAGCAAACCGTGCTACCTGATACTATTGGTAAAGTGACTTTGAAATTGTTCATTTCGATGTGCCGTAATTGTAAAGAAGGTCTAGACAGTACAATATGCGGAGAACGAGTACAAATATATTCCGAATACGACTACGGGCATGAGTACATATATATCCGGAGTGTGAGTAAATTTACAGACTCTGACCTAAACTGTGTGATGGTGAGAGCAATCACCACCACAACGCTATGAATTCGAATGCGAGTACAGAAAATGCAATTTTTAAAAGTACGCAAACGAGTACTACTGTGACAAGAACTCTTGATTTTCAAGGTGTCAAGGTCTGATGACATGAAAAGGACAAAGTTTGGAATTGTTATGGAGATCCTTAAAAACCTGTAAAATATCCACAACATCCATCGAAATTCATCAAAACATAACCATTCCACACGATAATATCTGAATCGCACTTAATCATGCACAAAAACAGGTAAATTTTACGGTTTTGAGAAAGGGCTCGTGCTACAAATGGCTAATGCTATCCTTTGTTTGTCGCAACACCTATAGTCTTTCCTGAAATATAATTCTTCAGACGAAAAACCAATTTAAAACTATGCACCTTGTGCTTTTCACCCTTTTGGTGAGGCTTACCCGTTAAAGTCCGTAAAATTGGAAGACCACTTGTTAAGCCGAAACCAAAGATCACAGCAATTGTCGTTGCCATCAAAGTAACGCACAAGATAACAATGATTCTCATCCCAACGTTTGGGTTGTTTGTTACTTTCATTCCCACTGACTTCCCGTTGTTTCCTCCTTCAGTAGCAGACATGGTGGGTCGATCCAAATTAGAGAAATGTGGACTGAAAAAAGAGTCGTAACTCCTACAATACTTTCCTGCAACTCCTGTTAAAGGAACGAGCTTTTGACGGGAATTGTCCTCAGTGTTATAGACTATTTACAAACGATGTGGTCAATTGACCACAGCAAAGTAGAGGGAGCCATTCAAATAATAGTTTTCCTATGTAATTTGCTACACACCAAATTAAAGTAAGGAGGGAGGGAATCATTAATCAACTGAATCGCCAATAAAGTCCAGAGGGAAGAATCTCGGGAGCAGTTACGGCCTACACCGACTTTAATCTACCGGGGTGCCTGTGTTGCATTCTTAACAAGCAACGCGACAGCATGATAAGATACGGATCCCACCCCCACCCTGCAGGCTGCTGCCCTGTTTTTAATTCCTATTCAAGGTTAACTGGGTTGTTTCTAAATCATAGTGGAGCAGCTTTAAACAAGACTTGTGAAAAGTAGGTCTTATTGCTTTAAATTACTATTTTGCTTTCTCAGCGCACACTCAAAGTGACATGTACTAAAGAAATTTTTAAGGTTTATCTTTCATAACACCCGTCTGTAGTCTGATTCTGTTGGAAAACAGAAACAGTGCCGTGGCAATGTTTCTGATCCAACGGAATCGTCCCTGGCCTTGAGGCGTCTCCTGGACCGCACGCACAAAATCCCTAAGTATTCGTTTTTCTTGGTAGTGTTCCCCTTTGCTTCAGGTCGTCCCGGCTTTTTCATGATAGGATTTCACTTGCCATGGACATGGATCGTGTGAAAAAGCAGACTTAATATCTTCCCCTCCCTGGAATGCATGACTAAGAGGAACCTCACTTTCAGACTGTTAAAACCAAAATGAAACACATAAGAGCGTTAATGTATGACATCAACTAAGCTTCGACGGGGATGCTAGAACTTGATTTGAGCAGAGAGTTCTTGCACTAGCTCCCTGATTGGCGGATATTTACTTGAAAACGTGATTATAATCAGAATAGAAAGAAGCCTTTTAAAGCTCTAACGCCTCCGAATACAGAAAGTAAACAGTATGAAAACAGTCGGTTTCGGAATGACGTTATGTACACTTTTAAATTAAAGTATCGAGGCATGCTAATTCTCCTTTTTGGGGAAAGGATAAAGTCTGACCACGTGAGTAAACCAGCTAAAATTTCATATACTTTAATGTTAATGGGTATTAATATGGTAAAGTGTCTTAGCTCCCTTCGATTAGTAACCCCAATGTTTATCATCTCCCTTGTTATATCGCTGTGAATCATACAAAATAATGAAAAAGTTGAACTTACCTATTGGAAATTTTCTAAGAATGGGCATGCCGTATGCTATTCCATACCCTAACGTCAAAGCATAAACACCTAAAATGACCAAAAGGCACATGGATACCACAATTCGCACTCCTACATTTGGAGTATTTGGTCTCTTCATTCCTGTCATTTCCTCGGAACTATTTTCTCCCAATTCAGGCATTTTAGTCAGTTAAAATAAATGTCCACTAAGATACAGTCAACAGATTACGCTTTATATTTTAAGGTACAATAACAATTTCTCTTTGGATTTAAAATGACGGTACAACTGGTGCAGACTGGTCTAAGAATGACCCAACAACGTTTTGATACGAAATATTCCTTCAGTCATGCGACACCAATATGTAACAAGTACAGTGAAATTGGAACTTAATCATTTTAAATTTATTGCACTTGGTTATCGATATAGGCCTACGTATATATTTTAGTTGATCAATAGCTTTGTAGCTGTGAATCCTATTTTCATTGTCAATAGAACGTGGACAAGGAAAGATAAAGGTACTAAAAGACTGAAACGAATCGTGGTATCAATACGTAACTTTTTACTAGTTGGGTAAGATTTCTGACAATATTGAATGGAAACTAAACACAGCAATCTAAGACCATATATGTCATTGTCAGATTAAAAAAAATGGTTTTCGATTAAATCACCACATGTTGGGTCTAATAGTAGAGAATTGCTAACCACTAAAGAGGCACGTGTTTGATTTCCAGGTCGAGACATAGACTTTAACCAAAACCACATAATATAATGTTCTTCGAAAGGATACTTGTCAGAAATCCCTTTCGTCCTCTGCTATGTGCAGTTGACGGTTAATAATGACAAGTAATAAACGGTAAGTATACCGACATATTCCCTAAACGTCCCCTCAGATGGAGGAGTGTAAATTTTTAGCAGATCTTACTGGACCCTACCCGGCGGAGTGGGACTCTGCTTACTTAGTTAGCTCCTGCGCGTAGGAATGTGACTGAACAAGGAATATTCAGTAGGCCTGCTTTGCATGTAAAACAGGAAGCGGCAAATTCAGTTACAGGCCTATTCTGCATTAGTTTTGCAGTCAAGTAGGCTTTTGACTGTTTGAGAAGCAAACAGCAGTTTCCTGTTCTAAGCAAGCACGTCCAAGTTTGATCCATTGAAATAAATCATCCGTCTTTAAACGTTTTTGGGATGTGTTCTCGAGAAACTTTGCTTCGAGCGATAACGATAACCAAAGTTGAAACTTTTTCTTTTTCCTGCGTGGTGCTACACATAGGAGTAGGGAAGTATGGAAGACGATCCAGAGTCCCACAAATGGAAAACGGGCCTTGAGCGTCAGTAGACAGTGGCGTAGCCACTTTGCGGGTGGTTGTGGGGCGTTGCCCCCCCCCCCATGACCCAACCTTGCAATGCAAAAAACACCTAAAATAACGGTTTTTTCTATCTATCCTTAGACTTTTCCCTCCTGTCGTGTCACAACCCCCCTCCCCCGACACCACCCCCCATGACACAATACTGACTACGCTAATGTCTGCAGATTTAACCAGAAGTTTGAGTTGAGGCGTAAAAATCTACACTTAATTAACCAAAGACGGGCTGATTCTATTTATGAGTCCTTTATTTGAAATGTACGTTTGTTACGAAATTCTTGCCTTGCGGCGTGATTCCAATTCAAATGCAAGTACATCAGATCGGCATACAAGTCTTGGGTTGCCGTATTTGTCAAGTGTCTAGAGTGGACAATTAGCAATGAATCCATTATCGGAACCATTGATCAGGGGATAGAGATCTTGGGAAGGACGTAGTGTTCTTACATGCATGGGCGTAGTGGCCCGAAGTTTGTTCATGAGGAGGAGGACAAAACACGGTGACAGACTCTCAGTGACCCCCGTCGCCAGGGGTAAGGAGCATAAACACATTTTGGGCTAGAAATGTTCACATCTCTGTACATGGCACTTCTCATGCTTATTTTTTAATTATAAAAAGCACTAACAACACTGAAATAAAATACAAAGGCTTCTAGGCTTACAATAGTCTCATAATAGGTCGATTAGGAGACTGTTCTAACCCCCCCCCCCCAACAAGCTCTTTGGTACATCATCATAAAAAACTTACCATGAACAAGAATGGGGACTACAGGCATCACAAATTTTAAGTGACTTCGAAATGTTACCCACCTAGCGTTATGTGGTCAACAAAGGTTTTTAACCAACGCAACACTAAATTTAAGGAAGTTCCAAAGTGATGCTTTTAGCCTACTTCATTTTTCTACCTTTCAAGAGATATCAAGTGATCAAAATCAGCTGCATTATTTGCGCAAGGTCTTGAGGTTGCGATAGCCTGTGGTGACGGCACCAACATTTCAAAACTTGGGGAGAGGGATTGAAAACTAAGGGCAAAGGAAATTGTTTGGAACAAAAATTTTATCGTGAAGAGAGACATCTTTCAGGCAGGATACAGGGACCGTCTAAGAACTTTGATAGGGTCCAGTGACAAATCCTGGGTGAGACTCAGGGGCGTCCAGGCCACACATTAGAGAGCCCCGTCCCTTGAACGGTTGAAATTTATACTTTGACCTTAATTTTCGAATCAAGCAGTGAATGACGTATTTTTGTGGTTAACGCCATGACACTGGGCATCCACCTTCGAAAAGTTCTTAAGGCGTAAGGATTTATTTGTTTTTCTTTCCGAGGATAGTGTGACTAGAATCGAATTGAGTGGCTAAATTAGTTACCAAATGTATCTCGAACCAAAAAAATTGGTCCCGATTTAGTAAAGTTATGTACGAAAATGAGATTAAAAAGGCGGGAATAGAATTTGGGGCTGTGATATTTTTGAGCAATGGCGTACATAACTACTAGTCATTAATTGGGCTGCAAACACCTGATAAAAAATATCAAGGTCAATTGGTTATTTTCGGTTTTCTATATCGTAAAAATATCGACAGGGTCATGACGCTATCAGACAAGTAATGATGCCCAGATTCAAGGGGGAGAATTTTCTAATGAGGAAGGGAGACAATCCAGTGCCCCGCGACTAAGAAAGGGGCCTTGATTAACCCAGATGGCTTTGAGTTGAGGCGTGAAAACCTATCCATTAACTAAAGACTGGCTGAATCAACAAATGGGTCCCTTGTTTGACATTAGCCTTTGTTATGAAGTCCTTGCCTTGCTGCCTGATTCCAATTCAAATGCAAGTACCCCACATCTGCATAGTAAGTCGTAGGCTGATGTGTTTGAAAAGTGTCTAAACCTGTTTAAAAAGAGGCCGAAAACGAGGGGGTATAAATCTTGGTTTAGATGTGGAGTTCTTACATGCAGGGGCGTGGCCAGGAATTTGTGTAGGGAGAGAAAAAATACTTCGGCAGACTCTAAGTGACCTTCAAGTTCGAGGAGTTCCTCAAAGAAAAGTTTGCGCCAAGAGTGCCTCCCATATCGCTGTAAATGCACTTTCTAGTCCAATTTATTGCAAATAGGAAAAACACAAGCAATGTGTAAAAATACTTATTAAAAATATGCTCTCGGGGAGTTGGTAGACCGCGTGTTTGGTCTAATGGAAGAGCAGCCGCCTCTCACGTACCCCGCGGAGCGGGCTCGGTTTGTTAAGTCCCCCTTTCAGGGCTTCACAAACCACCGTCCGCCAAAATGAAGAGGCCTACGTCCAATTTTGGACGCAAACTTCCTTAGCATAATATGACTTATTAATGTCCTGCCTCATTTATATGTTATTGTTTTCAGCGAGTGTGTGTGTATTCTTGTTGTTGTTGTAAAATGAAGGACTAGACTGAAACCTGATCGGATCGCTACTGCGCTGCATAACCAGGGAGGTGTGATTACCTCCCTGGCATAACAAACTGTCCAGTGGGTACTGCCGGGAAGTGTGCTTTACGATGTCCAGTCTCCAGGCCACATATTTCTATGAATATCCAAAGAATCTGCTTGGTGTTCACTTTGGCAGACTTGTTGGGGATATGACCGAACAAGGAATATGAACCACAGTCTGCAACACAGGCAACCTCTCACGTGGAAGGTCCAGGTTCGATTCCCAGGTCGAATTATACCAAAGACTCCAAAAATTGAACCTACTGCCATTGTGCGTGATGCTCAAGCTCAGTGGTGTAGGGGTGTCAAGCCAGTGAGCCACAACTGGAAAAAAGACGTGGCCTGCTCGACTTGAACCAAATTAAAGGTTGGAAACTGGACCGTAAAACTCCATCTAACTATCTAACTCAAGGAGCTGGTTGCCTCCTTCATCTTCTGGCTATGGACCGTTTGCCATGTAGACTTTTATGTGTGGATTGCTTCCAGGAAATGTTGAGACTAGAATTAAGTTACAGGGGAAGAAAGTGGTGTTTGCCTTAGCCTAAAGAAGAAAGCACATAGCAGGCAGCAGGTTTAGCAGGTTTGAAGTTTCAGTACCGTTGCCTCAAATTGACTTATTGGGCACATTCGACTGTTTTGCGCCTTGACGGGGGAATACTGAAATCAGTTAAAGGAGCCTCCGCCTCAATAATATTCATAGCGTTTAATTAATAGAAAGTTAAAAAAGTCTTATTAAAAGAGGTGTTAAGTTTTATTTCTTAAAACAATTGAAAATTTCTCCAACATGGCAAAATTTCTTCCAAAACATGGCCGTGCCTTCTTTTGTCTGTGATATAGCTTTCATCTCTGAAAGAAACTCCACTTAAAGTGCTTATGCACACATCATTCAACAGTTTAATGTATGGGTGTCCTTGTCAACAAATCCTAGAAATGTACCGATACAAAGGAAATAGCAACATTTCATTGCATCAGACTCGTAGTTGGTAGGCTAGGTCAAACCAAAGACATTAAAAATGGAATCCATTGCCATCGTGCTTGGTGCTCAGCAGAAGGGATATGACTAAGCAAGCCAGTGAGCCACAATGGAAGAAAGACCGTGACTCCGCGGACTAATGACGGTCGCATTAATTTGAGCGACTGTTTACTTGTACTTATTTTCATAGAAAATAATTCATTGATATTCATTTTTTTTAAGTGAAAAGGCGAAGATTTTGGAAATTTGTTATTTCCAATTAATTCCTTGGCATTTTGAACGGTATTATCGTATATTAGGACAAATTGTTCCTTTTGGAAGATTGTGTCCAATTCTAAGAAGAAATTAGTAGAGCGTTCTTCAAACAAAAACCTTCCGAATGCAAAAGAAAAAAAAGAAAACGTTAAATCACAAAATTTTCCAAACACAAAATTTTGCAAAAACGTGCTTTGTCCAAATGGCAATTACATTCAAAAGAAATCGTATTTCTCTAGGAATAGTCCAGAATGAAGGCAAAGTTTTTGAAACAAGAGAAATACCGTGAGACACTTAGCTGTAACCTGAAACTTTTATCCTTTAAGCCTACAACGGTACAAAAACGTTAATGCTTGAAAAAGGCACAACTTTTTGAAGGGGATCATTGAGAGTTGGTATCGATACAATGATAGTGCTTTTCGTTAGCATAATAAGTCCAGTTTCATATCCAATAGTTTCAGAAAAGTAAAAACAGGAAGTTTGCGATATCCTGACTTGTAACGGTTTCTGAATAATTCGAAAAAGTGTCTGGCCGCAAATTTTTGAAAAAGAATTGAACCGTTAGGTGCCCACTCAAAAAACAGTTAATTTTATGTTGGATATGGGGATTGTCTTAGCTGAACCATTTTTCATTGGTATGTGAAGAAAACTGTGGAAAAACGTTGAACTTTATTAATCAACTCAATTAGCTGCTTGAAGATTCGACCTCTACTCTGGAGAAGCTCCCTGGTCCTTATAAATACTACCAAATGGTATTTCATCGACTTTTTGAATCATTGCACACGCTGTAACCAGTGTCACTGCTACCTTATTTATCACAATAATTAAAGCCCTTACGAATCATAGAGCTGATATAAACTTCTGTTTAGCTACTCCATGGAAAGAACAGAGAGAAGGGGGGAGGAGGCTAGATAGGAGCATTTTGTAATGGCAACCCTTGACTTAAAAATAAAAGAAAACAATTGCAAAGATGCAATTAAATACGATGGAAAGGTAGGACGAGGACAAGAGAGCTTCCAAAATGCTTAAAATTCTGTGACATTAGTTATATCGTTAGTTACACTGAGATCAAAGTAACCAAACTTTTCTTGGGCGAAATACTTGCAGCTCCTGAGTTCCAGCTAGCCTACTTAGACCATGAGCATGCCCGTTGACTATTTTTAACTTTTCTTATAGTCTGGCTGGGGAAAGAGGAATTACTCTGACAAAAGCATAAATAACTATTGAAAATATTTCTACAGCTGAATAATTTGTGACCAGTATGAAAAAAGGTAATGGATTTGAAACGTTCGTAATCTACATTACAATTGTACATAAGGATCGTGCATTTTCATGAAAGCTCATTACAACGCTTCCTCAAAATTCTTTTTTAGTTTAATTTAATTTTAAAACTGCCATAACATAAAGATGGCATTCGTTGGGTCAAAAAGCGAAGTTTAAATACCAAAAAGGGAAACGAGTGAAGAAGTTGTGTATCTCACCGCTCAAAATTTTCGAAATATGGGAAGTTCCTTTGCGAACCCGAAATAAAATATGACTCCATAAACGGCAGCGATTATTAGCAGGCAAGACCAGACTACCATTCTAGTTCCAGGATTAGAATGATTTTCCACCTTCATCCCTTCTTGTCTCTGGAGCTCTTCCTCAAACTCTGATCCCATTTTTAATCTGAATAGCTACTACAAAATAACTGCCAAATTTACTGTATCGTAGGTTATGTGTAAATTTCTTCTTTGTAATCAGGGGATTTATATAGATGTATCACTATATAGAAATCACTATATAATTAATGACACAGTATGAAAAGATGTTTTAGTCACGATGTCTTAATTCGGTTTGACCAAATTGTCCCTGTTTCTGAACATTATGTAGTATACACTACCGATGTGCCACAGCCGGGCAAAGACAAGACATAGTCCAGGGGTTGACTGATAAAGATATACTGTAAAGATTGTTGACTAATGTTTTTATCAAGAACAAATTTTACATGTGTAGCAATTACCAATTAGTATACTTGCGGTGTATAGATAGGGCATAGTTCACAAGTTTTGACATGTGTACCATTACAATTCCAAGCAAACATATTCTAAAGTCAAGGTCGAGTGGAAACGTTCCCTCCTTTAATCTAGAATGCAAGTGAATTCCGTTTAGGGGTCAAGTTAGATTTGGGCACGTAACAACATAGACAAGTGTCGACTCCAAAACTGGCATCACTAGGTCCATCAAAGGTTTAATATCTCTTTGAATTAAGTGAATAACAGGGAAAAAATATATCAATACCAGACTAGGGAAAAGGGGGTTGAGACGAAAATTCAAAATCGTGGACAGTCGCCATTTTGAAAATAATTAATGTCATATAATTGGCACTAAATGTACAGGAGTAAAGTTAAGAGTCCCCATTTCGACTATTTCTAATGTGTCAAATCCATTCAAGTGAGCTTGACCTAGTTTTAATAACATTTCTTTCAATACATCTAAGATGGCGACTGTCTGCCGGCTACCATTATAAAATTAAGAAAACTTCGTATAACTGGCTCCTAATTTACTGGAGCGATGAAGAAAGTGTCCATTCTATTTCTTTCAGAAAAGCCGAAATTATCATAAGTGATTTCATGCAAAAGATTTCACATTTCTCTTTTTAACCAGTCCGGGAGATAACCGCTTTAGGGAGAAAATGGGTTTTACCCCGATTGGGGGAAAATTTGCCTGTCTCGAAGGTATGAATATTTATGGGCACTTAGTGTCTACCCCTTCACAGTCGTCGAATTGTTTAACAAATGTGTGTATATTCAATTGTGAGGTAATAGTTTAGACATAAGAAACGAAATTGCGATGGACCTTCAGCTACATATTTACAAACATATGTGTTTGCACGACCCACTTGCACACCTGTAAGTGAAAAAATTGGTGTACAAAACTTGCGACTGTGTGGAGTCTATAAATTAAGCTTAGGACAAAGAACGTAGCAAAATTGCTCGATGTCTTAAAATCGGCGTGGTGAACAACCAAACATGACGAAGCGTTTTTATTCCCCTATCAACAGAGTTTTTTTTTTTTAAATGCCCGAATTTCTCTTTTCTAAAATCGATAAAAATTGCAAGCCTGTTTTGAACGTTATCTCCGTTGAATTTGCGCGGTAGGATCGCAATGCATCGTGGGAGATATTTGAAAATGGCGCCACCCATGACAAAATAATCCCCGATTGAGTGAAAATTAATTTCCCCCGAAAGAGGTTATCTCCCGAACTGTTAACATGCTGGGTGGAAGGAGTTTTGAAGATTAGTTGTTATGATCAACGAACGAACAATTGATAGTCTTTCCATTAACCTGTGACTTACGTACTCCATGACTACAACCCTCTCGGTAAAGTCCGTCAAAACAGGAGTCGGACAGAATTAGTTAGAGTCAATAAAAAACTTATACCAAAGAAAAGAAATTTGACAAATCATAGTATTACCTACGACCTAACCGAAGAGGCGAAAATGGTTCAACCTCATAAGTGCGCCAAGAGCATGGCGACTGAAAACAGTCCTTAAACTTGAAAGTGGAATCTGACACCTTATTCTTTGAAACCAGCAATTCTTAACACTTTTGTAGCAAAGATTATTTCGAGGAAACAGTGGCGGAGCTGCCATATGGTCAGGAAGGCAGTCGCCCCCTAGCTTTACCGACACGTGTAACATCAGAAAGGGTGTCGCCTGACTCGATCACACACTGAAAATCCCGATCAAATTCTGGACCATAAACTAGCCGCATTTCAAAAAATTGTAGCTGCTAACATCTACAGAACTTTTTGGAAGACTTCAAACAACAATTATATACAGAAAGGATGTGGTTACCTTATTGAGGGTGACGCCGCACAAAGTTAGGCATACACTAACTAATGGGATTAGGCTGCAGGATATCGGTTAGGCTGTACCCTTACCGTAGTCCCTAACGCGACACCAAATCCACATGACCATGGCCCTATTCTCGATTTGCGGAGGCGGGGATTTATGTTAGAAGGAGGGAGAATGATCTTCAGAGATACGACAAGTTGAAGCATGGTTTTAAAAGCCTAGAAGGGGACCTATAGGCAAGTTTGATCTGTCAGGGGCGGTCGTTTCTCCCTGACTTTATAGGCTATAGCACATCCTTTAGCGATCCGTCACATCTAACCCCTGGCCAAAATTCTGCGGCAATATCGTAGTGTTAATGTTTAGTATACTGTGGGTATCTTAAGTCGATCAGTTCCTTGAATCTTTCAGTACCTCCCTTCGGTCACTGCGTACAAAGCAAATGACACGTACTCAATGTTCAACATTTGTTAGCGCAACGACCCATCGTAGACATTATGGTATTTTGGGTGGCAATTTTGGATAAGGCAAGTATGAAACCAGATGTACCTCATTGCGTCCTGGATCTGATGGGGTATGTTTTAATTTTTTGACGTAACATCGCTACTTAATAAGTTCCCCGATTGGGACCCTCAGCCACTATTCTATAGACCAGTTCTTTCCCACCAAAGACTCCAGTACAAGCCACCTACATCCAGCTTATGAAGGGATAGCTTTAAAAAAATTCTTCCATATTTAAATTTTGTCATTTTTCTTAGGCCTACCTCTGTTCTATTTTTTCAGGGTAATATTATTAAAAAGAAGGTTTCAGAAGTTACAATCCTTTAGAAATTTCCCTGCAGATTTTGGTTACCACAAGGCAAACAAAAGAGATTTTGCCTCTTTCGCATTTCACTTCTCTATTCCATAAAACAAGCGTCTTGCCTTCGACCCTGAAAGTATTTTTCTGTCAATATCTCACTATGTGTTATTTTCTTCACTGCACCACTATTCAGATTAACACTATTTACATAGGAAAACGTTTAAAGGGGCTCATTGAGTTGATATTGATAACTTAATGAAGGTGTTTAAGGGTGCTACCATTTGAAAATGCTTGTAACTAACATGATTAGTTGATTTTTACACCCAGTAATTACGAAAAAAGTCAAAATTTCGAATTTTGTTGTCCTGACTTGTAACGGTGTTGTGCATAATTCGAAAGAGTGTCCGGTCACGAATTTTTGAAAACCGAATTGAGCGGTTAAGTACTTACTCATAAAACATTTCTTTGTAAGTAGGATATGGGGATTGTTTCAGTTTGATCATTTGTCATGGATATGTGAAGAAAACTTAACACCTTTGGGAAATTTGTCAAATTTCATGAACCAACTCAATGAGCCGTTTTAATTCCTAAACACAGGTTGATAGAGAGTAATTTAGCAACCTTGAGCATGGAATTGTATAAAGTCTTGCTTCGTTCTCTTTCATCCACAGAGTAGTCGTTGTCTCCTTAAAGAACTTAACAAATAAACCCGACGTGTTCGGCTTATGTTTGGCGCAATGATTCCACGAACCACACCCCTTTTCCCACATGGGACGAATTTAGGGCTACCTTTTTTGGCTGTCTTTGCAATCGTTTTAAGTGGGTATGAATTGCCTGGGACAGGATTAGGAATGAAGCAAGACAGAAGACACCTCTCTACAGACAAATTGTTATGTGGAGAAGCTGGTACAAGGTCATTATCCTAACTGCCAAAAGTCTGAGCTATTGAGAGCGATCAAAATTTAGGGGGCCAGAGATGGTAGCAAATCTTATCCCTGCCTGATTTGACAAACAAAAGGGACTCGTCCCTTTGAATGCAAATTTAGTTAGGCCTGTTAAACGCGTTTGTCAACAGCCAGACAGCTAAAGGCTACTGAGGTTATGGATAATGCACTGCAATACCAAAACCTGGCGTAATTTATTTAAGTGGCCAGCTGGGGTTGATTTCGACCCAACCCTACCTCCCCAACAGACGTAATTCATGTGATAAACCTGATTATAGGGGTCGTCTGTGATGCTAAACTTTAAGTTATCTCGAAGTGTGCGGGAATTTTCCCTAAGGTCCATACAGTAGTAGGTTTCATTTTTTAAAATCTTCGTTATGACTTGGCCAGAAGCTTTCGGGAATGACATTTCCGGTTGTCTTGGAGGTTGCGATTGATCCAAATATTCTATTCTCTCCGGTCAATCGATTTTGGATATCATTTAGCTTAATCTTTCTGGCAGAATTACAAAACAGCGACTTCTGGTGGATTGCGATTTCTAAAACTTTCTGATGCCCCTAACCCCAACTGATGATGGGGCTCCACTTAAATAATCTTTCCCCCCATTTTGGGTTGTGTAAGGAGTTGAGAGGGTTTTTTCAATAATTTTGTACGCTCCGCTCAAACTGATTGTGGTACTCCACCTGGATAGTCTTACTGGCACCATTACAAAATAGTGACTGTTTAAGTTCTGCTAAGTGGCCTGGGGAATGCCATTTCCGACTTTTGGAAAGGTTGTGATTTTTGAAAGTTTTCTCTATGCTTCCGCGCCAGCGTTTGGGTGGCGCTCCGTTTAGATACCCTTTCTGGCAGAATTGCATGTTTGGGCAGAGCGTCTTCTGTTTACCCCTTCCAAACTGAGATGTTTCCTTACCCATATGCCATTTATATCCTCTAACTGTGGCATAGAAATTAAACTCAGTGAAAAAAATTGTGAATATAACTAAATTTAATCAACTAAGACATTAGTATATGTTGGATACTTTCATTGTCTTTTTAATGTAAGTGACAATTGTAAGGAATGGTCTCAAAATGTGATTTTAGTTGGGCCATTGCATCTCCAAAACAAAAGTAACTGCACCATATATCATATTTCTCTATTGAAGATGTGAGTTAGTTGGGGGGTTTGCATAGCTTAAAAATTTTTTGCGCAAAGCCCCAACCAACGGTGACTCTCCGTCTGAATAGTCATGCTGGCACTCATCCTCGACCCATATTTTCCGGTTCTACTAACAAAAGGCCATCCCACCCCACCCCCCCCCCCCCTCTGCAAATACAATGGGTGGCGGTTTTTATATCAATTCACATGTGATACTGTGTACTGCTTACATAGGAAGACAATGTATCGAAAAACATTTTCCAAGACAGCAATTGCACAGTGCATTTGCATACTCTAAATAATTCGAAGTCGACGATCTTCTTCTAATAAAAGCTTTAAGGTGGTCTGTCGTCTCATGAGAATGCCACAAAACTATGCTGGTTTCTGGATGTGGATGACTTCACAGAAAACCCTTGTCTTAACTTTGCGAACCAATTCGAAACACTATCGACAATACCTATACAAAAATCTTTCTCATTATCGACGGTGCGTCGAATCAGTTAGACTTAAGACGAGGGTATTCTGTGACGTCATCCAGATTAAGTCCGGCATAGTTTTAATGCATTTTTGTCTCATAACAGATCATCATTGAAGGTGATTGCTCTTAGGAGACATTAATCGTATTAAACATTTATAAGACTGTTTGATTTTGCAAGTTACTTACCTCCAAAAGTCCTTAATATTGGGAGCTCTTTTGCCAACCCAAAATAAAATATGACTCCGTAAGTGCCAGCGATCATTAGTACACACATCGATGTGATTATCCTTATTGCAACATTGGAAGAGTTTGGTACCTTCATTCCTCCTTGTTCTGTCAATTCATCTTCAAATTGAGACATTTTGAAGTTTAGCAATTACTGATATCAATGCAGAAATTTCAGAGTCCAAAATGAATTGCTGTTTTGCTGAATCGATTTTTTCAGTGATTTGAATAACTCGGCTGAAGAATATAGATCCAGTTGTACTGTTTAAGGTGGCTTTGGCAGGAGTGACCAAATGAAAACCGTTCAAAGGTTTTTATTCTCTCTGCTCAAGTCGTTAAAATTGGATGATGAAGGAAAGAGTAGGGTTCACGTTATCAATTAAAAACTAATATTAAGTTTGATGGACATTTGTCTGACCTATTGAATTGTTTACTTAATCAATTTAACCAACCACTTGCGGCGATGGTTAAGTACACATCATAATTTACTTATTGCTATTAAAATTTAACATAGAAATTAGACTCCTTCAATTTTGGGGCAGAGGTTGATTTATTTAATTGCAAAACAGATGGTTTTACCTTAGAGACTGAATAGTTAGACAAACGTTTCCATCTAGAATCAAACTCTTGAACACTCTAAAATCAAAAGAGTGAACTAAGTCACTCTTTGATGGAGTGAAAAGTGCGAATTCACTCCATTAGAGTAATAATTCACTCCAAGAAGAGTAGAATTCACTCCAAAAAGAGTGAAATTCCCTCCAAACTAGCGAAGTTTCACTCTCGATGGAGCGCCTACTGTGATCGCTGTTAAAAAAGTGATCATTGCAGACGCTCGTGGAAAAGTGAATTTTCCCTCTTTCTGTAGTGAATTCCACTCTTCTTGGAGTGAATTACTAGGGTGAATTATCATTCTAATGGAAATAATTCACACTTTTCACTGTTAGAGAGTGACCAAGTTCACTCTTTTGATTTAAGAGTGTAGCTGTAGCTGCCAGTAAACAGGCTCTTCAAACATGCCAGAAATCATTTCATTCGAAAAATGCTTGGTTGCTGTTTTATAATTTGAATAGCAATCCACACCGTGTGCTCTCCTAAGAATTCCAAGTAGTCAACTCGTAAAACAGACAAACCTAACCATTTGTCAAAACCAAAACTTAAATGCAGACAAAAGCAGTGCCTCCAACTATAGCTTTGACTTACAAATATTGTTCCAACTTTACTTTATGTATCTTTCATGATTTTTCAAAACAAATTTAGAGAGGAGGATATCTACACTCAATTGCCAAGAGCCATTCAGAAAATATACTTACTTGTATATACTTAAAAGATAATCCAGACTGGGATGGCGACATTTTCCCTTCACGGTTGTCACGAAACCGATCAAGTTACTAGGTGGTATGTGTCCCAAAGAGCAAATAACGCCTAATTCTCTGTCACTGCACCATTTGCGGAAACATTACATGTGTGGATAAATCTTCGACCTCTTTCACAAAGTGTAGGCCACAAACTGAGAACCTTGACGAGAAAAGAGAGGGGCCAACCGCCCTTCGCTTCGCGGCCTTGGGTTGCAAAATAAAGGTACATTAAGAAAAGAAAATGTAAAAAATAGGAAGAGGAAGAAAACAAAAAGTGAAAGAACAGGAAGTCTAAAAAGACAGATCTTTTAAATAAATCTGATGATGCTGTTTTCCATGTTCAGCCTTTGGAAGTCAAGCATTTCAGTCTTGATAATTCCCATATTATCGGGTATGAAATTTAAGTTTGGGAGTTCTAAAACTAAGTTCAGTTTTGGGTTGTTTATTCCTTTCGCTGATACATAGTTAATCATAGATGCAAATGTATGTTTGTCTCAAGAGAAAAACACTGCCAGCTGCCAGCTGCCAGCTGGACCTTTCATGTTACTGAGTTGAGACGCCTGACCAGATATTTTAGTCCGAGGAGGGGTAAGGGATGATCAAAATTAGCGTCCAAATATCGTGGTTAGTGTTGGGGTGAGCTTGGTATAAATCGCGATCTCCCTTTGTTGCATAAGGTCATCTTAGCCTATCACGAACTTGCTCTCCTACATTTAGTGACAGGCATGGCCATGTAGGCTCTAAGTATATCTGAAATTATCAATGAAGTCAAGATGTACTGCTCTCGGTTCATTACTTCCCGATTATAGAAAATTGACGGCTACCAGACTGCAAACTCTAGATGGGAATCGCTGTTACTCTGTTAAAAATTTCTGTAAATTTACAGACTTTTTTTAACTTAAACTTTTTGTATTTTACTTTTAATAGAGATTTTCTGTATCTTTACAGACACTTTGAATTGCTACAATAAAAAAAGGTTGTTTAACATGTATTTTCTGTTTATTTGAAAAACCATTTCTGTCTGCTTTTTTAACCAAATTTTACTGCTTTGTAAAACTTTTTCTGTAAATTTACAGAAATTTTAACAGTATTTTGTGTTTTTCTGATTTCACATAAATATACTGTCATTTAACAAACATTCATTTTGTTTTCAAGCTGAAAAAGAAACAAAAATAAGCCCAGCCAAACAAATAAGAAATAGCCAGAAAATTTTCAATATATAACATGCATCGTTCTGCGAAGTTTCAGTTAAAAAAAAACATTTTTGGCAAATTTATGGCCCTGTTTGAAAATTAAGATACATTTATTATAAAAGCATACTTAGTTATTACGTTCTTAGTTATAAATATCATACAACTAGTATTTTGTCACACATTTTTAAGTAAAAAGAAATTGTAAGGCCCTAATTTCAGAGCACTGACAATTGGTATACTGATGTCAACTAATCGCCACAGGCGCTCATGCACTTGATCGGAGCAAATTAAAAACGTTTCACAAATTTACTTGAAAGAGTCTGTAAATTTACCACTTTATGACGTATATCTTATTTTGCATAAATGGGTGGAGCTTATTTTGTAGGCATTTTCCTAACAAAAGGATTGCTGTTGCTTTGAATAATATCTTCTTTGGGGTTTTTTAATCAGGAAGTGATAAACTTATTGTTTACCTTGTCTGGAAATGTTTGCAACCAATGTATTTGCATTCTTTGTCATATTTATTTTAAAAAAAATTATTATATTGTACAAAAAATGTGACTTTCCAATTACAAAGTTCCTAGAGATAGCAGTCTATTTGACAACAATATGACAACAAAGCATCCTCAATGTGTTTTGATTGAAAACAACTTCCTAATGACACATTACGTTGGTAAGCAAATACCTGATCTACGTAATGGTGAAGTGTATGTTACGTAATAACATATGAAAGGTATAAAAGCGATATTATAATAAATATTAAAAGGTCGGGAATGAAAACAGTAGGCTGTAAATTCACATAAAATTAAGGTAAACAAAACAGAACAATTCTGTAATTCGATTTTACAGTAGACTTTTGTAAACTAATTTACATGCAAAAACTGTAAAGAAAAAACAAACCCTTAATGTTTTTTCATGATTACAGTCTGGCTGTAAAAAAAACATTATTTGGTTGGAAAAAAATTTGCCATAAAAATTATGTAAATTTACAGAGAAATTTTGTAACAGTGTTGTCACCCCAAAATCCCCACAGTCCTACTGCACAGATTTCTAACTAAATCTCATTCCTTTGAGAATCAGCATGAAATTTAAGGACTTTCAATAGAAAAGGGGTTACGAATTGTCACACAGAAATCAACAGAGTCCAATAAATTACCGCTGAGCCATTCATTCCCATCAGCAAGTTAAAATAAGGCTACTTACTTATCCAAAAACCTGCTGTAGAGTCCAGACAATTGAATAGTCCAACATGGGCTGGTCAGTAAAGCTGTTAAAAGTTAAGATAGGAAAGCTAGATTGGGCAAGATTCAAAGGCTAATGAATTTCAATGAATCTGTGTCTCTTGGAAGAAGAAAACATGGGTCTCAATTTCTTTCATAGTTGTCATTCTTTTTTTAAAAGCGTTCTTTGCTAAATCATGAGTTCTCGAAATGAACAAATATTTTTGTCAAAGCCACTTCCAACAATCTGAGAGATAACTGAAAATTTTTGATACCCTACATGTCACCAATGGGGACGCTGAGGTCTTATAATAAACAGCTTTATGTGTACAAAACTTCTCAAAACAAATTCCTGATTTACTTATACAACAATCATGTAACAAGGACTGCCTTGTCATTACAAATTCAACTTGCGTGCAGACTATTGTGCCTCTACAGTCGGTTTCCAACAAATAAATAGTCTCATCAAACACCACGCATATAGCAGTTATGTTTTATCTCCAGTGTTTACCTAGTTGTTTAACAATTACAACCATTTGATGCAAAGTTGGACCGCGGCTGATCTCACCTGCTTAACCTCAACTAAGGTCATTGCACTTCATGATTAAGGAGCACGATTGTCAATTTAATGTGGAGTCCCAGTTTATCGTGGTGAAGATTTTTCTTTTACAAATTACTTTGGTATAAAGGACGATTAAAGGCGGCTGTGTTATATTTTAATCACAGTCACGGTGGGAAAAAAATGTTGACAGGTACTTTTTCTAAAAAGGGAGCTTGTGATTTTCATATGGTACATAATATTGTGATGTCATTGCCCTTCAATCCTGGTACATGTGGACTCCTATTCATGTTGATTTGTTCTCTTTAAAACGTTTTTTGAACCTTACTTTCTATATACCGCGCTACTGAGGTTAGCATGCGTAGCGCCTCTGTGGCTGTAGCCCTCTTTAGGCTGATTTTTTTTCGTAGCGATGAGCTGGACGAAAAAATTCGTCCGCCCCGGACGCTATACTGAGGTCGGCATGTTACAAACCTCGGTCCGTTAATTGTATCACCACACGAAAAACTTCCCCATTAGGTTGCAATTACATTGCTAACATAACACTGCGAAAAAAGCTTTTGCATGTGTCAATGTCTATTTAAAGACGTAAATCATAGTTTGACAGAGGATATTTTCTTTTTGTGTCAGCAGCTTGTTCACCAATTCTCGCTTGTGAACTGATTGTCAACTAGAGTATAGAAACTTTGAAGAGTTCTCGCGGGGTAAAGGGAGTCGTACGTTTGTGTAAATAACTGTTAAATGACGATATCTTAATATTTGTCGGGTAACAAAATTCCACACAGATGAAAGACTGGGCAGCTTCTACTACACTATATCAATCACAAGAGGGTGTTCACTGATCATGTTTTGTTAGCTTTAAGTCAATGTACAAAACCTGCTCCGAAATAAAAGTTGTAAAAAATGTAAAAACTAAACTCTGATCGATGCTCTAAAATGCAAGTCGCTTAAAACATGTTCAAATATGACTGTAGCAATTTTAAGATGCAACAATTAACATGCATTTTTCTGCTTCGGAGAAGCTTGTGTCGATTTGGTTAATGTCTTTTTGTTGATGAGTAGTTGCATTGCATGACATTTTTGATAAAGTATACAACCTTCATTGTATCCAAAGGCAATTAAAGAAAAACGGCTGTATCTTTCAAAAAGGATAGTGAACAGGTGAAGCAGAAAACAAATTGAGATGAAGGTCTCTCAAAATTCTCTATTTATTTCAAAATAGCTTCAACACGAAGACCCAACCTTCTCACGCCAGCATGAAATGTATAGAAATCAATTGGCCGTGGAATGGCTTTGGAACATTTACAGATTTGAATTCTTTTTTTAACTTACGCCGTTTAATCCGAGGTGAGATTTTAAGTTGGAGTAGTTCACTTAAAGCGACTCATTGAGTAGTCCATTGAATTCAACAAATTTCCAAACCCGTTAAGTTTACTTCACATACCAAAGGCAAACGGTCAAACTTAGACAATCCCCATGTCATCCATGGAAATAACTGTTTCATGAGTAAGTGTATGATGTTTTAATTCGGTTTTCAAAAAATTCATGACAAGACCATTTTTTTTTTTTCAAAATGTACACGAAACCGTTACAAGCCAGGAAACTACAATTTTTTTTTTTTTTTTGTAATTATTGGGTACGAAACTTAACCCATTTTGCTAACTATAGACAAATCCGATAAGCGCTTGTTTTTAGTGATTGTAGGCCGCCATTAGTAGGGTCCACCAGGCTAAAATAGTCTTTATTTATTGTTTACATGAATTTCACACCCTCATATTTAGTGAACTTGGAGAATGTAAGATACAGATTAGTGTACAACCATCCATGATACAGGTAAGCAAGGAAATCGAAAGATTCATAGGTGATGGACCCCAGTTATGGCCGACTGAAATCAGACCATCACTTGCTGTCCGGATTCGTGTATAGGCATTTTATGTGTTCGTGACCCTTTAACACCTTCATTCGGTTATCGATATCAAATCAATGGGCCGCTACAAATGTCAACCTATCTGAATGTTTCCCTTTATAGGTTGAGGTAACAAATGATAAATTATAAAAAGTCAAATTCAAAACACATCGATGTCGAAAGTAATAGGCTTCATTAGAAACGTAATTTTACGAAATTTACCTGTTTAAATTTATTATATATATGCTTGTAGATGTGAATATCAACAAGGTTCATATGATAAGAAAAGGGGTCCATTTCACTACCATTTGTATATAAGTAAACTGTAAAGGAACCAAAGACCCTTTTGCCGATTATTGGTAAATGCCACCGAAATACAAAAGCTTTATATTTAATGAAGAAACATTACACAAAACAATGTATACACATTCCTGATTCCTGGCTACGAAATCATGATTTACACTCTGTCAGGTGCTACCGTCTTTTTGTTCTTAAAAGTTAATTTAGTACTCAGTGAAAGCGCATGTTAACTTTAGCATTAAAATTTACTCACGCACACTGGTTGTATAATTTTACATGAATCTTTGCTTTGACACTGAACACAACAGTTAAGCAAATTGATTCTACCCGTAAAATATTTGCCTGCAATGTAGCACACTTGCCTTCCTTTGAAGCAGGGCCCAGAAATATTTCAAGTTTTAGTATAATTGTTTTCATCGTATATATGCCAATTACTAAAAACAATATGATGGCATAAAAGTTTAAACCATTTCGTTCTATGAGTACTGCTTACCGACTATAGGAAAACTTGCATGAAAGTAATCAATAAATGTTTGTGACTGCGTAGCTATGCAGTGAATTAAACGTTTGAAACACTGGAGCAAATGATTCTCTCTTCCATTAATTTACTAACGTGACTCCAAAATATTTATACTCAATAAATCGCAAGCTTTGTCCTAAAAAGGTGTCAGGTGTGTATGATATGATACTCAACACCTTACGAGATTAAGAAATGTGTAACAATAACAAGATCCTTATGTGTCAGTTTTATTTTGAAGAAAACTTATCTTTATTCGTGTTTCATTCTTCTATTAAGTTTTGGCTGTGCTGCTGCACTTTCTTTTGCGATATTACGTCTACTGGTAAAAATAATAGCATTGGATTAATCGCGACTATATATATATACATATATATATATATTCACTATAAATAACTTATATTTTCCGGTTTGGACCCCTCCCACTATGGTCGCGCAGTCGAATCCACATGGAGACTGTTTACTCGAGATTGTCGAGCAGATTTAAGGACACATTCATTCTCATATATTGGATTATGACCATCCGCAAAGTTGCTCCCATTCGTGTCTTCATATTCAGATTGTATTAACATATGTCTGTCTTTGTGAGGAACAGAATCTGGTACAGATAAACCCTTCTTCAGAAGAGCAGCTCTTAAAAGTCGAATTCTCCTATTTCTTGTCCTTTCACTCTGGGACAGTTCACAAGGATCATCTATTCCATATCCTTGGGCCGAGTTTATTTCCGCAAGAGAGATAGAATCATCGTGATGAGATGAGGCGCTATCACAACTTTTCACAGCTCTCGTACGACTTAATCGTCTTTTTCGTTTTTCAATATCCATCATCATTTTAAGTTTGATGAATTCCGGTTTAGGTCTCACTGCGGGTTTTCTCTGAACGGAGTCAATTGCCAAGCGCTTATTTGATGAAGCCATAGATGGAACATCCGAACAGGAGGACGACAAAGGTGCTATCATGTTCCTTGTCTTTCCCAAACTACGGCTTGGTCTCGAGAGAAATGTCCTCTTTGTTGCAAATCGCCTTTTCCATTTTAAAACGGATTCGTTAACGTAGGAGTTTTCGCTATGGCGCATATTTGCGGTTTCTGTCCAAGTTCGAACAATCAAAGAGGAATCTAAACATTCTTCTCGACTAACAGCGTATTGGCTATGGACGGATCCTTGTCTCGATAAATGGTCAAGATGTTCGTATGGCTGTGAGTATTCCTCCCCTTCAGAATCAGGACCATTCATTTCAGTTACATTTAAATAATCGTGTCGGTCCTCGACTTCATTTTCGTCTTCACTGCTGTGAGAGGTTGATCTTGGAAGAGAGTCCCTTGATACGCGGGTGACGTAAGTGGAAAGATCGACTAGATTTGGAATTGCCAAAGGAGTCAAAAGCGGGTATTCCCCCGAGTTTCTCTGACTAATGGGAGGAGGAAAATCACACCATGGAATTAAAGTGGGAGCCTGTTCAACATCAGTATTAAATCCTGTGAAGAAGGCAGTAATAAAACAATTAGTCCAATCTAAGTGTGGCTGGATGAAAAATTTTCACAACTTTGAGCAAACCTCTGATTTCACTTGCATTTCCTTGTCCTTTCCGAAGTTGTGGTGGGAAAGGTCATTTAATATTCGATTGGGGAGTGCATATACCCTGTTAACGCTGTTTCAGAAAAGTCAAGTTGCAAAATTAGGCTTAGCAGTCATCTTGTTACTTTTCTATTAGCCATTGCACTTTACTTGTTTCATATGCAGAAAAACCTCATGTAGCTAGAACTTTCCACGAATTTATCTACGCAAAATTATTTCTTCTAGCAACATGTTGATGTTTTCTGACATGTAAACAATAAATTTCACTGATGATTTACATGTGATCACAGCTTCATTGTTATATTCCTTTGATTATGTTCCAATCACCACATCGCATCACATGGAACAATTCTGATTACAGTTGTTTATTTTCGCAAAGAAGTGAAAGGTATTTGTTTTAGGATAATTTGCATCGCTTGTCTTCCTTACAAAGGACACAATTCGTCAATATGGGAAGATGGATGCTTTCAATTTTAAACAATAGCTAAACGTGAAAAGATTGTCCAATTCAATACTTGAACAAATAAAGGACTGATGTGTCATCTTGCTTTACAAACCTTTTACGAAAGATATAGAGTATAGTAAGATAGCCCGTTATCTTATAAAGCAACTGTCCTGTAATCTATCACGTTTAATGAGTTTTAATGAAAGTAGTTAATATTTTTGAGCAGATGAGATGACGTTTAGCACTAAGAATTCAGTAAAGGAAAAATCAATTAAAGAAATATTGTTTTATTTCTAATATCGAAGTTTCCTTCCTACTCAGTGAAATTAGCGTACGGTTTACATAAGGGTAACACTAAATACAGCAAAGAGACTAGTGAGATGTATTTGGGTTAAGACAACAAATTTATGAAATTTTCTGCATCAATTATGCCAATTCGTTAGTATAACTGTAACGTAATGTTGCAGTTTTGCAATCATATAAGGTCATTCATATTTTGCAAAAGGACATTCATGATAAGGATATTTTATGATCTAAGAAAACATGTAAAGTTCGATGCATTACAACTTAGTTTAACCAACAGGAGTAGCTTCAAATTTAATCTTGAAAAATGGCGACTATTTTAAACGCAAATTTTATGCAATTATAGTTATGGAAAACAACATTGTTACATTGAATTGAAGTAGCTTATTTAAGTTATTGCAGCAGCGTGATTTGAAACCGGGTAAGATAGCTGCATCACAGAATAACAGTCCATTGAAATAGTTAACTCATGTGTACTTTGACAGGAATGACGGTGTAATACGTCTTCATAACTTACATTGATATTCCTCCACCCCTTCACAAACACAACCCATGCCACTATCCGAGAGTAGATTCGTTGTATAATAATTACTGAAAAATATTTACTTTGCTATTGTGAGTTTGTTGTTTTTGTTTTCTTACTTATCTCTTAAAGTCTCGATCTCTGTAACTAACCTGTTTATATGGACAAAGTTAAATCTGATCTATAATCATTTATCTAGTTGCCGTCTATGGTATAAGTAATATCAATTTTGTAATGAAGAACTGTGAAGCGTTCGTAGTAGGAGTACCTTGTAATTTGTCGGTCACTTTTGTCAAGTCTGACTTTGGCCATTTGGTTTTAAGTTATGTTAAGTTCACGTTATGTTGTGTTTTGACGTGCTAGAATTAGTGCCTACTTAGAACCCCGAGGTGCAAAAAACAGGCAAAATTGCCCTTGTTTTTTTTGCACATGTTAGACCATGAAAGCACTACCTCGAACCTTCCATAATTCGACACAAAAGTATTTTCAATATGTCAATACCGTTGTTGTAAATTTATTTAATTTTCGCGCAGTTAACCTCCAGCATTAAGATTAGGCCTATAGCTTAGTGTTAAGTGTACGCCCGTTCTTAACGCCATTTTGGCTACTCAGTGAGGTGGCTCGGTTTGTGTATTCCGCGTGTTTCCCATAAATAATTCCATGCTACAGAGAATTACCTAACTCGCTTATTGACATTTGAACTTACCAGAGTCGTCCACTTCTTTGTTATAGTTTGACTTTCTGTTGTAAAAGAGAAAAGTATCAGTAGCACGTGGAATTATTGTATTAACAAGTTACTTTGCATTCTTTTATGGCGCAGGAGTGAAACGTCTTTCTCTGGTGGAAGGGTCTGAACGTTGTTTCGGACAACCTCACTAGGAGAGGAGGCTAAGGACCCAAGGAAATTTCAAATATTCGAGCAAATATGTATTTCATATTACTTACAGACTGAGAGAACAAAGACTTTCGCTTCGAAGTTTTAGAGTATTTTAGGGTTCCTGGTTAGATCATGCAGTTTAGTTAGAAGTTCAAGAAAATAAAAAGAAAGTAAATAATGAGATGTTTCGGGCGTATGTAACAGACTGATTGAGCAAATGTCTGAATACCGTATTTGATGGTCCTTAGATACAGTTAAACCTTTACCGTTGTTTGGGTCCTTTTGGACCCATGCGGAGAGCTCGGCTGTCACACATCTTTACTGTTTCACGCGGAGCTCGAAACTGCGAGTAGCTACCCGGAAATTCGGCCACAACAGCGAGAGAGACAATAGTTTAAGGTCACGGGGTCAATGGCCTACGGAAGCCGATGCGAGGCGGGCTACGTCCGCTTTTCCGCCCACTCCCGAGGCGCGCAAATATGCCCCGATCGGAGCACAACGGTAAAGGGTTAACTGCTACATTCGAGTGAATTGTACAGGAAATTCTCGATTCTTGACCTGGGTGAACTGAAACATAATTCCTTACACCACATTCTTGACTGTGGGTTTTAACCCTTAGCCCCCCCCCCCGTCTGTGCCTTTGATTAATATTTTGTTATATAGCAGTTCGGGGGTAATCACTTTCGGGGGAAATCAATTTTCATCCCCTCGGGGGAATATTTTGCCATGGATGGCGCCTTTTTTAATTTATTCCATCATGCATTGTGATCCTACCGCGCAAATTCAGCGAAGATAACGTTCAAAACAATCTAAGTTGCAATTACAATTGATTTTAGGAAAGAGAAATTCCGGCATTTCCGAATCTCTGTTCATAGGAGTATAAAGAAGTTTTGTCATCTTTGATTGTTCGTAGCACCGATTTTGAGATATCGTGCAAATTTGCTTCGTCCTTTGTCCTAAGCTTATGATAGATTCCACACAGCCGTAAGTTTTGTGAACGTTTTCCGCATAAATGTGTGCAGGCAGATTGTGCCAGCATTTTTGTTTGTAAATAAGTTGTTGAAGGTTCCTTATTGTTTCGCCCTTTGTGTCCAAGTATGATCTCACATTTGAGTATACACACACCTATTAAAAAAATCGACGACTGTGAAGAACTAGGCACTAAGTGCTCATAAATATTCATAAAGGTGAGACAGGAAAATTATCCCCCGATCTGAGGAAACCTAATGTCCCCCGAACTGATAAGAATAAGGTTTATTAATTGCATTTCGATGGCAGCAATTGCACACGCTATATCATTCATGAAGTGATGGAACTGTTCTGTTATGCTTCATTAATTGTAGTTCTTGGAAACGCAATTTCAGTGAATTGTTGTATTTCCTCACCTTCGATAACGTTCCAGAAGTGGCTCAAAGTAACCGTTTCTTTTTACGTAGTAACCTGCAAAAACTCCACCAACTGTAACCCACGTCACCACAGACACAACCACTAGGGCGACAGCGTAACCTAAAGAGAAAGTTGACTGCAATTTAGGTATCGTATATGAGAATCCAACAGAATTTTAAACAGTTTATAATTATTTGGGCCTCGTTTCCATTCTTTAGTGACAGAGCATACAGGACCTAATAATTTATGACCGTAAACTTCGGGATGGGGACTTCCCCTGAGATTTCCAACTCTTAAATACACTTAGGGTCAAGTTATGGTGGCGATCTACGTATAAGGAGTGTTTCAACTGCCCCTAGAGTTTTGCCAAGTCCAATGTCCTGTAAATAGACAACCTTATGATCCAAATTCCAGTGCTATCAATAGGCTGTGGTTGTCCCTGTGACCCACAGGTCCTTTAATTCCCGGCTCCAAATACATTTGTATAAATTATGATAAATCTTCTTTTTCCGTACACTTTTCTCACTAGCGGTTAACGTACTATGCTTGTATGGCAAGCGGTATTGCGTTGTGGTGTATCTTACCTGGACATTCGCACCGCTTAGAGTCTTCATTACAAATGCAGCCAATGGCACCCCTTAGACCACACCCATTACCACAGAAGCCAGCAGTCTTGTTTCTTGCTTGATTGGCTATTGTTGTCGATGACACGTCGTAGTCATTCTCGTGCTGAAGAATGGAAACAAAATGGTTTATTAATTTCAACATCTTTTTTTTAAGTGTACCTTAAAGTAAAAGAAATCCAAAATATTTCCTAAACAGCATGAAAAAATGAATTCTAACTCTAATGTTCATCGGAAATTCTAAAACCGAAACATAAAGTGTTGAAATTTATTCACTTAAAACAAATTAGTCCATTGTACAATAATTTGTGTATTTCTTGTTGTTCAACTTACTTTACCTGCTTTCAATTGTTTCTTTTTAAAATAAAAACGTTTTTAGGACCTTGGATACTTCATGTTTGCTTGTCTAGCATGTTGCATTCAGGGGGCATGTATAATTGCATTTCCTTATAAGAATAAAAGTGCTATCACACCTTGGTACAAGGTGCGGTAACTTTCAGGAACACAAAGAAATACAAAGGTTGTCATTTGAGTTGTACAACAATGACATCACAAATTATTGCACAATGGACTAATTTGTCTTAAGAGAATAAACTTCAAAAATGTATATCTCGGCTCAAAAATGTCTCATGAAGATGTCAGTTGGACTGATAGAATTCATTTTTTTCATGCTGTTTAATATATATTTTTGATTTTTTTTCACTTGAGGTGCTCTTTAAATAAAACGTTGAATTCAACATAGCAAATATTCATAACGGAAAACTGCCTCGTGCTTACGATGTTTCTACTTCACTGCGTCTCCCACACCAGGTGTTTCATTTGTTCACAAATTTTAATGGTTGTTCACATTTCTTGCCAAACGATGAAAGAACACCTTTTAATACAGTTATTGAATTTCACAGGCCAGAACTATATCTAACCCTAAAATACTGTGCAGAACCAACGGGCTGAGGATGCAGTAATCTATAAAGCTGTTAGACAATATAGTCCACTTGAACACTATTCATCAAATACATATTACCAGACTTTTCTACACACAAAATAGAGGGCGACATGTAACATTATATCTATTGCCTTTAATATTGAACGTAACTTAGTTGCATACTATTTACGAATTGAGCAGTCGATTGCAACAATCGTGTAACCACAATAATGAAAATAACGATTGATTTGTTTTCGCCAAACAGCTCTTCGTTCTAAAGGTTAGGGGTTTTTAGAAATAAAAACTATTGATTCAAAATAAAAAAAGAGAACCAATTGTGGTGGATATGGATAAAATCCATGTATTACCAGCATAATACGTGTGGTAGAGATTTTGGAACCAAAACCTTGTAGAGGCCAATCTTGTGTAAACGATTTGTCTTGTACCTTCAATTAAGTCTTCATAGTCCGGGTATTACAGGTAAGTTTTTCATGTGAAAATTATTTGTGTACTTTGCAATGAAATGCTAACTCACATCGTTGTCGATGTCACAAGTACCCGTGACCTTGTCACAAGAATCCCCTCCAGGACAATTGCACCTCTGTCGACATCCCCATCCATAATATCCAGATTCGCAATCGTCGTCACAGGAAAGTCCAGTTCTTCCCCTTGGGCAGACACATCGGTTGTTGATATAAGGACTACAGACCATACCCTCAGGACATGTTAGCCTTTTGCACCGCTGTAGTACAGGTTGGGTTTCTGTGAAAAAACACACAAACGTAAACGACGACTATACAATCCTAGTACAATACAATTGTGTCAATCTGCCGTCGGGACCTTTCTCTTCAGTAACCAAATCGTCACAGTGATATTACGTTTTCTTTTCCGAGTAATTTACAGAGAGTCCATTGGTACACATGAAACTGTAACAAAAACCATTTGCATTAAGTTCTGCACACTTTAGAAACGTGACTTTACCGCTCTTACTACAAATTTCATTTTTAATGGATAGCAATGGAGTTGACCCCTTGTCACTGTCACATGAACCAAACTAGAATCTAATTAACTGCAAGCAAAACAAAATGGTTGATGCGTTTTAGGCACAGACGTTGCAACATTTCTCACAAATACTAAAAAGCCTACTTTCCTCCAAAGTGGGACGGGAACAGCACCTCCTGTCACACCACTCCCCCCCCCCCCCCATTTCATACTCCGCATCCACACACCTTGTGACGCAATTCTAGCTAAACGCGGAGCTCTGTCACAGGAAGCCAAAACCTTTAAAGTCACAAATAGGCGATTTGGAAGAGTCGATTGTTTCTTAAGCAAAGGAAGAAATCTCTCAAGGAAAAATTGCAGTCTTCTCTCTAAGCCTTGTTTAGCAACGTAATGTTTTAAAGAGCTTATTAAAACGGTGAAACTGAAATAACAAATGTGTAAAGTATAACCGCAACAACTTTAATGTACGAGTGTGAAATAAAATTGTTTTTTCGTTTTACCCAACCTTACCACTTCCTCGTGGTCTTTGGTTTTTCTCTTTGGCTCAACTACTGATAATTGTGTTGCAAATCATACTAACCGTGACCCTTACTCAAAAATCATGTATGGGCCATATGTGGAAATATACATCTTACCCATATCTGGTCCAGAAATGGAATTCGTAACTGGTTTTAACAACAATTGGGCAGAGATTACTTGATATGACACAAAGGAATATATGGCCCATATAAAAATTGTTATTGCTCAAATTTGATGTGGGAAAGATATGGTCCACATATGGCAAGTCCATATATGAGCCATAAATGGGAATTCATATCTGGCCCATATCTGGAATTCGTATCTGGCTTTGAAAAAACTGGGCAGATATAACTTGATATAACAAAAAGGAATAAATGGCCCAAATAAAATTTGATATTGCTCCAATGTTATATGGGCCAGATATGGTGCATATATGTCCCGTATAGGGATTCTATGTCCGGGCCATATCTGAACCATATGTCTGCATCAAAATTTATGATTCACTACCTTTGTGTAAAGCAAATCAGAAGCCTTGCATGGCTTTATCTAAAGTCCTCCCAACCCTCTGGCAAAGGGCCGTTCGGCGAAACTATGCTTGAAACTGCTTCCCGAAGAATCTAGTATGTCCAATAGAGAACAACACTTAACGACTAACCTCACTAGTAGGGCAGATAAGTGCATTTTCTTGGTTAAAATCTTTCACAAGTGAAAAGAAGTCCCGCATTTTGCACAAATATTGCCTAAGAGTTGTATTTAAGAAAAACAAGTTAGCAAATCAAAATTCAAAATGGCCGCCATTTCCGGTACATATTAACTATGTTTTTGGTACAACTTTGTAAGAATTTGTCACATGTATGTGATATGTATATGTCAAATTATATGTTTTCCAACACGTAGAATCCAAATATCCCATCTCCAAGGGTCACAGAAGCTTCCTTATTCCACCTGGGGTAATGGTAAGGTCAAATGGGTACTTACAAAGCCAAATTTACCTGCGTGAATATGGTACGTCACACACGTAGGTTTGCATAACACTCGTGTGCCGAGTATTGTAAAGTCTTAACATCCCTATATGCATTTATGCTACTGCTGTCACTTACTGTCTAATCATCCTCAAAAAAGGGGGGTAAGAAAGAAAAATCTCCTTCGTAGGGTTGTGCAATAAGAATGAATACCACATTTCTAAAGAAACAAGAGTATAAATGGTTTGAGAAAGTCGCAAAAGGAAATTATTAGGGACTTAGATGTAAGTACATGGAACTTGCTTCATCAAACGAAATCTTTACATTGAAGTGAACATCACATTTCTGTAACCTCTCATTTGAGATTAGGCACACTCAGTTTCTACAGTAAGACACGTAATAGACCAGATCAAGGACATGGTAAATCTCTTGATCCCTGTTCAAATACCATTATGGCTGCTGATAAGTCAATTTAACTTTATTCAGATCACACCTTGCAGCCTTATCATGAGGGTGTACAGTGGTTAATGCAATGAAGAAAGAGGTAGCTCCCTAGATATAATCAGCTTCAAACTTTTGTAATAAACACAAAGAGGGGGGGGGGGTCCACAATTTTGTCAATGTGGCCAGCAATCCTACTCATAATCAGATATGAGAAATCATTTTCAAGCTGTACTGCCATTCCCTGACAGAAATGATGCCATATTTCTTTTCCCATAACAACACATGCTATGCACTCCGATATAGCTGAAGAGTTCAATAACGGTAAATTTTTCATACACAAACCAAAAATTTCAAGAATGGCCATTGACCAGGCGCATGAGCCAGTCAATTATCAAGGCCAATTTGGGTGCAATCGGCAATACAGAACATACATTAGCACTAGGAAGTGGGATATTGACCCTGTAGTTAGTTATCTAGTCGTTAACTATGAAAGAGCATCAGTGATGAAGAAAGCAACTGCCATGAGTAGAGTTGGACGGCTTTAAAGTGGTCAATGATAGATAAAACAATTTTCAATGTTATAGAAGATTAAGGCAATCCTCTTTACAGGGACAGCAGAGATCTGATAAAGCTAGATGCAAACGATATTGCTCATGCCAGCGCAGCCAATCTGATCTCCAGACATTTTGAAAGTGGCAGAGCTACAATCTCGGACAAAACTGTTGGAACACCCCACGCCATTATGTTGTTTATGGCGTTGATTGCTATTTACACAACCTCTGTCCCCTTTGAAATGTTGTGTCCTACAGAAAATAGCGATTTACGAAACCCCGGTTCCCCAAAACAATGTTGGTTCCCGAAATAAATGGTGCGTCCCGAACTGACTTTACCATGTGCAACATTTTACGGGGAGTGGGGTGTCTCAAGTAGTTTTGTCTAAGGTTGTAGATTTCAAGAGTTCATGAAGGGAGTGGAAGGAGACTCTTCCATCTTCTACAAGGCAATCAAGAAAAATCGGATTAATGGTTTAGCCAGAAACCAATTTCTTTCGAAAATTTAAAAAAAAGGTTATACAAAAGATTGCCAACTGTTCTCTAGGCTATTCATCTCTTGACAGAACAGGGAAGGTGATTTCAAAGATTTTTCCATCATGAGAACCATCCATATCCTGCCGCCTTGGGTAATGAAGAAAGCTTCACTCATGGCAGAAATGTCAGCTCGCTGCTATTCCTGGCAGCTTGAAGCCACAGTAGCGACTTCAGACAAGGAACATATAACCTGATTGCATCATTATTGATGGTTCAGCAAAGGTAAACAGTCTGCCTCCAAGAACGTCAAAAGCTTTCAAAGAGTAATCAGCATTAGATGGTTTGCCCACCTTACATGTATGTGCTACCAAATACAAGAGCACATTGATTTTGACGTGCACCACCCATTTCGCCTGAGAAAGGTGCTGCCTGGTCTAAAGATTAAATACAGGGTCAAGTGAATACATGGAATGAAACGCACAGTAACGGGCATTACTAAAGAATACCAACAATATTATAATTGTTACAAAAGAGACGGTTTCGTCAGCAATCGCCCAGTCAATCTTGATGAAATTCTCCTGGCAGTAACGAGGAAGCATATACATGGATATTTATGCAAGGTAGGCAAGCAGTAGAGCTATAGGAAAGCCCCAAAACTATGATTATCAAAGTCAATGATACTAATGTTCTTGTCAAAGTGGTCAATATCGTGCCTACTTTTCAAGAGACTGATCAACAACTTTGGTTGGCCTTTGGTCAAGGGCAGAACCTAAGAGGGTTTCAGTCCGCGAGCTTTTTTTATCTATTGGATTGTAGAAAAGCAAAGGAATCCTATTCTTTCACTTAAATGTGTTAGGTTTCACTTGAAAGGTGTTAAACTGGTCAAATCCAAAACGGCAGCCATAGACCATGCGGAGAAGGGGGAAGATGTCGTCACCCGAAAGCAAAATTTATGAGACCAAGTGGATTTGGTCAATTTTGGGTCGCTGATTCTGAACGTTTAGAGCATACTGGCCATATCGGGGCTTTTCTGCGCCATTTTGACGTTTAAAGTTCGAAGGGCGCCCTCTCTTTGTCAAAAACCTTGTTACCTCAAATCTCACATCAGTCATTGACTGATGTGAGATTTTGCCCTTTTATGCTATAAAAGGATGTCTACTGAAAAAATAATGGGAAATATTAATATTCATATTAATATGCAAATTAGATAGGGTCAAAAGACATATTACAGTGTTAGCAGAAGAATAAGCCGAGGATTTGGTCACTGGAAATTCATCAAACTAAGCCTGCCAAACTAACACCACATGCTCGATGAAGAATGTTAACATTTGGTAACTTTCACTTTTTTCTTCATGTGCCGTAGTTTCCATAGCAATACAGAATTGTTTTTTTTTTACTAAACCCCATGCGGTTGTCTTGAATGACAAGGATATTATGTATCTTAAAATCCCAGGTCTCTCTATAAATGAGTAACCTTTTAAGAAGTACCATTTTTAACTGTGGCCTATATTTTTAAGAATCGGATACACGATTTGACCTTTAACCCTATCTAATTTGCATATTAATATGTATACTAATATTTCCCAGTGGTTATCAGTAGACAGGGCCGCTGTCTCTATAGGGTCTCATATTTAGGCAGTGTCATGGTCCGAAATTCCGCTTGACTGGATGTTTTTACAACTGAATGGAGGAGCCACCAGGCCAGTCTCGGACAGCATGAATACATGGAGCATGAATGCCTGGTGGGATTAGTCTTATAGAGTGCTTTCACGTTACGTCGCAACTGGAAACTACGCCCACTGCCGGGCAAAAATTAATACTGTCTTAGTGCAGCATTCTCACAGTGGGTTGTCGGCTGCTTCTCAGCTAGCTACACCAAAAATGTATGCTCATCAAAAGGGGCGGGGCTTGTGACGTAGGTGAAATCACTCTATAAGACTAGGCTGAAGACTATCTAAGAGGAGCGCCAACATCGTATAAATGCCTTTAAATGTGGCGAGTGGGTGAGTGGAGGTCCCATCAATTTCATAGGTGTCTGTTGGATTTGTGTAGACTTTGGTGTTCAGCCGCCCTTGGGTTTCAAAGTTCTTGAATTTGAATATCAATATAGTGAAGTCTATATAAATATGTAGCCGATTTGTAGGACGCTTCCATGTAAATTAAATTGAGGTATGAATTTTATTAATTTTATTTACTAGACTAGTGCAGAGAGTTCCGAGATGTAAAAAACCGAAAGCGAAACCAGCGAATGTTTTTAGGATAAGTCAGTATTTTGATTTTCAAGTTAGTACATGAAAATGTCTCATACTTCCGTCGAAGTTTGCCTCCCCCGTGGCGCATTCAATTTTGTAGTTAAAATTTACCGTTACAAAGTAATTTCTTGTTAGGGTGAGTATAAAGAGGTTGCCTAGGAATGCATGCAGTGGAAATTATGTGGTATCTCGTAGAGGCATTGCCTTGCATGTTTTATACAGGCTTCCCTGCACCTTGACGGTTGACCCATGCAAACTAACATATTGTGACAATCATCTCCCCTTGGGCTATAATGAACCTAATGACAGTATTGAAGAATAAGTTTATCTGATTTAACAGTGACAGCTTAGTAAGTTTCAAGATGTGAGTTAAGCCGTTCAGTTGTTGACATGATGTCACCTAGTGCTACTGTATCGGTCTTGCTGATCAAATATTGTCCAATATACGTATCTGAAGGGCGTTATTTACTAGTCAAGGTATGCAATGGGCTATGGCCCGAAAATAACAAATCAAAGTTGGTTTAACAACATTTTGCATAAAGAGGCTATATCAGAGCATCTGGTTCTGGCTAATTGCATCCAATTTTTTGATGCCTTCAAACCGACAGCGTCTTTAAGCTGACAGTTTATAGTAACCAACGCAGTAATCGATGCAGATGAGGGGGCTGCTTCTTCTTGAAACTCACTCGAGTAAATTGATCATCTGAGAGTAGAAATTTAACACTGATCAGTGTGGAGTTAAACTAGCACACTGTAGCTTTAAAGATACCACACTTATTTTTTTTCAAAATGGCGGACAGCTGCTGTCTTGGATGTAGGAGTTGAATGATCGATACCAAAGCTACATCAGGTTTACTCCAGTGAATTTGCCAAATAAGATGTAGTCGAAATCGACACTTAATTCATTACTCCAACTAATCAAGTGCCAGTTACATAACATTTTACCATTTTCAAAATGGCGAACAGCCGCAACCTTGGATCTATGTGTTGGAATGATACCAAATATACATCAGACTTACTTCAGTGAATTTGTCATGTAGGAAATAGTCAGAATCGGCACTTTATTCATCACTCTAACTCAGCTGGTGTCAGATATATAACATCTTATCATTTTCAAAATGGTGGGCAGCCGTCATCTTGGATTTAGGTGTTGAAATAATGCCAAAGGTACATCAGGTTTACTCCAGTGCATTTATCATGTTAGAAATATTTGGAATCAACAGTTTTGGCATCACCCCAGTTCATCTGGCGAAAGTTATTTAACATTTTCTCATTTTCAAAATGGCGGCGACGGCCATTTTGAATTATGTGATAGAACCACCTTTTTCCTGCTCCGAATTCGATAAATTTTTTCCTCTTATTCACTACATCCAACAGCATAGAAAACCATTAAAAGACTTTTTGTTGCAATTTTTGGGGGTCAGGCTATAAATGGACCCGTCTACTATGCCGGCTTGCTCCCAATACAGCTGGTCCTGTTTGGAAGTTACTTTGACACAGTTGATGGGTATAACCATGGAAGAACTTATGAATTTAAGAGAAGAATTAATTGTCACATTTTGCTGGTGCGTGAATTTCGTTAATTTGTTGAGTAGTACGCAAATCATTTAGTATGCTATCTAATGTTTTTTTTTGTTGTTGTTGATGTTTTTTTTTTTTTTTCGTTTAGAGTATTATCAGAATTTAATGTAGACATGTAACGTGTTGGTCTGCTTTATTGTTTGAGGAAGAGAACGCTTGTCAAACTCAAGCCATCTCTTCCTCCATGCAGTCAGTCTCAGGTATTTCCTTGAAAACTGAAGCACATTTAACATGTGACACCATAACACTTATAGTAGTTAACAATTAGGAATGACATTTCTTTCAGAAACTCTAATGATTCTTTAACACTTTAGATATGCATTCAGCGCATGATAAGGTTGTCATGTTTTTTTTTTTCTTTTGTGGGGTTTTTACACCATGTTACGAAGCCATAATTTTCTGGACTAGGGATTCAAGTCCCTGTCTGTGACTGTGAGGTAACGCGTTTGGCTACATATTCGACTCCTGTGAGGTAAGCATTTATCTATAGATTCTCGGACGAAACCAAATATTTTCTGTTAAAAGGAGAGATATGATAGCCTTTCCTGTCCGCCGCTTAAATAAACACCTCACGCAATGAATGCCCAAAGAGTTATAAATATATGCCACTTTACGACCAGTAAGACAACTTGCGAAATGTATGAAACATTCATATCATTTACAACATAAATTCCGGTATACCTCTCAGATTAACAACATCTAACATCTGATTTACCGGTTTAGGTTAGTTTTCCTTGATGGGTGATAACCGATTGGATTAAAAAATCCCACCTTTTGAGCCGACAGGGAGAGATATTTGAAGCAAAGTTGTAATATTCTCCAAAGTTGTCATACCTTCATCTGAACGTTTGCCCTGCACCATATTTTCTGCCGTTCTCTGTTACTGAAACGGGTGCCGTCAATAAACAAACACACTGCTGATCCCTAATCATCTTAGATTATGTATGACGCTTCTGACCAGCATAGATGTAATGGGAATTACCAGGAAATTTGGCTTTTCCGTCGAGTAACTAAACTTAGACATAAATGGATCAGGGATTTCTAGAGAACCTCCTCTCACGACGTTTAATAATAGAACCAAAAGAGCAATTACATGATGCCTTCATTCCAATTGCAATTAGCCTAAGACCTTTTCTGACCTTTAAAATTCCTTCTCACTGAATTGAGACTTACTCATGCCTGGCGAACCACCGTCATTTTAGCCATGTGCCTTGGTAAAGATAATAAAAGATCACATCTTTGGCCAAGGTCATAAAGATATTCAAGAAACTGCCACCTTATCCTGATCATAGCAGTACTACTTCCTCGTACTATTTTTTTCTATAGACTCTGACTATATGAGTCAGGCGCGGATCGAGACATTCCAAAAGGCGGGGGGGGGGGGGGTTACTAAACAGAAATCAGGGGTGTGAGGAGTTGCACTGCTAATTTCCCGTATGTTTTATCGTTTATGTTGCAAAAAAGCGAAGCGTGAAGACGTAAAAGCCCCCTCCCCTCTTTGATCAGCGCCTGTGATTGCCGAAGGACAGAAATGGATACTATCTCCTTACAGCTGTACATGATATTAATGGAGGAAGATATTAATTCAGTACGACATTGTACTAGGACATAATGAGTACCATACCACTGGAGTTTGCCGAGGAAACAAACAGTTGGTCATCAGTGGGGAAAGTTGGTTAAGTTTAAAGGATATATTTTATATCCATTCAAAACAAAACCTTGTTGTGCATTTAGTCATATAGGTCTTGTTGGATGTTGATTGTCGGCCCAGTTTCCAACCAATTGGTTCAAGTCGAGCCGACCACGGCATTTTTCCAGTTGTGGCTCACATACTACAACTACTGGAAATCTATATTTTCTCACATAGAACCATTGAACCATTTGAAGTTGATCCCACAGAGGACGGAGTATTAAAAACCAAATAAAAAAAAAATTGATTAAACAAAAACTAAGGTCCAAAAGGTATAATTTCAACGTTTTTGTCTAACCAATATGTTTAAACAGGACCAATATTTTACCTAGTTATGGTTCTCTAGATTGTTTGCCCTACTTTATTGCTTATGATGAGCACTAAGCATAATGGATATGACTCGGCCAGATGTCGAGCTTCAGTTAATGTTATCTCCTATTTCTCTGTCCTCTTTCATTACTTAAGATCATGTGGAGGCTTGTCTGTGGAACCAGTAAAGATGAATTGTTTCATAGTATATTAATTTTTCAACAAAACAATAACTACATACGTTGATTTCGAAAAAACAACCAATATAAAATTACACAAAGAGTATACAGCCAGTCACTCAACGTTCAAACGGTGTACATTCAAACAACAAATTATGTGGCGAAACGATGATCTTGCCAGTATAGTGTCTGAAAGTCAAAGGATGATCGAAGCGAAATGTAATGTAATGTTGTACTATAGGACTTCCAGTGTAATGTTCTGGAGGCAGACATTCATGGCAAGTGGTTGCAGCACCCAATTTGCAGTCGAGGGGTCTTGAGTTCGAGTCCTGTGCCGAGTCAGAAGAGCTTAAAAATGGAACCTACTGCTATTGTGCTTGCATGGTGCCCAGCCAAAGCAATGGAGTAGGTAAACAAACCAGTGAGCCATAACGGTAAAACGGTCGTGGTCGGTCTTCATCGAAACCACTTAGTTAGAAACATAGCCGTAAAACGTCATCTTACTAAAAATCCATGATCTGGAATTGAATCCGGTCAACGTACGTTTATAAGTTGTTCTTAACATCGCCCAAGTGACACACATATTCATTCACTCAGCGCAAATGTAGCTTAACCTCAACAATGTCATGTAGACAGGATGTGAAACATGTCGCTGACTAATTCGTGCTAATTTAAGACAGGGAGTAGTTTCTTTTTTATCAAGTCTGTACCATAGTTTATCAGGGCAGATGATTCATGTAAATGTGAAATCAAACCTAATCACCTAAGTCACTACTTGTCAGGTCACTCAGCAGTATTTGGTTTTGCTAGTGTGAAATCTTTTTGACCTAGGCTTATAAGCTATCGTACTGAATCACCTGATGCTCAGTCCAGATTGTGTGCCTATAGTTAGGATCATTGTAACGATTTCTGTCTAAGAGGCCTACAGAAATCTTTCGCTCGGCAATTAGCTGCTTTGTTAACAACTACGGCACAGTTTTCCTGAGGATACCGGCATATATATATGCCCACTGCCACTTATTGAAAGTCTTTAACAAAAAGTTCAAGCGGTTTAAAAAAAATCAGAAACGTCCAAGTTATTTGTTCCTCCTTTATTTGTGCCACACAATCAATTTTGCTTTGCTTGAATAGGGTGTACATAACATTGGATACATTTTCCCATTTTCCAATTGTTTTTCGAAAATAAATTTTTAAACAACTTTTCATTTGATCCCTATTGTCCATTAAATTTTGGGACTTAAACTCAGGGTTAACCATAAATTTTAATCTCGGTTTGCTGCTTCAAGCTAGTTGGAATTGACAATGGAAAATTTCATATCAAACCAGGTGGATGTAACTGTTTCTAACTTATTTTCAACAAGGTTCAAACCCGAACTCAACATTATGACACCAAATTGAATCCATGTAGTTTACCTGGAGTTACATGTCTGCTAATGTTCGTATAGACAAGTAATATACGGGTTTGAAATGTATGTTCTTTTTATGTTCTTTTTATACTGTGGTCGGATAAAAATGCACTGATTGACGAAATCAAAAATAAGAAAACAATATTCAAAAATGTATAATGAAATCTAAATTAATTAAGCATATTTTGCAATCTTAATAAGCTGAAGTAAAGAAGGCTCAAGCGGGTGGAAAGTATGCAATTTCTCTCATTTTTTTACAAAAGTTATCAGTTAATTTATGGGGACACGTTTAGTGATCAGGACAAGCTTAAACCTTCAACGGTGCTTTACAAAGTTGCCTATGAGTAAAATCAGCAAGGTTCATGAATATATCAGCTAAGGTTCTTACCTCTGACGCATTTTCCATTTAGAAAAACCCATCCTTTGCAACACCTGAGTGGTTCTTTATCTCTAGAAGAAGAAAAGAACATTAAAAAGGTTTAATAAAGAGTAGTATGGGTTCCTGGTTGCTATCTAAAAACTTAAAAAATCACGATAGATAAGTCTGGGCCAAGATCGTACCATGGAGATTGCTGAAAATGTAGCGAGCGATACGCCTCTGGAAGGAAAACAACTTGTTTTACAAATGCGAAATTGTACGCGGTTCGTTGCACACAATTAATAAAAAAGTCAATCAGTTTGCCTTTATTTTACTTTTTATGTTTTAAAATCTCCTTATGGCTGAGTTCTTGAATAATTTAAATCAAGACCGGTAGGTGATGCTGGTGACATATCATTGTCATATTGTTATTCAATGATCTCAGTGCTCCAAGTAGTAGATTAAATAATATCGATTGTTATGAGGTAAGCTTTTCTGCTGGCGGCAGAGTGTGTTACAGTTTTTGTCGAATACATATCTTACTGTTCCGTCAAGGATTTTTTCGTCTAATTACTGCTTTCTTAATTTATGTCTTACTTTGAAGATGATTACTACGGCTAGCACGTTTTTAGATTTGACTCCTCTTGTATTTGAAGACGGGCACTCGTCAATTCTTGGTTATCATACTTGAATAATGCCGATGGAGAATGATGTAATCACTTAGTAGGACTAGAGAGTGTGTACTGCCAGTGGCTGAGGTTTGGTTTTCTCTGAAAGTATATGTCCTGTCTCGGTTTGGTACTAAATTTCAACATATGGGTCTCAAGACAACCGCTGTTACATGAAAATGGATAGCAACCAATAAATATTTGTACCTGTTTTCTCATATTACTAGCGCAATAGTTAGACGTCATATTCTGTCTTTCTCCCTTGCGCCTTGGAACTTTCGATACTTTCCGAGTTGAATCTAGGGTCTCTGGTGAGAGGAGGGTGGTTTAATCTGCGAGGGCACATATACAGGAGTTTCCAATGAAAGAAAACCCCTTCTAATAGTGTCTAAGATATGGAAAAGCCAATTATATGGGTACGTAAGTAATATTCGCGTATCCTGACTTCCGAAAATAAAAAACATATACATTAAGAATATGCTTTGATCGAAGTAAAGTGGTATCGAACTGACTTTGCCGTGGTCATTTCGTTAGGCATAGAAGAGCAAATTAACGTTTAAAAGGGCTGTTGCGGCTCACAAAAGGGACACGGTGGTTTGTGAAACCCTTAAAGGGGGACTGAACAAACCCAGTCCGCTCCGCGGAGTACTGTCCATAGTAGCCCAGTAGCTTTACGAAACTTTTCTGGTGGTTCCAGCAAAATGTTATAACTGAATAAGGATTATGTAAAGTTCGAAAAGATATGTATTTTAGCTCACAGGACCTGTCTTATATATCGCAATGCTATAGCCTGCCGTGGATTGCAATTAATTGATTATTTAAAGGCCCAGTTCTCTCACCGCAAACAGTTCCAATTCTCCTAATATTCTTACTGAAGCCCCTCCCACATTTGTCTGAAATTCATCCTCATCTACATACAATCTCAGTTTATTGCTTCAAGTTGAGTATAGAAAAACTCAATTTACATAATCAAAACACTCTCAATACCGTTCATGCTGTGTAATATAAGCTTTAGTACTCTGCATTGTTTGAATTAGCTGTCAGTCAAAGAGGTGAGCCAATTGAGATTTTCGGTCCCCCCGTACCAAAATCGTAGTTTCGGGCGAGAGGTTTGGCCCTTTAAATCGTATCGATTTTCATTGTGTGGTGTAGCAGCCCTCCCTTAGCCCATGAAAACCAGGGAGCTGATAGATCCCTGGAAAAACAAAACACATTACTAGTGTTGACATGGAATGTCTGTTTATGGTTTTACAATTTTATTTGAAGATATCTTGTAAGATGAAATACAAGAACCACTGAATTAAATTAGTTAACCTGGCTGTTCTATTTCATACATGACTCTTTTTTAGAGTCATGTATTTTGGCAAACAATTCCACGTTTATTTTTGTACCCTGAGAAGGCCACATTTATATCGTGAAAGAATGCTAAAGACACCTGGATGCATTAGAAATATGAGGACATGAGAAATATTAAGTTTTTCTGTCAAAGTATAGTACTGCACATTCTCAAAATAAAAAGGTAAAATTTCATTCATTGGAAGAGCAAAAGTTGTAAAATGGAGTGAGAAAATACCCTAATGGAATGAGTTTACACTTTTCACTCTATTACAAAAGACTGAGTCCAGAGGAGTGACTGAGTCCTCCTTGTACTCCTTGATTTTTAGTGTGCACAATTAATGGTCTACTCTCGTTACATCGGTGGTGTATATGAACATGTATACACTTGAAACTTTAGTGTAAGTGGACATTTTTGAAGCGGTCCGTTCAGTGGCGAACCCTACTGCAACGTCTTGGACAGTTTTTTTTTAAGTTATATGATTAAGTCCAGATTAAAGTTGCGCAAATTTCACTCCGAAGGCTCCCCCAAATATTTGATAGGTGCAAGTGATAGGGCATGCAAAGGAGTATAGTCATAGAGAAATGCAAACGAGAAGATACTACAAGCTCGGATGAGACATGAATGAACAAACGAAAGAACGAACGAACGAATGAATGAATGAATGAACGAAAGAAAAAGAAATGAATGAATATGAAATTAGAAATGAATGAATGAATGAACGAAAGAATGAATGGATGAATGAATGAACGAATGAATGAATGAATGAACAAACGAATGAATGAATGAACGAAAGGAAAAAGAAATGAATGAATATATGAAAAAAAATAATGAATGCATAAACGAAATGAATGAATGAATTGACGTATGAATGAATGAATGAATGAATGAATGAATGAATGAATGAATGAATGAATGAATGAATGAATGAATGAATGAATGAATGAATGAATGAATGAATGAATGAATGAATGAATGAATGAATGAATGAATGATTGAATGCATTTGAGAGTAGAAAATATGTAGTAACTACTTCGGATGACTTAAGTAGCTTTCCAAATGGTTACAAATCTAGTTGTATGAATGGGTCTCGTTACTAAGGAAATGTTGATACATAGTCTATGGTTGTCAAGGTAAGCTTTTTTGAAAACAAGCAAAGTCAACTAAACTGAGGGTAGGAAACTGTAATTTAGAACTTACGGCTCTTGGGGTTGTCAACCGGGAGAACTTTGACAGTTTCGGCAGTGTATATTTCAGTCAATGGGTTTATTCATCGTCAAAAATAGACCATGCTATGTCATCGTAGAAACTTTTGACACAGATGCACGGCAGGTTACGTAGGATCTCTACGGTCTTGGATATGTGACTTGCATGTTTATATCATCCCTGTCACCTCTCTACTTAATGAAGTAGGAGATATTCAATTAAGACAAGATTATGTTCCAATTTATTATCGTTCTCTTAAGCAACCCACAATGAATCACCCACTGATACCCTGATGGAAGGTACCGGGGAACCATCGACGGTTTTATGGTGCCATGTCGGGCCAGTGTCGGCTTCGGCATTGCTGTGGCACAATGGCGGTGATCCAGCGTTGGCTGGAGGGTGGCTATTCGGCAGAAATAAAGCCGTGAAATTCTGTCGATGGTCTGACGGTGGTAAGAGGATGACAAATCGGCAGCGGCAAGTAGGTGGCATGCCATTGTCCGACCACCGACGGATAGGCAGTGTCATACCAGCAGAGGCAACGGCGTACGTGGTAAGCCGTTGTTGGTCCTCTGGTGGCTTAACGGTGATATGGCGGCAGCGGCAAAGTAAAGGAGCATGCTGATCACCAATAGCTGAACAGCGGTACAAAGGCAGAGGTATTTTCAGCTTGATAATTCAACTGTGGCGAGCACGTGGCACGGGTGGGGAGGTGACGGCAATCCTATGGTGGTCCGGTGAAGGTAGTACGACGACATACAGGCTAAGTTAGCGGCCGGAGACATGCCACGAATAACCTGCCAGTAGCTTAACAGTCGCCCATTTGACCATCAGTTGAAGCTTTTTTCAGATCATTAAAGTCGCTGGAGCTATAGTTACTGGAGAAAAGCAGAAAAGGTTACAGGCACCAGTCAGAACGGACAAATACATGATCGAGAACTGTACAATGCGTTCCTTTTATTGTTTGCTGCACAATATCACCTGTTAACGGTCAGGTTCATACTTACCCAGCCAACATGCCCAGCTGGGCCCCAACTGGGTTCCAGCTGGGCTACTTGCTGGGCCCCAGCTGGGGCCCATCCGTGTTTGTCAGGTGTTCCCACTTGGGGCCCAACTGGGCTAGCTTTTCCCAGCTGAAGCCCAGCTGAAGCCCAGCTAGGCTTCAGTTATTGAAGCGGGGTACAGCTGGGCTTCAGCTGTGCTTCAGCTGGGCTTCAGCTGGGCTTCAGCTGGGAAAGGCTAGCCCAGTTGGGCCCCACATGGGAACACCTGACAAACACGGATGGGCCCCAGCTGGGGCCCAGCAAGTAGCCCAGCTGGAACCCAGTTGGGGCCCAGCTTGGCATGTTGGCTGGGTATGTGTGCGCTTACGATTTAAGGCACACTCTGTATGAGAGGTTAACGGATTCAGAATGAGAAGACAACTATGTTTGAATATTCTGTACTGACGACACAATTTGAGTTTGAAATTTTATGTTGTTGCCTCTGTTCATTAATTTGCATGTTATTGAAGATTATCTATGAGTTCCATGTGTTGTGATTTTAAGAGTTGGCGGATAAATTTGGTTGTAATACCGTACAGTACGCTTTTGGCCAGATCGGTCTCTACCCTTTCTTTTATATTCATCTCAATTTAGTTTCATCGTCCGCGACCTGGAAAACCACCGTTGCATGCGTCATGAGCGCATAGGTACTACCGAAAAGGCTATACATGTAGGTAATAAGAGGTGTGCTCTACCGATAGCAATCGATTTCTGTATTAATAATTGCTCGTTTATACTTTGCATATCCTCAAAATTTTTGCGCTCTCCGTGCGCTTGCAGTCTCATTGATGTTTTTTCCACTTGCATATCAGACATTCACGTTTTATAGATGTCTTTGATTATATCGATTGTTCGTGTGCATAGGGCAGCAGGTCTGGTTATGAATGAGCACAACATTTAGGAATTTGAAGAAGAAGAATCGTCCCCTACTATGTTTTAATGAAATTTGTAATATTTAGTGAATGACCAGCCTGGTAGGATTAACACATTTTAAAGAAAATGTCTCGGTGCACAGTCTGCATACATCTTTTTTCAGAAAAATAATTGATTTCTTACACAAAATTTCGACACGAGCACATCACACATACAAAAAGCGTTTCGACCATTTCGTATTTAGATGAAGTAAAATCACATTGAATTTTGTTAGATTAGAGACTTCAATCTGGAATTAGAGGTACAATCCCATCCTCTCTGTCTGCAGATAGTGTATAATAAGGTGTCGTTCGAAACTTCGAAAAGACATCACTGTTCTTTGTATCAACAATCCTACACCAGTAGACCTATGCCACAGCGTCTCAGTAGCACCAGTGGGTACCATCCCTCCGCCCCTCGGTCTGTGATTTTCCTGCAGTATATGGAAGTGTGCTTTGATCAGTTTATGGATTTATTTTACCTTCTTTCATCACAAATGTTTCCCTACTGTTAGAAACTTTGTACAAATCCTTCGAAAACTATCACAATTGGCGTTGTGATTCTATTTACTTATACAACATACCCGGTATTTTAGATTCACATTGACCGTATAGTCCGTTGAAGTATTACCCACACGTTCAAAACCATGTTTTGAAAGCTTTGGAGTTTCCTAGTATCTCAAGATTTGAAAGAATTTGCACCTTTTTACATCTGGGCTCCCTTTCCCAGATACACATTGGCGTAGCTATAGGTGGCAGGCAGCTCTGAAAAAATGGAGAAGTCGGAAATTTGCCATTTGTGAAACTAGTCTACTATATGGTTTTGACTACTCATGAAATTCCAAAAATCCGAATTTTCTCCAATAAAAGCTCCATTTTTGTCATTATTTGTTTCAAAAAGGAAAATTTTCCGCCCGCTTGGGGCACCGCAAATTGTAATCCTAAGCAGAGGTGATCGCTCATATCTTCAGTTTGGTAAACTTTCCCGAGATCTGGGGGGTGGAAAAATCGGAAATAGGCTACAAGTGATACCAGTAACTTTAATAAACTTTGTTCATAAAATTCCAAATTTTCTCCAATAAAAGCTCTTGACTAAAAATGTCGTTGGAGAGCCCCATTGCGTAGGCGTTGGAAAACATGAAGCAACAATGGTCTTTGGTCTCCGCTCAATCTCAGATTTGCCAACAGAATGTGCAAATTCTTCACTTATCACCCAACTTTTTAAATATCCTTACAGGAAACTCAGAATCCAGATTTTTTTGCAATACAGGCTGCATATTTTCAAATTTTCGAAAGAGGACAAAAATTTTAGGGCACTTCGCTCGCCGCAAATTACGTCACAAGTTCAGTGGTGTTCACACTGAAAAAAAACGAAAACATATGGATGCTTACCCCCCCCCCCTTCCCGAAAAATGTGTAGCTACGCCGCTGTGAGCTGTGACATCTCTTTCAGAACAATTAACAGTGTTCTGTATCATACTCCCCACCAGAATTATCCAAGTGTGAATTCTAAAGGTAAATTCTTAGCATAAGTTACCTTACTAAAACGGGCTGACATGGTGACATAAGATATCAATAGCAAACCACGATAAAATTAATGCTTTAATCAAATCTGTTATGGGCAAAGAGAGATTTCCACTATGAAAAACGCTAAACCTGAATTAAAGAGCGGGCCCTTGTGAACAGGTGAACAAAGTAGGTGTGGACAATTTAACTCCCAATATTTGCCATTGTTTTCAAACAAGTGGGGATCGCTGTTACTGTACCTCATTCGTTGCTGTGATCAGTGTGATGTTTCAAAAGTAAATTGGGAGAACATCTTCTGTTATAAATGTGTACCATGCATGTGGTTAGTAAATTACAAAAGGATTTTTTTTTGTTGAATAAATGTTCTTTACTTGCAAAACAATTCTTTTACTTCTTCGTCAGCCTGTTCAAGCATACTCACCGTACACGGCATTGTGTGCCAAAAATGAAATTTACACCTTAAAATCAAAAGAGTGAGATTCATGATTCTCTAATAGAGTGAAAAGTGTGATTTTACTCTTTTAGAACGTTAAGTCACTGCAAGAAGAGTGAAACTCCCTTTAAAAGGGAACGAAGTTCCACTCTTGATGGAGTGCCTTCAGTGATCACTCTTAAAAGACACTGACAATTGGAGACTCTCATGGATGGGTGAATTTTTACTCTTCCTGAGTAAATTTAACTCTTCGTGGAATAAATTCCACCCTTATTTGAGTGAATAAAACTCTAATAGATTGAATTCACACTTTTCACTCTGTTAGAAGGTGTATAAGCTCACTTTTTTATTTTAAGGTGTAATAAAATCACAATGTAACGTGCATGTCAGATGTCAATTCCAACACAAATGAATTGTGTATCGAGAAACCTTCACAGCAATTATTCTTGTAAAACGTTTTCCTTCACAATGAATTTGCATTGAATAGAGACAGTAGTATTTAGAGAAGCAAGGTTCATGGAGCCAACTGAGCGACAAATACAAATTCTAAACGGATATTACAATTTCCGATTTTAATTTCTCCAACACGTGACTTACATTGTGTACTTTAAGCATGTGTCTATAGCGAAACTGATTTATTTCCATTGAAATTTCTTCATTTAATGCATGCTCCCAACTAATTGCATTGTTCAACTGATTGAAAAAATCCTATTAACTGATTAACAACAATGCACGTGGCTTATGTATATGGTGACGTACTGGTTTAATATTCGTGAAAGGCGTGAATACATGTCAAAACTTAGTTCATAAGTAAGAAGGTACATTTTTATTTTATATTATTTGCCTATAGGACCGCAGCTTGAGGAACTCCTCCAAGATTTCCACATCCGACAGTCCTAAATACACTGTGCTAATGTTTGTGGCGCTCTACGTCGGTAAAGACTGAACTGTCCCCTCTCTTCAGGTTTCTGACCATGCTGCGACCCCTGTTACTGAGTTATGTTGCAACAATAATAAATCTTAAAAGCTAACTTTATTTTTATTCATGGTAAGATTCAAAATTTTTAACACTGAAGAAGTTGACAAGTTTGTCATACATGTCACCGTTGAGACAGCTGTTTCACTTTAAAGTGATAGTGTGAAACCATCGTGATAAAAAATAGGTTTAACCCTTTACCGTTGTGCTCCAATCGGGACATATTTGCGCGTCTCGGGAGTGGGCGGAAAAGCGGACGTAGCACGCCCCGCATCAGCTTCCGTACGTTATTGACCACGTGACCTTGAACTATAGTCCCTCACGTTGTTGTGGCCGAATTTTCGGGTAGCTACTCGCAGTTTCGAGCTCCGCGTGAAACAGTGAAGATAGGTGACAGCCGCGCTCTCTGTATGGGTCCAAAAGGACCCAAACAACGGTAAAGGGTTAAGCGTTTACAGCATACTTCGCATTTCCAAATAAGTGTATTTCTTTAGGCCTTAAGGTTTCACATTTTTGTTAGCTCTGCAAACAGTTAAGTGAATATCGTTAAAAAGTCATATATGTGTCTATTAAAGCATTCATCCATCACCAGCCAGCTAACAATTTCTTCGGTAGTCAACAGAGAAAAAGTTCTCAATTATAGCACAGATCTTTGAATGACATCATATTCCAAAAAAGAAAAGAGAAAAAAACTACTTAGCTCATATTACACCTCATACATGGAATGTTCTAACTGAAAGCAAAAACTACAAATTTGTCTGGATGAGGCTTCCTTTAAGGCAGTTCAGTGTGGGGCTCGGAGGGCAGAAAGGAGGTTGGGAGACTTGGAACTGTCTGGGGAGAATAATGAATGCTTTTAAGTCTTCTTAACATATCTTTCAATTATCAAGTGATTTGTACACGAGGTTCATGCTTTTTCACGATGAAAGTGCCAAACCCTTCAGACAAATTTTGATGAAAAGATTGCTTATTTGAAACTAGATCTATTTTTAATATTAAACGGACAGCAGTACGTTCAGTACTTCCGCATTCTCGTACTTTATTCAATATGGGATTCAGTGAGGAAAGTAAAATATACTGGGTTTACTTACAAAGATACATTCTCACCGACAGAGATTCGAAAATGGCCAGAAAGGCAACTTTAAATCTGCATATATGGGGGCAACAAAGTGTGTATAGTCTTGCCATTCCTCTAACTTGTCTGTTATTAATACTAAACCATACAAAATTAAAGGCCTGCTCAACCCAAACAGTAATAATTCTCCTCATTTTCTTCCTTAAATCACTCCTACAACTGTCTTAAATTCATCTTCAATCTCAATCTATTCCTTCAGGGTGAGTATAGAAAAGCCAAATGTGTACAGTCAAAACACCCTTAGTACAGTGCATGTTGTCTAATTTAGGCTTTGGTGCTCAGCATTGTTTGATTTAGCAGTTAATGAAAGAGCGGGACAAATTGCGTACTTCAGTTTGGTGTGAGAGGACGAGCCCTTTCAGACTTGCAAAACCCATGTCTAGGTTACCAAAATAAACAGGCAGCATAAAATTCAATTAGGAATCATTTGGGAAAATCTGAAAGATCTTAGCTTATGGTTCTATGTGCTTTTTGGATGAAATCTGGACATCTTTTTATTCAAAATTTGATAAAACCTGCAGCAGTACCATTCAAGTTGTCAAGAATATTCAGTTAAAACGTTTGGAACAAATTTCCAAATAGTTTAAACCATTTAAAACTACTAAACTCTATTCAAAAATTGAACATGATTTTCACAACAGTTGAAAGAAGGTTGATTCAATTTAATCCTGGGTATTCCTCACTAGAACGGCATTAACCTTAACTCTACTGTTCATCAAAGCTATAATCTAATCTGATTAGTGACTGTGTTTAGTGGCTGTAGGCAACCATTAGTGGGGTCCATCAATCTTATATCATCTTCATTTATTGTCTACATGAATTTCAAACCCTCAGTCATATTCGGTGAATTTTAAGGAATTAAGATACAATTTAGTGTACAACCATCCATCCATGATACAGGTAAGCAAGGAAATTGAAAGATTAAAAGGTGCCAGACCCCAGTTATTGCTGTAATCAGACAATCGGTTGCTGTCCGGACTCATCTATATGAAACCATGACTTGAAACCCGGCTGAAGTTTCAAATAAGTCATCTTGCCTTTTCAAGGGCGGATGTTATTTATATTATGAATACCTTGCAGGGCAATGTATTTATATTATCTGGCATATCATTAAAGAATTCTGTCCCTTTAGAGAGGACGTCATGACTTGGCCGATAGCGTAACGACTTGGCCGATTTTTCAACAATATAAAACCGCAAACAACAAAAGGAGGTCACTGGACCATGAGATCGGAAACAATGTGGCTTTTTATAAGTTGTTTAATAATAAAGGACTTCAAGTACATGATAGGTTTGTCCAAGTTTCAAGGGAGCGGATTCTCTAATGTTTCATTCACAACCTCCCAACCTTCACTGTGATGTGTGAAACTGTCTTCTCTGATAAATTCATTATCGGAATATTGCATTTGAACCAAATGGTCAAGCTCACTTATTACAATGGATTAGGTGCTCATCCTGGGTAGGACGTTAAACTGCATCCGGTTGTGAAGTTTGTTTAAACGTGGGAATAATGAGGTTACTCTTTGCCACAACTGCCGCCTCCGGGGCACCCGTGGACAAGTAGGTGTACCTGTATTTGCCTAGTGCTTCTAAGTGTCGTTCCCTTCGGGCTCGGTGTTGCCTTAGGCGTGAGTGGTCTTCGGGGTGGTGTGGAATGTTCTTGGTTTTGTTGTCTTGGGGTTTGAGATGGGTTTGGTGTGGGCGGTGGTTGGTTTTGAAGGCGGTTGTGGGTGAGTTGGCGGGTTGTTTGGGTGTTCTGGTGGGGTTGATTGGTCGTTTCCGTTTATGACAAACCTTTTTATTCCGTGTTTTGTTGATGGTGGATGGTTAGCGTTTGTGTTTTTGTCCGACCGGTTTGAGTTGTCTATTTGTTACTACGAACCTGTTTCTTTCTACGTTTTAAAAGGGGATTAGGTGCTCATCCATGCGTAACTCAGTTACGCTACCGTTGTATCAGATTTGCCATTTAAGCACTGGTTAATTCGGGTGAAGCTGCCGTGAGATGACCCAGTATAATTTTCTATGAATAATTGGCACTTTTACCAGTACAATCCAAATCTTGTTAAGCTGGATAGTGCTAGTGCAAAGAAACAGCCATATCGAAAGTGTCGTTTGCTGCTTTATCTTATCGGTGAAAAATAGGGTAGTGAACCATTGGTCAGGTACCATAATTGGTACGAATTGCCATTACTATCACGGATGGGAGGGTATGTCCAATTCGTGTCATGTTATTCCTTAATGATTCTAATGGGAAGAGATTGGTAAAAATGAGGCTCGATCACGCGTCACCATTTTAAGTTATTTATGCCCCATTATCTGATATATAAATGTTTGTTAAATTCTACATGCCATATCATTTACTTATTAACTATTTAAGAACCAAAGTTACGACAAGGGTTTGCCTGTGACGTCATCCATAGATTTTACTGCATTTTCAGGAGATGACAGAAAAGAAATATTACAACCATCCATAATAATTTATAAGATCTTCAACACATGCACCTTTTAATACAAAAAATACAATACGAAGAATTCCATTCATTACTTACCCTAAAACATCTGGTGACACCTGCAGATATCCACACCCTCCATCCTCTTGTGGGATGAGAGCTGCATTGGTATTAGATACACCTTCCCCAGGAGCACACATTGACAAAAAGAAAATTAGAGCGACTGAATTCCCCACCACTCGGTTCAGCAACAAAGCAGACATATCAAACTTCGGAAAAGCAGCATTACACATGCTGACAATATCGATGTATCAAACTGAAGCACGAACGATCGAATCTTTCATTTTTCGAAGAACACCTTTCGTAGTCTCCGATAACAGTCATTTTGTGGACGTAAATCAATCCCACTTCGAACATACATGGTTTACTCAATCCATATTGTGGTCCTTAATATCGCATCTTCTCAGGCGAAAGATTCTTCGTTCAATCCATTCCCTCTGATCTTTGTAACAAATCCACAAAACCAACTCCAGTCATTATGGTCTGCGAATTGCATCCATCATGTGTAGCATCCCAAAGAAAACTTACTCAGAGTGACAAGTGAACGCAACGAATAAACGGAAGACCGTAACCCTGTGAGCCGAAAGGTAAGAATGTTTTGTAGTAATTGTAGAGCAACTACGATACTGTCAGCACAGTGCCCGAGGGTTTCCCGCCACTGCTCTTCATCACCTTTTCCCTGTTCTGTCTGCTATTTGGCTCGGATGTCTCTTTCAGCAAGGGGCTACTTTGCACGGCAGCTGGTGGGAATATGCCTAACCTTGTTTAAGCTCCATTACTAGACGTCCATGACATATATCCAAAATGTCCGGCCTAGTTGTTACCTCGTAATTACAAATTTCCGATCTAGGCAAATGTTAAGTTCAACACTGAAATGAAAATAGACAGGCTCGGAGGGGAAGATAAATTGGAAACTTTTAAAGTGATTACACTTCGTTAATGTAAATGAGGAACTTTCTCTTATCCAATACAACTTATGTGTAGAGCACAGAAAAGTGTTTTATGCCGAATTGATACTGCGAAATTACAAATGTTTTAGCAAATTCACTGGCAGGCGGTTTTCCACCTGGGTTAGGGGAGGGGGAGGCTTTCCCGATTAAAACAATAACGGATACTCGAATATTAGAATGGAGCTAATCTAAATCACAATTCACTTTTTCAATGGGGGTTGATTGTTTGTATTTTTGTGGAGGCCCGCCTGTTTTTATATAAAAAAGATCCGAGTATAAAGCCGTGTGTTTGGTCTAACGGCAGTGCATCCGCCTCTCACGCGGAAGGCCCGGGTTTGATTCCCAAATCGAGTGGTGCCAAAGACTCTAAAAATGGAACCTACTGCCGCTGTGCGTGATGCTCCGCATAAGCAATGGAGTAGGGAAAAAAGCCAGTCAGCCACAACTGGAAAAAGGGCCGTGGCCGGCTCGACTTGAATTAATAGGTTGGAAACTGGGCCGTGAAACTCCATCTTACTAGGGGGGGGGGGGGGGCGTACAGGGGGAATTTATGTTGATCTTCTGTTTATTTTGTGTCCACTCTCTTTGGGAGTGCCTTTGTTTCTCAAGCTCAGAGGGGTTTTAGGAGTACTTTTATCCACAACTATTGTCTTTTCTAACTTCTTATGTACTTATATTATCGTGTTCGTTTACTGTTGTGATAAAACAAATAACTGAAATGAAATGAAACCAACTAACCGAATAAAAGGCCACACTGACAGACATAGTGTTCTAGGAATGATTATTCCCTTTATCATACGAATAACTTTAGATATAGAACCCAGTGAGGTCGTGCGTAATGACCCTATGAGCAATGGAGTGGGGAGAGCAATTTAGTGCCCCACAACATGAAGGATACAAGTTGAAGGATAAAACCCTATCTAACCTAACCAATTACCAATTGGAATGAGAAGGCACCCACAACAGTGCCACTGTGTCATTCACTGTTATTATTTAAAAAATACTAAACCATACGGAATACAACTGAAAATTAGTTAAGAGGGAAACATAACAAATTTTCAAATCCATCCTTAAATTAATAAGCAGTTGTTTATTTTTAGAGAGAGGAGCTATCTCTGCTTTGATATCCCCTACCCGTTCCTCGCCTTTCCTTAAGTCCCCCCCCCCCGCCCACCCTCTGGCAAAGGGTAATTCGGCGAAACCAAACTATAAACTACTTCCCAAAGAGGCTAATACGTCCACTGAAAGACAACACTTGACCAGCCTCACGGCCCTAAGACTCAGCAATAGTATAAACGTTGGCCTATCCCCACGTCTACGTCTATATACTCAAATACAGTCCTGGGGGACAAAGGGGTAAGTGCCCCCAATGAAACAATTGGGGACAAAAATGCCTCTTTAACCCTCCAATTATTTAGAAAGAAAAGAAAAATAAAACAGCAGTCAGGATAAACAAAATGCAATATTGTAATACGACCCGGATGATTTAAATCGCGTTAGGGGTTTGAGAAACGTCTTTCTGGGGCCTATAAAAGTAATCATGCTGTACTTATAATGCGTCATATGCCTATGCCGTGTGTAGTATGCGTCTGTCTGTGTGAGTGTGAGTGTGTATGTGTGTTTATTTGTGAGCGTATACGCGTGCGCTCCCTTTGAGTTGGTTGATTCAGGATTCAGGTTGACATTTTTGACCCCGCCCCCTTCATCCACAAACCAGATCGGTGACGCCCCTTTACATACGAGATCTTTGAGGTGTGTGGAGTAAATAGCTTTATGGGAAATCCCCGCGGGATGATATCTCAAGACGATGTCGTTTTACACCTGCAATCTGATTCTTTGTCAATAAGTCGCGATCTGTCTGTCATGTTATTTCTAACTTCACACAGGGATCACTTATTTCTATAAACTTCAAGGTCAACACAGCAGTCTGAAAAAACAAAGGAAACATCCCTTGTCAATATAATTAATATATAATGATATAACCTCTGCTAGTCTCAAGCTCACTTTGGAACATAAATCTGGTAACGATATTTACTACTATCTCGAAAAAATACATGTCCGATTTAGATGGGAGTTCCACCACACGGTGCAGATTTGGTTTCTCTTTCACATACGAAAATTAAATCTTTGCTCAAATTAAGTTCCCCTTTAAGTCAGGATCATCATCCGTCGGGTGGAAAATTTTGAAAATCGTAATATCAGAAAGCAATTACTATATTTAAGCTTTTCTTTAAAATTATCACTTTCAGTAAAACTGCTCAATCCCGACATGTGACGAGCTGAACGCATACTCCGTTGAAGTACCCCGTGGGTAATATAATACAATTAAGTTTACTATAAAATGTTACCTTATCAACAGGATTCAAGACAGTGACCTGCGAGACGATCACAAATTAAGGCTTTCATCTTACCTTAGCTTGTCTCCTGGAATAACAATTTTGAAGCTAAGTAGGCTATATCTAAAATGTTGTCGCCGTTCTTGGCATACTTGGTCGGAAACTTATACGCAAAACTCCATCGAGTCACATGTATCTAAAATGCTTACGTCTAGGCTACTGACCCGAACACGGCCGGCTCCATTACCAAAAACCAACGCGTATTCACCGGACGTCGAGTGTTGGCTGAAGACCTTATGCATTGAAGACACACTGACGTCATTCTTGGGGCAAAACCAGAAATATCCTAAGCTTAGGACTTCTCTGAGCAAAACAGGGAACACGTGGCCGCACGCATAAGAATAGACCTTATGCATTGACGGCACACTTACGTCGTCCTTTGGGCAGAACAACAGATAAGGATAGGATAGGATATACCTTGTGCATATGTCACAGACAGTGTTGAAGTCGAGACCGGTACATCCGAGACCCAGACCGAGACCGACACCAGGGGTAAAATTCGAGACCGAGACCGATAAGGTCCGAGACCGAGACCAAATGTACATGTTGCATAGGAAAATAAACTGTCCAAAATTTTGAATACCTTTTAACCTACTGTAACCTTAGTTACTTTATGCTCTAAAATGACATGTAGCACAAAAACTGCATTGTCATTGATTTTGTATATGTTTTATCATATGCATGACTGTATGCGACAGTAGGCCGGGGGCCGTGACCCTCAATTGCTCAAGACCTTGCTTGCTGGATCGGGAAGACTTCAGTGCCTCGGTGGGGTAGAAATTGTGCCCTAGTTGGGGATCTGGAAAAGTGCAAAAGGTCACCCCCTTGAAAAAAGAGTCGCTTATGGTTATGGTCATATGCCAAAACAGGGAGCTTTCAGTTGCCTGTCCAAACGTAGAATAAATAACTTTTAAACACTGATCCAATACAAGTGTTATTTTCTTATTTGGCCATCATTGCCTTACAGAACTCTTTCTGGCAGGGAGAGGTGACTATTTCCTGGCTCCAGGTGCCCAACCAGGGCATAATCTCTGAGCCACTGAGGGACCAAAGTCCGCCCGATTCGGGAAGTTAATGGCCATTTGTGGGGTGACAGCCCCCAACCGGCCCCGTCCAGTACGGCCTAGGTGACCCTGCTCATCAAATCATAGCCAGAGAGTGCTACAGGTCTTAACTCACAGAATAAAGATAAAGGGTCTGTTCTCTCACCCCAACCTACAGTTATAATAGTAGTCTACAAAAATTACCTATTGGCTCAGTTCTTTGATTGGCAGCTAGTTCAAACAGTTCAGAGTATTAAAGCTTATAATACGCATGAACTGTACTATGAGTGTTTTGATTTATGCACATTGCTCTTTCATAGTCACGCTGAAGCAATGAATTGAGATTGCCACTGGAAGAGGATGAATTTTAGACAATTCTGGGAGGGGCATAAATAAGAAGTTTAGGAGAATTGGTGAGAGATTTGGGCCTTTAAGCCCGTATAGATGGAGTGTGTGGAATCATTACATGAATACGTTTTTCCTCAATGATAAACCTATTTTTGAAAAGGTATTAGTTTATAAAGGTAAGGTCACAAGGTGAGGTTCAGTGAAGAAAGCAATTTTTCTGTAAAGGGGAGGGGGGCATGCAGTATGTTGAGTGATTGCCTGTAGGGGTAGGGGTCGAAGGGAGAGGGTGTTCCTTCCCTCTTTGAAAATTCTTGGCCTTTTCAAGGAGCTTAAATGCAAAATAGTAATATATTGTTAATTTAACAGGAATAGTCCTGAAAGTTGAGTTGTGGTGGTTAATGGGGTAAAACTAAACATTTTGTGCCTTTACATGCAATTAGATGCCATGTGCGCTACCGGTACCTATTCGAAGTAAAATTTGTTTTTTAATTTGCATACTTTTCGGAGTTAAAATAAAAGCACCAGTGATGGGCTTAAGGACACGGGAGCATGTCATTTTTTTTATTTATATGCACGAAAAAAGTAGTTCTACCATAAATATAATACTATCTAGATTGAGCGCCACCATCATTCGGTGTGGAGAAAGAAGAAAATTTTGAAAAAATTCTCAGATGGTCCGAAATTTTGTTATCATGCTTTTAAAAGTGTATATAAATTTATTTTTAGCTAACCTTTGCAATAATAAAAAACAAGCAACTTGCAAAGAGATCAGAAATTTATCACAAAATGTACCATAACATTAATTGAAATGGTATTTAATCTTCGGGGGGAAACTACAACGGAATTGAAAAAATGCTAATGTTTCCCTTTTGCAACTCTTCGCTAAATTCAAGATCCGCTGATTGATGCAATTGTGCATGTGACCGCCCGAACTCCCGACTACAAATGGTTTTACTCCTAACACTTGTTGCATGATAAATGGCAAACTATTGCTCACCGCACCTGAACATCCTCCACTAGCCTGCCCTTTCTCGTACGTCTTTACCGGCTGCGGAACGAGCCCCTTCCCCTTTGAATTCTAAAGGTAAAGGTTGGTCTCCTTTCATGCAATCTGATGACACATATGTTACCTTCTGTCGGGAAGGGGTGGGGTGGCATGGCCCTATGCTCCTCCCTGGGAACTTCACTGGTGGATAAGATAAAAGTTTATTGATGTCCGCCATAAAATAACAATGGGCAAAAAGCATTCACTTAAAAAATTAATAAATACATAAGTAAGGTAATCTATGCATCTTACAATATACGTAACAATTCAATATTTTATGTTTAGATATTATTTATCTTATTTAAAAAAAAATAAAACAACAATTTTTGGCCGGTCTCGAAGAGAGACCAGGACAATTTCCGAGACCGCAAGGGTCCGAGACCGAGATCACAGGGTGTCGAGACCGAGACCAGGACAGACCGGTCTCGAGCAATACAACACTGGTCACAGAGCATAAGAAAAACCCTCCTATAGGGCAAAACAAACCAACACAAATGCAGACAGCTCATTTGTCAAACAGTCGAACACGCGCATCGTCTGCTACACGTGCAGGGCAAATTCTTGTGCGTTTGGTCACGTGTTCAATCGTTCTGCTCAAAGGATAATGTCAGTGTGTCGTAATTCACAAGGTCTATTTGCCCTGCACCCGTAACGAACTATGGGCGTATTCGACTGACAAATTAGCTTTCTGCATTTATCTGTGATGGTTGGCTTTGCCCGCAAAGGAGTGCGTACGTTTTGATATAGCTCCTTCTAAGTTCTGTGACCTCATATGCATAAGTTCTCTAGCTTACGGTTGTAGGTAAGAAATGCACATACTGGTGCCGTCATGGCATTGATACAACACACAGTTTACATGGTCTGAGGGCCTTGAGGTTGGTCACGAATTGTCCTTCAGTTGACGTAAATAACTTCTTCGGGAAGCAGTTTAAAGTTTGATTTCGCCAAAAGCCCTTTGACAGAGGGTCGGGAGGACTTTAGAAAAAGTATTGGGGCAACATACACTTTACAGGGTACAGTTGCATGCACACTTCCACTATTCACACAAAGAAGCCAAACCAAAGACAGTTATACCGAAATGTACCTGAACTAAACTGGATGAATCAATGGATGAATACTCAAAAGGGACCATTGTCAAAGGAGATTGTAAAACAGTTAACGCTGCAAACAAGATACTGAAAAGTCTCCACAGTTAGAGCTCGGCCAATCAGTTTATGCCCAAGGCGTCGATGCACCGCATGTAATGTATGTGTGCGCAAGAGCGCACCACATCTGTTTTGCCATACGAGACGCGGTACCTCGAAATTAGCTCTGAGTTTGTGCACACCATACACAGGCAAACCAAGTGAGTGGCATGCATATTTCACCGAAAGCACATACACGAAAGAAACGACTGGTTGTTCTAGACACTGCAAATTTGGATCTAGCTTTTGCCTCCATGCATGGGCATTCCGCCATTTTGGTCTTGGTCTCTTGTCAATAAAGACCCATAGACACTACATAAGCTGCGTGGCTACATCCCACAATTTTCTTCTTATTCCTCTTCAACCTATAGTATCCTTCATAATATTTAAGGACTTCACCATTGCATATTAAAGGTAAGCCAAGCAGTTACACCAAGTAAATACTCACATTTGAGGAGATCGGAACAATACTGTCACATGACTTTGAAGAGCTAATCATGAAACAGGACAGTCTCTACACTACTTTGGGTTGGAGGACTTCTCTTGCTCTTAAAAGTCCGTTACCAGTTTTCTTATTCTTTATAAGCATAAGTTTTTGAGCTGTACGTTCATTGCAAGTTGGAAACTCTGCGCTAATAGAGGTCTATAACGCATGGTAGGGCAGGGTTGAGTTATAAGTGACACCTCTCTGATTAATTTAGTGAAAGTCGGAAACAAACTTGTTAAAGTCGTCGAATGTCATAACCTAGAACATAATTCTGAAAACATTGATCCCCCCAAAATGCATTTCATGATATTCAGTCAGCTTTTGATGCACGATGACTGGATATCTTAAGCTTGTAAACGTACACCGCAAAACTAATGCCCAGGCTGGTCGGTAAGGTCAATATGGCTGTTCAGCTTCAGGTACTCTGAGAATTGACTAAGTCGTGATTTAGATGAAGCCAGTACAGGAAAACGTGGAAATTAACTAACGGAAAGCTGTGACAGATTTTCATTCTAGTTTTCCCCTTACCTTACCATGAATTTTCCCGAATTTACCCTCGTCCAGCTAAATTGCCTTTTGGAATTTTTCATTTTTCCCATGAAAAATATGGTTAGTTACCGCTGCCCGAAAAAAAAAATGACTCGGGAAATTTACCGTTCCTGTTACGGAATTGTGATGATGAAGGGACTCTTCAAAACGGGTCGAAAATTTGGGGGACGGTGAAGATAAACATGCGTTCATTAGTCCGGCAGCCAACAAGAGAATTTCTGGGAATTACTGATTGCCGCCATATACGGCACGCGAAGAAATTTTATCAAGTCGTATTGATGGGTACCAGGGACCTCGAAGGCGGCGTACAGTATTGGCCTTCAACCCTCCTCTCATTAGATATATTTCCAATTATATTGTCAATTCTGACACCCTCTTAAACGGATCTCGTTTTGCACTTACCTTGTATGAAAAGTTGATGGAAAACCGTGTTGATTGAGTGATATAACTAGTCAAGTTATATGAGCAGCAAAGGTACGAAGCATCAGTGGCAGAGCGAAGGCGGACGCTCCATGGAAAAAAGGTTCGTTGCATCATCACATTTAAACGCACTAACTTTTGTAGAGCATCTTTGTAGGCTACATCCACCCCTTACAAAAACAAATAAAAAAACAGAAATGAAAGGTTTCTGAAACTGAAAACGCATCTTTGGTTCCGCGTCCGAATGGTGCCAACGGTAACTCCACAAAACTGGAGTCTTGCCAACTTGTTATTGCTCTTGCCGTAGTAACTGAAGCTCCCCACTAACTTTGAATTTGAAGCACGCTATCTATATTGAATCAACTGGTGCAGTAATTAACTGGTTCTGTGAGTTGCAATTTGCGACAGATGGGTTGCTGTTGGAGTTTGGCCTTCCTGTGAAATTTCGTTAACTAGTTACCATCCCTTTATGGCATGCACCAGTGGCGTAGCCAGGATGCGATTTGGGGGGGGGGGGCTAGGTAACAAGTGGGGGGCCTGGTACCTCCGAGGGTCAGACACGGCAAGACTATCTAAGCGGAGGGCCACCATCGGTTGGCGCGGAGCGTGCAAGAAAATTTTGGACTTTAAAACCCCTCCAGATGGCCGGAAAGGGCACTTCCCATGTGTTTTAAGCTGGATGTATCCAGCCTTGAAATAAGAATCTCATGTCTGCGACTTCTCAAATAATGAGAATAAAAAATCAATCTATGAAATATGGTAATACATACACTTTTTAGGGCCCCGAAACTGGGCACTTCTGATCTGTGGCCTGGGGGATGAGACTGAAAGGAACCGGTATCTCCCTTTCCCTTGGGAAAATTGTAAATTTCAGGACGTAGATCGCAAATGCGGCAATATTTGAATCTAAGCGGAGGGCCACCATCAGTTGGCGCGGAGCGTACAAGAAAATTTGGGGCTTTAAAACCCCTCTAGATGGCCGGAAACGGCACTTCCCACGTGTTTTAAACTGGATGTACCCAGCCGCAAATGCGCCAATATTTGAATGGATTTCAGCTTACCTCAGGCAGTACCTTACCCTTTAACAGGAAAACCAAAAGTAGTTGTGTCCCCCTCTGAGAAACTTTCTTTATAGATGCAAAATGGTGCTGTTTCGCAAAACTTTGAACTGATTACAGGCCTAAGTTTTAGGATTTTCCCTTTTTGTGAAGCATGAAAAATATCAAAATATTTTTAGTTTTTGTAGAGATTTAACAAGAGACATACATACTGCCAAAGAAACAATTTGCAAAATGGTGCAGTATTTGTTCATCGGTACATTACATAGTCAAAATTAAAATACTACGAATAAATCTCTCAGAATAATTGAACCGCAAAGCAGAAGGAAACACATGAAATCCGGACCTTGTGGACATTTTACAAATCCCCCGCACGCCAGTGCCAACTAGTAAAAAGAGGAATTGTCGAAAAAATCGTCCTACAGTGGCACTTGTCATGGGCAGGAGTGAGGCACGACGTAGGCCTACATGTTAAGGATGGAAGGGAAGAATTATCCGGAGGCAGTACCGTACCCTTACCTGCTTACGGCATATTTTGTGTATGATAAAGTATAGGAATGGTCGTGTAAGAGTGGTCTCCAGTGTACGATTGCCTTATTTTCAGTAAATCAATCAGCAATCCGAAAGGCAGAAAGGGTCTTAACCTAACAAAGTCACATTAAAGTTAATCGTCGAGACTTTCGTTCCATCTTCGAAGTGAAATGCAATAAACGACAGTGCAGATCACAAACGGTATCCAATTTAGTGAAAGTAGGCATTTTGAAGTTATTACTTGATTTCATACGTGCGCACAAAATGTGTTTTACACACATTCATCCATGTTTTTTTTTTTTTAATTTTTACACATTTTATTTATTTACTGTTTTGAAGGATATACTTCAAAGTTTATTTCCGTTCAAACATTTTATTTTTTTTTCAATTACTTTATCAGGACGCAAAAAATCTGGGGGCCTGAAGAAAATCTGGAGGGCCTAGGCAACCCAGGCCCCCCCCCCCCCCCGTGGCTACGCCACTGGCATGCACTTTGACCGTCTCTTTGATCCTTATTCGCAATTCAAGTCAAAATTTTTCCCCTCATGAAATTGAAAATGGAAAGAGCTATCCACATTGATTTGTATCATGAGTTAGGACCAATTTTATATTTCTGCCTACTACTAGTAGGAAAAAAGAAAAAGAAAGAAAAGAAGGTAAGGGTGGGTGGTGACACTATCTCAAATCAATTGACAGCCGTCGAACCTCACATTTTTTAGGAAAAGCCCAGAGTCATACATGTGACTCATGCGAAAGAAAGGTTAGACTTCATGATTTGGCCGAGGTTGTAACGTTTCACGATAGCTCTTTGGCTGGTGGATGCAAAGGCGCTTTAATAAGCGGGGTATGAAATTAGTTTGATTCGTAGGATTAAGCTAGACCGGTTTCTGCTCTCACGCTTTATTCTAGCGGATCTCATCATGTAGCAAACCTTTTACTCTGTGTGGGTTTGGGATATTCAAAATATTTTTAATTATATTGTCTTTCTCGATTGCTCTAAGTTGGGTATCCGAGTATACGTAAAGTATCATCTGAAGCTATTCCCTCTAAGATTAAGAACTCAATATTTCAGAGACTTTTATTATTTTAAGCCTTTTTGTATGCAGTTTATTGGGTTATTCGGGAAAAGCTTCGTCAATATGTTAGGAAGTTTTGTGCGAGCGCGTATCATATAAGCATTTTCATGCACTGTTGCAACACGTGAGGTATGTCGTTCTGTAGAACTGCAGTGGCTACGTAACTGTACTCTAGTATGAGATTGTCTTTCTCTTTGAAATCGAAGTGACAGTTCTGTTAAATCACGATCCTGGTATTAGGTAGCTCGCTGTGGAATTAGAGACAACTTTTTAGTCTGACATACCACAGAAACGTTGCCCTTTGAGAATTCAAGATCTACAGCTCTATATGTATAATTGGCCAGGTCTAAGGTCCAGTTTGGTTGACCGTGCGCCATCTATCAAAGTGGCCAGGTCGAAATGGGCGGAACCAGTTGAAAAGCCTTTTTCTATTTGCATAAAGAGATGTATAACTCTCCAATTGACATAAATTTGCCTTAGAGGTTGTGGACGTACTGATCGGCGTAGCCACGGGGGGGGGGGGGGACTCTACGGGGGGGGGGGGGGCACTAGCCTCCCCCCCCCCTCCCCGACACAATTCTGGCTACGCGCCTGGACGTACTTGGGTGGTTCTTTACCCTTTGCGGTTGTGGGCGTGAAAGCGACTTTAAGCAAGTCTAAAATTTCCTTTGGGGATATGTGACCATCAGCTTCTTTGGGTGCGTTTTATTGCCATGTGTCTGCCACGTTTGTACGCTGCCACGGTTCTTCCAGGAAATAGCCGTAGCAGGACGGGTGGAATAGATTTCCCAGTGTCGGACGGGATAAGCTACGAAGTTTAGAGGTAGCGGCCGCGCAGCCAGGATTGTGTCATAGGAGGGTTTTGGTGTCATTGGGAGGGGGTACGATATGAGAGAAAAGTCTAAGGATAGAGAGAAAAACCGTTATTTTAGGCGTGTTTTGCAGGTTGGGTCATGGGGGGGGGGGGTTCAAACTTCCAAAGCCATCCCCATATATATCTGCAGCAGTGGCGTAGCTAGGATTTTTCGTGGGGAGGGGGCTATGGGGGAGCTGGCCGCTTTTGAAGGGGGCTGGAGTATACCATCTAAGCGTAGCGCCACCATCAGTTGGTGCGGAGCGTGGAAAAAAATTTGGATTTTTACACCTCTTAGATGGCTGGAAATGGTATTTGCCAGGTTAAATTGCCTTAATTCGGGTGAAAAAAGTTCGTTATTTATCTCAGATTCAAACACTTTTGATAGTACTGATTAGCTCAGTTCATTACTCCAATGGGCTCGGCTATGTATCCTAGGATTGCAAATCTGGAATCCTGCCGTTTGCTGCAAGCAGCTGTTTCAGCGCACGGCTGAGTAAGCTATTTCCATAGGCGTAGGGGAGCATTTTAGTTTTGGACAGAAAATTTTTGCCCGAAAAATGTAATTCTGCCCGCAAGACAGTCACAGCGGAGCGCCACCACTGGTTGGCGCGGAGCGTCCAGAAATTTTGAAAATTCATACCTCTCAGACAGTCGAAAATGTCATTCCCAGACTTATTAAGGGGATCCAAGCAGTCGTTTTTTATGTTTCAATTGCAGATAAAGGTTCACTCTAAACTGAAATTCAGCCAGAAAGACTTAGCGGAGCGCCACGTACCATTTGTCGGCGCGAAGGGTACAGAAAATTTTGAAATATCCGACCCCTCAGACAGTTGGAAATGGCATTTCCCGGGCTTAAATTCTGCAATGAAGCGGTCTAAGTGGAGCACCACCATAATTTGGGGGCAAAACGTACACGAAATTTTGAAAATTCTAGCCCTTCATGTAATTTCCTTTGCTTATCTGCCCATAGGTCTAAGAAGACGCTATTTCAAGGTTACGTTTGCAAAAAATGTTCACTTGAAACTAAAATTCTGCTAGGAAGACTATCTTCGCGGAGCTCAGCCACTGGTTGGCAAAGAAGCGAACGGGAAAATTCTTCATCTGAGACAGTCGAAAATGACATTTCTCAGGCTTATAGAGGGATTTACGCAGTTGCTATTTGATCAGAAAAATTACCAGATAAAATGTATCACTACCAATTGATGAAATGGTCCCGTATATTTTCGGGGGAAAACTACAAAACGGAATAGAAAACATGCTAATTAATTTCACTCTATTGCAACTCTTGGCTAAATTCAATGTATATTGATTAAATTGTGTGACTGCTCGAACTTCCGACTATATCTGATTTTACTTTTGAAAAAATGTAACAATACAAGGTGTGTTTAGAAGAATTTTCAAACAGACTTATGGCAAGACATTTTTACACTGCATCATTTAAGTATCGAAAAACAAATTACCCGACTTTCACAACCATTGTCCGCATTTGGCTCTGGAGCAGGATATATGGCAAACTTTTGGACACCTGAACACCCTCCTGTTCGTATTATTTTGGCAATTGAAAATGTCCCAGTATTGTTTAAACCTTTGCCCGAACAGCCGAATATTTTGACCATTTCGGGCAATTTTTGCAAGTCTACAGTTTGAAGTGGGGATGATGAAAACCTTTTTTACATTCTACCCAAATATGTCGCAGATCATTGTTATTTTCCATGAAAATTTTACTTAAATTTAAACAGCGTTTTATGTTTTTCGGCAAAGATTTGAAGCTTTTAAAGTAATCGGCCACTTCGGGTATTGTGTTACACAAGATTTAAAAACAGGCTAAAGGCCACAGGCTTCCCAAATGTGTCGCGATTTTTTTATCTGTTTGATTTTTGGTACCTATGTTACCCTCACATTTTCGAGCAAATGCTTGAAAGAATTTGGATATTCGACAATTTCGGGCATTAAGTTGTGATTATCAGTGAAGTGAAAGTCACGAATACTAGCTTTTTGAATCTTGACTTGGTTTTTAATGAAAATTTTAAAGTTAAAGGGCTGTCCGAATTTTTCCAAATTCCTACCCGAATTTTTCCCAAATTCTTGCCCGAATTTAGATTTTGCGGAAATTTGGGACAGTCTTCCCCTGTCCTGTCTCGTACGTCACTGGGTATGTCCAGAGCTAGTAAGGTCCTGTGAGGTAATAGTGGTAAGGTTGCTAACCTTGAAACTGCATTGACCCAACATGGGTTTGGTTGTTGCTCTGGCCAATGACTGGCAGCAATGGTCGTGCAAAGTGCAAATTCCTTCTAACCATATTTAACTAAAATATTCTACCCACAACACCAAGTATGCTTTTGGGACGAATTTGTGCATCCCCGGGAATTGAGAAAAACCCGTACCGGAGATAGACACAGGCCAGAGATGCTAGGAGCACACTTTAATTCACAAAGGCAGCCAATTTCAGCCACTCCAAATCTGCTTGAAAATTATCCATCCAGAAACCCGACGAGTAAAAAGTTAAGAGATTCCGAAGATATGATGCTTGTCACAGTCTACCGGAATTAATTCCGAAATTCGGAGTGGAATACACGTACAATTGCAGAATACACTGCAACTGTGTGAATCTATCGCAAGTGTATCTATGTCATGGTAGCCGGGTAGCCCGTATTGATTATTATCATCGGCCAGCATGAATATAATTTTTCGCCCAGGTCGCCAATGGGGGATTCCAGTGCCCCCACCCCCCCCCCCCTCCCACCGCCGTATCTACGCCACTGATCCGCAGCTTTCTGCCTTTACTAGTGTAACTTACAATAATACGCGTTTTCCCCGAGTGGCGAGGGAGCACTTAATTTGTCAAGGCACGCAATCGCCTTTAATGGAGGGGGGGGGGGGGGGCAACGGAAGGTAAGATTGAACCCTGGAATATTTACAGAAGGGGTGCTCTTCATTTTAGCGAACCATGGGTTATGAAGGTTGGTTAATTAGGCTAAATGAGAATTTCCGACAAAGAAAACATGTGTTACATCCTGACAACTAGATAAAAAGTTAAACACGGTGTCAAATACGATTCAAGTGAAAGTTTCATTCCCCCCAAAAAAGGATCAAGTCGGGTACAAGTCCTTCCCCGTAGTCACCTCTTTACGACAGCTTACGGTAAGTATCGAGGGCATACATTCTACAACCCCCATTCCCGGCTGTTATCCTATATGAAAAAAAAATGTAACTACAGAGTCATCGCAATGTCCTTCCATGAGCTAGAACCTGCAGACCGAATACTAATAGTGAGGTTCCAGCTCCCCAAACCCACCTTCCACCCCACCCCTCAACCCGGCGCTGGTGGTGACACCATTTCCAGTTCAACGTATACGCAAAATAACGAATCGTGTCACCAGAACGTTACCGGTCAAGATCAGCCTTTATTGACAGTTTCCGTTCTGTCAAAATGCATGGTCACTACGGTGAGAAACCAGATTTGATGTTTTAAGCGAGGCCATAGTCACTTTCATGTCCTTCAGGTGTAATCGATCCTAGTTCCTTGATAAGCAATGGAGTAGGGAAAATAAGCGAGTAAACCACAGCTGAAAAAAGGTCGTGGCCGGCTCGACTTGAATCAATAGACGAAACTGGGCCGTAAAACCTCATCTAACTCATCAAGCATTCAATGAACTTGAAGAAAAATTAACAAGGTGTGTAACATTTAGGAAAGCCTTAATTATAAGGGGCGCATCGAGTTGGTTCTTGAAGAAAAATTTACCAGATGTGTAATATATAGAAATGCCTTAAGACGCGCATTGAGTTGGCTCTTGGGAAAAAAAAAAACAAGGTGTGTAATATATGAAAGTGCCTTATGGGGTCAGTGGCATAGCCACAGGGGTAGTTTTGGAGGGTTGAAACCCCCACGATCCAACCCTGAAATGCCAAAAAAAAAAAACACCTAAATGGCGATATTTTTTCTCTCTCCCTTAGCCTCTTTTCACTCATGTTGTGCCACAAGCACTTACTTTCTACGCTACTGTAAGGGGGGGGGGGGGGGTCGAGTTAGTTCTTGAAGGAAAATTTGTGTGATAGAAGTGCCTTAAGAGGCGCATTGAGTTAGTTCATAAAATTCCCACCGTTTTCAACCAGGGAAGTTTTCTTTCACATACTAACTTAGACAATCCTCATTTTATAAATTGATAACTTGCTACTAAGTGAGAAAACTTGGTTAACTTGGACACTTTTCCAAATTAAACAAGACTGCACAAGCCGGGAAATTAAAAAGAGTGCAAAATTTTAAACTTTTGTACAACTACTAGATGTTAAACTTCACTGAATGTGCTAACTATAGGCCGTCTTATGAGACACCCTCGTAAATATATCGTTACGTTGCATCAACTGAATTTGCTCCTGTAGTGGTATCTTATCATTAGGTAAGAGTTCTGAATGCAATAACGACAAGGCAAGATTTCAAAAGTTTCTCAAGTAGCTGCATCTTATTGAACAAGAACTAACATTAAAAGGAACAATTTTATTGGCACTGAGCTATACAGAGGGCGGATCTGTATGAAAATATCAGTTCCAACACATTTCTGTTCTTCATTGAACAATTGCAGTATCCCATTTCATGAATAAATAAAAAAAAAAAAATGCAATTCACGAAAAGTTAAAATGAGCATGATCAAACAGAGATTATGCAATAATTATGAACTAGACACATCATAAACAAAATATACAATTCTCGATAATGATAGCAATAGACCTACCATTTTCACATAAGATCTGTCCAACACTTGTCTTTTTTACTTATTGCAAAGTGCTAGTATTTGCTAAATTTTCTCTGGACTTTTTCTGCCGGCGAGCAGCAAGAACATTTACATTGATTTTAAAAGTAAAACAAACTCTTGACGCGGTGAATAACTTTTCATATTCCAATTCTTACACAAATGGACATAAAAGACACTGAATCATGATGCATTCCCTTTGACTTTACAGGTCACTCACTCCTTCAGGCATCATTTTGTATGGTTTTGTACATAGTACCACTAGTACACAGTGGATAAATAAAATTCTGGGGGGATTCTCAGTACCCAAGAGTATCACCTTATATTAGAAAACATATATATCATATTGAAGACCATGGGCATCGATTTGGGGAGATAAAGGGGGAGGGGAGGGGTTGGGAATGGCCCAGCCAGAATGTCAAAACAAGGGAGGGGTGTACTTGAAGGGGCAAAGGAAAACGTTGGCAGCAAATTTGTTTGCACCAAGAGCACACTCCTGCAGGCGAGGTCCAGTGGCAAAATCCCTGTGGGTTTCATGTACAAAAAGTACCAATGGGGGTCCAGGGTGAAACCCAAAAAAACTCTGAGGTTTTACTGTATCTCTGGGTGAAAAATTTAGTCTCAGGAGAGGTCTCTTCTTTTTCCCGTTGACCGTTGACCTAACCTGGGGGGAGAGGCAACTGGGAAGCAACAAAAAAGATCTGAGGGAAAAAATGGTCACTCATGCCCCAACTGCTTAGTGCCCCCACTGATGGGGGAGCTATTCTGACAATCATTGGAAATACATCCATTGACTTAAGATTTTTAACATGGAGTATGGATTGACGCCCATGATGAAGATACTATAAGCAATTTCACTGGTCTTTACCCAGTTGCTGTCACAAACTTAATACATAAAGCAGTTCATACAACAACGGTTTGCCTTTCCAAATCTTGTGCCACTAAATGTTGATAATTCCTTATGAAATCAAATGTTTAACATGCCCTAAAATGATATTTTCTTACAAGTGATGTCTTAGGCAGATGGCTTGTACAGAGTGCTTTCATGTCACATCATAATTGGGTAGCCATGCTCACTGCCGGGCAAAAAGCGACATTTGTCATGTCTGTTGCCAGCTGCTTCTCAGCTAGCTACACCCATTAGAAATCGTCTGTCAAAGGGGCGAGGCTTAGATTGTGACGTCTGTGAAAACACTATATAAAAGGCATCACTACAAAGAGACAAAAAGTCATTACATTTTGTTTCAAGGTGAAGTGGGCTTAGAAAAGAAAAACTAATGAAATACAAAGTCTGCTTTTTCATTAGAACAAGAATGACAACACATATTTTGCCCAAATCATTTACAGCATACTTGAAAAAAATTGAACATTTTAAACCTCAACAGTCTGCACCTAGAATGCCATGAAGAAATGGCTGTGGCTGTGATGGGATAGATTATTCTCAATCTCTAAAACATACTTTTTCAGAGATGCTTTGGCTCAATTGCAGATAAAGTCCTGCCTTTGTTTAAGTTGCAGTTTGTGTAATGATTAAAAACTGCAGTTTGAAGAGATTTTATTGATGTAAGGAGAACCACCACATTTTTCACCATTTCTCCTAATTATCTTGTGACCTTCCAAGAGCCATGAGAAAGGTCTGGACTTAGGTTCTATTCCAGAGTCCAGAATATTGAATTGTAACACAGACATTTGTCAAATATGAATTGTTCAAAAATACTTTTTTTGTTTTCTCCAAGTATTTAAATGTTCTTCCAGTAACATCTACATGCCATGTATGATATAAATGAAAATAAGCTTCCTGTTCAATGGCTCAAGTATGAAAACAAAATATAGTGTTTCAAAGACACTGTAAATACTGTTTATTTTTTTTTCAAAAGTAACAACACTACTTGCGGTGGAAGTTATTTAATAAGTACTGCAATTGGGTAACAACACATTTAGCTTTGGACTGATGTCAACAACCAGTTTCAGTTCTGAAAAAGTTGCATTACACGATATTACTCAATAGTTCTCCAACATGAACATGTTTCTGCTACTACCCACATTTTTCAGATTTAAAAGAATAGTCTAGAGTCAAATTTCTTTTCGATATGTTAAAGAAGGACATATTCTAAACATTCTGGGAAACCGAACATGAGAAATAAATGAAACTTTAAGCAAAATGCTTAGAACATGTTCCCCTCTAACATAACATACATAAATTTGGCTCTTGGCTGTTCTTTACATTCCTTGGCAACAGATTCTCATGAAGCAAAACACAATACTGGTTGAAGAAATTTGAAAGGGATCATGAAAAAAATGTGGCAAATTGTGGAAATTAGGTAGCAATTAACGGTTTGAGAACTACTGCATACAATTCAATTCAAGTAAACAACTGACCCTTTATATATACTAAAAGCGCACAGAAATTTATTACGGTGGGAGATTTTTCTGCAAAACCAATTATATTCTCCCTCATAATAATCTACACATGATAAAATTTCATGAAAGTACATATTATTGATTCAAGTGAACCCTGTGTACCTTAAGATGATACTAAGCAACACAGGAAATTTTGATAAGGTAAACTGAGGCAGGACATCATTCTTGATGATACCATGATGTCACACCAAGAGGTCATGTCAGCTTGAGCTCATGCACATCAGGACAAAAACTAAGTACAGAGACTAGAATTTTTGTCTTTCAAAAAACTTTTTATCAAAATGGTGCCACCTTGACAAATAATTCACTCTCCCATAGTCTGTATTGTAAATGATACAGGTTACAAATAACAGACTCAGTAAAGACTCCAAGCAGGGTCTAAATGAAGATGTATGATGACCTGTTGATACTCATCTCATATGAAAAGCCTGGCATGAGGCAAATTTACATTGAAACAAATGGCCACTGTAATAAAGTACTACTGAGTAACAACATTTCTTTAGCTATATTAACTGTAGGAAACTTCATAATATTATACCCATAATGCAATTTGTGTACCCCCTTATTTTCCTCTTATCTTGTATGACAAAGGGTGTACTGTCTTATTGTGCTGGAGAACTCCTGCCCTTTGACTCAGCTGACTTTATCAATGGTTTACCCAGAAGAGATGCAACTCCTGGCATCTGTGGTCTAATCATCATCTGCTGGGCACCAAAAAGGGGTAGACCAGGTCTGATACCCATTGCCATTGCCTGAGGTAACATTCTGGGCATTAACTGAGGGTTAACGAATCTCACTCCAGGCAAGGCAGACATCCCAGGAAGAGGGGAAATTCCTGGCACTGAGGACACACCTTGCATTCCTGCAATACCCTGAACAGACGACATCCCTGGAATGGTAGATAATCCAGCTACACCATGCATACCTGGGACTACTGTCATCCCTGGGATACCAGCTGCCCCTGGGACTGCAGATGTGCCAGGTAGACTACCAGCTGGCACAGCTTGCCGTACAAGAGGTAAACCTGGGGTAGGAACTGGCATTCTTGTACCACCTGGCACCAAAGCGAGACCACCTGGTACCCTTATTAGCTTAGGAGAAGCTGTTACACCTGTTGGTGTTGCGAAAGTTGCTGCAGCCTGAGCAGGATTTACTGCTGGTCTGGGAGCAGCCTGAACTAACATCCCATTTGGAAGGCGGAATATGGGACTGCTTGATGCAGCTTGTTGTGAAATGGCTTGCTGGGTGAGAGCCTGCTGAGTTAAAGTTTGCTGGGTTAAAGCTTGTTGGTTTAAAACTTGCTGTGTAAGAGCTGCTGAAGTTGCCAAAGATCCTGATAAAAGCTGCTGATGAGCCCCAGGCAGAGCAAACAAACCTGAGGTGCTGTCCACAGGTGATGCTAATCTCAGCAACTGACTTGTACTTGGGGATGATGTTGGTCCAGGAGAAGGGGATGGAGCACCAGATGTCTTTATCTCTAAACCTTGCGGCATCTGCAGCAGTCCAAGCTGTGGGTGGGCTAGTTGGCCTTGCAGTGGAAGACGGACTACCTGTGTGGCTGGACTACCGGCCCGTAATTCAGAAGGCACTTGAAGCAGAGTATGACCAGGCACCATTCCCTGGACACGGACACCAAACTGTTCTGCAGAAAGTGACATCTGAGGGCTAACAACTACCTGAGATTGTTCAGAGAGCTGACTGGCCATACCCGGATGGATTGGTCCTATGAAGCCAGTTGGTCTTGTACTGTCTTGCTGTTCTGGTTCTGCTTGTGCCTCTGCTGAAGACATGTATTGAACCATTTGGAGGGATTCTTGGTTTAAGCTTTGATCTTGGTTGTACTGAGATGCCTCGAGTTCTGTACTCTCTGTTGTTGACCCTGGAACAATACCTTGAGCTTGCATCATTTGTTGCTGCACATGCCTCCGAGCACTTTCTTGTAGATCCCGATATTTCTCAAGTTCAGCTGGGTCCATAGTCATCATTCCATCGCTTCCTTCCTCTTTACCATTTTCTTCTTGGTTAGAGCCATTTCCCTTAGTCTTATCACTGTTGTCAGTTGAACTTTCTGTGGCATTCTTTTTGGTGCCACTATTCACCTTGGGTTTGTCAAGCTCAACAACTGTCTTTCCAGTAATGTGTGTCTTTCCAGAGTTGCTTTGAGTAAGGACAACTCCCTTTCCTTCCCCAAGTGACTCCTGTGTAGCATCTTTACGGTTCTGAAGTGTCTCTATGAGGTCTGAAATTTTTTCCTTTGGCTTTGGTAAAACAGGGACAGTTATCTTGGTTGTTTTTAAACTTGGATCTGTCGCCTTTGACTCTTTAAGAGCTTTTCTGACCCACTCTTTCATTCTGTTACCAGGTCCAGTTGCACTGGATTTTGCAGCCCCTGCTGCTTTACTTACATTAGGTTTAGCTGGCTTTGGCTTTGCAGACCTGAGAAAAGATCGTGAACTTGACGGTGATCTACTTCTACTCCTACTTCTGGACCTATATCTATCCCTTGACCAGGACCTACTTCGACTCCTGGAATAGCTTCTTGAGTAACTCCTGCTTCTACTTCTTGTGTAGCTCCTACTCCGTGACCTTGAATATCTTGGTGACCTTGAGTAACTCCTACTTCGGTGGGAGCTTCTGTGTCTATAGTGGTCTGACCAGCTACGACTTCGTCTTCTCTTGCTATACCTGGATCTACTGCCCCTATCTGAAGAACGACTGTTAGACCTGCTGCGTCCACTTCTGTGCCTACTGCGACCCCTTTCATAGTCTGAATAATCTGAATTGTCCTTATACTTCTTGCTGGAGCTGTGTCTTTCATCATCTGAGCTGTCTCCCCTTCGACTGCTTGAATGTTTCCTTTTCTTCGGGGAAGCTTCTTTTTTATCTTCTGATGCTTCCCCTTCTTTCCTATCAGATTTGTCAGTTTTGGTGCTAGCCAAATCATCCTTTGAATCTTTGTCATGTTCTTTCTCACGATCCTTTTTCTTTCTCTTCTTGCTCTTCTTCTTTTTCTTTTTCTTTGAGCGTTTCTTCTTGTGTTTTTTCTCGGACGAAGATTTAGTTTCACCCTCCTTACGACTCTTTTTGCTTTTGAATTCAAATTTTAAGGGATTGACACTAAATGATATTTCCGGCTGTGTAGTGGTTTTCTGAATCATGAATTCTGGCCATGGCAAAGTGGTTTTTAAATCTTGCTTAAGCACTGCTTGAAAACCTTCCTCAACAGCTGTCAACTCTGCAGGCTCACCAAGGTTCTGTTCCTGGCAATTCTGTTCAAGTAAGTCAGCATAAAATTTTTCTAATTCAGCCTTGTATTCAGCTTCATCCTGAATTCCATCCTCCTCATCTTCTATGCCAACTTCACCCTTTCCATCTTCAATAGCTGCATCCTCCTTTTCACCACTATTTTCCCCTACCTCATTCTTATCAGATTTTTCCTGAGAACAAGATTCATGGGCTAAGGAATTAGGATAACTTATTTTCAACAAATCATCATTTAACTTGGCTGGATGGAATAAGTCAGATTTTAAAAAGTTTATTTTAGGGATCTTTTCTCTGATCTCACTAAATTTTTCAGCAAAAGAGAGAACTTGGTCTACTTTTGCTCTTTTCTCTACTTCATCGTTTACGTCAGTGTCCTTCACAGTGTCTTTGTTATTACCATCATCTACACTATCACTTTTACATAGAGTTTCCTCTTTTTTACTACTTTTATCTTTCGAGGGAAAGTTCCTTTTTAATAGAATACGCTTCCTAGATTTTTCTGATATATTAACAGGCAACGTCTGTTGTTTAGCATTCTGAACATCTTCCCTATCTGGAGTCACTATGGGTGACCTCTGACCCTGAGCAAATGCCAGTAACCTTTTCCTGGCAAGACGGGTTTTCTCTCTTTCCTTCTTCTCTGCTGGAGTCTCATCTGGATCAAACTTTTCTCCACTGATGAGCTGTTTGGCTAAGATTTCTTCTGCTGATGGGTGAGGAGTATAATCATCTGGAGGTGGTACACACTTCCATAATGGTTTCATCAACTTTTTCTTCACTGCCTTCTTGGCCGCTTGCTTGGTTTTAGTGGTGGCAGCATTCTTCTTCACACTACAAATAAAAACAAAAGAATAAGTAACAATAAAAGAGACCACTTCTGCCATAGATTCTTATCTCTTTTGTGAAGCAAACACCTTGTGGCTTTACATCACCACCTCACAGAAAATTGCTATAATTGCCTCCCCCTCTCCACATGTATGAAGGTTAAAGGCAAATTCGGCACTCACACTATTTACAATGACTGATTAGAGTAATATCTGTGCTGAACTACCTGATGTTGTAGTTGGAGGTGAAATTCTTCCTCCCTGTCCATGTCAAAGGCATGATATTACCCATGTACAGTAGACTTATACCACTTCATACTTTCTTGAACCAGATAAACCTGGAAGCAAAACAGTATGTCAATAAGAATTCTTAATCAGGCTTCCTACACATCCAAAATGACCAGTGAGCCACGACTGGAAAAAAGGCTGTGGCAGGTTCGACTTGAACCAACAGGTTGGAAACTGGGCGGTAAAACTCCATCTAACTAACTACACATTCAAAATGACAATAATTCCAGGACTTTCTGAGGCCTCTTGAGGAGTTGAAATGAAACTGTATTTCGAGAGCCATAGAAAAAGTCACATCCCAGTAATTCCCTTTTATAAACTTTTCTTACTTTCCAAGACCTTTTGAAAAATTGTTCATTTTCCTTAACTCTTCAGGTCTGAAAATTCAAATATCTGTTTTCCCTGACTTTCCATTATTTTCAGGAGATTAACAAACCCTGTTCATTTGATGAGCTTCTACGCAAAAGATACTGTATCAAACATTGACACCTACTAGCTTTGTAACTTTTGATTGGGTACATTTTGTATGCAACTACGTGAGGAATTACCCGAGTTCACAGGACTACAATGCTGTGGGTGCAGCAGTAACGAATAGCCATTTATGAGATATTGGTAGTATCATTCGTGCACCAATTTATCCACATTGTACCAGTGGTGCCCATGGTACAGTTGGTTTGCAAATGTGTGTTTTGGTATGGGCTGAAGATGTGACTTCTCCAATGACAGATATGCAAATTCAGTCTGCTTTGGCTGGATAAATTTAGTGTAATATAATACCAGATAAAAATTGATGTGAAAGCAGGAACATCAGATTTTCAGTGAACTCAATTTGAAAAGTAATGATGGTAATTATTTTGCCATCTCAGGGGCTGACTCACTAAAATTTCGAAGCCTCTATTTCCGTTGATTCAACCAGGCCCATCAAAGACTTAATGCCCTGTACACAAGCAAAACACCTTCCAAAATGACAAGCCACTGTGTGGTTGATAAATATGGGTCTATAAAAGAATATTCAACTGAAAAATGGATTACCAGCATTTTGCGCAATAGCATCTATGCACCAAATGCAAAGACACAGCACTACGGCATGCACTTACCTAAAGGAAGCTCTTCCCTACATTTTACACTTTCAACGAGTTCCACTACCTCAAAAGTTAAATGTTCAATGTTCCCTGCATAGAGAGTGCACCTCTTGTTGATGAATGAAAGCTCTTTATGACTGAGAATGGTCAAACATAGGGCTTTATGCAGTCATTTCACTGAGAGAATTGAAGTTACTGCATGCTATTCAAACAATAGGAACTCAACCATTTGTATAGAGCACATTGTAGAGTAAATACACCGCATTTCACACACTGCCAAAAAAAACTCCAACATATGCATCTTTTAAAAAGTTCAATCTGAAATAAGTTCTGAATTAAAAATAAAAAATTTATGATAAAATGATAACATTTTAACTTCCTGACATGAATAGAAATAATTAAGCCTACCGAGATAATGTCTACTTTCAATGGAGTAGGGAAAACAATCAGTGAGCCACAACTGAAAAAAAGGATGTGGCCAGCTCAACCCAACTGGTTGGAAAGTAGGCAGTAAAACTCTATCTGACTAACTAACTCATCTAATTAACAGGCATAAATGCACCATAAAGCTATAAGCAGCTCCATTTTGTTGTCATTCCTTGCAGTTCTACACCAATCACTGACATACTTCAAGAGGATTAGGGTTGAGAAAATGTTGTTCAGCTTTCATAGCTTTATAGTGCTATTCTCAAGAATGAAACACAAAAATTAGGAAAAAAAGAAGGGAAAAAAATTGCAGGACCTTTTGTGTTCCCATTTTGAATGAGATTTCTACCTGAAATTAATCCTGGCCAAGGTCCAAAATAAAGGATCAGGGTCAGGAACAAGGGGTAAAAAACAGTTGCACCTGGAACATACAGTTTTGCTAGGGACCAGGAGTATATTAAGGCACATGGCTAATTTTGGATTTTGTGTATTTTGCAATTTGTTTTGAATGTCCTGATGTAACAAGGCTCCAACAAATGACCTGTGTGATTGTCTGGGCCAACCCAATTTTTTTTTTTTTTGGTTAGCAGATTCACAATGCATGGTTTTGGATCAAGCAACTAAAAGCTGCAAAAAAAAAAAAATACAAAGCAAAGGTTTTTTCTATTTTGCTATGAACACCACAACGTTGCATTCCAATTTAATCAGCAAACTTCTGCCACGAATTGGGTGTAGCATAAGAATTGTCCAAAGACCTAGATACTAATTATGGCAATCAGGGTTTCATATTTTGAAACGGAGTCTCAATTATATACTCTTATGCACTATTGCCTTAATAGTTCAATAATTCAACAACCACTTGTCATTTTACATGACAAATTTCATTCAGAAAAGGTTTTGCATTGATTCTGGAATTCATGACATTCCACAGATTACATTTTTCTCAAAGGGAATATTTCTTGGAAGAGAGAGAGCTTTCTAACCATACTATTCATGACATTCATGCATGTGTTAATAATGAATTGTAAACAGTTTCTATCACAGTGCCCTATCTTGAAGTGCCACAGAGAAAGCAAATTAGCCTAGTCTTATGTACTGCATGATTACACTGTAAGGATAACATGTGGCTCCAATGGTTTATGTGTGGATGTTCCCCTTTAAAGAATTCGCTTACTGATATTGTTGACAAGAAATCTAATGATCAGTCTTGGAACGAATTAAAATAGTGTGCATTTTCATTCTTTGCAGGCATTGACTCACATGATGCTGAATAATTTTATTTGTCACCTTCCCGGCAGTAAGTTGCTGATAAAGGCAGTAGCCGCACGCAGTGATGAAAGGTGATTCTGTATGCCATGAGAGTATACAAACAGGGGCAATTATCTGCATCATTGCACCCATCTATTTCGGACACTAGACGTAACAGTACTACTTTCTTATTTTTTCCTTGATCCCCGTGTGGGCAGGGGGATCATAGGGTATGTCTGCAACATTAACCACTTGTCAAAAGAGGTGACTAAATGAGATGACTAGAATCACATTTCAACTGGAAAGAAAAATTAATAACTGGAAGACCATACCAACGATAGCCTACACAGAAAGAAAATGGACACCTGTTAGAAATGTCATTGAGTACTTTTTTGGCAACTGAAGAAAATAGCAAGATGAATGCTCAAAGAAAAAAACTTGCTTTAGAAGACGGAGATTGTCAGAGAGTGAACCTTGGGTAGAGCCTTCCTAATAAGCTTTTTGAGAAATCCAAGGGAGTAACAGCTCACTTGAGAAGTTCCAAACTGCCCAATTCCCATCTTTAAGGTGAGAATATGTTGTAATGTCATTTGAAAGGGAGAGAACAAGTAATTTTTCCTGTGGTATCTTTCCTGTTATCCTTCTAACATCACTAAAATACCATACACTCAGACCGCATCTGTGTTTTGCTTATCTATGCATTATACGTACATACTTCTGCATCACTTGTGCCTGTAAACGATACCTTGCCGGGTACAAACCGCTCACGAGAGCTCAAGCCTTGCACATCTTTCCTCGCTCACACAGAGCTCGTAACAGGCCTAGCTGGCCAAAAATTTGGACACTGCAATGAGCTCTGTCACGTGATATGCAAGAGTCCATCCTCGCTCGCGGCATTCACATGCTGCATGACTTAAACAGCATAAAGGGAATTCTGACCATTTCCTTACAGGGAACAGTTCTGTGTAACCTGTAAGGCATTGAATATGGGTATGTGCTGTACCAGCAGTGTGTTTAAGCCAACTGATAAGCTCGTGTGAGCCTGTAACCGATACCTTGCCGGGTACAAGCCGCTCACGAGAGCTCAAGCCTCCCACGTCTTTCCTAGCTCACACTGAGCTAGTAACTGGCGTAGCTACCCGAAAATTCGGACACTGCAATGAGCTCTGTCACGTGATATGCAAGAACCCGCCCTCGCTTGCGGCATTCACATGCTGAATGACTTAAACGGCTAAAGGGAATTCCAACCATTTCCTTAAGGGGAACAGTTCTGTGTACCCAGTAAGGCATTGAATACAAGTATGTGCTGAATGTGTATGTGCACACTTGATTGCACTGTGTTGGATCTTGTATCAGCTACCCTTCATGAATTGCACTTGACTTCACAATGGCTGACTGACTACAGGTATACTGCGGACAGATTAATAGCATAAGAAAAGTAAGGTTGACCTTCCTGAGGGAAATTGGAACAAGTTGAACCCATGTGGGAAAGTATATTTTAAGACTAAATTTGAGCACCTGGTGCTTGTTGTGAAACTTTGAGGATGATTCCAGGACAAAGTTGTGACCCTTAGCCAAATGTTAAGAGGTGATCGAAAATCTCCTGGTGCTTCTTGGGCATTTTGGCCAACAATTCTGCCTGAAACTGGTCATATGATAACTGGCAAATCTAGTCTGGTAAGTTTCATAGTTGTCTTGAGTGTAATTGGAGGTACCCAGAATGAAAAAGCCTTTCTTTTTTCCAGTGTGTACATTTCCTTAAGTGGCTAAAATTCAAAATTGTATGACGTCATCAAGGCTTAATATATTTCGGTTACCCCAAGGCCAGCTCCCCAACTGCTACACCCTATCTACTGTACCTCCTTTATACCCACCTGGCATTGGTGCCACCCTTTGCCTTCGTCTTCTCCGGCTGATCGGTTGTTTCACTTTCCTCTGCTGGTAATGTTGGATCTTGAAGCCATGATTCCTGCAACTGTAAAATACAAGACAATTTTAGTCATGCTTCAGACTAGGACAACCATTCCACACTTCCAACCTGACATACACCTGTAAAAGGTATAAAAGATTTATAAACCCAATTCAAAACCTACTGTACTGCCTAGGTGACAGATCTTTGTAAGACTAGTGTTTCCTAAAGTTCACAGCACTTTCAAATTTGTTGACATCTCATTTTGGAATGTGAAGTGAGAAAGAGCAGAAGGCCCTTCAGTTTAATTATTTCCAATATCTGAGCCAGTGAAGCAGCATACTGGATTGCAGTTGCTTCATGAAATTCAACAAATTTTTTCAAACCTGTTAAGTTTACTTCACATAACAATGACAAATGGTCAAAATAAGACAATCCCCTTACCCTACATACAAATAACTGTTTTACGAGTGGGTACTTAACAGTTGAAGTCAGTTTTCAAAAATTCATGACCAGACACTTTTTCAAATTATGTACAAAACTGTTACAAGTCAAGACACTCGAAAATTCAAATTTTAACGTTTTCTGTGGCTTTTTGACTTGAAACTTGACTTGTTATGCTAACTATAAGCATTGTTATGTGGCAGTGACCCTTTGAGACTCTCATTAAATTATCGATATCGACTCAATGAGCCCCTTTAATTGCATTTCATATGAATACCTTGTCTTTGGTTTGATCCCACGCACTACAGCTTTAAGAAGTAAGATTTCAGTGATTTAATACACAGCGAGTATTTTGTGCAATATCTCTGTGTACAGTATTTGATATCATTAATTGGTCAGTAGCATAACTATCTGAATAAGATGCAACATACAGTACAATACGTACAGTATGAGCACAAACATATAAGAGCAACTAACTGACTGCTTTATCAAATAACTGCCCTTGTCTAATCAGGTGTACTGTACATGTAGCATCACTACTGAAAAAACTTTCATTTTCTGTCTTTCTCAGGTATTAGGACAGTACTGTAAATTAAAGGGCCAATCCTCTCACCCCAAACTACACTTCTTGTAAGGGGGTACAAAAACTTACCACTGGCCCAGCTTTTTGTTTGACTGTTAATTCAAACAATGCAGTTCACCAAAGCTTATATTACACAGCATGGACTGTACTGAGAGTGTTTTGATTATACACATAGAGCTTTTCTATACTCACCCCGAAGCAATAAACTGAGATTGTGACTGGGTAAGGATGAATTTCACACAATTGTGGGAAAGGGTTGAGTAAGAAGGTTAGGAGAATTGGTACTGTTTGGGGTGAGAGAACTGGGCCTTTAACTCGAGCAGCAATCAAGCAGCAAGCAAGCACTGCATATAGGCACAAAGCCCATGGCAAGATAGGGGTTAGTTGAAAGGAAGGCAACCCCCCATTTCTTTTCCTCTTGACATAAAATCTGCTGGCTACCTTATCCTCTTCCCCTTCCTCTCCCTTTTTACAACATTATGCTACTGTACCTGCTGCAGTATAAACACCCAACCATTCAAGTGTAAAAAAGTGACCTTCAATGATAAATTAAGTATGTCCTCAAAAAAAAAATAAATGAAAATACAGTCCTAAACAGGCTCCTGAAAAATGAATTCTAACAGTCCAACTCCCATCTCCATGGGAAATTCCTGAGCTGAGATATAAAATGTTTAAGTTTATTCAAAAATGGTACATAACAGTATGCAATACTGCATGATGTCCTTGTTGTGCTACTCAAATCCGATCTTTGTATTTCTCTGTTTTTCTGAAAGTTGACCTTCAAATGTTAAAGCATGTCCTCAAAAAAAAAAAAAAAATCAAAAATACATATTAAACAGGCCCCTGAAAAATGAATTCTAACAGTCCAACTCCCATCTCCATTGGACATTCCTGAGGTGAAATATTAAATGCTTACGTTTATTCACTCAAATATAAATGGTACATTACAGAACATACGTAAAATAGCCCTTACTAAAATAGCATACCACTGAACGGTCTAAAACCCAACCTTTGGGCAGTCAAGGTCAGGTTTTTCTTAATATTAGCATCCGCAGTGTATGGCAACCACAAGACCTACTGGGTTTTATCACAGTTTTATTGATGATAAGGATTGAGATGCTTTAAACTGTAAGCGAGAACATCAAGCAAAAAACTGACTTACCCCCTAAAGGTCGGAACTGCTTAGTGGGAATGGATTACAGTATGGGCTTTTTCATGTTATGTATGCACTATCCTTGTTGAGTTACGCAAATTAGAATCTTGCATTTCTTTGTTTTTCTGAAAGTTACTGCACCTTCTACTAAGGTGTGATTGCACCCTTTCTCTCATGGTATGATATAAATAATTAAGTCTTCTCTGCCAGCCATGCAAGCAAACAGGAAGTGGTCAAGTTCATAAGAAAAAAACACTTTAAATTTTAAAAGGAAACAAAGCAGGTAATGTAGGTTGTACAACAAAAAAGTATCATATTACTGGGTCATGGACTTTTTTTGTTTTAAGTGAAAAAATGTCAACATTTTATGTCTTGTCCTCAGAATGTCCTATGAAGATGGGAGATGGACTTACAATTCATTTTTCATGCTGTTTAATATATATTTTTGAAAATTTTCGACTTGAGGTACACTTTAATGATGCCTTCAACAGGCAACAGATACAAAATTTGCTAATGATACTGCTGTGTTTTTACCATGTGATGACTTTTTTTAATGCCAAAGAAAAATAAATAATAACTGCTGGTTTTCCATTTCCCATACTGTACTCACTGTGTAATTAATGAATTTAGAATTTGTTTTATTGAATACGGAAGTGTACAGTTTACTTTTTATAATAGTGTGACATAGCACTCCCAAAGGGAATTCATAAAACCTACTTTCACTTACAGGAAGCCTACAACATTAACATATCTAACTATTAAAAGTAGAGAAGTGAAAGCCTGCTGTTATCAGTGTTAAATATCAACTTTCCCCAAGTCCTAAACTCACCTATTGGCCATTAGGAAATATGAACCGAAGAGCGGAAGTATCAAGTAGGTCATGATTACAAGCAAACATGTTTTAAAAGCCCAATCAAACATGTTATGATCAGCACTGCTGCAAAATGCCAATCTTTTATCAGCTACTGTAGGTCTTCACTACACATACAACAGTTTGTTTAGCGTAGAGCATTTAGCTTACAAGTACAGTATTAGGAGTAGCTACAGTACATAGAGTACAGTACAAGTCAAAAGATAATCAAGTGGCACACCATAGTGGATCACAATAAACTACACAAGCATATAATAAGCAGCAACATTGGCAGGATTTCATAGGTGGGGGGGGGGCACAACCCGTGATTCCCCCGACTGGCACGGATTTTGATGGTTTTACTTTCAAGTTCTTGGTAAGCAACTCACGCTGGCTCACGTCAATTACTCAGTTTGTTTTTTAAACTTTTCCTCAAACCTGTAAATTCCCTGACTGAATGATTTCTCCCTCCCCCCTTTAAACATGCTACTGAAAATTAGTCGGCTACTTATCAAGTTATAGCCCTGTGCATGTATGGCTATATTAAACCAATTCTTTTTAATTGTTTTTTGCTGCCATTCCAAGAGCAAAACTGTGACTGTATGTGAAGGGTGGATCATGGACCAAACTACTGTAGTGATCATGTCACAGTTTATTGAGTTTTCATAATACTGCATGTTTCTATACACACATGCAATGGCAATACAGAAGGTGCTTCCACTTTAGTTTGTGGTTGGCTTACATGAAGTTTATGCAGACATTTTTCACACTCTTACCTTGTACCCTAAGAAATCCAAACTATCTCCCCCATCTCTGTCATCAAGAGAGAATGCCAAAGGTTGAATGGAACCTACAAAAGGTGGGATGAAAGTGAGAGTTGTATGAAATGTTGATATTTGATTTTCATCCAAGCATTCATGCATACAGTGTGCAAGGTTGCAAGTAACTGGATCATGGATCAGCTAATGCCATCACCAAAATACTTTACTATATGTACGATATGTACACAATACTTACCACACGAACAAAGGTATAAAACTTGCAACCCATAAATAAGAAACCACAAGGAGTATTAAAAATCTACTCTTCCAACGCAAAAGGAACATAAAAATGGAAACACAAACACACAACACAAAAGTGAAACAGTGAGATTGCACACTTCATCTTTCAGGATTTTGCATCAGAATTCTCTTGTGTTTCTTATTTACATAACACCTTTCAACTGAGTCCAACTCTCAAGAGTTGAATGCTCCACACACGTTTATAAACGAAATTCCCCTTCGTACAACTTCGGGCAAGCAAATTGCCATTTCTTCATGGAAATTGTACTTCATGTTGTTTGGTGTATTGCTTAAATTGCTTGCATCTTATAAAAAAAATATTGAAACAAAACTCTTACTCCTTTTTGTTTTTTGTTTTTGTTTTGAGGGTTAGTGTCATCAGCATTACCATGCAAGGTTGAGCAGAAGTGTTGGGAGTGTATAAATAAAACAACCACACTAAGTTGCAAAGAAGTTTATGGAAACAGATACAGTACACAAAAAGGTCAAGATCTACAGTACATGAATTTCCACACATCTCACCATGTGGAGTTTAATGGGACGCATTCAGTGTTAATTCGGTAATATATACTTGCTTGAAAAATGATGAAATGTTAATCAGTGGGCAAACTTTGTGTTTACAAAAAATAATAATAATAAAAAAATCAAATCAAAATGAAAGGAAACTACTGAACTATATAGCAGAAGCAAACAGTGCTAAACTGAATAGCATCATACAGTATTAAAAGTCCAACAGGTAAAACACCATTTATAAGATGCTGTAAGTATTGCTCAATGGCATTTGCTAAAAGATAAGATTCTACATATGTTTGGATGAATGTAGGAAATGTACAGTTGCAAATGGAGGATATGACATCAGTACCTAAAATACATCAAAAAGGGTGCATCCATACCTACTGTAGGCTATATGGGCCATAATAGTAATAGACCCCAGGGCTACGTACTGTAGTTTCCACATGGCTGTGTTAACACAGAATTGTTGGACAGAATTTTGGTGTACATTATCAACCACAGTACTATGCCATTGACAAAATGATAAGCAAACAAACCAACACTCTTTCCCACAGTTCTTTGAACAAGTGGTTCCTTCTGTATTCGCAAAAGACACCACATCTTTACCTGGGACGTTCCCACATTTACACTTGGCATTTTAATAGCTCCTGTGCCCAGGACTGACATAAAAATGCATTTGAAGTGTATGTTTCATGCTGCATAATGTCTACTGTTGAGTCAATTATAAGTTAAATGTGCCCACAATCCACAACCTACAAATCATTTAAAGACAAACGTTACACTTATACTGCACCTCCCACACACACCAGTAAGAGTCTGCCAATGTCTTGGCATGTTAAGGAAATATAATTGGCCCATTTTTCATTATTCTGTTTAAGGCTTTCAAACTATCAGCAAAACACAATATGTACTATGGCATAATGTACCTATTGTACAGGTACTGTACATACTTTTCCCCGTTTTCTGTTCCTCCAAAATTTACAACTTATTGTACCTTACTAAGGAGGCCATGACAGCTAGATACTGTACAGCCATGTACCTTCTTGAGTTTATAGTTCACAAACTTCTAATATACATGGACAGAGCACGTACAGTAATGGCTACGTCTTAGTTGCCACACACTGGGTCAAAAAAGTGCACCAAGATGGCCCCCGTGAAGCTGTGATTTGTATGATTCCACGACTCCTGCAATAGGTTTAGTGATTTTGACCTTAACCTGCATTATTTCAAAAATATTTTAACTTTCTTGCAAAATCCGTTAATTTACTGCAGCAAGTCCAAACTTTCGCACACAAACACACAAAACCATATCAGATGCCCACCTTCATATGTATTCACATGTAGGGTACTTTAGCAACAATGTAGCTATACCTGTACCCTGCAGTATACTCTGTCCATGAATAGGAAGTCTGTGTTAATATACACCCAGCAAGTTTCTCTAGCAACTCTCTGGTCTATGTTATTGTTTCATAAATTTGATCTGGTGTTGCTCGACCATTACACTAAAAGTTAAACTATTGACTGTATGTGCATTTTGTCTAAACCTATGGAGCAGGCTTCCTCAATTAAATTTTCAGGAGGACCACATTTCTTAATGTTACTGATATACTGCTCCAATGATCATCCTCCTGAGGGCGGAGTATAGGGGGAGGTTTCCACCCTCCCCTTTTGAAAATTTTTTCATTTCAGAAGAGGCTTACATGCAAAATGGTGCAAAGTTTGTTCAATTTCCCAGGCCAAAACTTTTCACAAACTGTACAATTTTTGTTGATTCACCAGTAACATTGAACCGACAAAGCACTAGCTGACTCTAATAAACGTAAACATATAACAGTGATCTTACTTTCTTGTGAGAACAAATAGGACATTATTATATCCGTGTTGGTATTTGATGTCAGTCTGTGGGAAGCATTAGATTAGAAAAGATTATGAAAATTTAAATTTTTCAATATTTTCCGGTAATTTTTTGCGCCACTTAAAACCATGTCGCGCGCCACAAGTGGTGTGTGCGCTGCTATTTGAGGAAGCCTGCTCTAGAGAGACTGCACTAGTGTGAAGATATGATAAGCCGTCACATACAGCAATTTGTTCAGATGCAAGACTTATTTTATGTGAGATAAATTTTTTAAATTAAAGTTAGATGTTAATTATAGTAGTTAAAAAAAAATTTTCACAAAAAGAGAAGAAACTGCTTGAAAAACTGAAGAAACCCTTCAATTACAGGGAATGCACTTCATATGAAATTATGTTTTATTGGATCTTACAGCAAAAAACTGGAAAAATGGTACTTTTGGGAGATATTTACATTATGCATGTAAATTTTATGAATATTTAAACCCTTTTCTAACACACAGTACTGTGCAGAATCAAATATAATGTATGAACATATCATCCCTGAGCCCTGTAAATTTGATGTTACTATGTAGGCACTAAAATTTCAAGGTGCACTACCCTGTAGTTAATTTGGGATACTGTATAGCATGCAAATGCATTATGGAAAATTGGCACCCTCAGGGCCAACACCTATCTTACAAAACAACTTGTAATTATTAATAAAAAGTTTTGTTTACATTGTGCAGATTAATGGACAGTTCCTGTTTACACACAAGATGAGATATTTTTAAATATTAAAATCTATCTCATGTTTGTAGATACACTGTGTGAGTGGAAGGAATGTGAATGCATGAAAGAAAAACAGGAATGTAATAAAATAGTTGGAAATGGCTCAAAAATGAGAGTATAACTTTATACCAGCCCATCACAAAATAAGTTCATGAATTTATGCAGTACCTGACATTACTCATTACCATGAATTTACAGTATACTGGCTATAGTTTGTGTTGAGTGTGTTTGTTCCCAATCCCATGCAGTATAAATATGGCACTATGCATGGGCGTCCGCAGGTATGGGCAAGGGGGACACTTGCCCCCCCCCCGGAAAATCAATAATTTGAAAAAACTTTTAAAAATCAAAGCAAAAACTTGCACAAAACGTGTTTTCCAAGTTTCTATGCGTAAAACAGGCTTTAGAAATGCCATTTCCGGCAATCTGGGAGGCATTTTGGGCTGAAATGTTCACATGCTTTGTGTCAATTCATGGTGACTTGGAGGTTTTGCCCCCCCCCCCCTAGAAATTTTGCCCCCCCCCCGACTTTTTTTCTGCGGACGCCCATGGCACTATGTGTACCAGCTGCAGATCTAGTTGGAGCATGGGTTAAACAGTATTCTACAGCATCCATTTTCCCAGGGTTCAATATTCACAAGTTTTTCATAAATATTCCAGTGGTTGGCAATTTTAAAAAGGTCCCTTATTCCTAGGATTCTATGTTCCCCAAAATGTATGCATTTTTTTCCAGCCTAGGAACATCAAAATCTGGGAATATTCAATGGACTCTGGGAGCGAGGTCATGAATTTTGAGATGTCCTATTAGGAGTGCAATTTGTGCACAAATAGAATGGGCAGGTAAATTTAGAGCTCTTAAAAAAAGCACGCCTGCTGCTCTCCTCTATTTCCTGAGTGCCATTAGTAGCACAACTGGAGGATTTAAAACAACAAAAACTGACTAAAATTCATCCTCATCTAGACACAATTTCAGTTCATTGCTTCAGGATGAGTATACTATACATAACCCCCATTTGAGCAATGAAAACACTAGCAGTACAGTACAGTATGAGGTTCGGTACTGTGCCTTTTTTTGAAATAGCTGTCAGTCAAAGAGCTATGCCAATTGAGAATTTCTGTGGATGAACTACATTGTCTACAGTAGTAGTCTGGGATGAGCTGATAAGCCCTAAGAGCTCATTCTTATCCCAGTTTTGAGAATTCATGTTTGCTGTGGAACCACCTTATAGTGCTACAAGCAATCATGTCACTTATGATCCATCTTGACACCAACTACAGTATCTGTTCCAAACCCATATCAAGCTTATTCACCACAACAGAGTTCTATGTATGAAAGCTTTATTAGCACTGGAATAAAAGGATACTGCACAATTGAGGACAGCCTGTAAAACACCAATTTTTTGGTCCACTTTGGACCTTTTAATAAAGTTCATCGCCCAGTTCCGTAAAACTTAAATACACCATTAAAACATTTCGTGGTTGATCCACATAAAAAGACTGTTATGTATGTTAAGTACACTTTTACTGAATACTGTTGTGTGCATGCATGGGAAAGAATGCGTGAAGAGAAGGCCACGAGCATACAGTATATCAGTTGGACAGCAGAATGAACGATAGTAAGTTTTTATACATATACAGGCCAAAATTAAAAAATTAGCAGGAAGTTTTAGATGAACATGAATCAAGGGAACCTTTTCCCACTTTGCAGTGGAAAATCACACATTGTTTTTAATATCATATCCCTTTGGAGGTTTGGTGGCATGTTTTCCAATAAAAAAAAATAAAGTTCAAAACAAAGTTGACCACCCTTCTTCCACTTTTCCAAAGCTGCCTGGTTAGTTAAACTTTTCACCTGCGATAGAAAATGGAAGCACAAAGAAGAGTGGGAGAAGAAGGAGGGTGACTAATGTACATTACAAAAATAAAAAAAATTTGAACATGTGACAAACAAAAGAGGATATTATGTTTGATTGATAAGAGACATACACAAGGTTGGAAGCATTGAAGAAATAGATGCAAGAAGCAGTATTGCATGTAAGCATTCTGTATTAGGACACAAAATGAAAAGATAAACTACAGATGTAACGTATAAACCACGGTACTTCTACTCTTTCCTTCCGTAATAGCCATCGAAAAAATATGTTAGCAAAAGCCAAGTCATGCACTTCATTTGGGAATTGTACACATGAATATAACACAAATGAAAGTAAGGTACAGTACCTACGGCAGCTGTTTATTTTTGGAACTCTGAAAGATCACAAAATTCATACAAATTTAGAATCATTTCTAATGTAAGTATGACAAAATGTTTTATACCATCACTCAGGTGGTGTATTAGAACAGTGTGAGTGTTAATAAGTACATTCATCCACGAAACACAAGATGCAAGTGCATGCACTGACAGTTGACATACTGCAGGATGTTCCATTAAAACTGGCTCTGTAATAACTCAATTCAGATACTGTACAGTATGTACAGTATTGTACCTGTATTAGCACAGACCTGACTATCAGTATCAAATATATTGTGGTTCTATTTTCATTTTATCAAGTTTCTTGCTGGTATTAACTTTTAAACCTGAACCACCTAAGAAGATGCACCTAGATTACAGACAGAGAACAGTGCATGAAAAAAAAACAAAATGATCAGGATTTACGTTTTGGCTCAAAGGACTGGCCCTAGGCAAAATACATGATCATGCACATTACTACAACAATAGAGATTTGGGGGCCGTTACCCTACAAGTCCACTCTTTTTACTGTTGGGTGTTGTGCTCACAATGCCCTTTTTCAACTTCATCTTGAAGGGGGTTGGGCAGAGGACCAGGCCACTTAAACTTGTCTCATTACTACAGCCCTGATAGTACTAGATTTTGTGGTTTTATGAAAATGTAATGATAGGGCAATGAGCTTGGAACAGATTTGATAATCAAACAATTGGTACAGTACTTTATGAATAAATATTGAAGTTAATAGCTACCTGTAAATTAAGGGCCATGCTACTGTACTATACAAGCAAATGTAGAATTCATGCTAGGATTTACTTTGGCATATACTGTTAAGTGTCATTTCTGCTGACTTGCCACTTCCACATGAATGCAGTGTAATCACAGACTTGCTACACATGGACAGAGCATACTGCATGGCACATTGTCGCTACTGTAGTGTGAGAAAAAGCGCACCAAAATGGCCGTCCACTATGGTTTTTGTGTGAAAGCTTGGACTTGCTCAAGTCAATTCCTAGATTTTGCAAGAGAGTTGAAATATTTTTGAAATATGGCAAGTTAAGGTCAAAATTACTTCACCTATTGCAGGAATATGATATTGTTTCCCATTCAAGTGTAACTTTTGCTTGAAATATAGAGTCGTTGTCAAATCAGACGATTTATATGTTCACGGCGGCCATCTTGGTGCACCTTTTTTGTCCCAGTCGGTGGCGACCAGCTATGGATAGGACGTACACGTTACATGCCATGTCCATGTACAGTATATAAGTCCGTGCGTGTAATCCACACAGCCCTGCAGTATGTAGGTCACAGCATCGGAGCACATGTAGAAAGCCAGCTACTGAACAGTACATGTTCAAAGCCTACAAAACTCATATACACTGTACAGTTTGTTTATACTCCCTGACAATCAGTACAGTGGCCAACCCAATAAGATACTTACTATACAATGAAAAGGCAAAACAATAATGTACAGCTGTACAAACTGTGATTTAATTGACAACATATGACTTACAATATTAGGGATATGGACACACTGGCCAGTGACAGCCTCCTACTGTACAGGTATAGCCATGGCACAGATGCTTGCTGACATACAGTACAGAAGAGCTAATTGCCAGATTTGAGCAGCTAGTACAATCAAAATTCAATGAAAAGTCAGTAGAAAATGTCTGAAATTCAGACAGTAGGAGCGTAAAAGGTTCATAGTCTTACAAACAGTATATTATGGCAGTTAAAACACCCATGCACACATTAATGGGAATTCATCTGCTAAAAAATTCAAATCTCCTAAATGTGTATCTTTTATCTAATTCAATTTGAACATGGGTCTTGCACTTATTGAGAAACTGTAACCACAAATAAGAGCATGTTCCCCCTTGATCCCCCTATGCTGATCGTCCCAAGCTCAATCAACTCGAAATTCGTGACTTGCAACTGCAAGAGTGTTCCCATTTGATCGCCTGCGCAAGATCTGATATCCTCCTCGCAGTTCATATACAGGAGGTGGTTTCATTAAAATCATGTGTACAGGTCAGGTGCGTCTACACAAATTTGTGTGGTTTGAGGAGCGTCTCGGGTCACCTTGTTCCCCAGATGTGCTCTTACTTGTTTTCTTGATCACCTGCACAGGGTCTGATCCTCCCTAAAAGGGGTGATCAAGCTCTTAGGACCTGATCCGAGGAACAGAAGCTTTCCCACTTTCGAACTGATCTCCTGCAAGGGGTCTGAACCGGATCTGATCGCCTGGTCATTCTCAAGTGTGAACACACTCTAAAAGATTTTTAACTGTGAACTGTAAGTTTATCTGTAGTGTTAGCAATAGGACTTAAGTTTCTTTCTTGGTCATGCAAGGATAAAGTGTAAGTCTCAAAGTGATAGTGGTTTCTCACAACAAAGAAATGTGTGCAGATCAGGTGCTGAAGTAAAATTCTACTATACCTGACCTCCCCTCTCAATGCATATCTGTATTTTGCATGAGTACTGAATGCTTCAATTCAGTTTTACAAAAATTGTGACCAGACACTTTTTCAAACACTGCACAAAACCATGACAATTCAGGACACCACAAAAGTCAAAATTTAACTTTGTCCCAAACTGTTGGATAGAAAGATTTAAAGGACTGTCAATGTGGTAGTGACCATAGAACAATTCTCACTTAAAGTTTCGATATCAACTCAATGAGCCCCTTTAAAGTACCATGGATGCAAGAAATATTCCCACCAAATACAGGCAAGCAGTAGTTTAAAATGAAATGCTGTAGTGATTACTGCAAGACATGAATTTTTTTCTTTTGTTTTTTAATTCAAGTAAAGGAACATCAGTGCAGCAATGCATACAGGGCATGTTGATGTTGATGTGTAAATGGGAAAATTAAAGAGATCATGGTACCAGGTTAGTATTTAAATCAATTTTGCAGGTGTAATTTTGCCAAGCTGAAATGGCCCTATGATACCCACCTCGTGGTTGCTATATTATTCCAGCTGGTGCATGCAAATGAACACAAGTATAAACTGGCTTCCTACTGAGGACATCTTAAAGGCATGTTCCTTAACTTCAAGCATTTGGCTATGCAATAAAAAGGCTTGTCACTGCATGGTTTGATCTAAAGTTTTGTTACAAATCTAGACACTTTCAAATTTGACAAAATTATAAGAGTAAAATGCAATGTTTGGACTGTAAAATATCAAAACAAGCTGCTTCTGTTTGCTATACTGCTGTGTAATACCAGTAAGTATGCATTTCACAGCAGGCACATTGTCAACACTTTATACTCATACTATTGTACAGACAAATCTGAACAGCATATGGTCTGATTTCATTGGGCATAAATGGGGTCCATCAGCTTTAATCTTTCCCACTTTTTTGTTTAATGTTGAACTGGAGTACACCTTGATTCCTCCAATTTCACTGAATATGAGGGTTTCGATTTTGCATGTAGACAATAGGATAAGACAACTCAAAGCTGATAGACCCGGTCCACTAATGGCCACCATGCCTGGATTCTTGGATAAATTAGTCTATGATAGCAGTCGTCTTCATATCATGGTTTGGAGATGGAGGGGAGCAGCTAGGAGGATGGTAAGGAAATCTAGTGCATCCACTGGTTCCTTAATGAATGTATTACCTTACAATATGGTTTACTTCGGGGTAAAACAACTCAAGACTACTTTGTCAAATAAAAACTTATTTAGAGCTGCACTGTAGTCACGGTACCAGCAGGAAAGAATCCGACTGCAAGTGAGTATTCCTGCAGTAGACTGACCATCCAATTGTAGAAATTAGCTAAAATATGTTGAGTGATGCTTTTCATGAAAATGAAGATCTGTGATTGGAAGGTATATTTTGCATATGAAGTCTGTCCATTAACACAATCAAAAATACTATTTATACCAAAGAAAATACATTTTTTTCTCCTTCTCATTTGGAAATGAATATGAAAAAGTTCTAACTTCAGAAAAATTTAGGGAATACACAAAATGCCAGGTGAGCACATGCATGGGTATACAGTATCCAGCCTCCTGTATGAATTCTGCCAAGGTGATTTTAAAAATGGGTTGACTAATATCATAAATCTGAAGTTAACAGTGAAACTGCAACAAATATTGTAGTTCAATACTGTACCTGACCACCTAATGAAAATTTCACAGTACCTGTATTGTATGTCTTCATGGCAATGTATTAATATGACAGGTCCACAGACAAAAGATGTTGCCAAATGGCAACTGAAACTGAACATTCAGTACAAAGCAATGTATGAAATTTTCAAGCAAGGTCCTTCAAGTCAAAGAACAGTTTTCAGCAAGGAAAAGTTGAAGAATTGCTAACTGTTTAGGTTAATTTCAAGCAATTTAACTCTCAACAAACTTTCAGTTTTATCAGTGAAAGAGGTACAGCATTGGCTTTACAGTTAACCAATAACCAGCAACTACAGTATACAACATAATTTACACAATGGAACCCTCATTTCTGTAGAACTGAACATCACAAAACTACTGCATATCACTCAAGGGTCACTCAAGGGTACATGTAGTACTAGCAAACAGCATCTAATCCTTAAAATTTACACTTACAGTATGTAAGACCACACAAAAAAGAAAAAAAAAGGAAAAGCATGCAGTTGCAGACATGACCAAAACATATACCGTAGCAAAGATACATATGCAGTACATGCATTTAAGATAAGAGTACCAATGGTTCAGTTCACTGTACACTATTCTGCAGCTACCACCAACATAATCAATGACATCCAATAGGGTGCTTTAATTGTTATTCATTCATACTCTAACTGCATGCCTAACATAAGCATACAAGCTTTTATTTTGGGATTAAAATAATTATTAATTAACAAATTTGGAGTTGCAAACTACATTTCACTTTTACCCTTGTTTAAAACATCTTCAGTACAGTAGCATCTAATTTTCAATTAGGCTATAATACTGTATATAAACAAAGCTGTCCACAACTAAAGGAACTGGATGAGGTCAGATTTGATTATCTTAAAGATTTGCCCATGACATGAGGATTATCTTAAACATCCAGACTCCCTTATTGAGGTAACAGTTGTAAGTGTAAACTGCTTTAAGACAGGCTTCGACAAATCCCATGCCCGACAGTCCGGGACAAGTAAAAAATTACTCGGACCAGTGAACTGCTAAATATTATAGCCCGCTAGGCAAGCAGCACATAACTCTTCTTTACATAGGAATTCAATGGCTAGTACTAGATAATTAGATATGGACTCAGTGCATATTCATGCGGCCAAGTAGACTTTGGGAATCCCTAGCCCGATGGACAAGTAATAAGAAATGAATTTATCGAAGCCTGTTTAAGAAGGTTGGGTATTATACTGTAAACCTGTACTGTAGTGTGCGCACTATATAGCACAAAGACTATAAAGCTCTGCAACCTTTACAAAATTGTACTGTACACTCAGAAGAAAAGGGCAGGCAGCAAGCCACACTTTCAGTTGTGCGGTTGATGAAAGCGCATTGCAAATGTCTAGTCTAGGTTATCAAAACCAGATTAATAAGGATAAATTCATAGATTAGAGTGAATCATATCAGTTGACCTTCACCATTCTATTAGTAAATCTACCAACAAAAATACAAAGCCCTAACAATGAACAAAATCCTGTGCATTTTTCCTTAATACCAAGCAAGAGTGCATTTTATACAGATCATGCTGGAAGTGTCCAGTAATACAGTAGTTTATTTATACTTCTCTGTAATACCATAGAAGCAGCAAAAGCAACTACAGGTCAGTAAGGCCTTAGTGCTGTGAACAGGCTGGTTGTAGGATTTCAAATTTTGTACCAGAACTGCATTAAGCAAGGAAAACTGTATCTTCAGTCTTACTTTACATGACATTAAAATACGTCTGCAGGTACTCCCATAAATTGGAAGTACTGATATTCCTCTTGATTCTCCTTTACAATAACAAGACGTTTCCTTCAAAATAATCCAAAATGAAAAATGAATGGAATTACTGTGCTGTAACATTAACAAGACTGCAGTGAAACCCTTCTCATGTATGTGCAGTATAAAATTTCACAATTTCTTTTTTAGAGGTGACTGTAAATACAAAATTTTGTGTAATCACAAATTGTGCATTAACGTACAGCATGCACTGTACGATTCCCACACAGCCTGTTTAGTATGATAGAGATAAAAATGTGAAGAGCAATTTCATCTTCTCCCAGACATGCAGTTCCATGAAGTTCTCCCTTCTCAATGCATGCTTCTATCCGACAGTAGTCCAAAAACTACAATTATTGTCCTGGAAGCAAACCAAGATACACTGTTGAGTATACAGCAGTAATACGGTATGTATAGTGATGAGCTTTTGTACTCTGCTTCTTTGGAATTTTCTGACTCTGATGCCAATCAAAAGTTGCCACCATTTGTGATAATTGCTTGCTGCAAGATCAAAATGCACTCTGAAGTGATGAGAGCCTGCCTTTAAAGGTGATTTAGTATTTGAGCATTGTTCCTTAATTGGTCAAAAGAAAAGTAGCCTACACATTCAACACCCAGAATTGAACTAAACATTGAGGTTAAGTTACAAACACAATTGGACAGGTACACAGTACCAGCACATTGTGAGGGCCACTGTTGCATCAAGGTCAAGGCAGGTTACAGTAGATGGCTCTGTTTTGGACACATGTTCTTGTATTGTGGTTCGAAAGGCCTAATCCTCTAAAGCTAAACAGTTGTATTTTGGTAACCTACTTAAAGTCTGTATCACAACTGTCTAAAATTCATTCTCATCCAGACACAATCTCAGTTTATTGCTTCAAGGAGAGTTTTTGAATATAAAACTCTGTGCACATTACAAATTAGATGTTAGTATACATATGCTTCATTTGTTTCCACATGTTTCTTATTGAGGGGCCATTTAACAGACCCAGCTGCAAAGCCTGGCACATAAATTTCAAACAGAAATTTAAAAAACCATGCCTAATACTAGACTTCCAATCTACTTTTTTAAATGTCACCTGTCTGGAATGTAAAGTTCTCCCCCACCAGCCTACCCAGTTTTTTAATTTGAATACTGTACATTTGAGCTTGATCACATGTCATATAAATGACAACCTACATCATTTTTTCTTTCTTTGGCCTCCTCCACTTCACACTTACGAATCCTTTTTTTTTTCTTTTTGCAACACATGAATCTTAATACAAAGTCTGGCAGCTGCAGTATGCACATTGTTTATGAGTTTGCTTAGATAAAGCAATATCAGCTTCCTTCTCTGGTGAAATAAAAATGTTGTTTGAGGCCAATATGAGTGATATGTCAAATGTATAAAGGTTGTAAAATTTTATAGGCCTGATGATGCACATTGAAAAGTAAAACAAATAGCTACCATAGCATTTAATCACATGCATTTGCGATGCACATGGTTCACGTATCACAGATGACCTCTTGCATGTTGGGTAATAATGTTACCGGCACAATATGGTACCTATAATCCAAGAAGAGTACAGGACCATGAATATACAGTACAGTTTATTCAGTACAAGGCTTTTATTTGGGTTTGCAAGAGAGAGCTAGGGTGTATAGTATACATGTACTGGAGATCTGATCATCTTCAAGTTAAACATTGCTCCATAAAAAAAAAAAAACATGCTACACCCTATTGACTTTACTGGACAATAATGTACATGTATGAATGGAGGTTAGGTAAGGTTAGATGGAGTTATACAGCCCAGTTTCCAACCAATTGGTTCAATTAGTCAAGCCAGACTGCCTTTTCTCCCATTGTGGCTCACTGGCTTCTTTTCCCTACTCAATTGTATATGCCGAGTACCAAGCACAACACTTACTTAGGTTCTGTTTTTAAAGTCTTTGGTATGACCTGGCCATGACTCAAACTCCCAACCTCCCAACTGCAAGTCTGATGCTCTAACCACTTGACCAGGCAGTTGGTATGAAAGAAAATACATAATCCACTGAGCAGTGCATGGTAGAACCTTCCAACACCAGGTTGCAGTTCCAACAAAACCATCTCCTGCATGATCTTACACATAAAGCAGAAAAAAAGAGAATTGATGCAGTATGTTATTCTACCAGAACAGTGTGAAGTAATTCTTACCATACCAACTTTCTCCTTTTGAAATTGAACCTTAGGCATCTAGGAAGAACCATTTTTACAACTGCACCCTTTACCTACTGCACCTATAGTATGTAGCAATTTAGAAAAGCTTTCTGAGGTCCTTAGCCTGCTTGTCTGCAATTTAACGAAGGCCCCTCCTGTTACAACAATATAATTCTTGCCCAATACCATAAAATTTAAATTAATTAACAGAGATGCTTTAACTACACTATGCTCCCATGGAACACATTAAGGCAAGCAGATGACAGAAACACAATTCATACTGTGGCATTGAGAAAATTATGGGGACAATGAGCTGCGAGGAGCAAATGAGTAGGAAATTGAAACAAAGCCCCATTAACAGGCCTGTTATTCGCATGTTATCATACAAGGCATCCTATAAAACCTATTAGCTGATAAGAATAATCAAATGAATGCCAGGAATGGAATGCAGGTCACACAGGACAACTGCATTCAAAAATATTAATTGATAACAAACAGCTTTTATGTCCTGTACAACTGAGAAGCTGTTATTAATAGTACAGTGCCCAGTTGGTTATTACTATATACATTTCACACTGCAAAGTACAGTACAGTGTGAGTACTGCACTTTCACCTTTCACTTGATAACTTGCACCACTCAATGTATTGGGTACACGTATTTCTGAGCGTCAAGCAATCCATGCACCATATTTCATTTTAATTGTTGTTTTCTCACATCAGGTGCATGAGCTGCAAGTTTAACAGCATGACAACCAGATAAAAAGTGAAACTTCCATGCTTCTACTGTACAATTGCCTTGAAGATACAATATTCTACACTACAACCCAATATGCAAAATATACCCTGTCTCTCAAAAGTACACAAACTGAAAATGAAAAATTTTGCACCCCTTTGAAAAGGTGGAATAAAATGTTAAAAGGTACCAAACTTCTGTATGCCCAAATGGTATAGTATGAACATAAATAATCTATAGAGTACTTTGAGCCTTGTCAGCAATTGTATGACACTTTTGCCTTGAAAGTTACAATTGTTAAAATGCATCTTGACCATTTATTGCTGTTATCTATCTGATACTCTACTGCATCATGTAGTTGTAGTACAGTACCATGACTATTGACATTATTCCCATTCAATATAGCCATCCATAAAAGGTTTCAAAAACAAACTCAACTCTTTAAAATTGATTGGATTTTGCCAACATTTCCTTTCAAGATTACAAACTTCCTGCTCAAAGGAAGGTGAAAAGGCAATTTAAAGACCTGCATTAAAGGCTAGTTTGAGACTGGCTTAATTTGCTTGCAAAATTGAACTAGAGATAACACTGAATGAGTTTCAAATAATACTTTCTTTACCAAGGACTGTCTATATTTAAGCAAACGATGCAATCAATATTCTATGCAGTAGCGTAATACAAGCTTCGATATTTCCAATCCTATTAAAGAATAACAAAGTTCTAACTAATATACAGTACAGCAGGGCCAGGAGTTGATTAATGGATGGGAAGTTCATGTGATAAAAATTTTCACAACAGAATTCCCAGTGATGACATCAATACTGCAGTTGGTTCATGTACACTTGCATGTGGAGTCAAAGTTCTGTACGGCTGTAGTGTAATCTGCAGCATAGTGTATACACTGTTTTATTGGCTTCTAATGATCAATTCCAAGGTGAGTGGCATGACCTTGAAAATTCCCAGGGCAAAGAGTGCTCTTCTTTAGGTTGAAGATATTGGGACATAAAACTCCATCTAACTATAGCTATTTTAGCTGTGACATTTAACAAGTCTAATCAGATTGAACTATATGAAAACAACCCCTTTAATATCTCCATGGATTTAATATTTTCAATGCAATGAGTGTAAGAAATCTATACCAAATCCTTAAAATACTGTGTTTGCTTTGTTTGTAAATAATCCACTTGTTTTAAGAATTCCCCTGATGTTTCTCAGTTTAGAAAAGGAACTCTTACATTGAAACCCTACAATGAAAATAAGGAAATAAAGAATGGCATTATGACAGTATGCCAAAAAACTGCAGTACTAGATCTTGTACTTAAGTGGCAAAGGCATCTCTGATGTGATTATAAAGTGCAATGCAATGCTGAATAGATCTGTTGTTAAAATCACTCTGCAATGAATTGAGCAAGAACAAATATCCTGCAATGAAAATGAGTTCATCAAACTTCCTTGTACACTGTTTGTAAAATAAATGGAAGTGATTTCAATTGCCTGTGCCACATCAATTTAGTTTTTCAAGTGCACTTGTTAGCCTGACTTCAGCTATTGTACTGTAAGTGAAGTCATGATTCTGGAGCAGTCTATCCCTTTAAAAGACATATGAAGTAATGCCAGACTTATTTGAACAAAGGCCAAATCTCACAGGTATCCTTTTACTGCCCTTTCAACTTCTTTCATGACATGCCAGAAACAATAAGCATTGCATACTGTACATTCAAGGTAAAGTAGACTTCCTTTGTGTGAAAATTTATAGTACCATTCATGAAATAAGATACACAGGTATAAAAGGCAATCCAACTGATAATTGGTACTGCAATGTCCCTTAAAACAGTAAAAAGACCTTTTACTTAATACAACTATGAACTTAAGGAGTTTTCTTTCTACTTTCACTTGAAAGCAGATCAATTTAGGCTTTTAGCAACCTACTGTACATGTAACATGGATAACCACATTTCCCATTAGAATATTTCCTATTGCCTAAAGCACTGCCTATTACAGCTGAAATACAGCTATCAGATAAAGTTTCAAGATATATTAGTTTTAAAATCTTTCAAAATTTCATAAAAACAGTACATCATAGAACGTTCTGATTGATTGCACTTCCCACATTAATAGGAGTGATGATGGTTGGTTCATATACACTACTTTATGTACCAAATAGTACTGCAGAAACTTCAAGGCTTCAAACTATTTCCTGGAGTAATACAACCCACTAAGTACATTATTTGGTGTCAGCAAGCACCAAGTTTGCTCAATGGCCAACATAGTTCTGGTTAAAGTTAAATGAAAGAGACAGCAGAGTCAATTCTGAACCTGAAGTGAGCTAGGGGACTAATTACTGTATCAAAGCAGTTCAATGCATTTAATTAAGAAAATAAAAGTTTCAGTTCAAGTTCTCAATTTCAGATGGTACATTACAATTACTTTGACTGTGATGAGCTTACTGTAGTTTTGAGCTATGAGTTTTGTTTCAATTAATTTGAATGACTACCATTTGCATCAATGCACACAAATGCACCCTATTCAAATGGCAACCCCTAAGGCTTTTGATATGGTAACATCGAAGTATTTGACACTCCACCATCAATTGTCACAGGCTTAAAAATTGGTGTTTAAACTAAAATGCTGGTTGAATCAAGTTCCTCATGCTATTAACTCATACAATGCAGGTGAGTGCAAATTCATACAGCAATGCAGAGTGACCGAAATGCTCATACTGTATACCACTACCACAATTCACAAAAGATTCCACTTTAATAGCCAAGTGGAATAGACCCGCCTTCACTATTTCTTATACCCATCATGCAGTTGTTTCACTCTGCCACATTATCTCACTATTTAAGCAAATACAGTACTTGAGGTAAGGAGAAAAAGAACACGGTAATTAGTTCTACTCACCCCAAGACTCAATATCACAACATAAAATCTCCCTTGAGAAATGCAAAGTGAATAAAATAACTAAGGCTTAAGCTCCACGATATCATAAATGTCATATGGCATATGGTATGGGACATGCTCAGTTTTAATTTTGGGAGCTGATAGTTCTTCATTGCCTTTCATGAGATGTTTCTCTTGCAGCAAGGCCTCAATTGTTAACCACATAGTTGGATTCATCAATAATTCAGAAGGTTAGAAGGGAAAAGGTGTGAATATCATCTCGATATGGTATTATTCACCAACTGCATGTACACAATATGGCAGACAAGTGACAAGGGTATACAATGCTCATTTTTTTGTGCTTTTTGTTTTTTCTGAAAGGGATTTGCATATTTGATACAGACTGAGAAGACAGAAAGCTGTCAGGTCTACAGAAGTACAGAACTCATGTACACTGTCAATTTGGCGAAGAAGGGAGAAGCAGTTTGTAAAACTGTATTGTATTTTGGCAGCTGAATTAACAAACAGACCCCCCACCTTTCTACAGTACAGCTACAGTAGTATATCATGAATAGTCCCCTGTTGAAATACACATTTACAAGCCAAAAAACCTCAGAAGCACAGAAGAACATTTAATGCAAGTACTGCTGATGTTTCCAAAATTGTGACTGTTTTCTACTGTACATTTGGGGGCTGGCATATGGAGGTATTTCTTCTTTTCAATTGGAGGGAAGGTGTAGGGGGGATTTCTTAATGTTTGGTGTTGTGATCTGGAAGATTTTATACAAACTTTATTTAAAGAGTGTTATAGTTCCATCAATACCACCTTAATGTGTTAAGTTTAAAAATACCTGGGAAGCTGATGACTATCAGGTCAAAAAAAAAAAAAAGGGAAGAAACTGCCCAAAACTATAAAAACCATACATATTCGGAAGTATTCGCCCAATCATTAACCTTAGAGGTAGGCAATGATTTAAAAAAGTAAGCTACAGTACAGTACCTAATACTGTACTCCATTAGTACTGTATGAATGGAAAAAGCTGGGAAGGTTTGAGGCTCCTTCCCAGGAAATTTGTGCATCAGGAGAGAAAATTAGGTTAATGGAAAGACATTTTTCTTTTCTGCACAAGAAAATATACTATACGGAGAATTGCTGGAAATTATGCTCTCATCCTGGGAAATAATGCTAGTTTCTTCCTCCAAAGTAAACCATTTTTCCCGCCCTGACCATAAGTTACAAATTTCAGAGAGAGAGAAACCATTTTAATGATGAGAAATGATGTGAAGTGACGTGATGTTACGGAAGGTGATCATTTCTTGGAGATGTTTCATACATACTTCTCATTTTTTGGAAAATGGAGCAGTTTAGATGCACAGGAGGAAATAGGTGTACAGTATAGAGACATATTATAGGAGATTGTACATCAAAGTACATCTGCAATGAGGTACAATAAAACACCACATTTATGTAAAATGAATGGGTAGTGTAAGACACAGACCTATCAGCATTATGACAATTGACTAAAAAGTTGGGAAGAAAGATCCCTTTTTTCCTCTTTAAAACACAGTTCACTCCTGCAAACAAACTATATGAATATGGTTCATGAGGCAGCTGTGCATGTAATTCACATAATCCCATACAATTTTGATGAGGAAGCACTTATTTCATGTTCAATAATTCTTTAGGCATGGTATACACAATGTAAGTCAGTTGGGCATGAAGCATGTACAGTAATACTGTATAGTAATCTCACTCGACTAACAAGTTGTTAATGCATGCATTGAAACTACAGCATGTACAATAGCTCTAAAAACATGAAGTACAGCATGTGCCAAAACCACGATACCTAAATTTGTTCATTCAATAACTGCACCTCAAGTGTACATGTACCTTATTTAGATTTCCAAGAGTTAAGTACAGTATCTAATGCTATTTCTGACAATGGCACCTAAAGCCGCCTATTCCTACAGTATGACATTCTGTCAGTAAAATGACACATCTACAACTGAACAGAAGGCTATGTAAAGCAAAATATGAAAATCTGCCAATATCCTAATCGCTACTTAACAAGCTACAGTTGCTTCTAGCTATACAAATATAGAGATCATTCATTTTGGCAAAATGGCATTCAGTAAGAAATTTAGAATGATCAGAACACTACGAATATATCCTGTCTTTTTACAGTATCTCCATTACAAAGTTACCTTATTTTGGAGTAAGAGTTTGCATAATTCCTACATTTCAATGACCATATCTGACGGAAAGGTATTCAATACCAATCCTCACCCTTCATCCGCATGTACAGTACCTACAGTGCTGTAAATCGGCACATGAAAAATATAGAGAATTAACAATGCATTGTCTGTCTTTAATTTTCCCTGCACCAAGTGAGTGACAATTATTGACAAGAGTACCTTGTCAGAGGTGTACAGCATACCATAAAATGCAAGCAGTAAAGATAAGTAAAAAATAATATGGTACAGTTGCATAATAACTTTCACAGAAGTACATTCAAACCTTGAAATGTTGTAAAATAAAAGAGTTGATGGAATGCATATTAGAGTATTATTATTAATGGGGGCACATAATACTGTACCTCATAAATATGGCTTCCCAAACTGTAAAGCTGAAGAGTGAAAGTAAATTACACTTGTCATTGTGTTTTTTCTACTGATACAAATAAAAAAAAGCAAAAACCTGACACAAAGATACAGTTAATCACTTATCTGCATCCAAGCAATTTTGGAGTAAAAGATTGGCAACCCAAATGCTGTGTGATGGCAGTGAGTTCATGAAAAGGGTTAGTACTACAGTATTAAAACCAAAAACCTCAAAGCCAAAGCTCGACAAAATGTGCATGGACAAATATAGTTGTACTGCAGATATATAGTTGTACTACAGAACATGTGCATGGTTAGCTCTGAAACTTTATAAAGTACCCTATTTGTACTTTTGAATCAACAGGGGTACAAATAAGCCTATCCCAGCACCCCAAATATTTCCTGTCACAGAGAAATCACCTGACCTACACTCCCTACAGCATTTAAAAAATACTTTTCCAGATTTATACTACAAGCTACTGTAAATGAGACCACTGTAGGAAGTGCAATACGTGATATTGGATACCATTATCCATAATTTTTTGATTTTCCCAAAATGCACATCATCACATTCATGATAATCAGGGTTTATAGGACAAAAATATTTCAGAATAAGCCATGTCAGTATCACCAGCACAACCTACCCAGGTTGGAAGGGTACTGAAGAGAACACATTTTTGATTTTGCTGCCTACAGTATGAAATGGTACCCTGTTCACACTACAATAACTACCTATCATCCACTTAAATGCCTTTAATGCCTTTAATGCCTTTGCAGTAATCAGTTTTTGCAGCTGTCAATATCTCTTAACAAAACTAAGAAACACCCATTTAGGGAACACTATGTGCTTAGGGGAGAGTCATTTTTCTAACCAACTAGTATGGGCAGGTGGGTAAAGGAAATACATAAGTGACTTGGCCATAACCGCCAGGTAGATAAATGACTGCCATTACAGAGAGTACACATGAGTGTTTTTGGTCAGAACCATGACACTAATAGCCTCTCAGTACAATACCTTATTTTCCCTTAAACATTCGAAACTAAAATTAATTGTTTAGCTATGAGGGCTCTGGTAGGCAGTGCTTTAATACACTGTCTTACAAGTTCATGGATACATGAAACCAAGGCAATGATCTGTGATCATGAACATCAAAGGGGGTTAATAGTTTTGATACAAAATGTCGAGCCATGGCTGAGTAAATTACATTTCAGCAAGCATGAACACAAAGTACCACAACTACAGTCATTTGGGGCCATCATCATTTTAGACTGAAAATACAGTTAAAATACCAGTCACGGTTGTACTGTCAGGATGATAAAGACAATAGACAGAAACATGGGAATATACCAAGAAGCTATGTCTTAGTAGTACATGCATTAAGGTGTTAAACTTGGGTTAGAAGTTCCTTCACAACTCGCTCAAAAAACCACTAATAAATTGCATTCCAAAATTCAAAAGGTGCCAAAAAATGTGCAAAATTAATGTCTACTTCATGGCAAACACTTCAAGGTTTCAGAGCTTGTAGCAATGAAAAAGGAAAGAAAAACAGATACGGTTTAAATATCCTCATGGCTTTTTCTTTTTTCTTTTTAAATAAATACCAGCCTGTTATGCCCCAAAACTTGGTAGTGAACTAATAACTAGCCTTAATGCCAGCTGGTACTGTAAGAAAGATGCATTGTCTATGGCCTCCATTTTGTCATGTTCATGGGAAGTTTTCAACAATACTTCATGACTGTGACAGCATCGTCCTGAGCAAATAATATGCACAGAAAGTGCACTCAGCTGCCACTCTTTAGGTAAAAAGGTTCTCCTGATTTGCATACAATTTAGTTGATTGATTGCACAGCTGGATAAAAGCGCACTCTACCTCAACTGAAACTGATCAATACTGAAAATATGAAACCTTACAGAACTTGAGATAGAGCATACCCTGATGAATTAAACCAGTGTGCAGAGAGGTTTGACTTCTTTTTGCAAAATTGGAAATTTTACAAGCATCCTTTTAGAATTCCACTTTTTGAAAGAATATGTAATAGAATTATGAGGCAATCCACATATTTCATACAGTACTTGAAAAGCATTTTGGCTTTGTATATGCGGCAGACTCTAAAATATACTACAGTAGTGCTGGACCAAGGATGTATCAAACCTCCTTTGAAATAGGCCAACAGGGCTACCCTGTACCTATTAAAATAAAAACTACAATTTTGACACTGCCAGATGAATGCACAGACATATAGTTTGGCATTAAATGGGAAAATTGGAATAGTTACACATAGAAGCTGAAAGGAGTATTTTACAATTGATCCTTTTGTGCCCTGCACAAATAAGAAATTCATTTAGTCACCCCCTACAGAGGAGTGTGCAGTCCCATTAAATCTAGAATTATAGCCAAGCTCACTGCATTCATAACTTTACAATTTCATTGAAATTATTTGTTGTTCTTTAACAATAGAGGTAGATAAAGCATCTTTGTAGATTGATATCCCAGGTTTTAATGGATAAGTTTGTGTCCACAAATTTTAACACATTTGTAACACTCAGCCACGACAAATCCAGAAAATTAATTTCAATTTTGCTTCACAGAAAGCTAGGTTTCTTTAAAGGAACTTTCCTTCAAAGTAAAAATTCCAAAAAAGGGAATATTTGATTAAAAGTAAAAACTAGCTAAGAGTGTACACAACTTCTGCATCATTTGAGTCCAAACTCTCCAACTATTTTCATCTCTTAACATACAGGCCACTGAATAGATATCTTCATTAAGGTATCCCTTTCACTTGTAAATGTTGCTTGAAAATTCCAAAACGTTCTGTAAACCTTTCAATTCTTCTGGACATTTGTGTGTCATGCCATAAGCCACAACAACAAACTTATGTGACTGTCACCTTATAGTGCAGTATCAGTGAAATGAGGATGCCTCCAGCTGCCCTACTTAAGGAGGATGAACTCATGACCCAGCACTACCTGATACATTAAAATGGTTATCAAGAAGCCCACAATACATTAACAGCAAGAGACACAGATGGTGGTAGAGAAGATGTGTATGCAATTTAAGAACTGAAAAATAAGGTTAACACATCAGAAAAAAGACCAGATAAAGGGGGGAAGGAAAGTAACTGATGTTCACAAGAGATGGATGTATTGACAAGAACACTCCCGAGGAGGCAACTGTAAAGAGCTCCATATAACAAATCCTTTGCTATTTTTTTTTTCCCCTGTTTAAAATAAAAGATTTTGTTCCAAATAAACATGGAAATATATTTGTTTGAAGAAAATGCAACAGCAACAGACCACTGACAACAGTCATGACAATTTGGCATGTGAATATAGAGAAACATGAACATTGTTGCCTCCAGCTAAAAGGTACAATATGGTGTAAAAACAGTGCATGCTCATTTGCGACATAACTAGTTCACACTTCATGCTGCAAATGTTATACCACACACTATAGTATTGACCTATCTGGAAAAACTGCTCTCACAACAAACGTTCACTTTTAAATGAAAGATGTTATGTCCCAGCAGGAGCAAAATTTTGGCCAAGCTGCAAAGGATCTTGACAAAACTGTCCTTTTAGTAACAAAAAAGCTCATAGCAAAATTGTAAAGGTTACTTTAAGTAATTGTAAAAGAGTCTATATAAATGTTTTAGGTACATGTAACTCTACCATTTAGCTACAAAATGAAAATAAAAATTTGTATTCCAACAGCAAATAATATATAGTCAGTCTACATATGATATGTGTTACGTGAAAGATTGTGAAATGCGACTACTTTGCAGTTATTTTTTTTCTTTTTTTTTTGTTGGTGGAAGTCACTATTGATTCTGTTTCCATCCTCATTCTCCACATGCTAAATGAAAACTTGGAGGAGGAAATATATAACCAACAGAAGGATACAAACATGGGATATTGTGATGGGGTCCTGCTACATATTGCCAATAATGAACATAACAGGTTCCCTGTAACATGCAGTTTTAGTTAAAACAGCCAGATGCAAGAATAAATGCACAGGGTAAAGGAAGATGAAACAGAGTGAACATTAATGGAAAGGATTTGTAAATTCTTTTTCTTTTTTTATTGTTGTTTAAAAAAGTTGAAAACTTCCACAAAACACAAGGTGGAAACATTGATTACTAAATGGTAGATAGCGATGGGAAGAAAAAGCATGAGGAAAACACTCAAGAAGGAGTGGAGGAAAATACAGCCTACTGATAAAATGCAAAAAAATAACAAAAAAAGGAAGCAGTGGCAAAGAAATGGGGAATAAGCACAGTGTGTGTGCATGGAAGTCAACCTTATTGAGTGCCGTGGAGGCACAAGGAAAGAATCCATAGCTGTAAACAAAAAAGGCAAAAGAATGGAGAGAGGATACTTGACGGAACCGATGATACCAAAGGAACAAAAATGTTAAAAAAAGAAATTAACAATCATCACAACCTCTGCATTTGTGATTTGTTTATGCCATGTGTGGACAAACAATTGTGTGTCCTGGATAAAATTTCCACTTTAACCACGCAATCAGGATCACTCTACCTATTTATCATTCAACAGTGAGCTGCCATCCAGAGCCTGCAACACAGCCAAATGATTTCCTACAGTGCCTGAAACCTAATATGAAACTAGGAACCTTCAGAATTTTTCAACTTTGTTGAGAACGTTTGCAGATGATAATGTACAGGTTTAAGGGAGTGCCACATGAATATTCATTTAACAATCAACTGAATGACTGTCTTGGGCTGACATGCTTTCGAGGAATTCGTTCCATTTCTCAAGAAATACAGAGGTACTTCACCAATGTGGAATCAAACTGTACTGAAAGTTCTAGAATGACAGCTCCTAAAGAATTTGGGGATTTGTTGATCTTTTCAGCTAACACATTGTCGTCCTGTAAAGAGAGGATCTTATCGAATGGATAGAATGTTTCACTTTCCAATCATTTGAACCTTTTCTTGTTGACGGTTCAAGCTGCAATGCAACACACACACACACACACAAATAGTTTTGTTTACCAAACAAAGAGACATTACCATCGAATTCAATATATGTATAAACATGGACTAAAATATGCTTAGTCATAAATGGTCAATTATGAGTATGAAAGCTACATACATGGTATAACTTTTGTGTGTCCTAGCTCCCTCCCTTGCCAACAGAACTTACTTCTTCTCAATGCCGACTCAATGCCCTACTATATTTATAAAATCTATTTGAAAATATGTACTGCAACCTCCAGTCAATGATTTGATATGGAAATTGAATATTATCTACGTGAAAACCTGGCCATAAACTTGTCCAGAAAAGGAAATGCATGTAGCCTTGCTTCAAAGATTACAAAATTTATTTTTTACTTCCTAAGTTGAGTTTTTCCTCCTGAAGACACAAGAAATTTTTGTTTTCATATTGCCTAAAAACAATAAATATGACAAGTGACATACAATATATCACAACAATAAAATACAAAAATAGTAAAAACTCCAAAACTCTTAAAAGCATCAGATACCATTAATTCACCCTTTTAAACCCATTTTTCAATGTACATGCTTGACATGAAATACCGACACATGATTTAGAAAGGGGTTTTCATACATGGTGAAGCAGATGCAAGGAATGCTGGATTCATGTATAGAATAAATTTACAGTACAAGGTAAAGAATGACACTACTTTGTGCATCAGTGGTTCTCTATTTATTTACAATGCAACCTTTATCAATTACATTATGAATTATTCCATAAGTAATGGCTCCATAATTGTATAACTGTTTATTACCTGTGTAGCTTTTCAGTTTCCTCATTTTCCCTGTTTTTTTTTTTTTTATTTTTTTTTTTTATTTTTTCTTACCCACAGTATAATGCAACTGAAATTTCTACACTGATGGAGAGATGAATTGAAATTCTCACTTTTTGAAAGATGGTAATTGTTCACAAGTGTGAATCAATCAAGCTATGGTGTAGAAAGCATGAAGCCAACCTTCCACTGTACTCAGCAGCAGCTTTTAGTTTAAATATTCATGAAGAGAAGTCATTTCAGCATGCTTTTCTTACTTCAAAAAAAAAAAGCAGCTTCAACCCTAATTCTTAACTTTCACATTTTGATAAATGAAGGACATTTTGATAAATGAAAGGAAAAGAAAAGCAAGGGCTAAATTTAAAGATACAAACAGATATATTCAGGGTGAGAATGACATCTGTTATTAGCCCACACTATGAAGAAATGGTATGTAGCCTGATAGGAGCTCCTGACTGTTGCATTAGTAATCCCTCTGGCTCCCTTCATTCCTGCCAGTCAAACAACAATGTTCTTACAATGTTCTTACTGTAATTTTATTCCCCTGCATTAAATGCCTCAATAAATTTAGGTACTATGTGACACTTTTGCCTCCATTTATTTTAGACTGGATTTCAATGTCACCTGTCTACACTGATTGAAAATTTTGCAACTTGAATTTTCAGGGACAGCAAATAGTCACTCCCATCATTATGTACACTGTAGCTGCAATAAAGTTCAGTTAGGATTGCAATAACTCCATCACTTAAATTGTTATCATTTCATCCTCAAATTGGGAAACTGAATGATATCATACATCTAAAACCCATAAAAAGAAACCACCACACCACTGTGCAACTATCATCACTAAATTCATGAAAAACAGGGAATAGGTTGCCATACTTACCAAAAAACTCACAACTGTGGTTAATGACCAACCAAAACAACCAAAATTAATCAAATTTTGGGTACTCACCTCAACCATCACCATAAACATCTAGGGTACCAACAAGGATATTTGGGTTTAAGTTTGTTAAACTCAACAGGGTGATACATAGCAGTATAAAATCCAACATCAATTTACATGTAAGATTGATTACTGATACTAACAGTGAAATATCTCTTTTGGTCTTTTTGTTTCAAAGGGCTACATTTCAATAATTGACACATCCGTCTACTTTCACAAGAAACCTACCATGATTTCATGTGATTTTGTTTGATCAATTTGGGTTACACTTGCATATGTTTCATGATCAGTTGGATCAATGTTTCCCTTTTTTTTTAAGTCCTACCAGAAAGTTCCATCTCTAACTGGAATATTCATTTCTTCCACCTATTTTTTATTATTAATTTTGCCATGCACTGCTAACTGCAGAATCTCACTTAATCATGATCATTTTTCAAAAGCCATCTTTTATGTTAATTTTCACTGCCAGATTATTTAATCGTCAAGTATCGTCGCACGTAGCATGATTGTATATGCGTACCCTTTCATAGATTGCTCTTTCCTTATCAAATGTGAACATACTGTGATATTTTCCTCTTTGTATCATGTTTCCCATTGCACTTTCAAATATTTCCCTTTGTATGCTATGTACAGGTAATTCTTACTGAAATTTGATCTTGATCACAGTTTTACTTGTTTGGCCATTGCACAGGCTGCAGTCAATATACTGTATTTCATCTCCATTTCATCCATTTATTTGATGGAAGGATTTATACCTGCATTGTGAGTAAAGACATTTTGCCATGGATCTAAAATGAGGTTCATAATTACTTTTCAAGTCCACACCACTATTTCTAAAGTGCAGAGTGAGTGGAAATCAACTCTGTTGCCAGTGTCAAATTACGTAGTACAAATGCAGTATACAGTGTATGCAGCTTGAAGTGTATTTACACTGTCAATAATTGATCTCCACTATAAATGCATGGTACTGCCCATCTCCTGGATGACAAATTTTTAATTAAGCAATGCTTGCAACTTAATGGCAATTTTTTAGAAAGGATCAAATAGATAAGAGTTGTACACTGGAAGCCTAAGTGTATGGAGAAGTTGTGTCTTAACCATAGCAGCATGCAACAAAGTAATACATGTGCATTTTCTTTTTTCAAACATGATACTGTACATAGCATATTTTGGGACTGACTTTTGTAAACCTGTTTTACTCTTCCTTGATAACGAGGAGTTTTTTTTTTTTTTTTCTTGTCATCACATTTTTAACTGATTTCAGTGTATGTTTAAACAACTGTTTTTACACCTCCCCATCTCCTCCTCTAAAACAAGTGAATATAGGAGTAAACTTGTTAAAGAATGTATTTTTCAAATTGTGTTAACCATTAAGTTTCATCAAAGAATGAGTTTGCAGTGAATGAGTAACTACTGATAAGTGATTACATGTTTTTCTTTTAAGTTTTGCATGATGTGACTGAAGAACTCCTTGGCAAACAAATTTATATGGCATGCCACTTTGTTAGGCCTAAATTTCAAAGCCCATCATTTTGAAACATCCCTTAATAACTGTAACAGCCCTTTTTTTTAAATCGAACAGTCCCCGTGAATTATTATCCTTTTTCATTTTTTTTAAATCAAACAACCAGTTCCCCAGCAACACAACAGAATGTCAAATACTTGCACATCTTTCATCATATATGCCAACTTTCGTGAAAAATGAATAATTGTGGAAGACATGACCTTTGACTAAGAATGGTAAAACTACAAGTACATTAACTATTAAAAATTACTAAAAAATATTTTTCTTCTTTCTTAAACAGGCACATCCTCAGAAATTAACTCTTCCAGACATGAACTAATTTTCTCTGATTGGTGATGAGATTTCAATGTACTGAAAAGTTGCCATCTTCAATCTTGTTGGTCATTATTCTAGAAGGGGCACTGTGGTGATATACTATTACTGGTAGTTCAGTTCAACTTACCATCCAGTTTCTTGCCGATGCCTTTCCCCTTGGTCCAGCCATGCTTTGCCAGTAAGATCTCACCATACCTCTCCTGCTAAGAATGAAAGATAAAATGAACAAGAATATTTTTTTTATAGTGTAGTGTAGTATGTTTCAAACCAACTTTATGCAATAAGATGACAAAGGTTCACAATAGCGTAGGACTACAATACCTTAAAGGGGAAATGCAGTCACCCCAACTTTAATTAGTGTAGTAGACTATCACCTTTCATCATTGACTCTTGAGGATCGTGTGACAATATTTTTCTCCCCAGCTGCAAAATTTACCAAAGGATATATGCAGTACTGAAGCCCTGAAATACTATGGCAGATACATGTACTTTGAAGATACGAAGAAAATTGTAAAATTCAGGTGTTTCTTCAACATAAGTTTGGGTACGTGTTCTTGTCTCCTAACCAGAAACAAACTATATGGTCAAGGTCATTACAGTTTGCTCACAAGGACCCAGACAAAAACCAAGTATCAATGCTTACAAAAGAAAAATCACTTTCACAAGGTTACTAAATGTAATGCACATTATGGGGAAGAGTCAACCTTCATTAAAATAATGAAGTGAAAGGTAAGAGCCTTAAAGTTATGATACTTTTGGAATTCTTGTGAAACCTTTTGGGAAAATATTGATGTCCCATTCCCTAGTTCCATCACATTTACTAAGGCCTGATTTTTAAGGAAATTTTCTGATTGTCCATCTAACAATCTGGAGCCAAATTGATGTTGTTCGTAAATAATGCTTGGTTGCCCAAATGAAAGTGAAAAAAGGTAAACAAATAATTGCATTCTTTCATAAAAAACACAAATTAATTGTTTAGAGATTTCCTTTTCTGTCAATGATCCTATCAATTTCCTACTTCAATGATGAAGCATAGGGCCCATACCATAGTCTCACTACCAGTGTTTAAGCCAAGCTGCTATGACACAATTTTGACATAACTGCTTGTCAATTTGGGTGCTGTAACAGTATTTGTGGGAAAAAATTAAAATAGGGCTTGATTTTTTCTCAGAGAAAATAGAGCTCACTACCACTTTTTAAGAGCACTTTTTAATATATTTCCTTGAAATTACAAGTTAAATCTACTTGTCCATAAGACAACCTCAGAAAAAGAAACTTGTCGTCCCGCAATTTTTTACCCGTCTTGGATGATAGAACAAGTGCTAAATTTCATCCCTGCATCTCCTCCTTGTTAAGGTTGGAGGATTAAAGCTTGAACTTGACAGAACTTTTGTTTTGGCTAACATGTGTAATGGGGGTGTTGGCTGACAGTAGGATTTGGTGAGTGTGTCTCTAGCCTAACGTTACATATCAAGAGCTTGGAATGACAGAGCTCTTAAGTGCGCATTTGACACTACACTAGGTAAAACGATGCAACTTTGCCACACATCATTTCATCTCTGCATACAAAAATTAAGTCACTCACAGGGTCTGAGTAAGTTAGATAGAGTTTTACGACCCAGTTTCCAACCTATTGATTCAATTCAAGCTGGCCACAGCCTTTTTTCCAGTTGTGGCTCACTGGCCTGTTTTCCTTACTCCACTGCTTATGCGGAACATCACGCACAACTGCAGTAGGTTCCATTTTTAGAGTCTTTGGTGTGACTCAACCTGGGAATAGAACCCTGGCCTTCCGCGTGACAGGCGGATGCTCTTGCAGTCTGAGTGAGAAAATAAAAATATTAAAAATACCCAACAGCGCAGCATACTTTGCAACATGCAAAATAATTTACTTCACAAGAAGATGCACTCCTGAGAGAACTGAGTATTTCTGTTATTTGATTCTTTTGAAATGACAGTACTTAGGCGTACTGAGAATGAAATGATGAAGATACTGTACAATACAATATTAAGCTGGAAAGCACTGTTTCAGTTTAAAAGTTCTCTAAGAACCTCTCACCAAATTTATGCAATTAAGTAATGAAGATACCTTGGGCTTTGATGAACTGACATCAGACACACTGTCCTCTGATTTTTCCCCCTCAGCAGTCATCTTCATCAATCAACAGTTTAAGACTAAAATGCAGCTGCGTTCAGAGCAAAAAACTGGGTGCAGGTTAAAAGTGCTGACATTCACGAAGGATGGTTGTAGAATTACACAACAAGAATGGAACCATCAAGATGCTGGTACACTTGGTGCGGTACAGATGCAACCGACGTTGTCCACTACACCATCAACAGCCAGAGTACGGACACCTGATAGGACAACTTTCACTGCTGACAATAGGTGGTGTTAACCACCATGTGCTAATGAAAGAGCTGAGGACAAAAGTAAACGAGAATGTTTTAACCCTGTATACTGTAGCTTATCACTTGGGACAGTGCTAGTACATCCTGTTTAGAATTAGATGAAGATATACACAGGATCTAAGACAAGCTGATTACAGAAAGTACAACTATGGATTACAGCAAAAGAGAAAGTGATCCATTCCATACACATATATTCCAAGGGACTACCATAAGCAACCAAACTGAATTGTAAACTGCATAGTGTGACTCTCTATACTGTCCTCACTACAAAATGACATACATACTGTACAGTGCGATTTCTGACAGCTGCAAAAGAGGTTCATGATAAGGTGAGAAGAACTCCTACTTGATTATTTGACTTGCCATGGTTTATCATCAAATAAATGTCAATGTCAATATGCTTGCTAAGATTGAAGACACTGTTCATTATCCAGTTCCTGGAAGAGAAAGCCATCAAATTACAGTTCTTGACCTGTACTATACTTTCAACACACAAACTCCCTACTGCAGTTGCCCTTTATCCTATCAATTACACGCCCTTGCAATGTTTCCGGCAGAGGGAGAAAGGGGCGATTTGTCCCCCTCCCCTTTCCAAAAGAAGGTGGGTTAAATCGTCCCCCCCATTTTCATTTCCTTTAAAATTGAAAAAATTTCATCTTAGTTTTTTAAAGAGCATGCACTTTCTCAGCATTGTTTGAACTTACACAAATAAATGGCCTTTGCAACCCTTCAGACTGCACCTTACAGGGGCCTTGAAGCAAGCATTTGTCCCCCAGAACCCACCTGTAACATTAACGTAAGACAGAATCAATTTGGAAATGGGGTTTGGCAATAATCAATGACCCACCCCTCTCCCCTCCCCATTTTTTGTGTTTCTGGCAGAATCCCTGGATTGACTGGAGACAGAATCTAGATAGAAAATGGTAAGGTGTACATCCATGATCCATTAGGAACTCAAGATACAGTAAAGTTAGAACTGTACAAGACTTCACAGTAATGGAAATTCCCAGCTCAAAAATTTTAGGAGGAATTTTCGATTTTAACAGGCAGGAAAGACCAACATTGTCAATAACCCAAATTTTAATTTTGTGGGATTTCAGAAAGCAAGTGTGAGAATTATGCAAAATTTTGCAAAACCTTATAGTGCAAATACTGATGTACTGTTGGATGAGAAGAATGAAGACACAGCACTCACTCTGTATACATACTATAGCTCAGTCAAAATGCGGATACTTCAGGTTCAAGAAATGCATCTTGAAGTATAAACTGTGCTGTCACATCTGCAACATGTACAATGAGGTTTTTGGTATTGAAAACAATTTAAATTGTAATCTCATATATGCTTAACTGTACATCATCTGCAGGAATTCTTTACAGATCCATGAGCATGTAACCAAACCATTTTTTTTTTTTTTTTAACTCAGAGTTCCCTTTAGTTTCAGATCCCACAATGAGAGCATATCACAGGAATTCTTTTAATATCTTTTACAGTTCTCAAGATTGACGAATACTTGAGACTCCATAGAACACTGGATGTTAAAGTTATGATGTGAATAATGCACATTTCTCCTTTGTTCATCTATTGCAAACTTCTTGTTACTACCAGCAATATTCCCAGGGTAGTTACAAATTCAATTATTAAATATTAAACACTGACACTGTATCACACTTTCCAACCTTCAGGATCAAAACTATAATATGAAACTGGGAAAGTTGTATTTTCGAATCAAAAGTTGTATGCTTTTCTACAAACATTCCTAAACAGCCTACTAAGTCCTAAAACAAACCTTTCACAAGCCGTCGCATTGGATAAGCTACAAACCTAAACACTAAAGTATGACCATAGCCAAGCTCAACACATGCATGCTCAGTATGCGAAGTGGTCCTGTTTCAACTTGCTGTCCCACTCAATTACTGGTCTAAATGCTATGTCGGGCACATGAATGACTTAGGTGCTGTTTGCTGTCCTAAGATTTGAGCTATAGTACAATATAAAAGACATCAAAATTGTGATGCTATTTTACTCTCATGAAACATAATGCAGTCTGACATGGTAACAACATAGTATCCTTAACTTTGACTGGGCTTAAAATTTAAGCCTGTGACGGTTAATCGGTTAACCGGTTAACCGACTGACTCGTCGGTTACTCGTGCGTGATTCCTCTTCATAGATTAACCGTTTTTGTATTGCCAATAACTCAGTCGCCGCGGCGTGGCTTTGTTAGTAAACTGTTACACAAACATCGCGCAACAAACAGTGTCAGTTTCTCACAAATTATCGCTCAAACAATAACTGTAAAAGGAGTTTTAAAATCGGCCGTTCGATTGAACGGATTAATTCCGCAGCAGCTCCCCGAATTAAGTACATTATGATGAGTGACAAGTGGCGCACCCATTGTTACTTTCGTTGGCAGAACTTCATGTGCTCGTCTCCTAATCCCTTCAATAGCAACACCCAAGCACAACTTTAGAAATTAGCGGCATGTTTGAGAAATTACCAAGCGAAAAGAAAGCTACAAGACAAGCAGGGGGCTGTAACAAAAGTGACCAAGCCCTGTATTTCTATGGCAATTAAACCTCCGCGAGACCATGATTAGGGCACAAAAGTATATATATTTGAATAAGTCTTCCCACTGTAGCCATTCGAAATAATTTATCATGCTACATCTCCGTAAATTTCATTATTTTTCATTATTAGTACTAACACTGCTACTTAGCAGTCTTTGGAAAAAATTTAACCCGTAAAAATACGATCGTAAGCACCAGATAATTCCCGCCATTTTGTTGTTTGCCCAAAATCATATAAAATGGAACATTCCGTGTTGACTTTATGAATAAGCAAACGCAGTTCGTTGAACCAACTGGGTTGCAGTTGCGATAATGTACTGTACTGTAGAAGTCAACCCTACGATGCACGTAAAAAATAACGATCTAATTTTTAGCGGTCTTGGACGGCAAAAAATGGATTCGATTAACGTTATCTTATGGTTCCTTCTTGATATTAATATCCCCGTATTTTTGCCACTTCTTGTCCAAACCTTAGGTCTTGTTTCAAAATAATCAGCAAATGAAATACACTTAAGTCAGACCCCCGAAAAATCCAAGTACGCAGAGATTTGTACTGCCGTTTCTTGGTGAATTTAGCACGGGGCTTGGCCATGCCAGCTATGTTAAGCCTCCGAAGTGCGATCGTCATAACGCAAACTCAATGGGGAAATTCGTTCGGAAGTCTGGTATTTTCACACACTAAATCCCATAGGCGATGGCGCGAGTTGTGATTGGCTGGCTCAGAATCAACGTATTTGGACCAATCACAATGCAGAGGCAATTCAAATTTTGCAATAGATTGTGTGCATATGATGTCATCGAGCAAAACATGGTCCCTTGTTTAGTGGTAAAAACGGATATGCACTCAAGTCTACTGCATGCATGGGACCACGTGCGTTATTGTTTTCGTTCGTAACGACGTCATATGATAACATTCCATAAGTCCTTCTGTAAATAACTTTACGGTAGGAATGCTGGGAATTCCTTAATTTATGCAGGATAATAGGGCTTGGTTGTGCTGTCTGCGGCTGGTGGGCCGTTTACGGTGCAATTGTACAGATCGCTACTAAAGTATGACAAACACGTGATCGCTGTACATGTATTGAACACTAACTGCATCGCAAGCAAGCTGCATCAAAACAGCGGTGTGGGAGTGTTTCATGAAATAACTGACAATATAACATAGGATCAGGCGGGAATACAACTGTTGGTGGAATTTTAAAAAGTGCACATGGTCTGAAGAAAGCTTCAGTATATGCGGGATGGGTTTTTACTGTGAATATATGATATAAACTCAGCGCAAAATACCAACATTTTTGCCACATACTTACATGGGCGAACATGACTTACGGCGCCATTTTTAGACTTGTACTTTCCTGTACAAAAGTGATGGCGCTCTTTGGAAATGTTGACTTTCTGTTGTTGTGTGAACATTACATCATTTTCGGTTAAACGGTTAACCGCCGGTTAATAAAATCGGTTAAACGGATAGTGAATTAACCGAAAATGCACAGCCCTAGCTTAAATGTGACTGTGGCTTGTAATTCCATGACTATTTTTCAATGCTTCTACATAAAACATGTTTGTCTTTCCTTTTGTATTCTGTGTATTGTTTGGCTTATAACATTTTAAAGTACAATGACACCAACCAGTGTTTCCTCTAAGAAATTAACCATTGGGTCAAAATGACCAGTTTGGAAAATTTTGACTCCGTAGAATTGTTAGTAGCATGGAGCTGTGCACGCGAAGCGTGCACGCGAGCGCGAAGTGCAAGCCCCTGACGGGTGGGGTCCAAGGGCCCGCCTTTAGGGCCCCTGGTGGGGGTCCAGGGGGCGAAGCCCCCGGAAGCTCCTGAGTTTTAGGGGTTTTAAAGGCATAAAAAGAAAAAAGTTTTCAAGGGTGAAATTTATTTTATAATGCTCCTGTATTTTTGTATGTTTATGCTAGGTGATGATAAAAAGAAGTGTTCAACCGATTATGCTATAATCGGTGATGACGGATTATTTAGTTTAACAATCGGCCAGATGCCCAATATTAGAAAGAGGGAAGGGATTATACCCATTACTAGAAAGAGGGAAGCCATATGTTTGTCTCTATAGTAGGCGCCCCTTGCTTCGTTCATATCGTATTACAAAACCAGTTCAGGGTAGAAAATATTGGGAATAGTTCCATTCGTTTCACGAACGGGATATCATTTTGTGAGGGGGAATACTATTACTTCAAAAGTGGAGATACGAATCAACCATAAATACAGTAGAATTGTTTGCAGTCGATGTCACATGCCCTTTGATAATTTAGTTCTTAGGCCAACATTGTGTTCTGTTTATTTTTTATCCCCCAACCATGTCAGAATATCTGCATCCTTTTACTGTACTGGGTTGCAGTTGCGTTAATGATCTGTAGCCACTATCCCGCTTTTAATAACGAACCCCATGTACAACAATCATGATGATCTTAGCAGTTCGGGGCAGCAAAACAATTGCACCCAATTAACGTATACTATGGTTCCTTTCGGATATAAATATCCCCGTATATTTTTAGCAGTTCTTGTCCAAAATTTACGTCTTGTTTAAAAAGAATCTGCAATTGAAATTCACGTAAGTAAGATCCCCGAAAAAAATCCATGTACGCAGAGATTTGTGCCGCAGATTCTTGGTGGATTCTAGCACGAGGCTCGCCCGGCTGCGCTAGCCAGCAATATGAGCATGGGAAGTGCGATCGTCGTAACACAAACTCAGTGGGAAAAGTCTCGAGACCGAGTATTTTCTACACTAAATCACACAGGCAAAGGCGCGAGTTGTGATTGGCTGGTTAGAATTAACGCAATTGAACCAATCACGATGCAGGGTTCAATTTAAATTTTGCAATGGATCGCATGCATATGATGTCACCGAGCAAAACACAATGCCTTGTTTGGCGGTAAACACGGACATGCACATAAATCTACTGCATTCGTGGGCCAAGAAGTTTGCAGCATGAGACCACGTGCATCACTGTTTTCGTTTGCAATGACGTCGTATGACAACATCGCATAAGACCTCCTCTAAATAACATTACGGAAGGAATGCTGGGAATGGCTTAATTTATGCAAGGTAATAACCACCGAACTTTACAAGATTCTAGGTGCTAAGTGTACAAAACATGCACACATATGTGGGAGATGAAAAAACAACGAAACACTGCAGCTGCATAGTCTGTACAATGTGTTTTGTGCAGAACAGTTTGTACAGCAACTTACGCAGTACTTTCTGCGAGACTACAAGGAATACACCTTGATTGCAACTCAAAATCTAATTCCAGATTATACTACAGGGTTATAACAGTAAATATCAAACAATCATTCCTATGGCAGGTAAAATTAATACGTTTGTGACTATCAATGCATCCCGTTTTGGCGGGAAGATAAAGGATTGAGTATTTATGGGAATTAACGAGACTAAGAGCAAGTTTCATTTTCCAGTGTGCAAATAATCGGTTGAATGGCAGAATTTTACCGATGCCGATTATTTACTTGGGAGCAAAATGAAACCCTCTTTTTTTATTTTCACCACAAACATCACTGTGTCAAATCGATAAGTCACTGCATCAAAATCGCGTCATAGCAACAGCGGAAACACTGACACCAACAAAGGTACAGTACCTGTTCCCCATACTGTATATATCCACCCAAAATCTATGCAATAATATAATCTGGTGTGAACAGTGAACTGTTTAGAAAACTCTAGGAGTTGAAATTTAAGTTGTTTGTAAACTACCATTAGCTTATATTTTGCCTAGGTTGGCTATTCAGGAAAGTGTAAATTATGCATAACAGTTGTAACAAGGACACCAAAAATGGAACAAAATGGTGTCCTATGTAATTAACATAACATTTGGCATTTACATGTTCATACATTTAGAATATGAGGAGCTTTGGTTCAGAGGCATTCATGTGTCATTGCAACTTGTAATATGAACATATTAACAGTTAATTACACTTAATATCAGTCTTCTTAGTTTATACTTGCTGGAATTAACCAACTTTGGTGTCTCATATGCATTTAACATATACTGTATGACAAATCATACTAGTTGACAGGTATCCTGTAAGGCACCATCTGCACAGTTTATGGACAACACATTGGTGACAATATTCTTGTGTGAAAGAATTAGGCTGTATGTTAACTGATATATTACCTACTGTACTGCATGGGATAAATAACTGTACAGTGCAAACTAAACTGAACTGAATTTGCAATAACACCCAGCAAATTTCCTGATTCCCATGCCAACAAACCATCAGGTACCATCTCACAATGATAACAGAATGCTTCAATCAATGTGTGCTGCACATTTTGTCTATAAAGCAGCCAAGCTTTACAGTACAATAGGATATTATTTGGGAATTCACAAACACTTGAATTCATGTTCATAAAATCTGCCACATTTATTTGTACATATTATATTTATAGCCTAAACACTTAACATCTATGTTCAGTACATACAGTACTGCCACAAAGATCAACATGCACTGAACTGACTGTCAACTCAGTTGTTTCATGAACTAGTTGAACGTTTAAAACCTTGAACTGGATTTGGTTAGCAACTCCCACTGGGTAGGACTCCTGCCTTTACAATCTTGTCAGTTGAAATCAACCTCCTCTTTGGGTTTCTTTTTTTTTAATGTAGGTAATTTCACCTCAGCATTTTAACTTTTTCTTTTCTTGGTGACATTATATTACACATTTGTGTTGGTGTGCTGTTAAATCCCATCAAACTAACTAATCTTTATGAAGTCAGGCTATTGTTCACAAATCATCCTCATATCCTCCCTATTTCTCACAACAAGGCTAGCCAACAATAGTCCATTATAAAGCACAAGTAAACTGTTCAAAACATAATGAGATTAACTTGAACTGTGAGAAGGAAGTAGTACTGTGCCACTAGTCACCACCACTAAGTACATTCATTAAGTAACCCATGATACAAAAGAAAATTTTTCTGGAGGACAAAAGATAATGAAGGACATGATGAATGGGTCAGCAAGGAGAGGATTAGAGCCATCCTGCACTGACATTACTGACTTGATTTAAAACATTGTTCTGTTTTAGATCACACTGAAAAAAATTATTTGATCAACAGCTGTGGGACAAGTTCAGACAGCTAGGGTCAAAGTGAGTTGAAAATGTGCCAGGCTTTCTGGCAGTACTGTAGTGATATGTCAAACAAGTAACAAGTCAAAGGCCACTGTTTATTACATACTATACTGTACTGTACTGTTCTGTACTAGGTACATTTTGGTATTGCACACCAACACAAGGCAGCTTGAAAGGTGCATAGAAGGTACAGCACAAACATACCTGTTGTAAAGAAAGAATGGTACATGAAATGTTAGGCCTACTACACAGTACAGTATGTGTAGCAAACATGTAATAAACTACAAATAGGGCAAAGACAAACCTAAACATTACTGCAATTTGCCACTGTCCAACATTTAATTGTGTGCTGTATCATTATGCAAAACTTCATACAAAACCTTATCCAGTTTAACAGATTCTCTCGTGGCACTTTAAGATTAAAATACCCTGTTAACTCAGAAACCAGGCAATTGGATAATGTTTAACAGTCTAGTCAATGGACAACCATAATGTAGAGCCTAATGCTTAGTAGTTTGTACTGTACAGTTACAGTACCTATCAAACCTGTAACATGTTCAAATGGACTTTGTACAGCCAACTTCACTGAACTTGTACTACATGAAGACAACTGCACTACTTAACATAAAACAGACTCCAGAGTGTGGTGAACTGAATCTGTGAGATTATGAATAAAGAACCCAAGTTTTGTTTAAGTCCTATATAGTGTAGCCTATACAGTTACACATTTGTTCATGCACACCTTCCAACAAATGTTGTTGGAAAGATTTAAAACATGCCACTAAAGACTAAGCCTTTAGACACAGCCATACATGTTGGTCATGGTTCAATTTAGCTGGAAGAACAGTCAACAGAGTATAACATTTGTTGGTCAGCATCATCAAAGAAATGATGACCCTTACCAAATGAATAATGAATGGTAGACTACGTACGTAGGCTTTACAATAGGACGAAATCTTGAACACTGTACCATACTCTTGATAGACAGGGATAACGTACTCAATAAAACATGCATAGAATACAGTACTTTAATAGTTGGTGCAGCAATAAGCAAAAGTGCTGGGATAATTTTATATGTTAAGCAAAAAGAATATGGGGTTATAAAAAGCATGTAATGGACAGTTCTGCCTACTTTACTCACAATCATTACATGTATGCTACTTATTTAAGTACTGAACAAATTTTAAGCAGGGTTGGTGATTTTTTTTTTTATTCCTCAAAAAAGTCATGATTGGGCTAAAGGTATAAATCAGTGACTTAAATCAAATTCAAAGATTAATAAAATCACTTTTTCTCTCAATTTAAAAAGGAAAGTCTCAGTGTTACGTACACAGCAGTAGCCAAATCTAATACAACTATGTGCACCCAACCAACCATGACAAAATCTGCAGGAAAAATTTTCATTCTACTGTGTCCCCACAATATAAAATACCCTTTACAAAGAACCTGCTGTTACAAACTTAATAGCACTTACTACAGCCCTTAAAAATTAAACTGTACTTTGTGCAGAAATTCTTTTACATGGACAGACATAGGTTATAAGCTGAAGACTTAAAGCTGTAACATACTGACACATAATATGTTATGTGCTGAAATTAACTGACACAAGGCTATTGCAGTATTTCAAATACTGCACAACTTCAGAGTACTCCTGTGTAACAGAAAATTATCTTACTTTCAAGCTACAGATACAGAAGGTAGTTTTTTTGTGCCTTTTTGGATTAACTTGGGAGTAATTGCAGAATACCCTGCAACTCAAAAGTAAACCTCTTTAAAAGGTATGGCTTCAATGTCATATGCCAATTTGCCAGCAACTGCAGAATATAAGTCCAGCAAAAATATCTCACTTAAGTCTAACTTATCCACATCTCAGAGGGGCTCTGCTTATGTGATGTCAATGGGAGGTGTTCCCCATTTAAAGGACAATACAGTACTGCATGCACTGTACTTTAACATTTGGGGGCAAAAATAGTTGAGTTCAATCTGTCCTCATTAGAGGGGCTTCCATGGGGAGCATCCATTCTTTTTCAAGAATACCACTGTGTGACCTACTATATCCATACTGGGTTTGTGAACTAATAACTAAGCCCACTTTGTCTACCTTAGGATGGCTCTGAAGATTCAAAAAGGGGAGTCCCTATAATAAGGAATTAATGAACTACAGTAGGCCTACATGATATTGGGGTAAAAAGTCTCTTAGTCTAACTTGTCAACCTCCCAGCAACTCTGTGGATCACAAGTCAAGCCTCTTGGGCAGCTCTATGATTAAGAACACAACAGTCTTATGGATTTGGGGATAAAAATGATGAGTACTTGAATTGGGGCAATATCTACATCCTGCTGGTTCTTCTCCTTCTCGACTGAAGTCGGTGAGACTTAAAGAATGTTCCTAACATTGTCAATCACAGTTGTAGCAACAATAGAGCTGAGTTGCTGTGTGCAAAGTCAGGAAGTGTGTGGCTAGCTTAACATACTGTAGAGATGGATGGAAAGTGCTACTGTAACCACAGATTAGTACTGTAGCTGATGTGAATACCTTCATCACCCTGTGGTATTGGGAATGTACTAGTATATGTACAAGTGTGATACCAGTCTGCTCTGTGGACAAACTGGCAATCCAAAGGGGTCACTGAATGTGCTGTGTAAATTGAATTCTAGGCCTAATTTTGAGATATTCTTTTTCATCGTGGTGTTCGTGCGCGCCAGCATAAGGTCACACAAAGTGTCAACAGGACCAAAACTTTGACAGACGTTTTTAATGACTTTGCAAGTGGAAATTTTGATCAGTTTTTATGTGTCTACAAGTAACATAATTTTACAAACATCCTTTAAAACAAATGAACCGGACTGCAGGAAATCTATTGTAGCCATCTTGGAAAAATAGATCATAAAAAATAAATACAGTATGCACTCCATCATCCTCCTTTAGCAAAAAGCTGACCTGAAACATATTTTTTTTTCATACTTGGCCTAACCAAAAGATGCAGGGTTCCAGGGACACAAGCATAGCTCCCAAGTTCCAAGAGGCTAGATGTGGGTCCCACTGATCTATTTGTTCGTGGATCACAGGCTTGGGGGACAGGTATGAGGGGAGGGGTGTTTGAATTTTAGAAGTGTCTACACACAATCTGGTGGAACTTTTTTGGCAAATCAGTCAACAAAATTTCGCTATGTTACAGTAAAAAAATTCAGTACGATACTGATTTTTTTGCAATAACCTAAGTAATTGTACAAGGGTAAATAAGGGGGGTTTCGACCACTTTCGGGGTTTTGGTTTTAAAAATTACACCAACCAAAGTCATTGAACCAACTTACCTTTGGTCAACACCTCCCATGCCTGTACTTAACCATCTATGTGTGTACTTTGTTTTATTAGTTTTCTCCTACTGGGATATGAAATGTTAACAAAAGAGGTTGCAAACTGGCTACTTTCAACCTACCGTAGGGTATTTTCAACCTCCCTATTGAAAACCATGCAAATTTATGGTAAAATTAATGTTATGAGGGTTATAAGGGGTAATCACCCAGATGTTGTGATAAAAGTAACCAATGAAAAAAAACTCAATTATACTTGGTGTAAGACCATTTATTATACCACTTACAATTAAAATTGATCACATTTCTGTAATTTCAATGACTTTATGAAAAGTTTTAAACTAGGTGGTCGAAAATAGCCTTAAGGTACGTTCACACTTGTCCCGCAACGGCAATGACAGCGGCAACAGTAATGGCAAAAATTTCCCACACAACAGAAAATGAAAGACTGTTCACACTAGCACAGCAATGGCAATGCAGCAATCCGGTAAAAATGCAGCCGGCAAAAAAGTAATCACACATGGAGGGATTCAACGCCATTTCCCATACGGCAAAAAACCTACCAACTTCAAAGTGTGCAAGCATCTGCCTGTCTGACAAGCGGGAGCCAACGGTACGGGGGCAGAGACGTTCTGTGTTATCCCGCCAAAAACAGTGCACAAATTATTTGGATATGTACAACTACAAGATGCCTCAAAGATCTGACCAGATTATAGAAAAACTGGTCATTCTTGTCCAAAAAGAATTATTCATATAAGATGTGACAAATCATGGTTACCATGATAAAGTAAAATATTTTAACATGTGAGAAAAATAGCAAAAGAAATGGGAAATCCCCAATTCCGGTAACTTTTTATATCATTTATCTTGATAGCAGGTACTGTTAGTAATATTATAACAATAAGCCATCAATCATAACTTTTGTTTTGTCCATGATGTAATGTATGCCAGACTTGAAAAAATACATGATTAGGCTATAAATTATTTCCTCTTCTTAGACCTATACTGCATTGCAATTTTTATTAAGGAACACGGGTCGCTCATTTTTTTCCTTAAAACATATGCCTATTTTGCCTGGCCCGACCTGACTTCTAACTCAGACAAGCATAATGCAGTCACGGTGACAAAGGAAGAATATGAAAGTGGTGCGTGTGGGGGGGGAGTGGGGGGCAATTTTGGACTATGCACCTCACCCTACGCCATTGACCAAAAGGTACACATTTGATGCTAATTTTTGCCTTTTCTACAACAAGAAAGATTTTTTCATAAAAAAAAAAAAAATTAAATGCCACACTTCATTTTTTTTTAAAATGAAACTGCGCACTGAAAAAGGTGGGAATATTCATTTTTTGCCAGCCATGCTGTACTAGATAAGTAAGTATATCTATGCCATCTGCAACTAGGGCTGTCAATTTGCAATTTGTGAACTAACAATTAATCGCATCTTTTTGCGATTACTGGGCGATTAATCCCATTTGCGTATGCATAACCAACCCTTGTAGTAACGTGTAGATATGGGTAACAGACCTACACTGTACATATATGTGTGTGTATCCATAGTATAGTAATTCGTGATCGCTCGCCAATACTGAGTTAGCGTTAATACAACACAGACGTCCGCCCAGAAGCAGACTCCATTTTAACTTTTGCACAATATCTTTAGTAACAAAACATTTTGTGAGAATCAATTTTTAGAGAATTGCTTCCATTGGAGGTTGATATAGATCGTTACACCACACACCAGTAGCTTGATGAAGTTTCAGTATTTCAAAGCAACGATCGTTCACAAAGTATAGGCTAGGCCACAATACAGTATCCACGGCGAAAGCAGCCGACGAGCCCCCCAAACAGCTGTAGGACCGACTACGATATATTTAATTCTGACCCATTTGTTTCATTTCTAATTTCCCCCAAAAAATAGTGTGGCTTGAAGCCACAACAAAAACTAGGCCTAGGGCCTAGCCACCTAAGTTTACAGTACAAAATGTAATGTTAGAGCTAACAATAATAGGCTGTGATCAAATCTAGACATCGTAGTTTTCAGTGGTCATTTTATGTTTAAGTTACCGCCTGTACTGTGTAAATAGCTGTACGTACCTTCGTAGCACATACACAAGACCCGTTAGCTGCTAGCTACATGCACAGTGTAACATACACGCCTTCAGCTGGCTGATGGGCTCGCTCGATGTGTATCGTTAAAAGCGCTCAGAGAATGGGTGTACTTCAATTGGCAACAACATGACACCCTCCCTCAATAATTACGTTCGAAGCAGGGAATCCCCAAACTTTTAAAGAAGCCCCTTCGTTCATAAATGCAAGCAGCCAATCAGTGAGTACGATTCTTCATAACAGAAGTGCGTTCCATGTACAGCACGAAGCAGCAGCATATTTAACGATTTTCAGCCGGCTGCTACCGTGTGCAACTGCTGCTATGTACGCTGTTGGTCTTGATAAACAGCGATCGAAACTTTTTTTGCAACTTTTTTCAGTTCATGACAGGAATAACATGGTTAGAAAGCTGAACTTGTAATTTTTTGAAATTGGTCGATTTCACTTTGAAATTGAACTATTACGGCAAAGTGCACAATGGCGCACAGGGCACTAATAAAAGACACTGTGGTGTATGCATACTTTAAGTGCTTTCAAATTTCTTTGTAAATTATGTTCAATACACATGTATTGGTGGTGTTGAAGTAAAGCCTGTCACAACAGGTTCCGTGTTTGGGGTTCACAGATTAAAACGTCCCCCATGTACAGACAAAGGGACTACTTATACGTAAAAAAATACAAGTCTGTGACTAGACTTGACGTTTAGGAAAAAGGTCATACAATTCATTCTATTCGATGAGGATGCTGAAAAAGTTTTAGTCCTATCCACAAATTTCATTGTTTTCGTGTACTTGGATTCAAAATTTGAAGTCAACAGTTATTTTTAACACATGTAAGTTCATGCATTACTTTCCGCCCCAAGATTTTAGGGGCAAAAAGTAACGGACCATAAACTACCAAGGGCAGAAACTAACAGAAACCAGTTGCAAACCCATTGATCTACCCTAAGAGATTTGCCAAAATACTATTTGGCCTTATGTTGTACAGTACTCTTACACGCACAATAACTGATGTTTCAACAGACTCAACTTAGCCTTAGCTAGCCTATGTCTAGTTGAGGCGCGGCTCAACGGAAAAATATAGGGGGGCCGAGTACCAGCAGGACTACCTAAGCAGAGCACCACCATCGGTTGGCGTGGAGCCTACAAAAAAATTTTTGACTTTACAGACCCCCAGGTGGCCAGAAACGGCACTTCCTGCGTGTTCTGTGTTGCATGTATCCAGCCTTAAAATATGGGTCTCATGTTAGCAATTTCTCAACTAAAAAGAAAAAATTCAGCCTATGCAAAATGGTAATACATATCAGATAAATTGAGATGATACAAGAACAATAATTAATTACGCATCCTCTTTCATTCACTCTGTTTGCCTTGTTATTCACTTTCTGCACCCCTTGTTACATTTGTCCACTTATACATGTCAATTACTCAATTATATTTCGCCTAGATCATACCCTTTGTCCCCAAAACACCCCCCCCCCCCCACTTCCCGTGGTTAATCCCAAGGATACCACCAACCGAATCTATACCGATCTCAAATCCAGTGGCGGAGCTAGGGATTTCAGTCAGAGGGGTCAAAAATGGTTTGCAGGGGCGCTTCGAAGGAGTAAATACCCTGAACCTCAGTACGACTGGGGTCACAGCTTTTCAGACTTCCCATTTGATTTTCTGAACCTGGTAGAAGACTACTTTGCACATTTCTCCTCCGCAATTTTTTCTATTAAAACATGTTTAAATTGTCCCTCCGCAGAAGGAAATTTGAGGGGGGGGGGACAAAATTCTTTTAGGCAAAATGCTATAAGGGGGAAAGCTCCGCCCAACCATGAGTTGGCGCAGAGCGCAAGAAAAGTTTATCCCACAATGTCTCCCAGATCGCTGGAAATGTCATCTCTAAAGACTGTTTACTGCATATAAATAGGGAAAACACTGAGTGAACTGTTAAGAAATGGTGATGTTAATTTTTCTTCGTCTTTTCCTTTATTTTTTTCCTTTTTTCAGGTTTTTTTTATTTTCTAGGGGAGGGCAGGTGCCCCCTTGCCCCTACCCTATGGACGCCCATGTTTCTATCCCTCCTTTTCACATTCTAGTATGAAGGCGTCATTTTATTTTGTGTGTTATTGTCAGGTCTGGATTTAAGATTCTAATGTTATAATGGGCTACTTTGTGAAGATAAAGATTAAACCCCTTGGAGCCTAATAGCAAGCAAATTTTACAGGGGGAAAAAGTTATGGAAATTAATCACCATAAGGTGTACATTTTTGGTATCTGGAAATCAAGATAATTGCATGAAGAAACATTACTTGACGTATTTTACATCCTGTGACCGCTCTGAAATAGCCATTTATTAAGTACATTGCAAGAAATATCCAAGACAAAAGGTCTGCTTAGCTCTCTAGATACCGAATTCATACTAAATAAAAGTAGCCTAAACCTAGGCTTATTAGATGCAATTTTCTGGCTTCAAGTTGAGTGGTCAGGCAAGTAGAGAAATAAGCTTTTCATAGGATTATCGCGCAGTGTCAGAAAACACCAAACGATTGCCATTTATCATGGGAATGGTCACTTGAAGTAAAGCAAAATGGAAACTGCTCATTAAAACTCTTAAACCATTACCACTATGATGACAGTTTTATTTATTTTAACCTGAATGTTCTCTTCAAATGATTTTTAAAAATCTTGTGGAAGCTATTTTGGTACCTTTATAAACTCTTTTTATTGTCTTTGTTGACAAATATCCCCGACAACAAGAGGTCTATTTGCGCTTCAATTATTGTTGTCCCCTTTGCAACATCTGTTATTGACAGGCCGGGAGGGTTAATTTAATGTCAGTCTGTGTATTTTGTTAGCTTATAAATCAGGCTTGGTGTGGAAGCAATGAACTTAGCACAGCGACAGCATTCATTAGTGCGTATAAAGCATGAAGATACCTCTCGGCAAAAACTATCCCTATATTACAGGGGATGACCCTTTTCATCAGAATAAAGTGCAGATAGTACAGTTACTGGTGGCTGTTTGGGCATTTTGTTATCAGGACCTTTAAACAACGCTATTAAATTATGCCTTTTGCCACAAATGGTGCAAGAGTTAAGTATGTTATAAACCTAAAAAAGGGAGCCATTTTAGTCCGTCAGGGGGAGACTGCCCCCCTGACCATATCCAAAATGTACTATAGACTTGTGTACTAACAGTAGTAGAATACGTTGTTCAACCTCGTGAAAAATGATCAGTAAAACTTCACAAGATTACGCAATAACAGACCAAACTGCTTCCACTTTTCGAGGACCTCAGAGATTGGGTTGGGGGATGATAAAGAGGCTTTAGGGTGTCCAGTATCTTTTTCATGGACAACATTCCCCTAAAATTATTAGTAGGCCTATATTGTGCTCTAGACTGATGGAGAATATATTCACCACCAACTTCAAATATTATCTTACAAATATTGGGGCGGCTAAACATGCCTTTAACCCCTCCACTTTTTTCATTGGGGGGGCTAAGCCCCCAAAACCCCCTTGGTTCTGCCGCCACTGGTCTAGTTAGCCTAAGACATGGATTCACTATGGGGGCCGTGCCATTCTGGCATAGGTACTTTCGACCATAGAAAATGTGTTCATTCCGCCTTAGAAAAATGTGTCATTCCACCATGCCAGTAAAGTGTCATTTTTGATTGTTTTAATAGTCAATGATGTGTCATTCTCAAAATAACCCTTTGAAATTATTTTCGACGGTGTTTTCCTCCCCTTTTATTTTTAGCAGAAAACATCTTTTTGGGAGACGGAAAGTAATGGAATGGAACGTGATATCAGTGGTACTTTCGTCAAATGAAGATTCAACCAACTTTTTCTTAAAGTTTCAAACTCAAAGGATGTCTTCTACTATTCAATGCGACACCCGTTACTGCCATGTTGACATCTTTCCAAGCAACATTCTCACTGTAGACTTTGGTATACTTGTATGTACTTACGTACAGGTATAGTGGTTGGTTCTAAGTTCGAACGGGTTCTTAATTCGAACACCTCATTTAAATGGAATATTTATTCACAGATCGATGCAAAATAATTGTCAATTTTTACTATACCATATGGAGCCATAATTATTTCTTCATGGTGTTTCAAGTAATTGAAGAAAATACTGTCTAATGACTGATATATGAATGATTTTAATTAGATGTTTGAATTAAGAACCTGTTCGAACTTTGAACCAACCATTATATATGGTATTCAGTGCTGTGAACAACTGTTCACACATTCAGCATAAGTCTACCTATAGACAAGCGGACTACTTATACATAGGCCTAAAAAAAAAACAACTCTGTGACTAGACTTGACGTTTAGAAAAAATGTGGTTAAATTTATTCTTTTCGATATTTTTTGATGAGGATAGGCCTAATGAAAAAGTTTTAGGCCTAGCCATAAATTTCATTGTTGCCTTGCACTTGGATTTGAAATTTGAAGTTAACAGTTACTTTTATTACATGTTAGTTCAAACATTACTTCCCGCCCAAGAAGTTTTAGGGGCGGAAACTAACGGGCCCGGCTAGGACTAGGGTCTATGCTGAGTGATAAATAGCTTTAAAGAAGCATTCCATCTTCATTTCTAGAATGTTTCTCATTTTTAAAGATGCATGCGCGAAATTCCACCCATCCATGCTATAGGCTAGTCCAAATCATTTGCAACGTAGTCTAGTCTAAGTAAGACTAAGAGTAGGACTAAGGCCTTAACCAACAATAACATAACCTCATCCGTTCCATTGACTTTCATGTTAGGCAACAAACAACATATGGCCTAACCTATGCTTGATAGCTGAACTGCAATTCCAGTAAACAATTTAGTGCAAGTTGCAACGTTACATACAGTCTGTAGTGTACGCAGCTTAGCTTATATTGCGCGGTCACAAGACACAGGAATTTGGTTGTTATGTAGGTTCTGAAACAGGGAAAAAACAGATTACTCCTTGAATTGTTAGCGAAAATATGTCTCTTATCCTTACTGCACACAGGTCCTCAATACTCACCTAGCTTGAGTACCATTTTAAATACTGCTTGACAGACAAAACCAAGAAATTGTTTATAACGTGCCAACCTTTCCAACGGCGTGAAGGACGAATGGCCGGCTGTTGTCAATATGACCGAACAATTTCCGTGCACACGTAATGTACATGCTGCACTGATGTTGTGTACATAGGAGAAGGATGCATAGGAGGTACGTACATACGTACGTACGTGTACATGTAGCCCGTACGCGTTGAGAATAAGCCTCTCAGCTCTGTATGTGTCCAGCTGGAGGTAAAAACTAACCAGAAAAACTCGGGTGTACTGTAAACCACAGGACTTTTCAAAAGATATTTTAAAAATTGGAAGAAAAAATTGTAGGCCTCCTCGAAAAAACTTTTTTATTCATCATTTCTTGCATGTGAGTTGCTAGAAAGGCTGGGTTAGATAGTTTATGCTTTATCAGGGGCATAGCCACGGGGTGGTTTTGGAGGTTGGAACCCCCCTCCCCCCCCCCCCATGCCTGACCCAACCTCAGTGGCGTAGGAGGCAAAATCAAAGTGGGGATGGCAGAACGATTTTGGACCATGCACCTCACCCTAACAACAACACTGCAACATTGAACATTGATAACATTTTGACACTCCAAAAACTAAAGAATCCATCTCACAGACTACTCAACTGAAAAGGTTGAAAGGTATCTGATGAAAGGGGTTCATGAGTTCATGACAGCATAACGGTAGGCCAACTTGATTTCCTGCCTGGAATATGGAGTCTTGACTGTCTTGCTCGAAAGGCTATCTTCAGTTGGCGCGGAGCCGCCTTAAAAAAATTTTGAAAAATCGCTACCCCTCAGACAGCCGTGGGAAATAGCATATCTCGATCGTGCTCGTAAGTAGTAGCTAAGTCTTTAGATTTTTCTTTCCGAATTTTCTTTAAGTGCGATCACCACTGTATCGGGGCGTATTGCGGCCCGCGAAGCCCACCGAAATTACTTTTGCACAAATGTATGGATCTTGTATTGCAGAAAGCTTTGGATTCTGCCAGTTCCTGTAAGGAAATTTAACGAGTTGGGAGATTATTGTACAATCTGCACTTCCTTCATATATCGGTGGCAAATCTGATGTCTTTTTCTAAAGCGACTCTCAGGCAAAGAACCGTTCGGTGAAATCAAACTATAAACTGCTTTCCGAAGAAGCTAGGCTGCACCAGTTATTGCTACATGTGTTATCTAAGGCCTACGTACGGACCCACTCTCTCCGATGACATTTCAAAAGTTTCCAAAACTCTGTTTCCTTTTTAGACAAAAATTCCAAAGTCAAGAGCTTTCATTGAAGAAAATTTTGAATTCAATGTAAGGCAGTCTTAGTTACAAAAATAGCGACATAGCTGCCGGTGTCTCTTGATGATGGGATGTTACACATGTTAAATATCTAATTTTGTCATTTCCACAGCTCGGAAAAGTTTGTGAAGTAATGCATTTCATATTGCATTTTGCGGCGCTCAGCATTTTCCTTTTTTGATATTTGGAAAAATAAAAAAAGGGTTTCCTAACCCTGGAAGTGATGGTGCGGAAGCATGCTACCACCCCTCCTCGTGTTTCCCAGTGAAAACTGGGGGACTGTCGCCCTAATCACCCCCGGTCCTAAGCCTATGCCTAACCTTGCAAAAACACCTAAAATAGCGGGTTTTCTCTCTCCCCTTATACTTTTCTCTCATGTTGTGCTCCAACCACCCCCCCCCCCCTTCCCATGACACTGTCCTGCATGGCTACGCTACTGTGCTTCATGCACGTACACGGAGACGGAAGAATAGCCTAGTTACATTATTATCTAGGCCTACTTATTCATTTTTTGGGGGGGGGGGGGTCTGTCCGGCAGATAAAATCCAGACTGCTCAAATACTTTCTTAGTGAAGCGCCATCCGTGTCTGGTGCAACGTGTAGAAAGAATTTTAAGAAATTTGGAGTTCGCAGCCCCTCAGACCGGCCGTCGTAAAAAGGCATTTTCTTACTCAGGTTTGTAGGCTAAGAAGACGCAGTTTCACGTATCGTCAATAAAACGTTGACTTCACTTAAAAATAATTGGCGAATTTATGCTCAGAAATGACCAAAGGAAAAGCAGGGGCGTAGTCATTCAGTTTCGCATGGGGTCTTGGGGATTCGACTCCTGTCGCATTATGGAGAGTTCTGCCTCTTGAGCGGTAGATATACATTTATCTTTACCGAATCCAACAGTGCAATGACGTACGTAAGCCTACATTTGCTGTTAACCTTAAAATACTGGGCATCCATCCTGTAAGGATTGTAAGAATGAATCCTGGGCCAATGTTAACAAAATCGGTTCAGATTTAAATAATGCACTCTCAAAACACCGGGGATAAATTTTACCAGGACCGGTGTCAGTCGAGGTCAACTCCAACATAATACTCAGTCTGGTTAAAATGAAATCCCGGTTAACATAACTTATATGCAAATCGTGGTTAAACTAACTCAGATTATGGTTGAAATAACTAGGTTTTAAGTCAATTTAGCTAGGAAACTTAGCCAGGAACAGGGATTGTAATTTAACACCGATCCTGGTCAATTTATCCCCGGTGTTTTAAGAGTGTCCCCGGCCGCCACCTATAGGGGGCCTAAATCGAGATCACTAAGAAATTAGAAATTTTTGAACCTTCCATTTGCCAGGAGCCAAGGCGAGTGCCAGCCGGTGCGAAGGCACTGCCTCATGTTGGGAGAAGATCCAATCTCGCCGGTGAGCTCACATCCATACGATAAAAAAGTAAGCCCAATAAGTTCATCAGGCTCCTTAGCTTGACGATCTTTTTGAATTTGCTTACAAGAAAATATTCTTCAAGGAAACTCGAAATTCCCCCCAAAAATTCAATAAAAGCTCCAGATTTTTAAACATTCTGAGAAGAAAGTAAATTTTCAATGTTCACCGTAAGACGAAATAATTAACCTTCGTAGCAACCAACCTTTGCCTTGACTTTGCCTATGTGATTAACTTGGGAAGATATATATAGACATGCAGATAGTCTAGATAGACGATAAAGACTCAATTTTTAAAATTTCCTCTACACATAAAACCATTTTTTCAAGTTTTCTGCCATACGTTTCCTTCATTGTGTAAACTCCAGAATTTCAAATATATTTTAAACAGTTAAAAGCGAGAAGTCAAACTCTTTTTGTAAATTTACCAATATCGTCCCATTCACTGCCTTTATCTGCATTCAGATATTTAGAAACTCCAACAAACTACTCCCGACGACCGTGTTGATTTTTTGTCATGAGTCTTACATAAAAGGTCAGATTTTTCAATAAAAGCCCCCTTTCCTGTCAAAAAATTTCCATTTTCTCCAAAATGACCTGCAGAAGTACAAGTATACCTTCAGAAATGCAATTTTTGGCAAATTTTCCAAAAATTGCAAAGGATTTGGAGTAAATTTTCCAAGTTCGGTGGATCATACAACAATAAAGTAAAAATCCAAGCTAACTTATATCACCCCTACACTCCCTGTAATTATTCTGTCGAAATGCAGATCACGTACTAAAAAATGTTCAATTTCACGTTACCACCAACCCAAATTGCCTTTCATTAGATTGCAAAATTGCTCAAATATAAGCTCTTATTTTTCAAATCTCTGTTAAAAAAAGTACAAAGTTTTCGGGAAAATTTCAAGTTCCTTCTGAGAGCCTTAGTACTTAGGTCTACAATACATTGCCTAATCGCAAACGAATTTCAGAAACCCATATAACTTTTTCGACTTTGCTCGTTTATAGGACAGATTCTTCAATATTTTAAATGGTCCTAATAAAATTGAAAAGCCAAATTTACTCCAAATATTTCAAATTTTCTTAAAAAAAACATCGGGTTTTTTTTTATTATTTCAGTGTTAAAAAAGCCAAAATGTCTGCCATTCACGCCAGGGCGGATATAAGGAAATTTGTTTTTTTTTTTTGGGGGGGGGGGGGCAACTCAACTTGAGACCAAGACATCTCAAATAGTATCAGGGGATGTCGTGCAAAAATATTTTTTTTTGGGGGGGGGGAGAGGCATGAGAAGTGGTGACTGACTGCCCGAAAGACTATCTAAGCGGAGCACCACCATCAGTTGGCGCGGAGCGTACAGAAAATTTAGAAAAATCGCGAACCCTCAGATAGCCGGATATTGCATTTGCCAGGCTTGTAAGTAGAATTTAAGCAGTCGTTATTTTGAGCTTTCCTTTGCAATAAAATCTTCATTTTAATAAAAAGAAAATCAAATTGCAAAATGATCAGAAATTACCAGATAAACTGTTCTGGCTCCTTAACAGGACGATGTGACATTTTATCATTTTCTTTGACGCAAAGTAAAATCTCCACTAAGAAGAATAGACCAGAACCAAATTTTGTTTAATATGTTAAAAACGAACATATTCTAAGCAGCTCTGGTGAAGTTTTTCATTCATTTTTTATGTTCGGTTCTCGAGATATTAGCAACTGAAGTTGACACATTTTCTACAAAAGGTAAACTTGAACCAACCAGGTGCCATGTCATGTATTCATATTGATGGTCAATGTTTTGTTTTTGTTTTTTTATTATTTTTGATCTTGCTGTTTGATCTTGAATTGATTAGGATGCTATCTTGCCCTTACGGCAAATTATGTCAGTGGCGCCGGAACGGGGGGGGGGGGGCTTTGGGGGCTTAGCCCCCCCCCCATGAAAAAAAGGGAGGGGCTGAAAACATGTTTAGCCCCCCAATATTTGTAAGGTGCGCTTCAAGAAGTGGTGACCGGCGACGGCGGGGAGAATATTGAAGTGGGGGGTGATCATATTCTCCACCAGTCTAATGCACAATATAGGCCTTCTAATAATTTTAGGGGAATTTTGTCGATGAAAAAGATACTGGACACACTAAAGCCTCTTTATCATCCCCCAACCCAATCTCCGAGGTCCTCGAAAAGTGGAAGCAGTATGGTCTGTTATTGTGTAATCTTGTAAAGTTTTTCTGATCGTTTTTCGCGAGGTTGAACAACGTATTCTACTACCGTTACACAAGTCTATAGTATGTTTGGGATTTGAGCAGTGGCGGAGCTGCCATATTGTCAGGGGGGGGGGGCGGTCGCCCCCACCCCCTGACGGACTTAAATCGTCTGTCGGCGCCCTTTTTAGGTTTTTAACATACTTAACTCTTGCACCATTTTTGGCAAAAGACATAATTTTATAGCGTTGTTTAAAGGCCAGATAACAAAATGCCCAAACAGCCACCAGTAACTGTACTATCTGCACCTTATTCTGATGAAAAGGGTCATCCGAGATGAAGAGAGTTGCCGAGACGTATCTTCATGCTTTATACGCACTAATGAATGCTGTCGCTGTGCTAAGTTCATTGCTTCCACACCAAGCCTGATTTATAAGCTAACAAAATACACAGAATGACATTAAATTAACCCTCCCGGCCTGTCAATAACAGATGTTGAAAAGGGCGCAACAATAATTGAAGCGCAAATAGACCTCTTGTTGTCGGGGATATTTGTCAACATAGACAATAAAAAAAGTTTATAAAGGTACCAAAAAAGCTTCCACAACATTTTTCAAAATCATTTGAAGAGAACATTCAGGTTAAAATAAAATAAAACTGTCATCATAGTGGTAATGGTTTAAGAGTTTTAATGAGCAGTTTCTATTTTGCTTTTCTTCAAGTGACCATTCTCATGATAAATGGCAATCGTTTGGTGTTTTCTGACACTGCGCGATAATCCCATGAAAATGCTTATTTCTGTACTTACGTGACTCAAAAGCCAGAAAATTGCATCTAATAAGCCTAGGTTTAGGCTATTTTTATTTAGTATGAATTCGGTATCTAGAGAGCCAAGCAGACCTTTTGTCTTGGATATTTCTTGCAATGTACTAAATAAATGGCTATTTCAGAGTGGTCACAGGATGTAAAATACGTCAAGTAATGTTTCTTCGTGCACTTATCTTGATTTCCAGATACCAAAAATGTACACCTTACGGTGATTAATTTCCATAACTTTCTCCCCGTGTAAGATTTGCTTGCCATTTGGCTCTAAGAGGTTTAATCTTTATCTTCACAAAGTAGCCCATTGTAACATTTATCTTAAATCGAGACCTGACAATAACACACAAAAGAAAATGACCGTCTTTATACTAGAATGTGAAAGAGAGGGATAGAAACATGGGCGTCCGTAGGTAGGGGCAAGGGGGCACTTGCCCTCCCCTGGAAAATAAAAAACCTGAAAAAAGGGAAAAAAACATAAAGAAAAAAAAACGAAGAAAAATTAACATTTCTTAACAATTCACTCAGGGTTTTCCCTATTTATATGCGGTAAACAGGCTTTAGAAATGACATTTCCAGCAATCTGGGAGACATTGTGGGATAAAATTTTCTTGCGCGGAGTTGGCGCGGAGCTTTCTCCCTCATAGCATTTTGCTTAAAAAATTTTGGCTCCCCCCCCCCCGGAATTTTCTTCTGCGGAGGCCCATGGAGAGACAATTTAAACATGTTTTAATAGAAAAACTTGCGGAGGAGAAATGGCAAAGTAGTCTTCTACCTGCAGGTTCGGAAAATCAAATGGGAAGTCTGAAAAGCTATGGCCCCGATCGCGCTGAGGTTCAGGGTATTTACTCCTTCGAAGCGCCCCTGCAAACCATTTTCGTCCCCTCTGACCGAAATCCCACTGGATTTGAGATCGGTATAGATTAGGTTGGTGGTATCCTTGGGAGGAACCACGGGAGGGGGGTGTTTTGGGGACAAATGGTATGATCTAGGGGAAATATAATTGAGTAATTGACATGTATGAGTGGACAAATGTAACAAGGGTGCAGAAAGTGAATTACACGGCAAACAGAATGAATGAAAGAGGATGCATAATTAATTATTGTTCTTGTATCATCTCAGTTTATCTGATATGTATTACCATTTTGCATAGGCTGAATTTTTTCTTTTTAGTTGAGAAATTGAAAACATGAGACCCATATTTTAAGGCTGGATACATGCAACATAGAACACGCGGGAAGTGCCGTTTCCGGCCACCTGGGGGGTCTGTAAAGTCAAAAATTTTCTTGTTCGCTCCGCGCCAACTGATGGTGGCGCTCCGCTTAGATAGTCCTGCTGGCACTCAGCCGCCCCCCCCCCAATATTTTTTCCGTTGAGCCGCGCCTGAGTTTTAAACTTTTTGAACTTCCATTGCTCGGGATGTACTTATGGTTTCAACATATCACAGTTAAATTGTATAAATCAGTGTTAAATTTTAGAGAAAAACAACTAAACATTTCCATCAATGTGAATACATGACATCACGTCTACTTGTTGCAAGTTCACTCCTTGTAGAAAATATGTCCGTCAACTTTAATTCTAATATCTCGAGAATCGAACATGGGAAATGAGTAAAAATTTCCCCAGTAAGCTACGCCTAGAATATGTTCCTCTTCAAAATATCAAACATAAATTTGTTCTGGCCTTTTTTGTTTCAAGGAGCTGCACACCGTTGAAAATAAATTGAAATTATAACTTTTCGAATCCTTAACTCATATGACCAGTGGTCGAATGTAAACCTGAACCGGCCACACAGAGCGTTGGTAGCGCTACCAGCACCAATAACAGTACTGATTCAGTACTGCTATTGGTGCTTTGGAAGTGTTTGGGGGGGGGGGGAGGGCAAGTGCCCCCATGCCCCTTTTGCGAGCCGCTAATGCATTCAGGCCCAAACCGGGAACCCATCACTCTGGGGCTTCGAGATGCTCGCCCAGCTCTCGGCGAGCTTGCCCCAAGCGACTTTCGGCAAATGCTGATGCCAACCTGGCCATGATTATGAACTATTAAAAGAGTCATTTTAACTTTTTAGTGGTGCAAGTATTATGGCATAAGATTACCAATGGAAGATGGGGGTAGGGCGCAAATTTTCTTGCCCCTACACTTCCATTTGGGAAAACATATCAAATATCATATATATCACAGGACGGGGTTCGGGGGTTCAGCCTCCCCCTTCCCTCACCCACAATCTTGCTAAACTGGGCAGACTTCGGTGCCTGAGTCGGGCAGAGATCAAAGACGAACGAGGCGTGAAGGGGGGGGGGGACCCCTTCCAACATGAACTCTTGGACATGAAAATTTTTGTACCTTTGTGTACTCAACCCTTTGTATTAAAAACTATAGGCCTAATTGGATGTGTTTCTTCGATCCTGAAAGTCATTCTGGCTCTATGATATTATATCCCAGGCAATATTCCCATGTGGGACCCTTGTGGCCCAATTCCTTGGCACATATCAGGCCCATTTTATTTTTCATTCGGTATTAAAGGGGCCCATATTAGCTAGCCAACATGGCGCATATGATCCATATGGGATAGTTCTGAGTTCTGAGTTCCATGTAAACGAATTACAAGTGGGGAAAATATTGGCCAGTTTTATAGTACCCCTCATGCATGTGAGCTACCCATTTGGTGCCCTTATTAATCTCTGGTACAAAATTAAATGGACCCCATATGAGTTTATCAACATGGGGCCCATACAGGTTTACTACCTGGGACATAGCATGCCATGATCGTATAAGTGTCGCTGTGGTTTTTAAGAAGAAAATACGTGGCTATTGCTCTCAGAGCGTGATTTGCAGTGAGGTTTAGGTTGTATTTATTTCTTCGAGTCCAGGGAACGTTAGGGGGGTACTCCCCCCCCCCCCACCGCCTAATTTGACAGGAAATGCACTGTTGTAATGATAGGCTAGAATTACTATAGAACGGTAATCACTGCAGGTTATGACCTCTAGTAATCAAAGGGTATCTCCGGCACGGTCCACATCAGTACTCCTTTGCCCATGAACTTAGCAAATGTTAAACTTCATTACGAGGTCACGTGATACCGAGTTTCCTCACGTGTTACCATACTAATATGTTCAGTTATCCCAGAATTCAGTTAGAGTTGAGATCTCACACTGTTGGACGTCCAGCCTCATGATGAAAACAGTTCTAGTACAGTCTGCGTCACCGCAGAAGACGGCAGCAATCTGCAAATGTGTGCGTGTTGCGGTAAAATTGGACTCTACTAGCAACATTTTTCCAATTTGTTGGGGAAAAATTAACAAAGTATGGTTTCATCATACTGTTGAATAATCATTGTGATACGAACATTTGCATTCGTCGTCGAGCCCAGTTAGACCCTCCCTGAATCATGCATTGTCAAGGGTGACGCAAGCGGAGGGACGGTTTCGTCGGCGAGACCTAAATATATAAAAAAAAATATAGTAAGTAAAAACCCTACAAGAACTTCATTTACTGGATGGGTGATCTTAAACACATTTTGGTTTTGTAATGCTATTTTAATACATCGGAATCTATTTTCAATCACTTATTCTTAGCTCTGTTACACCTCATTCCATGTACCTTGTCCGATTTCCTCCCCCGTCGGGGCAGGGTTGCATTTTTTCTCGGGAGGCCTAAGTATGAAAAAACAAAAAGAAGTTACTGGATGGATGATCGTAAACGGTTTTTTCTTTAGGAACTTTTTTTTCTTTATTAACTATTTTTTTCTTTTGTGAAGCAGTTTTAATGCCTATCTGCATCGTTTTAATCACTTCTTACTAACTCGCCTATCCATCATCCCATCTCCAATCCGTGCGTGCTTGGTCATGTCCACGTATGGGAAGACTGCTCACCCCCTGCCGGTAGAAAATCAAGTTTAGTCTGGGAGCCGTCATCTACAGACCCACGATAAGGATGTGGTTCTGATAAACTTCAGTCACCTGGACGATCTTCTCAATTTTGCTTACTACCACCATATTCTTTAAGGAAACGCGCAATTCCGTATTTTCTTTACAAAAACAGACGAGTTGTTCAAGTGCATGCAGTGCACAATGGTCTGCCATCTGGCCTGCCTGGAAAGTCAAAATTCTAGCAACGGTAAAGGAAATCGACCAGTCGGTTTTCAGCTACACAAATGATAATCAGTGTTGTGAGAATGTCTCCCCATAAGTCTTACTGAAAATTGCAGTCACGTAGAAAATTTCATCTATTTAGTGGACCTTCCAAGTGAATATAAAGAGGTATCTAGATATATACAAAGAGTACAAAAAAAGTATGTTTTCAAATCTGTTGCATAGTTTCCCCCGAAAAGAGACGAGACCAACCTTTTATTTGGTAAGTTTCTGATCACTTAGCAATTTGAGCTTTTTCTATTGAAGTGAAACTTTCACTTCAAAGAAACGCTCAAAATAACGACTGCTTCATTTCCGGCTATCTGGGAGTTTAGATTTTTTGCAATTTGCGATACGCTCAGCTCCAACTGATGGTGGCGCCCGCTTAGATAGTGTTTTGGTCGAACAGATTACCTAACAGAACAATGCACTCTGGCAAATTATTCTTCGTTTTGGGGCAGTGTTATGAAGTGAAAATTTTATTGCGAAATAAAGCTCAAAAAATGATTGCTTTGTTTCTAGTTACGAGCTCGGAAAATGCCATTTCCTACTGTCGGGGGGTGCTCAATTTTTCAAAAATCCCTGTGTGAGCTACTAAGATAGTCGTCCCGGCAGAATTACATTTTTCGGACAAAAAAGCCGACAATTGTGCCCTCCCAAACTGAAACGCTACCGTGCGCCTATGTCAATATATGAAATATAAAACTTCAAATATATGGGAAGCCAAACTTTTTCCACGGGAAAATTTTCCAGTATGGACCGATGGCCTTAATCTGCATGATGATATTCAGTAAACCCAACAAAACTACAGGTCACCACCCCCTAATTGGTTTTTGTTATAAGAAGGTAAGATTCTTCAATAAACACCCCCAACTTTTTAATGATCCTTACAAAAGCAAAATTTCTTTGAAATATCATTATTTTTTTTCTCCCAGATAAAACTCCAGATTTTAAGCTAGTGTACTATTTCTTTAAAAAAACAAACATTTCGGCCAACTAAGCGCCTCAAATTCTTCCATGTCACGTCCTACGACGGGACTAACTCATCGCCTTTTTTCGGACCTTGTAATGCTGCCACCCACCCGTCGAGTAGCTTGGCCCTCGGCTTCTCGGGCAAATCCTGTCGCTACCCCCGTGAATTGTTAGCGCAAAGAAATGGCACACACTAAGTTGATTTTATTTGTGCTTAGTGAGTACCCGTAACTCACTACTAGTTGAAGCCAAATGCTTAGTCATCTTAAAGGTGAAATGTAGTCACACGAATTTAGATTAGTGTGATAAGCTAGTATCCTAGGCCATTTATGGGTGGTCCCAGAGAATCATGTGACAACACGTTTCTCTCACTGAATTGTGAAATGTAAAAACTTTAACTTCTTAGATTACACATTTAAATGGCCCTATGGTGTATATTTTAAAGTATGAAAGATACTACTTTAGCTGTTTAAAGGGAAATGAGGGAACTTTGTAAAATTTGGTGTTATTTCAAAAAAGTTTGCCCGATTGCTCATGCTCGTTAAAGGCAGTTATGTTCAACACCACACACAGTTCTAGTTCTGCAATTCTCAGAACAAGCAACTTCTAGCCCCTCCCATAACTGTCTCAATCTTTATCCTTATACCAAGTGACAAGCTCTAGTTTATTGCTAAAGGGAATACCCAGATGGGCGTCACGGTGGCCCTTAAGTGTAATCAAAACACTCTCAAGTACATATGTTATATGAGCTACTCTGCACTTTTGTGATTTTGATGTCAATCAAAGAGCTGTGCCAATCGAGAATTTCTGTTGACTAATGGTAAAATTGTCCGTAGGTTGGGGTAACGCAGGACTGCCTTTTTTTTTTTAAATTTTGTAAATACAGTAGAGCCTCCGGGGCGTTCTCCTGAACGGTAAATTTCGCAATGCTCCCCTACGCTTCAAAAAAGTCTGGAGATATCATTATTTAATGTAGCATCAGCTCACTAGTTAGATATTGTCTGCATACAACCTTCATTTAAGACAATAAAACGGTTCCTGTTAGCTATAGTAGACTTTGCCCAGTTCATACGATTGTGAAGGCAGGCTGTTACAGTCTTTAAATAAAAGTAAACTAATCACTCCCGTTTGAGTGTTTATAGGTATACGAAGTTTACAAGAGTAAAGGCATACCACATCACTACAATTTAGGTCACATAAGCGATACAACAAAAGCTAAAACGTTCTCAATTCACTTAACTGCATGATGGTGTAAGATGCTATCGCAAAGACTCTTTCAGTGCCTTATTCGGTTGGCTTTCTGTACCTCGGTGGTATACGCTCAGCCTTCATTCACCGTTGAGCAAGGTGTTCTCTTCGGGGAAACCGTTGATTTTGTTGATAATGAAGTAACCAACCTACAAACTCAAGTAGACGTATTCAAGGTAAGTTATTATTTCTCTTTTTATATTATTCGTTTTTTCATCACAGGGGCGAATTGAAAATTAAGAAAGGGATCAGGGGCCCATTCCACAAAGAGTTACACACAATCTTAAGTTTGATTCCCAATACTTAAGTCAACAGTAAATCATACTTAAGATTGTGCGTAACTCTTTGTGGAAAGGGCCCCTGGACATCTTGAACGCTGTTAAAAAATAACAGTAATTTTTAGGCTAATATTGGCAGCTGGTTATCTAGTGCCCGCGGCTACGGTTGTGCTTCGATTTTCTGGAAACTAAGTTGACCTTTAGAGCCCGGTGCTTTTATTCTATAACACTGCAAAAGCTACCGCATATCTTAGTTTATTCACGAGAAAATGATCGCACAAATACGGTTACATAAGATGTAAACATAACTGTAAAATACCGGAACCGAGCGAAATCCCAGCTGCCAGTATTATGTCAAAGTAACCATTTCTTACCGGTGAATATTCTTCTAGATTAACATAATTTTCACGTGTTTGTTATTGTGGATGTGGTGAAAGGACTTGAGAGCTGGAGTCTCCATCCCATTTTAGATTCGGGCCTGGGTCGTTACCAAATTAGTTGCTCTGTATTTCTTTTGTTACAAAGTGAACTAACTGTTGCTCAAAGCATAAGATATCCTATAAGATCACAAAATTAGTCACAACTTTCTTCCATTTTTGAAGGTTTCTTACTTTCATGGTAGAACCAAGCAGCAACTTTGGCGAATAATTTAATAGCAGAAACAAAAGTTTAAATATTATCAAATGGATTTAACCCAACAGTATAGCAAACAAGGGTCCATGGCCAGTCCTGTTTGGGCCACTGAAACTTTAGAGTCGACCCTCACCAAACGTGTGACCTGCTGCAGATATTTCTTATACGAAGCGACTAGACCACCTGGAAGGTAGTTTGAATTCTACCGACTTTCATCAGAATTTCGCCGATAATGGTTAAGTGGTTAGCAGAGGCGGATTAAGGGACCCGAGGGATCGCTCCGCCCTTTCAAAAAGGGTTTTCTTACTTTATAAAGCAATAATAAGGCCATGTAAAAACTCAAAGATAAGCTTATATTTGTCATATTGCTTAAGAGCACCCTCTTCTTATATCAATTAATTTTGTCCCTTCTCCACACCAAAAATGGATGACTTGCACTTTATTAGGCTATTTTCTACCTATTTGACTTAGTTTGCATTTTGGTTATTGATTTAGACGCAGATCATTACCACTGTACCACTTGCTCCCTGGCCGCGCAATACCGAAGACTTCAAAAATGAAACCTACTGCCATTGCACTTGTTGCTCAACATGAGCAATGAAGAAGAGAAAATAAACCAGTGAGCGTGACTGGAAAAGGGGCCGTCACCGGCCCGACTCAAACCAGTTGGTTAAAAATTGAGCCGTAAAACCCCATTTAACAAACTCCATCACAATTTCTGAATACGGACAGACCACGAACTTCCTATACATGGACAGAGCATACTGCACGGTACATGGTCGCTACCGTAGTGTGAGAAAAAGCGCACCACCAAGATGGCTGCCTGCTATGATTTTGTGTGAAAGTTTGGACTTGCTCAAGTATATCCCCATACTTTGCAAGAAAGCTGAAATATTTTTAAAATATGGCAACGTAAGGTCAAAATCACTTCACTTTTTGCAGGAACGTGATATTTTTCCCCATTCAAGTTTTACTTTTGCTTAAAATATTACAGAGTCGTCATCAAATCAGACGTTTTATAGGTTCAGGGCAGCCATCTTGGTGCGCCTTTTTTGTCCCAGTCGGTGGCGACCACACTCTAAAATCAAAAGAGTGAACTTAGTCACTCTTTCATCGAGTGAAAAGTATAAATTCGCTCCATAAGAGTGATAATTCGCTCCAAGAGGAGTGAAGTTCTCTCCAAAAAGAGTGAAGTTCACTCCAAAAAGAGTGAAATTCTCTTAAAACGAGTGAAGTTTCCCTCTTGGTGGAGTGCCCACAGTGATCGCTCTTAAAAAAAGAGCGATCATTGCAGGCACTCGTGGAAGAGTGAATTTTCCCTCTTCCTCTAGTGAATTTCACTCTTTTTGGAGCGAACTTCACTCTTTTTGGAGGGAACTTCACTCCTCTTGGAGTGAATTATCACTCTAATGGAGTAAATTTACTCTTTTCACTCGTTCAAAGAGTGACTAAGTTCACTCTTTTGATTTTAGAGTGCAGCTACGAATAGGACGTACACGTTACATTCTATGGTCATGTCCGTGGGACAGACAGGCTCGTGGAGATAAGAATTGTAGAGCAAACTCTTCCGACCGCGGCCTACACCTTCAGCCAAAGGAACTGCAAGTTGCACTCCTAATTACATTTCGTTTGGGTCTTTTTTTTCCAAAGTCATCTTCTTATACGTCGAAACTAAGGTCAGGCCCTTGGGGTGGAAAAATCTTATATACGTAGATCGCATCCCTACTTCCAAACTGTAACTCTCGCCCCTCAGGTTAGACGTACAGCCTATACTTCAAGACTGCATTTGTTGAGTGGAAGAAAATCAGGGATCACACCCTACAGGTCTTACGAATTCCACTTTCTACACCACAAGGTTTAATATTCAGCTTATGCTACAAATTTACCGTATAAATATTTGACGGAATTCTATGAAAAGTTTGGATATATTGACCACATCACGAATTAACTAAATATGATATCATATTCGCTCTTAACTGAATATTAGCTACAAATTTTCCATAATGCGATAACGATCTCTCCTTCTTTCTTCTAGGGAATTCCTTTTGCTGAACCCCCAATCAGATTTAGTCCCCCGGTTACCAAGCAACCGTGGCAAGGAAAATGGAACGCGACATACTTTAGGCCTGCCTGTGTTCAACCTGGCGATTTCTTCAAATTTTGGTTTAAGCCGCAAATTTAATGGACGAGGACTGTCTCTATCTAAATATATATGTCCCAAACCCTAAGGTAAGAAACAAGAAATTTAGGTCTCGATCATTCCGCATGTTTTGCCAACTTTGATTTCGTTTTGTAAACTTTTCACCATATGAACAATCCTGAATACTGTTATTTTCCCAGGTTCAATGGAATTGATTTCCTTTAAAGGAGATCTCGCACTACTCCACACACAATTGGGAATAAACAAGGTATTTGAAATCGCTACCCTTGATTGCACTGTCTGGACATAATTCATATATCCTATTCAGTGGGATGTAGTAAAGTACGCAGGGGGGCCGATGGGCCATGCCCCCTCCTCCTCACGGACGCCAATTTTTTTAGATCGTTAAAACACGTACTTCAGCATCACAATTTTTAATTCAAGGAAGCATATGTGGAATCAGATTGCATGTAAGGACATCCAATTTCTCAAAAATTTTCAAAGGGGAAGTATTTTTTTCTCTAACGCCCCCTCCTTGATGCCAGTTTCTTTAATTCCTAAAATAAGCAAATTTTGTCGAATTCCAAGTTTTACTTCAAATGGTATGGACGAATCCGATCAGCGCTTGTGTTTAGTGACTGTAGTCAGCCAGTAGTGGGGTCCATCAAACTTATCGTCTTCATTTATTGTCTATATGATTTCCAAACTGTTATATTAAGTGGAATTGTGGAAATCAAGATACTGTTCGGTGCACAACCATGCATTATTCAGAGAAGTAGGGAAATTGAAAGACTAAAGGTGATGGACCCCAGTTACCTCCTACTAAAATCAGACTATTATTTGACTATCCGGATTCGTCTATAGCATCTGTTCCACAAGATGTAAGGACGCCTAACTTTTCAAAAAATTCAAGAACATGAACTCATCCCTTCGACTCCTTCCCCGATCGGCATAGACGAGCGAGACGGGGCAGGGGGTCGGAGGGTGTTCATGTGTGGTGAGCAATAGTTTGCCATCTATCATGCAAAAGGTATTAAAAGTAAAATCATTTATAGTCGAAAGTTCGGTCATTCACATCAACAATTTCATTAATTCAGCGGATGCTGAATTTAACCAACTCATATAGAAACATTAGCATATTTTCATTTAAGTTGTACAGTTTTCCCACGAATAGATTCAAGACCATATTTAGTCAGAGGTATATTGGTACATTTTATGTGATAATTTTCTGATCACTTAGCAAGTTGCTTATTATTTGTTATTAAAAAACGGAAGCTAGAAATGAAGACTATTTAGATTCTCTTTACAAGCATGAAAACGCAATTTTCGACCAATCTTAGGGGTCAAGATTTTTCAAATGTTTCCTACGCTCGGCGCCAACAAATGGGGTTACTATATGCTTAGTCTTTTAGACAAAATTTCATGAATTTCTTGGTGTCAAAATATGTTTTATGTATAACTTTCTGATCACTTTTCAGTTTGCGAACTTATTTTCTCCTCGCCAAGTGATGGTAGCCCTCCGCTTAGATAGTCTTTATGGCAGGATAATGTTTTGTAGAAAAGAACAATGAAACGCTTTCGTACGCCTATGCCGATCACAAATACTCTTTTATTTTGACTCCTAAAAGTGAGGAAATTTAAAATCCAGTAAATTCATTTTGAAAGGTAGCCTATATGTCACTGGATTGCATTTAAGGACACAAAAGTTTAATTTTATCCCCAGTAACCACTAAAACTTTTTAACTTTGTTCGTGAAAAAAGTAGGCAATCTTGCACTTTTTAGCATGTAGGCTCTTTGAAAAGGCCAACAATTTTCAAGGGGGTCACCCCTTCGCCTAGACCCGCTCTTCATTGCGATCTCCATCGGACAGTGTGTACTCATCACACTATGGTCCTAGGCAAATATTACTACATTTAAGAGGCTAAGAAAGTTTTAACCTTATTTTTCATTTTGGAAAATTTTGCGTTCATTTCACAGAAGATTATGAAATATTTTTGTAACCAGTTTTTAAAATTCATGATGATTTTAAGGCAAACTTAAGGACTCTTCAAAAAGAGTATTATATGGGTTTTCCCTTAAAGAAATCAGATTCATTCCCATGGAAAAGACAGTTATTTGTTGCGTATGAAAGCATTATTTGTGGCCTAAACTTTCAAAAAATTCAATTATCTTGAAATTATTGAAGAATTCTTTTTGCTGGAGGCTATAAGTGGAACTATATGCATGGCTACAAAATGAGGTTGAAAAGCTATTTAGAACAGTCAAAAAGCGAGTGGCTTTCCCTCCTCCATTCTCGTTCGATAGTACATCTTTGGCAGAAGAGGATGTATTCTTCAAAATAACTTGAAGGACCCGCTTGGAATAATAAGGCGTTGTAACTTATTTGGACACATCCCTTTTCGATTCGATTCAGTTTAGATAATTTAGGGGTAAGCCTATCATAGCCTCATTCAAAGACAATATGTTATATTATATGATACTACTTTATATATTATATTAACCCCGTAAGTTTATACATTTTCTCCGTGTTTTGTGTCGTTACAGCCAATTAAAGCACCTGTCATGGTTTTAATGCATGGTGGCGGGTACGTATTAGGATCTGCTATTGAAGATGGTTATTCTGGGGTTCCGCTCGCTGCCATTGGTAACGTCATTATTGTCACAACGAATTATCGACTTGGAGTTTTCGGATTTCTATCGACAGGTACGTTATGATAGTGCAAATTCTTGACCGTATGGGCAGACGAGGCCGAAAATTCCCTTTTCAGTTAGACCCATTGGGGGAATCCTCTCATTTGGAAAAGAAACCTTGGAATTGAAAAAGGTCCCCTTGACTTTTTAAATTTGGAAAAACACAATTACAACTTTAACTCTTGGATAGTCCACACCCAGATTTTTGAAAACCCTTTCAAATCATTTAAAAGATATTTTACCCCTTTACGTATACGGCAATTTGGAACAAATCTTTAACGGAGTTTTCAACTGGGGGAGAAGGTTGTCAGTCCAAGACAGTCCTTAACTTAACTTCTGTTGAATTAAGGCTACACAATGCTTTATAAGCACTTAATATCGACGAAATAGATTGTTAAGGTAAAGAATAAAAAAGAGTAATCAAATATTTCAGTGGCGATGTGCGCTCGTAGCGGTGGCAGAAATCATATACCGTTAATTAGTTGCACCTCACCTAACCAACTGTAAAATAAGGACGAAAACTTAGTTTTGGAACTCGATATCGATTGTAAATTCGCCATAACGAATTCGTAATCCGTTGATATAAATTTGAAATTCTTTATAACGAATTAGGAATGACAAATTATATATACTTTACGGGTCCCTAACGGGCCACCGTAATAAAGTGCTCATATGCAAGGTTTAGTAAAAGACAAAGTTTAGTTGGGGAAATGTGATATGAACGGGAGCATAGGAGTTTCTCGTTCCATATATCAGTTTATCAAACAATTAAACAATGCAGTAACAAACAAGCACTTCACAATCTGTCCTATGGTAGATTGCCTAGTGACGTAACCAAGGGGAGTCTGGGAGCCCAGGTCCCCGAAACTTCCATCAGAGGCCCAGCAAAAAATTCTCAAAGTTATTTGTTCAAACGGCGAATGTCAGTTGCACCTTGCGTTTGGTTCTCTCAAAGTATGCTCACTGCCCTCCCAGTTACGATCCAGCTACGCCACCGAGATTGCTGTACTCCTTTTGGGATACAGTTCCTTCCCCAGACTCCCCAATAAGTTTTTCAACCCCACCCCAACGTGAACAATTTTGGGGTATGTTGTCATTTCAAAAAGCTTGCATAAGAGCACTGGAAGCCAGACTTTTACGTATCATTAGCCTAACGATCTCTTGATCAAAGTTTTCATCGTAGGAGAATAACTTGCATGATCCAGGGAGTTTTGACAGATCGCCGACTTTGTTTTACGTGAACTATATTAACCTTGATGCTTATTATACATGTTATTTATCATTTATCCATGTTTTCTGTATTGACCTTATGCATATGATGTCACAGAGCAGAAAGTACGCCCTTCTTTGGGGGCAAACAAGCCAAATGTAGACAGCTGATTTGTTAGCCAGTAGAATACGCTCATGGTCTGCTACGGTTGCAGGACCAATTTTTATGCGTGAAGACATGTGTTCCACTGTTTTGCCCCCAAAGATGACGTCATTGTGTCGCCAACGCATAAAGTCTATACTTATTCACCAGGTGACAGCGCCTCGCCGGGTAATTATGGTCTCCTGGATCAAATGGAAGCTCTCAGATGGGTCAATCAAAATATAGAAGGTAGGCCATAAATTTATCGTCATGCAGTCATGTTTCTCTTCACTCTACTGAAAAATGATGAACTCCAATAAGGATATGTGTGTCTTGTGATGAAAGTCCTTAATTAAATTGTCACAATTAAATTGTCATCCTGAAATTTATGCAAAACTCTGTGATCATTACAATGAGACAACTACTAGTTAAACTTCTTAATACTGTATGCCTGTTCAGTTCAACTTCTGTTGACATGGTTAATGTATGTATGCGGAAATGTAGCTTATATATAAAGGCTCTTAGCCGTATATTAAATGATAGGATTCCTCTATCAGTTAACTTTTTATAACCCACAACAGATTTGTAGACACGACATACCATGAACAAAAATCTCAAATACTTTTCCTTCTAAACGTATTTTTCTTACCCTACATAAACTGGTTGCGGACATGACAAAATATATCCGAACGTATCTGGCTGCTTACTTTCATTACTCAGATTATTTTCTCGTTTACTAAATCTTTCAGTGTTCGGTGGAGATAAGGACAGAGTAACAATCTTTGGAGAGAGTGCAGGTTCAAGAGCTGTTAACATTCATTTGTTCTCGAAATTAAGCGCACCTTACTTTAATCAGGCCATCATGCAGGTAAATGCGGTTGTAATCCCTCTCATAGACAATATTTAATATTCGAACAAAGTAAAGATATTTGTCATGGGGGGGGGGGGGGGACAGATGCAGGGAACGTTCATTCATGAATCGGTTTCAAAAAATGTTTAGGAATTTAAAGCTTATCTAAAGACCCCTCCCTTTCTTGGACCCAAACTTGGAAAGACGTTTACACTGTAAGCACGTTTAGGTATTAAACACACAGTGTGTATAATTTTAGCACGTATGTCTAAGAACATCGTGTATGTATGTTTGTGTGTTACATTGCGACGTGTTCATCCAAAGTGGAGCCAAAATGTTGTTAGATTGTTGCGCCTAGAAGCATACTACCAGCCACCACGTTTCACTTGGTCGTTAACCTCTGGCCCTGCTCCTGCTTGCTGTATGGTTTCCCCAAAGGATCATGACAACAACAACAACTTTTTTAATCTACTTTTGGAACAACCATGATATAGATGACGTTAAATTCATTTTCTTTTTCATTAGATATGAATAAACCATGTTCAATGGCGTAGCCACGGGGGGGTTTGGGGTTGACCCCCCCCCCCCCCACCATGATCCAACGTTGCAATGCCAAAAACACCTAAAATAGCTGTTTTTCTCTCCCCTTAGACTTTTCCCCCATGCTGTGCCCCAACCCCTTCCACCCCATGACACATTCCTGGCTACGCTATTGACCCTGTTACAGCAGGGAGGTGAAATAACACCTCCGTGGTAACAGTTTCTTTTTAAAGTTTTTCAAAAACAATATTCTTATCATTAGAATAAAAATTTCAATTACGTGACATAATGTAGCTATCTCAATTTCACTGTTCAATTAGCCAATGATGTCAACAGGTAGGAGCCGGGAGTACACAATTTTGAAATAAAAAAAACTAATGAAAATTCTAAAGGTACTTATTTTGATTTCGTTGCTTGCACAATAAATGATCCACTATAATAAAACCAGAAAATGATAGGACGGTCATCTACTGAATAACCATCGTGTGTAAACTTAACGTCCTCGATTAAACCACTCAACATCTGTCATCAACATTTTTTGAAAACCTTCAAGTGAGTGGGCCGTATGGAACACCGTTTTAATATTTATTTAGAAATTTCAGACATGTACAATTGATTTTAGATATCTAAAATTTTACTTCAGATATTTTCAAAAATTGCAGATATCTTCAAAATATTGCAAATATCTTTAAATAATTACAGATATCTTAAAATAATTTTAGAGATCTCGAAATAACGACGAATTTCAGATATCTTGTATGGTTCCTTCACCTGTTCCCAGTCAAAGGCTTGAGTACAGCTGGAAGCAATTTTTTTTTTTTTTTTCCGAAGGAAAAACTTTATTAAAACTCAAAGCAGAATATATACAAGGTGAAAAGATATTTACAATTATTTACATATTGGATCAACTAATTACAACACTATTACAGTTTACATAAGCAATTTTAATCATGGTTTGATCAGCACTCCCTGCTTTTAAATTGAGAGGGTTGAAAGAAAAAAATCTGTTTAAAGTACCGGTAAGGCTTATAAGTAGTACACCGTATATGGGAGTTTTTGAAAACGACTGCAGGGCTTTCAACCGCTGTAACTAAGTATTTAAATCAGAAATCTGAATGTACCAATGTATCGAGTGACTTGCCAATAGAACAATCAGTGGTAAAAGCAGTTAAAAAACAACTCCCTGAAAAAAAACGACTGCCTCCTCAAATCTAGCTTCTACCAATCATGATATGGGCGACAACTTGTGAGTTGCCAAGCAATGTGAATCTTAGAGGAGATATTTGGGAAGAGTCATGGGTTGCATGGTCCACCTGAAAAATTTGTATTTCTCATATTAAAAACTTTGTAGGTCTTTATGACTTACATTGGTAATTGAATATAATGAGAAAGTTTTCTTTTCTTACCACATTTTTTGCAAATATTCCTTTGCAAAAATAAAAAAAATTAAACAAAAACAAAACCAAAAAATAAGAAATAGATATACACATGACGGAGTACTTTTAGTTTGACATTGTGAGATGGTTGAACATGTTGACATTGTAAACACAAGTACCATACCAAACCTATCGTGATGATTGTGCAATCATAAATGCTAACTTTGGTATCACTCGAGATTTGTAATTCATCTGTAATGTATACTCACATTAAGATGGCAAACAAAATAATCGAGAAACGTCATTAATGTACACAGCAGGGACTTTATTCAGCTTACCCTGTGGGTAAAACGTGAACAAAACTTCCATGAGGCTGCCTGCGGCGTGAAGGTGGATGATAAAGTTGTCAGTCAGAAAATTTGTCTCCCAGGTTTCGTTCCAATTTATAAAGATGATCCTTTGCAAGGTGCAAATACTGCAAAACAATGCATGCTGAACAAGCACGGCTTCAGAGATAATTTATCTGGGAGTGAGGCTTTCATTAGATAAAAAGTATATGCTGAGCATACTCACCGTCTTCTTGCATCATTCTTTCGCTCATTTATTTATTTATTTTTTATGGGGCTATAGGACTCGGAGGACACTTATGGAGATGTACCTACTTAAGCCCAATAACGACCTTAGAACTGCAAAATTACATGGGTTCCTTTATAACAGGGTTAGAGGATAGCTGATGAAACTCAAACCTATTCCGAGTGGACCCAGAGCCGGAGTAAAGATTCCATAGATCCATGCACACTCCAACGACAAACGAAGAAGGGCGTAAAGCCCAAGTCACACTACAACGATATTGGATCGGATTACTATCCGATTTTTTGTGAGTTTTAGTGTAGATCTCCTCCACCCATTGTCGGAAATAACCAAAATTTTGCCCTCCTGTGTAAAAAAAAGCCCTTTGGATGTGTCTTTCTTGGACATATATAGTTTATAATTGAAATAATATTGTAACTTTTTCCAGTTGGTATAGATATCTTTGGGCCGGTGGCCTCGTCCGTGGCCCTCCTGATCACTGATACTCATTTAAGTCCCTAAAAATAAGTAAAATGTCTTAACACTCACCTCACTTTAAAAGATAGAATACATGGCACCAAAATGCATTTAACAGTATAAGGACACCGAGGTTTCCAGAATCACCCCTTACCCCTCTCCCAGACCGGTAATCACACAACATGTTGCAACCCCCCACCCCCCGCCTCGAAAGTAATCTAGGTTGTGCCGCTGTGCTTATGGAATTTGACTGCATAATGTTCAGAACCCACTTTATTTCAAGTATGTAAAGAAGTTGACCTCTGTATCAAGTTGAAGGGGCAATCAGAGTTTGACAGAGAATATTAACCTTTTGTTTTAGCACCTCGTTTTTCTTAAAGGTCAAGAGCATTCGCCCCAAAATTATTTTGAAACAACTACTAAATTTGCTAATTTTTCTGTCATTTTTCTTCCAAGGAGATTTTGGGATATTTTAAGGCTTAAACATTCATAACTACTTGTAAACTCCACATTTCAGTGAAAAACACATTGTCACATGATTGTCAAGAGCCACTCACAAACTAGTATAGACTTCTATCCTTGTAAGTTCAAACTGAGGTGACTGCATTTGCCCTTTAAGTGAACTGATTATTTAACAGAATGTAGATACACCGAAGAGGTCTTTCAGGTTAAATGAAACATCGATTTTGTTTTAATTACTCCTAAATGATAACTTCTCAATATTTGATTTCATGTAGATTTCATGTAAGCCGGTGGAAAAAGGTATCTGACTCGCAAAGCCATTCTCGCATTCTCTCATTATACTTTGGGAAAAATTGCCTTTCCGACGAAAATGTGTGAGACACACTACCAGTCACCTTCTCAAAAATTCAACAATTCTATGAGTGTTACAATTCTTGCCCTTTGTCTTTGTAATTTATACCATTATCAATTTTGACTTTTTTTTTTCAAATTTATCATGAACACAAGAGTGGAACCGCAAAGGTGCGGTCAGATCCAGAAGGTGAACGAAATGACGCCGTGTACCTCGGAAGTCAATTTAATTGCAACACGACGAATACCCAGGTGTTGGTGGAGTGTCTCCGAGCTGTGGATGCAATGGAACTGATGTCACGAGTATGTAATGCCTTAAAATCTTATTCAATGCTGTCTGACATAACGAGGTCTATATTTTATTTTTAGATATAAGACCCTTGCAAATTTGAGTCTGTTTCAAAGGGATCATGCAGACACAGGTTTCAGGTCGAGCGACAAGGAAATGACGTTTCTCGGTTATTCTATTTTATAGGCAGTAAACACCAAAAAAGTTCACCTTTTTACCAGATGATTTATTTTTTCACTTATATCATGAACAAGCATTTTTTCAATGCGACATCTGAAGGTACACTTCCCGATAAATTATAGGTTTTTCTGCTTGCATTTCATGGACTCTGAGGAAATTATTTCGGAGCCAGATTTAGGTCAACAATTCTTGAATCTAGTTTGGGTTCTTGCATAGTGGACCCATAGTGTTTTAGAGTGCAATCAAATAAAACTTCGAAGAAAACATGTGTTATGGAAGGTGAAATGTATTGTAATATAACTTTTCATGGATCTTTTATATCATTAGGGATGACACAAAATAACTCCAATCAAAAATGCCCCATTTGCTTACCGAAAAATGAGGAGGGTGTACGAATACAACTTGAACGAAGCGCGTATGGCGTCACACAATCTTATATGTAAACAGCTGTTTTCCACATTTAGTCCATGATATGTTTCAGAAATCATTGCAAGTAATTTTAAAATCGTAGACAAGAATTTCTGCTTGGGACAAAAATGGAAAATCTTCATTTATTAATCCATCAGTTCAATCATGGTTTTATTGATCGCATATGAGACGAAGATCCCCACTAACTGTGATTGATTACAGGCATGTCTGCAACAAAACACAATGCAACCGCTCTTTATAAAAGACATCACACAACAACCAGAAATGAGACCTAGCATTGCATTTTAAAGGCAGACATTCGTCACCCTAAACTACAGTTTCAGTATGTATATATCAAAACTCTCAATTGGTACCAGTGGCGGAGCTAGAGGTTTCGGTCAGAGGGGGCGAAAATGGTCTGCAGGGGCGCTTCGAAGGATTAAATACCCTGATCCTCCGCACGATCGAAGCCACGGCTTTTCAGATTTTCCATTATTTTGATTTTCACCTGGCAGAAGACTACTTTGACATTTCTCGTCAGCAAGTTTTTGTATTAAAACATGTTAAATTTCTATCCATGGGCTTCCGCTGAGGAAAATTCGGGGGGAGGGGGACTAAATTCTTGTAGGGGGGAAAGCTCCGCGCCACCATGAGTTGGCGCGGAGCGCAAGAAAATTTTGGCCCAAAATGCCTCTCAGCTCGATGGAAATGACATTTCTAAAGCCTGTTTACCGCATATAAATAGGGAAAACACTGAGTGAACTGTTAAGAAATATTGATGTTAATTTTTCTTCGTCTTTTTCTTTATGTTTTCTTCGTTTTTTTCATGTTTTTTATTTATTTTCCAGGGGAGGGAAAGTCCCCCCTTGCCCCTACCTGCGGACGCACATGTTTTTATCCTTTTCTTCCACATTCTAGTATGAAGGCAGTCATTATATTTTGTGTGTTATTGTCAGCTCTCGATTGAAGATTTTAATGTAATAATGGGCCACTCTTTGAAGGTAAAGATTAAACCTGCTAGAGCAAAATAGCAAGCAATCCTACTGAGGGAAAAAGTTATGGAAATTAATCATCGTTATGTGTACATTTTTGGCACCTGAAAATCAAGATAAGTACACGAAGAAAAATTAAATGAGGTAATTTACATCATGTGATCACTCTGAAATAGCCATTTATTAAGTACATCAAAAGAAATAGCCAATACAAGAGGTCTGCTTGGCTTTCTAGATACCAAATTCATAATAAATGAAAGTCTCCTAAACTGAAGCTTTTTTGATGCAATTTTCTGGCATTTTAGACCTCGGAAGTACAGAAATAAGCATTTTAATAGAATTATTGTGCAGTGTCAGAAATAGCCATTTATTATGATAATGGTCACTTGAAGGAAAGCAAAATGAAAATTACTCATTACAACTCTTAAATCATTACCACTATTATAACAGTTCTATTTTATTTTAACCTAAATGTTCTCTTCAAATGATCTTGAAAAACGTCTTGTTATTATTATTTATTATTTATCCCCGACAACAAGAGGGCTATTTGCGCTACAATTATTGCTGCGCCCTTTGCAACATCTTTTACCGGCCGGGAGGGTTGATTTAATGTCAGTGTGTGTATTTTGTAAGCTTATAATCACGCTTGGTGTGGAAGCAATGAACTTAGCACAGCGACAACATTCATTAGTGCGTATAACGCATGAAGATACGTTTGCGGCAAAACCTATCCCTATGTTACAGAAGATTACCCTTTTCATCAGAATGAAGTGCAGTTAGTACATTTATCGGTGGTGGCTGTTTGAGCATTTTGTTATCTGGGCCTTAAAACAACGCTTTTAAATTTTGTCATTTGCCAAAAATGGTGCAAGAGTGAAGTATGTTGAAAACCCCAAAAGGGCGCCGACAGACGATTTTGGTCCGTCAGGGGGGGGGGGGACCACCCCTGACCATATGGCAGCTCCGCCACTGATTGGTACAGCTCTTTGATTGGCATCACATTCAAACAATGCATCATAGCTTAATTACACAGCATGGGCACTGAGGGTGTCTTGATTACACATTATGGACTTGTATGGCCACTGGGACAAGCCATGAAGCAATAAACTAGGATTGTGTCTGGATAAAGATGAGTTTTAGAAAAATGTGGGAGGGGCTAGAAGTAAGTAGGTTGGGAGAATTGGAACTGTTTGGGATGATATGCCGTTAAGGATTTTATAAATAATTTTCCATGTGTGGTTAGGACAGCATTTCCCGACCGAGGACATGACGCTACCTCTACCCTGCGCCTCTCTAGATACATATATCAGGGAGTTCTCTAGCAACTCCCTGCCTATATTAAGGATAGCAATTGCAGAAGTAAGCACCATAAAATTTGTACAAAAGGGGAAGTTTCAGTAAAGTCAAAAATAAATTTTCGTATGTAAAAGAAGAACTAAATCTATACAGTGTGGTGAAATTCCTACTTAAGTCGGACATGTAATTCCTGAGATATCAGCAAATGAAGTTACTAGGTTTGTGTTCCAAAGTGTGATTGTGGGAGCAGAGATTTTATTACTTCCTCACATTGACAAAGAATGCTTTGTTTCCCTTTGTTTTTCAGACTGCTGTGTTGATCTTGATGTTAATAGTAATAGGACCTCCCAATGGGGATTGCAAAGTCTGAAAAGTTCTCATGCCACTTATGCAATCACATTTTGTTAATATATGAGACTGTTGAGGGGAAAAAAAGAAAGAAAAAAAGAAAAAAGAAAAACAAAAAACTGTTCATCAACTGATCAATGTGGGGATATGATGTCATATGTGCTTTCAGTTCAAGTTCACTGTTTTTTGAAAATGTGACATTTTTACTTGCTCACATCTTGAGAACCACAAATTGGATTCCAATGCAAATTTCACCAAAAAACATAGAACAATTACCCCTCTTAACATATCAAAACTTGATATGACCTTACACCCTTCTTTTAAAGCGGCTCATTGAGTTGATTCGTAAAATTCAACAAATTTTTCCAAACCTGTTCAGTTTTCTTCACATATCAATGACAAATGGTCAAACTTAGCCAACCCTTATATTTTATTCAAAAATAACTCTTTAATGAGTGAGTGCTTCATTGTTCAATTCGGTTTTCAAAAATTTGTGACCAGACACTTTTTCAAATTATGCACAAAACAGTAACAAGTCAGGAAATCACGAAGTTCAAAATTTTCACTTTTCTACGGTACGGTAACTATTGGACATAAAACTTGCCTTTTTATGCTAACTAGGAGCATTGTCATGTTGTAGTGACCCTCTAACACTCTCATTAAGTAATCAGTTTCAACTCAATGAGCCCCTTTCTTTTAAAGAATATACATTTTTGATGTCTAACCTGGCCCTGAAAGTAACGTTCGTATGCTACCCCAAGCTTTTATCTCACAATTAGTGGTATGGATCCAATTGTCTGTCCCAGCCACACCCATAACCTTTTTTCTCCCAGGCAACCCTTAACTCGTACTATACTCACGCGGCACTATATTTTACGCAACTATTTGCAGACTAACGTGGGAGAGCGCATCTGCAGCAGTGCAAAATTTCAAATTTTACTTTTAATAGGAATTAATTAAAGTGGGTTTTGAAAATTAGAATGACATATGCGTTTTTCTACATACCTGATGAGAATAGGATGAAATGAATGGTTTACATTTTATTTATATTCATAGAATACATATCCCACAATCCCCAACGTGGATGGATATTTCCTGGAGAGCACACCCGAGAGTTTTCTACTAAGAGGCGACTTTAAACAGTGCCCTCTTATTATCGGGTTTAATCAAGATGAGGGCACTCTTAATACTGCAGGCTATTTTGAGGGATCAAACGTAGCCAAAGATCCTCCGTATGCTAGCAGTGAAAAGTTCGACGAGGTAGGTCATTTTTTAAATCTTGAAATCGGTCTGTTTTGTTCGCAATAAAATAAATATTGTGGCAATTGTTTTTCTGTGGCTCGCTTTGTGACACTTCATACAGTGTCGCCAGGCTAACGTTGTGTCATATAGTGTTAAAATACATCGAGAACACAGAAGGACACGATAGGTCCTTTTCGTTGCGGTCCGTGTTTGTTGCAGAGTGCTAACCTTGCCAGACATTTGCCTTTGGTTGGACCCTTAATTTTAAATCTGTTTGATTTCCATTGAAAATTCCCCCTTGTTGAATTAATGTCCAGCCACCAGCGGCATAAAACCCGTTTAGTTCGTTGTATAAAGAAACTTGCATTGCTGTCGACATGTGTGTACCGGTATACCGGTGGTATAACCGATAACCGTCCGACCCTTCGCGAGACAGTCGGGGAAAGACTGAAAAAATATTTAAAGTTTGTAGTTGGAAAGAATACTCTCTAAGTCAGTGCGAATTACGTTTGGAAGAATAAAGTGTTCGAGACTAAATGGTCCAATTAAGATATGTACTAGAGGATCCACGATGTAGAAGTCTGTAGGTGAAGCTGGTTCCTTAAGTTATTGTCCCTTCTGACGACGTATGGCAATGGCCTTTTTGGTTATTTTGCCTTTGGTCCTTCGGCAAAGTTCAGCCAAACAGACTTTTGAAAAAAAAAATGATTACCATACTGCTTAGTACATTACTGGCTGACATCAACAGATGGTGAAAGCATTCATAATTTTTGCAATGAGGAGGAAAACGTTGTGGTATTTTCTTTCAAAATAACCAAATCGACTGCTTATTCAAAGTGTTCGCAGATTGCGTCATTCAAAGGAACGTTTATGGCCTAACTAAAACATGCTTCTTTAAACTATTAAAATTTTCCAGAGTTTCTATAATTTAGGTTATAATGGTAGATGAATTATTGGTTAAACGTTTAATATAAAATACACTTATGAAACTTATGTTCAGATAAATGCATTACTTACATGAAAGTGCTGTTATGTGAAAAACGAAACCCGAGTTTTGAATTAGGATCTCAGGACAACAAAACTAGATAATTTTCTCTAATTATTTATGTTCTCTTGCCGTTTGGTTTTTCCATGTAGATGGTTTCTGCTACTGTACTGTGGTCAGGAGAATTTTTCAACGATCTGATGGAGAATGCAATTAAACAGGAGTATGTGGATTGGTCACAAGCAGAGAACGTCAGTGCTGATTACTTGGACACATATGTTCTACTTCGCACCGACCAAACATATGCCTGTGACACGATAAAGACTGCTAAGACACATACAATGTTAGGTCTTCCAGTTTATGTGTACTTCCTTACTCAAATTCCATTCAAGTGAGTAAATTTCGATGCATCTTTCCTTCGAGTGGGACTTCGATTTCGATTTCTTCGATTTCTTCAACATTTATTCGAGTCACTTTTTCACCAAAAAATTGATATACAATATTAATGAACATAACACAGTATGGCAGTACTGAAAAAGACTCAGGAGGAACCCAAAAGAAGCTCTATAGAGCTTGTAGTATGAGCCCTCCTAAAACAAGCAAAAACTAACGACAAAAACGATTAATTAACATGGATAACAACAACAGAAAAAAAAATCAATATTGTTTGTGAATGAAATAGTTTTTCAATAACTTCTTAAAAGAAAGCAAAGTGTTACAACACTGAAGTTGAGCTGGGAGAGAATTCCATAAGTTAGGGCCTTTAAAACGAATGGTTGGTAAGGAAGAGTTTAGCCTAAATAGGGGAATGGAAAGTGAGTTCCTGGCACGTGTAAGGTGTGAGTGAGTTTCATGTCTAAATTTGAACTTTTTTCTCGTACCAGTTCTCGTTTCGTTCCTCTCTCCCGAACATATTTTGGAAAGTGATGATTTCGGCGCAAACAATCTTGCTCTGTTGATTTATTTGTCTGGTCGGCCCCTTAGTAAACGAATCTTTGATTTTAAAGGCAGTCATTCGTCACCCTAAACTACACTTTCAGTATACATATATCAAATCTCTCAATTGGTACAGCTCTTTGATTGGCATCACATTCAAAGAATGCATCATAGCTAAATTACACAGCATGGGCACTGAGAGTGTCTTGATTACACATTATGGACTTGTATGGCCACGGGGACAAGCCATGAAGCCATAAACAAGGATTGTGTCTGGATAAAGATGATAAATGTGGGAGGGGCTAGAAGTAAGTAGGTTGGGAGAATTGGAACTGTTTGGGATGATGAAAATATGCCTTTAAGTAGTTTAGAATACTTTACTTTCAGGAAGTTTGGGAGGAAGTTAGTCCACATAACTCTACCAGGATCATCATGTTGCCATGTTATCCTTACTGCAGGTTGTGAAATCATAGATACACTAGCTCTTATCCTTGAATTTATGGTCAAACAACGATGGACCGTGTATTTACACAGGATATTGCACGGTTCGGTTTAATGTAGGGATGTACATCCGAGGGCGAAGACCCGAGTGCATCCAGGGATAGCCCCGCATAGAGCAATATTCGGTTCCAATGCACAACATTCGAGTATTCAAAACTTGTTCACTCTTGCCCAACAAAATTTTGGTTAATAAAACTAATTATAAATATTTTGTGTAAGTGAAAATATTAAAACAGTTCAACCCAAGTAAAATGTAGAATCCTATATCTAAGACCGTTTATCCATGAGTTTATTTCGGGATAACACAAGTTCACCTGGCCGTAATGGACCCATAGAAATTTAGGATCATTACTAAGAATAAACTGATACGCAATATTAATTTTTTACCGTATCATGAAAGATATCTGAGGATGCTTATGAGATTTAGTTGTTATTTCAAAATAAGTTTACCAGCCCATTAAGTTAAGCTATTATAATAAAATGTCCTCGTTATTTTATCTTTCGCAACCGTACATGATGACGTATCCGAGCGATATATCATCTAGCAGTATATTCATTCGTCAGTAATGAAGAGAAATTTGCATACAAATACGTCCACTGCGTGGGTTGGTGGAAACCTGACTGCGAAAATATGAGTTAAAATCCTTGTATGCAATTTATCGCGGTTTGCGGCCCCGAAATCATTATTTGAACTGTGCATTTTGCGAGAGTTCAGTATATACTTTTTCTCTCCAGTAGACCTATTTTTACTTCGATTTCTAAAAAGAAGGGTTAAAGGTCACATCACTTATCCTGCACATGGAGATTCCATTAATTAAATAATGTTTTAACTTCATCTACATCACAGTTCTGTGTTTGAGTACTACGGCCAGGGTCCTGGTTGGTTTAAAGCTGGACATGTTGAAGATATCCAATACGTCTTCGGTACAGGATTTATCACTGAACTATTGGAGGCTCAACCTGCCTCGCTTGAAGATAAAGAATTGTCTGTCGATGTAATTACATTTTGGACAAATTTTGCCAGTAGCGGGTGAGTTAATTTTTTTTTGCAAACGAACAAACAAACATAATTTTATTTAAAGGGAAAGACAAACTTAACGAATAAAATTCTCAATTGATCTTACGGTTTTAGGGATGACGCAGGGATGAGATGCACTCCGTTCTTGATATGAGTTATGGACCATTCCATCTCAAAGGTTTCTTTTTCAGGGGTGACTTTCTTACTGAAAAAATCTTTGCCAATATGATGGTTATTACCGAAGTGAAGACATATTCATGTCCTTGGACGTAGGGCTGTTGGTGTTCAAGCCTTTTCGTTCTGTTACAAGTATTTTTTTCGTGTCCCCTCCCCCTTAAAGTATACCTCAAGTAAAAAAAAAAAAAAATAAATAAAAAAGATATGGGAAACATCATGAAAACTAAATTCTAACAGTCCAACCCGTATCTTCTTAGGACATTCTTCAGCCAAGATATAACATGTTGAAATTCAAAAAGGTCAAGAGCAGTCCCAAAAACTTTTTTCGAAGCAACAGCTTCTTGCTTTTCTTCTTACATCTCTTCAAAGTATCTTTCATAATATTTTGTTACTTTAACATTTAAGGTAAACCAAACAGTTATACTCCTGGTGAATTTCACATTTGAAAAGAAAAAAATATGTCACGTGATTCTCAACAGCCAATCATGAAACAGGACAGTCTATTACACTGCTTCAAGTTGGGACGACTGCCCTTGCCCTTTTACACAAATTAGTTCATTGCGCGATACTTTGTGACTCTCTTGTTGTACAACTCCGATTTACTGCTTTGTTTCCCTTTATAATTAAAAATGCTTTTATGAACTTGAAAACATGTTGTTCTTAGCTTGCATAGCATGCTGCACAGAGCGGGAGTATTTAATTACATCCGCCTCACAAGAGTGCATTACCACCTTTGCACAGTGGCAACGTGCAGGAATTTCAGAAAACAAAGAAATACAAAGATTGTAGTTTGAGTAGTACAACAATGACTTCCCAAATTATTGCGCAATGTACCATTTCAATTTGAGTGAATTAACTTCAACTTTTTCAATATCGGTTCAAGAATGCACCATGGAGATGGGAGCCGGACAGAAAGAATTCATTTTTCATGCTGTTTAATATATAAGTTTTAAATTTTTTGAATACTATATAGGCCTAAATAATACAAGGAATGCCGATGGGTTTCACTGTTGGGCAGTTATTACAATAAAAATCGCCCGTGACTTAGAATGAACCACAGAGCAAAATCAGATGAAAGAAATATTAGCTTTCATTTTTAATTAACTTTACAAATTTTACACTTATCATTTCTGTGTCAGAGATCCAAGTCGAAGGAATGCTTCAGATTCACCTGGAAGTGGTAGGTGGGCGTGGCCGAAATATGACATGGTAGATCAAGAATACAAAGAATTAGCTACAGGTTTGCCCATTGGTCGAACTCTTAGAGCGGATGAATGTAATCTGTGGAACAACTTTTTGGACGAACTTCGAATTTACATGGGTAACATTTTTGCACCTTTTTATGATTCAATTTTAACCAGGCTGACACAAAAAGATCCTATAGCCTGTCAGGCCGGTAGGTAAGGGAGCCCATGTGGGGCAAGGCCCCTGAAAACTTCTCGTTCCTTTCCATAGAGATTCTGAAGTTAACTTTGGCTTATTATTCACACATTTGGCTCTCTGATAACGACCCCTCCCCTCCTTGGAAGAATGCTCACCTCCAATAATTTGTTTGGCAATGGGCCTGAACGTTTTCATTGCTCAATCAACTACTTAAAGTCTTGTAAATATGATGCAATGCCCGTTTTGCCGACAATAAAATAGACCAATAAAAGCCTAATTAAGAATGTAATGTATCACAGTATTGAAAACAATATGTCGATCACGTCGACCCCCTTATCTGTGGTCCACCATCTCCGAAGACTAGACCTACTGCTTATTTGCCGCACTGGCCTTGATGGGCTGCAAACAATGTGTTTGTAAGTGTAGTTTCTTAACGCTAAGTGACAAATATTGGAGATTTGGATGTCTCCCCCATAATTGCTACTGCTGTTTTAGTCAACTTAAATAACAACTAACTGTCTTCTCTCACTAAAGATCGCCGTCTATCATTTTCAAAGTAAATATGAAAATCTCGCCCACTTAATACCATACTTACCTCCCCTATTAAAGGACCAGTTCTCTCACCCCAAACAGTACCAATTCTCCTAACCATCTTACGTAAGCCCCTCCCACAATTGTCTGAAATTCATGCTTATCCAGATACAATCTCAGTTTATTGCTTCAAGGTGAGTAAATAAAACTCAATTTATATAATAAAAACACTTTCAGTACCGTTCTTGCTGTGTAATATAAGCTTTGGTACTTGCATTGTTTGAATTAGCTGTCAATAAAAGAGCTGAGCCAAGTGAGAATTTCGAATTTCGGCACCCCGTACCAAAACTGTAGTTTGAGGTGAGAGGTTTGGCCCTTAAAGTTACTGCTATAAGTCCAGTTCATCTACAAGGGGATTCTGTAGCTGATGGCGCTATACCGCCTCCGTTGCTTTATTGCTAGCGATAATTCCTTCTCCTTCCCAGACGACCACAAGACATTTCAAACTTATTTGTAGAAAGGGAGAGGCTTAGAAATTTTACTTGCTTCAATAAAAAATATCTAGACAGTAGTGTATAAGGAGTCCGCGATGTACGTTATATGAACATTATGGAAGCTCTGTTGCCTTAAAGTGGAAAAAGGTACGAGTTCCCTGACAGGCTCCCAATCGCAAAGAACAAGCTTCGTATTTATGTTCTTCACACAAAATAAGTCTCTTTTCAGCGGAAAATAGCTACTAACAGGTTATAAAATAAAAACAGTTAAAACATTAACAGTAAATCAAACGACTGTAGAATATGCAACTCGTATCCGTTGTCACGTTGAACCCTCACATTCTGATTTATAAGGACTCACATTCATGTCTTAAGATATGCATATCATGCCTGGTATCGTGTCTCAAGGTGGGGTTATGGTTCAGGAGATGAGGGAAGGTTAGAGTTGGAAAGTCTCAAGACATTCAATTTACATGATATACTGTGAGGACTGGTGACAGTCATTGGCACTTCTGATTATTCATTAATCGGCAGCTTCGAGATCACATCATGTAGACGACTGCCCACACCGTCAAAGTATCTTACGATTTTTCATCTTCACCTAATTTCTCCACCATGTTTGACATATGTAAAGATTTTTCTTTCATCTTTTTTCTTCAAGTTTCCATGGATGACGCTGAACGTGAATGGAGGGAGCAGTTCGACTATTGGCAGCATGATTTGGCAGACTGGAGGCTGGTATTTCAGACATACAAAGACGAAGATACTTGTCAAACTTAAAGGCAATAATACAGTCGCCCTAAACCTATTTTGTGCGTCTCTAAAAGTCTTGATGTTTCCAAATATATATCTTGAATACCAAAGGTTACAACATGTTGCTTTTTAACTAACATTAATATCATATTTTGTGCCAAATATATATTTTCACTTGTAACAATCCATGAATGAGGATAGGACGGATGTACTTATCATCGGGGAGACTGCATATTCCATCTTAAAATTAATAAAAAAAAATCATGAATTAAAGGAGAACCTGCCTCCTCTTCGTTTTCTAAACGTAACTTAGATTCATAGAAAATATACGTAGCCTGAGAGAGAATTGGAATCCAATACCAATTTTCACCATGCACTCGCCAATGACCTAACTTTACTTTAACTTTTCATTGTTTCTATTGAATTTCTACAAAATTTCTTTCGATTTTTACTATTTTTACTATTATAGTGTCGTGCACGTATAGGTTAGTCCGGACAATATTCCGTTCAGTGATAATCACACAGACCTTGTATTCAATAGGACCTACTTGCATCATTTTGACCAACAGTGTGTAATTAAAATACAAAGTAACTTAATTAACCCTTCATTACTTGTGAATGACTCATATTTGTTCAGTGAATCATGTTACTTTATTAACACAAAAACGCTTTATCTAGGATATTAACATCCTAAGGTGTTGTTGGTATATGGACGTATGAATATGTTAATCTCATGCTTTAACACTACCTGCCGTAATGAAACTTTCCTTCTTACTTTTTGTGTTATCCTCCTTCTTTCCTTGATTACATCTCATCGCCTTGGGGATGAAATGAAGCACACTACATACACACTTGATAAAGTCGTTGACATTTGCCGTTTACATCTAATTAATTGATTGACAGTTACATAAAATACACAAAAAGTTATGTAACATTTGGGTATGTTAACAGGCCAGCCAAACACATGTTAATTGCTTTTCACGCAGTGTGAACACAATGAAAGAATAGATCATTTGAGGGCACAGATCATGTAACAAACTCAGATATCAGTTACACCCCACACCGCCTTTGATCTAATGGGGTGTCTATGTTGCTTTCTCAAAAAGAAACGTCGAGGCATGTGACGTTAAATACATTTGCACTCCATCAACGTTAATTAATTGTTTTATCTTTAGAGTGTTGATAGAGCAATAATTCTTATAGGCCTACCTTCTCTATACAAAGATTAACTATGGACTTGTTCCCGTGTTCAATCAAGTGTTGTTAGTTTGTATATTTTACAGTGAAATTGTTCTGACATAATGCTTCATAACTTAAAGGAAAAATGTTCTTATTTCAACTAGTATCTCGGTATCCAATACGTCATGGATGTCTCCGTTTAGTTTTGTGACGACAGTTTTTCCACTGAAATGTACAATTCATGCAGAAGTTTTATGAAAATGCCTAATTTTCTCACCGCAGAGAGCTCCAAGTTTTCCTAACCTTCTCACTAAAGCCTCTCCCACAACTGTCTAAAACTTATCCCCATCTAGACACAATCTCAGTTTGTCAGTTTATTGCTTGACTGAGTATACAAGACCCCCATGTGTAATCAAAACATTCCCAGTTCAGTACATTCTGTGTAATATGAGACAGTACTCTGCATTTTTTAAGTTGATGTCAATTAAAGAGCTGAGCCAACTGAGAAGTTTTGTAGACTACTACAAAAATTGTAGTTTAGGATGAGAATTAAATATAGTCCACTGAATTATTTTCCCATACTCCATTGCTGATGCCGAGCTCCAACCAACATAGCAATCGCTAGGTTTCATTTTAAAGTCATCGGTATATGACCCGGCCAGGAGTCACACTCCAGGCTTTCCGACTGTAAGTTGGGTGCTTTATAATGATCATGAAGTCGGTGAAAATGATGCATTAGGTCTACTATTTAATTGCGAAAGCATATTTTACATAGACTCGGATTACATGTTTCAAGCAATATACATGTATATATATAATTCAAAAATAATGTGTAATAACAGCAAGCAATCCACCTTTAAAAAAAGAAATGAATCAAATGCTGAAACAGTAACAAGTTCACAGATGTGAAGTTATTTTTTTTTTCATTTCATTTCGTTTATTTGTTTTCCCACAATATTCGATAGTAATTGGTACCATACACAAAACAAAAGAATGTGTTTGGAAAATGCATGGACGGTAGGCATATATGATTATCCATGCCTACACTGAGGGTTATTTTCCAGTCCTAGTTTCTATTTATCAATAATTCTTAAATGTCGCTGTTGATATGTATCTACTACCAGGTCAAAGTAGCAGATTCCTGCTGCACCGTGGAAGTGATCCCGGTGAGTTGAGAAACAGCTCAACCGTCATTAACAGGCTGTTCTTAGTGTGGAAATCGCAATAGGTTTAACATGATACTATTGCCAAATTGTGTATACCGGCGAGATATCTGTACATCTTTCCAGCAAATCGTCTCAATTAGGGAACCATGTTTGAAGTTTAATGTATGTAGGCCTACTCTCATACCTCCTATGTGAAGAAAGAGGAAGTACAAAGAAGCGCAGAAATGTTTATCTTCAGATTTTGACCACTCTTAGTGAAAATCTTTTCAAGTTTTTTTTTTCTGATAGTGTCTTTTGATCACCATCATTTTTTTTATTTAACGTTTAACATTGAGAATTATCTCAAATCTGGGTAGATTGTTTAACAAAAAAAAAAAAAAAAAAAAACGAACCTTGGAAAATGATTTATAAAGCTTAGGGTAAAATTCTAGTACAATTTTTTTTTTTCGTTCGACTCCTCAATGGGTCAGAAGTTGAAAGGTTCTTATATGTTTTAATGTCTTTACTTTAATGAAAAACTATGTAAATTTTAGGTGAGTTGTAGTAAGGGAACACGCACCCTAACGTCCACGTAGCCAGGTTTCTTGAAAGGGGTATAGTGTATATACATCCATTAACATATCAAAGGGCAAAGGCTTCAGTTGTCATGACAACGGGGTGCAACATACACTGCATGTCCAAGTTGAACTTCTAGGCGTTTCAATTTAATGTAAATATGGCGGTCTCCCATATAGTTCGTTAACATATATCTTCTTAACAATACCACTTTATCAAGATGTATTCCGTGTTTCATGTTTGTACTTGCCAGCATACAGGGCTGTCCATTACAAATATTGACAACAAAAGAACGTTTCGACTAATCGATGGTGGCTGTTTAGACTTTGCTCGGTTGTCACAATTATGTAAAGTCATTCAAAAAGACAACTAATTCCTATCAATTTGCCTACGTATGAAAACACGAGGTGTACAAAAGTATAGGTATTAGAATATTTTTAAAGGAAGCGTTTACCCCTCTGGTGCATTAAAATGGCTGGCTTTCTCTACCTCTGTGGTATATTCACAGCCTTCGGTGACCCGTACAGCAAGGTGTTCTCTTCGGGGAGACGGCTGGTTTTGTTGACGATGAAATAACAAACGTAACAACTCAAGTTGACGTTTTTTAGGTGGGTCAATTATTTCTTTGGTTTAAAGGAGAAGCTTAAGCATAACTTTAATCTTCATATGTGAAAGAGGAACCAAGTCTACGTCACAGCGAATCTTTCATTCAAATCGGACTTGTATTTCTCGGAATATCAGTAAATGAAGTCACTTGATTTGTGTTCCAAAATGTGTTTGAGGACGGCAACTTTAGGGCGGCATATGACTTAAATCAATTCCTTGCATTGACAAGGGATGCTTTGTTTTCCTTTGTCAGACTGCGTTAACCTTAAAGTTTATATGGATACCTCACTGTGGGAAATGTTAAGTTTTGAAAGTTCTCATACCAGTTATGCAATCACAGTCTGGTAACATGGGATTTTCTAAGGAGAAAATTGGTTGTAGACTGATCATTAATGGAGGATGCGATGTCTGGCTTGCTCCAAGTTCCCTTTTTTGATAGAATTGTGACTATTTACCGACTCATATCTTGAGACCCACACTTGAATTCCACTCAGATATTTAGAATAAGTACCCAACATATTTAAACTTCATGTACGTTGCCTTAGTCCCTTCTTTTAATACTGTTCTACTGCCTTTGCTTTTTTTCTGTCCAGAGATGTAGCATTCATGTCTTGTTTTTGTGTTCATTAAGAAAAAAATATGTCTGCTTTGATACGAAAAGCAATATATGTGTTTGTTTACGCTACATTGGCTTCAAAAACTTTTTCAATCCCACTACAAGGGTATCCAAACTGCTAGGTTTTCGACACACACTCTCAAAAGGTGTTTATAACTAAAACGCTTTTCTAAACACATTTTCCCCTCCACTGTGTAAACATAATTATATGCTAAACACACGTGTATTATCCCTAAACATGTCTCTAACGCCTTAAATTGCTAAACATGTTAAGTTCAATAACTAAATATTTTTTAGTGTTTAAACGTGTTTAAAAAGTGGAGAAATAAGTGTTTCATTGTTAAACACGTTTTTAGAGAGTACACGTAAATCAGTTCTGGGCTAGTTCACGTACGCATCTACACCTATCCTCCACCGCCACATACCACCTACTAACCTTTGGCTTACTGTGAACTGGGGGTTAAGGATGAGCAGATACGATTTTAAAGCTCTCTGTTTACACCCAGTCGTATTGCTGCACACAACCTTTTGCTGAACAAAAGTAATTTGTTGAACGAAGGCTTTAGAAATCTCAAATGATGCATATTTTGTCACTCTCCCAAAGCTAATTAATTTAGGAGATAATTCAACGTTCAGTTTTGCTGAAGTTTATTAGTGCGACTTAATGAATTCATAATGTGTTCAAGTATTTCTGTTCCATATTAGGGAATTTTTAATGTAAGATTCCTATGTAATATTTTCGCCTGTGTTTATTAACGCCAAGCCTTTAGAGAGACATCTCTTTCATGGATTTCGAGAACGTTGCTATTTAATTAGAACTCCGTACCATGTTTAACTGTTTAAGATTGTCAAAAAGTATTCCGTTAAGATCCCCTTTCTTTCTTAGGGCATTCCTTTTGCTGAACCACCAATCAGATTTAGTCCTCCAGTTACCAAGGAACCATGGGAAGGAGAATGGAACGCCAAGTTATTCAGACCTGTGTTTATACAGCCTGATGATGCTTACAAATTTTGGTATTTCCCAGAGAAGAGTGATGACTGCCTCTTTCTGAATATATTTCCCCCACACCCAAAGTCAGGTGGCAACTGAGACTCTTACAGAAACGTGATCGTCACCTTCACGCAGTTCCAACTCTGCCAACCTTCTTTCTCCTAGCCCCTCACACATGTCTAAAACTCATCTTTGTTCTAACACAATCCCAGTTTATTGCGTATCCCGATTATCAAACAATGTTCTGATGTAAACAGAACACTCTCAGTGCATGTTGTGCAATACTAGCTGCTCAGCATTTTGTTTTAACTCAATGCCACTTCATTAAGAAGTTCTCCCCGGTAAAATTGCAGTTTGGTAACGGGTAACTGCCTGTAAGTTTTCTACTTCGTTGTGAAAGGAAGTATGGAAGTTTGCTTTTCATACCGTATTTATGCACCTCTAAGTAAAAGTGAAATTCATTGTCCGTTTACATCCAACTTATAACTTTATTACAGTGCCGTATCAAGCAATTTCGATTTTTTTCCTAAAAAACGTCATTATCACAAGATTGGAATGGTTGACCATAGACAGTGTCATGATGGTCCCATCCTGGAAAATAACTTACTCCCACTACTTTTCACATAGATGTTTGGTCCGAGATTAAATTTCCATATAAGACCTCTTAATGACTTCAGTCTCACAATAAAATTGGGGCTGAAAAAGATTTACCACTCATCAAAGCTTTGCCAGAAACAAGAGAAGACTGGAAAGATTAATAGACTAGTGTATACCCCGATTACGGAGTGTCGATCAGCCCGTACTTAATTCCAGGATATTTGCAACTTATTTTTTCTTATGTAACCTATCACCTCTGTGATGAATGGGCTTTTCTTTTTATAGCATCCCGTGCAGTGAAAATTTGTGTGAGTCTTTTTCTCTTCCTTAGAAAAAAGTACCTGGCCAATTCCACATTGGAATAAAATGGACTATCCTGTTTTCATAAGGATAGAGACGAAAACTTTAGTTGTAGGCCGTTGCAATCTTTCAGTGTTAGGGCCAAGGAAACTTTTTAACTCAGTTATGATCTTATGCTATATTCTTTCTTATTTGTATTTTGTTAAATCTCTCCAGCCAACGCAAGCACTGGTGATGGTTTTACAAATGGTGATGGGTATGTCGTACGAACAGCCTTTGAGGATGGTTACTCCGGAGTCCCTCTTGCTGCCATTGGGGACGTGATAATAGTCACTGTAAATTATCGACTCGGGGTCTTCGGATTTCTCTCTACAGATATTTGTATGTTACTTCCTCCATAAGCTCCTACGTCAGATTTCGTTGTCTCTCCTCAGTCTCAGCCAAACCTAGCCCTAAGGGGGGGGGGGTGGGGTCGGGACGAAATCCCCGCTTTTAATATATCTGTGGATGAAAAATAAAGTCCCTGGAGAGATAAAGTATTACATATACATATTTTTGGTTAACTCAGCTCCTAACTGATCTAACTGGAGGAGGGAGAAGAAAGCCGGGGGGGGGGGGGAGGAATGCCCCTCTTGTCCACCCTCGTAACGCCGATACTGTACATATTTCATTCCCAATTTATTTGGGCTTGGGTTAATGAAAACAGGATTAAACTGAGCAGAACAAGCTAATGGAGGTGTATCGTTTACGTCAGATAACTAAGATAGTTTCTTCGGGAATCAGTTAATAGTTTGGTTTGCCGAACGGCCCTTTGCCAGAGGGTCTGGAGGTCTTCACAAAAAGTTAGTTGCTAATATGTATTTGTAAATATTACATTTATTTTCCAACTTTTGTGCTGTACCTGTTGCAAAATGTAACTAATTACTTTCTTTCTTCAAATGAAGAAAAATATAGAAGTATAAAATATAGTTATCTACAATAAAGAAACTCTAGGTTACATTCCGACACTTCACCTCATATTTATTAAAGATAGAGTGTCGTCATGGAAAAAAAATCTGAACACCCAAGTCTCCGATAACATTTTTACGGATTACGTCATGACCACGTGACTTCAAAATTAATATCTGAAATATGAATATTTCAGAAATTAATTATAAAGTCACATGATAGTGACGTAATCCGTGAAAACGTTACTGAAGGCTTGCGTTCTGAGAATTTTTTTCATGGCGACACTTCATCTGTAAATCATTAGTCTGCTTTATAAATTATAATAACTATCTTTGACTATTTTATCACCAGGTGATAGTGCATCACCAGGTAATTGTGGTGTCCTGGATGTAACAACAGCTATTCAATGAATCAATCAAAATATAGAAGCTATGTTGTAGAATTTCTCTCATTTTCAAGAAACTCATTACCATGTTTAAATATATTTTAAAGGTTGATGAAGGGGTCGTGGTGAAGATAATAATTGTGTCTTGATGAACACAAAAAGTAACTGCCGTAAGAACTCCTCCCGTACCTTTCCCATGTGATTTGCCAAGGCGTGTATGCTTTATTATGGCCCGTACTACCCCGTATGAAAGGTTAAGATCGGGCAGCTTGTCTGAATATGAGTCTCTACCGGACCAACCTGGATTGATTTAACTCATCATTTTGTCAGGGGAGCAGGGAATATTACAATACTGACAAAATATTGATTATTGCATCGCTACCACGGACTTCCTATATATGGAGAGAGCATACCGCACGGTACATTGCCGCTACCGTACTTGTGAGAAAAGCGCACCAAGATGACCGTCTGTTATGATTTTGTGTAAAAGTTTGGACTCGCTCAAGTCAATTCCAAGATTTTGCAAGAAAGTTAAAATATTTATGAAATATGGCAAGCTAAGGTCAAAATTCCCCGTTGCAGTAATATGATATTGTTTCCCATCGTCGTCAATCAGACGATTTATAACTTCACGGCGGCCATCTTGGTGCGCCTTTTTTGTCCCAGTCATTTGTGACAATCTACGAATAGGACGCACACGTTACATGCTCTGTTCATGAAAAGAATCCCGTGATCGCTACCAACATGGGATCCTCTAATTTTTCATCCAGCCTTCGGTGGTGATAAGGACAGAGTGACCCTATTCGGAGAGAGTGCTGGTGCGAGAGCCATTATGCAGGTAATTATGAAATTTCATTTTTTTAAAGTAAAGTATTATTTTCGAATATTTTTAAAATTGTTTCATGTTCAAAAAAGCTTTGGAAAAAAGCTAAAACCAACTAGCTATATTCGCCATATCAGGGAAACTGTCGGCACTGCAGGCTTAGTACAAATATGAATCGCAAGTTTCATTTTCGTTTTCATTCCACTCGCGCAAGGATTTTTTCTATCAAAATTTGTTCGTTTGAAGCCAAAACTAAGTGGTTGTTTCAAATGGTTTAATTTATTTATGAAACATAGTTCGTAAAACTTCGTAAATCGAAAATCCAGTTTGCATTCATTTTAAAATAATGATCATTTGAGTTCGATTAAGGAATATTATTCCAACGATTTCATATTTCATTTGCCCTCCTCAGATGCAAGTTTATTTAAATGCATTGAACTCTCACCCTGAACTGCAATTTTTGTAGTAGTCCACAGAAACTCTCAATTGGCACAGCTTTTTGATTGACAGCAAGTAAAAGACTTGCTGTCAAGCGTACTGAAGAGTATTGAAGCTCGTATCACAAAGGATTTACCGTACTGTTGGTGTCTTGATCACACGTTGGGGTCTTGTGTACCAGCTCACACTCGGAAGCAATATTAAACTGAGATGGTATGTGGGTGAGGATGAGGTTTGGGTACTTGTGTCGTGGTTTAAAGTAGGTTAGGAAAATTGGAACTGTCTAAACTGTTGCGGTGACAAGATTATTCCTAAAAAGCAAACACACTTAATCTACGTCATTTATAAACCTTTGATCACGCTTTATTTAAAACTTTGCATTTGTGAGAGAGGTAGCCAGGCCTGCAAATCTACACAGTGAGGTTAAACTACCATTCAAATCGGACATGTATTTCTCGAGACATCGGTAAATAAAGTCACTAGATTTGTGTTCTAAAGTAAGCCCGAGGAAAGCAGAAGTTAACTCACTACTTCACATTGACAAGGAATGCTTTGGTACCCATTTCTTTTCACACTGTTTTGTTGACCTTGAAGTTGATAGGAATAAGGCCTTCTCATGGGGATTATAACGTTCTCATGCCACTTACCCAATCACATTTTGATCACATGGGATTGTTGAGGGAAAAAATGGTTGTAAATGTTAAAGGAAAACAAAAAATGAGGATATGATGTCATATGTGCTTGTTTTAAGTTCACACTTTTGAAATCTGACAACTTTACCTACTCATATCTCGAGAACCTGATACATCGCATTTTAAAGCAAATTTTACTACCAGCATGCATAGAATAAGTACACCTCTAATATCAATATTAATATGACCTTGACCCTTTACCGTTGTTTGGGTGCTTTTGGACCCAGGCGGAGATCGCGGCTGTCACTAATCTTTACTGTTTCACGCGGAGCTCGAAACTGCGAGTAGCTACCCGAAAATTCGGCCACAACAACGAGAGAGACAATAGTTTTAGGTCACGGGGTCAATAGCATACGGAAGCTGATGCGGGGCGTGCTACCTCCGCTTTTCGACCCACTCCCGAGGCGCGCAAATATGCCCCGATTGGAGCACAACGGTAACGTGTTAAACTGAAACCATTCTTTTAACTTGGACCGGCTTATGACCTTTTCCGGTTGTGGTTCACTTGCTTGTTTTCCTACTCCATTTATTGATTTTGCTGAGCACCAGGCACAAAGGCAGTATGTTCCACTTTCAAGTCTTCGGTATGACCCGACTAGGAATCGAATTCCAGTCCTGGCTGCAAGTCGAATCCTCCAATCACTTGGCCATGCAACTGGTGAGGGGAGCTTAAATTTCAGTCAATGCCTGAGTAAAGGTACTTTTTGACGGTGACATCTAGGCCCGTCTGTCGAATGGAAACTAAAGGACTGTAACTACACTCTCAGAATAGAACAAGTGAAGATTGACTCCTGCCTGGAACCATTCTTTTAAACAGAAAAAGAATGTTCCCTGCAGGCACTTTTTCTCTTACTTTCACTCTTCCTGAGGTGAATTTCACTCTTAGTGGAGTTACCGTAATTTCACTATTTTTGAAGTGAATTAATTCTCTAATGGGGTGAATTCACACTTTTCATTCTTTTAGTCTAATTAGAGAGTGACTTAGTTCACCCTTTTGTTTGTATAAGTGTATGGGATTAAAAGCTCATGAAGGCTATTTCCAGCCTATTTTTGAGGGTTGATGACCTAAATTAATTGTCGAGACTGTTGATATTCTCAACTGAGTGTTTTGAATTGGTAATGTTTGAGTGATATAAAATTATTTTCATATCTCAGCCAGCGGTGTCGTGACAAAATAATTTTCATTTCGGGGGTAAAATTTGGGGGAGTATTCCATTTAGTATGTGCGATAACAAACTGATTGCTTTCCGGGTAATATTCGCTTCATAATAACAATTGTGATTATTTTTACTAAAGTGATTACCTTTGATTATCTTTGTGACAACCTTTTTTCCAATTTTTCGACATGTGAAGGTTCAAATGCAATTGCAAACGATATTTAATGACCCGCCTGACAAAGTTTTGGAACGGGTGTATGTATTCCAGGGCTCCAATGGACACGACGCCATTGATCGCAGCCCTGATCATCATGGCAAAGTAGAAGATTTTGCAGTCAAAATGCTGTTCTTACAGGGTCATGTGACATCTGTTGCATACTAGACATCGCTTGCAATTGGTATGCTATGTAAAAGCTGCACTTGAAGTAAGCAAATGTGGGTTCTCTACTTCGTGTAGGAACATAATTATTTCCAACAGAAAATACAACAACATGAATGCCACTTGTGATGTTATTTTAGTACGCCGTTTGTATGTCTTCATTTATCTTTGGACGCAAGATGAAGGTTAGGTTGGGTAGAGTATTACGGCCCAGTTTCTAACAATTGGTGTAAGTCGGCCGGCCATTTCACTTTTTCCAGTTGTGGTTCACTGGCTTGTTTTCCCCATTTTTATGCTTAACACGGAGCACACTGACAGAATAGGTTACATTTTAATGTCTTCAGTATGAACCGGCCAGGAGTCGAACTCTAGACCCCCAACTGCAAGTCGGATGCTCTAACCATTTGACCATGCAGTCGGACGCAATATAAAGTATATAGACCAGGGCTGTCATCCTAAAATATACGATCTTCATCCCCCTCTTATCTCATCTAATGGGTACGATATTTGTTGTCTCATTCAAATTGCACTTTGAATATCTATTGTTTTTTATTATGGAGCTCCTCTTAATTTCCTCGTAAAATGAACGGTGAGTACGGTATGAAAAAATTGGTAAGGTGATGATTTACATTTGTCTGCTTGATTTTAGAGACGAATATTTTTTCGGCATATCTCCACATTTTTAAAAATTATGTATATGAATGGGAACTTCTTTTGGGGGCCTTTCTCGCCACAGGACGTCGTTCGGGGTCCGCTCTATGTTTCGACTTCTCTATATTCCGACTTCTCTATGTTTCGACCTCTCCATATTCCGACTACTCTTTGTTCCAACCTCTGTATATTCCGACTACTCTATGTTCCGACTTTTAAACGTTTTGGTCGAAACAAAGAGAAGTTCAACCATAAGGGTCACATCTCTATGTTCCGACTTCTATATGTTCCGACCTCTCTATGTTCCGACACATGCAGAGTACTTTTCAAAGGCTAATTCTACGCTGAATGGTGCGCCGAGAAAAGGGCCTTTCTGAAATCGGCGACCCCGAAAAACCCAGAAACCATATTTCAAATCCCATACGTGTCTGGGAACACTGATTCCCCCACCCCACCACTACCGGTAATTAGCGTATTCTGGAACCTTCGGACTAGTGGCACCGCCCAAAGATTGAATATGACCAAAATGCATGTTTTCATTTGTGGTCGAATCATAGAGAAGTAGGAAATAGAAATGTGTAAAACGTCTCTATGTTTCCACTTCTCTATGTACCGAATTCTTCACATTTGAAATTTAGGTCGGAATATGGAGTAGTCGGAACATTGAGACGTCCAAAGTCTCTGTGTTTCGACTTCTCTATGTTTCGACTTTTTTCAAATTGAGGTCGGAACATAAAGAGGTCGAAACATAGAGGCGTCACCACGTCTCTATGTTCCGACCTGTCTATGTTTCGACCAAAATATGAAAAATCGTCAAAAAGTCGTAACATGGAGAGGTCGGAATATAGAGAGATCGAAACACCGGGATTGAACCCGTCGTTCAGCCTGCAAAAATATGTAAATATGCGTAAATATAGTGACGGGGATAACATTATACAACAAGAGTATTTTATATAGATATAAGTTATAGTTAAGGACTTTACCCTCTCACAACAAACAATTACAAATCTCCTCACCCACTTACTCACGCCCCTCCCACACCTGTATGGAACTCATCCTTATGACGACACAATTTCAGTTCATTACTTCAGGGTGAGTATAAAAGGGCCCGATTTGTAATCAAAACATTCTCAGTACAATAGATGTTTGTGTAATATTAGCTACAGTACTTTGGATTTTTTTTTAAAGTGCTGTCAATCAAAGAGCTGTTTCAGTCGAATATGTCTGTGGACTACTACAAATAGTCTAGTCTGGGTGAGAGTTGACTGCTTTTAATACAACCCCGATTTCTCTTTGCATTCACAACGAACAGAGCGGAACCACGAAGGTGCGATCGGACCTGAGGGCGAGAAGAAGGACGCAATAAATTTAGGACGCAAATTTAATTGCGACACAACAGACACTCAAGCCTTGGTGGAATGTCTTCGACCTGTGGATTCAATGGATCTTATGACTGGTGTAAGTAGATCATCAACCTGCAATTATTTACATCAATGTTGTCTTAATAACATTTCACTCATTTTGCCTTTTATATGGTATAAATGTGAGTATGTGTCATCAGGGATTCAAATAATTAATACATGCCAGGAATAAGGGTTTGAAAAACTCCTAAAGTTAGTATATGTCACCAGTCTTCTTAACAAAATCAGATCATTAAAAAGTTACAATGACCAATGTATAAGGCTCCAAGCTCTGGTTTTACGAGTTTTTAGGACATGTTTTTCTGGAGAAACGCATCCGAAAAGAAGTGCTCAAGGCCAACTTCGGGTTTTCCACCTGTTGTCGTTTGCACGGTGTGTACTGCACATATTTGTCTTCGTCCCAGCTTTCAATTTCGATTTTGTTAACACGTATACTGTACCTTTAATTTAAAAGAGAAAGACCAAAGATTTGATAAATGTGACGTCATGAATTATCCACGCATTCATTCTAATTGAAATTTGTTAATTTGGGGTATTACTGAGTAATATTCTAAACAATTTTACTTGGAATGTTGAGCTGAGAAATGTAACAATTTTCGCAGCAGCGAACTATAACAAGTCAACACCAATTGCACTGAACACGATGACGTCACTTCTGGTAGAATTTTGAAGTGTTAGAGCCCGTCGTTTTGAGAAAATCTTATTTAAGACGTACAACTGACAGGTAACACAAACCGTTCCTAAAACGGATTGTGTTACCGTAATTAAGAATGACGTCACGAACACGTTTGCACCATTTTCCTTAATGGGCGAATAGGGGCACGTTCGGGGCACGTACAGGTCCAGGGATTCGGCAAACACAGATGTTCCCTTCTCCTTACGTCTGTAAGATGGTGTGACTCATGTCACAATAAAAAGACAAGACATTCCCTATCGTTTAAGAAAATCGTTCCCTACAATTAACAGCTAAGTTTGTCATTTCCATCCATGTACAGTCACCAGGTGACACTTTTTCAGTGTCATTCATCACTCACTTGTTCTGAAAGTGAGATGCATATTGTGTTTTTTTTTTTTTCAAAGAACACGTACCCCGTCAGTCCCAACGTGGATGGCTATTTCATAGAAGATACAGCGGACAACCTTTTAATGAAGAAGGACTTCAAACAGTGTCCTATCGTTATTGGTTTTAATAGTGACGAGGGTACCCTCTTTGCCGCAGACTACTTTGAGGGATCAAAATTTGCTAAAGATCCACCATTTGCTGACAAGGAAAAGTTTGATGAGGTACGTCACTTGTTTCTCAGATAAATATATTATTTTTACCTTGTCTAGGTTTAGGCTACTTTTATTTATTATCAATTCGGTATCAAGAGAGCCAAGCAGACCTTTTATCTTGGCTATTTCTTGCAGTGTACTTAATAAATGGCTATTTCAGAGTGGTAACATGATGTAGATTACTTCAACCAATGTTTCTTCGTGTACTTATCTTCATTTCCAGATACCAAAAATGTACACCTTACGGTGATTAATTTTCATAACTTTTTAGTAGCCCATTATTAAATTAGAATCTTAAATCGAGATCTGACAATAACACACAAAAAAAAAAAATAACTGACCGCCTTCATACTAGAATGTGAAAGGAAGGGATAGAAACATGGGCGTCCGCAGGTAGGGGCAAGGGGGGAACTTGCCCTCCCCTCGAAAATAAAAACCTGAAAAAAAAACGAAGAAAACGTAAAGAAAAAGTCGAAGAAAAATTAGCAACAACATTTCTTAACAGTTCACTCAGTGTTTCCCCTATTTGTATGCAGTAAATATGCTTTAGAAATGCCATTTACAGCGATCTGAGAGGCATTTTGGGCCAAAATTTTCTTGCGCTCTGAGCCAACTCATAGTGGCGCGGAGTTTCCCCCTCCCCCCCCCCCAAAGAAAAGAATTTTGCTAAAAAGAATCCCCCCATCCACGAATTTTCTTCTGCGGAAGCCCATGGATAGAAAATTTAAACATGTGTAAATAGAAAAACTTGCCGAGGAGAAATAGCAAAGTAGTCTTCTACCAGGTGAGGAAAATCAAATGGAAAGACTGAAAAGCCGTGGCTTCGACCGTGCTGAGGCTCAGGGTATTTACTCCTGCGAGCCGTTTTTCCCCCTCTTACCGAAATCCCTATCTCCGCCACTGCCTACAGCTGATGTATTAAAGAGCCCATGAAATGACTCAATGACAACATTTGGAGTCATTCTCTGACACTATCTATTAACAAAAAAAAGCATTTATTTTAAAAAATTCTGCCCACAAAAGAGAAATGCTCAAGTGAAATGGTACCCCTCTCAGCACAACAGCTGAAAAATGTAAAAAACGTAAATGTGCATTGAACCAAGAATGACATCATCACAGGAACCGAACTTCTCAGTGTGTGTATTATAATGCTATGTTTAAGTAACATTTTGCTCACAGATTTCGTAGCATGAGACTGGCCAAATAATTTCTGAATTATATCTGAAGAATGTCCCAGTATAAAGCCAAAAATATATCAATCAAAATTTGAAATTCTCACTCCCAATTCCTCAAAAGAGGAATTTTGTCATTATTCACTCAAGCTGCCCCATGCCATCATGTTAGGCCTATCAGTTTGAATTTTTGGTTCCAGCAATCTAGTCGATCCATTACTAGACAGCAACTCTTTCAACCAGAAAAGAGAAAATATTTCAACTCACATTCAGTCAGATTGTTGAATAAGAAGACTGATATCTCACCCGGATTCCTTTGAAAGACATCCCTTCCAAGTAATTTGTCACAAACATTATAATGTGGGAATCATACAATGGATCTTGTACTAGCATAGACTTCAAAATGCATGGAGTTGAAATAGTAACTTCATGCCAACTTTTGATAAAAATACAGAATACTTCCTTAAATAACCAAAATATCAGCTAGTCTCCTTTCCCACTTTAATCACTGTTCCTTTTCTTTGAACCAAGTCAAATTGCAGCATTAGCACATGCATCCAAAACAAAACAGAACTTGTTGGTAGTATTTAAGCCACTGTGCAGAATGGTATACAGTTTTGCATATGGGCCTGTGTAATGAGAGAATCACTGCTTCCTCTCCAATAAAAATAATCGTTACATAACACTGGAGGACAAATGGATGCAGTTACATCCCCAGGAGCCTCAGGTATTTTTCTGTGTGTACAGTATAACCTGTTACCAGGGAACTTCCAAACACTTGTATGATGTATATCAAACAATTTTCCCTGCAAGTTGGCTCAAGGAACATTGAGAAGTCACAAAACTCCATCTGCTGAACAGGGGTATTCCTAGGTGTTGAAACCCCCCTTTTCACTAGTTTTGTGAAGCAAACATAGATTTAGGTTTCATAATGATAATTTCTTGATTATATCAATCATTTTAGGCCATCTATACATGGTAAGATTCTGTAACATCTACAGAGCAGGGTATACTCCAAGTACACTATAGTACACACAATGTGAAGTTGGGTTCCTGTGATGATGTCATTCTTGGTTCAATGCACTTTTACATTTTTCAGCTGTTGTGCTGGAAGGGATACCATTTCACTTGAGCATTTCTCTTTCGTGGGGTGGGATTTTTTAAAATAAATGCTATTTTTGTTGATAGATAGTGTCAGAGAATGACCCCATATCATTGTTACTAAGTCATATCATGGGCTCTTTAAACATTAAAGGAGGAACGCATTCACCCTAACTTGAAGTCGTGTAGTAGACTGCCTTGTTTCATGATTGGCTCTTGGGTGTCATGTGGCAGTATTTCTCTCCCAAAAATGTGAAATTAACTAGGAGTTGCTGCTTGGTTTATTTTGAATATGCAATACCGGTACTGAATGCCTAACATATCATAGAACATACTAATCAGAAGAAAATTGTAAGATTTAGCCTCTGCTAAGTTTGGAACGCTTGTTCTTGTACTTAAAATGAATAAGCGACGTAATATGTATTCTTGAATTGTTTCGCAATGAAGATAACTTTTTAATTTACATTCTTAATGTGACTGCATGGGTAAAGTTGCCGAATGCTTTAAAAACAGAACATACTGCCTTTGTGCTTGGTGCTCAGCATAAGCAATAGAGTATAAGGAAAAAGGTAAGTGAGCCACAACTGGAAAAGGCAGTGGCTGTCTCGACTTGAACCAATTGATCGGAAACTGGGCCGTATAACCTCCATCTAACTAGCATAACTAACTAACTAGATATGTTCAAGTAAATGGACTTAAAGGGCAATCCCAAACAGTTCAGTATCTCTCAACTATATACAGTATGCAATTTGTAGTCCATCGCTTAACTGTATAAACACCTACTTTTGCAGTCACAAACCTACGTTATTGCTCTAAGTTATGTCCTGATGAGCATAAAAGGTTTTTTAATATGCAACCAGCGCACTCGCTGTGCGTTTTGTGGAATGTAAGCTTCTCTGCATTTTTTGAATTTCAAATTTTGATGCCAATCAAAGGGCACTAACCAACCGAGAATTTTACACCCTTACACTAAAAATGATTTTGAAGTGAAACAAATTGTGAAGAGGCAGCAAATTTGAAAAGAAATTAACTGAACTCATGGCTCCAGAACACAAATTTAGAATTTTTCCTTCAATTCCTTTACATGGTTACCACTGACTTACAGGGATCAGGTCAATTTTTGATGGAGTGATGGAGAATGCCGTTAAACAGGAGTATGTAGACTGGTCACAAGCAGACAACGCCAGTGCAGACTATTTAGACACCTATGTGAAACTTCGGGGCGATCGATCTTTCAGTTGTGATTCCATCGAAATCGCTAAGAAGCATGCGGCGATGGATTTACCTGTTTACATGTACTTTCTCACTCAAGTCCCTTTTAAGTGAGTATATCTGACTTGTCAAGGTTAAGAAATATCGCATTGGGCATTATCCTGGGTAGGAAGAAAAGGGGTATTTGACAAAGTGTATGTACGTATGATAAAACGTACTACAACATGGTCGTCGGATTACGACGTCACATGAAAAGCTTCTGTATTTTCAGTTTTGAAAAAGGACATGTTACTGCGTAGAATACGGCACTCTGCACGCTTACTCAATCGACACGTCTCTTTTACCACATTGCGCACTACGCAGTGCTTTCAGAGCAAGGTCATTTGTACTTGGCATGAGGGTCATATAGTGTGACGGATCGTGACCTAAATGCTAAGCCACTATGATTTCTAAATCAATATTATTAGGATTGAAAATATAAGGTAGGGTAAATTGAAGTGAGTAACTGAAAGCAGAATATAGAATAACCTTCTAAGCCGTCAAAGCTTTTCGAAAAGTGTACCGGTATCACATGACTTGATACATGAGAATATGATTGGTAGTACTTAGCTTCTATGAAAAAGTATTGGTTTCGTAAAAAACTTTGATAACTGAGGGCGCTAAACTGTAGCCCTCAATAACTTTGCACCAATGCATGGAGTTTCTTAAGGTGGTTTCGATGGTAGGTATCCAAGGTTATCCCCACTATTTTCTGAGGGCAATAGTCCTACCTAAAATGTTCAAAAATGATACATGGGTACCTACAGACAAATCCGATCAGCGCTTGTGTTTAGTGACTGTAGGCAGCCATCGGTGGGGTTCATTAGCCTTAAATCGTCTTCATTTATTGTCCACATGAATTTCAAACCGTTTGCCCTCATATTCAGTGAAACTGGAGGAATCAAGATATAATTCAGTATACAACCATCGATGATACAGGTAAGCGAGGAATTGAAATTTTAAAAGGTAATAGACCCCTTATTATGGCAGACTGAAATCAGACCATCACTTGCTGTCCGAATTCGTCAATATACAGCTTCAGTTACCCATGACGATTCATCCATTTCGCACTGTACATACATATTTTCCATCCAATCTTAGCAGACTGCAGCTCAGTATGGTCACGTGAGATGGTGACTATGAGGCCCTTGATCAAATAGATCCGTAACGATATTACATTGTATGTTAGTAAACCGCCGTAACTCTATCGATACTAAAAAACGTATGGAGTTCAATTAACATGGGGAAAAATTAATGTTATTTCCGTGGGTCCTTATTCTAGAAAATTTTCATCATAAGTTACTCTGATTACTTTTCTCATACTTTGCCTTTCATCACAGTTCTGTGTTTGAGTACAACGAGCAAGGACCGGGTTGGTTTAAAGCCGAACATGTTGAAAATATCCAATTTGTCTTCGGGACAGGATTTATTCCCGAGTTAAAAGAGGCCCAACCCTAATCGCTTGAAGATAAACAACTTTCTGTAGATGTAATGACATTTTGGACAAATTTTGCTAGTAGCGGGTGAGTATTTCCCAAACAAAATACACCAGGTTCAAAGCCAATTAGACCAAAGGGGATTGCCCTCTGAAAAAAATTGCCACCTAGAAAGTTTCAGTTTGCCATTGCCTTAGTGCGTCTTTACATGTTTGCCCCCCTATAACATGCATTTTTTGAAGCCCTTCAAGCCACGCTTCTCCCTCCGTTACCTATATTGTCTGGCAGGGGTTTCTATTGCCAGGACGTGTTTCAGTAAAATATTCACATCTGAAAAAAGTTTCGACATGTGTTTATCAAGATATCAGCCGATGAAGTTACATTATCTGACACTTGAAAAGAGTTTAGCATTAGGCAGAGATAATATCTTCTTCTCACATATTGATGGATGTTTCATTACTTTTTTCTTTCTTATTGTATTAAATGGCTTCATTGTGGCCCCTTGACCAAACACTATATATTTATGATATTTTGGGGATGGGTAAGTTTGTCATTCATTACAACGCAAATGTAAGACCGTCAGATTTAAAGGGAAACATTGCGTTTATTTTACAAGGAAATTTCATCCTTTTAAAACCAATATCTATTGGTAAAGAGTGGTAAAAATACAAATAAGGCAGTATGGTAGCCTTCTTTGCAGGAAATAAGTTTCCCTCAGATAGAAATTTAGTTGTTTATTGTTCAAGAATATTTTGGTCACCCGAACTTTCAATATTTCAAAAGACGCAACTTCCATAACTATCCTTGTGCAAAAAATTTTTAAGGAGATGAAGCTATTGCTGGGGTTTATTGTTGAGGCCGAATGATTTGAAAATGACTAGAGCTATTTACTTTAAATGCTGTGTTGGAGCATTTTAAACGCAATATATCCCTTGAAGTAATTTGTATGACGCATGTGAATCGAGTATAATTAAAAAGCGAAAAGATTATAGATCGAATGACACTGCTGAAGAACCTTCTATGTCCGTATATTGAGTTGTTCCTGAAAACTCAGTCAACTTTTTCAGAGTAAAGTTACACTCTAAATGTTGATATTCCAAGTCGAGGAATCTTGAACATAATGTACGAATAGGAATTTTGAAATTTCGTCACTGTTGAATTTGCTCAGTGGGATCGCAATGGATCATGGGATAAATTTTAAAATTGCACCTTACGGGTAAAAATTTGTTTTCACCCGAGATAGGTATATTGTCTCCCGAACCGATAAAATGCAGCAGTGCCTAAATGAATTTTGTTCTTTTGTAGCTATCTTCAAAATTCAGGCTCGAAGTACACCTAGTAATGCACTTTGTTTCGTGCGGTGGTTCATATCCACAGTCTGAGTTCTATATTTTCATTATTTGGAATTTTTTACTCAATTTCCTTGGCAAATACTGGAATAAATTTGAACTATTTTAATGTCTTAATTAAAAACAAAGTACATGAGACTTTCCGATCTTACATTTATCTGGAGGAAATAGGATTGAGGGGCAAACTCAGAAATTAAACTGGCTTCACCAACTCTTGTTTGTTTCTCTGCCTTTTAAAGTTTCAGATGTGGCAACTTGGATGAACATGAAATAAGCAATACCAACGTAGTAACGTATCGATCGATGGCAGAAACGTTCTTCATATCGAGGGCGGCAAAGAATTAAACATTTCAAACAAATATTGAAACAACGAACTGATGAATGTAGGAGCTGTTAATCAGATGACAGGTCCCCAACAGAACAGTGCTTAATCAACCCACAATTTCCAACTATAACGTCTTTGTCTCTGTGTAGGCTCAAGATATGTCAATGCTGTGGGGGGGGGGGGATTGGTTGCCATGGAATTTACTTGCCCTTGAAACAGGTTGTCTTCATTTTGTCTGGAGGCTGCCCCCACTTATTGGTGATGGGCCCATGAGAAGGCACCAGAGCATTCAACTTGGATTACTGCTCATAGTTTGTACTTAACGAACAATCATAACCTACATTGCTGTTTTCCATATGTTCCTTCGTATGATAGAAATCCGAGTCGTAAGAGTACTTCAGATCCACCTGGAAGTGGGAGGTGGCAATGGCCGAAACTCGAATTGGAAAAACAGCAATACAAAGAACTAGTCACGGGTATTCCTATTGGACAAGGTCTCCGAGCCGATGAATGCAACTTGTGGACAAACTTTTTGGAGGAACCGGCTTCGCACTTACACGGGTTGGTTTTACACAGTATGCGTTTTGAATCGATACCTAGTGTCCGAGAGGGTGGCGGGGGGGGGGGGGGGACGGTTGTTGCACCAAAGACTATTTAAGTGGAGCGCCACCATTAGTAGACGTGAAGCGCAAACAAAAGTTTAAAAAATCAGACAGTCGGAAGTCAGACTACTGGAGTCCAGGTTTATAATTAGAATCGAAGCAGTCGTTGTTTTGAGCTTGCGTTCTCTAGCTTGCCGCTAGAGGGCTTTATTGCCAAATATATGACTTCTATATGACTTCTATAGATACAAATTGCGAAATAATCATAATGTTAGGTCTAGCAGACATACTGCACCGTTACCTTCTGATAAAATAGTAATATAATAAGCTAATCATTGGAAAGAAAGCTTTCGTGCTATGCCGTCTCATAGCCTAAATTAACACCAAGGAAGTACCTCTCTTCCAAGAGTGAGATTTGCTGGGAGGCCACTGAGGTAAGCACAACCATTGCTTCAGTGGCGCTTGCCGCTAGAGAGCTTCATTGCCAAATATATGACTTCTATAGATTGCAGAAAATGGTAGTTAAGATGCCTTTTTAATGCATTCCAAGAATTGTCATTGTCAGAAGTTTCTCTTAAGTGACTCTTAAAAGGAGTATCTCAGCGATACTCTCCTTGAGCTCTGCGACTAATCCAGGACCGATCATTTGAAAGTTTCGGCAGAACTGACACATTTTAATGCGTAAATTACTAAAAGTGTATACATCGGTACATATAAAGTTTATCAAATGGGCGTTGAAATTACTATAGTTCAAGAGAAATGTTACATATCAAACAGACAATGTGGCTACCGGGTCACTTGTTCATAAGCAAGAAATCCACATCTGCATGACAATCGTTTGCGTTTTAAGAGGGATTGTTTCAACTTGATGGAGAAATGGCGTGATAAACTTATGTCTCATCGTTTTAGTTTGAGATTACGCCGAAACGCATGACTCCCTGAATAACTGAACATTTACAACCCTGGGAGCAGCCTTCGACATCAAATTGAACTAACCATGTTTATGTATGAGATTAACATACATTATGCTCGCATTGAGCTGAAAACAGTTAAATTCTCATACAACCTCGACATGTTAAGGGTTTTCAAATGCATTTTCGGACAAATTTTTATGACACTCTTGAAAAAATTGGGGATCGCAGGATGGCACGACGCCTCTGCCCGTGTTCACTTTACAATTACCGTCAATTACGTTTTCAAAGTCCTGACATATGGAGCAAGGTTATTAACTAATTTCCGGTTAGTACAACTAGTCTCATCGGGTCTATCATGAGTTTTCAAGAAGTTTTAGCACCTTTAGCCACTGAACATCGGGTTAGCAGTCCCTCTCAGAGTCTCTATACACATCTAATAAAACTTGAAATGGAGGAAAACCTCAGTGATTTTAATAAATTCTTAAAATAGCCTATTTGTTTCCAACCAGGGCATTTATCTCTCATTCTTTATTCAGCTAATACCCTTATTCTTATAGTCAATTTGAAGGAATTTAAGGACACTTTTCATGAAATTGTTATTCCAGCATCATTCAATATTCGTTATTTCCAAAATACTTCAACAGCTTTTAAACCTCTTTTTTCTTAAAACTCTCCATCAAGCATACTCAGTGGGCCCACTTATCTGGCACCTGATGATATAAGTTCTAAACGTTCCATGAAAAATGGCTCTAATTAAATGTTTGAAATACAGCTGAATGATATACAAATTGACTTCTCATTACATGGGTAAAAGGCGAGTGAACTGACAGACGCCCCCACACACAAAGTCACACAACTTTTTAATCTTTCCCTCCGTCGCCACTGGTTTACCTGTCTGCGTGCAGCTGCCTCGATGAGATTTCCAAATCGTAGATGAACCACGTGTTATGTGATGGTGGCGCCCCACGTAGGCAGTGTTTGAACTGCAACCCCTCCCCCCCCCCCCCCACGCCGCCCATGGAATTTTAGCCAGGCTACGGGAAAGTTACATTGCTGAGAAAGGTGAACTCGTTTAAATTAAGCAATCAAATTCACTTGTGGTCACTCTAATAACAAGACGAATTTTTGTTTTCTTTACCTTGAAATATGTTTTAACTTGTTTCACTTCAAACGCAAGTTTTCTAAATTTGTTTTAAACACAAGAATGGTTTCTTTTTCGAGAATGTACTGCAGAAACTGAAGACAACATAAAACTTATTTCCATCCGTAAACAACTTTTCGAACGAAATATTTTCTTAGGTGAAAATCCTTTCTGGGAGTCATTCCCATCAGTTGACCCCTCCTATACACACACTACACACTTGTAGGAAAGACACAGTGAATAAGTACAACTCTAGGGTGTATTTGACGGTACGATTCTACGAAAACCGCTTAAGAAATGCAAACTATTAAAGCTGGTTAAGAATTCCGTTTGCCATGGAAATACAATGCCTATCTTAAGTTTTATCATAAAGGTCATGTTCCATATTTGCGGCAAATGATTCTATACCATATACTACCAACATTTGTGACATTGCCTCGTCCATGTTCCCTTTCTAGTATCTTCGGATGACGCCGAACTAGAATGGAGGGAGCAATTTGACTACTGGCAACAAGATCCTGAAGAATGGAGATTGGAATTCCAGACATATAAGGACTCCGTGCGAAACTTAGGAATCCAGCAAAGCTTGAATTGACGACAGATTTCAGAAATAAGCAATATCGAGTGGCCGTCAGGGCCAATGTTTTTGTGTGTATCTTGATGTGCTTGTTAGTGTTTCACTTTATTGAAATTTTGCGATGTTTTGCCCCATTTCAAATCTGTACAATTTTCACTGGTTTCCTTTGTCTTCGATTTTGCCGCATTTTCTTACCGTTTTTCCCTTCCACTGTTGGACCTAATTGGCTTTTTATGTATTCCCTTTCCACTAAAGTATTACAAACTGATTGAAATGTTTATTTTATTGGGAGTCAATATCATCTACTAACATCCAGATTTTGCTAAATTCTTTGTTACTTACCGATTGGGCTGAATCCTGGTCTTCCGGTGCACTTGTAATACACTTGGGATTCAATACCAGTAGCGTAACCAGCGGGAGGGTGGGGCAGGGGGAAAACTGCCCCCCCCCCCCTCCCGACGCAAAAAAAATGGGAAGGGAAGAAAAAAACGGGAAGGAAAGGAAAAAGAGGAAAAGGGGGAGAAGAGAAAAGGAAAAAAGAAAAAGGAGGGGAAGAAAAAGAAAAGAAAGGTAGAAAAAAAAGAAAAGCGGAAAAAGGGGGAAAGGAAAGAAAGCGATAAGGAAAAAAGAGAAAAATGAGAAAAGAAAGAGAGTGGGCCAACTATAACATCAAAAGCAAGATTAATCTGCATTCATGGAACACTGTTTTTTCAAAATATGAATATTCATTTAGAAAAATATATGAAGATTCATTTAGTCGCCTAAAGTTAACAAAATTATATCTGAGGTCCACTTTATCGGAGGAAAGACTTTCCTCTCTTGCTCTTTGCCAGACAGTCGGGAGGACTTTAGAAAAGCAATCATTCTCAGATTTACCACCAATATTTGAAGGAAGTGAAGATTCTCCAGTAATCCCCCAACTATTTAAACTTCCTCGCAGGGAACCCAGAATCCAAAGCTTTCTGCAATATAAGCTCCATATCAACAAATTTTTGTTTCAAAAGGGCAGAAATTTCGGCCCGCTTCGCGCACCGCAATACATCACTAATATAGTGGTGTTCACTTTGCAAGAAAATTCGAAAAAATTAGCTACTACTTAGAAGCCGGAGACATGCCATTTACCGCTGTCTGAGGGGTGGCGATTTTTCAAAATTTTCTGTTCGCTCCGCGCCAACTGAACATAGTCTTTCTAGCAAGACTTCATATTCTAGGCAGGAGAACCATTGGCCTACCGTACTCAAATGCTCTCATACACACCTATCATCAGATACCTTTCAACCCTGTAAGTTATTTAGTCTTTTTAGATGGATTCTTTAGTTATTGAATTGTCAAAATTTTATCAATGTTCAATGTTGCAGAGCAGTGGCGTAGCTACAGGAGGCAGGGCGATTGTGCCCTTGCTCGAAAAAGTGAAAAATTCAAAAATTTACCATTTGCGAAACCCGTCAAATACAGTGCGGCTTTCCCAAGCCTTCCTTCATAAAATTCCGAATTCTTTCTAATAAAAGTTCCATATTCAAAATAATTATTTTTAAAAAAGGCAAAATTTTCCGCGCGCTTCGCGCGCCCTTAATTCTTTAATTGCAACCCTTAAAGCTGTAAGTGATTGCTCATAAAGCAGTCAGTGGGTAATTTGTCCTAGCCGCTAAAGTGCCGTTCCCTAAAATTTTCTACAATATAGGCTTTCATTTTTTTTTTTTTTAAAAAAAAGGTAACAAAGTTTCGAGAGTTTTCTTAATGTCGTCGAGGAGCCTTAATCCGCTCTATTGAGAAAACACGATCTTCAGGCCACATGCTTTCTCGGATTCATGCTAATGGGAAACGCAGATTCTTCGATAGTCCCCCAAAATGCAAATTTTCTTTCAGAAAACCCTGAATCTAATCTATTTTATGCAATACAAGCTGCATATTTTTCAAATGTGTAAAAGGACCCAAATTTTCGGTACGTACCATATACAGTAGTGTTCACACTTAAGAAAAAAAAATCAGATTTATTTAAAAAAAATGTTCTTGCTCGTTGAAAAAGCAAAACAATTTAGCATAAAAATGTACTTTTTTGGTCAATGGGGTAGGGTGAGTTGCATGGTCCAAAACGGGTGCTTCACCCCCCCCCCCCCTTTCAACACTACTCTTAACTCCCTAACTAACACAGCTCAACTAGTACAAAATCGGGAAACCTCTATGATATTGTCCCCCCCCCCCCCCTCCCCGGACAGCCAGGTCTGGTTACGCCGCTGTTCAATACATGTATATAGACTAATTAGGAAGAGTTCTGAAAATGATGTATGTATGCCCTAAAGCTTAGTCAAATTATTTTTTACCATTTGAATGTCCCGTTCCGTGTTTGGACTGAGAGCAGGGGTTCACAAGTCTTTAGGGCCAAAGACCTTTTACTTGAGAATTTCAACATTTTCAACAACGGTTGTAACGAAAGTCATATTACACAGATTATCTTATAACATGCCTTGTGGGTCCGGAAGTATTTCATGGGAAGTGATAAATCGCACCCCTCTGGCAACCACTTCATATTAATGAGTTGATACGTCAATGTTTAAATATTCATATCATGTCTTACCGGTGAACAGCTCACAGCGACGTAAATAGAAACCAAGTCCGGAGTGTGACTCATGATGAACAGTGTATGGTAATTGTCAAATTGCTTTGATTTTGGAAGAATTTATCAAACTATAACAGCGCTTACTCAGATCAGGCATTCAAGTGTATTTGTAGTGACTGCTCTGGAACTACAACTATCCATACAGTGGCACAACAGACGTGTGGATTATCGTAAATAATCGTAATATAGCTTCTTCGGGAAGGAGTGTAAGTTTTGGTTTCGCCGAACGGCCCTTTGCCAGAGGGTCGGGAGTACTTTAGAAAAAGAATGGAGAAGAATTTGACCCAACTGAAAATTCCAAGTCACCGACAATGTACCCTAGATAGGATATCTCCATTGGCGTACGAGCTAGGGATTGGGGGCAAGGGGGCAATCTGCCCCTCTCCGTCCCCCCCCCTCCCCCTCCAAAAAAATCCACACATTCTAGAATGTGGCGGGAAATTGGAAAAATTAGGACAGGGATTTGCAAAAAAATGAACAACCACTGGAGTTTTATAAAATGGCATAGTCTTTTCCGAAAATTTCTTGACGTGCCCGCAATCTGAAAAAAAATCCCGTCATAAATCGCGGTACTAGAATTCATGAAAAGCAAAGATTCCAAAAATTTGCAACACATCCGGGCAGCGCAAAAGTATTATTCGTGAGCCTACTAGTTTTTACTTCACACTTTTTCACAACACAATACCCGAAATGGTAGAATATCCAAATTCTTTCAAGCTTTTATCGGAAAGCACAAAAGTAAATGATCATAATCAGGCCAGGGTAACATATTTCACAATAATCAAAGAGATATAAAATCGGGACACATTTGGGAAGCCTATCGCCTAAAATCTCAGGCTTACTTTAAACAGTATCAATTCTCCTAGCATTTTTACCACTTGCGTAGACAGGGGGCACAAGGGGACCATGCCCCCCCCCCCGTTCATGTCCGCAAAATAAAAAAATGAATGAAAAATAAATAAATAAATTACGAAAGTAAAGGGTACTTTAGTCGCCTTGGCCTAGGCTGACCCTATGCACTTCAAGGGTCATACTGTACAATTAGTATACATATTCCAGGGTTCGCTTCAGTCGCATTTCTGTTGATGTTCAACGGTGCACGCACGCTGAACGCGAACACCTTTTCAATAGACTCAATCAGTGTTACAACAAATGCCATCACGGCTGGGCGTCAAAAGAGTTGGTAAGGCGCGCTCACTGAGCTCTGTGCTATACACGAATCCGGACAGGAAATGATGGTCTGATTTCAGTCGGCCATAAGTGGGGTCCGTCAAATTTCGATTTCCTTGCTTACCTCTATCATTGATGGTTGTACACGAATTTGTATCTTAAATTCTCCAATTTCACTAAATACGAGGGTTTGAAATTCATGTAAACAATAAAAAAAGACGATTTTAGGCTGACGGACACCACGGACTAATGGCGGCCTACAGTCCCTAAAAACAAGCGCTAATCGGATTCGTCTATAGAGGCTTTTCACATGACGTCATAATACTCTCCGACGGCCATGTTGTAATACATGTAACTACGTAGTAAACCACAATGGACGCGCTTGCTCGTTGAATGTGTACACACCGTGCATACACAATGCACTCTGTGCATTGCGTTGGGCACAAAGCTACGTGTATTTGGCATGAATGTCCTCCAGCATGGCGGTTCCGTGACGTAATTGCAAAGCTCAGTGGGCGCGCTTACACTGTCGTCACGGCCACAATGGACGGTAGGTTTCAGTTTGTCTACTCTCTGCGGGCAACCGCGCAAGCCTTAACACGCGCAACACCAAATATACACCCATGTGTTCTTGCGAATGCTCTATGCCATCCATTGCCAATCAGTGACGTAAGCGTCAACACTGTAATAGCCTATAGCACTACAATCACCCAAAATCGATAGCTGATTGATCGATCGCCGAAACTAAACAATCAAATGTCACGTCGGCCCACAGTATACTGATGCATCATACCCTGTAAGCCAGCGGTCTGTCGGCGGCCTTTTGACCAACGGAGAGCCATCGGAGGTCCGCTGGCTTGACACTGTGAAAAGTGCATGATGGGTAGAGAGTCTTTGCTAATCCAATATCTCACGCCCGTCAGCGAACCATAGACCCTCACATTTTTCCGACGATGGGCCGACAATGGACCGTCAAAGGACCGATCAAATATTCCTGGCTAGCTGGGATAATTAGTTAGGCTACATACGGTACAATGTTCAAAATACAATTACCGTTAAGCATTCGAGTGGTGATCTAGTAAAAGAAATATGATATTAAAAGAATCGAATGAAATTTCTTAACTTCAGGGAAAATATCATATCAATATCAATAGGGAAAAATTCCGCTACAAATAGTAAAATAGGGCTGTTTTACTGATCAATGTCCGGGCAGTGTAAAATTTGTGAAAAACCACAGTCATTCAACATTTGCTTAAGTTGCCGTTGAGGGAAATCTTACTTTCTTCTTTTCTAGACAGTGATTACATACAATCTGTTGCCTTTTAGCAGTCACTTAATACATAATGAAAAATTGAAAATAGTGAAATACACTGCCAACTAGTAATGATCAAGGGCAATATATACTGAGTATATCTTTAGGGGACATGATGGAAAAGGTGAGTCATTGACCAAGGGTCTTTTCCTGGATAACCTTGAAACTTTAGGGAGAAATGATGACACCATAAAGAAACATCTCAAGCATTCTGCAAGAAATACCAGATATACCTCACCAGACACCCAGAATGACATCTTGAGTTTTAGCAGAACTTAAGTTTCAAGTGAAATTTTTTGCATACGGAAACTCAAAGAGCGACTGCTTAGAGCCCTCTATAAGCCTGGGAAATGCCTTTTTCGACTGTCTGAGAGGTCCCATTTTTCAACTTTTTCTGTACGCTTTACGCCAACCAATGGTGGCGATCAGCTTAGTCTCTTCTGGCTGAATTTTAGTTTGAAGTGAACGTTTATCTGCAATTGAAAACTAAAAAATATTGACAGCTTGGATCTCCTTCATTAGCCTGGGAAATGTCATTTCCGACTATCTGAGAGGTACGAATTTCCAAATTTTCTAGACGCTCCGCGCCAACTAGCGGCGGCGCTCCGCTTAGATTGTCTTTGGGGCAGAATTACATTTTTCGGGCAAAAAATCTTCTCTAGTCCAGCGGAGTGGTGAACTGAGCTGATCAGTATCTCAAAAGCGTGTTTGAATCTGAGAAAAAAACACAAATTTTTCTCACCAGAATGAAAGACAATTGAACCTGACAAATGCCATTTCCAGCCATCTGGGAGCAGTTAAAATCAAATATTTTCTTGCAGGACGCGACAATGTGTACAAATGGCTCTCTTAAGTATTGATAGGGTTTGCCTCAATGCCAGTTACTTCAGCTAGTCAGCAGAAAGAGCACTTTTGAAATATGGGGATTATTAAATCTAAGCTCCGCTCCACTATGGCACAAACACGGTTCATACCCTCATGCTTCTTTCTGTTGAACGGGAGGTGGTAAGCACCATGGATACTGACGAGGTTCTGATTTTTTTTTTTTTTTTTTTTTTGTGAAAAAACACATAGACGTCTCGACTTTGGATTTTAAGATCAGCCCATATTTATCCAGCTAAGACTTATAATGGGAGGGCTGGAGGACTCCAGTCTGGACTCGAGGTCGAGTCCGGACTTAAGTCCCCTTTTTTTGGACTCGAACTTGGACTTGGACTCGAGGTCTCTGGACTTGGACTTGGACTGGGACTCGGGCTCTCTGGACTTGGACTTTGGCTTGGACTCGAAGTCGAGTCCTTCAAGTCCGGCAGCCATTTTCTCTGATTCTTTCTTTATAATTTCATGATCGATCCAACAAAAACCCCAGCACTCAACATATACTTGGCCTTTATTTTCCTTAATATAGGATACAGGACTATATTGGCCTGCATGTCTTGATGTAACTTGATCATTTTCAAGTGTCACATGCCAGGTGTTGACATGATTAGCATGAAGTTTGTTTCTTGCATAATATTATGTAAAAAGTGTTTAATAACGTAAAACAGCTGCAACATGGTACTCTTCTCTCAGTACCATATGCTCTAGGGAAGAACCCTAAAATTTTCCTTGCCCCTCAAAAATTAGACAAATGCCATTAAAATGCTAGGGAAGGCATATGGGACTCCTAAAAATAGTTAATTACCCTTCCAATTATAGGTACATATAACAGCTCAACCCCCCTCCAAAACTGTTCCTATATGCCAAATCCTTTTGCCGTCTTCGTACACTTAATTTCAATTATTTTACTTAGAATATTTTTGCAATTTAGTAAATTGATTTCTTTTCTTTTGTCCATATAAATGTAGACAATTCCCTGAACTTTTTGCTGTGATTGGACTTGACATCCATCTAATTAGGGGTTCATTGTCAATGTACTGTAGATTTGTGCAATAAACTTGAAGCAAGGGATGTTAGTTTATTAAATCCAGGGTTGTGCTTGAGTAACCTGTACCTTTCTATTTTCCTGCATAATTTGAAGTCAATAAACAGTTTGTTTTTAAAAACAAAGCAGTCAGATTTGTTGGGTCCACTCAAGTACTGGATGATTCAAGGAAAACACACAGTACAGGCCACAAGCTGGTGTGGTGTATAGCCTTATGTGTGGTAAAGGTATGAATACCTTGAAACTTGAACTTAACTTCTCTTTGTTACTGTATTGTATATACAGTACTGTACAATACATGCCAATTGATTTTTTCATACACTCTGCCCACTATAATTTGCAACAATGAACATATGGTCTGTCTGTGCCTCGCGCCTTGCAGCATTGTCAGTAAATCTTCTGAAATCCTTTTCCTTGTTGTTATGGACTCCAAAAATGGGCCTCTATAATTTTTGCAACCTGTTTTTTTTTCTTCATACAAATTTTACAAAAAGTTTGCACGGTTTTCACTGCTGCTCATCTAACTGCTACTTCTACAAAGGCAATTACAAGGTTACTTACTTTGGGATACTGTAAGATAGGTCTATAAATAACCTGCCAATTGGCTTCTGTTGAATCTTCATATGAAGTTTGCAATACTTACAATACGTAAGTCAGGTAAATACACAACAATAAAGCTTAAATTTTACAACATAGAAGCGGAGCAGCCCCCCCCCCCCCAACTTGAAGTAGTGTATACTGTCCTGTTTCATGAGATGGCTCTTTGGAGTCATATGTAACAATATATTTTGTACTCAAGTGTGAAATTTAGTAAGAGTAACTGCTTAGTTTACCTTGAGTATGCAATATGGAGCGGGTCCTAAAATATTATAAACGATGCTTTGAAGAGAAATAAGGGGATTATTGTGACATTTTAGCTGTTGCTTCAAAATAATTTTTGCAGCAACTGCTCTTGCCCTTTATTTCTGGAGCATTGTTTACCATAACAGCAGTGGCGTCACCAAGGGGGGGGGGGGAGGGAGCACGTTCCCTCCCCCCTGAAAAATCGTGTGCCCCCCGTGTGCCCCCCCCCCCAAATGAGATTTGAGATTTTTAAAAAACGATATGCCTTCTTTAGTCAGAGTGTGACTATGAAAATATTTAAGATTGGATTCTTCTTTTGACGAGAAAAGGCAGTAATTTTCATACTTTTCAACTAAAAATATCGCAAAAACACCTGGAAAATGCCATTTCCGGCTGTCTGAGGGGTTGCGTTTTTCAAAAATTTCTGCACACTTCCAACTTCGCTAACTGAAGGTGGCGCATAGCTCATGTAACCGTTCAAGCAGGATTATGTAGGCGTCCATTTTTTCCTTAAGACGATCACATCTAACTGCTTTCTCTTTCTCTTTCGAGTTCAGCTCTCCTTCTTCTAAATATCCGCTCTTGAAAGTTGTTTCACTAGTTTTCTTACCAATAAATTCTTAATTGAAGTTGCACTGGAAGTTTTTTTTTTTGAGACCAGTGTAAAGACAACAGAATAACCGTAAATAACGACCTGAATACCTAACAAACCCCTTAAAACCCAGGAGCTTTCCGGGGCTTCGCCCCCTGGACCCCCACCAGGGGCCCTAAGGCGGGCCCCTGGATCCCACCCGCTGAACTTCGGGCTTCGCGCTCGGTGGCGCCTACGGCGCCATGTGTGGAGTTTAACAGTGCCCCCCAGCAATATTGCTGTGCCACCCCAGTGCCCCCCCGAATCAAAAGTCTGGTGACGCCACTGCATAACAGTAACTGTCTAACTAACTAACAAACTAACTAGACAGGCCATATAATTAAAGCCCAGCTAATGCCTCTGTTATTTAAAAACATTTGATGTGCCCTCCCAAAATTGGTTTCAGGTTGCTTTCAGCACTGAGTGCATTCCCACTATTGGGAACCCTTCATGCAATTCCTGCATAATCACCACTAGCCTTTATATTGTACTATATTCTCAAACAGCTTGGCCAGTTAGGTTACAAATTTAAAACCAGACTGTATTTTCACAGTGTTTCTCTATAGCCAACCTGTAGTTCCAGGACAACTTAATAAATCCATTACCCCAACAAAAAGACTTTGGCTCACCTCCAAAATTCCTGAGTATATTTGAGCAAATGTTCCCATCAGGACCCCATGCACTGCTGTAAACATCCCCAGGCTGGGGCATTTCTCCCAGACAATTGGCTGATTTTAAGTGAAAATATGAGCTACTGTTAACTTAGTATGTAAGAGAGGCACAATTTTCATTAAGTGGACTAAGTGGACTCAGCTGCATGGGCTCCGGTTCGATTTCAGGTCCAGTTGCAGTCCATTCCGGGCCAGTTCCAATTTCAGGACCATTCCAGGACAATTCCAAGTACAGGAAAAACCAGATTGAATCAGGAATTGAGTCGAAGTTTGTCCCTGTTCTAACAGCTATATAGCCCCCATAGGCCTAGATCTTTACCAGAAAATACTATTGTTGTTGTACTACTTTTGGACTTGGACTTGGGCTCCAGAACAATGGACTCGGACTTGGACTTGGACTTGAGCCCCTTGGACTTGGACTCGGACTTGAGCTTTTGGACTTGGACATGGACTTGACTACAGTCCTGTAATGGACAGTGTACATTTTGTTGGTTAACATCGATTGTAACTAGTATGTTTATTCTTTTTCTCAAGTCACAGTCATGACTGAAATTTTTCAATTCCATATTTCTCAATTTGATCCTACTGTGTGTGTAGAAAATGTTCCCTTTGATAAATGTTTATCAGCAGTTGACCATCATACCCACTTATCGGCCTAAATTTATCAAATTTACCCTCAAACAAACCCTCGTCACCTTATTCCCCAGCCACAAAGACGACGGTTAAGAATCGAGACTATTTTTCGACTTTGTCCCATCCCCACACCAAGAACCTTGTTACGTCTCTGTAGCTTATTTGGAAACTTTCTGATCTTTCTGCAATTAACTAATTTTTTTATTGAAGTGAACATTTTATTGAAAAGATAGTTCAAATTAACGGCTACGTAAACTCTACTTACAAGCCTGGGAAATGCCATTTCTGGCTGTCTGAGGGGTCGCGATATTTCAAAATTTTCTGTACGCTCCGCGCCAACTGATGGTGGCGCTCCGCTTAGATAGTCTTTCGGTATGTTTGCCCCCCCCCCCCCCCCGTTCAATAATTCATCCCCATCCAGACACTATATCAGTTTATTGCTTCAAGAGGAGTAGGCCTTTAGAAACTTGCTCAATATGTATAATCAAAACACTCTCAGTCAAGTTCACGTTGTGTGATATAATTAGGTTTGGTATTCTACATTGTTTGAGTTAGCATGTAAATCAAAGAGCTGAGCCAATTGAGAGTTTTTTAATAAGAGGACTGGTCCTTTAAAGAAACTATCACTCGATCCTCTGCAGACTGTTTCAAATCTTGTGCAACATAATGCCCAAAATGGCCGATTACTTTAATTATTTCAAATCTTTTCTGGAACTTACAGAAAACACTGTGATGAAAGTAAAAGTTTTATGGAAAATGAAAATGCTAACAACTTAGCCTGATTTGCCAACATATTTGTCAGTAGCTTGTGACAACAAGGTTTTCCTCAGCCCCAAAAGAAGTCTTTCCTAAACTGTTCAAATGGTAAAGTGTTCTGGCGAAGATTGGGAAAATGTTGGAACTTTTTGCCAAATTTATTCAATGGACAGACGTGAGGTTGTTCGGGCAGAGTGCCCAATAGTCAAATAGTTTGCCGTCCATCGTGTTGCCATCTATCCTGAGACAAATACGGGCAGTGGTTTTAAAGAAAATCAGGTAATTCGGGTCATAACGACAGTGTCAGAATGTCTTCCCATTAGCCTGGAATTCATTTAAACCCATCTCGTAACAAAAATTTTCCCCCGCTACGCACACTTTGCTCCACGGTTACAGACTTTCAGATCAGGGATGCGTCCCTGTTTATAGTCGGCTATGTTGATTGAATGAAAGTATATAGTTTTGGCCAAAAACCTATTATGTAGTCTGTGTTACCGAACTACATATTAAATTTTGCTGATGTTTGGAAGATCCTTTACTCAGACGCATCATTATATTGTGCAGAAAATAAGTGTCTCAATGATAAGTTCATGGAAATTCAAAGGGATTATCCCAGAAATTCATTGCCTTGGTTTTTAACCCCGAGTATATTCCCGAGTTTTTTTTTTTAGGAGAAGGCAAAGTTCTTAACTGCTGAATGATCTTTGATTATCATCGCAGCCAAAAGGCGCAGAGTAGCTGACATTTTTAAACATACACAGAGAGTTTGCTGGTTGACATATTATGGACTTGCATGCCACTCAGGATAATTTTGTGAATTTTGTAATGGGGTTTCCATCTGCACAAGGACGAGCTGAACTTAAGTTGTTTTTGGAAGCAACAAGATAGTTGGAAAATTTCAATTTTCTGGCATCAGAACAATGGAAACGTTGTTCCATTTCATTAACTGAGCCAAATATTTCATGCACATTTCTGGAGCTAAATCACAAATTTTCCAACTGTTTCGTTCCAGGCATGTTTCGAAAAACCGGCACTTGTGGCTCAGCTAAGGGTTGCTGGATCTTTCGACTGGATAGACAGATAGAGCTGCTTCCCAACCCTTCTTGTCTTGTATATGTCCTTTAACGCTGTCGTAACCTCCTTTACTGTGTTCTTGAAAAAATCGGCATTCTTCACATTCCAAGTTGAACCAATATGCTTTACTTTATTAGCATTACATGTTAACAGTATAGGCGTTTCCAGGCAAAGCTAGGGGAACGCTCAAAGTAAGTTCGCGTGCATCGCCACTTTGGGTTTCATGTCAGGAATTGCCAGAGGGGGGAGGTCAGTTGTGGTGGAATGGATAAATATGGGGGGAGGGGGAACGCTAAATGCTACCAGGACTAAGCGGAGCGTCATCACCATAAGCGGGTAAACACAGGCATAGGCCCACAGCTGGAGCATTTCAGTTTGGGGAGAAAATCCTCTGCCACGAAATCCAATAGTGCCCAAAAGGCTATCTATAAGCTATAAGCGGAGCGCCACCATCTTTGGCTCGGTCATTCAGATAATTTTGGAAATCGCAACCCCTCAGCGAGGTCACGGTGAAATAACATTCGCCAAGCTTGTAAGCAGAATCTAAGCAGTCGTGTTTTGTTATCCTGTCCAAAAATTAACCGGTGGCCGCACCATCGGTTGGAGGGGGTATAAAGAATTTTTTTTGAAAATTCGCACCCTCCTTCCCCCGACAGCCGGAAATGGCATTACCCAGATTTTTTAGCAAATTTCACAGGTTAGGAGTCAACTTATTTTGAAACCACAGCTAAATATCTCAGTTTTCTCCTTATTTCTCTTCAAAATATCTTTTATCTTATTTTGACTGAATAAGTATTTCATATTTAAGGTAAAGCAAGCAGTAAATTTCGCATTTGAAGAGAAAATGTCTCAACAGCCAATCATGAAACAGGAAAGTATATTACCTCACTTCAAGTTGGGGTGGCTGCTCTTGTCCTTTAAGCCGTCGTTATTTTGAGCTTTCTTTTTGCAGTGAAACGTTAAAACCAATAAAAAGGATGCCTCATCGGCACGGCTAAGCTACCAAAGGCAGTCCACTGATAGGCCTATGGCTGGCGATTTTTGCAAACAGTGGGTACCACATGGTGTCACTATACTAGTTATACATAACCCTTCACCGGTGTCTCTCACCCTAATCAGAGTTCCTGGTTACCCGTCTTTCGTTGAAAATGTCTCCCTCCCAATATCTGATACGGATGAGTAAGATCACCGTCCTTGATCATGGGATTTGATGTCACTGGGCACAAAAGGCGTTTTTCATCCCACACAATTACATATTGTGCTGTAAATGACTTCTAGTAGTCTAGCCACAAGTTCATTGCCATGGATCTACGTATTTCTGAGAGCCACATGTCACAGGTAGCAAGAAGAGAAGAGCTGGTTTTATTTTGGCTGTATGGGTTTGTTGTCAAGTGGTGGGTCTAGGCTTGAAATCAGGGGAATTATTTTGGGGAAATCACCCAAATTATGACGTCACGAAATGTTGAAATTGTCAAAAGTCATGTATTTTGATCGGAAACGGTATTACGAGTTGCTTTCACCTAGACGTATCATTCTGAAGCAAAATAGTAACCAATAAAGCTTACCTTTATTAAAACAATTTGAAATGAGAAAAGGATCGGTTTTTGGACAAAGCTTTCCGACACCGGATATCTTCAGGGAAGCAACATGGGGGGTGCAGAAACAGAAAAAAAAAACGGATGAGAGTTCCAATTAATTTTCAAATTGGTTTATTAATTCGTTGATTGAGTTCCAAAAAGATCAAGTTTGACTCGGCCGGCAAAATAATTATTAAAATTTAATTATATACATGTTGATTGCATGCTTCTGCTTCGAGCTCTCTTGCACGAGTTCCAAAACAAAATAGTTGGAGCGGCAGTCCCTGAGCTTGCAAACCTCATGGGAGATCGGAACACATGTAGTCCCCTGATTGGTTACAAGTTGTGACGCACCAAATTAAATCAATATTAATGAATGTACTGATCTAAAAGACTAACGAGGAGGCTGTAGAGGGTGAAATTGGCCACACCTTGAAAATACGGGATACGGCGTACACGTTGAGCTAGAACGAAGTAGACGCCCACGTTTACCGGTAACACGTGACCGGAAACAGTAAGAGCCCTGCGAATCTAGGACAAAAGGAAGGGAGAATTGCTCGTAAACAACAACTGGCGTCTATGTTAAAGGCTAGGGAAGGTGCACCATACTACATGACAATAAGCACTTAATTACAACACCATGACAAAATGATGCAGCCATTTTTCTCTTGTGTACTATCCGTGTAAGTTACTATGGTATTTTCCTATGCGCAAGTAAAGATTTTTGAAAGCTTGAATAATGTGATGACCAAAGGGGAGTCCAGTTATTTCTCGGTCTTTGCATTTGCTCTCGGCATTTCATTTGAATTTTAACTTTTCTCACGTGCTCATGTTTGTTAGAAATTAAAAGACCGTGCCCCGCCCGATCCGACGTGTAATGCTTTTTTCGATTTATTCTACGGGAACTTTGTTTTCCAGGAGGTTACAACTTTGCACGGTATTGTATAGCTGTGCATGCATGCAGTAACACCCTTGATATCTTCTGTAAGTGCTTCGACAGGAGATATTTTGTGGGTTCAAAGTTGTTTACAAGGGGAACACATAACGTTTCAAACAACGTCACAAGTATGTTTATCAACTCTGCAGTTCGTCCAATACTGTTTTTCACAAATTCCCTAGAACAGATTCCAATAATTCGCAAGATCAAGCTCTTACTAGCGTGTTACGTTGCGCAACACGCGAAAATATTCACAAGATCATCGGGAACTTTTCAAACGCTCTTATGCTACCTCGTATATGAATATTGAGTTCCTTGTGACGTTAGTGTGTCGTCTGTGTCATTAATATGAAGTGGTTGCCAGAGGGGTGCGATTTATAGCTTCCCGTATTTCATTGTCTAGACGTACAGAAAGGCATACAACAGGGCCGGCATTTTTTTCTTTTCTTTGAGGGGGCTCCCAGGGAAGTCATGTCATGTATTTCAAAAGCAGACGACAATGAGCGTCCTGGGTGGTGAAGTCGACAGAATTTTATTAAACTGCAAAGTTCAATTGAGGTCCTTATTCCCTAAATCCACATTTAGCATATAGGCTATGTGGTGCACCGATATAGTACATCTATCTGTTCGCTTCCTCTTACTAGGCTATGTCTTCTAGATGAAAACCTAAGGACGATGGCGTTATGAATTTCATTTTTACCGATGAAATCTGTCAAAAAGAATTTAATCAAATAGACCACAAAACAATCGATTTCCGTGTTGAGTTTTGTCTGTTATGCATATTGCCAAGCTCGCAGCCAAGGGGTGAAAACGTGGGCCAAAAACCGATAGAAGAGATTACAACTACCTTCGAGGCAAAAAAGTCCACGTCATAAGTTGAGTATCCGGAGACCTGAAAAGACAGATTTTTATTCCAATGAGGAGGCGGACATTTTCCCACTAGGCCCCTTCCCATGTCACACTTCAAAGACGTCTTCTATGACACAATTCTGGCATGACGCCACCGAAGACTGATCTTCCTGTGTAAGTTTGCCTTCCAAATATTTGTTAGCATCCATCAATGACGATGATATAGACATGAGTGAAACAGTAAAAAGAAAGGCTTTGCAACGAAAAATAGAGGGCCAAAACATTTCAGATATTAAACTAAAATCCTCATGACAACTTGACGAACGGATTTATTGTTTAGTGGTCCCTTCTGGGCAATATTCTACTCAGTTCACGCAACAGTAACCTGTATGTTGTTTATCAATAAACTCATGCTTTTAGATATGAGGGGTATATTTACTAGGTTTTCCCTTTGCTAATAATACGTGTTTCCTAATGAGGTGAAACAAAAACATCGACGAGTCATGAAGTGTCTAATTATTGGATTCATCCCTGCTCGCTCCAATGTATCTTCTCTTCAAATTCATGAATGAAAATTTGGAGCAACTCCTGAAAATGCTTTCAATCGCTTCTTCTCAGAACCATGTGAACGAGTTTTAACAAACATGATTTTACAAACATAGCGACTCTTCCTCTGAATGATAAACGGAACTTATACGTGTTAAATAGATTATCCATGGTCTACTCACCAACACTTTACCATGTTCTATTTACACCTCCGTGCTCAAATTTTAAAATCGGGCCATCAAAAATAAGCTATTTATAGTTTTGATGCCCTTTAAGCTAGATGGGCCATTGTTTCCAAAACTGAGGGCTTTCTGCTTTTAATTTTTATCAAGTGAAAATAGGATGAAACTTAAAATTAAGAAAAGCGAAGAAATGAGTTCACTCTGGTTTCCTTAAAGGTTTAACTACTGGCATGGGATCTAGTTATATTACAAATTCGTTCTGAATAAAATCAGGAATGGCACGATCAGTACTCTCAATTTGTTATCCTAGTCTTTTGAATTACCATATTCAACGAGTGCCCTCTATACTACGTGAGTCTCCAATGTGCGAGTCAATGTTCACTGTCTGGGCCCCGGAATCGAAGAAAAGAGGTGAGACGCCACCGATTTTTTGCCTTCCCTAGCTTTCAGACTAAGTTTCTTGATTAGATCTATATATAGACAATTTTAATTTACAGAACATACGCACCAGTAGGCACGATGGTCGCAGTTCACTCTCAGCTTTGGTCGAATATAGCAAACGCTGCTTGGGTAACCCCCTGGCAGGGTAGCACAATCCATGAATCACTCCCAACCTTGCGATAAGATGAACTCCAATACAATCTTCCTGCGAAACACAAAGTGCAGATGACCACACCTTTTCAGTGATTTCATTCATTCAATGAATGGGAGTAAGTTAGAGTTGGCGCCACATACTAAGCAATCATACTGGCTGTATTTAGACAGCTTACAGTTTGGCGCTATGGATAATTACACGATATACTGTCATCAAGTATTAAATCCTAATTTCCTTGCGAAATTTGTAAGTGATAATTATGAGCTTTAACAGACACTCTCAGCACCGATGCTCGCATTTGTGCAATTTCTACCACTTCCATTTTTCCCGGGGAAATCATCCGCGTAAGACATAGGAGATCATTAAAAAATTCGCTAGTTGCTTTTTCGTGATATAAGGCTTCCGTGCATGATAGGTCAGTGTAGATTTGATACTCTTATAGTACACTGGGACCGTTCTCAGCGGACAAATACTGAAGGGAAAGAAAAAATTTACAGGGTGGCAAAAAATTTTCAGGCGGGGTCAAATGTGCAAAGATTTATTAAGTCAATGGAAAAATTTAAACTCTCTTAGAGCAGGAAGTTACTACTCCCAGCTTAGAGGGCAAGTTTAAAAGGGTTGGCTACGGACCTGCTCCACCCGTAGGCCCTATTGATGTTTGTATCCTGTAGCAGTACCTGTTCATATTTTATATATGTTGAAAATAACTAACCCCTCATTATCGGAGGTTTCTCGCAGTCGGTTAGTTAGATGAGGTCTTTAAGTCTCAATTTTTAACCAATCATGGTTAAGTCGGCAGGGTCACTGCCTTTGTCCAGTTGTGACTCACTAGCTTGTTTTCTCTACTCAATTGCTTTTGCTGAGCACCAAACGCAATAGCAGTAGGTTCCATGTTTTAAATTCTTTGGTACGACCCGGCCATGAGTCGAACTTCTGACCTCTTTGTTGCAAATCGGGGAGAGATATCTTGCAAGTCCTCATTTTCCTTGTGTAAACTGCAAAAGGGCAGACTGGCTAGCCGCACTGAAAAGCCTTACAACTAGTTAAACATATGGCAAAGTATTAACTATCTTAACCCTGTAAAGGGACTCCTAAAGTTTATTTTTATCTTAAGACGAGACAGGGCTAGATTGGATTTGATGGTCATATACCCACGGTTCTTTATACAAGTACCGTTGCAGTTTCATGGTAAGTTACCAATTAAAATCCTTAATAGTAATGCACTTATCAATTGCAAAACTCATCCTTTGACTCAAAGACAAAGTCAATGATCGTGAGGAGCGCCAAACTGTCATAAACATTTTTACGCCTTGACGCATATCTCCGTCAAGCAAATGACCCAACATTTTATATACTTAAAGTAAGTTTCATTTAAAACATGATGCACCTATACTGCACTATAGGATTGCTTTCCCCCAACATTTGTAATTTTGACACAACCTTGGACTAACATGACGCACAATTGACTCACCATTTTCAGACGGTGAGACTAAGAGGGCGCCTCTTCCAATTGATAAGTGCTTAATCATCCTCGGTTCATTATCCCACTGCATCTTTCCTTCATATACTTAGGTTAGGAACAGTCATTGGCTTATTGGAGGTTCTGAACGACGTCACAGCTGGTATAGAGACCACCATGTGACAAGCCTCCAAACGTAAGTGCCGGGGTTGCCCTGCGAAATAGAGCAGATAAAGTCCACATGAAAATCTCATCTGATGAACTGTCTGTTTGGGATGTTATTATGTGAGGTCTTGGAAATTGACTATTTTTTTAAACAGTGGTTATTTTAATAGTCAGATAATAGTCTCTAGGCGTAAAATTCAAAATGTAATGAAGTCGTTATTCAGTTATCAAGCATTGCTGTGCTAGAATAAGCCATTTCGGTAATTGGTGATTCCTTCGGTGGCTATGCACTTGTGGACATCCTCCACATCATCGGGATAAACAAACCAATCCCACACCTACAACACGTATTCCGAAATGAGTTGCCATGAAAATTTAGTGAAATCATTCTTTCTCAATCCATTCATAACATAAAGAGGGACCTCAAGTGTGGTTAAGTGCATTAAATTGTCTAAATGGTCTCTTTGGTGTAAAAATTTGCATGTCATTCTGTCATAAAGTAACACTGTGCCCCCTATTTTCGTTTGACTCGGCTAAACACTTGTTGCATGCACGTACTAACGAAAACAAGGGAACATTGCACGCTATGTGCTGAGATCGGTATGTACATCCTATGCTGTGCCCCCACAATTCCATGCCACAACGAATTACCGAAGTAGCTTATTGCTATCGTGTAGTAGGCCTATATACAATCCTAAATAAACGGGGTGATAGGTACATTTGTGTAGCAAGTTACCGCTTGTCAGTGCTGCCAAGTTTTCTTTTTTTCTTTTTTTTTCCTTTTTCTTTGCTAAAATCAAGTGAAATGAAACCGTAGGAAGTTCACATCACTGGCAGGTCAAAAGGGGAATCGGTTTCCGGGATTTCCATCTGACCTGCTGATTGAAAAAAAGAGGACAACGATAATCCTAACAGTTAATTCACTAAAGCATAATACGGGACGCCTCAAACACTGAAATCCCAATGTCTTTGTTACTCGCTTCCTTTCTTCTTGGATTTCCGACTGTGCGCAGGGACAGTTCCGGAGTCAACTACAACTTGATTTTGAACAATGAGGCAATGAGGTCTAGCAGTTTTGTAACTGGTAAAAGTATCACCAGTCCGCTAATATTTTTTTCCAGGGCAGGAATGGTCTAATCGGCTTTTCAGGATTTTTGTTCTCAAAAATCATGTTAAGATTGATGTTCGGGTTCGCTTTACGTTTAAGAGGGACATTTGAGCTGTTCTTCCATTATCCGAATCCTGATGTCCATTAAAAAAAAAAAAAAAAAACGAAAAACGGCGACGGAAGGCTGTCATTCTGGATTTAGGGGGCGGTGTGGTCTATTTCCAAGGATTTGACATGATTTGACCATCCCCACACTGGGTATATTTTCCAGTTGTAGCCAGCCTGGGGGATTTCGGAGTAGCAGCCGCTTTATATTACATCCCAGGGAGATGCAACATCAATTACGTTCATGAAAATACCGTGAAGCAATTATTTCATAAGACTCCGGACGTTCGTGCATCTCAGCCTGAGGAGAACGCATTATAAGTACCAATCAGTTTGACTTCTGATTTGCGGGACGTGTAGGAATTGATCATGAGGAGTTCAGTCGAAGTTGCATCTCCTTACAAAAACTGTAAAAACGATAGTTCCAATAATTATTCATTTGACAAGGAAATAGGAAAAGGAGGCTACATGACCCAGGGGATACATCTCCCAGTTACAATGATGTGGTGTGACGGAGGTGCTTCCCAGGCTCTAAATGCGATAATGAAAAAGCGATTTGTTCCTCCGTAGAATGTGTCAAACCTTGCGGTATTTCGTTTTGTTTCGTTTCGTTTATATCCATGTTTATAACACTTTAGCAAATTGCATAGTCTGATCGTAATTACAACAGAAAATTGTGGAAGATCTGAAAAAGCAAAGCTAATACAGTGCAGATTGCAGATCTACCAGAAAAGGAAAAATAAGATTATGCACCGTATATACAAAAAGAGCAGATAGGAAGAAGTTAAGAAGAAAGAAGAACAAACAGACAAAAATGTCAGAGAAAATAGGAGGAGAGAATTGAAGGCACATTAGGATACACATAAATATCAAAGGGAGAGTATAACTGGCCTTAGTCTATTTATCAAGTAATAAGGTCTCCGTATGTCATATTTAGCCTTATGAATTGGCAAATATTACACCCATCACCTCTAAATTTTCAACCACTTTAAAGGCCCAGTTCTCTAACCCCAAACAGTACCAAATTTCCTAACCTTCTTACTTAAGCCCCATCCACAATTGTCTGAAGTTCATCCTCATCCAGACACAATATCAGTTTATTGCTTCAAGGTGAGTAAAGAAAAACTCAATTTATATAATCAAAACACTCTCATGCTGTGTAGCAAATAATCTTTGGTACTCTGTTGTTTGAATTACAGCTGTCAATCAAAGAGGTGAGCCAATAGAGAATTTCGGTACCCCCTTACCAAAACTGTAGTTTGGGGTGAGAGGTTTTGCCCTTTGAGAAAACATCATTTGTTCGATTTGTCAAACATTTGCATTATTTTGCTTATACATATTTTCCCAACCGTTCCTCTTCAAATCGCTAGTAAAGAGCTTTAGATATTCAAACATTTCTCACAAGACCCTTGCTTTTCCCTTTGGTCTGCAACGTAAGCCAGAAACAGGCAGTAAGCCTTGGACGGAGCATATTAGATGAAAAAGTCCTTTGAAGTTTACAAATCGTGATTAATTCAAACTGTTCCCCTGTAATCCTCTGCTTTTTAACATCGGCGAGAAGAGAGACTGTTTGCTTAAGCTAGCAGAACATTTGATTTTCCCATCTTTTGCTTATGTTTGGGGGACTACTAAATGTCTGATTTGCCGGGTAATGTGGAAAATAGAATTCTAAGCAACTGTCTACCTAATGTCCCTTATATTTGCTTAAGTAGGGTATCGAAGTGAGAAGTAATGACTTCTCAAATATTCCTAAAATTTTCCAACTTAGCGGGCTTTCCTGTTCTACTAGACGTCCAGCTCATGAGACATGCTAAAAAAATTTTAGTAGCCAGGTTCTTTTAAATATTTCAGGATATATGTCGCAAATTTGCATCTAGAGTCCCCCCCCCCCATTAGACCTACTATCCCCTCGATTGAGAACCCTCCTCTCAGGTATCGGTCCGAAACAATTTTTAGTCCCAGTCCCGAAAGCTTCGAGGCGCAATTCCTTAGAGTGTATCGTTTGGTTTCGTCCTTCCCTTTTCGGTAAAAAAAATGAGTGAGCTATGACTTTAGAATTGCTATTTACGTACACAAGCAAAGACACTATTTCTCGAAGTTTGGCATGTAACAAAATAAGTCATTGAGTAAAGCTACTCCTGTTAAAATATTTCCTTTAAGGCATGAACTAAGCCTTTTTATGAAGTGTCGAAATTTTAAAAAAGAAAAATTCTTTAATGTTTGAAGGGTCGAATGCCAGTTTCAAATACCTCCTACGCACTCTGTTGGACTCTGACACCTTTTCTTAGCGTGTCCACCGTTGCGTGAATAATCGTGTGCACTACTGTTTATAATGCCAACACGTCTCACACCCACGTCATATTATACATTTACTCGTCTACACTCTAGCACAGAGTACTAAGTACACTTGGCCTTCCTTCACAAGTTCGAAAAAGTAGATCAACTCATGGTTATTATAGCTCATATCTCGGAGGATTCGGGCACGGGTCTTAAAAGAGCATTTCAAATTGGTTCGAAGGAGCAAGGGGGTCCTTGTTGATTGTACAAACCGGTCGGCTCCTGGAATAAGCGATTAAATTAACAGAACAGAGACCGCTTAATACATAACCTAGAGTATTTTATGTATGTTTCATAGTGGCCATAATCCTCTAATATTTCCCCGCTAAACACTTGCGGCGAGAAAAATCTAGAAGAACATATCTGACAGCATAGTTCGAGCATGTGGTTGAGGGTGTGTCGTTTCGCACTAGTTATCACGTGATAGACACAGTTTTGGTCTTGCTGGCGGATTAGGGAGTACTTTGATTGATCACATTTTCGCCTCACATTGAATTTGATAGTGTGCGACTTTTTAGTCGAATCTCTCTGTTAGGGGAAAAGGTGACAAACTCGCGTAACAGAAAAATATGAAATAAAACTGCGTGGAATAAGATATGCATATATAATTCTTTTCCATGGACACTTTTTGATAGAAGCTGAAGAAGATTAGTTTGGTAGACGTGGTTTCGGTGGCTCAGTTCTTAATGAGCCTCATTGGTTAAGTCAGGTGAGCCAAGACCACTTTTTCCATGTTGAGGCCAGCAGAAGTTTCCATTTTTAAGGTCATCGATATGACTAGGTCACGTGGAGTTCCACTCCAAACCTGGCGACTGAAAATCCGACTCTCCTATCACCATGCACTTTGCCATGCATTCGATCGGTAGCTGAAGTTGGATGGGAATTCCGGTATATGTGGCGGGAAAACCTGTCTCCTTTGGGAAATGCTGTCTTTTCTTACAGCGCCTCCACTTTTGAAAGTCGTTTGTCTTCTGACAAACTGCAATGTGTACCAACTTGGACCAGATACATAAAGTTTACGAAATCAGTGGACAAGTACATGTAAATTAAAGAACTCGCGATATTATACCGTACTAAACCGTGTGTGTGTGTGGAGGGGTTGGGGTTACTTTCTCCTCTTTTGGATATGACTTCCTGAATTGCATCTTGTTTATTGGTCCATGTCAGTCGATACAACTCAGTTTATTCTAATCACACCGATAAGGTGAATTTGGAATTTGTAGGAATTTTTTAGAAAGGGTAACAGATAAATCAATGTTCACTAACTGGCCAAATGTCATCATTTAGAAAGACCCCCAACTTTGCTTTACATAAACTGGGCCATGTGGCCACCTTGGACCTGACATTCCTGAAAACCATGACCCATCAATATTGCACAACAAAATTTTTAACAGCATTTTGAAGATGCATGGTATGGCCCATCGGGCCCACATGGCCACGCTCAAAATTCAAGATCACCATTTATAGATCGATCATTCACCAAGTTCGTTATAGCCTTTATAAAGTTAATCTGAGGAAAAGTTATACCTTTTGCTATACTTCAAAAAGTGGTCCCTTAAGTCCATCTAAGATCTGGACCCCCAAAATGCTGACAACACACGGAAACTACTTTTGAGGAACCATTATATTGTAAAAGAGAGTCTTCGTCAGTGTGTCTTTTTAGAATTTCGAAGAAAAAGCTATAGGCCTAGGGCCCATTTGGGCCTTGGACAGATTCTCCCAGAAAAACCACAAAAACATAATGAGCGGAAAAATAGGGACAACGATTCAGAAACATTTTAAAACGATACCTGAAAAGGGGCTAACCATTTTGTAATATTTCACAAAATGGACCCTGGGGTTATATCTTTTCGGGTTCTTGGGCCCAAGGTGTAGGTTAAGTCACAAGATAACACACTGAGTAACCTAATGACAATCCAAAACACTTGCATAAAAAAGAATTCGTAAGCAAGAGAAGCATTTTGCAAAAAAAATCATGAAATGGGCCTAAGGACCTTGGACCACAAATTCTGAAATGCTTCAATGGCGCACGGCCCAGGAATAATTGTGTTAAATTTTCAAGAAGTTAGTTAGATAGTTCGTGAAATGAGATTTAACGACACGCTAACACGAATGTCTTTTATAGTGTCAATCAACTCGATAAAAAGTTCAAAGTTGAAATTTATTTTCAAGTATAGTCTTCAAGTTAAAAGTTGGTTTCCCTTTAGTCACCTCTTAGTCTTACGACAGGCGGGAAATACCGTGTGCATATTCTATATCCACTAGCCCACAGGGGGCCAAACAAATCCATGAAGCATCTGTGAAGGATGTGGAATAAGTTAAAATAGTCTTAAAAAGTGGAAACATTGTAAATTGCACCCAAACTATTGCACTTACTGGCTGATAAAATCTTTCTCAACATTTTACTTCGGAGAAGGGGTAAGAAGGGTAAAAAGGGCAAAATCCAAAATGACCGCCTTTTATCCGATATGTTACCATAAGTCGGACGCTTAAGAGATTATGTTAATTGATTATCTTCCATTTATATGTATTTATATAGTTATATCAGCTAGTTACAGACTCAAGCTACCAACGTACTCAAGGCACACTAGGGTAGACAACTATAACTGCACTACCGCTACCCGCGAAATGTTAGACCAAAGGATTCATGAGGTGTGACGGATATACTACGGCACAACCGCTCCCTGAGGGGTCAAAATTGCCTGTCAGCACCCTTTTTAGATTTTTAACATCCTGTTCTCACGCGCCCCTGCAACACATTCTCCCCTCTCTGACCAAAGACCCTAGCTCCCTCACTGGGTTTGGGTTAGTTTAAAGGGAAAGGGGTAATTCAAGTGTTAGGGAAGGGTCATGGTTAGGTGCTATGGGTAGATAAGGTACGAGGGTAGGTTTGTCTAAACCTAATCCATAAACCTCGTCTCTTTACCAGTTGCGCCACTATAATGTCACTGTCAATGATTGGGAGGAAGAGAATATGGGAAAGGAAATGTTGGGTGGCAAAAGTCCTAGCGCGTAGAGCAAACCCAGCGCAAATAGTGCTCTGCTGCTGGTGTGGACAAGGAGCAAACCCCCAGTGGGTTTTACGGAGGCAAAGGGTTTTTAGGGCTTAGCATAAGCCTACATCTCTGGGTGAAAACTAAGTCTCAAAAGAGGGATATTATGTATTTTACTTTAAAGTCAGCTCCCAGATGACCTTACTTGGGCCCAAATGGGGGAAAGGGAAAAATCTGGAGGCGCAAATACCCCAGCATTCACCCCGTATCACTGTCATTCCTTAGTGTTATCTCACATTGTGATGCAACATTTCGGTATAATGGTGGTTTGATATCTACCAAAGGATCCTTTAGAGGGAATATTTACACGCTTCACATTTTGAACTGTAGTGAGTTAATGTACCAGCAGTTGATCATGAATGGTCAGTATGAGTCAGTATGAGGCACGTGCCCCTTCTCAACTTAAACCAAGTCGGTGAATGTAGCACATACTTTGGGGTCACTAGACCCAAAATCAATATCCGTAATTTCATGCAAACGACTGAATAGTCTTTTTTAAAGGTTGGTTCTTACGACCTAACTAGATCGATTTCAGCTGTCTTGCTCATAAAAAATGGGCAGCTTCGTCTGTAGCAGGCGGTCATTCACAGCGTAGGCTTACTATAAGTCCTTATAGGGCTTCAAGTTAGGTCGGCTTATCATCTAATCTAAGTCGTTAATTGCCACGGATTACAGTGTAAATCGATTAAAAAGGGAACCTTACAGATGTTTTGACCTTTTGTGAGCAGCTATGATAGTTTGTTAGAGGAGGGGGCGGCTACAGGCACGTAGCAAAGAAAGGGCTCCAACTCTCTTCAGTCCCTTCTTATGTCGCATCAAAAACCCATCCAATAATATAATCCTGGTTGCATGCCTGTTAAAAAATCGTTTTTTTTTAACAAATAAGATGCCAGACCGTTCTCACTTCCCAGAGAGATGCTCGTGGAGTACTTATGGGGTAGGCCCATCTTCGTCTTTTGAGTTAGATCGTGGCCGAAAACACCAAGACTAGGTAAACATGTCAAAGTCCTTTGTTTAATATGTTTGACTTTAACTAATTTTGTATGTTTTCTGTTTTGACGAGTTTTACCGACAGGGTTGGTATCGATTTTCTTCATGAAGTACTGAACAAGGAATTAGTCTGGTACAAGGCTATAAATTGTTGTTTGGTTATGTGAACCAGCCTCCCAAAATATTCAGACCAAGCAAGTTAAAAGTTATTAAATCGACCGCATAAAACCACGAATGATTACTTCGAGCCTTTCATAATATGTAAAGTTCACCGAGTGAGTGACGAAAACAATATATAGTAGCGCCGAATACCCTTTCACACTCTAAGTGTAGCAAATGGATGTAAGTGTAAAAAATGTCAGAAATTTCAGTGTTAATACGTTTTTTCATGAGAAGGATTCATCAGAGTGTCTGTTTCTGGCAAACTGCATATGGGTGTAAAAATGACAGGTCAAACGATTCCTAAATTATGTTATGGTCACTACAGACGATCGTCCACATAAGACACAAAATGGACACTACATTCATTACTCCAGTGCTTTTTGCCCCAGTATAAATGGAATTTTATCATTTTTAGAATGGTGACCGGCAATCAGCCGCCATCTTGGATATAGGGAAAGAAATGACACTAAAACTATGTATACCTTACTCTAGAGGACTCTGCCACATGAAAAATCGTCGATGTATAACTCAAGTACAAATTCGGGCCACTTATGTGAAATTTTATCAATTTCAAAATGGCTATAGGCGGAGAGCCGCCATCTTGGAAGAAGGGGAAGATACTAAAACTATGCCAAGCTCGCTCTAGTGGATTTTTCACATTAAAAATAGTCAAAATGGGCAAAATTCATCACTCCAGTATATTTTGAGCTAGTTATGTGTCATTTTTATCATTTTCAGAAGAGAGGCTGACAGCCATGTTGAATTTTCTTTTCAAACCATTTTTTCCCCTTGTCTGATTTTGACAGATTTTTTCCTGTTATTCAAGACATTCAAGGGATAGCAAACCTCTGATGGACCTTTGGTTGCAATTTTTTAAAGTAAAAACTTTAATTGACCCGTCTAATAGGCCTATTTCTCTCAAAAACTACCCATCGCGTAAGAAACTGATGGCTCACTCGTCATTTGCGAGACCAGAAGACGAAATCACTGTTTCCGATCATGCATTTTCAAAAATAGTACTCTTAAAGAACCCCCAAAAAGGTTAGCTGAACACTTTCAAAATAGGTCCTGAAAATTGTTTCAGTTTGTCTTATTGTTTTACACTATCCTAAGGTCATAAAAGGTGCAGAAGGAGTACGTCATGTTTAAGTTGCAACCAAGTTCTCGTGGACAAATAAGATCGTTTCTTGTGTCAATGCACACTAAAAACATTGGTAAGATTTAACCGATATCATGATCATGGATTAACCAACCTATCTCTGGTTTTTATAACCAGGGCATAGCCTACGGGTCAAAATTACTATTACGTGTTTGGTAAATTGATGAACTGTTTTAAAGTTTCTTCAAAATTAAAAATATTTGAGATGAATATCAACCAGTCTCCTAGGATAATTTAACCAGGAAATGGTTGGTTAGTCTATGACCAAAATACTGTTCGAATATAACCAGGGTGTTTTAGGGTGTGAGCGCTACAACTCCCTGCTGTCGTGAGTTCTGGCGGTAAAATACATAGTCTGTACATATGGCACACACAATGTCACTGAACAACCATGGTCACTGCATAAAATAGGAGAAAACGTGTTGCACTCTTACATCACGGCAACGTTTTATAAGCCGCGGTCACACTACAACGAATCCGGATCGAATTCCGATCAGATTCTTTCGGGATTTTGTGAAAATCTCCTACCTTTATGGTCGGAAAGAGCTAAAAATTTGTCAACCAGTGTAAATATAAGATTAGCATCTGACATGTATGAAAATAAAATGCGAACTGATTTTCTTTCGTGACGTAACACCGACATATATTTTCATCGGACAGCGTAGTCCGATTAAACCTGTCTATCAATATGAAGTCACGGAATAAATATTGATATAATTTTCAATATCCTGGGGTCAAACTCCTATATCTACACTGGTTGGCAAAATTTTGGCTCTTTTCGACCAGAAAAAGAGAAGATTTCAACAAAAACCCGATGAAATCGGATGCGAGCCTGATCCGAATTCGTTGCAGTGTGACCGCGGCTTTACTGTGAGTTAATTAAAGTATTGTGACCCACGGTGATTTTGCCAATCGCTCAAATTATTTCTCTATTCTATTTTTAAAAATCTTTATCCATTTCACTTTTTTTTTAAATTGTGATAACAAATAATTTAAGTGACTCATTGAGAATAAACTTCTAGTCTCAAGGGACAAAAAGAAGACATGAAGCAATTCGTGTGTGTAATTTATTCTAAATATTTAAATACATTCTAATTATTTGTGGTTTGGTAAATTTTCTGTCGAGTATATGTGGCTCACCTTCGTTATTTTACATGGGATATGGTAGAATTCAGGCAACAATGGCGAATTCCTTTGGAAACTTAAAAATCAATTTTAAAGGTCGAAATGGCTATTTTCAAAACTTCTGTGGGCTTCTTCTCTAAAAAGCATACATTAAAATGTTAGTTTTGAAGCAATGAAAGCTAGGGTTGCCTTTTCCTTTTACACCTTGTCTTTCAACTTTTCCATGCCCTACGAAACCAACAAACATACCACTGTACTTTGAATCTCAGGGCATAAGAATATACGGCATATAGTCAACGACCAACATAGTTGACACGAAACTGGACAAAAGACAAGTGACTTTGTGACGATAAATCAGTTTTTATTCATTTTCAGTTCAAGTTTAGGCACGACCGAGAAAATTCAATGGTAAGAGTACCACTTACTTTTGGTCAATGCACTAAGCCCTTAAGATGCACTACGTATCGCCGATAACCATGCTGTGCCTTGAACAATTAAGCACGGATTAGGCATCATCCGTTGAACAAACGTTTCGTTCATACCATCCGCCATTTTGGAAATGAAAGTGAAAGCAATTTTATGCACAAATGCAGAAGGAATTTAGAATAAAATAAAAGTCAATGTGGGCCAAGAAAATAAAAAAACTCTTAATATTACAGTCACGAGAAGCAAATCTCATACCTTAAAGAGAGAACGTCAGCTTACTGGTATTGTATTTAGTTGAAGAGAAAATATTGACTAGTACTTCAAATGTCAAAGATTATTATCTCTGCAAAGGAAGTCTTGGACTTTTGGAAATTCTTCATGAAAAAGTGTGTTAAAGCAATTAAAACACACAACACTGAATAGGATCAGAAAAAATAATATTCAGATGAGTGAATACTTATGGGTTATAAACAACATATTTGTTTCCTTGGCCCAATAGGTGGTAATGGGTATTGGTTTAAGTTGAAGAGAAAATATTAACTAGCACTTCAAATGTTTTCCCTGTTTTGTTTTCTTCCAATGAGTCAAAAATACAAAAAAGGCGCCACGTTTGTCTGGACTCAGTACCCATATTACAGCATAAAATGGAGCCAATATCTGTGTAATAGATGAAAAATAATTGCAGGTCTGTCTCGTTGTACAAGTGGATGTTATGGCATGATATAGAGGAAAGACATTTAACGGGATAGAAACCAGGCAGTGAATTTTCTTCAAGTTCATATGGTTACCTAGTCAGTGTACTAGCACAGACGGGAGCCATATGGCTTCTATAGAGCGTTAGGTGGAAAGTTTTAAACAGAATGACGTACTGCCTACCACGGCAGGGTTCACGAAGAACATAGAATAGTCTTTACGTAATTCGAGAAGACCTCAAATTAGAGGCCGCGGAGGGGATTTTCAAGTGGGAGCTAATCGCCAAAGCGACCCAATATGTTCAAAAATATAATAGTAATGTAATGCGGCCGAAAATGCCTACGGCAGAAAAGGTGGGCGGGGCTAAAAAGCCCCAGCCCTAGCCCCACCCACTCCCTAATCACCGTCTCCGCGGTCTCCGAAAATAAAGGACAAAAGTAATGTTTCATCACATATGCTTCAAAACCCGGCAGACACATCCATTGCGTGAGCACGACTCAGTACATTTTCGTGTAAATATAAAAGTTATTCTTGCCAAGTACATGTTTTCAGTTGCATCGAGGTTACAAAATCTTTTGCCAAAGTCTAAACCCTCCAGATGGCTTGTGAATGTTTTTTTGCTCTTGAAGGTCTGTTGCAATCTGATCTTGTATTTGACACCATAATACAGTCATATACCTGTATACTCAGAACCTTTAGGGCAAGATCAGTCTCCCAAACTAATTTTGAAGCAACGGCTGAATTTCACGAGTCTTTTATTTCTCTTCAAAGTGTCTTTCATATTTGAGGACTTCAATGTTGCATAGTCAAGGAAAACCAAGCAGTTACTCCTTGTTAATTTTATATTTAAGGAGGAAAATATTTTCACATTACCCTCATGAGGCAATCATGAAAAAGGGCAATCTACTCCAATATATCGTGCCATGACACCTCAAATTGGTGATACTGTATTTCCCTTAAAAAGAATAATCCAGAACCAAATTTATGTTTGATATTTTAAAGAGGATCACATTCTAAGAATTATGTTGAACCTTTCATTCGTTTCCCATGTTTGGTTCTCAACATATTAACAATTTAAGCTGACACATTTTCTATGAAAAATGAACTTGAAGTAAGCAGGTAGGATGTATGAATTCACATTGTTGGCCAATGTCTTTTTTTTTTTCTTCTACTTTTCTTCCTGTTAGTTTGACCTTGAATTGATTAGGGATGTTAACTTGCCGCCTAAGGCACATAGAGTTCTTAAAATTCCATTGCTCACGATGCACCAATAGTATTGATATATAAAAAATTTGTCGCATAAAATTGGTGGTAAATTATAAATAAATACAAACCATTGTCGACAATGTGAAGCCATGACATCATGCTCCAAATTCATTTTATGTAGAAAATTTGCCACATTCAATTGCTAATATCCTGAGATATAGCCATATCCTGATGTGAAGCCATGACATCTTGGGCCAAATTCATTTTATGTAGAAAATTTGCCACATTCAATTGCTAATATCCTGAGAACGGAACATTGGAAATGAATAAAACTTTCACCAGAATGCTTAGAATATGTTCCTCTTTAACATATCAAAAATAAATTTGGCTTTGGACTATTCTTTTAAACGTTTCGTGGTTACAGACTGAAATAATGAAAATGTGAAAAATGTACATATTTCATTAAAATGAGTCCATATTATGTAGAAATACACAAGATTCCCAATCTGCTTTTATAATTTCTCATAATTATCACCATATTGCATTGCGCCATTTTGACGGTTCTTTTAAATGCAACTAGCTGATGAGATGCGACTTGCGCCATGACATAGAGAAATCTTGTAGGTAACTGAAACGCCTCCTAAATATCACCTTACTGCGAAGAAATATTATGAAAAAGGTTTCGATTCTTCTAAACGGTGGCGGTACCAGGATTTCAAAAGTGGGGCTACTGGACGGGGACTAATGGACGGCTAAGGGAATGCTGGACGAAAAGTAGTTGTGCGCGAATTAGCGCGAAACCGACCTTGAAGTGCTAGTTTTTCGGTTTGGTCCAGGGTTCCAAATTAGGGTCCCTGCTCTTGTGGCTTAGGGCTTAAGGAGACTCCCGGAAGCTCCGGGGTTCAGAGTATCCCATGGTACCACCTCTTCTTTTTGACGCATTTAAGCCCATGTACCTAATCAGGGACCAGTCTACATCATTAAGAAACTGACACATTATGCAAGAGGGGTCATTGAGTGTCTGGAAATCATCAAACTGACACGTAAACTGCTTTCCAAAGATTGGTAAGATTGGTAAGAAGATGGGTAACTTTTTTCACAGATATATAACGTAATTTACGTATTCTTCCAGCTATAATCCGTTGGGTAAAAATTACCCAAATTAGTTAAAAAGTACTCATTCCTGGTAACGTTTTACCGTTACGGTTTGCAACATTCTTCCGAAGACTTAGGGTAACACTTCCTGGACTTAGAAACGCGTCTTCCACCGACAGTCGAAAAAACAAGAGTAGAATCTAAGTAGTGACCAAAGTTTAAAAACAGTAATTGTAAAAGCAAAACATCTCAGGTTCATCAATGCAAATGGTCGTCAAGGGCGGCACCGCAGACACAATCGACAAATCTTCAAATTCGTCTCACATAACGATCCAAAACTTTGCCAACCTGTGTAATGTAAGATTCACATCACAGGAGCACAAAAGGGAAATGTTTACCCATTATCTCGTGACGTCACACCGCACCAGAGTGCAAAAGTAGGGTTGGTCTTAGAACAAAAATAATACGGGCCCATTGAGGGACATTTTCGTATTACAACAACTGTTTAGTTTTGAGGCTAATTAGGATCATTTCATTATATAGCTTGACCATCTGTAGACAAAAGTCGACATATAAAGCATTTCTTCCGATTTAGGAAAATTCGGATTTGATTTTGGATTAAAAATCGCTCAGTGTGGTGTGACTAGCCCAGCATTTTAGAAGACGGAAGTTTCTTACAGAAAAATCCAAATGTTTCTTTTGATAGCCCCAATTATTCCATGATTAGAAATAACTTAAGTCGAATATTTCCATACTCAAGCATAATATCTTATACCCTTAAGTTAATATTATCTGGTTTGCAATGGTAACATTGTTCATTTTAATTTAAAAATAATTCGATTTCCGGTTGGATTCCTTTTTCTGATAAATTACGAACTGTGCAAAAGGTTAGACAAGACTGGCAGTTCCCTTAAATGTAGAGTAAAGTAACGATTGATATCTCCTGAGACTGGGTATCATTGAGTGATCAAATCACTGTCTACAAAAAAGGAAACCTTAATATTCACAGTGTAATCAATTAGTCACTGAAAACGTTTAAAAGTTATGTAATTAAATTATAATACGAAGACTAAAGAATAAAACAGGATGTTATAATATTTGCGATATGGTTTTCAGTTCAGTCACACCTCAACTTACAACAATTTCAAGGAAATGAATTAACATTGTAGGCAAAAACTAAGAGAGGGAAAGACATGAGAAGACTCAATTGATTGGAATTAGTCATTCCAGATATGAGATACCAGTGGTGCCTCTACGGTTGTAGGGCGTGGAGGGTACATGTCCTATACCTTTTGACGCCAAAACATTTTTCTTGGAAGCTAATTTAAGCGAAATGAATTTGTAAAGGTGAAGATTAAAATACGTTTTAACAGCAATTTTTCATACAGGTAACGAAAACTTAATGAACGGTTTGGAGAGTCAAGATTTGCTATGTCTCAGGGCACCTGCTTCAAAGCCCCCCTTAAAGCCATTCTCGTCCCTTGTGACCGAAATCGCTAGCTTCGTCAATTCTCTCCTGCCTATATGTGAGTTGCTGTTCACAAAACAGATCCTACTAAAATTCGGAGGTAGAGTTGCCAGTTTTGTAATCGGGTCACTTGATGTTGAGTCTCAAGTCAGTCACCCCGATTCACAAGGCGTCTCGAGTCTCGAGCCTCGCGTCATGCCAAGAAGCAATTTGAACCAAGTTGGTCATCTTGAATCTTCCGTCAGCTCCAGTCGAGTCACTTCGAGTCTTAGTAAAGGCTCAAGTCAACTCGAGTCACCTCAAATGAAAAAAATGTTTTGGTCCTCCAGTCTCTCTGAGTCATTTGATCTCTTAAATCGAGTCGAACATCTCTGAAATTTAGTCACCTCCAGTCTCTGGTTTTGTTGGCTAGGTCAGCTTGAGTACTTTGCCAAGTGGTCTTGTCATCAATTAACTGAAGTGAGACCGATTTTCATCCTCCTCTTGGCGGATGGGGTCCAAAATATTTCAATTATAGTTTATTAGCTGTTTCTGTTGAGGTACTAAGCGCTAAGTGTGTGTTTAAAAGCGCTATGCAACTACTATTCAGTGGACAAACATTTTACTGTAGGGAAATCATTCTCTTCGGCCATCTTCAGTGTCAACGATCTGTGGTCAGTGTGATTCAGTCTAATAATGAAGATTGGAAAATCTATCATAGAAGGCGAATCTTCTGGACGGTGGTGAAAAAGAAATTTATGGTTCTGTTGCGTTTTAGATTATTATGGCGTGACTCGAGTCACATGAGATATGAATCGAGAGAATTCGAGTCAAGTCGAATTGGCAAGTAATGACTCTAGTCGAGCCCCGTCAGTTTGTGACACGAGTCAAACTCGAGTCATGCTTTTTACTCGAGTCATTACAACACTGACAGTTGCCGAAGTTGAAACTGAACTTCCAAACTGTCATTTCGTTTGCACTACCTAACAACAACATGCTAAAAAGCCTTACAGTCACACCAACTTTTTAGGCATGACCGCTATATATACCAGATCTTAAGCAGGAGAGTTTTCAACGAAGCACAACCGCAGGACCACAGGTCTTTGAAGGAATCAGGAAGACGGCCTCCAACTATAGATTAGTAGGCAACCAGCCTAATACCCGGTATAGATGCATGATATTACTTGGGAGTTGCGGACCGCTTGGTTATCAACAAATTTTGGGGGCAAAATTGGACATGAATCAAGAAGTGTGCCTTTAAAGTTAATTGTGGTCTGGATTAGTTGAATAAAAAAGCAGATTTATCTTGGCGACACTTCAAGTTCGAAAAATAAAAAAGATTGAACGACTAGTCAAACTAGGGTACTTTTGACTAGGTAGCAGTGTGTGTATAACAGGTAGGTTACACTGCGGTTTAGTGCAGAGTCTTGGTTTCAATGTATTCACCACTTGATCTTTGTCTGGATTCAAACTGTCATTAATTGATCTTCTTTATTGACATAAAAAAGGGGTGAGGTATGTTACTTCATACACTAAAAGCCTGTTAACCTCCTCCGCATTTGATATAACACTATCTACTGTTTCACATGGCACAGCTAGGAATCAAAACGTCATCTTTAATGTGACTGATGAACTTTGAAAAGGTAGTTCAAGATCGTGTTCGTTTGTTACTATGTCAATATCGAAGAATATGCCAATCTTTGTTTAAGTCAATAACGCAGATAATGCATTGCTTAACATTCAACCGGAGTTGTATGTAGGCTAAAAACGTTATGATGTGTTGAGTAGGATAAAACAAGGTTACATGGATGTACGTGCGTTGCTAAATAGCAAGAACCGTCTTCTTTCCTTTTATACAGGGTGCATTCGCTAAAGCATTCGAAGGCCTCTTATATATCACGTGCAACTCACTAATCAAAATATTACCAGCATCTTCCGCCTACAAGAAATGGTACAAATGATGGTTCGGATTCGTACAGCGGTAACTAAGTTGGGTCGTTACCCCCAAAAGTCTGCCAAGATTTTCAGAGCTATTGACAAAAATTGAAGACTTGAGTTTTCATTGAGGGGCACTTGAAAATAGACAGCTATCATAAAGTTAGTCTTCGGTTTTCTTTGCGGCCTTCCGACGAAACCTTCGCCCTTCCCCGAAGCTTCCAACTTGCCCTCTCCCACTCTGTTGGCTCCGCCTTGGATGTTTGCAAGGAGATGGACCCTACTAATGCGCAGGTGACAAGTTCAGCTTGGATCACGTGGTAACCATATTCGTGTATACGTTCTAAACTAGGTTTTGTCCGGCAAAAGGTGTGGGGCAGTGGCGGAAGCAGGATCAAAAAAGTTCGGGAAAACGGAAGGCAAAAGAAAATGCTGGGAGGCAAAGAAGCATGAAACCTTGTTAGGCCACTATTATTCTGGGGGGAAACTGGGGGTTAAGGTTCTGACTGACCCCCTCGCCCCACCCCCCCCCCCACCCCCGCCCTTGGTGCCGTCACTGTGTAGGGGAATTCTGACCTTAGTAAAGCGTTCTATATGAAACCCCGTAAACGTTTTAAACAAAAATACAATGTCCACTTATCGGTTTCACCAGATGTCTTCATTAGGTAAATAATTATTGTGTACACATCATGGAAGTAACGGTTGCATATTAGAAGCATCGCCCAGCTGCCTGTGATACGTGAGCTACTGGCACTAAAACTCATCTTTGGTGCTTTTTCTATTATCTTAATGGTCCGACATACTCACTGGTGTGAGTAAACCCTTTTTCATGAAAGCATTTTGAAAACTCTTTACAAAGAATCTTCCAAGTTAGCAATACGGTGTGAACTGTTGCGTCTATACATATATGCATGTACAGCTTTAAGTTTTAATAAATTTGTGCAAGACATGCCCCTGTTAAACGAAATGCATATTCTCAAGATTTGATCGTCAATGGTCGGAACTAAACAAAGATAGCTTGAATAATACTGGGTAACGGCTAGTTGAGGAGCGTCGACAAGTTCTAGGGCCCCTCTCCAAATATCCTGCTGGTATCCGGTGTAGGCTTTATCGTACTGCAGTCTTGCATCATTACCACTCTTAAGGACGTCACAGTGGTGTTTACAAAACCAAGTAACGAAACGGTGAACAACTGTCATGGATTTGTACTATATGAACTTTATTCTGATGAGAACGGTTGCCCTTTGTGATGGAAGGGAGGTTCTTCCGAACATCTTTAAGCTATACGTGTAGTGCGGCTTTGTTTAGGCAATTAATCTTCAAACTAGGCGCGATAGCTTACAAAATACACAGTGAACTTAGCTACAATACCCAGATACACCCAAAATTCACAATTAGTACAGCCAATTATCATTAATGAAGTTTATTTTTTCATTTCTCATGAAAAGGTATCTAAACGACGTAGGTGCAAGCAGACCTATTGTCCTTCACCAATTTTACAAAATAGGCCTACTTAAACTGGCTATTTTAAAGTGGTCCCATTAACGTAAATTATATAAATTGATGGTTTTTATTTGTATGTTTTTGTCAAGATTTCCAGGTGCCAAAAATGTGATGAGTTCCAAATTTTTGTAAAAGTAAAATATGTTGCCTTATATTTGGCTCTCGTGAAACTAAATGTTCTTCGTTATCGGAAAGTTGGTATTGGCATTATCAAATTACGATTTGGAGCAAGTCTCATGGCATAAGTGCAATATACGATATAGTAAGTTCAAGTGCAAACCATTTCCTGTTTTTATAAGCCCAGCTACTTGGATATGTAAAAGTTAGCAATGTGTGTAAACTAAAAAATTCACGAACCTAGAATAATAAGATGAAAGAAAGATACATTTCTCATTTCACTGAACCTATGATAAGACCGGTAAAAAGTTGCAAAGAACCAGAACAAAATAAATTACTTTTTGAGGCTGAATGATATAACATGCTTACTTTACATCAGTTATTATTGCTTAAGGCTAAAACAATCACATCATTTGACTTCGAAAGTTGGGACTATCCGTTCTAAAATTTCTCTCCTATCCTGGCGAGGACTAACAGGGGTCTAGATGTGAGATGGTAAAAAATATCATATGTAAGGTTTCTTTAAAAGCTCCGAAGTTTTATCTGTTTATCAATTTTTGTTATGGACAACGGTCGATCTAAATTGGGGGGGGGGGGGTGCCATGGCTGGGGGTTGGGCACGAAAGGAGGGAGAAGAAACCGCTTTCTTAGGTGTTTTTAATACAAGGTTGCCACCCCCACTCCCTCCCCCACAGTGGCTACGCCACTACCACTGCCGTTGTGCCAACTGGAGAAAAAACTGAGGCCGACTCGACTTTAACAAGTTGGTTGGAAACTGGGCCGTAAAAGTCGATGTTCCCAACTAACTTACCCATGGGCACGGTAACCGCAAATCGATGGGGGAGAGGAGGTGAGGCAGACTTACTCCATTCCCCGTGACGGTGCAACTGAGGGATGGAGTGTAAATCGTGGCAATTGCAAGAAAAATGAACAGAAATGTTTCGTTATTTGGGGGAACCTGCCGATGGACCACCATTTAAATAAATCCTCCTTTCGCTAAAAAGTGGGCGATAAATCTGTTAATGTCTTCTCAAGCACCCAAACAAGTAGAGGTTCATGTCCCCCGCTCCAATTTCAAATCGACGCCCAGTCATCAAGCTCATAGCCAGGCAAGGTACGGTACGTACCGATGGAAACGAGTTTACTTTCAGTTGGGCAAAACGTGTGTAATGTGTTAAGTTGTTAACTCAGTGGTATTTTTTTTTAAAGTGGGTCTTTCACTGGTTTCACTTCTCTCGTTCCTACCCTCTGGCCTGAATCACAATATATCTGTCATACTGATAGTGGGTGATATGATGTACTTAAAAATTTTATTTTTTGTTAGTACCTACTTCTCGACTGGTACGCTTTTTTTTTTGTTTGTTTGTTTGTTTGTTGTTTTTTTTTTTTTCTTTGTTTTTGCTGAAGAAATACACACTCACTGGCTACAGCAGAAATTGTGATTTCAGGCAAGTGAATGGTCATTTCCATGCCTTCCACAGACAGTGCCTTCAACAGAGGGAATTTGAGATAGACAAACTGTTATCCCCTTCAATTTAGGTGGAGAAGACTCTCCGGATTTTTTGTCTCTCTCTCTCTCGCTGATGGCGAAAACGAATATGTTTACTCCCCAGAAAAGATCCGATGGATTGGTCACACGAAATTACGTAGTTAAACGATCAATCATAACTGACCCCATAAACAGAAGTATAAGACACACAAAGTTAACAAGGGAAGAAAGAGGTGCTGGCCAGAATTGACTATTGCTGCACAAGTATTGTGCAAATACATTGGCAATATCGAGTGAACTGTGTTTTTGTCTTGGTTGTCACACACATAAGATTATTATGTATGGGTCGATTGGGCCAACAACCTAAACTCAGATATGGGAAGATTTTGTGCTAAGCTCTATTTGCCTAACCGTTCAATTGCCTTTTACAATGGAGAAGGATAGCATGGTAATACCAAAGTAAAGATTTATAGGCAAACTTTGACGAATAGCATAAACGATTCGACTAAATTAAAAATGATTAAATGTGGAAGAGACAGTCTGAAGTAAGGCAGAAAATGTAGAGAGAGATCAAACTGGTATAAAACCAGAGCAGTAAAATTATGATGTGCCCGTCCTTTTGCTTCCCAACTGACCATAAACGCTGGGCAATTTATAATTAGGCTATGTAGCCAACAGTGACTTTATTTGGTCCCCGATGATGCAGTTGAGTGTCCAAGGGAGATCACTCCCCACCTCTGCAATATTTTGTGGAAAATAAGCTAGTATGGGGATCACTCAGAAGCGGGTCTGACCGAGCAACAGAGGCATGTCCTGACTGACGTTTCAATAGGCTCTTAATTATTTTTTTCCCGAAGCACCACTTTGCACCTTGGCTTCTATAAGAAAGCAACCAGTTTTCAAAGGAGTGACACACCTTCCCTTAGGCCCCTCTCTTAGGACAGCGAACAATGAGACTTTTCGAACCCTCTTTTGATACTTAGTTTTCCTTACAATAGGTAATTATCATCAAACAAGCTGCAGTTCCTGGTATCTCAAGTTGACCATGTTAAATTAATTATTGTGGGTACCATTTTACCAGAGATGTAGCAAGCCGAATTTGAGTGCCTGGCAAATGTCTGATCTGGGAAAAGCATCTCATCCCACCCCATGGCATCTACCTCATTTTTTCAGTCTTTAATTTTTCATTTTTTACCAAATTTTACTTTAGGGAGTGAATTTGGTGTATTTTAAGGCCTAGTAAGGAAGATTTGTGGTAGGTGGGGAGAGGTGTATTTGCCAGGATTGCTGAGAGGGAACATGGAATGCTGGGTGTCACTACCCAGCACCACCCATTGTCAGGAGTGGCGCCAGCGGGGAGCCGGGGGCCATTGCACCTCCTTCGGGGAAGGTCGGCGGTTTCGTTGGGGAGGCCCCAAAATAAAAAAAAAATGATAATAAAAATAAAAAAAATCAAGGACTGAAGGTACTGGATGGGTGCATGATTTTGAACATAGTTTTTGTTTTGAGCTGCTATTCTAATTCATATCGGAAACGATTTTCAATCACCTCTTTTTAGCCCGATTCCAAGTAGGTTATCCCCCCCCCCCCCCCCGTCGGGGTAGGACAGCAATTTCGGGAGGGCATAAAAATGAACGTAAAGGACTGACGTTACTGGATGGATGACATGAACTGTTTTTTCCCCTTTATGATCTTTCTTTTCTTTTGTAACTTTATTCTAATGCATATTTGAATCTGTTTTAGTCACTTCTTACTAGCTGTGCTATTCCTCGTCGTGCCCCGTCGGGGAAGGCTGCCCTCCCCTTGTTGTTGAGAAAATCCAATTTCGTTGGGGAGCCTTCATCCACATGCCCACGATAAATTGATAAAAGATGCGGGTCTAAAAAACCTCAGTCAACCGGACGATCTTCTTGATTTTGCTTACAAGAAGACCATATTCTTCAAGGGAACTCACAATTTCGAATCTTACTTTCAAAAACGGACGAGAGGTTGATCATGTGCATGCAGTGCCCAACGGTCTGCCAACTGGCCTGCCAAAACAGCCGAATTCTAGCAACGGAAATGAAAATCGGCCAGGCCGTTTCATCTACAGATAATGATAAACAGTAGTGTGAGAATGGCTCCCAATAAGTCTGACTGAAAATTCATTTGAATCCACCTTGTAACGTGACCAGTGGCGAAGCCACGGTGTGGCTGGGGGGGGGGGGGCGGTTGAAGCCCCATGACCCATTCTTGCAATGCAAAAACACCTTAAATAACGGTTTTTTCCTCTCTATCCTTAGACTTTTCAGTCATGTCGTACCCCAAACTCCCGCCTCATGTCACAATCTGGCTACGCTACTGAACGTGACATATTTTCAAAAACCTTGGAAGTAAAATCATATTTAGTCTGGATTTTGGGCAGTCACGTAGCAAATCCAATATATTTAGCGAACCTTGCAATTGAATACAACGAAGATTCTTAATAGAGTCAAAAGCACTTAGTACGTTTTCAATTCCGTTTCATTTTTTTCGACGGAAAAGGGACAAGAACATTACATCTAATTGTAGCAGTGCCAATCTGGTAATTATCTGATCACTTACGGTAGCAAGTTGTTTTTTCTTTTTTTTTTCATTTGACGTGGAACTTTCATTTTCGAAGGAAAAATCGAAATAACGACTGCTTCATTTCTAATAACAAGTCTGGAAAATGCCATTTCCTCAGGCTGCCGTCTGGAGATTTTCAATTGTTTAAACATTTCTGTGTTCTGCTTTAATAGACTCTCGGGCAGAATTACATTTTCGGACGAAAAAATCTGCCCCCTTCCAACCTGAAACGCTCCATCTATGTTTATATATAAAATATAAAACTTCAAATATATGGGAAGTCAAACTTTTTTTTCCCCAGAAAATTTTTCCAACATAATCTGTAGGCCTTAATCTGTATGATGATATTCAGTTACCCCAACAAACTACAGATCATCCCTACTTGATTTGTCTTATAAGAGGATTTGATTCGTCCATAGTACCCCCAAATCTGTCATAAACGGTATTTCTCCAATATATGCTTCAGATTTTTAAAAGTGGTAAAATTTTCCAGTTTCGATGGATACTCCGTACAATAAAGAGCCAAGGCCATTTTGTTAATCACCCCGACATTCCACCTAATTTTGCTCTTGAAAAGCATGTCACGTAATACAAATAGCAAATTTTTCATTATAACCATACCAAAAACCAAATATTCTTCCATTCAATTACAAAAATTCTCCAATAAATAACCTTTTAATTTTCAAATCTTCGTTTAAATAAAGGGCAAAAAACTTTTCTGGCAAACTTCTAATGTCGTGTTGAAGCCTGAGTACGTTGGTCTAGTGTGATTAAATGCGTAAACCCAAAATATTAACAGCTGTCGCCTGTATACCATTTTTTTTACTTTGAACATATGAAGGACAGATTATTCAACAATTACCCAAACTTTTCAATGGTTCTTACAACAGTTAAATGTCAAAATAAATTCCAGATATCTAAGTATTTGTTGAAAATAAGGCCAGAAATTTCGCGCGCTGCGCGCGCCTAAAAATCTGTCACATCACATTCCAACGGGACTAACTCAAAGCCTTTGTCGGGGCCTTGAAATGCTGCCCCCCCCCCCCCGCCCATTGTAGCTACATCTCTGTATTTTACCTATTTAACTGTTTTCTCAGTTTCGATGAAGGAAACATTCCCTCCTCCCCTCTACATAATTTTTGCTCACGCCACTACTTGTGTGTGTTGTGTAATTTTCAGTACTGATATCGAGTAACAAGTTTTATCTCATTTTTGCTTGCCTCGGCCTCCCACGACTAGACGTTCTAGTGAAGCCGTTGTAGGAAAAATGGTGAAAGACGTACTTGATCCAACCGACGCACGAAACCGAGGAAGTGCTTTACCTGCAAATTGGAAAAGAGCCCGCATGCTGACTTATTTAACCTTCACTCAACTCAACTCAACAAATTGCCTGATCTGTATATCACCCACGTAGAGTTTTGCTTCCATATCAGTAACATAAACTATATTTTAATGTAAAAATTATATTTTGCCACATCGGCACAGCAATAAATAAAACTGTGATGGAGATGCGAAGCAAAATGTTGACCATATTTAACAGGGAAGATTGCTGGCAGCGCCTCGTTAATTTAATTTTCTACCCAGAACGAATGAGGGTGAAATCTGCAACGAATCAACTTCATGGAAATAGACCACACCCTTATTCCAAATAACAGCTCTCTAACCATACGAATATATATTAATATAACATATTTTTACGTTATTGCACGCATCCCTTATCTAAAATATAACCCAAGCCTTCATTGTGAAAACAGAATTGCTTTACTAATTGTTATTAATTGGGAGAAGGGTAACATATTACCATCATTTGTCCGCAAGAAGCAAACCAGGCGTTTCTCAGCTCCACAAAAGACGTCTTCCACACCACAGAATTCGATGTAGGGGTCAGGCTGACGGGAATTTTCACAGATGTTTTGTTTTCTACCAGCCCTTATCAGTTCTCCGTCCAGCAAGGTTAAAATTTTAAAGCTGGGAGGAGAAGTGACAAGGAGTCATAGAAAGCACACGGATGATTTTTAAACTTGCTTATTCTTCTCTCGAGGTCTTTCTCAGCAACGTCGCAAGAGCTTTTTTTTAATTTTCCGTGGATGAAGAGACTGTCTTTCAGAGATGAACGACAATTTTGAGACACAAGCTCCCATTTCCATGGCACCGGCACACTCGATCATGATCATGACACGGATTTGGCGAGATTTATGGGATCTCCTGATCAAGTAACATCTCTGCTAGATCGGACGATGAAATATACATGCTTGTACAGAACGAACGTAAGACAAAACGTTGGACAGCCGTCTTTCTAGATGTGTAGAATCTATTACTTTGATACAGCAAAAACGTCTTCCCTAATTTATATATAATAACTTCACTTCGTGTCTTTCCTCCGAGGAGATGAAGGTCTAAGCCGATTGTAACAAAGAATGTATAAAAAAAACTTCAGATACGGCAATTACCAAACCTCTTGCTACTTCTAGTAAAATGATTGACCTTTTACATGTACTACATATCTCCCCCACAGACTTAAAACAAGTTTAATCAGTCGGTTTGTAATTTAGGTTCAAAAGTTAGCCGTTCCATTTGCACCTCTCGATGCGTTTTGTTTCATAGGAACAAATGTTGCCTCGTCACATCACGTCATTTTTCCACCATCGGCTCAGCAGACTATGACATGTAATGATTTATCCTTTCACGAGGTTTCTGTGAAAAAGAAAAAAAGGGAGAAAGAGAGTATTCTTTATTGGCCTGCTATCTTTAATTGGTTACGCCATTTGAGGTGTGATCACAGCGTCATTTGATTTCGAGTCTTTTAATTCTTATTAACCACCAGCACAGACCAATGTTCCGTGACAGTCACCGCCTCAAAAATGAGAACGGGGTATATATCTCATTTAGCAAATTGCAATTTTAAGTTATGAAACTATCAGATCCAAAATGATTAATGATACTGCAAACAGGAATCATCTGCTGCCTACTGAAAATAAAAAGCACCAAAGAGAATATATAAAATTGGGTGAGATCTGTTACTACGACAACCTGAAGTCGTTTAATTGAGTAGTCAGACCGGCGTGTTAAGACATTCATTTATGCACCAAGACTTCTTTTAGGCATTCCTGTTAAGTACTTTTTAAATTGCTCCATTTTCAGGTCTGCAAACACGGGACAAAAATTGAGTCACACAGCACACTTTTCTCGAAATGCGGAAATTTGCCTATAAGTACCCTTTCGAATTAAATTGCGCATCCCTAAAAGAAACATCATAAACATTATGAATGGGGAACTTTTGACTCTGAGTCTGAGGTTATTTATGAATACTATTTATATTATATGGTTCCATCTCCTTCAGATTTGACAAACGAATTGAAAAATAGGCTGACAGCAGTAGGTGTTGAAAGCCAAGCACCTAATACTCCACAGTTATACGTAAACATTAGAATTAATTGCAAAAAGAAAAAAAACGACTGACCGGGCTTTGATTTTTCAAACTTAGGTAGCTAAGTAAGAGCAAATAAGCTCAAGAAAAGTTTTTGTAATTGATTAAGTGTAATTTATTACCGTTATCCGTTTCTGAACTTCTTCTTTGGTGTTTACTCATAATATTTGAAATATTACATTATATGTGAATTTCTGAATTTCTGAATTTCTTCTTTTGTGTTAATTCATAATATTTGAAATATTACATTATATGTGAAAACAAGGCGTTTCAGAAAATCAGTGATCAGTTACTAGCCAAACGGAACGACAGCGGTGACTAGTGGTGCTATTACAGAAAGACATTTGAGAAAAAAATCACGCACATACTTGACCATCTTTCAGGGGGAAAGTATCAAAGTACTTTCCGCACATGCGTAAAAGGATTTGAGCAGATCAGTTGGAGATTTACGCATAAATTGATTCAGTCTACTGCGGCATCATCGGCGTAAAATGGGGGAAAGCGCCCTCTTTCAGGCCAGAAATTACCTTAAGGTAATACCTGTGACATTTTGCTGTAAATGTGGGGGGGGGGCTTTGTCAATGCCCAGTGCCTCAACCTCCAGTCGTAAAAGAACTGTGAATAATGCTCCATATTCTAAAGGGGAGTTTTTATTAGGCACGGAGGGGGGGGGGGTAACGTACAATTACCAATGTATAGGAACTTTCAGCATAAGGCCTTTTATTTAAAAAATCCTCTTCCTTCCTTCAGACGATAATGTCACGTTGCCTCCACACCTCCTTGAAAAATGTGAAAAGAGATACACTGAACCTTCAAAGAAACATCCAAATAAGGAAATAAGTCGTTGTGATTTTGAAGCCAGTGTGAAAAAATGTGTCGTAAATGATAATAAAACTGTTTCAGTTTAATGACAATTAAACCTCACTCTGATTTTTTTAAAAGGTAAAACTACGTCAATGCGACCAGCAAATTTCAATTGTATAACGGCACCGGGTCTTCATAGTGAAAGTATTGCCTTCTACTCTGCAACATACACCATGCTTCTTGAAACTCAATACCACTTTTAAACACTGAATCAATCAGGTTTTAAATACACTTAGGGCAGTTCGGGAGATAACCGCTTTCGGGGGAAAACGAGTTTTCCCCATATCGGAGGGAAAATTTGACTGTCTCAGCGGTATGAATATTTATGAGCTCTTAGTGTCTACCTCTTCACAGTCGCAGATTTAATTAACAAATGTTTATGTATTTAAATGTGACATCATAGTCAAGATACAAAGGGCGAAACTACACGGGACCTTCCACAACGCATTTACAAACACAAATACTGGTACAATCCACTTGTTCGAAAAATACTGCACAAACTTGCGGCCGTGCCGTATCTATAAGTTAAGCTTAGGACAAAGAATGTAGCAAAATTACTCGATATTTCAAAACTGGTGCGGTGAACAACCAAAGATGACAAAGCTTTTTCATTCCCCTATTAACAGAGATTTCAAATATGCCCAAATTTTTCTTTCCTTAAATCGATAAAAATTGCAAGGTTGTTTTGAACGTTATCTCCGTTGAACTTGCGCGGTAGGATCGCAATGCAACATGGGAAATATTTGAAAATGGCGCCACTCATGGCAAAATATTCTCCCGATTGGCTGAAAATTGATTTTCCCCGAAAGCGGATATCTCCTGAACTGTTGGGTAGCAACTCCCTGCTACACCTGTACGGAAGCTTCCAAGTTATAATAGGTGTGTCATTGTTGCTGTTTCAATAGCAAAATTGATTTCGGCAGATTGCACTTGCACTGATAACAACTTCAAAACTTGCGGTCGCGGTCACATTGCAACGAATTCGGATCCGATTTCAATTCAATTTTTTTGTGATTTTTTATTTAAATCTCTTCTATCTTTTATCGGAAAGACCCCAAATTCGCAACTACGTTTTTATTAAAATCTTCGCCATATCTGGTCGGAAAGAAACCAATTTTTTAACTTGTGTAAATATATGATTTGTATCACACACGAAAGCTGAATTTTTGCTGATTATTTTTCGTAACGTCACGTCGACAAGCAGCTTTTATCGGACGACGAGTGTCCGATTGAAGTTGTCGGCGGGACATCACGAGAAAAAAAATAATAAACATTTCATTTTCATATCTGATGCAAATCATATATCTTTTTCAACGATTTGTTGTCATTTCCTGACTAGATATGTAAACGATTATAACAAACACTCACAAATATCGGATGGAAACCCAGTCCAGTTCGTCGTAGTACGACCGCGGCCTAAGTCTGAGCAAAAGTCAATCGTTCAACAAGGATGTTCGTTTTGTTCGGTTCTTTCAGACTACACAAAGGATGTCAATGACTATCCAACTGACCTCAGCAATGAATTTCTCAACTAGCATGCCAGTCACCTCGAACACATTTTGCCTCTGGACTGCCATTGTTGCTTCCGTCATGCAGAGGGAAACAGAACTAAAAACGCGGACTAAATAGCTTAAACCTACTGTTACAGGCCTCCAAATTGACAACAAGCAGAGGTGCCGCAGCGTTAAACCACTTACGGAGAAAATGAAAATTGTTCCTCTCTTCCTCTCTTTTTCTTCCTTCTAAAAATATCTTTGAAATTTCCTCCATCCTTAATAAGCCTATTACTTGACCTTGTCGTGCCATGGCACGTGATATCGACTAAAGCATCACCATGCTCGGCCTGGATTGCATCGAACGAAACCAAGGAACGTTGCTACTACAGATAAAACCTCTTCGGTCTGTATACAAACTTCTGTAATATGGAGAAAATTGAAATGAGGGTATTTTTATTCTACTATACAAATCCATTATACAGGGGATTCTTCAATAAGACTAGAAACTTGTACGTTGTTGTAGTTAATAATATGGGAGTTTAAACGGCCGTCAGTTTCTTACCATTTGGTTAAAGGGGTGTTGAAAGCTCCGTGGCTCATTTTCCCTACTCCACTGCTTATGCTGAGCACCAAGCAAGACGGTTCTATTTTAAGGTCTTTGGTATGACCCGGCTCGGATTCGAACTCCCGACTGCAAGTCAGACGCTTTTACCACTTGACTATGCTGTCGTTCATTCACGTTGTTAGGTGTCATTCCCTATCAAAAGGATATTCGTCTGCGGGAGTTACTGCACAATAGATTGAAGTCTTGTTTGCTGCATCACAGTTTAAAAAAAAGTATGCATTTACCTGCAGTAACGTATTCCCATTAAATCAGTGTGTGAAAACGTTATATATATATATATATATATGTATGTATATATATATATATATATATATATATATATATATATATATATATATATATACATATATATATATATATATATATGTATACATATATATATATATGTATACATATATATAATTGAAAAATGGTCCACGTGTATTCCAATAAATAAGATGAAAACATGAAAAATAAGATGTAAAAAACAACTCATAATTGACGAAATAGGAATACTGGTTAAAACATTATATAGATATAGATATATATATATATATATATATATAGATATATATATATAGATATATATATATATATATATATATATATATATACATACATATATATATATATATATATATATATATATATATATATATATATATATATATATATATATATATATATATATATATATATATATGTATAAATATATATATTAATATTTTATACCTAAGGTACAAGGTAAATCCTTTGCACATATTAACCTGCTACAGTATATTGCACTGTGAGCAAACGAACCTGGTTCGGGATACGGCTAGCATCTTGTAATGTAATTAGTTAAGTACAATTGCCCTTTCAAATGCATCCGAGTATAAGCTTGACCACTACACATCATCAATCTTACTTCGTACGATGCAGAACCATGAATGGATATCCATCTTTGACCAGTGGAACGTGAATAAGCTTATACGTGTCAGATAAACGAGCTTTTCTATATCTTTTGTTTTAGCCGTAGTGGTCGATTCAGTCTGTTTATATATTGTAGGCTGCAATTAAAATGTGAATGTATTTTCCTACAGCCTCAAAAAATTGTAGGTACAATCTCATTGACTCATTCATTACGACACTGTTATTCCCCCGCGTGTTATTTAACCACGTAATTACACCATGTTGCTATATTTTCAAATCCGGAACACGCTCATCCAACGAGAGTTTTAATCCCTATTGAATTTTATTCCTTTTCTCATAATTGCATGTATGCAGACAGAGAGAGAGAGAACGAGAGGGCGAGAGATTACATTCGTGGACAAAAAGGTGTTTATTTTTAAAAAAAAATTACATATCAAGTTCACGACAATCAGCCAACAAAGTTTAAAACTCACAACACATTGTAGACCACCTTAAAAATAGCCTAACGCGCATGTTGAGCTAGGATAGTATATTGCAGTAATCTTACAGTACGGTATATATACATAGTTTGTGGATATACTCACACATAATATAGAACTTTATGTAGTCTAGATATGTGCTAACCTACATACAAGTAATACTCCACATGCTTAAGACATATTTAAATTGTAAGGGCGTAGCCAGTAGCCATAACTATTATGCTTCCATACGGATATCAACTTACTCAAATGGACGACGAAGACGAACAGTTCAAGAATTGATTCTTTTTTCCCTTACCGTAAAACATCTTCTCCTGAAAGTACACCACTCTATTTTCACTATGCGAGGTGATTTGACCACATGACTCTAGGCGTGTGACATTTGCGGAGCTCTTGAATCCAAAGAATAGCTAGCGTGATTACATGACAGTGTCTTACTACACAGCGATTGAGTGTAAGATGTGTTTCGCGGTCTATCCACCGAGACTAGCGTCTATATATATTATGAGTCATATATAGTTTTCTGTAAGGGTGTTCACACAGAAGTCTCTTCGCTTGACTGGGCGACGATAAAGCATGGCCCTACCCTCATAGAAAATTAAACTAGTTGGTGGTGAGTTTGTCACTTATGATAGAATAACCGATATTTTTTCTGTAGCACTGGAGAAATCTATAGCCCTTTCAAGCGATGCATATGTAGACACTAAAGCAGTTCATAATAAGGTTATATTCTGCTATTTAAAAGCTTTGAGACTAATGCAAACAATATATACGCTATCCACAATAGTGCTCTTCTGAGGAACGCTGCATATTGAAATTCATCCCACGTTATGAAAAATGAAGTCTCTACCATTGGAATTTAACCTAAGCTAGACTCCTTTCAAGGAAAGTATGCGACCATGAAAAAAGATTCTTTCTGCCTGAATAAAGAGATTTAACACCTTACTGCTTGTGGCACTCGGGGTCACGGCTATCCAAACATTCCCCATTGTATCGGTTTGAAAGAGTTCTTTTACACGCACTGCGGTGTTCTCTCCTAACGATTATAGACCAACCGAATTATTTTTACCACCTTCATATTACTTGCAAAGTCATTTTATACGACTAGGTTAGGTTTGCGGCTAAATTGTCACGTGATCAATCATGACAACTTGAACATGGTCAATAAGTTGTATTTCAAAACGTTTGGGGCTTAAATGCTAGATTTGCAAGTATTAACCCCCACTATAGTGGAAAGGTTCCACGCAACCTGCAGAAGAGGTCCGTCTTTTCAGTACTTATTACACCAACCATAACCTATACATAATCATAATATCCGTTAGGTTTACATTTTTTAATGAAAAGTGTCCCAATTAAATTTTGACAGTTCTACCATTACCGAATGATTTGAACTCGAAAAGAAATTCTGTCTGAAAAGTGAGACTATTTTACCAAATCAGTCAAGGTAAGAGCCCCAAAAGCAATCTTTAAAATAAGCCCCAAACGGGTTTTCCTTCAAATAAGACAGTCTGTGTGAAATCTTTTAAAATTATATTGAAAAAATGATATTACTTTTGAAATTTCTACTAGTGTTCACCGCGAATATGAGTGCAAATTGGTGAGTAGCATTGACATGATTCAATTTTTTCAAAGAACTATTTTTAGCACAAACGTAAGGGAGTGCCTAATTTCCAGAAACAAAAACGTTAATTAGGCAGATTTAGTCTGCAATTTGGCATAAGAATTTTACCGTCCCAGTCAGTTTTGAGTTGGTCTAAAGTTCACTAATTAATATAGACAATATCAGAACCATTACCAATCAATTATTAGGTGCTTTTTCATTGTACATGGTTCTGTTGATGTTATGAACATATATACAACGAGTTAACGAGTTAAAAGATAATGCGGTAACCCACCATCCCTACCACAAAACAGGTTTAGAAGAATCTGTGAATATACTCTGTGGGTTTTTCGTCGGTAAAATCGCCCGGTCCTTGCAGAAACTATGCTGCCCTGTTAGCCTTGAGCCCATACGCTGCAGTACCTTGGTTCAAAAGGCCAGACGATCACAACTGGCTAATCCGTAATACCGAAAAAATCATCTACTTAATGAGTTTACTGACCTACGCTTAAATGAGTTCCTTGTATGACCCACATAACTCATCTTGACAGAGATTTCGTTATCAGAATCGATGATTCAGTGAAACAATTCTTTCGTACATGCAATCTGTTAACTGTACCTGCTCTGGTCATTGTGTCAACACGTGTAAATTGAGTAGCTTCGTTTGATACCGAACTTCAACACTAAATTAAAACAACTCCTTGTTCGTTTTCTTGACGGCGATTTCTTATTGATTAATTCCTAGGAACACGCCCATCTCGTCTACTTGCCAAGCAGGAATTGACTCTCGTGAGTAATCGAGTTTGAAAGAACACACTAAAGTCAACTGTTAATTGGTTTGGAGTTACCAAGACTAAGTATAGAGACAAGAAGACTAGTTGGCACTCAAGTTCTTTCAACGAAAGGTTTTCTGATGTCAAATCATGCATTACTACCAAAACCATAATCAAGGCTTTCTTATAGGTAATATAATCAGGGTCTGCTAATGCACCAGAGCCGACGATTTATCCTACTAGCGATCACTCTGAAGAAAATGGCTCACCCGGTAAGAGTTAGCTCTAATTTACATCGATGGATTCGAGTGTGCTCAAGGCGCCCAGCGCATGTTTGCGCTATAGAAAGCGGATTACCCACGGTCGCTCTCAGGAAAAAAGCAAACATACACTTCTTCGTATTTGCTATTTGTGACACGAATTGAGATGATGCTTTTCTATCAGGAGGCTTTTCAAGAAGATGTTTGCCGATTGAATTTATCAATAAACTTTTAACTTAAAGAGGCAACTAATAAAAGCTTGTTTGAGCATGAACTACCGTTCAAACCTTTGAGGAAGCCATAACGCATGATTAGTTTGCAACACGCGAAACAAAGCTTTTTTCTTCCCAAACCTTTCTCAAAAATAGAAAACATCCAAAATTGACTTATTCATCCAATAATTCGTCGCTTTTTTCAATTTGTCACGGTGGGAGGATCTCGTCAAAGACTATGAAAGGTTCAAGTTTAACTTTTCCAATTACCCAAAAGTGACTACGAACGAAATGTTGCTTACTTGTAAAATGCAATTTAAATACAAAGACTATACGATGGACATCCTTGGTATAACTAAACATGGGTTAACAACCTTGAATTAAAATAGGTAGAGAGAAGTAAAAGATGTTTACAGGGCAGTAAAAAGAGTCAAATGTTGATGGCTATTCCAAGCCTTTGGACTAAGTTTGCCTAGCGATAAACAACCATCACCTGACTACACAATAACGAAATGGTACATATAGTGCATGAATAACTGGGTCTACCTATTTGGACTACCCGAAGATTTTCTAGTTCGTTTAAAAAGTTTCATTTTTTTCTTTCAAAATGATTCGATTACATAGACAACCAGTTAATACAATTCCAGAATACATTTTATTCCTTAAATTTATCCATATTTTGGTTCTTTTAAAAGGGAAAAGGGAAATTATTGCGTTTGTTTTACAAGGAAATTTCATTCTTTTAAAACCAATATTTCTTGGCGAAGAGTAATAAATGATGACAAATAAGGCAGTATTGTAGCCCTTCTACAAGAAATTAGTTTCCCTCAAACAGACATTCAGTTGTTTTTGCTCAAGAATAAATTCTTCACCCAAACTTTCAACATTTCAAAAGATGCAACTTCCATAACTCTACTTGTACTTAATATTTTGAGGAGATGAAGAGCTATTGCTGGGGTTTATTGGTAAAACCGAATGATTTGAAATGATTAGAGCTATTTACTTTTAATGTACCGTACGGAATATTTCCCTTTAAAACCACAATATTGGAAGGCAACGAATGAGATAAAGCATGATTCTGGAAAATTTTAATAAGGATTCTTTAGAATGTGTGCCAATTCATGATACACCCTCAAGTGTTTGCAAAACTGCAGTTGAGGATACTCTCCCTTAATGAAGGATCTTACTTACCCCCTACCCCCGCCCGTGAGGATAAAAAGGTCATGTGTGCACCCATTTTGCATATTTCCTGGTAACGTTTGCGCAATTAAATTTATAACATTAAAATGCAACGATAGACGTATTATGATCATAACCAGGAAAATATTCGTAAGGAATGGTTCTTCAACGCAGTATTTGAATGATCTTCAACAGTTCAACTCTTTTTTTTTTCTAATTTTTGCAGAAGGCCTACGGTAAGCAAGTCAGTCTATTTTGCTGCTTAATTTTCACCCTAAGTCTTGTGGGAAGTTTGCGTTTCTCCCAAAAGAGAAAAATTGTGGTCTAACAGATATAGACCAGCATCCAAAAACGGAGGAACCTCTTTCAAACTCACGTAAGGGAGTCACAACATAAGAATAAATGAATTTTAGTAAAGACTATTTTCAAGGCGGTTTGCATTACTTACCTTCAATTTAGCTCACAACTGCGTGTTCAGAATGATCAAAACAGTCTCTTTTTACCTTCGATAAATTAGTTAATATGAATCTGATAATTCGGTCAACAGAATTTTCTGATTTAATGTTGTATATTTGACAATACGGTAGCTTTGTTTTTCCTGAGACAGTGAGACGGATTAGACGATAACTTCATCTTATACATTGATGACTCTCATAAATCTCGCAGAAACCACGTAGCACACTTGAGCATACACGGTGAAGCAAGTAATGGACTCCACTGTGGATATTTGGCGACAGATTTTTAATATTCTTGTCATAGATTCAAGGTGTAATTATCAACAGAGGCTAAATAACTGGTAAGGGACAAGAAGATATGAAGTTCTGGTCGTGTCTTTGGAGTTAGTTGTCTCATATATCTGCAAGATGCAATTTTATTTCCATCTGCCTCTCCGTGCTGATTGTACAAACATATGTCATCCCAGCCAGTCGAGAAAAACGATGGAAAGCAAGGAAAAGAAGTGAGGAATGATGTGACGCTAGCAAAATCAGCGCGGGTGACTGAAAAAATGCTGCATGCATCCTTTTTATGAATCATTACCAGGCATATTTCTCATATTCCCGAATTGCGAATGAATTAAGTTACTTCGATTACACAGCAAACTTCGTACAACATTCAGATTCTTTACGACGTCACGAATATTATTCTCGCATTTAGCTCCATCGAGTGAGTAGAAACAAGAGTTTAACATCTTCTGAAAAACTGGAGTCATGGTAATTGCAGATTCTTCCTTACCATAGCGTTGAGCTTATATGAAAAATGAGCTGTATAGGCTTAAAAACCTAAGCTATTTGGTCACTTTAAAAAGTTGTGACGAAGGGGTGAAAAGCATAACTCATACATAATTCATTCGTTAATTAATTCATCAATCATACAGATGTCCAAGCACATCTCGCAGGAGTGTTCGGGGAATAAGGTCGTCATAAATTGAGCACGAATGAAGGATGCAAAAGATGCGTTCTAATGCGTTCTACATTATTATAAACATCCAAATGACTTTCATTCACGCCTACCAGGCCTCTAGGAGTAAATGAAGGGCTAAACGTTACAAAAATGCAGAGGTGGTGGTTAAATGCCTTATTTTTTGTAGCACCTGCAATGACAAAACGTCTCCAATAACTTGATGCCTCTTTAATACAGATGTGGATTGCACCCACATCTTTGCAAGAGAGAATGTATTTCTTATTCCTAGTGCCCCTTGTTTTGTGCAGTTCACGTCGTGTGGAAAACTACACGTTGTACATCTTTCTGTAAGACGAACCTAATTTATAAAGTGTTTCCAAAGCTTCAGAGGAACGATACGGTAAACGACGCCTTTGTAGGTAAGGTCAGCACCCAGAGCAGCACAATTTAACTCGTCCCGGAACATAACTCAAAATTTTAAACGAAAGAGAGAAACTGGGTGAAATTTAAGCCACAGATTCATGTCCCTCCCAATAGGAATATTATAACATGTTGATACAAAGTGGTTTACATCGCTCAAGATGTAATCCGCCCTCAAAAATGTGAAGAACTTTCGACTAACTAGTTCTGACATTACAGATATGACATGGACTGAATAGCACTTGATGTGTCTGATTTTGTGCATTACGGCCATACAGCCAATTTATCTACCAGAATTCTCCTGGAGAATTAAAATGACGGTTACTTCAAATAAATGTTGAAAAGAAACGATATCACTTCATGATAAAAGAAATTTGATGAATGGTTTTGATTAACTTGTACAGTGAGCTGAAGCTGAAGATTACTGCCATAGTCATAAAAATACTTATCGCGAACGTTGTTAAGAAAGGATGCTCCTTCCTACAAGCTTTTTTCGATAATTTGAATCATAGAATACTATGGCAGTTAAGTGGCCGCGCATTAGCAATTAAAGCTTCCATTCGGTTGGGATCACGTTTCTTTTTACATTGACTAAAGTAGCTCTCGTCGCTGAACGGGTAGTCTCGTGTTAAACTGTAGCATAGAGATATATCTATAAACAAAGTTCGATTTCAGCCCACGCTTACAATGATTGCACGTGTTTGTCTTTCACTATCGATATAGAACAAATCTCGTGTGTTGATGCTACGGTGTGGTGATTATCACCATGTTAATCGCTTACCCTTTCGTTTTGCTCTAGCATTCAATGTAAGGAGGCTTCGTAGTCCGTGGCTAAATGCAAGGGCCTGTTCAACTACGTCGTTCCCTTCCACATTTAACAACATTAATTGTTATCGAACAGTTTTAGCCAAAGGCTCAAAAGAGAAAATCTCTGTCGTAGAATGGTAAAAGACAATGAAATTCCTTATGCATACCCGGTAGTGAAAGAAGGTTTCATTACAATTTCTGCAAAGCACCGGTAAACGTGTTCATCGACTGCACTGCAATGATGTAGGCTCATAACAAACCAATTTAATAAAACCCCGAAATTTAAATGCATGTTAGCAGGTTAAAATGCCTTCCTAAAGGCACTCTCAAACATTCAACCTGTACAAAATGAGCATTTGGGAAATGTTCAAGTGCAATACATTCGCTAACCGATGTTTAACTGTCCCATTAATTGGAATCATTGACCTGAGCTGTTTCCTTAGGACCCATTAAGTAAAAAATCAACTTACCCCATTGGTAAAACATTGGACAGAAAAAGAAGTTCCATCATCGAACCGACCGAAAAACTCTATCTACAGTATTCAGACACTTCCAGACCTGCTTTTGAGAGGCATATCAAGGAAATTACATCATGGAGCTACTTTTCAGGAGTAAGTACATGATCACATACACATTACTTTAATTGAACACGGAGATAAACAGAAAAGAAGACTTTACAGTACTGCATCCAAATACAAAGATTATAGCAGGTGTCCTAGTAGACGATTGTGTCCCGTTCTTTCGTCGTCGAACATATTGCCCTAAGTTCATGATTATGCACGACACGTGATGAAATCCTTTAATCAAATGTTTGCCCTTTGATTAAAGTCCAATAGACAAGTTGACCAAGGTTGTTTTATTAACTCGATAGGAGGTGCCAGTAAAAGGGGATAGGTTTTGAGACTGAGTTTGTTATACCTCAATACTATGCTGTTTCCTTCTCCTTTATGTGCTTCTTTCGTATGCTCGTATTGAGACCAAAGTTCAAGTTTTATCAAAACGACTATGTTTGGAATTTGGGATGAGAAAGAGAACAATCAATAGTTGAAGGTAATGAACAAGTTAGTATCACATTGGTGCTTAAAACCTACACGCAGTAAGCAATGATAACAAAATCAATAGAACTCTTAATTACAGATGCACACATTTAACCATGGCATGAAGGACAGTCTGCTCACGCTTTGCTCTTACTATCTAATAAAAGACAAGCCTTTTATTTTTGAAGGAAGAGAACGGGTAAAAGATGAATGTCATTGTTCTATTATGCAAGTTCAAAGCCTCGAAAATCGTGTACTATCTTTTGTTGGCAGGATTTGTACAGGCAAAACTTCCCCAAGTAGATTAGAGTCAATAAAGGCTGAATGACGTTATAATGAGAAGTCGGAGTGCTGCAATTTTCTATACATTAAATCAACGGAGAAACACACGTTGAACATCCTTTCATATTTTGTATGGCTTTCAAATCTGTGAATGGCTGTCCGTATTCCTAACAAAATAATATTTGTCCTGTGTACATTACGTAGCACGTACTTGCCTGCAAGATCATTACACAAAACTCTAGGCTGCATACTTACCTTCACTAAAGTGGCGGGGACAGCAACGTGACATAAACTATGGAATCTTCAAGAGACATCACATAATTTCTGCTTCCCAATTAACATTTTATCAGATTTCTTTAGATTTTGTAATTGCAAAGCATGACTTCAAGTTGTGTTTTACCAGTCTTATTGTGTTTCCTTTTCTATGGAGATTGAGGCAAAATTCTTGCTTTCTTCGTGTCTAATCAAGTGTTAAGTGATACAAATCGACTATAGTTCACCTGTACTACATCTTTGGTTCCTCTTAATCGAATGAAATCGTATTTTCGTCCAACTAAATTGAGAAAGTCAGTCCCTAGTTCAGTAAATTGGTAATTTATGAGCAGAAAATAAAGTCTTATGTACATTCTTTTATGGGGATTTTAACAGCCCGCTCTAGGCACTTCTTTATCAAAATTCATGAGGAGATAAAATATGAATGAAAGGAGATTGCTGGAGTAATTACATTTCTTCTGCAAACCGTGCAGTAAGTAAACCGAAAGCTCTCTTTCTATTGCTCGTTTTGGACTCAACATTTTACCATATTGGGCATCATTATGGAAATGGCAAAAACGTTTTAGCAGGCAAACCTCAGGAAGTATTAGACTGTAGGAGAAAGCGTATGCCGGTTGATAAAATATTTAGAAAGAGATAACCTTTTACCCGGCTTACTGAAATAAACTTAAATTTTAAACAAATTTGCGATTTTCTAGCACATAAAAACTGAATATTGCCACGTTTAGGTCAAATAAGGTTTATTATAAACGCTACAAAGGGTTTTCATATTAATGTAGTAAACCGTATGTTCTAATGTTAAAAGGAAGATAAACGCTTAAAAAGACGATATCGCAGTATTATGCAGTATATGTTAAGATATAATTTCATATTTTATCCTTCTAATTTCTCATACTTCTATTCATGACGAGTGTTAAAAAGTTTTGGTAGAAACATTTATTCTCACTCTCTAAAAACATTTTTCAAATTGCAAAATTAATATTGGTTTTTCAACATGGATTTGATGGTTTTAATCTACATGTATTAAAGCCACATTTATTGGACATATGCCGGTACTGTTGGCAGGTAGGAAAGCCATGATCATCTGTTTACTAGACCATGGCCTTTGATTTTTGATTTACGTTTGAATTCATATACTTTGAGTTTATTGCGGTTACAATGTGTAAGATTGTCAATAGCTTATATGTTTTAGCGCCTTTTTAAACACGTGATGCGAGAGCCGTGTGTGAATTCGCTAAGGCACGAAACGTTCAAAAAGCCACCTGAAAGTTCATTTGGGTGTAAATTCACAATTAAGCAATTGTCAATGGACAATGTGGGTTGAACTGAGACCACGTTTTGCCTGTAAATATATGAAATCTCACATGCATCGTTACGATTTTCTTTCAGATAGGAATTGATGATCAAATAATTATACAAAACGGTTTGTTCAAGAAACATTAAGGCATATGTTTCGTAAAGCTATAGACGAATCCGGACAGAAAGTGATGGTCTGATTTCAGTCGGCCATAACTGGGCTCTATCACCTTTTAATATTTTCATTTCCTTGCTTAAATGTATCATGAATGGATATACACAAAATTGTTAAATTGTATATTGATTCCTTTAATTTCACTGAATATCAGGGTTTAAAATTCATTTAGACAATAAATGAAGACTATTTAAGCCTGATAGACCCCACTAGTGGGTGCCTACTGTCACTAAACACAAGCGCCGATCGGATTCGTGTATCCGACTACTATTTCTATGGTAAAGAAACATGTACCTTTATCGGACTAGGTAATATTTTGGTATATTCTACTTCTTTATATATCATTAGCAACCATACTCAAAAGGAAAACGCAGTCCCACCAATTTGAATTCATATATTCATGCACTCTAATTCGTGAACGACCGTTTTGAATATGAAACCTGTTTGAAAAACATCATGAAATCTACTTTCTGTAATATCCTATAGATTTGTGCATTGCTCTTGACGTCACCTATAAAAGTAAAAAAGACACTTCATTTAATTTATCCTTTTGTTAGTAGAACGACAGAAGGGATAGCCTTTCTGTCATTAATTAAGTACAAAATTCAGAGTACCAACTGGACTTTGACCATTTCTCGTAAAAATAAATAAAGTCTTTTTATCTTAAGCAAGGACTCATTTTATGAAGATAAGGTAATTAAATCATTTCGATTTTCGAAATCTTCACGGGAAGTAAGATGACAGCAGCTGTTTTCACAGTATAAACAGTTCTTTTAAACATCCATTCTCTTTTCAATTTTATCAAATGGTTATTTCTAAACAGAAAGCCATGGCTTAACGCTGTGACCTTACATTAACATTTGTTATCAATTGATCAATTAAGTCAATGTTAAAAAAAAACATATTCTAATTGGGGAGAAAAGAGAGTTACAAATTAATTTTGGAAGTACTTAAACCGCACTTTCATTGAGTAATTACAATAATGTTTAATCCGCAAACCTTATCAAAGGCAAGTTAATTTAAGACTTCAAATTCCTGTGTTGTGATAAAAAGTCTTAATTAGGCCTATGTGTTACAATAGTACAGCGTACGTTCGCTCTTGGATATCAGAAAGCATTTTCTGCGAATCAGAGAAAAGCTCTGTTAGTAACGTTAGCACAGCAACAACGACGACAAAGGCAGAATACAGTCTGAGTTAAGGTCACGGCATTGCTTAAAACAGTGGATGGCAATTTTATTACTGCCCTTGGTTACACACAAAAGAAGGAAGTGCAAAATATCATACAAGGTTATCTATCCCCCTGAGGTATTTTTCACAGACATAAACTTTGTGTACTTTGCAATAGTACAAAAACGTCACCATTCGCTGTAATTAAAATCTTGCTTTGGGCTCCGCAGGGGTCCCAGTTGAAAAAAAAAAATACTCTCTGGAGTCTTGGATGAACATAATGATGTTAATGCGTTTCTAAAAATGCATTTACTGTAGTACTCAAAATAAAAAACGCATGAGTTGTTCATAATTGAGAAAGCATAATTGTTCTAGGAATATTTTCGTACAATAAATTTCTTTACTCCCTTATGTTGATCCAACTGTGCAACTTTACTCAATGATAAATTTTGACATCTGCAGTATATTGAAGTGTCCTTTTCTCTCTCTCCTTTTTTTCTTTTGCTTTTTTTTATTCTCTAAAAAATATTTAATTCTCTATCAACGAAGATTTAGATTAAAAATCAAGTGCAGTCTACCCTCCCAAACTTCTTTTGAAGCAACAGAAAAATATGCCAATTTTCATTTTCGTCTATTCTTTAAAATATCTTTTATAATTTTGTGACTTCATAACTCTATATTCAAGGTAAACTAAGCATTTATTTGTCGTAAATTTTAAAACTGAAGAGAAAATATGTTGCTAATGACTCTCAAAGCCAATCACGACACAGGACAGTCAGTGCTACAGTTCAATACGTCAAGTTGGGATGACTGCTTTTACGTTTTGAAGCAGAATCTGCTTCAATTGCCAAAAAAGACTACATACATCTGCTTTTTGCAGTTTATTACTGGATCAAGTTTTACACAGTCAGACAGTTCCGTAAGGAAATATACATTTTCCAGAACGTATGGAACACATTAAAATAACAACCTATTAAAATGCAAGTCTATTTAAGTGGTGGCAAATGCCCCCAAATAACATGGTTTATAGACACTTTAAAGTAGGCTTTTATTTATTACTTGACTACATTCGAGTGCTTCAAGTAGTCGACAACGAATGAACAAATACCACCAACACATCATTTAAGGAAAGCGCTCGAACAAAGTCCACTACTTGATATAATCCAATATTCGCAAACATTTAACAAAGTCATAGAATTAAAGTCTACTTGTAGTCATAGATGCTTTTTTATTCAATGCGTTATTTGATTTGCTGTAGGCTTGACTGTCAAGCGATAATAATACAACAGGCCCAACTAAAATAAGCTTTAAGCTAATAGACAAAACTTTAATCTCACGAAAACCAGATGCCATATGTGCATCAAACCCAAATGAATGTGATTAATGGAACTAAAAACAAAGACTGTAATAACGATTTATTCACATTTTGGAATGGCTTTGCTAGGTACTCAGTGCGTTGAAACTTTAAAATACTGCACTCCCAGTAAACTTGAGATAATAAACTGTTACAACCAAAAATTAACTTGAAGCTTTGCTTATCACAACCTTTCACATGGCGGCTTGAAGCAGACAAGACACACATATGACTGTAAATGTGCAATTTTCTTCACATCATTGTTAAAATCAGCACTCTATTAACCCCAACTGACTTTACTCTAGCTATTTTGGTTGCGAAAAGAGAGTACGTAGGAAATAAGAAACATATATAAGTCGTAATAAGTCACAAATTATTCAAAGAATCCCATTTTTTATCATCGCAACTTTTCTGAGGTTAATGCAAATATATTTCTTTTTCACTCAAGTTCATTTGATTGTCTTCTCTTTATCCTACAGAATGTTAAATTTATAGAGCTACAAGCTAAGCATACTTTTCCCTTCTTTTCAAAAGTGTAACTTACTATCGAAAGATTGTAACTTTATTATTATGACATTATATTCTACCTTATCAATGCAAATATTCAAGTACAAGTTTGTACTAATGTAAATATTTTTGAAGTCTCACACTTGCTTTTCAATGATATCCCCACATACACGGCTATTTGCATACACTGTGAAGAAAAACCAGTTAGCCTAACCTCCTTGAAGTAACCTGCCACAACCAGGCTTATAACGTTGGCACAAAGCACCGTGACTGTTTTCCCGCGAAAACGAGAGAGCGGGAAAATTATACAAACATTACTGCGAATGTTAATAAGATATCATGGTAACAGTTGTGTCGCTTAAATTAGAAATATATACGAAAGTATTATCGATCGACTGAATTTGTCGACATGCAATGGATGTACCAGTGTGTTTTTGCAGTACACATGTGTGATGACACAGATATTTAGCTACCATATGGAGATCTAGAAATTGCAACGTGGCTTGAGTAATCTGTTCAACATATTCTCATGTGTATTATTGTCAATCTCGAGTTGATCAATTTAGCCAACATTTACAATTTATTGAAATAAGGGCATACTTACCACAGATATCGAATGGTAGCTAGAACCGCGCTACTACACGTCTGACAGAAACTGCCTTGAAGTTCTGAATGCAAACCCAGGTAGATCATTTGTTTAACAGCACTCCCACGATGGTAGAAGTATACTACACAAAAGTACAGTCGATACTACAGGCTCAGCATACTCCGAACAAAAAATACTTGCTTGGCGGATATTGCTTAGCCATTGATATCGAGTTCTCAACACCATCGCTTTGAGGCCACACAAAAGATAGAAAAGTGTGCCACACAGATCCAGCTGGCTGGTTTGCCATCGGCGTATGTAGATGTATATAATTTATATATACATTTATATACATATATACACACATTTACGTGTACATTTAGCCTACACACTGAAAACAGTGGAAGATAACGTAACTACACATGTCAATTCACACAAGCTAATGTAACTAAAAGAGACAGATAGACACAGGCTCAGAAGCGACAATGTACAACGAGGAAGCAGGAAAATTAATATATATGACTCATATACACGAAGGCAAACCTGCAACGCTCTTTACAACGTGATGATAATACCCGCATGTCCAATAGTAATGCATAGCTAATGAGGGTTTGAAGGCCTTTGCCAATTCACACGGAGGGGAGTGCTGAGCTATATTCGAGAATAGTTTATTAGTTAGATATCAAAGGGCATTTTCATAAGGATTACGTTCGAGGGGCGATGGTAAGCGTCATTGCATTTGCGCCCGATCAAACGAGCAATGCGTGAATGACTGATAGCCCGGCGAGTTAATGAATGAATTCAAGAAGGGGGATCCAAATTTTAATGAATTTTCAGGCCGTTGAAAAATAAATGGATTCCCTGGCTGGTTATATTGAAACAACGTCGAGGAGCGAGGACCGTGCTTAAAGTAGACTGGAGTGGAAATGAAATTTAAAGCTGCACTTTGCATTAGTGTTACTGCAATAGTGCAAACACCTTTATGGAAAGATTGAATTCCACAGACTTAGTTTAGCGATTCGAGGCTCATGACTACTGATACGGATTGGTTTTTATGTATGCTCTCGTACTGCAGTACTGTCAATGATCCAAACATATGTGGCGATGATGCTTGGCATATGATGGCTCTTTTCCGTGAGGCGACATCTGTCTCATCAACTGATCAAGTAGAGAGCTGTTTTGTTTCAAACTATCAAAAAGGAAGAATGATGTAACATTGAATTTACAGTCACCGTTTCTCTACAGGGAAATCAAAGTTTCATGGAGATTTTTTGCATGCTTTAATAAATAAATGTATCATTCAACTTGAACTTATAGAGGTGTCATTCAACAGGAAACGTGAGCACAGAAAGTCTATAGCCTTCTGCCAGTCTGACCAGCGCATAAATTTTCTTTAAAAGGTTAAAACTAAAGCAGACCTTTTTGATACGTTATCAGGCCTTCGCAGTTGCATTAAACAAGACCGTAAACAGGCGGAGTTGTTTTATGGCTTTATGATACCACAAATGTGGGCACAGCTTTTGAATTAGGCTTACGTAGGCCTGCAACTTTACGTCAGAGTAACTAACGAACTCAACAATTTAAATTAAATTTGGTTTCCTATGAAAAACAAGCTCAAATAAAAAACTTGAATGCCCTCGAATAAAAATCTACTTTACTATGTACCGGCAGGAGATCAAGTCCAGCAGTGGCGGCGGGGGCTGAGGACTGGCGGCTCTATTCCAAATGTAAAACCTAAGGAGGCTAAATATAAGTACAGCCCCTCACCCTAATTTTTTCAAAGCACGCACCTCGAACCCCCCCCCCCTCACCAATTCTTTTTGGTTCATCCGCGCCTGAAGTTTAGACCATTCAAACTGCATATTCGAGCAGCGAAAATTTGTTTCTGTAATGGGCCCATTTTCATTATGCTTTTATGTGTATTTTTCTTCTTTTTAAGGAGTGGGAAATCTACTCAGGTGGTTTTGATTCAATCAAGCAGCTTAGTTCAATTTTTCTTAATTCTTAGAAGTACCATTCAATGAGTGTTCAAATTTACTTTCACAATTTATTTTTTGCGGGCGAATGGGAGATGGTGATGTTCAGATATTATCCGAAGTTCCAGCAAAAGAGGTTATTTTAATCCAGCATCCATGTGTCAAAAATTTAGTCGTCAGTCTACCAGTAGAAATAAGATTAAGCGTTAGAGTCCCCTTATTTCCTGAATACAGATGTGTATTCACTCCCAAATCGATTGCCACCTTCCTCCCTCTCATATGTTAACCATCTTGAAGAGTAAGCAAAAAACATTGAACGAGTGAGAACGATGTTAGAAAGTTTAGAAGATAAAGAAAGATCGCTAAATTCATAATTCTTCAGTTCAGAAAAAATCGCCGCAGCGCACAATACTATGAGCATTTGTAGGGCTAATTGGCAATTATCTAACATTATATTTAGAGTTTGATCGTCTCGTTCACGTAACAAACTTTGTTCATCTCACTCATACAAGTGATTTAAATAATCTCGATACTCCTGATGCCTTTAACTTTTCGCACTGAAAAAATCCCACTTTTTTAACTCGATAATGAATAGAACAGTGGATGCCTTTGGTCTTTGAATTCCTAATCTTATGAAAAAATACTCATTAGTAAACGAGATCACAATTTATACTTCTTTTCATAAAAAATCGCTTCCCATGAAACCTGACAATTACACTGGGCAATATTGCTTCGAACTGGGCAATACTTTAACGTCACAAAACCACATGTACTGAATGAATTATTTGCTTACACTTGTTTGCTTAGTAACTGTCCATTGCTGAGTAGGCTACAGCACTTTACATTGAAAAATTCATTGATATTTTTATAAATTTGTAACTGATTTTACTGCTTCAAAGTTACTTAATACTTATTTTTCCACAGAGTTCTTTTCAGCAATCACATTGCTAAAACAGCTGCATTATGTTTGTTTTTTTTAATTGAGATATTTGTCCATTGAAGGTGAGTTGACCACAAAAATGTTAGTTTTCTGGATGGATTACTTCTTGAAACCAAGGACAATCAGACTTGTCAAGCTTTCATGGGAACAAATATTCTAATGGTTAACTAAACTAGTCAACCAAAATGTGACCAAAGATAATATGTTTATTAAACAGAAAGTATGATTCATTTGATGACTTTACGAATGTTAATATTTGCAAAGGTAATCTTCCAAACATAAATAGCACACAACGCTTGTAAAGGTTGGCATTTTGTCACAACAAATAAACCTGACACGTACTCAGCACATGTACAGACCAGTAAAAATTCTGAAATGTAGAAATACAATCTCCCTTTAATAGTTCTTAATGCATGAACTATACTTGTACTGATGTTCTATTTATAAATGTGAAAATACATAGCCCGAAGGGTATCGATGTGTTCTATACACAACTCCGCAATCTTTAAAACATAACGTGCTGAACACTGTTGCATTGATGCGGAGAGCAGACATTTTTAAAAGCAAATGAAATTACTACCGCCATACTAGACCTTGATGCTTGTTATCAGAGTAATATGAATATGTTTAGTAAGCCAAAATGTGAGTTTTGTTGCGGGCCGAGTAGACGTGATTCGATTTATATACAAAAATGTGAACGAAAGCAGTGTGTATTCTAAAGAGCATTTTCAATTAGAATACGGCAATGGCCATTGAAGGTTTTGAATGAGTGCATGACAAAAGTGAGTAGGCCTTATACCTTGTCAACTTGACTCGGCAGTCAAACTGGCCGTCTGTTTCTCATTTTATCAATACAAACGTACTTCTTACAAAGGTTTCGCTCGAAAAGTCAGGGTACAATTAGGTTATTAAGGTGCACTTTCAGAGTCATTCTGTTCAAAGAAATAAGCTAACGATTCATTTCCGATTCTTGTTGTACATGTTGGTAAGAGGGTCATAAATCGCAAGGGAGGAAGCGGCCATTTTGTTACATCCGGGTTTCATGCTGATCGGACGGCATTCATCTTGAAATCACATCTTGAACAGAGTATCAGCCACACATCACGTACGATCTTTGTTGAAGTAAATGGTGCTAAGATAACAATCTTTCCAAATAGGCCTACAAAAGTGAAGTCAATTTAAAACGTAACCAGTTTGATCACGTGTGTAAAGTATAAGCAATTATACAAGCACGAACAATTCATTATTAGGTCGGAGCAGTTGTTAACAATTTGGATTTATTTATTTTTTTAAAGTCTAAAACGAATTGTGAACCTCAATGTTTAAAAATGCATTAGCTTTCATGACTAAAGGGCTGGTAACACGATTTTCATTCCAAGACCCGATCCGATTTTTTCTTCAAAATCGGACCAGTAGCTTTCGAAACCATAATGGACTTTACTCTAAGGTAAACCGCACTAAATCTAGTACTGATCCTACCTTGCCTAATGATAAACTGTTCTGTCAAATCTGTGTAGACTATATATTAGTTTAAGTTAATTTCAATCAAAAAGCAATTTACGATTAACAGTAATAAATCAATGGGGCTTTGGTGATGCAATTGTCCCTGCCAGCCTGTCAAATACACTGAAAGCCATTTGATTTTGAACTTTTCAAATCTCTGCATTAAAATTTGTCGCAATATCTTAACAAAAAATAAACTCTGAACAAATGTAAAAATGTCACACGCAAAGGTTTCTTGCTAGTCTTACTATATTTGCAGGTTTTACACTTGAAAATGTTACTAACGGTAGTAAATCCTTTCAAAAATATGAGTTTTTTACTTATTTATGTCATTTTTCGTTTGAATTGTGAATTACCCAGTAGGTATGATATGTAAGCTTTAAGTTAACCTAAGGTTAATGTGTAATTATTTACCAAAAAAAAAACTTCCACCAGTTTCCACGCCCAATATATATAACGGTACATTTACTGGTTCTAGACTTTTCACCTAGTTCTTTGACAACCGAGCAATGTCCGTCCAACTTTAATTAAGAAACAGAAAAGATGTACAGTAAATTACATGAGTGATCATGTTCCCATTTGATAGACTGATCAAAGTCACTGATCAAAGGACTGGTGCTTTATAATTAAAAGGACTAAAATAATTCCCGTAAGTTTTTATCGCTTTGTACACTTGAGTCAAGAACTGACGATTCGTATTCAATGCAGTGCAGCAAAATTAGTTCTGCCATATTTCGTTCTTTACAACTCCGATGGCGGGGTATTGAATTAGCTTAGGGAATTTCATTAATGACGCTGCACGATAATTTGACTGCCTTTAAAGATAATGCTTCATTATCGTACGTTAGCACCCAGAAAAAATGTTGAAATAGCCTATCAAATACTCCTGAATCGATAGGTGGTGTTACTTCCTGCGCAAATACAGAACCTCTAAATATTACACGGCGTAATTGGTATTTTCTTTCAGCATTTCGTCACATCTTCTACATTCTCGATATGTTCAGCTTCATGATGTTATCACCCCACCAAAAACTTTGAGGTGAACACCTGCAATTGACTTAACATTTCATTATTGAAAAAACATTGAGCTGTTAATAATAAAAAATACTTCTTTTTCTAAAGTCCTCCCGATCCTCTGGCAAAGGGCCGTTCGGCGAAACCAAATTTTAAACGATAAAAAAATCCTCAGGTCACAACATCTGGGAACAATTCTTGGAATGACAATCTTTAAAAATTTAACATTGATTTAATCAGTAGTTTGCCTAGAGTAAAGAGCTCTTGCACTGTAATGACATAAGCTATGTAACAAAGGATTTTTCGTTGTCTGGATATGCTTTATCGATTATCGATAACACATTTTACATTATTAGAATAATATATTTTAACTGTCGTTCTTAAAAATATTAGTATTCACAATCTAGCATTCCAATAGGCTACAAAGTGTTTGATGCCTTCCAGTGAAATAGTTTTATCGTATGCATATTCATTAACCTAGGTCGACGACTCTAGGTACAGTATAAGTTACTACACAAAACAGAACAAAATAATTTTGCATATGACTATGAATTGTTTGTATTGTTTTTTAAAGAGTGTAAAAATAATTCAAGAATATTTATCGGCTGAAAAAGGTGTCTTGGTGAACTATAAAATTGGAAGGTCCAGACCATATCGACGCCGTTGTGCTTCTCGATACATTGACAGATATAAATTTGAGTATGCACGCGTGGTCATCGAGTACTGGTTACGAGATGGACCGGTTAAATATGTGGAATTTCCGTGATTAACCTCCCGGCTCCCCCCCCCCCCCCTTCCCAATTAGCTTTTAGCTTCATCTGATTCCTTTTTTCTTTTGATACGCAATAATTTATTTATCTGTAATTCTTTTTATGTAAATAAGTTTATGCATTTAATTGAAAAAGATAAACGATACGAAACGAAACGAAATTAAAAGTACGGCAATAACTTTATTTTCTTCTTCAAAGGACATAACCACCATGCACAGGTCATGAATATTTACCTTATCGATTTAATTGGCATTTTTGCATATGTGTATGTATAAGAATGTTTCATTTTGTATGCATATACATAATACGCGTATGCCTGTGTACATGTATGTGTGTATATTACGTTTGCATTCTTGTGTTTGTTTTTTACCTAAATGTGCATCCATTGAACGCATTCGTTCTGGTGGTCATAAATATATATATATATATATATATATATATATATATATATTCCACGCAGTTGTCGCCAGCGTTTATTTGCACTTCATCTCTGCTTTCCAGCTTTACCAATTTGATTTATATATATATATATATATATGTTTATGTATATATATATACATATACATATACATATATATATATATATGTATATATATATACATATACATATATGTATATATATATATATATGTATGTATATATATATATATATATATGTTTATATATATATATATATATATATATATATATATATATATATATATATATATATATATATATATATATAACGCTAATTCCCACCTTAGGGGGAAATTGTTATATCTGCTTGTACATAGGGCGAAAAAATAACAATAAAATACATAAGCAAAAGCATTCGCCCTAACGTCTAAACATATAAACAACGTTATTTCAATGGCCAGCCATCCGTTCGTGTTGACAGCTAGGTGTCCGTAAATTTGACAACTTTGAAGTAATCGTATCTACTTTGTAAACCTTGGAGGACGCGTTTGTCCGTTTACGTATTCTTATAGAAAAAGTGTGTAGAAACGTTAAGGCGAAACTTATATTTCGCCCCAAAATTTTTTTCCCCCTAAGGTCGACTTTTCAACAACAACTTTCCCCGTAAGTGCCGAATTAGTGAAATATATATATATATATATATATATATATATATATATATATATAAGGTCGAAATGCTGCGGAGCACTGTTGAAATGTGTAGGTCGAAAAGAGGTAGTAAAAAGTGCTTAAAAGTTTGCGGAAAACTCCACGACGTTTCGGGTATAAACCCTTCATCAGGTGGCAAAAACCAAACTGAACAACCAACAGTAACAATTGGACACGACAAACATCAAATCCGAAGCGATCGCTGTAAAAACAGAACCGGACGAAAGTGACTGTCAGAAAACATGAGTGCGAAGGATGAAACACAAATCAAAAAAAGAAAAAGAGCGTCCTGGATGAAAAAATGCACGTAAAAATCGAACATGTTCTTAAAAAAGGGAAAACAGGAGACAAAAACTAGCTCCGGAAAAAAAATTGTGAATAAGGCCTACACAGAAAAAAACGAGCACGAACGGGTAAGTGTAAAAGGAGTAAAAACTGGTACAAAAAGGGGGTGAATATTACAAAAGGTCAATTCTAACGTTAAGCCCGTGTGGAGCGAGAGTACCTAGCCTCATGATCAGTCGGTTTTCAGCACTAAGGCGGTCACGATCGGAGCCTCGGCACATTACAGCTGCCGTAACGGTTAAATGCTGTATTGAACAAGGTGAAGGGGGATTGAAATGTGCAGCCACCGGGTATCCATGGAGATTCTGTTTGATGGACCTAAGGTGCTCGGTGACTCGATCCGCGAGGCGGCGCTTGGTCTCTCCCACATACAACGAGTTACATCTCCCACAAGCTAAAATATACACTACATTTGAGGAAATACAGGAGAATCTTTGTTTGACAATAAAGCTGTTGCCGTTGGGGCCAGAAATGTTGACGAGGTCGTGTTTGCCGACAACTGGACATGTATTACACCTCGGTCGGTTACATGGAAAGGTACCAGCCGTGTCGTCGAAAGAAGTTTGTGGGTGGGAAGCCCGAACTAAATGGTTGGCTAAATTTTTCTCAACTCTAAAGGCAGTGATGGGGGGTTCCGGGAAAACATCACGGGTTGAGGGGTCTTGTCGGAGCAACTTTACATTTTTGTGGATAGCGTGTAAAATAGGGCGGATCGAAGGGTGATAAGAAATAACTAAAGGAATACGTAGATTGGTACCAGATTTGCTCTTTTTCTCCAAGGCTTCCTTTCTGCTGGTTCCTTGAATTCTGCGTAGGGCATTAGAGAGGATTTTGTCAGGGTACTGGCGTTTTTCAAAAAAGGACAAAATTTCTTCAGAGGCAGTAGAGAAGTCAGAATCCTCCATGTTCGATTTTTACGTGCATTTTTTCATCCAGGACGCTCTTTTTCTTTTTTTTGATTTGTGTTTCATCCTTCGCACTCATGTTTTCTGACAGTCACTTTCGTCCGGTTCTGTTTTTACAGCGATCGCTTCGGATTTGATGTTTGTCGTGTCCAATTGTTACTGTTGGTTGTTCAGTTTGGTTTTTGCCACCTGATGAAGGGTTTATACCCGAAACGTCGTGGAGTTTTCCGCAAACTTTTAAGCACTTTTTACTACCTCTTTTCGACCTATATATATATATATATATATATATATATATATATATATATATATATATATATATATATATATTGGAAATTTAACTAAAACTCACAAACATCGGATAGTAATCCGATCCGATATCGCTGTAGTGTGATCTGGGCTTTAACCATGACCTGCTTGTAATGAAGTTTTCCCTCAACTTGCTATATGAATAGACCTTGTGCATTGACGACACATTGACGTCATCCTTGGGAAAAAACAATGGAACACGTGACCGCACGCATAAGAATTCGCCCTGCACGTGTATCAGACTATGCGCGTATTCGAGTGGTTGACGAATCAGCTGTCTGCATTTGTCAGTGTTGTTTTGTTTTGCCCCCAACGAAGGGCGTACCTTCCGCTGACGTCATAGGACGTCGAGGAAAAACAATAAAGCATGCTGTTCCCCCACGTTAGACTTTCACGCGAACATTTAAAGAAAAACGCGCGTATACGCGTTTATGTCTACGATGTATCCTACCTCTAAAACAAATCATCGACATTTGTGTTGGTATAACGCTACACGCTTACATAACCGAGGGTGTGGTGTCTTTTCTGCGACCTCGCCATGCATAAGATTTATTGTGCACTCAAAGCGGTTGGCCACCACTTGGCTTCGGGAAAAGAACCTGGCTGAATCCTTAATATTGCTGGTGGCTTTGCGTGCGAAAGATACAAATATGTATAACAGATATTTACCGAACCGTGATTCTGAATATTGCAGTGCGAAACAACTTTAGCGAATTTGTGTTACACAAAAGTGGCTCCATCCCGCGTCTTTGTAGATTAGCGCGAAACACTCTCGCGGCCTCTAGCCCCTTGAACAAATGACGCACTTTTATCAAACTGTATTCAATTATATACCAGTAGACAGCTAAAGATTGAATAGGTCAAGGAGACTATTTATTTTCGGGGCATTTTCCTTTCTGTCTTTTGCCGTTATAACCAGTAGTTTAAGTCAGCTATACAAGAAATGAATGGACGGATTACTTATGTACCTCGGGCAATGAAAAGACCACGTTATATGCATTTTCACACAAAGATTTCTCTTGTGCCTATGTTGTTTAAATTTTGTTGTTCGTTTTACATTTCAAAAGGAGACAAATTTCCTCTCAGAAAAACTTGGCAATGGCTCTTAAAGATAGCAACAGTAAGAAAACAATATTTTACGCATGATTCAAATAGTATTTTTGTACACAAAATGATCACGTGATGTAAGGCGTTCGGTCAATTTTACTATACAGACGAATCCGGATAGACAAGTGATGGTCTGATTTAAGTGAGACAAAATTGGGGACTGTTACCTTTAGTCTTTCAATATTCCTTGCTTGCTAGTTTCATGGATGGATAGTTGTACTCCAAATTTTATCTTTGATTCCCTCAATTTCACTGAATATGAGGAATTGCAAAACATATAGACAATAAATGAAGACGATTTAAGGCTGATGGACCCAGTAATCAGGTAATGGCTGCCTACAGCCACTAAACACAAGCGATAATCCGATTCGTCCATACAGTACACGGTGAACCACTCCCTTGTGATATCTGGCAAAAATTGGCTACACATCACTAAGGAATAAATGGCTGGGTCAATGTAAATAACTAATGGGTGGGAATACTAATAGGTTTGGATGAATCCCTTTGAGCGGCAAAGCATCCCCAAAACTATTTTATATTTAATAACCAGAAAAAAATTCACGATTGGACCTTCAAACGTTTTCGTCATGTACATTGCATGCACTTAAATGCTCTCCGATATGACGTCACGTCTTCCTTGGTTCTTGAGAAGTCGAGCGTACGGTTCAAATTATATTTCTTTTCAGTACTATTGAAATGTTTCTATAAATTAGATTAAAGATTGAAGATATCTGGATCTATCAAAGGGAGTTTCTTTGGGGATTGATATTCTTATTAAAGAGACATTCTTTTTTAGTATTTTCCTTCAGACGGGGAAAACAAACGACAGTTGGGGGACTTAAAATACCCCCTACCAACCCAACCTCAACCAAACGTCCTTGGCGTACGTTGTGGATCACACAGGGTACAGTAGCCCATTTATCTATTTAATTTTAACAATATTTGTAATCATGTGACTAACTCTTTAACCGAAGACCGAAGCGTCTATAATATAAACCCAGCCGGGGCTAGTATTGACTTGACTTTACCACTCTGAAAGTTTACACTTCTCATCCGAAAGTTTGTTTGACGAAGCTTTGAAAAGTTTCAGGTAGAGTCTAAATTACTTGTTCCATTCATGAAAGGTATGGACTTGGCTATTAATTTTCCAAATAGTAACTACAAAGCATTATGGGATAGCGTTTGGGTTTCTTTTTTTTTTTTTTTTTTTCCTTTTTGTGAATGACATTTCACTATTGCAAAAACGGTACACACCAACATTCTGTCCCAAAACCCTTTGCAATATGCTATTTGAAAAGGGGTCTAATGATTGGAGTCAATTAAAGATAAAAGGCAGAACTGAACATTCAGACCAGTTGGTAAGTTGAAAACTGAAGTTCACTCCATAGGCGTACGAGGCGGGGTGCAGAGGGGCACTCGCCATTTCAATTCGGATAAAAAATATTTGGTCCATTCGGGCAAAATATGATGAAGGGTACCATTATTCGGGTAAAATTTTCTCTTACCCTCCCCACAAAAAATATTCCCGTTAGCCTATGGAACTTCCCGCAAGTAGTCAACACTGTCAAAAAATTTTGCAGAACTACAAAATGTAGAGGGTTACATAAATTATACGGCAAAAATGCTGCCAATTTCATCTCAAAATTGACATCACTTTTGCTGTACTCTCGTTGTTCTTGTTTATTTTGGTTCTGAAATTCTGCAACTTCGTAAGACCGTTTTTGATAGTTTACGACATGGATACTTATGAAACGAAGACCTAGTATTGCTTAGATCAGTGGCGCAGCTACGAAGGAAGGGGGTTGGGGTTAGAACCCCATGGCTCAACCTTGCAATGCAAAAAATACCTTAAATAGCGTTTTTTCTCCCTATCCTCAGACTTTCCCTTATATCGTGCCCCAACCCCCCCCCCCCCCCCCCCATGACACAATCCTGGCTACCCGCCTGGCTTAGATGGTACAGTATATATAAAAGGAATATGTACTTGAGTCACCCCAAATTTGATTAGTATAGTAGTCGGACTACCCTATTTCACAGATTAATCCCGAGAATCATTTCATAATATTTATCTCAAGCGATTTTGAAATCAACAAAGCGCGACTGCTTGAATTACTCTAAATATGCAAATCCTGTCAAAAATGTCATGAAACATTATGAAAGATACTTGGAAGATTAAATAGTATGAATTTTGTGACACTTAGCAATTATTCCGAAGTACTGTAAGTCTGGGCGTTTTTTTTTTTTTCTTCTTTTTTTTTCTTTTTTTTTTTTGTCCTTTTAGAAAATATTGCTCTTGTGACGGCTACATGTAAATAATATAAAAAAACAGCTCGACACCCCACGTACTGTACACACTCTAAAATCAAAAGAGTGAACTTAGTCACTCTTTGATCGAGTGAAAAGTGTAAATTCACTCCATTAGAGTGATAATTCACTCCAAGAGGAGTGAAGTTCCCTCCGAAAAGAGTGAAGTTGCCTCCAAAAAGACTGAAATTCACTAGAGGAAGAGGGAAAATTCACTCTTCCACGAGTGCCTGCAATGATCTCTTTTTTTAAGAGCGATCATTGTGGGCACTCCATCAGGAGTGAAACTTCGCTCGTTTTAAGGGAATTTCACTCTTTTTGGAGTGAACTTCACTCTTTTTGGAGGGAACTTAGCTCCTCTTGGAGTGAATTATCACTCTAATGGGGTGAATTTACACTTTTCACTCGATTTTAGAGTGCAACTGTTTCATTAAAATACTGTTGATCTTTGAAGGGCAGTCGCTCACCAATTGTGACGTAACGTGAAAGCAATCTACATTCTCACTTGACGTCATACAAATTTTCAAGTGGGTAATTTCATCCATGTTTGAAGGCAACTCCGGTATGTAGGTACAGACTTTCCCCCAAATATGGCGGTTGCTCCCCCTGGCTGTGACGTCATTGAAAACTATCTGCACAATGCTAGATTATTGGTAAACAGTTGGGTATCGCACGTTTGCCTGAAAATCGCAGATTTGATCAATTTAATGAAAATTTTTCACACTACGCCATTATCGGTCTTCAAATAGACTGGAGCATGGTTAAAGAAGACATCATCGGAAGAAAGTGACGCTAACATTTACTTGTTATGTCGAAAAGACCTGGATTTTGTAACACGTCACTACCAAGGTAACCGCCATCATGAAGCTGAGAAAGGTGTCACGGGCTATCATGCGTAAAGATGAAGTCCTAAGTGGGTTCGCAATCGTGTGATATATGGGGTTTCCTGAAAAAAGAGTAGCTTTGATAGTTCACACACTGGTAAATTTACTAGCTGGTGACAAGCCCAAGTTATTCATCTATAACACAAAGCAGACGGTGCTTATTGTCAATGAAAAAGTCCACCTTGTTGAAAGAACGTCTGCATTTCAAAACTGTAGATGGTGTTGTTGGATTTGGTCTCATGAACAATAATCATATCGTTGCTAGGCAACCGACGATAAACACATGCAAACACTGTAAAAATGAGGGCAAGCCAACTGTTACACTTTCCGTGTAACACGCTACTGTACGTACACTTAAATCCAGCAAACAAGTTTTTAAAAGGTACAGTGTTAATAAACGTTAGAGTACAACATACTAGCCTACCAGTACACTCTGTTATGAATAAGTCACTTTGGGTGGAATTCAGAGATATCATCCTTAATTTTCAGGAAATATCTAAAGCAATCCGTCGGTTTATATGTATCCTGCCTTAAGGCGCGCTCCCAATCTTAATCATTCATAACAATCACGTCATCGCCAGTAGATCAAGTTTTCACCTAATGCAGCCCCCAGCGACACCAGACATCTTCGAGGTGTTCCCAGGTTCTGCATTTGAATATTTAATTACTTTTTCATGCACACAGTGGATAATGAAAAAAGAGATAGGAAGACCACGATAAGAGGCGGGAAGTTTTGATGTTTTCAAACGGTATACGTGAGAGGGCACTATACGCGGAATAATTACCTAATTATAACCGACATCGTTTTAGACTCCTTTCGCCTGATTACTTCCTATATTCTTCACTGTTTGTTTAATATTTAATCATTCGTTTTACGGTGTTACGCAAACTGATGGGTTCCAGGGTAATTAAAGGCACACAAAATTCACAGCGTATAGTGGTAATATTTTTTTTTTTTTTTTTTTCAGTTCGAACGGATGAACCGCTCCAGGCTCACGACGCACTTTCGTGTTAAAATACATGTTTCGCAAATTTGCATATATAGGCGAGTAGCAATGTAGTTGAAAATACAGATTTATTTTTATGACTGGAAACATGTCATCCACACTTACACATTGCGATTTCCCATCCAATATATTTATCAAACTGAATCCGAGCAGCGGATTAACAGTACATATACATACATTGTTAAAAATCACTGCAAATTTATCGATCAAAAATAAAGAGAAAAATTAAGATTACAGAAAAGTTATGGCAAATATTTGCAAGTATTTTGATGTAATCTTTATAAAATCTCTTCATATTCGTTCTGTTAATTTATGTACGGCAGTTTTTAACATTGCGTTTTCGCCAATTACAGTAAATGCCATCCAATAACACCTTTAAATGTTTAAAAAATATTCCAGAACGAAATTTATGTTTTATATTGATTAGGAATGCCCTCACAGCCCTTCACTATTTACAGGTTCCATTACATTTTAAAAAAATATACAAAATCGCTGTCAATTACAGAACAAAAAATAAAAATAAATATTAAAATTACAGAAAGGTGTTGGCAATAAGTTGTTTCTAGACCTTTTCTGTATCTCCTTACTTTGTTGTTCTGTAAATCTACTGTAATTTTACAGCGTATATCATTCAGGATGCACTTATGATATAAATTTATCATAACTTAGTTACATAAAAGTGGTGATATATAAAGAAAAAACAAAACATTGGCCGACAATGTGAATTCACGACGTCGGGCCTTCTTACTTCAAGTTCATTGTAAGTAGCAAATTTTTCTTCATTTAACTGCTTATATCTCGAGAACCGAAAATAGAAAATAAATAAAAAAAATACCACAATGCTTACAATATATTATTCTTTAACATATCAAAAATTTATTTGGTTCTGCACTATTCTTTTGATAAAAACACATTTGATTATGTTAACACGATTCACTGTAGTCCGATAAATTTAAGTTTCACTCAAAGAGAAGGAGAACAATAATGATGTGCTTAAGTAGTCTGAGATCCCTTCTTTTCAACCAAAAGTTTATTTTATATTTTTAATGACTTGTATTTACAACTCTTGAAAATTATCCAATAATGTACCTTAAGTAAGATTATAAGTTGGCATATTGTCAATTGTTAACTCCTCACCCCGCCCATAGCTAACAGTAGCCGGAGGGATTTTGTCTTGCAAGGTTGCCGAGAGTGGACTGATGGGCGCTTTAGAACAAGATTGTACGAACCTAAAAAGAGTCCCCGCGGCTGGGTCCCGTATTCCATCAGGCTCCGGTAGGAAACGTACGTTCTTCCCAAACAGCAAGGGAATACACTGTAACTTTAACATCACATGGAAGTTCCGTCACTGATATTAGGAGCAGGGATTCTGGGACGCTTTCCTTAATTTTACTATGTTTTCACAACTTTGACTCAAACTCAATTCGTTCCTGAAATGGGCACATGCAAGCCCCTCCCCCTCCTTCAGTCCATGTGCAAAAATATAGATAACCACTTAAGGTTCTTGCTTGCAGTGACAACATGCCTAGATCATCATTTCTTTCTTATTTTTATTCCATTTACACATTCCTTTTTCATTTTCAAAAGGGCAAGAGCAGTCTTATGAAATTATTTTGAAACAATGGCTAAATCTCAAAATGTTCTTCTTTAATTCTCCATAAAGTATCTTTCACAATGTTGTAGGACTTAAATATGGCATATTCAAGGTCAACCAACCAGTTACTCCTAGAAAATTTCTCAGAGTTAAGGAGAAAACTGAAGTATCGTCACATGACTCTAAAGAGCAAATCATGAAACAGAACAGTTATACTAAACTAATTCAAGTTCGAGTGACTTCATTTCTCCTTTAGCGTCGTGTAAATGAAATTAACAATTCGCTTGTATCAGTGTGCATTTAAGTCTGTTTGACTTCAGACTATATAGGACCAATTGAGACAACGACCCCCCCCCCCCCCTATGAAATTTGGTTACGGTGTCTCCATCTTAAAAACGAAAGTTTCATAAAATTCTCCATTTGTCATTTTTACTGTTTGTTTCACTGTCATAACCATATTCAACCCACCTGCCTCACGAGTATTCCATTAAGTTTTTCCAAATATTTGTGTCTATGTTTATTTTTTAATTTCCATTCATCCTGTGTCGAGAAGAACGAAAAACAATTTGTCGCGAAAATTGTCTGCAATGTAACAGATCTTAAAGGCAGTCATTCGTCACCCTAAACTACAGTTTCAGGATACATATATCAAAACTCTCAATTGGTACAGCTCTTTGATTGGCATCACATTCAAACAATGCATCATAGCTAAATTACACAGCGTGGGCACTGAGAGTGTCTTGATTACACATTATGGACTTGTATGGCCACTGGGACAAGCCATGAAGCAATAAACTAGGATTGTGTCTGGATAAAGATGAGTTTTAGATAAATGTGGGAGGGGCTTGAAGTAAGTAGGTTGGGAGAATTGGAACTATTTGGGATGATGAAAATATGCCTTTAATAGGCCTAGTATGACGTCATCTAAATTAAGTAAGTCAAATCGCCATAGGTTCTGCCAGAGAGGTGTCTCCCTACAAAAAAAGCAAAGTCGGCTAGTTAACTGGTCTACCCGAAGGTGCTTCAGTCCGGCGCGCGACCGATTTCGGCTGGACAACCGATTTTAGTGGCAAGCCTATGCCAAGTGGGAGGAAAGCCGGAGAACCCGGAGAAAAACCCACGTACATCGAGCGGGACTTGAACCCATGCACATGTGAGAAACATTGGTACACAGCAGCTGGAATAGACCACACTCGACGACCCCAGGTCCCTGGTTCTACCCAAGCATAAAGGGGATGTGCTGTAATCATGCTTACACGCTTCAGGAAAGGTGCAGCTAGCTCTGTGTTTCAAGGTTCAACATAAAAAGATTGTTAAACTACTGCACCTTTCGGTCCACAAAAAGCGCAAATTATTGATCTTGCCCCTTGAAAGGAACAATGGGCAATCTAAGTCAGGACAATTTGGGACAATGCGCACTGCATAACAAGAAATTTCCTCACTGGCTAACGATAACCCAAATTCCTAACCTAATCCCTAACCCGAACAAAGAATAAAATCGATACAATACAATGCCAATAGTCAATCAAGAAACACCAAGTTCTTAAACATTAAGCATCTACCCTTCAATTTCACTGAATATGAGGTTTGAAATTCATGTAGACAATAAATGAAGAAAATTTTAGGCTAATGGCTCCCTACAGTCACTAAACACAATCGGATTCGTCTACAGGGTGCATGTCAAAAAGTTTGCATTATTCCATCCATTGTTTTACATTTGTCATCATAAAGGCTAATTTAGAGTATTGGTCGGATAAATTTGGATTGGCAGTAAGTCGCGTTAACTACATTTTTGATGAAAGGCTATTACACAGTTCCGTGGTCCATTCGCCGGAACAAAGGACATAATGCCCACCGGAAGTGTTTCAGTTCATTATTTCTTATCAGCTACACCAGACATTCAACACTTGTACAAAAGCTGCATGTGGTCACGCAAAAAGTGCGAAAACATGTTGTATTCGTGATATGAGTTAAGAGAAAAGTTTTATTTAGTCTTCCGCACAATCACTTCCTTGAAGTGTTTATGGTATGGTAGGCCTACAAGTTTAAGATGTATAACACTGTCTTCACGAGAGGTGCGCACAAACTAAAATAGTAAGTTCGTATGTAGGTTGGTTAGTTAGTTAAATAGAGCTTTTACGGCCCAGCTTCCAACCGATTGGTTCAAGTCAAGCCGGCAAATTCGTATTTGGGGGACGATCTCTGATTGGTACACCAGACCAAGGAGTTGTTGTTTAATACCCGACACAAAAAGTTTTGACTTTCCAAATCCCCCAGGTGGCCGGAAACGTCCTTTTCGGAGCTTTTTAACCCGCATGTACCCACTTCTTGAAGTCGCGTTTGGTAAATATTGGGGGCTGAACATACCTTTAGCCCCTCCCCCATCATTACTGGCGGACTGATCCCCGGGTCTCCCGCTTCCACCGCCACTGTATGTGTCTGTCGTCTGGTCAGAGAGACCTGTCTTCACCCCAACTTATGGGTGGTGCTTCTCGTAGTTGGTTTCTTGATTGCACCCAGCCCCCCCCCCCCCGCCCTCAATATTTTTTTTTTTTTCAGTTGTGTCGCTCCTGAACACGTTTACATGGGAGCAAGAGTGTGAAGAAGATTTGCGCTACACTGTTAAAAATTTCTCTGTAAATTTACATAATTTTTATGGCAAATTTTTTTCCAACCAAATAATGTTTTTTTTACAGCCAGACTGTAATCATGAAAAAACATTAAGTGTTTGTTTTTTCTTTACAGTTTTTGCATGTAAATTAGTTTACAAATGTCTACTGTAAAATCGAATTACAGAATTGTTCTGTTTTTTTTTTTACCTTAATTTTATGTGAATTTACAGCCTGTTGTTTTCATTCTCGGCGTTTTAATATTTATTATAATATCGCTTTTTTCCTTTCATATGTTATTACGTAACATACACCGAACCATTACGTAGATTAGGTATTTGCTTATCAACGTAATGTGTCGTTACGAAGTTGTTTTCAATCAAAACACAATGAGGATGCTTTGTTATCATATTGTTGTCAAGTAGACTGCTATCTCTAGGAACTTTGTAATTGGAAAGTCACATTTTTGTACAATATAATAATTGTTTTTAAAATAAATATGACAAAGAATGCAAATACATTGGTTGCAAACATTTCCAGACAAGGTAAACAATAAGTTTATCACTTCCTGATTAAAAAACGCCAAAAAAGATATTATTCAAAGCAACAGCAATCCTTTTGTTAGGAAAATGCCTACAAAATAAGCTCCACCCATTTATGCAAAATGAGATTACGTCATAGAGTGCTAAATTTACAGACTCTTTCAAGTAAATTTGTGAAACGTTTTTAATTCGATCAAGTGCATGAGCGCCTGTGGCGATGAGTTGACATCAGTATACCAATTGTCAGTGCTCTGAAATTAGGGCCTTACAATTTCTTTTTACTTAAAAATGTGTGACAAAACACCAGTTGTATGATATTTATAACTAAGAACGTAATAACTAAGTATGCTTTTATAATAAATGTAAGTTAATTTTCAAATAGGGCCATAAATTTGCCAAAAATGTTTTCTTTTTTAACTAAAACTTCGCAGAACGATTCATGTAATATAGTGAAAATTTTCTGGCTATATCTTGTTTGTTTGGGCTTATTTTTGTTTCTTTTTCAGCTTTAAAACAAAATGAATGTTTGTTAAATGACAGTATATTTATGTGAAATCAGAAAAATACAAAATACTGTTAACATTTCTGTAAATTTATAGAAAAAGTTTTACAAAGCAGTAAAATTTGGTTAAAAAAGCAGACAGAAATGGTTTTTCAAATTAACAGAAAATACATGTTAAACAACCTTTTTTTATTGTAGCAATACAAAGTGTCTGTAAAGATACAGAAAATCTCTATTAAAAGTAAAATACAAAAAGTTTAAGTTAAAAAAAGTCTGTAAATTTACAGAAATTTTTAACAGTGTAAACGATGACTAAATTTCGTGACTAATTTTATTAACTTTTGCGAAATTTTTTAGGCCTTCTTAAATTGGGCAAAAATTTTCTCTTCCCAGTCCAGCGGAACTGCTTCAAGAATATGCCCATACTGGTAACCCTGGCTACAATACCACTCCCATTTTGACGAATATTTGCTATTTATGACATTTTCTGACGATGTATTACATTTATTGTAACCAATTTGTGTCCTCTTTTCTCTGATATTAGTCGGGAAATGAAAAACCATGGCCCCGTCCATCCGATCATTATAAAGCGTGTACAATAATGCTCCATAAAAGGACCGTTATTGCATCATAAAATATTACCTACCCCGCTAAGCGGACTCTGTTTTCTCAGTTAGGAATATGGTTGAAAATGCAGCATAAACCCCGCTACGCAGGTTAATTGTTACAAGGCTTGAGCGTATACCTTTCCTGATTTCTTTTAAAACACCGAACCGAAAAAGTTAGAATATCACAGTTACTTAGGGTTAATTCAGCTTTTTACTTATTTTTGCTATATATAATGGAACATACACAAATTAAAATTAATCTTCAATGTTATTATCTCACAACGGTGCGTTTACAGAGTCCCATTTTCCTTGGTGTATTCCCAGGGAACTGCATGATTTTGGTACAAACAACTATACCAGGAAAAGTTCAGATGTTGGAGCAATTTCACCAACCATACACTCTAAAATAACCTGGTGCATTTCTACCAGTTTTCGAGTTAGTATACCAATGACATCAACACAATTCTGGTATTTGAACCAAGAATTGTTATTCAAGTTTACCACTAAACTGGTAAATTTATCCAAATACCTGATTATTGTTTTAGTTTTTAATCGGGTTCTTCGTATATTTGAAGAATTCCTCGTTAGATTTTCCAGGATTGAGAGGGTGACATACGGCACTGACCAGAAACCTGGTACACTTGATCAATCTTTTTCATTATTATTATTTTTACAGGGCACCATCTTCTGTATTTACTCCATACTTAAGTATGCTAAGGATTGTAAATTTGCATGTTCATTGTCCAGTGGAAGCGACATGGCCAATCGCCTTTCTTTGTTCAAAATCATTTTATGGGCGGTGCGCTATTCCATAAGACTCCACACTTCCGATTGATATGCCTCAGTGCGTACTTCATATTATCCGTAGAGGCATACAGGGTCTTAACTCTCTCTCTTTCTTCGTTTCAAATATTCTGTGGTCACGTGGCCTATCGATAACGGGTTTGCATTTTTTTTTTTTTTTCCCTATAGATGTGCATCTGTTTCATTTTCAGTTTTTTCATATTAAGTCCCAAAAAATTTGTTAGACTTCTTCTGAAACATCGATCAGAACTACGGTGAATCCAGTCCCTCCTGTTTCTTTTTTCCGACATTATTTTAATAGGAGCATTGGCAGTTAATTGAAATATTATGATAAAATTTACTGATTAAGGTAGCCTACGAAACGAATTAACATTCATTGACATTTTAGTATATGTTGAGGTTACATAGGCCTATGCTAGTGAGGATTCGATCCCACGTGGGCCACGTCGTTGTTGCAATTGAACAGACTGTGTTAGTTAAATATATAATGCAAAAAAGCCAGTGACGATTTACTTTATTTCGGTAACCTTGTTCTCACCATGAAGGTGGCATTCACCCACTCACTGAGGCAACTTGACGTCCGTGACCATTCTTCAGTTTTGGTAATTAAAAGGTTCACTCCTAAATTAATTAAGTTATCATAGCATTCTACAGTGTGCTGTGTTGTACGACTGACCTCCTTCGCTCAGTCGTCAATGACATTTTTCTCCGTGACAAAGGAGCACAGTCCTCGTGAGTCGTTTGAAGTCCATTCTATTTGGAACACAAAAGCAGGGGAAGGCCCTTCCATTGTTCAGCGCCGCTACTTAAGCCTTGACTGTGCAGCGGTCAATAAGCTGGGCAAACAATAACTCTCTACCCTCACCTTTCGAAGTAAAATCATTATGCCAGCTCCAGTGGTGCTAGAAACTTTCCAATTATTAACTGTTTATTTGAAGTTTTACTAAATGATAGTGGGATGGCTGAAGATCTGCATGAGTAGACAGGGAATAGACATATGTGTACGATTTACCGTCAGCATCAATAAACCATGGATAAACTTATACACCCATGGTTTCTTCCTTTATAGCTACAATGCAGTTTATTTTAATCCTGTACAAAAAGGGTAATAAAGCAACTATTAATTACTCACCAGGTGTAAATTCCATGAGAGCGACTTGACCCATTCCTGAACCGTCAAGTTTTCAGATGTTGGCGATGCATATATACGTCGGCTGTTTTTAAGAACGTATACTGCATGATTGTGTGCAATTTTCGTTAGTTTGACACATCTAATTAAATGTAGCCACGATTACGCTGAATGCACGTGCGCCAAAGCGGTTAGGAAATATAGCCTAACGTTCAAAAATATATATGACTTCTTACCCTCGCTGGCGTTACCTTAAACGAACCTGTCTAAATCCCACGAAACAGGATGTATCTTCTTCCCATGTTTAGTCTATAAATGATATCGAAAGGACCCAGCGATTTGTAATGAAACTTGCGTGTTAGCCCAAAGACAAAAAAAGTGCAGAGTGCGAAGAGTCAGATTGTAACCATGTGCTTTGATCAGGAAGTACTTAACCTCGGTTATTTCCGCTAATTTTTCCCAAGGATAATATTAGCCTTTTGTTAGGATTGTTTGCCATGGTGAAAGGAGAACTGAACTGAAGAAATCGAACACAGAGAATGTATAACCTTGACTGTAGTCCTTTACCTAACATTTAATACAGCAGTCTACAACAGACAAAGACAAAATCACACCAATGAAATGCTATATGCTGACAGTAGGGTCTTCCCACATTCTTCCTTTATTGTGATATTAAGTATCTTTTCTCATAAACACGTCATTTTTATTGATTGTTAAGGAAAAAGAATGAATGATTTATTTTTCAAAAATTGTTATTTGCTGAACTCGGACAAAAAAAGAAGAAAACCATTAACTGCATATACTTGAATCTTTTAACGAACTAACCAATGAATCAAGAGTGTACGTTATTTGTATCAAAGGTGTGTTCAAGCAGGGAACTGGAAGCTGTTCCAGCTCCCTGGTTCAAGTAGGGAGTTCTCTAAAAAAAACTCCCAGGTTCAAGAGTTATGTCCTCTAACATCAAATCAGTCAAGGTATGGTATTAATAAGGCGCCATGATGTTTGCAAGAGAAGTATCATTGGCAGCCAGCCGAGACATATCATTCCAGTTGCCACCTCTTGCTGCTTTTGAAGGGGTCCGTTGCTGCATGTGAGGGGCTTTCGTTCACTGTAACAGTGTCGTCGATCATTCTGGGGAACAGGAGCAAATTGTCCCATATGAAAATATTATGGAGTAGACATTGTTTCAGATTCAGATTCAGATTAAAAAAAAACAACTGGCAGAATCATAGAAATACATTGTGGTATACAGATGCGAGTGACTAATAAAGTGATAATATTGATGAATACTCCCCATCTATCTACGTTTTGTGTTTTTGCGTGGCAATCTGAGTGAACAGTGAACATGCGTGCTTGTTTGCCCTCGTATAATTAATGTGCGCTCTCGTTGGTTTGGGTGGATTGCTAACAGCAGAATTCTTCCCAGGACCGCGTGATCCAGGGTTTCGGCTCTTGGAAAATCCCCCTCGGATCTAAACTGTATCTTTGATAATGCCAATGCTTTGAACAAATTGTATATTTATAAATTCGCTTACAGTCGAGATGCTGTGTTTTTGCAGTTTTTGAGGAGGGAGAATAACTGCTTTGCGCAACTTTAGGGACATCCGTCTCAATGGTCTCACAGACTTTCTGTCCCAAAAGCTAGAATAATACTTTTTTCATTGCAGGCTATATTGACAGCACCATGCACCCCTAGTAAGAAGCATTTCGCCGCGGAACCCTGAACGACCCTCGTCCATGCCTCTACTGTTCTATTATGAGTGCTGTTTCGTTTAGTGTGAAACTGCCGACTAAGGCAGGGCAGAGTATTACAGTTTCAAAAGACTGAGGTTAAAATGAAGTAACTCTTCTCCGAGTGGTTAATTTTCGGTTCATACCCAGCTGTGACAGTGTACCCCATAATGTCGCTGCGGTACTCCTCGGAGAGAGTGTTTTGATCTCCGTTCATGAAATATGTGTTACTTAAAGTTTCCCTTTCAAATTTGTGGAAATAAATTCAGTTGATCGGATTCTTGTTTTAAAAAAGTATGACAACATAGGTGTATTTCAACCGATAAATTGAAAGTCAAGATACTGTACTCCTCAGTGCTACAACCCGGGCTTATATCAGATCAGGGATATGCCATGACAGAAAGATTAAACAGCAGCTGATCAGTAAAGATGTCGCTAGTGTACCTACCAAAGATGGTTCCACATAGGCCATGGTTCCCCGTCGAGGACGGCTGTCCCCTGGGTGTAGGACGGTGGTTTTGTCCTGGAAACCTAAAAGTAAGAACCGGAGTTACTGGATAGGTCACGATGCCCTTGAGAACCTAGAAAGTTGCTGTTTTCTCTATTATTGCAAACCAAGGCTCAAAATAACGACTACGTATATTCTACTTACAAGCCTGGGAAATGCTATTTGCCATCGGGGGGGGGGGGGGGAACTTTCAAAATCTTCTGTACGCCCCGCGCAAACCGTTTAGATATTTTTCTAGCAACACTTTCATTTTTTCTAAAAAACGTAACACCCCCTAACCAAAAAAAAAATGAAATGCTCCCTTACGCCAATGATTATAGTAGTTGCAAACGGTTTTAACTTTCTTGAGCATTTATCAAAAATTTCCGAATAGCTGCAAAAATGATTAGTAATCTCGTGCAGGTCTCGTGATGTGAAACCTTTTCCGTCGCAAAGGTAACTGTACAACACTTTTGACACAGGATTTTGTTTCACTGAGTGTCAACAAGTTTATTAGAAATTTGCCGATTTTAAAAAATCATTTTCAGCCCCCACAATAATTGTGTATCCTTAGTTAACAACTGCGATATAGGTGGGAGTGCAGTGCAAGTTTAATTTGACCGTAGTGATTTTACCAAAGAAGGCTCGTGTTTGGCGAGGGTGAAGTTCGACAAGTAGAAACGTTTTGAAGTGGATATGCATTTCCCTTCAGTTGCATTGTCAAGCGGCGGTTATAGAACATCAGATTTGTAGCTGGCAGATCTATATTGATTTCTACTCGTGGGGGGGGGGGGTCAAAGAAAAGACTTCAAAATTGGAATGTGCTTTGTGCTCAGAATAGGCAATCAAGTGCTGGGGAAAACAACAAACAATAAGAAAATGCATGGCCGGTCCGACTTAAGGGCCTGACTCTCATTGCCCATGCGGAGCATCACGCACAACGGTAGTATAGGTTCCATTTTTAGAGTCTTTGGTACTGGGAATCAAACCCCTTTCGCGTTAGAGGCGGATGCTCTACCACTAGACCAAACACGCGGTCTTCAATATGTATAGACCTTATGCAAGTGAAGTAACAGAGCAGAACGGTACGCCCTCCTTTTGGGCCAACAAACCAACACCAACAAATCTAGACAGCTGATTTGTCAGCCCGGAGTCGAGAAACGCAAAGTTTGCGGCACTTGCGAATTCCTATGCGTATGGCCACGTGTTCAATTGGTCTGCCCAAAGGATTGCTCCGGGGGTCTCGTCAATGCCTACAGCCTACAGCACGGATGCTAAATGTTAGCAGATTTGACATGATATACTCATGCGCTGAAAACATAGCTAAATGAAATAAATGAACGAAATGTGGATAGGTAAATTAGTTTCATATTTCCGCAGGATATAAGAAGCCCCCGGTCTCCAAATATCGAGTTGCTACTCGTGCAATAAATGTATACAGTCGTATTAAACGTCAAAACTGAAATTCGAAGCCCTTGTTTCTATGCAGTGCAATTTCTAAGCATACGAGCAGATAAGCGACACGGTCCGTGGATCTGCACTTCGCAAAATACAATGTGCTCTGACGCACCTGATTTGCACTGTAAAAAAATAATAAAAGATCACTATCATTATCAAGGTATTTTGATAGTTTGTTAGTATCAGTGCTGATGCTTTTGGAGGTAACGTTAAGAATCCGTGCGTGCAGGCAGTTCTATAATTCAGCCTAGATCCGAAAACTTCTGTCATTTCTTGTACTCAAGAGGTATATCGCTGCAAAAGTTTTCATGTAAAATCGAAAAGTTACGTTGTCGTGATTGTGAGCCGCTAACTGCTCGTAATGTAAGATCCAATGAATTCCGCATTTTTTTAAGTCGGATGGATAAATTAATTTTACATCTTTCTGAGGACCATTTGTAAGCAGGAACTCCACACATAGTTTTAGCCTATACATCAACATGTAAGCAATAACCTACACACTAGGAGAGACCACTCAGGTTCCTCAAATTACTTTCGAGGCTGCCCACTTGTAAATGTTTCTCGCCCATAGTGAGTATTCGAGACTGACAAGGGAGGAGAGAACGAGGCCTCGGGTGCATCAAATATGACGCAAAACTAAAGTGGTTAATTGTCCATTTGTTATGAATTGCATCGCTTGAATACTGAGGCCTAGTTGTTTATTTAGAAATATATCATTCAATTTTCAATCACAAAACAAATACGCTGTATAGAAGTTAATAGACAATTGAACCACAGCCATTATGAAAAATTTATGCGTGGGAGTAGAAACCACACACCACGATTAATTTTTACGCTTTGGTACATAATCTTGCTTCCTGTAGAGTCATTAGATCAGACATAGTTTCTCGGTACTTATAGTTTCTTGGTGATATTATGGCGGTCTCACGGAAACCAAAAAATAACAATAGTCATATATGTAAAAACATCAAAGGCACGAGTAAACAGGTAAAAGCTACGTCCAATATATACTACATAGTAATATATAATTAAATTCATGTGAAAAAATGTGCGGTACTTTATCGTAAATTAATAATCAGTTAAAACACATTAATGAAGTTCAAAATTTTAAAATGGCGGTAGGCCAAAGACTCTCATATGGTACTATCGAGCAAGGGAGAATGTGTCCAAGCTGACTTGCTTCAGTTCTGAGAGAAATGAATTTAAGACAATTAGGTTTAAAGGTAAAGAGCAGTCCTCCCAAACTTATTTTGAAGAAAAAGCTAAATAGAGCCATTTTCTTCTTATTTCTCTTCAAAGTTTCTTTCATTACATTTTATGACTTTACTTTTGCATATTCAAAGTAAACCAAGCAGTTACTTCTGGTAAATTTCACATTTGAAGAGAAAAAACATTGTCACATGACTCCCAACAGCCAATCATGAAACTGGACAGTCTACTACACTTCTTCAAGTTGGGATCACTGCTCCTGCCCTTTAAAATAAAGAACGGAAAGAGGTGGTGAAGTTATTAAGCCTTCCTAATTCCGTCTATAATCCGCTACTGACTTCCGGCAATTTGGCCCAGAACGATTGGCCATGTTCGCATTTCGTAATGTTACATAATAAACGGTGCCCACGGTCCGTCCTGAATATGGGCTGTTTCACTAGCTGGGATTCATATTTCATACATGAATTTATGGTTTGGTTAGTGTACTCCAAAATCGTATTTAGCAATTTAACAGTCATATACTCACCCCCACCCCTCCTACCCCACCCTTTTGTTAACACGTTTGAATTCTAAACATGTTTAGCTATGAAACACAACAAGGTTAGCAATTAAACATGTTTTATACGAAATTTTCAATAATTGGACGCATGTGTTCACAAACTGGGGACAAGGAGAGTTTTGAAAAAAATGTTTTTTCCGGGCCCCTAAACACCCTTATTTTAGAGTGTGCACCTAAGTGCGACATACAAAATACTGACTACTGACTGTAAATGAAATATTGTGTCCCTCGAGGCCATACTGGGCAACTATTCCAAAAAAATATCCACCTTCAGATGCAGATCCCTGTTCAGATTTATTTTTATGGCTCCGTTAACGTTGGTAAATTACAATCTAACTGACAACACACACACAAAAAAAAATCAACCCGCGTGTGATTATACCACTGATTCGGGTCACCCTGGCGCTTAAGAAAATGTTTCTCACACATTGGTCAGCTCAAGGGGATACATTATTGTTTGCGAAATCGAGATTTTAAAAGCCACACAGAATTTATTCCATCTCGATGAACATTTCTTTTCGACTTCCGAAATTGGTGAGTTTCTTTTTAAAGAGCTACTGTACTGTTCCGTCGAGTCCGATTGAGTGCCCTGACTAAATTTGATAGTTCAAATAATAGACATTTTGTAGCATGACTGGATTTGCAGACATATGAACACCAGAATTTGTAACAAATGTCACTCACCGTCAACCAAAGATCATATTCGTAAACAATTTGGGAGAAAAAGATTTGGCAATTCCGTAGGCTATAGCTAATAGGACTAGGGACGGTTCACTATAGAGAAAAATCCAGTAAAAGTACTGGCAGCTGGGATTCCGGGTATAGTTTTGCTTTAGACATATTTCATAATGACTGAACGTACGTTAACAGTTTTTTTTCCTAAATACTACAAATGAAGGCCCTTTTATTGTCCAGAAATGAAAAAAGCGTCAGAGGTACCGTTAATATTGCAATTAAGCACAAGTGTAACATAACTGGTCGAGCACCGGAACCCCAACTGTCAGTACTATTACGGTAAAATCACAATACTGTACACAATAACAGTGTTCAAACGGTGGAAATATCGCCCCGAAATGTTCAAGTTCAAGTTTATTTCTACATTCCATACATAAAAAATTGTTACATTGACAAAAGTATATATATATATTTAAATATAACAGGACATGTACACAATAACAAAAGATTTGCATGATATAACATGGAAGTAGAGGAACCATAAAAAAGTTAAAATTTTTCAGGTCTGGTTCCTAAATAAAAACATCGTCCAGATTTTTCACAAACAATGTCATAAATTTAGGAAAGATTCCGTACATAAACAAATTATGTAAAAAAAACTGTCAAATATTTAGTTTAAAGTAAGTTTCATTTTTATTTCAAATAAAATTCAACTGGCGGGAAAAATACTCCCCAATCAATGTGTATGTAAATGACAATTCACACTAGCTGCTACCCATTTTTATCAAAAAATGCATAGATGTCCTTTAAACGGATTCGCAAAAACGAATTCGAGCTATGGTTAAGATGGTTAAGATACTAAGAGACGAAGAAATGGGGAATTGTGGCCCCACATAATTCATCATTAGTCATGGATTGTGATTATGTAAAAGTGCGAGCGAGAGACAGAGATTCAAAATTTTCGAGCACTTTCAAAAATATCTCCCAAGAGATTTTTTGAGAAAGTGTATTGTTATCATGGTCTTCAAAGTGCATTTCCTCGTTAGAGTTGCTGATCTGCAGTTCTTCTGCACTATTCATGTTTCATTTCTCATCTCATGAAGTGCTGGTTTTTCCGTGCTCACCTGGAGAGCAGAAAACTCGTTGGGGTTGACACGAAACAAGAAAAATACGTCTTCTCAACCGGTAAACCGGTTGAGAGGACCTTTTATATAAAGGGTAAGATTAACCAAACATTCAATTTTCATATGTGCCAAAGGAATCAATTCTACACAGTGTGGTTAAAATTCCATTTAAATCGGACATGCATTTCTCGAAATATAAAAATGAAGTCAGTACGTTTACCTTTATGTTCCGAATTTAGTTTGAGAGCAGCAGAACTTACATCACTTCCTCATTGACAAGGAGTGCTTTGTTTCCCTTTGTTTTATCAGACTGTTGTGTTGACCTTGGAGCTAATAGGAATAGGACGTCCCTGTGCAGGGGAATGCAAAGTTTGCACTTAATCTCATACCATTTATGCAATTACTTTTTGTATAATATGGGATTGTTGAGGAGAATATCGACTCTAAAGTTTAAAGAAAAACAAAAGACTGTGCACTAATGTGGGGATATGATATCATATGTGCTTGCTTCAAGTTCACTTTTTGTTGGAAATGTGAAAATTTTACGCGCCCACACCTTGAAAACCACACATCAGATTTCAATACAAAATTCTCATAGAATAGGTACCCCTCTAACATACCAAATCCTGTTGTGACCTTAAAACCCTTAATTCTTTTAACAGTTTAAAGCAGATTTCGGTTTAAAATAAGAAGGTAAACTGCCGCTAATAACCATTTGCCAATTTTGTTGAAATATTTTTCGATTAAAAAAACTGACTTTTCTTGGTTACTGGTGATGTGTATTCTAATACTTGAAGTACCAAACTGGTGGTCTGAACAATTGTCTTGACTCCTGGAGTTACATTGAGTACCTTAATGTGTAAATTTTAAATGATAGTTTCATATTTTCAGGTTTGCCTTTTTTTCTATGACCACATTAGTAAGAGCGTAAATGTCCGCATCTTCAGTCGTTGAGTTAGTTAGATAGAGTTTTACGGCCCAGTTTTCAACCCATTGGTTCAAGTCGAGCCGGCCACGACCTTTTTTCCAGCTCTGGCTCACTGGCTAGTTTTCCCTACTTTACTGCTTGTGCTGAGCATCAAGCACAATGGCAGCAGATTCAGATTTAATGTCTTCGGTATGACCCGGCCGGGCCACCTTCTCCCGACTGGAAGTGGAATGCTCTAACCACTTGACCATGCTGTCGGCAGCTGATGGGAAGTTTCTCTAAAATCAAAAGAGTGAACTTAGTCACATCGTTAAAGGTGAGAATTCACTCGATTAGAGTGATAATTCACTGCAAAAGAGTGAAATTCCCTCCAACAAGAGGTAAATTCCCTCCAAACGAGCGTAGTTTTACTCTTGATGGAGTGCCTACAGTGATCACTCTTTAAAAAATGACCATTGCAGGCACTCGTGGAGGAGTGAATTTTCCCTCTTCCTGTAGTGAATTTCACACTCCTTAGAGTGGATTTCACTCTTCTGGGAGTGAATTAACACTTAATAGAGTGAATCCACACTTTTCGCTCCGTCAGAGAGTGATCAAGTTCACTCTTCTGATTTAAGACTGTATTTTCATCTTTTATTTCAATAACCTTTCCCTTCCAGTTCAGCGGCGTACTAGCATGAACATCGGAGACCCATGGACAAATCACATCGGCGAGGGGTCTTCACATCTTTTTTCCAACAACTCTCTATCCGCCATGGGCAGGAACACGGGTAAGAGTGAGTCCAGGTAGCCCCGGGTCATTTCAGTTTTCTGGGATCCTGGACATTGTCAATCCTCTTTCTACAACGCTGGTCACGCCATTTTGGTCTTTTCAGTTCAGTTCAGTTTCAGTTCAGTTTCATAGAACTTTATTTCAGTCTTTCATATAAAGAAATATGTTATGAATTATTTGTATGTACAGGGTACTGAAGAGACTGAGGAGTGACAACAAGAAGCTCCAGGGAGCTTATGTACGTTGACACCCCTTTACAGAGACTTAAATTAACAGAAAACAATTACTACAAAACACATATATAATACAGAAAAAGAAACACAAAAACACAAATAAATGGAACAGATAGCAAAGAATTAAAATTATTCAGAGGTAGTTGGTGATAAAATGATCTTTTAATTGCTTCTTAAATGTACAGTTGACAGGTCAAAGATGGGATCCATGCCTTCAATTACTGGGGAGGGGGAGGGGGGGCTAATTTGTTTAACCAGGGAGCTGTTAGCTGCCTGGTAGAATTTTAGAAACTTCCGTATTGACTACCTTTTAATTTTGTGTACCATTGTGAGATGGTATTCAAGACCACCCTTCTCTTGGGCAGCCTCGTTCAAAAATTTGACTAACCCCATTTAACAATTTGTGATGAACATCATTGCGTGACTTAAGTCAAAAAATGGACGAAAAATGAATGAAACAATTGTAACTATGTTATATTTTTTTTTCTTCGAAAAAAAAAAAAAAAACTAGTTTAAAAGAACACCTAGACGAATTACTACAATCACAACAATTGCTTACATTATTTATTCTTCCTCCTACTTTTACTGTTAAGCAGTTCGGGAGATGGCCGTCTTTATGTGGAAATGAGAACTCACCCGATGGGGGAAAATTTGCAGCATGAGTATGAATGAACACTTAGTGTGTTACGCTTCACATGCATGCAGTCGTCGCTTTGTTTATATATGTGGATATAAACGAATACAAGGTAATCAAGGTAATTGTTTACCAGCACAGACCAAAATCACAAGAAACTTTCAACAACGTGTTAATGAGTGCAATATTGTAAGCAAGAGTAACTTACACAACTTTCTGCAGGAAAAAATTGCTTAAATCTTGGTGCTGTGTCGAGTCTATAATTTAAGATTAGGACACACAACGTGGCAAAATTGCTCGATATCTCAAAATATGCGCGGTGAACTATCAAACATGATCCGGCCTTTTTGTTCTCCTAGCACAAAGTTTATAAATATTCAAAAATTTCTCTTTCCCAAGTTCAATGAAATTTTCCAGGTGTTTTGAACGTTCGTCTCCTTTGAATTTGTACGGTAGGATCGCAAAGCATCAAGGGAGAAATTTGAAAATGACGTCTTCCTTAGCCGTATTTTTACCGATCGGGTGAAAAGAAACATTCTCCCCCGAAAGAGGTTATCTCCCGAACTTTTAAGGATATGTATAAAACTTGCGTTACATAATTCGGACAAACATAGATCTAAAACCTGCATATTTAATAAAAAGGATTTAATATTTTTCAGCTTCGAGAGAGCGATATGCAAATCTGTTTCTTGTTTAAGCTGTGCAATTTTCCTTCATTTTTACTATGCAGGTTACACTAATGATTATTTTTTACAAAGTAATTCAGACTCAACCCTTCCTAAAAAAGTACGACTGACCTTTCGACATAGCATACTTGCATTTACAACGGAAGCTTCATAGCATGAACAATCAAGGGGTGTTATCGTATTCGTAAAAACACGATAAGACATTTCCAATTTGTCCTATTTTATAGTTAGGCGCACTTTCTGTTCGTCACTGATGTATGAAAGTAATATACTTTTTCTGGCCCATTTAGAAAGAGAGTACATCATTTATTATGATGGCCACCAGACTGTAAAAGGTAGCGACGGTCGTGCTTGACAACAAATTTCCATGCACACGATGTCTTTTACCAAATCCATCTAAGAGTAATCTAATGTGCACTTAAATCGTGGTCTTATGAAGTTTTGGAAACTTTTTGATTGCAATATTATCTATTCGTAGCCTGCATCTTGCTTTTATTCTCTAGATCTTGCTCTATAGAGGCTTTGCAATTGCGTCACGGAACCGCCATGCTGGAGGACATTCATGCCAAATACACGTGGCTTTGTGCCGAGCGCACTGCACAGTGTGCACTGTGACACGCATGGTGTATACAAATTCAACGAGCAAGCGCGTCCCGTATGGTTTACTACGTAGTTACATGTACTCCAACATGGCCGCCGGAGAGTATTATGACGTCATGTGAAAAGCCTCTATTCTGTAGAAACTGAAGTTATATCTGCACAACACGCATTTCACATTTAACGAATGGGGACTAATTAAATGAGATTCTTGCATTTTGCTCCCCGTTTTAATATTACGACTTAACATTTTACGTTAAGGAGAAAGAGAATATCATTTCAGTAATATTTGTCTTTTCCACGTAAAAAGAGGTTGGTTTTCCCACGATCGAATAATCGCAATAAAGATTGCAGATGCCAGAAGCTTTGACTTGAGTAAACTATTACTGCAACATGTTCTTCTGTACACTGAACTTTTAATACTCATCTAACGAAACGTTTTAAGCAGAATGACTCTGCAAAATTTTCCAACAACGATCAAAGATTGGAAGATCTTGGCTCTCGACTCCAAATGAAAATATGATCTTGTAAAGCTGTTTGTCTCCCATTAAAAGAAAAAACAAGGAAATTCAAAATGTTTATGAGTAGATCTGCGTTTTCACTTCTCGTTGTTTAATACCATGTGACATGAAATGCCCTAGTTAACATAAATATAAACATTTCCAAATAAATGTTCAAAGTTCAAAGGTCAATAGCAGTAACCCGAACCTATTTTAAAGAAACAGCTAAATATCGCATTTTCCTTCTTGTTTCTCTTCAAATTATCTTCCATCATACTTTGTGATTTTTTGTTTATTCTCGGTTAGATACAAAGTATGATACACAAAGTCACATGGCAGCAAGCAGCAAGCAGGTGGTGATAATATTGTTGATATGGCGAAAAGGGAGGCTTAAGTCCTTGGATCGGAGCCTGGCAATTAAGCATAGACACCACCCGACCATACAGGAAAGGCAAACTGACTGTATAATATTAGTTTGCACCTTTTGCATATGCATCTTGTCATTTTTTTTTTGGGGGGGGGGGGGGGGGAATGTTGTCCTGAAAACAGGTACTGCTTCCTCTATTTCCCTTCTTTCAGTTTTGACTCATGTACATGATACATTTTACTCAGGAGATGTTATCAACAAGTCCTACCATCTTGTCATATCAAATTGGTAAAACAATATTTCTCATCTACCTGTCACCACGTTGCTTATCGCCATCATGGTTTAGCTGTAATTAATATCATAAAAGCCATACAAGAATGAATCATCTGTCTGTTACACAAGAACCTTGGACATCAAGAAGTCGTTCAAAGTCACGTGGTGTAAAAATCAAGGTGATTTTGTTTGCCAATTCTGACCGTGTCCACTCAGATGCAGCCTCTACGGCGATAATTAACTCATCCAAAGACTTCATCCATCTTTAAAGCTGCATCATTCAGAGTTACTCAAGAAGACAATATCAAAAGGCACCTTAATTAAGAACTTTTAAAGTGGCAGAATGTGTGTTGACGTAAAGCAAGCAAGCATCCCGTCAAGAACGGTACTTTATTAATTCATGGAACTCATCAAGTTATGTAAAATTTACAATGAGCGCATATAGTCATCATAGATATTTTTTGGTCAGAAGAGCAGCCCGGAGAATTCATTCACAGAAGCTGCACTTGGACAAATTTTCCATGCCAATGTTGCCTTATGTCAATTTTTACTTTGGTGACAGGAAGAGACGACAAAAGCTTTAGTTAAAAAAAAAAGACGTAATAGTTGGTAACTACAAATTTTAAACAATAAACCGTGTGGAAATTCAATTGTCCTACGACGGAGGAGTTGTAAAACTAACGGAAATAAATTATAAAAACTACTGCATGGAACAATACTACAGCAAAACTTTCTAAAAATTAATATAGCTTTCCAATAACCCCGTCATTTTCTACACGAGAGCAAAACATAGCCAACACTTCAAAATAAGCAAACTATATATTGTTTACTTACATGCCATTGGATTGAATTTAGGATGGTTTGAATTAAGAAGTTATGCGCATGAGTACCGTTTGCATAGAATGCGTGTGGAAAGATGTCTTTGTATCACAAATATATGACTACGTCAACAATTAATGACCTCACATGGGTACCCATCACGCAGACGTTTGTGTTATTCAGCATTAGTGTCGACCACCCTAAATATTTCTTCCATATCATCAGTATTACACTGTATAACTTACTATCAAGTCGATGAAACATTTTTTGAAATGTTATTTTTTTAAGGGCAACCTCCCAAACCGATATATGAAGATATGCGATCATTGACAAACAAGGTAGCCTAACTATTATACAAGTACCATTTGTACTAAGAGAGTGGTCTAATTTTTTAGAAACGAATATCTGTTTAGGATCGCGGTAATATTTGATAGCGTACATTCAAGTAAAATTTGTTTAATTTTAAATGTTTTAAAAGCCGTTGCATCTTCCTCGGGATCTATCCCGGGAGTGAAGTTGCCTTCCCCCACAGCTTCTTACTCCAGCTTAGTATAGAACGACAGTTGATTATTGTCAATGACTATTTTAATCAAATCTGATGGTCTACTACAGGTTAGCAGCAGCACAATATGCCATCAGTTTGTGACCAATCTTTAAAGTTGTTTTTATTACAAGGACTTAGAAGGCATGGTTTACTGATTACTTCATTCTAGTAAATTTGATGATGCGCATTACATATCTCCCTGGATGAAGAGAACCATTGAGTTGGATGCCATATGGCATCGAATCACAAGGCATGTCAGTTCCTTCACACCCAGCCAACCAAGTGTTCAACCGTAACCACAAAACCCTACCTGTCAAATTAAAGCTGCACATTGTTTTACATCGGTTCACGTTACCATCACCAGTTAACTTTCTGAGTATTTTTTTTTTCATTTTATATAGCCGTAGATTAGCCGTAGATGACTTAGACGCTGCATGCCAGCCGTTTATGGTTCTTCTGTTTCAAAACGCTTTAGCCATCAATAGCTTTCAACAGGTGCGCAGATTTTACTGTCTCGTATCTTTATTTTTCAACTGTTTTTATTCCTCGTATATACTGACTATTCTGTGAGATTGTACTTTTAGTATTGAGAATTCCCATCGTCTGTAGCAACACACTGCACTTTTGAACTACGCTATGTAAGTAACATATGGTAAAGGCTGTAATAAAAGTCTTCCAAACCTCGCACAGCATCGAAAAAGCCATCTCAACGCTTGATTGTAAAAGTGTAATCATCATGTGATTTTTACCCTTACATATTCTTCGTTCGTTGCAATAGTTGTCCGTTTATAATAATATTTTTTATCTAGCTCTTTTAATGCCTTATAAGGAAACTTAAAACAGCGATTCATTGTCATCTGAAAGAATAAGTTTGTATTTCTTCGCCATTTTCTACAGTTTGAGACATTATATTTACGTGTTTACTTCTGATTATGTATGACTTATTGTTGTGAAATGAAACAATAAATGAAATGAAATGATCTATGAGATTCTCAGGCTATAACAATCGTGTTCATAAACGTTTAGTATGTTGCTGTTGTTTTTCATGTTCTGTTGTTGTATTGTCGTCTTTCTTGTTTTTAATAGTGTTGTTCCTTTGTTTCATTTTTGTATTTATTATTACTTGCGATGATACGTGCGATAATAAACTATCACTAAGTCGTTCTATATACGAGAATACTGAGTGAAAATGAGGCGATTGTGAAAAGTTTGGGAAGATTTGGGACTAAATTTTTTCAAGTTAACTTCCGAATCCTTCTAAGGCTCAGTTTTGGACGACTCTGGCACTTAAAATCAGTGATTTTAGAAGATTGATCAATCTAAACTAAAGAGAAACTAGCAATTATTCATCCTTCCAAAATAGCTCACAAGAAGTCGGTCGAACAAAGGTGATGAAAAAACCGCGTCCAAAGTCATCCGAAATCTTTCAAAGAAGAGATATTTTTCACAGTTATAAAAGGCAAGCAGGCTGCCCAGTTTCATATGAAGAAACCATTTTTTCTACTTTACTGGTTATTGCCCTCTAAAATATGTAAGCTCGATTCTCCTATTGGTTTCGTATTCCAATGGTCTTCTAAATTCTTCTTCTTTTCTCTGGCTCGATTATCATATTCTACTTTGAAGAATGTCAATAATATAATTTATTTAACTTACAACAAGAATTTGTGGACACAAACATATTACAGACGAATAATAAAAGCGTTTCACAAAAGTGTTTCTCTTGGTGACATAGCAGACTCCACTCCTCAAGCGCATCAGATAGTTAGTTTGTTAGTTAGATCGAGTTTTACGGCAGTTTCCAACCTATTGGTTCAAGTCGAGCCGGCCATGGCCATTTTTCCAGTTTTAGCTCGCTAGCCTGTTTTCCCTAACTCCATGATGCGCACCAGGTACGTTATAGATAAGGGCGTGCGACAGATCATGTAGCGGACGCTTGGTCATCAGAAAAGCCCAACAGACTGACAAACAAAGTAATGCGAAGCGGTGGTCAAAACCTTTCTCTTCTAATTTCTCGATATACCGATCAGTCTTGTAGTTGTTATATATACAAATCCATCAATTGATCAAGATTGCCCGTCACCTTCATGCAAATTTGTGCAAACCACGCACGATATTTAGCTCGCATCCTTATTGAGGAGGACGTGTATGTGTGTGTTTTGTTCAGTTGGTAAACTCAGCCTTCAACTATATTGTATCCGCCTCTGAATGGCATACGAACGGGTTGAGACGTTTTCAAAGTCCTAATACAAAGATACTTAGTTTCAAAGTTCGTTTGGTCCCATACCAACAGTGCCACTTGATACTTCCACGCAAAATAAGACTATCGAAAGAGGTATGCATCATTGTGGTGTTTGCATGCGATAGAGCTTGGCATGATGCAGGAACCCATGAGTTAAACAATATGCATCTTTAAAATTCTTGTCGTGATTATGATCCTAACTTTTATTAGGGGGAACAACCTGTGTGATGGATACGATATATTGCATTATAAGTCACACATCAGTGGTACGTCACGGTGAGTTCCGTTAATTATGCAGTGGGAATATTTATGACCTGTTTTATGGAGATCTTACAAGTATATTAGGGATCCAACATGCTGGGCGTATTCAAGAAGCATTTGGATAACACACGTGGCAGATGTATTGCCCTACCCTTCTATTGCGTTATCTATCATCAAAGATAGCTACCTACCAGCCTCTACTTTCTTTGCACGCAATGTTCATTTGCTACCAGCTGAATTTTCCCTCTCTGGGTTGTTGGTCACGTTATCAACTTAACATGGTAAGTCGGCACTGAACCAGTGTTACCATGACAACAAAAGAGCCGACAGATTGCCAAATATTACTTTTAGCATGGTAGGTTATCTGAGCATACCCGAAAGTGCAATTGAAACCGAGCTTATATATATATATATGCAGGACTATTTTGTGTGTGAAATGGTGCGTAGATATATCAACTACAACAGTGTTAACAGTTTTCATCCAAGTCCATAGACTCTTACAATCCCCTGCAAGTTTATGAGCCTTGCCCGGTGCCAATTTAGAGGTATGTGACAGTGATATGTATTGATGGATCATAACTGGAGGTAGCTTCTTCCCATAAAACTGTGGACAATTACGCTTTAAAGAAACGACCGTTGGATCGCACCAAAGACAACCTCCAAGCCGACTCACACTTTTCTTATTATTTTGATCTTTTTCAAGCGTTAAACGTTTCCAAATAAATTACTAGAGTCTTAAGATTGTGAGTAGGGTTTCTGACTATTGTAGCCTACAACAGAAACAGGACCTTTAGACAACGTGGAGGTATTGCAAGGGACACTCGAAATTTCCTTTGGCTCAAACATGTAATGAATAAATCAATTGATGTTAATTCCAACAGTACAACAGCTTTTACCGTCATTTGCGTTTTTAACCCACCGCAGGTTAGTGAACATGGCTCTGTCTTGAGTGTGAGTAATGAGAATATCTACAATCTAAAATGAAGTTGGAGGGCACTTACATTTATTAAGAAAGGTCAAAAAATAGCATTGTCACTAAGGGCACGGTGATGGACTACGTGAGGAAGAAACCTATAATATGGTTTGCAAGCAAATGTAGAAATATCACCAAAGTTATGAATCGGATTGGCACAGAGGTATTATCCGATTACTGCAATCTAGAAACTACAGTTCGTACATCGAAAGTAACAGTTTGGTGTAAAACCCTTGCTGAATAAGCAAGTTCATAAGTGTATCAAGACTTAGATATTGCAACGTTGTTAGGATAGACAAAGAACTACATATCAATGAAACATTGAATGTTCAATACCGAAACTTGCCACGTGTATTGTACTAGCGGATGTAAAAAGCGCTTGTCAAAGCAACTGTGTAGAGTATTGGAAAAGGAAGCTTACATAGACGCTTATTAAGGGAACAAGTACCTCGTGACTCATAATTTAGCTACACGAAGCCAACCATACGGTAGTCTTTCTTTATGCCATTGCGTGACAATGAAATGTAGACTGGACTTTTTGGAATCATAGCCTAGATACATTAAACTGGCGTCTTCGTCAACCACTTTCGGCTAAAAAGTGTGAACATATACGGAAAACTTTAAAGGCCACGTTTCGACTAGTATGCGAAACCGTTATCAGTTTTTTTTCTTGTTAAGATGATTTTTCTTCTTTTGTTTTGGGGCCAGGAAAACGGTTTCGGGAAACAATTAAGGTTTTTTGTGTGTGTCAACAGCCTAGATACATTAAACTGGCGTCTTCGTCAACCACTTTCGGCTAAAAAGTGTGAACATATACGGAAAACTTTAAAGGCCACGTTTCGACTAGTATGCGAAACTGTTATCAGTTTTTTTTTTCTTGTTAAGATGATTTTTCTTCTTTTGTTTTGGGGCCAGGAAAACGGTTTCGGGAAATAATTAAGGTTTTTTGTGTGTGTCAACAGATCACAATATTTGGGACATCAAGTTGTATGGCAATAACAGTCTTTCTTAAATCAGGGATGTCTTCACTTGCTCTTGCAACTCCCTTAGGAAAACAGAAAGTACCGGTAGCTTATTACGGTTTATAGCTTTCGTGATCATTAAACATCATAAAAAAAATGATAATAGCTACTTGAATTGGTCTGAATTATGGTCTTTTTGGCGTTCTAATAAGACTGATATGTATAATGATTAATTAAAAATGTTTTAATATACCTACATGCTAAATTTTGTTTGCCTGTGTGTGTTATTAAGTTCATTGTTTAATGACAGTGCCTTCATACGTCCAGACATATCATTACACATCATGAAGTGTGGCAGACTTGCAGGCAGTTCAATTGACTTCGAAAGCGGAATTCATACTCTTGAATAAGCCAGTTCAGAGGTACAGTAGACTTGCCCCAAGTCTCTCGAGAAGTTTCCTCTCAGCTGTTAGGATTCTCCTCTGTCACTATTCCTTCTCTTCGTGTCATCCTTTTGATCTCTCGCAATGCACCGCTGCAGACAAACTCACTGTCTCCTCTTTTCACTTCGACTCATAACGCCAATACACACTGTGGTAACTAACCCACATCGACCAACACACAGACCGGTAACGCCCGCTAACAAGTTCTCACACTCACCGCTGTGAACGTTTCTACACTAAGTCATTGTAACGGCAGTGCGTGGCAAATTCCTGTTTATGCCGTCGCTGTGCAAAAATCAGCCAACAGAGATATGGCTTGCTCGAGAGACTTGTAGCTTTTGCAACTGGTGACGTAGCATTTGGGCGGTCCGGTTTTTATGATCACTAATCTCTGTAGCCAATGAAAAACTTTCTATATGTAAACAGACAGAACGACGTACCGTTCCTCACACGATGATCTTAATGAATATCCAGCAAAAGTCGCACGTGCCGAAGCCGACTGGATGATACAGTAAACTATCTTGCAAAATATTCATCTGATTTCTGAGATGAATAAAACAATATAGAAGTTAGAAATGATAACGTACACAGTGGCAAAAAGATAAGTCTCTCACAGCAAGCCGCAAGTATGAACTGGCCGCTCAGCAGGCTCGTGTGTGAGCAGTGTACAGTATGCACGAACCAGGGCGCAAATCTCTGTTTGAGAGTGAGGGGCGAAAATGCTTATGATGTGCCCATGAGTACTAAACTGTGCACGCTTGGCGGGCACCGCGAGCGCGAAGCGCGAAGCCCCAAAGGACTCCTGGTGGGATCCAGGGGCAAAGCCCCTGTGGGGGTCCAGGGAGGGGCGAAGCTCCCCGGAAGCTCTTGTGTTCTGGCGTGTCCAAAGCTTCAGAAACACTGTTTTCGAATGAAAAAAAAACGTAAAAGGGTGACCATATTTTTAGGTCTACTCAAATTTTGGGGGCCAAATTGCGATTTGGACCCCCCACTTTTTCACTTGAGGGGGTGAAGGCCCCCCTTGCCCCCCAGGATTTGCGCCCATGGCACGAACCGTTGTAAACAAGTGCATAGCGTTAGCTCTTGGAAGCTGCATCACGGAGAGTGAGAAGTAACCTTGACTGCCTGCATAGAAGAACAATGCGGTGGAATCACCGTGAATAATAGGAGCAGAAATAAAATGAAAGGTGGGTAGAAGGACGTGAGAGACTTAGGGCAAGTCTAGAAATACAGTTAATGATGTCATAATGATATGAAATCAAAGGTCACGGGGTTAATATAAACCACGGAAATACCGACAGTGTAGGCTTACAAGTAGGCCTACTTTTCGAAGCTGCACTCCATAAAAGTTGATCATTCTGTTAACACGAAGTTTAACAGATATAATACCCATACATAAAACGATAAGTTAATCAAAAATGCAATGAACTGGGTCAGTTTTCGATGAGTTCTTCTGAAGGTGCCGGTTTAAAAGGGAAACAAGCACTATGAGCTATTTCTTTGTTCATATCTTTACACATTTTTTTCCTGTGCATGCGCTTGTAGTTACTCTAAACAGGCACATAAATTTGGCGATTCCTGTCTAAGATTCTAGCAACGACAGCGATCTCTTCTAAGACAGAAAACACCTATCCCATGAATGAAGCTCTACTTTCATTTATTTCATAGGACTTTCCATGTAAAAAAAAAATCTTACTTAAGTATTGACATTGTAACTTTACTTTTTAATTCCAACACACGCCTCGACAGAACCAGTCACCACATCGTCATTGGTGAGAAGCATATTCAAGATGGGAAGCTCAAATCTTCACTAGTATGACTACTTTGGAAAGTGTATATTGTGTCTCTCCTAATTTGTAGGCTTCAGCCTACATGATCAAATTGATTCTTACAAATTGCAAACTAAAAATATGTAGGCTATAGAGTTTATATGCTGAGCAGCCCCTAGGAAAACAAATAATTTCATTCATCCTTCTCAAATATACTGAAATGCGGTTTTCATTGCTGTAAAATACAATAATTCCCTATTGAACAAGATCTACGATCTACATCACACCAAAACGTTCACACACTGTTAAGAAAAATTATATACCAGCAGGGAGCTGTTATTTAACAGCTCCCTGATACCAGTATTACGGTAATGCTTGCAGCTGGGATTCCAGTGTTCAACCTGTTATTTTACAGCTGTGTGCAAACCAGTACAAGCTGTAGATATGAAGCCACTTTTATTCCTGGACACTAAAATATCCTTCAAGTTTACTTTCTAGGGATGAAATGGTTACAATCGTTCATTCACTTTAAGATATGACTGTCTAATGCAAAACTGAAAAATAACGTTCTCTACCAGAGGAATCCTAGCTGCCAGTGTTTTCACTTTAAAATTACACTCCTGTTGTAAGTGTACCAAAATGTATATCATTCGCTTGATGTGATAGTCATTTGTGTATAGTAGGTCGGCAGTAATGCAGTGGCGTAGCCACGGGAGAGGAGTTGGGGTTAGAACCCCCACGACCCAACCTTGCAACGCAAAAAACACTTAAAATAACGGTTTTTCCTCTTTATCCTTAGACTTTTCCCTAATGTCGTGCCCAAACACGCCCCATGACACCACCACCCCCCCCCCCCTCCCCATGACACAATCCTAGCTACGCGCCTGCAGTAATGTAACAGTTACAAGGCAAATAAGCAAATAAGATATTTTATTCTGACGAGTGACGTGACATTTTTTTTATCCCCCTGGCCAACTGGCGAGCCTAGTTTTAAGATATTTGTGGAGGTCTGTTCCCTTACTTCTGACGAATGTTGATACTTAAAAAAATCTCTGACATTATTTATGTATAAACAAACCTCAAAGGTTGCAAGTATTCGCAATAATTATGAAATATTAACTAAATTTTACAATGTCCCCAGGGCAAAAATGTGCTGCGGTTTTTCAAGATGTGAATACTTTTTCAAAGTATAATTAAAATTAAATTATGGATATTAAAATCGATGACAATACTGTAGTCACATGCATAACACGATTGCAGAAGGCACACATGAATTAGGAACGATACCATTGTCAGGCGGCCTACACTAATTCAAAGTGACCATATGTGTCCTTTGAGAATCCCAAATTGCGCCCTCTATATCTACCGTGACGTAATTTTTTCTATAAAGGCCTACAGTCTTGTTCACACATATAATACCATATCAGGCAGAACCTTACATTTGAGATGTTTTCTACGTGATTATTTTCTGGATATGATTACTAAGTACCAACAACGTAACCGTGCACTATACATAATGACAACCTCCCCCCCCCCTCTTTTAAAAGTGAGCATCAATTCGCTAGTTCCGGTAAGATAGAATTATCACAAAAAGTACATTGCCCTAGGTTTCACGAACTATTAAGGTAAGACTTCTCAGGCCGACTGCAATTTGATCCGAGCTATTTCCTCGTGGTATGAGAGGCCTCTGTTTTGATTTAGAATCCGTCGTGAAAGCTCGGTATACAATGCTAAGTAGACGGCAATGACGCAGTGCTTGTTCGAGGATATATTTGAATTAAAAAGAAAAAAAAATCATAATCAGCGTTTTTCGAAAGTGATGGCCCTGATTGGTCACTCTCCTTAATAAGTCACGCGATGAGTTCATTTTGCATTTCTACTTGGACGGACTAACATGTCGGTAATTGGTCTCTTGACAGGTTGACCTAACATCTTATAAGCCTGGCCTTACCCTTTGCTTTCCTTGACTATTGTTTGCTCTTTTCTCTGAGGTCAGAAAACTAGATTTTCATTAATTCCAGCAATATTCAATGCCCCGTCCAAATAGCCTCATTCCTCGGTGTGTTATTACTTCAGAACCTAGGCAAGATATAAAGGTGTGAAATGTAGTGCACTCAATTTTGACAATTTTTGACTACCACCTTAAAACAAAAGGATCGCAGTTAAGGTGTAAATACACGCTACGTGTGTAAAGACAACGTCCTTGGCTATTATGATACCTGGAAGTATGTTTTTCTTCCCTGCCCTATGTAGACTTTGTTTAGTTTTCTTTTCTTTTTGAAAAGGGTGTAGTGGATAGTATATCAAGCATTATATCTTATTCAAATAGGTCAGGATCAGAGATAGCACTAGATTTCACATGAAATACGAAATTAGCCAAGCGTAACGGGGTTAGGAGAGAATGACGAAAATATGTTCCGACACGCAAAGGTTTATGATATGGAGGTACAGTAGGTTAGCCATTTGGTTAGGACCATGGTTTGGAATCAACGGCAGATTCGGAGGGAGCACACCCAGCCCCCACCCCAAAAAATCCCATGGCTCATTTTTCTTCGTAAAATGAATCATTTTCAGTCCCTTTCTAGGTCTATATCATGTTGTTCCATATATCTGAAAAACCTCGGCCTGGCAATATGTATAAAAGTTTTAAGTATTACTTCTGTATGGGGTGATGAATCACATAATTATACAGTATTATGGCAGTACAGTACCACCCATATCACGTCGATAAAGGTAAGAGCGATAAAAGTTTAGGCATATTCGGGCAGTCTTCATGATTTCCATTGAAGTTTTCACTATTACCAACTATACCAGTGGCGTATTACGAGGCATATCGAAAAGTTTTGTACAAAACGATCAATTTGCTCATTCTCTATCGAAAATTTTTAAATGTTCTAATTAAGGTGATCTAAATCAAATATGCTTTGGAACGATATGTCAAGTTGAGAGGAACACATGAAATGCCGATTTTCATTCGAAATACATGATTTTTGACGATTTCAAAATGTTGTGACTTCATAACTTGGGGATTTCCCCCCAAAAATGGGCCATTTTATGCCTTTACTTCACGCGTTTTACGACAAAAATATAGATCCAAATAAAACCAATTCTTCTCCTCCTGTTACCTGTGACATGCAGCTCCCAGACACGCGTTTAGCCGTGTCAATATATTCGTGGCTGGAAGTGTTAATCCTCTACATGTGCAATAGTATGAACATCACAAATCCAGTTAAGCCAGACCTTAAACAGTTAAAACACAACCCTGAATACTACATAAAGCGAAAAACCTAAAAATGCAAAATGCGTCGGCATTTGGGAGGTTTATGATCGAATCTTTTCGATATGGGGCCCGTGGGGGCCTAGACCCCCAGATTTTCTGCAGGCCCTCCAGATTTTTCCGTCCTGATAAAGTGATTGAGAAAAAATGAAACGTTTGAACGGAAATAAACTTTGAAGTATTCCCTTCAAAAACAGTAAATAATGAAAATGTGTATTAATTAAGAAAACATACATGAATGTTTGTAAAACACATTTTGTACGCACGTATGAAATCAAGCACTATAACTTCACAATGCCTACTTTCACCAAATTAGATACCGTATATAAACCTGCACTGTCGTTTATTGCATTTCACTTCGAAGATGAAACTAACGTCTCGACGACAAACTCGAATGTGACTTTGTTGCCTTTCGGATGGCTGGTTGATTCACTGAAAACAATGCAATCATACACTGGAGACTATACTTACACGACCATTCCTATACTTTATCATACACAAAATATGCTGTAAGGTAAGGTACTCCCTTCGAATAATTCTTCCCTTCCATCCTTAAGAAGGAGGCCTATGTCGTGCCTCACTACTGCCCATGACAAGTGCCATGACTAAAGAACGATTTTTTCGATAAGTCTTCTTTTTAGTAGTTGGCACTGGCGTCCGGGCGGATTTGTAAAATGTCCACAAGATCGGGATTTTATGTTTTCCACATGATCCCTAGTTCTGCCTTGCGGTTTAAATGTTTTGAGAGATTAACTCGTAGTATTTTCATTTTGACCACGTAATGCTGTATATCGATGACCGAACAAATACTGCACCATTTTGCTAGAGACAACTGAAAACCGGGAAACATTGTTTCTTTGATACAATGCATGTCATTTGAGAAATCTCTACAAATACTAAAGATGTATATTTTAAAATTTTCATGCTCCCCAAAAAGGAAAATCCTACAACGTAGGCCTACAATCAGTTCAAAGTTTTGCCAAACATAGCACCGATTTTCATCTAGAAAATCTAACCACCAACCGATGGTGGTGCTCCTCTTAGATCGTCTTGACGCGCCTGACCCTCGGAGGTACCATCCCCCACTTTTAACCTAACCGCCTCCCCTAAAATTCAATCCTGGCTATACCACTGCACTATACCATAGACTGAGCGAAGCGAAACGTTTTTCTTTTCTTTTCTTTCTTCTTTTCTTTTTGTTTTTTTCTTTAATTTCTTTTTCTTTTTTCTTTTCTCTTTTTTCTTTTTCTTATAATAATTTCTCTTGCTCATAGAGACTAAACACATAAATTTACAACAGAAAACATATGAAATGAAAATAACATCATCAACAGAAGCATACGTGTTATCTTGCACCTTAGTTCTAAAGACGCAATAAACAGATACTGTAAACAGATGATTCTTACGTATACACATAAAGTTCCCACATCTATGAAAAAGTGTAGGAGACGCATATGCATTTGATATAAAGCGGGCAGTAAAGCCCACTTGGTATGATAGACAAAGAAGTTACTCAAGTTACTCAAGTTTTAGAATTTACATTCATGGGCTCATGTATTTGTTGTTAAGTTAGTCAAATGGTTTGTAGAATTCACGTACAAGTTCATTTTCTAACGATTGGCACTTTCAAGTGTCTACATACTTAACGTTTTTTCTATTGCTTTTTTGTCTGTTTATTTTCTGATCACTGAAATTTGCTTATATCTTGTCAAAATTGAACTTTAGTTGGAAAGAAACCTCAAAACAAAATAACGACTGCTTCGATTCTACTTGCAAGTTTGTGATTTTTCTACAAACTTTTCTGTACGCTCCGGGTCAAATAATGGTGGGGCTCTGTTTAGATAGTCTTCAAAGTAGTGTATTCGTTATAGGTCTGATAGTTTTCCGAGCAGCATTTCATATTTCGCCCTGAAAATCCCTTGACTTCCGAAACTCATAATGCTCCCCAATGATTGTTGTCATATTTCTACAAATGCTTGGATGAAAACGACCGTTTCCTGTTCTGGGAAGCGCTTTTGAGGAAAATTATGACTACGCTTTTCGCGACGAAACCAAGTATCGCACTCCGCAAATCGAGTTTAAATCACGTGCTGGTCATCGGACACCAACGTTTTCCTGACATGATCCTTGATCTACCCTTGGAAATATGGCTTTAAACGACAAAAATATAATCATAGTGAGGCACATTATTTCTGTGACAAAGAAACAGAATGTAGGGTAGCCCACATCTCTCAGATCCCTATATTTGCATATATGTAAACAAGTAAACGCACAAAAAGAGAGGTGTTAGAATGTGTGTGTTCACAAGTTGTGGGAATGCCGTGAGCATTATTTGGTAAGGTTTGGTAAACAGGTAAAGTCAAAGGATTCGCCAGCTCTCCCAAACTAACGTTATACCGGGGAAACCCAATTAAAGGATCTCTGTTGCATGCCTAGGAATAATGGACTTACCCTTAGGACCCTTAGGACCTTCATATTGTTCTACACTGTCCATTTACTTCCTATACACCATAGACTGTGTGAGAACTGGATACCAAATATGCATGCATGCGTGAATCACGAAGTAGAGGTAAAAACGACTTCTCTGAGATTATTATTTCGAAACAATTTATCGCCGTTTGCTAATTTTTTAGTGGATAAAAACAGATCAGTCCGTTAAAATGTATATATCTCGATAGTATTGCTTCGTTATGCGTCAATAGGTTTGAATGGTACAGTGAATTATAAGAGGAGAACACTTCTGGCAAAACATTTAAATCATAGTTTCCAAATATCGCACATGTTTCGTTCGAAAAGATTTGACTCATTCAAATTTTTGCAGCTAAAAAAAATCTTTTGATTGGCTGTTGCCATTGCTTTGTATCTCTTCGGTGGGACCAAGTTAGGGATTAATTTAGGGATTTGCGCTATCTTTATGACCTGTTATGAAATGTCTTGTTAAAGATTGAGCATCTTCCGAAATTTCGCGGTTTCTCGTACCACTCGGCCTATTTCAGTATTGTAGGGAGACAATGAGTGGTCGCTAGCAATGATGGTTAGATTGACCAAGGGAGTAGTGGTGAACATTGAAATGCATATTTTCAGTTTCGTATTAAAATGACCCCAAAACAACCTACGTTACGGTAAGCTTCCAAGTAGCAAATTTTGAACGCAACTTTTCTTCAGTTCGGGAAAGTGATTGAATAAGTGGCCATGTTTATATTGAGGTGAGCACTTACTGAGCGTTGCAGAATTTAAATTGAAAATGGCAGAAATGATTGAAATAAAACTACCCAAGCAAGAAAAGATACTTTATAGGGGTTACTCCACAAAGTAACAGTTAAAACAAACTAAGCATTTTCACAAAATTCTCACACTTGCAGGAATTCATGGCTATAATTAGACTTTTTCCACACCTTTAAATAAAACGTTTAGTCTGCCCTCTCAAGATCACATAATGTGGTGGTTTTTCCGGGTTCAGTGCTGTGACAGTTTTCGTGACTGATATATATATACCAAGGGTTATGGTTATGAGAAGGGCTTTGTATTATGATATAACTGTTGACATTGTGCGAATGACTTTCAATTTTTTTATTGACGAAACTTGCATAATGCCGCACAGAATAATTCGCGAGGAATTCTCTTTCCAATTGAAATTCTTTTGGCGTCGCGGTCTATATTTTACTATGCCACTCCTCTACATATCAGACACTTGACTTTTGTGCAGGACAAAACGGGACACGATGCTGGTATGTCATGTCACTTTGAAATATATTAACTGGTAAGAACTGAGTCGTGAGGTTAAGCCTCACCCAGTACCAAAATGATATCTAAGAAGGGTTTATATATACATGCATATATATAGAGAGAGAGAGAACAGGAAGTTCCAATAGTTCTACCCTTATATCCTTACAAAATCGCTTTCGATTAGATCTGCTAGATCTGCTATCTATCTATGAGACGTTTCGGATAGATCTGCTATCCTTGGTCACTACACAACAAATGAAACGAAAATGCAAAGAAAGGCAAAAAATGTTATACCGAAACCGGTCTGGGACTAGAAAAAGCAGCATAAAAAGGGGATTATCTTATTGCATTTGCGTCTTTTACATTGATGCCTACCGGAGAAAGCCAATAAATCAATTTGAGTTCTTTAGCTTCCCGTTTTTGCTTTGATGAGTTAATAAGATATTGCAGACCGATTAATTCAAAGTTTTTGCAGATGCGGAAGTGTTGACCCAGCGGAATATTCCCTTTTCTTGTCCAAGGTGTCTAACACGTAATTCACCCCCCGTTTCACCCACGTAATGCACGTTATATATATATATGTATATATATATATATATATATATATATATATATATATATATATATATATATATATATATATATATATATATATATATATATATATATATATATAGATATATAGATATATATATAGGTTTTGATTTCTTGTAAGTTTTAAACCTATATCAGAAAGGACTCTATCTGAGGTCAACCAGATTCTTTGGAATTCAAACTTATGTATATATATATATATATATATATATATATATATATATATATATATATATATATATATATATATATATATATATATATATATATATATAGTAAGTCATTTTTTCCTCAAACATAGGCATTGCTTTATACTGAAAGAGGATTAATTTTTTTTTTCTTTTTGAAATGGAAAACTTAGCCTGAAGAAGACCTAAGGTCTTCATGCGACTATTCAATACCGCACTGATTCACTTATTTATACATATTTATATGCATGTGTGTGTGTGTGTGTCAAATTTGTAAGCACATTGTCACAGGTGTCTCCATTAGCTCACCTAATTTTTGACCTCTTTTTATCCCCCAACCACAACTTAAACTGCGACTCTGAGAATGTAGTTTACCTCTTGTTTTGCAACAGCTGTGACAATGGTGTGCACATAGGAAAAACTGGAACGCATTTCAGACTACGTTTTAATAGCCATACGAAGTCTATACGCAACAATAGCAGGGGTTTTCCAGTGGCCGAACACTTTAACCTCCCGATTCACTCTCTTCTTAGTCTTAAATGCCTTTTGCTAGCCTAAAACTTTAAGATAAATTCACAAAGAAAAATATCCGAGATTAAGCTTATCCTATGATTTAAGACGCACATAAACTGAAAAATGGGCTTAACAGGGACTTAAGAACTGAACCATTTCACTTCCCATTAGCACATGTAGTTGTCTTACCCTTTGTCGTGTCCCTTTCGTTTCAGTAACAAGTAACTCACTTCTCATTTCATTACTGGCTGAAGAAGATCCCAAGTGGTATCGAAAATTTCCAATCTTATATTACATCTTTTTACTTTGCAATGTCAACCAGGCATCTATTAATTGCCTGTATTTTTGTTCTTTATATCAAAGTACCGGTTCACTGAGGGGAATAGAATTACAAATTTTAGACCAATCTCTCAAATTTTTAATATTTAGGACAAACAACATATCAAAAATTAAAGAGATCATGTAAATAATTACAAACGAATATTACTTCTTGAAGGCTTTCATCCGAAACGTACACCCCTAGTGATTGTTTGGGCTGTGAACACCTGATAGAAATCTCAAGGTCAATTGGTTATCTGCGGCTTTCAATTGTTAAAAAAATTGGCGATGTCATTACGCCAAGTTTCAAGGGGTAGTATTTTCTCATGAACGGACAGACAGACGGCCGTTTATCAGACAGACAGACTGACCGACTGACAGGCAGACAGATGGATGGATATATGGGTTAGGTGAGTACAATCTGCTGGCAAGTCAAGTATTGCTAACTTTTATGAAGAGATTCCGAATCAAGAATAGCTGAGTACTTTTGAAATCAGCATGTGGATAAAAAAAACTTTTATCGTGGATCATAACCACGTTATTTCTTTCGAAGAAAAAAAAACGTTAGTAACGTTATTGTGACTATTGTAACTGCAACCTAACCTGCAGATGCGGTGCCGTTTCTTCCTATAATTTAGTAGCCCAGCTGAAACCCAGTTGGGGCCCAGCTAGGCATGTTGGCTGGGTAAATATGTGTCTTTGAATTGCGTTTCCGTTTGCAATTTTCAATTGACGCCACGAAGGCTAGAATAAATCCCAGTCATGAACAAATCGCACGTGATATTTGTGGGTACGACATTCCAACAGAAGGGAAGACATTTTTATGAGTAGTTTATTATGCAAACATACAAGCATACTCACACACCTACACACACCCACAACCAACTCAATACGCCGATTAAACACCTTTGGATTTAACCGCTGTCGATAAGTTCAGATATGTAGAGCAAGCTGTACAGTGTCCTTGGCCGTATTTCAGTCCTTTCTGTTTCGAAATAATATACATTGTAAAGATTGTTCGTTGAATTTACAGGAAGAATGGCGTTTAATGCATTACTCGCATATGAAAAATAGCGGGCGCTGTGCCCTCACACTTTCCAGAGCCGTATATTAGGACACTTTCATGCCTTTTTCAATATTTCTGATTTTGCCCACAGTCTTCCCCTTTTTTGAAGTTTGTGTACCACTTAATAAGGTCCAAATTACCGATTGCACTAACTTGTTATTATATTAGGATAATAAAAAGGCGCGTCAGCATTTAGAGCGTGACAAAATGAAGGCAAGCGCGCAAAGTCATGCAATGGTTGGCATGTATCCTATTGAAAATCGAAAGCTTATCTCTTTCTTGAATGTTTAATTAATTTTTCCCTGGGAACGGCTCCGATGATTAGGAAATTGAGTGTCGAGACCGTGGTTATTATCTATCATTCATAATCAAAATGCACATTAATGTGACTTTATTTATGAAAAAATTCCGCTATACATAACCGTTGGGGTTCTCATTTGAAGTATGCATGACAACACAAAAAAAGACCTTATCATTTGCTCTTTGATTGCTTAATGTCTTTTCCTCAATGTTGATAGAGAATTTAAGATGAATGTTATTGCTAGCTTCGGACAGAGAGTAGTAGCGGCGACCAAACTTGTGTAGGATGTATAGAGGTAATGTCCGCCAAATTTTCATATTGCCTCTAACCACGGACTTCCTATACATGGACAGAGCATATTGCACGGTACATTGTCGCTACCGTACGTGTGAAAAGCGCACCAAGATGGCCGTCTGCTATGGTTTTGTGTAAAAATTTGGACTTGCTGAAGTCAATTCCCAGGTTTTGCAAGAAAGATGATTTCTTTTTGGAATATGGCACAGTAAGGTCAAAATCACTTTACTTATTGCAGAAATATGATATTGCTTCAAGTTTAACTTTTGTTTAAAACATAACAGATTCATCGTCAAATCAGACGATTTATAACTCCACGGCGGCCATCTTGGCGCGCCTTTTGTGTCCCAGTCGGTGGCGACAATCTACGGATAGGACGTACCCGTTACATGCCCGGTCCATGTATATAGGAAGTCAGTGCCTCTAACTAACTCAAATTTAGCAATAATGCATATTGAACGTGGGCCCGTGCATGACAATTAGCCCTGCCTCCAAACGTAACATTGATGTAGTCACACTCCCAAAGCTCAAAGTACATGAGTGTATGGGACTACTCGCAGGTTGGACTGAGGACTTGAGGTCGACCCATTTGTCCAGAAATTTTTAATGCATGTTTTACGTAAAAAAAATAGCTCAAATTCTGATCAAATAAGAGATGAAACTGCATTTCCCGCACCTTACACCTGTAGACAGACATGGCCCCATGCAAACCCCATCGCCATCTCGTATTTCAATTCATGTGGTAATCAATTTGCCTCATTGAATGCATAAAACTGTTTTGAATGTTATCTACTGATGTGTTTTATACTTCAAACCCCACCGTAAGAAAGGTAAATGTTTCGCTCTTATGTCATACATTTTAATGCTTACATAAGATCACATCTCCATTGGCTGTCATACTTCATCCCTTTCATGGTGTTCCTTTGGACCTTAAAGGACCCAAGGGCCACAAGAAAGCTTGGGAATCCTCGCGTCTCTTAATAATTATCGCCCATTTGATCATTCTTTGTTTTCCCCTTCAATAAGTACTTCTTACGGTCACTGGCCAGATGGCCAATTGGGAATCCCCCTCTCTGGAACTTCGCCCATAGTAGACATTTGAAAACGTACAATTGATTATGTACTTTGAATAATCCTCCTCAAAATAAAATCCCTTCAGAACATTATATCCTAAGTAACTCTGCCTAGAAAGAGACATGTTTTACCTCTCCCCAATAACCAGATAACCATATTTCGCATATCTGTATTCGATGTCTCCGTATTTTCAAGAGAAATGCCAAGGATATAAAACTGCAGGGCCAAGTCACGGATAGGTTCATAAAAATCAAACATTTGTGTGTTTCATGCATTGTAACTGGAGAGGGGAAATTCCCTTAGAAAATTTGTCATTTCCGTTCAGGAAAGGAGACCTAGTTACGCCTTAGTTACCGACTCCTTAGATACTTGATTCACTCGGTCCTTTAAGTTTAATTTTTAATGGGTTTAATAACTTGCAAGTACGGAATTTGTGAGGATGTGGGCGGGTATAAACAATACAGGATATACCTTTCCAATGAGTTAAGTGATGAAGCAACGAGTTTTATCAGTTTTGTGTGGCTTTTATACAGACATCGATTATCATTTATCAAGCCTTTTGAGTTATGATCATGTGAAAGATTTCTTCCTGTTTTCAACTAGTCTGCAAGCGGATTTAAAAAATGAGATTGAACTTCCATATGTGAAAGAAACCTAAATTTAACACAATCTGGGTGAAACGTCCATTCAAATCGGAAACTTATCTCTCGAGATAACAGCAAATAAAAATACTTGATTTATTTTCAAAAGTATGGACTTAAGCTGGGCAAAGTTCATATCACTTCCTCACATTGACAACGAATGCTTTTCTTTGCTGTTTTCAGTCTGTCATGTGGACCCTGAGGTTAGGGATAACGGCCTCTATGATACGAATGTAAAGTTTGCAAAGTTCTCATGCCATATCGAATTCTGATAACATGGATCTATTGAGGAAAAATTTCTTAAGTTCAAAGGAAAATAAAAACAATTGTGCATTCAGTTGTATCAGTTGTTTGGGGTCTTGTTTACTCGTAATTTCTTATACTTTTCCATTATTTCTATTGTCTCCTCTGTTTTTTAATTTCATTTGTTTTGTTTTGTTTATGTTTTGTCTTGTGTTCGTCCAGTACAAATTTTCTTCAGAATACGGTACTATTTTTCCAATAGTACACTAATATCTAGAAAACTTGCTACAATACGACAGGTTTTATTACCGCATTGTAGTATTGCATTAAAATACTAGCCAAGTTAATGGCCTAATGTTCTTGGCTTGTATCATGCCGGCTGCTTAAAGTACCAGCAAAATAATCATGTTCCGTATAGTACACCTTACTTTAGCATAAAAGAAAAGGTTAAAATACTCTCGAAAGTGAAAATTAATGCGTCTTTCCAAGAAAGGCCGCCAAGTACAATTATGTAGTCAAAACGAAACGCATAAGATGTTAGTTGCTTTATTATTATTTGTTTCTCGATCATCGTTTAGCTTTTTTACTGCAGGTTCTCGAAATCTTTTTGAAATCATGCACGGCAACTCTGATCTTTAAGCTAATAACACAGTAACAAGTAAGAGAATCCCGAGATTTTAACTTCAGTACGTTTAAGAGCATTCCCTCTTTTCAAGGGGAAATGCAGTGTCTCCACTCTGAAGCAGTGTCACTAACCTTTTTTATGATTGGCTCTTGAGAGTTATGCTGGACAATATTTTCCTCCTCAAATGTGAAATTTACTAAGAGTTACTGCTTAGTAACTCATGTGGATCAAGGATAGGTCATGTGTTACCCTGAGGAATGGTGACCTTATTTATAATTTGTAACAAAGGTTTCATACTGTAATTACTGTTAACAATTGCATTTTATTTATTTTCCAATTTTTGTAGGTACATATGTATATTAGTCAAGAAAAGAAGATTTCTTCCTTCCAATTTAAAAACATGTGATATAAGTTAATTGAATTATGATGTTAATGTAATGATATTGTAAGCTGAATTTATTAGGTCGTAAATATTTGTAAGTATTATATTTATTTTCCAACCTATGTTTTATATATATGTATATATGTATGTATTTTCAAGATGGGAACAAAGTTCTTCCTTGAAAAAAAAGTTACTGCTTAGTTCTCAGTTCAATTTGCAATACTGAAGTCCTTTGGAATATTATGAAAGATACTTTGAAAAGACATAGAAAACTTTGATATTTAGCTGTTGCTTTCAAATAAGTTTGGGGCGACTGCTATTGCCTTTTAATATGAGCGTAAATTTTTAAAGGTTTTAGTTTCTGCGAAAATTAACCATCCATTGGTCTGGTACACATAACAGATGAGTTTGAGTTATCAACAATTTTGAACCGTTGACTTATTTTCCCCGCTGTGTACCTCTTCGTATCTGAAGGTTGAGCCAGCTTGTTACGTGCCCATCTGCATAAAAGAGAGGCTTTCTCATTAAAATTGCAAGTCGATTTGCATCATAAAACCTTCAATACCAAATTGTGTAAGCCCTACTCATATGTAGGTAACCTGCAGAACAGAGTAACCAGAATGTTTTTGCTTTGCACATCTTGCGCTACTAACGTAGCATAACTCAGACCAGAGAGTTGTAATAGACCAAAGATTAACGTCTCGGACAAAGTAATGAATCTTCGAAATAACATTGCAACGAAAAGCTACAAATTAAAGTCCGAGTAGTCGATTCACTCCATTATAAACATCATTAAGACTTCTGCAATACTAGAGCGTTACACAGCCGTGCGCAATCCAATGCACTCTGGTACTCACAGTCTGTATTATGACCGAGTGCATCATGCCTTACTATGGCCTGCAAGTGATAATTTACGGACGCAAGACGGACCTGGTAAAGGGGTCCTGGTTAAAAAAAGGTCGTCGTGATATGGAAAGACATAAAATCGATGTAACGGTTTGCCACTTCTCAGCCACACACACAACAAACAATACTGAAGCAGAAACTGAAAACGACTGCAGCAAACCTAGATGTAGTTAGTTGGTTGGTTGGTTGGTTGGTTGGTTGGCTGGTTGGTTGGTTGGTTGGTTGGTTGGCTGGTTGGTTGGTCGAGCCGGACACGGCTTTTTTCAGTTGTGGCTCACTAGCTTTGGAATTTTACAGTCGTGGTCTCATATAGGGACATGTCTGTGCTCCGACATCTCTGTGTTCCGCCATAATGTACTTCAGTGCCGACAAAGGGCACTTGGGTGCCGAAAATATATATTTGGCGCCATTAAAAATGTACTTTGGCACCTAATAAGTGTACTGTAGGGTTGTTTTGTCGGACCATAGAGATGCTGGACATAGACATGTTGGAACGTAGAGATGAAACCCTCAAAATAAACCATATACAGACTATATATAATCCCTTCCCAGGATGGACGGTCGAGTTTCCAGTAGGGTAGATTCCTGTTCGCCTGGAGAATATTCAAGCAATGGTCATGCAAAATTTTTGCAGGAAAAAAGTTCACTACACTGCCTAGAAAATTGATTCATTCGACGAAATTTAGAAGCAAAGGAAACGTCGTGGTGTGCTTTTACCTGTAATACTTCTCAACTCCCTTTTTTACGTTCCTGGTTTAAGGTTTTGATTAAAATGTTCCTCACGTCTACAATTTTAAAAATATATATTTTAGAGGTTGTAAAATTAATATTACTCATCCAGCTCCCTTTGTCATAGTTCATTTCATTGTTGAGATATTAAATGTTATATTTTATTCACTTCACAACAAAATAGTCCATTGCACAATAATTTGTGTCTTCCTTGTTGAACAACTAACATAACATGCTTCGTTTCCCTTTGAAATAAAACATGTTTTTCTGACGTTGAACACTTCCTGTGTGCTTTCATAACATGTTGAAAGGAGAGGGCTTAATTATTTTACATCACCTCATAAAAGTAAAAGTGCTATCCACGGACTTCCTATACATGGACATTGTCGCTACCTTAGTGTGAGAAAAAGCGCACCAAAATGGCCGTCTGCTATGGTTTTGTGTGAAAGTTTGGACTTGTTCAAGTATATTTCCATATATGGCAAGTTAAGGTCAAAATCACTTCATCTATTGCAGGATTAAAATATTTTCCCCATTCAAGTTTAACTTTTGCTTAAAATATTACAGAGTCGTCGTCAAATCAGACGATTTATAGGTTCACGGTGGCCATCTTGGTGCGCCTTTTTTGTCCAAGTCAGTTACATGTTCTGTCCATGTATTGGAATTCCATGGTGCTGTCGCATGCTGGTACAAGGTGCAGCAACTTTCCGAAAAACAAAGAAATGAAAGACGGTAATTTGAGTAGTACAACAATGACATCACAGAATAATTTGCGCAATGTACCATATTTAAATTGAGTGAATAAACTTCAACATTTTATATTTTATATTTTAGGCAGTTAGGTGAGGAATGTTCCACGAAGATAGAATTGGGACTCATTGAATCCATCTTCCATGCTTTGTCATATTTTTTTTTTCGGAAATTTAGACTGAAAGGCCAAATGCAGTCACCCCACTTTGAACAAGGATAGTAGTCTATACTAGTTTGTTAATGGCTCTTGACAATCATGTTACAATGTGTTCCTAACTGAATTGTGAAATTTACAAGTAGTAATATCTTGGTTAACCTTGAATGTTGAATGATTAAGCCTTAAAATATCCCGAAAGCTTCTTGGAAGAAAAATGACAGCAAAATAGCAAAATTTAGTAGTTGTTTCAAAATAATTTGGGGCTACTGCTCTTTACTTTAAAGGTACAAGGAAATTTAGATCTAAGGGCTGGGTACAGGTGTTTTCAACTGAGGGAGACGCCACCACTCCCCCTCCCCCCTTTTGGAACTTAACTTTAAGACAGTGTTTAGCACTTAAAGACTTTTGCCCCCACTTCTGAAATAAACACTCTATAAACCTTAAGGAATTAAACACAAAACGTTTCGCTTCTCGGCCCTTTGGCTTAGTTTATGTGCAGTATCTCTTCTTTTCAGCCAGTCAGGCTATAATGCAGTCATATACATGACAGACCAATAATGTAAATGATCTGAGGGCCTTGAGGTTGGTCACGTATTGTCCTTCAGTGGGCATTATAGCTTCATCGGGAAGCAGTGAAAGTTTTGGTTTTGCCGAACGGTTCTTTGCCAGAGGTCGGGAAGACTTTAGTAAGAGGAATTAACCACATTATGGTTCGTTATTAAACATGCGTGTTCACAATTGCAATATGTTTTTAAAATGCTAGAATATCTGTTTAATTCCTAACACGTTTATAGAAAGTGCATTTTTTTTTTAAAACTCGCAAATTTTGAATGATGGTCGCCCAGTCTTTTGACGCTCGTCTTCATTATAATTGTACTCAAAATACTCGCTTGCAAGTTAGGACGGAATTTTGGTCCAGTACAAGAAAGAACTTATTCTGAAGCTCTGTTGACTGTGAGAGTCGTGTACTAACGTCTAGAGCTGAGGCACTCTCTCGTTTCGGGTGACGGGTATAGGGTTACTAAGCTTGAAAACACTCTTTTCTCGGTGCATTGCACGAATTACCACTCTTGGGGGCCTGATGTTGATCAAGCGTTGGAACTGGCCGCGATTTGTTCTCAATATAGGAAGCGAAGGAATATTACCTCGTTTTCAAACAAAGTGGATTCACCTATAGTCAACCGGGGTTAGCGACTTGTTTAATGTCCAACTCTTAATCCCGGTTTGTTATCACATTTATATCTGCATACGACGTGTAGGCTTCGACTCGTATAGGAACACTGACCTCTGTTCTAGAACAGGGAGTCGAAGAATGTCATAGATAACATCATCAATGGACACGCGTGAACTCGTGACTTGAATAGTTTATTAATGTGTTGAAAGAATGAAACTACCGACGAAAACTGGTATTTGACATATATGATGAGCTTACGTTGCACAATACGTTGGCGGAAGTGCAGGCTACCTCTTTTTTTCCCTTCAGTATGAAAATTTTTGATCCTCTCGTCCCTACACACTGCCCCGAACTCCCCTGGCTCTTGCTTCCCATTGCATAAAAAAAACCTGAAAGGAAGATAATGTTGATATCTTGTGATTTGGAAGGATGAAGTGAAGTTTTACGAACTACTAGCTTGTGCTTTGTTAATCTAAAGTTGTCTTATTCCCCCAAAACCTGCCGTGGCTAATTACGCCTTTCATGTTACGCGTGATATCAAGTCACACGCGATTAAAGATCGTCACAGAGTTAATGGCTATGAAGCAGCTACAAGTAAAGTTTTATGCTCTACTATGTTGTATAATGGCGGTAGGCCTATATAATATTTCTATGGGACGTCATAAGAACGGGGAAAATGTAATAGCATGATGAAACCTTACTTCCCACCGACAAACCTCAGAATGTAAGATTTGAACACCACTCACAAGTATTGTTAATTTTTACCATGGGGAACATAAGGCTAACACTACCGAGAATACGAGTATAAAGACAGAAAGTTATACAATTGATCTGGACTTCTGTCTAAACAGCTAAACCGAGACACTTAATTGGCGCTTGCTTAGGGGACCCGAGAGAGGATTAGCGCCGGGACCATGACTATTATTTATCCATTATTGCCTCTAATGAAGGCGACGCCATGTTGGACCGTCAAAGATATTAAGTAGGAGGGAATGTGTAAACATAGTCTGATATACAAATGAATATATAGCAAAGATATCTGGTGTACAGATTCAAAATGTGTGATTTCATTTTTTGAAAGGGGGGAAACACTTTAATAGGATTATAAATATGCCTATTTATATAAAAGATTGATGTTAAAGGTCGCTTGAAGCTGATTGTTTGGAATATGGCGATGACGATCCACATTAGAATAACAAAAATTATAGTAACGATAACAGCAAGAAAGGTTCATGCATCCCTTTCAACCAATAACTGATATCAACTGCATTTTACAGGCTGGGAGAAATTTTTTCCCAGGAGAAATTATGCCATTTTCGGAAATATTCACTGAACTGAATTTTCCCCCATTTGCGTAGGAGAAAAAATACGGATTCTGTCAGCAAAACGGCATATTTCGGCTCTGGTGAAAGTCCCTTAAAGGTGACAATCAGACGCGTAATTTCCTGCTCGGCGGACGTTCATTACTCCTAGTGGCTGTGCAATTACGTCACAAATTCGCCACGCAGAGAAATCCTATGCTTAAGATTTATATATATCCGTCACGATGGAGTACAATCATGCTAAGTACGTGATTATGTGCTTAAGCACTGCCAAATGCGCAATGTGGTATACGCGGTGTGTATTCACGTTCGTCCAGCAAAGATTCATATTTGACACCTACGGATGGTATCCAGACCCTGGTCGGGGTGGCGTTATGAAAATTGTGGTCGCTATTTCACAGAGGTTTGTTAAATTAATTGTGGAGAAAGATTTTCCATGCTCGAATGCATTTGGGTAAAGATCAGCACCTAGTGGGGTCAAATGAAACCTAGAAAGATCTGTGGTGTAGTAAAAATAGGTAGGTGCTGGAATAAAACATTTTAAATGTTGTTGAAATAGCCTTATCAGTAAGCGAACATGTCAAGTTACGTCGATCCCAGTTTAACTACTCTCTTTAACAACAATATCCGTACGAAAGAATGACGCCAGAGTGTCTTGCTCGAGCTCGAAAGCAGCACAAGATCCAGAGTCATTAGGTCGGTTGGTTGGTCGGTCGATCGGTCGGTCATATATATATATATATATATATATATATATATATATATATATATATATATATATATATATATATATATATATATATATATATATATATATATATATATATATATATATATATATATATATATATATATATATATATATATATATATATATATATATATATATATATATATATATATATCATATGTCATATATCATATATATGTCATATATATGTCATATATATATATATAAATATATATATAAATATATATATATATATATTTCTATATATATATATATAGGTAAAAATTGGAATTTGACAAAATTTGCCTTTTTGTAGGAATTAAAAAATTAGCATTCCTGAGGGCCCATTCAAAGACAATCCTTTCCCTCTGTAAATGCTTGAAAAGTTGGGTGTCCTTACATGCATTCTGGTGCCACAGATGCTATCTTTTGAAGTAAAATCTGTGTTACTAAAGAAATGGATCCATGAGGGGAGGGGGTGGCCCAACCCCCCCCCCCTCCTTTGTGGGCCACTGATTTCACAAAGTGTACAACGCTGAGACTGTGTACACTGCTATTTGTTCTGTATCAGTTAAATTTCTGAAAAACAACTTCCTCTAGCTCTGCACCGGAATGCACTGATCATAACACCTGCGCGTATACAAGAGAACATTCAATCTGCTGCGCGGAGAGGACGTTTCTGTGGAACGCGAGTCGGACCAGTTCATGCGACACTGAGGTTTATCTCTTGCGTGAAAATACTTATGAATGAGAAATGTCTCGCAATTTCTTATTCTAAAAAAGTTTTGAGAAATGGGGAAACGATTTTTCAAATTTCCCCAATTTCCCCAAATTATTTTCAAGGGGGCAACTTGCCCCTGCCCCCCCCCCCCAGTAGCTACACCACTGATCCTTTTAGTATTATCAACTCCTTCAAGTAACGTTTGGAAAACAAATCCGGGATAGGCTGAAACCATTATATCCAAGTTACTTGTAAATTTGTCTATATTCATTGATAACGGTTCTAAAAGTAAATACTCCAATTATGGGGACCCAACCGGTTCTCTCAAAATTTATGCAACTTTTTTAAAGACAATTTCAACTAGATATTTGAAGGAGTTGTCCTTTTGAAAAAGTGATGAAATATTGGGTTTGGGAGGAATGCCTTCCTCCATCTCTCAAACGCAAGGTGTCGTTTTATTATACTCGTTCCTTCCTCCTTTCGTCCTTATATTTCATAAAATCCTCTTTTTATTTTTACATTTCTTTTTTCCATTTCCCGGCGGAGCTTTCTATAACCTTTATACTATAGGTCCGTCTACGTCGCAGATCGGATTGTTTTTTCAGCTTCCAAACTGAACAAGGAATATGCCCTAGAGCCTACTACGCAGGTGTGGGTTTCTCGTACTTTCCTCTTTTCCATGCACACTCAGTCTTACCATTTAAAACCTGCCAAAAACCACTTTCTGTTTCAGTATTCGTCGATATTTCTTAATTCTCTTTATAAAGCACAGTTTCTTCAGTGTTTGCCTTCACTTTCAACCGTAAACTCCAGTCTTTCTTCGGCTTTCATTTCCCTTTTTTATGATTTACTTTTCCATTTCCTTTCCCTTTTCCCCTTCCCTCTCTTTAAGTCATTTCGTTTGTTTTATTTTTCTGCTGTCCCGATTCGCTTTGTGTAGTTCCTACTTCGGAGTTGTTCAGACCCTTTACCTTGGATTTGAACACTTTAGGTTGATTTTAGCAGTTTACATGCACAGCTGATGATAATGTTTGGAAGCAAAATATAATTGAAACTTGTTACCCCCGTTCCCCTCCCTCAGCCTCTACATATTTGACGGGAGTAAATTTCGAAACAATCTATAGGGAACTTTGTAACAACTCTTTACCCTGCAGTAACCTTTTCATGTATACTTGCTACTGCACTTAACGAATCCGCTAAACAAATTTTCCCGACAAGGTTTTGCCAACTGGCGTAAACATCAAACTCTCTTTCAAGCGTGACAAGTCGGCGAAATAAAACAAGCTATCCGTTTGATCATTACACAGTGAGATGAAGGCTGCCTTAAAAAGCAAACAGCATGTGTTCCGTGTACAATGACTTCTAGCAATATTGCCTCTTTCACCTCTTTTAATTTAGAGCTTATTCTTGTCTGATTGCCAGTGGAATGAATTCATCACCAAGTTTTTACCCGTTCTGCATTTTTCTCCAAGTCTTTATTTTTCCTTAGGCTTAGTGGTTGTCATTAAATGGGTTCATACTAGTTTGTTGGAAATGCACTTTAAAAGGGTAAATATAGACTGCCCCAACAGCCAGACTGACTCTTTTAAGAGAGAGCAATCCGTATAGTCATAATTTCCTTACCCCACTCCGCCTCCCGGAGAATCTGTTTCTCTTTAAGTTAAGAGTTGATTCCCTAATAACTCACTAAATTTGTCTCTGAAGCACTATGTGAATTAAGGGAGGCATCGATCGAAAGGGGTTCCAAATTACGGGAAAGCAGTATTGTGATAACTCTAATCCAGAATACATAGATGCTTTAAGCAGTCGCGTGTTTTTTTTTTTTTTTTCACCTTTTGCTTTTCCAAACATCAACAAGTCCACAATTGTGGTTCAACAGACGTTATAACTCGGAATTTCAAAAGCAAACATGGGCAGTTATATCTTAATATGTCATACATTTTTCGGAGACACCTTGAAGCCACGTTAAGCATGTCTCCTTTAATTGAACTGTATTTAACTGTTACTTATTATTGGTTTGTCAGTCTGTGTTCAATACAATTAGAGCTTTTCATTACAAATATTAGCTGAAAGAATTTGTGAGTCTAGATCGTTAAAATGTATATATTTAAGAGTTTGCAAAATAAATCTCATCCATCTAATTACCATTGCTCTGTTTGTTCCATTGTAACGATATTGAATGCTGAAATTCATTCGGTAAGGCCTTATTAAGACCAAATAATCCAGTGTGCAATATTCGTGACATTCTTGCTCTGCAACTGACATTTTTTACGCTTTGTTTTCCTTTAAACTTTAAAAAGGTCCCGAAATTTACTCTTTTTTTCCAAATAGCCTGTTGTAAAGGGAGTACTTGCACAGTCAATTTACCTCATAAATGTAAGAAAGGGTTATCACAATTTATCACAAGGTGTAGTAGCTTTCAGAGAAACAAAGTTAAACGGTGACATCACAAATTCATGTGCAATGTACCGGCTTAAATTAATAAACCTCTGCATTTCACATCCCTCATATCTATTTGCTCTGACAGTAACAATTTTCCACAATTAAACCCCAAAGTTTTAATTTTCTTTTCTAAAAGATTTCTGAGAGATTGAAATTGTCCAGTTTTCTACAACATAAATCCTAAAAGTTTGCTTTTTACTTTCTTTCGACTATCGTTCTCAATCGTCGATGCTTCGGTTACTTATCCTCCACGCTCCTGCCCACTCCTTTCGGAGATAGACTGGTCCCTTGTAGTATGCCTGCAAGGCATTGAAAACTGTTCCAAGTTACATACATGAAGTCTTGTAGAGAGACTTGATGCTATAATTTTTCATGCGCCATCTGCTGACTTCAAAAGTGCGAGGTCTATAATTTGTTGCTACATGGAATTTGGTGGCACGCGGTGGAATATACAAACGGAGCTCAGCACAAACTGAATTGCGCTCCCCAATTTTCGTGAAGTACGTGCATACAACACTAAGCTCAGCCGAAGGGAAATAGGTCTCAGGATTACTCCACGGCAGATTAAAACCCAAATATTTACACCAAGAGGCAATTTAGATACGACCTACTGAATTAACGCTCCCAATGTAATGAATGGATCAGAACAGAATGTTTCTGCGAAATGCACAATTAACTCAAATTTTCGAACACGTGCTGAAGGTGCAAGCGTGCGATGTTTTGTATCCCGACGATTTCGAGGATGTGCGCATGTATACGGAGCCCCCAAATCGAATCACCGCGTTTTGAAATGACGCTTCACGCGATTCAGTTTACTGTAGTGGCGTGTGTAAGTAATGAAAAATGCGGTCTATCGATTGTCTCGTTTCCAGCTTGTTCACATTCCTTCTCACGACGTTGTTACCACGTTTGATTAAAGACCCTTTTTGATTAAATATTTCAGCCTTTTTTTATTATAATTATAACACTTTACAGTTTAATTAGCAATATTTTAACACGTTGCGAGGATCATGATGTATTACCTCTGTGATACCATTTTGTAAGTGGTAAAATTCCTGTAGCTCATTCAACAGCGGGTAAAACACGAATAGTCAGGATATCATGCGCGATATGCATGGTTAATTTCAAATGATGTTATTATGATTAAACTAGGCCCTTTTTACTTAAAATTGGTGTTCATTTCACGACAAAGTCGAATGATGCAATAATTTCTGTGACGAAGGTCATTGAACTTAATATTTCTTTACAATTAGTTTTCTTCGTTGTATTTCTAAACTCTTGTAAACGCAATTAAAAGGATGCTGGTGATAATTTAAAATATTGCTACGGTCCTTGCACTATTGAACTATAGCCTAGGCCTTCATTAGATTGTGTGTGGTCATTGACCATTTTCATCAATAAAAAAGACGAAACATACCTCTTAATTTTTTTTCCTTATTCCAATGGATAGATAACTTGAGTTATTTTTAATGGCCTGGTACACATCAAGTAATTCATTTATGAGAATAGCGGAACCAGTTCATAAAGAGATTGAGTTTAAATTTAAGTGCACCTTAACAAAATCAATAAAATAAACAAAAACATGAAAGTGTTCCTGTCCGCTGATAATTTAAGCACGTATCAAAGTCTGAAAAGAGTCGGTCATGATGTATTGTAGCTCGGAGATGAAGTCAAACTATGTAGGCATCCCTTCTTCAGCCATATCCCAAGGCTTTTTACTGTTGGAAACTAGGCCGTAAAACTCTAACTAACTAACTAACAAAGGCTTTTTACAGGGGACAGAGTTCGCTTAGCAGGGAAAGTCAAACTGAGATCCGACAGTGTCGGGGACACTAATCCTCCCTCGCACACCACTTTGAAAATCGTTTAACGGTGAATTAACCATTACGCCAATATTAGCCCTATGTACTATTACCAACGTTGGTCTAACGTTGGTTCACTAGTGAATTGTACAGTTGGATTTACGTTAGTATTCAATGTCATAACGGTGTGCAGTCGATCAAACCAGGGAGGTGTTATTCTAATAACACTTCCCTGATCAAACATCAACATTGGGCCAATCTCAATCAAAGGTTACTGCATGCCAACTCTGGTTTAAGTTGGCCCAACCATGATGCGCTATCAGGGTCCACCTGCATACTTTATACGACCGATTGCATGGTCAAGTACGTAGAGCATTAACGTTGCAGTCGGGAGGTCGGGAGTTCGAGTCCTGGCTGGGTCGTACCGAATACTTTACAACCGAAACCTGCTGCCATTGTTTTTGGTGCTCAGCATAAGCAATGGAGTAGGGAAAACAAGCCAGTGAGCCACAACTGGTAAAAAGGCCGTTACCGGCTCGACTTGAGCCAGTTGCTTGGAGACTGGGCCATAAAACTCCATCTAAGCTATTCTGCATACTTCATGTATTTAAAGCTAGCCGTTTTGCTTGAAAAGTCATTACTTAAGACAATGAGTAGGCCTACTGGTCCGCATTTTATTTCATCCTTTGGCTGGACTCTGGCATACCAGTAGGATGAGAAGGTGGAGAGAGAGGCCGGGGTAAGACGGTTCACTCCCGTGGGTTCAATCGCTACGGAATTAACCTTTTGGAATCAAGGGTTTCTTCACTTTCGGATCAATTGGCCGGACTTACGGTATAATTTTGTTTGGTTTGGGTAGGGTAAATGAAGTTTTACGGCCACGTTTCTAATCAATCGATTTAAGTCGGTCCTGCCAAGGCCCTTTTTCCAGTTGTGGGTCACTGGTTTATTTTCCTTACTCCAGTTTTTGTGCTGAGCACCAACCACAATAGCATAGGTTTCATTTCTTAAGTCTTGGGCATGATCCAGCCCGGAGTAGAAGTCTAGACCTTCCGAAGGATACTCTTACCCCTTGATTCCGTATAATTTGACAAATTTGCCCAAATTACGGTGTAGTTTAGACAGAATATGGGAAAACAGAATTTTTTCCCTTAGTTTTGAATATCACACAGCAATAACGATATGCATTATACAAGAACTTCAAGAAGTTCAAGAACTGTATGATTTGTGATTGCATTTCTGTCTAACATAGGAATACTGTGTCAAAGTTGAGGACATAGATCATGCAACAAACTGAGATACCAATTGCACCCTACACCGCCCTTGATCTACTGGGGTGTCTTTGTTGGTTTTACAACAAGCAACATCAAGGCATGAAAGGTTACCAGGTTACCACTGAAAACTGAGATTTTCTGTCCGTTTTACTGTGAGAGAAAAGTGCACGTTCGAAGCAAATTAGCTACTAATACCAGTAGCAAATGTCCCCGCGTGTGTTATGAAGATATTGATGGTCGTTAACTTCTTTGAATACAAACAAACAGCTCTACAACCATCATCTCTAAAATGGCAGGATGATCTAAAAATGATAACGAAAGTAATGAAATATGCAGTTTATAATTAAACTTATAAACAAAGAACTCCATGAGTCATTTTCTAAATTTTTCATCCCGCTGAGCTCTCAAAGTACAACGTAATTATACTTGTATCTTAATATACTGACGGCACCTAATAAAACAATCTCTCAAGTGTGATAGGAGAAGCCTCCGAGCTCCTGGGGATGCGGAAAGTACGTCGAGATGGGACCAGTTGCCCATTAGGAGCATAATTAACGGAATTACTCTCATTTATGTAGAAAGAGGAACCGACGATTTTTACCAGCATGGGTGATATATTTTTCCTAACGATAGTTCATTTTAGGGACTTTCTTGAACGAAAATTTTCATAAATCTCAGATTGCTAATATTTCATAGGTTGCAAGGATTGGAAAGCATAGGCGATGGACGAAAATTTCGGGTTGAATCTGCATGTATTAAACCTATTTTTCAGTGCGACGTGACATAATTTATCTCAGTTCAGTATTAGCAGTGGCAAGTTGGCAATGTGTAATAATAGTAAACTGTTTTGGGTTGACACTATAATAGCACTGTGGAAGAGAGATTAAAAAGTAACCATCCATGGGAATCGGCAAGGGAAGGCATCATAAAGCTGTTCCTTTCATCCAGTCTAGAATGGAGCCATGCATGACAGACCAATGATATAAATTGTCTGAGGGCAGTGAGGTTGGTCAGTTAAGTCAGGGAGGTGTAGGCCTACCTCCCTGGTTAAGTATTGTCTTTTAGTGAACGTAGCTTCCTCGGAAAGCAGAATTCTTCCAGGGAATTGGTTGGTTTCGCTGAACGGCTATTCACCAGAGAGTCGGGAAGAATTGAGAAAATGAGAAACATCATAAGGCTGGATCGTTAAAGTGAATATGCCACCTCAGAACGCTCATCTGCTACCAACTTCACATAATATATCACTACTGCCAAATATAATAGGACCATCTGTAGATGTAAAGTAATCACTTTGTGTTCTTTTCAATTCCTTAGATGGAAAATAAATTTTAAAGTATAAAAAAGATAACAAATCTCAGATTTGAATGAACATCTGAGTTTATTTTTAAGCCAATGAGTTTGATTTTGTCAATATGTTACAAATCTTTGACTTTTTCTTCCGTGTACGTTAAAAAGGACACGACAAGAGCAGTTAAACAAATTGCGTATTGCCACAATCAAAATACCGGAACTCTCAAGGAAAACACGAAACAGAAACCACCAGCATCGCCAAGACACCCGGAACGGAAAGACAACACCAGGCAAAAGCATCATCACCACCATCACCAAAATAACTTTCCCGAAGGGTCACAATCCCAATGGCACACAAGAAGAAGGGACCCAGTTGCATTATTTTCAGTATTTACAGTATATACTGTTTTAAATTTAGATACTTTGAAGATACTTATATAGCGGACAGTAGTTATGAACCGGTTCTAAAAAGTACCCAAATGCCAAAGATACGTCATCAGAGGAAACTGGGAAAGGGGGGCAATAAAATTCCTTAACTCTTTAAAGTTGCTGAAAAAGACATGTGGAAGCAGACCTGTCTTTATGCCAGGCGTGGAGAAACGAAAACTATGCGTGTGGGTTAAGCATGGACAAGAATAGCCAAGCGGAGCTTCGCCATCGTTGACGCTGGGCGTACAAGAAAACATTTGGCTTAGAAACCGCCCCCTTGATTGCCGGAAGCGGCACTTCCCGAGTGTTCCAAGCGTCATTCTACCGATCATAATATGTTCCTTACCAACTTCGATCCCCCCCCCCTCCCGCGGTTTCAGTTTCTTGAAGCACTTCACCAATAATTGGCATTTTTTTCATTTTCAAAGAGGCATGACTTCCTCAAGCCCCCTCTTCTCCCACCAATACAGACAGTCGTCACTGACTGCATCAAATTTAATCACTGCTATACTTAACACTCATACATTCATAAACACCTAGATCTGAATTGGGTTTCACCATTGTAGTAAAAGACCTAAACGGTGATGGAAAGTGGTGAGCCTGTTAAATCATAGAAATACCATGATGTTAGGTCGAGTCAGAATTCACAAAAGGGAGGAGGGTTCAACATGGTTTGGCGACTGGCGAGTGTGAATTTTTTCGTAGGATAATAAAGGGAAATTCATACCAATTGGTCAATCAGTTTCTTGGAAATTTGCCACACCTCTAATTTTAAAATAACAGTTTCCTAGCCCCTTTTGTTGTAATGTTAGCACCGAATTATGAAAGAAACAGGTCAAATATACATGAATGCAGCCCTAACTTTATATCCAGCCCTAACCATGTTTTTGAAACAAATTTTAAATCTTTTTTCCTTCTGCCTTCTTCTAGTCAGTGGCCACTGCGGTGAGCAGGCACCTCGAAGTTCTGGCAGCTGTGTGATTGATTTCGAGAGTTAGTCAGTCAGTCAGTCAGTCAGTCAGTCAGTCAGTCAGTTAGTTAGATGAGATTTAACGATTCACCAACATTTCGCGAGATACCATATCTAAATAGTTTGCTACTGAAATATGGGACTTTTATGGAATAATCTGCTCTCCCCGTGATTCTACACACGTACACAACAGGACTGACGGATCCCCGCTGTAGATTATATACTTCAACGTGTGCAGTAATTGTCCCCACGAAGTCAGTGGGCAAAGTCTCCGGCGGAACAGTTTCTTTGTTTCCCTTCAAGTGTTCCCCCATAGTCATAAGTCATTGCTTTTAGGAAATGTAAACGAGTATAGAGTGCTTTTTACCTGACGTCGCATTTGGTGAGCCCATTGAAATCCCAAGCTCTGGCTAAAGAGACATCAAAACGAAAAAATTCAGGTGAGAAATATAAACGTGTTGGAACGAATCGATCACATTTAATTCGACTAAAATGAATGTTATTTTTCTAGAATGGGCCAGTGTTTCTAAACTAAGTCAAAAGTCGGTCATTGTTTCTTAGCTAATTCGATGACTTATATTTGAATTTCATCTTGCAGTTAACGTTTTCCTCGTTTTCCATTATTACTTAAAGGGTACAACCGTGAAAAATACAATTAACAAGCAACGATCGCTTAATTAACATTCAAACACTGGACGCTGAATGCGTGAGCCTCTGTTTCCTTTGGGCTATAATGAAAGAGTCCGTCTGTCAACTCTTTCACTTCCATTTGAAAATCTATTTTCTCTTCAGACAATTATTCAACTTAACTGCCCGAAGGGTCCCGGACTCAATGCTTCATTTCTAACTCTCAAAATGATCTGTTAACACAACTTCAATGTCTTGTAAAGTTGTAAATTCGTGTCCTTCTGAAAAGTTACCCTTATTTCGGCAATGGAGGGGCCACATAAAAAGATGAGGAACGCGTTTCGAAGCTTCCGGTTACTGAGTTTCTTCAGCTTTTGCTTCATAAGGGTTGAACACTCAAAGATTAATAACAAATTGACAAATTGCATCATTTTGAAGATATTGAATTCTCACCCTTAAAGTACAATTTTTTAGTAGTCTACAGAATTCTCAATTTTTTGGCACAACTCTCTGATTGACAGCCTAATTAAAAAAATGCAGAGTACTGTAGCTTATGTTACACAATATGTTCTGTGCTGAGGGTGTCCTGATTAACACTTTGGGCCATGCGTAATTACTTGAAGCAATTAACTGTGATTGTTTCTGGATGAGGTTGAGTTTTAGACATTTTTGAGAGGGGCTTAAGTATGTATGGGTAATGAGAGTTGAACATCGGAACTGTCTTAGTTGAGAAGATTTGGCCTTCACAGGAATTCATGTGGTCTTTCATTATCACTTACGTGAGAACTGGGGCCCATTCCACAAAGACCTACGCACAATCTTAAGTTTGATTCCCCAAACTTAAGTCAACAGTAAATCATACTTAAGATTGTACGTAACTCTTTGTAGAACGGGCCCCAGGCGGTACGTGAGAACTGTAAAATCACATGTGTGGAACCCTAGAATCATGACATACTAAGAATAACTATCTTTTTGAAAGTATTGATTACTAAAAGTTCGTGGCTCATTCTTGTTCGTCTAACATCAATATCAAGCATTAAGTTATTAAAACTTATAAATAACTATAATATATTTATTTATTTTCAGTCAGAATGTTTACATCAGGTTTTTCATCATTGTTTAGTGCAATCCTTGACAGTCATGTATGCAGTGGATTGTAGTTTGAACAGTCATATAAAAACACCACAATTAGCCAAACTGATTTTTTATATGACTGATTGGTACTATATATGTTGACTAATAAAATTTTACGAAAATTCTTAATTTCAAAATTGCTAAACTTAAACATTTGACGAATCTTCCACGCTATACAAAATGGTGTTTTAGTCAAGCTTGCTTGCTACTTGCCTTCAAAACTCATCTCAAAGAAAAACCGTTCTGTACAGAATAGATAACATTTTCGGGTTCCCCCTTACGTGAGCAAACGAAAATTCATCTATATAGACCAATTTCCCTCTTTCAGATGAAATTGACTTTACACTTCGCCTAGGTCATTATGTTAGCAACTTTCTGCGAAATTCAATTCATCTTTTAGCACCTATGTCTGTAATTTCAAGGCGCGAAAGACAATACCCTTAAAAAGCGATATTTTAATTAGATATTACCTGATTGCAACCCCACTTACGTCAAACATCCTGTTATCAGATTGTTAGATTTGAAAACACGTTACAGTATACCATGCATTCAGTGCTTCACTACAACAATGTGATAGTTTTCAATTTATCCGATTCATGGGAGTCATCCCATTAGAAGTGGAAATTACCCCTTCTTCTCCCCTGAAAGAACGTTTTGTCCAGAAATGATATATTTGGACATTGGAATATCTACTACATTTAAGTACTTTTGGCTTTTTGTCAGCAAAGGCATCAAAGAGGTATTTGGTGAAATAATAGACCTTGTGAACTGGAAAAAAGGACATTGTCGGCCCGAGTGAAACTAATTGGTTAGAAAATGAGCCGTAAGTCTCTATCTATCTTATGCATATGATGTCATGATGACAAGAAAAAATTGACGTATTGTCAGATTTTGGAAGATTTGCGAACATCTTATTGTTCTTCAGCTTTGTCTTCGACACTTCCCGACTGGACCATCCCTACTTAAAGTTTATATACGCGCATGCATTAGTGACATTTCTGTGTAGATCACTCAACATGTAACGTAACGTGTATAACGCGTTTTAAAAATGTGCGCACACTGAACTCTCCTCGCCACGGATTTATATACATGGAGAGAGCATGTAAAGTGTACGTCCTATCCGTAGATTGTCGCCACCGACTGGGACAAAAAAGGAGCACCAAGATGGCCGCCGTGAAGCTATAAATCATTTGATTTGACGACGACTCTGTTATATTTTAAACAAAAGTTAAATTGGAATGGGGAAACAATATCATATTCCTGCCCTACGTGAAGTGATTTTGACCTTACCTTGACACATTGACTTGAGCAGGTCCAAACTTTTACACAAAATCATAGCAGACAGCCATCTTGGTGCGCTTTTTCTCACATGTACGGTAGCGACAATCTACCGTGCAGTACGCTCCGTCCATTTGTAGGAAGTCCGTACTCCTCGCAATGGAGTTAACGCGTTATGTTTTTTTAAATTATGTGCGAAGATGTTTGTATACATTCCGCGCCGCCATCAGCTGAAAACACATAAAAGTGCAACCTTTGAACTTTGACCTATTGCGCAATACGCTCCTCAAAGGAACTTCGAACTGATCTGTTGGTTAAAAACGAAACCTTAAAACGCTTCTCACTAACTAGCTCGACGCTCCCGAATTAGCCTCTAGAATTTCATAATATATTGTATTATTCTGAAAACACAAGATTCCGTTAGACGTATGAGCCTCCGCGCCCATATCGAATGTCGTGTTGTCAAGCTGGCAATTTATCAATACAACGTACAGGAAGCTTAAGCCTCGTTGAGCTATGTGTATCCTGTTTAAGGGGATAAATTTTCATATTAGCCACTTAATTAGACAAAAATAAATCATTTCAGTATTACAATCTCCGGGGATACGAACCTTTAAGATGTCTACCTCAGAGACCTAATTGTGTTTAATTCGTCTAAAGTGCCTCAAAAAGAATTTTACAATATGATTCTTTAATGTTAATGTCTTTTTCATCGAACAGTCAAATCTATTCTCAGAATACAATCGTCGTTTCCATACCAACGTAGCTGTTTCACTCCACTTAAAATGACAATCATCTCTCATGTGCTTGGAAAGATTAGATTCATTTTTTATTAAAGAGAAAACTTAAAGGTGGCGCCATTATCAGATTATTGCTAAGTTTTTATAAAACATCATAGTGAAGACTGTAAAACCCTGACAGATTTCATTTGTGTAAAGTCTCTTCTATCAACAAAGACCAGCTCCGTGGGTTCTTAAATTGGTTTTGGATTTAATTTACCCCTAACAGACAACAAGTCGAACGATTTTTGAGTCAAATGCTGTTACTCAAGTAATTTAAGGGAACGTTTTACTTCCAGTCAGTTACTGAGCTCAGTATGCTGCGTCTCCTGATAGTTAAAATAACCAATACGTACATAATTGCGTTATAAAATATAAATAGAACTTATTTTCTCCACTTTTCAGTGTTTCTTCGGTCAAAAGTGAGGCTGGAGTTACGAAAGGTTCACAAACCATGATATTCAAAAGTGAAATAAGAATTCGACTGCTCGGCTAGCGACTCTCAGAAGAAAATATAATCAAATCAAACTAGTCCTTCATGATCTCCACCCGCTTCTTGTCGGAGAGCGAATAAATTACAAAATCGCATTGCTTACATAAGATGTCCGACATGTCACCGTCTTAAAATTCTGATCATTTATCGGAATTCAAACCTTCTCGCTCTCTTCACTCATTTTCCAAGTGAAGCTTTCTTTAATATCCACATGTATTCTGCACTTCCCACTGCCGTGTATGTCTTATCATGTAACAGTCTCAACTAAGAAGAACCGTCCCGCCCCCTCACCCGTGCAAATATTTTTCAAAATGATTACGTTACCGGGCAAATAATATTTAGAATTCTTGTTACATACAGCAAAAACCATCCTACATCGTCCTCATTCAAACACCATCTCAGCAGTAATTATTAATGAACCATGGGCGTCGATTATGGGGGAACAGGGGGAACATGTTCCCCCAATTTTTTGAGTAGAGGGGACACTAACGTAAAAGTCCCCCCTCTCCCCCACTTTGTGTGACCTGACACTTGAAAGTTAGGCAGTACCAAAAATACTACAGATGCAGGTTATGAAAGATGTTCTCTACTGATTACGATCGATTTCTGTATAAATAATTACACGTTTATACTTTGCAAACTCCAAAATTTTCGAGCGCTTCGCGCGCTTGCAGTCTCATTGATGTTCTCTTTTCACTTGCGTGTCAAACAAACATTATTTATCTGTCTCTATGATTGTTCGAGCACAACATTTAGGAATTTAAAGAAGAGGAATCGCCCCTACGATGTTTAAATGAAATTTGTAATCTTTAGTGAATAACCAGCCTGGCATGTTTGACACATTTAAAGGAAAATTTCTCGGTGCACAGTCTGCATGGAACTTTTTCAGAAAAATAAATGATTAAATGCAAAATTTGGACACGAGCACATCACACATTCGTATAGTGATTCTACCATTTCGTATTTAGACCATTATAAGAGAAGTAAAATCACACTGAACTTTGCTAGGTTAAAGACTTCAATCTGGAGTTAGAGGTACAGCTCCATCCTCTGTCTGCAGATAGTGTATGATGAGGTGTCGCACTAAACTTCGAAAGGACATATTTTAATGTTTTATGTATCAACAATCTTACACCGGTAGACCTACGCAACAGTGTCTTAGTAACACCGTTGGGTACCACCCCCTCTCGATCTGTGATTTTTGTGATTTTCCCGCAGTAGACTGAAGTGTGCTTTGATCAGTTCATGGATTTATTTTACCTTCTTTCATCACAAATGGTTCCTTAAGGCCAGGTCACACTACAGCGATACCGGATTGGATTTCGCTCCGATTTTTGTGAGTTTTAATTAATATCTCCTCCATCTTTAGTCGAAAAGAGCCAAAACTTTGCCAACCTGTGAAGATATATGAATTGTATCGCAGGACTACGGAATTTTAAGTTATACCAATTATTCCGTGACGTCACAACCGCAGAGAGCTTTTATCGGATACGCGTTATCCGATAAAAACTATTTGTCAATGTGACGTCACGAAGATAAGTAGTTCATATTTCATTTCCGTGGTCCTCTCATACCGGTCATATATTTACACAGGATGGCAAATTTTTGGTTCTTTCCGTCAATGGATGGAGGAGAATTTAACTAAAACTCAAAAATCGGACAGCAATCCGATTCGATATCGCTGTAGTGTGACCTGGGCTTTACTATTAGAACTTTGGCACAAATCCTTCGCAAACTATCACAATTTTCGTTGTGGTTCTTTATACTTTTAGATTACAACCGGTATATTCACATTGTCCGTTGAAGAAAATCCCTACACTTTCAAGACCTTTTTTTTTTTGAAAACTTTAAAGTTTCCTACTAACTCAAAATATTGAAACATGTAGCACCTTTTTGCATCTGGGCCTCTTCTCTCAGGCACTCAGTGGCTTAGCTACAGGGGACAGGTGGCTCTGAAAAATGAAGATTTCGAAAAGATGCCATTGGTGAAACTAGTCTAATGTGTGGTTTAAACGACTCATAAAATTACGAAATTCCACATTCTCTCCTATAAAAGTTCCTTATTCGTCATTATTTGTTTCAAAAAGCAAAATTTTCCGTGCGCTAAGCTTGGCGCATTGCAAATTTCAAGTCCTAAGCAGAAGTGCTCACTCATACCCTCAGTTTGGTAAGCTTTTCCGAGCTCTGGAAGTGACAAAATCGGAAATTTGCTATATGTGACACCAGATCATCAAGTGGAAAAGGTAACTACCAAACTACAGTGTTTTTCATAAATTTTCTTACATGAAATTCCAAATTTCCCCAATAGAAGCCCTCGACATGAAAAATTTCGTCGGAGAGCCTCACCTCGTAGGCGTTGGATAACATTATGTAGCAACAACGATCTTTAGTTGCTACTCAATAGAGAATACCAATTCTTCAGTTACCCCCCCCCCCCCCCAACTTTTCAAATTTCCTTACACGAAACCCGGAGTCCAAGTTTTTCTGCAATAAAAGCATGTTTTCACATATTTTAAAAGGGGCAAAAATTTCAGCGCGCTTCGCAAGCAGCAAATTACATCCCTAGTATGCAGTGGTGTTCACACTTAAGTGAATCGTAAAAATTTGGATGTTTGCCCATCTCCCCTTCCCGCGAAAATGCCTAGCTACGCCGACCTTAGATACCTTACCAGGACAGGAGAAAAATTTAGGCCAGTTGTCCCCCCAAACACACACTTTGAAAATCAAATCGACGCCCTTGTAATGAACTATTAATACAGTTATATGTTTTTAAACTGTGTATGTATACATTGTTGTGATTCGGGGTTTTACAATGTTTCACTAAATAATATTAGATGTATAATACTTATTATTGATATTCTTCCTTCATTGCTTGGTCTTCTTTATTTCGGAGAGTGGATCTACCTGTTAAGCTTTCAAAGGTTTTTATATTCCACTTCTTCCTTTCTCTCTTGTTCATTACCTAGGTTATTGTAAAGATTTTTTTCTACTCAACCTGCATTTCATATGGAACTGGAAAAGAGAAAAAGATAAACGAAGCTAATAGTGTGGAATAATCAGCAGCATTATATTCGAACTACAATTTCAATGATTTCAAACCCACCTTTTTCCGAAGATAAATCTTGTTAAGCGCTTAGTGTGTTTTTATGTTACGCACTTTATAAATCTATATCCCTGTTAACAAAATTTTATCGTCGTCTGACGGTCCGTTAATTAGCGGCCACTTTGGCGGTCCGTCAGAGAAATGTCCGGTTGCTCGCTGACGGTCTGCTGGTATCCATGATGCTGATTGTTTTAAAATTTCCTACCCATCATGCAGTTTTTGCGAATTCCAGCAGATCTTGGGCGACTCACTGTCGGCCATGAAGGCCTTTGGAGGACCGGCAAATATTGCTTACATTGTGATATAATTTATGAGCAATTATTTTCAACAAACTCTCGAAGAAGTTCACTGAAACGGTCAATCCGATCTTCACTCCTTAATGTAAATTTCTCGTATAATTGCCCGTGTGGGAACCAAACTTCACAATAGTTAAACGTTTCAAATACAATGTCTTGTTTTCCATCAGTCTTTTTCTGTGCATACTCACTATAATTGACATTTTGCAAATTGCAATTCGTTGAAGTGGTGTCTTTTCAACCAATTGAAGCTTTTTACAGGTTGACAAAATGAGAAAATCGACAGCTGTTTCAAGATATGAGGAATTCTTACTTCTTTTCCTGGCTTTAAATCGACGTGAGGTAAATACTGAAACTTGGATTTCTCATGTAATTCACTAAGCCAAAAACAGGAAAAGCTTTTATCTTCCTTTTACTTACTTTTAATATTTGTTACATTTTCGGGATCTATTTTAAGTTGCCCATAATTTTCATCGGGCTGCCTTCATAGCCAATGCGTAAATGTCACGCAACGTCATTCAGAGGCAACCAATGATACAGGTATCATGAAAGACGTAGAATTATCAAGCGAGTGGTTACGTTCAAACGTCAGCTGTCTGCATTTATCAGTTTAGGTTGCAATAACACGCAAATACCTCCCACAAAGGGCGCACTTTCTGTAACATTACGTCATATTCGTAAGGTCTGTACCGATAATTTCCTTACATAAATTAGTTGCAAACTTCGCGTTAGACAACCCTCTCACAGAAATCTTTCATTGATGCATCAACAGCTTTTCTCACTTCTAAAACTTCAAGACATATTTTTTTCCTGCATGACACGTTGCAAGCAAGCCTCCAATTAACCTATGGTAGTAAAAATGAATAGTAATTGCCTTGATTCCCCTCCTGGAACATCGCCGTTGCCTGTCGAGTTCAATTTTACCTTTTATTAAGGATTCCCTTCCGAACCAATGAGCTTTACAGCTTACGTACATCATCGTTCTTATGATTACCACTTATTGACAGGAGGGTGATATAAGTCATCATCAACGTTACTTAAATATGTACCAGTTTTGCGACACCTGTGAACGGCCTCCTCTTCACAGAAATGAGAGCCACTGAAGGCAAACGAAAGCGAGAAATGGAAGGTTTGTGCAATGCTTACACTGATAAATTGGGGAAATTTTGGAAACGTTAAGAGTGTTGTGTACTTGCTCTTTCTCTTTTTGTTAATAAACCAAGGATGTATTATATATTGATAGTGGCCAGGCATCATTATTCCGAAAGTCTAATCGCAATGACGTCACACCTCACGAAGAAAAACACCATTCAGTGGACAAAAGGTCGAGTGTAGAAGGAACGTTTAGTAGCTTCTAAAATGTGCAAGATCAAGACGTTGCTGTGTCAATGAGATTCCATTGCACAAGCAGGTGCGCAACCAGGACTTTATTAAGGGGAGGGAAAGACTGTACACAGGTTATCCAAGCGTAGCGCCACCACATTGGCGGGAAGCGTGCAAGGAAATTCAGTGGCTGAAAAAGTATCCCATATTGCTACAGATTGCCCCTCCCCAAGACTATTCACCGCATGAAAATAAGGGAAATACTACCAATGTCTCAAAAAAATGCCAGGGTTATGCTCAATGGGTCGGTATTCCTTCACGGCCTGAACAGGAGTTCATTAATTATAAGTTATCAATGCATCACTTGTTGACATCTCAGCAAGTAAGACAAAAATAATGACAATGTTCAGACAAAGAAAACACATATTGGAGAAATCACAGAAGTTAACTTTTCAGTAAAGTCAAGTTTTTTTTTAAAGACTAGAACTGAATATTCTGTTTTCTTTTACTGAAAAGTTCAGTGTACTTTGAAATTCAGCCTACTTCGGTGGAGAAACTCATTACTTCTTGAATATAGAATTTTAAATTCGACAATAAGCACCAATGCAATTCCTCTGATATGCGACATTCCAAGAAGGCAAAAAAAAAAAAAAACCATTCACTCTTTAACAAATGCCTCAAGGGATAACTCATTTTAAAGAGTGGTCCTTGTATACACTCATCCAGGGAGAAACTTTACTCTTCTTGGGGTAAATTTAAGCTCTTTTGGAGTGAACTTAAAAAATTTCACTCTTAAAATGGGTGAAATAACACTCTTTTTTCTAGAGTGTACAACGATAAGTTTGCATAGTCGAGTAATTTAAGGACTAACAAAAATTCGATATGGGTAATACTGGACAGTAAAGCCATACCAAGCAGCGAATTTAGGGGGCGCTTTAACGGCTTTAGCCCTAAGAGTATTTATTAATAAATACTCTTAGCTTTAGCCCTCCCTTTTCGCCCCATCAGGAACAGAGCATACGGGGAATTAGGAGTGCAACTCCCTCACACCCCTGCTTTCTCCTAGGTTCACCCCCTTCCTTCGGAATGTCTCGATCCGCGCCTGCCAACAGGGGGCTTTGGACCATTGATCTTGGGAATCGGTCAAAGCAGGGACGGTCGTATGTTCATCAATGAGGCGGGGACCTCTAAAACCGAATAAAAGGTATTCTCTGAGCATTTGAACTTTCATGACTACAGTATAACCAAATACATATGGCAATTTTGCGGGAACTTTCGGGACTGTGGCCTCTATACAGTATCGCCCCTGGGACAAAGACTATATAAAGCGGTGATAGCATTCAATTCAAAGGTGGAATTTAGAAATTACGATGCCTAAATAGTTTCATAGCGACGGTTTCAGTTACAGATAGTGATTGTGGATCTGTGCGAGTACCACTACAAATATGAGTATTTCTACCGTTCTAATCTGATCAGCTGACTGGAATCGAAGCAACATTTAGCTACATTTACAATAAAGTAATCCTGTTTTCGCTTTAATATTTAAGGTGTATTTAAGCAGTGGTATTGATTTTTTCTTCTGGGGAAATTCCCAACCAACATGCCCAGTTGGGCCCCAACTGGGCTCCAGCTAGGCTGCACCCCAGTTGGAATCCATTCGTGTTTGTCAGGTGTTTCCATGCGAGCCAAACTGGGATAGTCTGTACCACATGAAACAAGCCAAGCTTAAGATGTTAAAGGTAACCCAACTGCGTGGGTTCCAGTTGGGCTTCAGATGGGAAAGGCTAGCTCAGCTGGGTCCCGAGTAGGAACATTTGACAAACATGAATGGGTCGCAGCTGGAGCTCAGCAGCTGGAGTCCAGTCGGGGCCCAACTGGGAATGTTGGCTGGGTTATAGCAGGCAGGTGTTAGGGTGGAGAAATAACGTTCTATTGACTCTTTACGGCAATGTTTGTTGCCGACAATAATCTTCCTTTTCTTCCCAAATATTTTATCTCAATACCTAGACCATCTAGGATCAGTGATACATTGTCAAAATTCCAGTGAGAGGGCCCTTACGTTGTATCTCGTAAACTTTTCGTTGCCAGCCGTCATGACAACATGAAATTTTACACTTTCGTCGTTGTTCGTCGCAATAAATGTAATTTCTATTTATTTCTTTGGAGAATTTTAACGCTATATATATTTCGAGTGTGTTTAGGAGTTATACGGAAAGTTGCGAAAATTGTGTAAAATGATTTAGCCTTTAACAATGCTTATAGCAGACGACTCATCGAATTCGTTGCAAAACAAAGAGAGTAAAATATTTTAACTTTTATTGACAGTCGTTTAGCTAAAACTTTTGATTAGAGTTTGAAACCTGTCGGTAGCAAACCTCACATCAAAGCATCTTTTAACAAGGACAATTGTTTCAGGATAACTTGGGTGTGAAAGAGGCAAATCCTCTTAAGCGTGGGACAGGTCAGCAAGGCTTAACAATAGGAACAAAGACACCTGTCAATCAAAGTTTGATGCTTGAATGGGAATTACTATTTTTGAAGTATCCATTGTGTGACAGATAGAGCTGTTGTGTTCCCACCCTAACACCTCCCTGGTTATAGCAACCAATGAATTGAGTGAAGTTTCTGTCCAGAGTTGGTCATGGGCTAGGTTGAACAGAGTTTTACAGCCCAGTTTCTAACCAATTGGTTTAGGTCTTGTCGACAACGGTCCCTTTTCCACTTGTGGTCCACTGCCTTGCTTTCCCTACCCCATTGATTTGAATCTTCGGTATGGCTCGGCCAGGAGTCGAACTCTCGACCGGCGCTTTTGACTATGCAGTCGGTTATGTGTCTCGCGGTAATTTATATATCGACATATATATATGGGTTTTTAAAGCCTATTATTTCAGATTAAGTAGATTTTATAGGCGCAGACCCTTCTAGCTATTCAAAGAGTCTATGTTTATCCGTTACCTCACGCAATTTTGTTGTATACATAGTCTTTCACTCTTTGGATACTGTAGTTCATGAACGGCTTATCACAACATGGAAGGTTGGGGTTTACGTATATGAAATAAACCACCATAGGCAACTATTCACACGAAAGGAGAGTGTAAATCTGTTGCATAGATAATTAGGTGATGAGCATGTCGTTCTTAAATGTCTTTAATGATTTTCTATTACCGTAAAAGCCAAGACTAATCAATTTTGGGTCCGTGTTGGACTCCTGAGACACAGACTAGTTTGCAAAATCGTCATGTTTTTGCATGATCGTACAGAATGGCCTGAATGCACGTCTTACAAGGATATCCCCGACTACTGATCCCCGAGGCATAATCAAAGCCTGGAATTACTCCGGGGGAAAAACCAAAGTCCAAGTCGACTCGAAATGTTTTAGTGGTAAGAAGGTTGAGGACGAGAGAGGCCGCCCTCCTTATCCACTGTGCTATTTTGTTTAACGGAGTCTGGTGGGATTACAAGTGTAATAGGTTAAGTAGAGAGTTGAAGTAGGTTGTGGTGTTAATTGGGGCTTTGCTTCATTCCCTCATCCTTAAACCATGCCTCACCCTCCTAGGTGCAGAAACAACGAAACCGCAACGCACCGCCCAACCTGGAAAGTCGACGTTTAATGTGCTGCTTACCGAGCAAACTGAAACTAGATGAAAATAAATTACAGCAAAGTTGAAACGATCACATTACACGCCCTTGAAACTAAACCGGCTTCGAGCTAAAATGCTTTGGGGCAATATTTCCACCGCATTTTTACTTTCAAGATTCCAACCATCCCACATAATCCAACTAAAAGCAAAATGTGAAAAAACAAGTTGATAGAAATCACGAAACAAGGAAAAAGAAACACGGGAAACATACTTGAGTTGAACAGTTATGCTTTTTTTAATGTACATACACTAGGTGAAGGATATAGATCTCCTCTGGAATAAGAAAAACAAAATAGCGGAAATCTCGATAACTCGTTGAAAAAATAAACAAATCATAAAGAATACACTGAAACGATACTTTAAAGGGATGTGGACAAGTAAATATTTTCCATCTCTTTTCCTGTTTGAAATATTCTGTCACAAAAGTGAAACCAATCAGAATACGGCACGATAGATTGATGTACATATGCACGAGTCTCAGTCATTTCTCGCTCTATAAAACACGAACAGCCTGAAAATAGTTAATGTTATTGCAGTAGAAATTCGGACACAATGGATAAAACACATTTTCTGAACATCGCACTCTGCGACCGAGAAAGGATATTAAACCTAAACAAACATTCTTTCCCCTCGGACTTTTCTCCATGTCTGTGTCCCTTTTACCCCTCTCTTCGCCTCCACTTCCCACAACTCCGTGTTGTCGCACATACCGATACGAATATGGCAAGCGAAATGTCCAATAATTAGAAAAACCAAGTTTATCGGTCGAAAAAGCAGGTTTTGGTTTTTCGACCGATAAACTTGGTTTTTCGATCGAAAAACTTGTTTTTTCTAATTATTGGACATTTCGCTTGCCATATACGAAGGCGGACGTACTTCGATTTCTAAAAACATCATCAGTGTTGTATGAAATGAGCATTGTACACAGCAAGTGCACTGACTGAAACTTACAAAATTCTGAAGTCTTCGGTGACTTCAAAAGCACTATGCCGAGCGGACTGATACAACTGCACGCATGTGCATACAGTCGCAACGATTACAAAGTACATTTGACCTTGCAACCGAGCCGGAAGAGACGAATTTCCCAACTCGTATATTTCCTTCAAATGAAAGACATAAAATTTTTTTTCCAAAGTCCTCCCGACCCTCTGGCAAAGGGCCGTTCGGCGAAACCAAACTTGATACTGCTTCCCGAAGAAGCTATACGTCCACTTAAGGACAACACTTGACCAACCTGAAGGCCTTCAGACCATTTACATTACTGGTCTGCCATGCATGGCTCCATTCATGACTGCATGGGTGAAAAGAACAGATACTACACATGATCTTAGCCAAAAGGCGGAGAAGCGAAAGACATACTGACAATCTCAGCAAATAAGTCCGGTATTACCGATTTTGTCCTAAAATTCAACTGTTATATAAAAGGGTATGTGCTTTTCCAATAAGTCAACCCCGCTATAGCACGGCAATAGCGCGCATTGCTTAAGCCTATGGATAGGGCGTAAGAAGCCTCTTGTCTAATATAGATCAGAATCATGGCGCATGAGCAGTAACAACTCTTAACTGGCTTATTGAACAACTTGACAAGTAAGACTTGAGTATCCTCGCGAGATGACAGGGACTTCGCACAGTCGTTTTGGCCGTACAATCCCCAAATCATGCGCATGTGCATTTAAAATGTGTTACACGCACAAAACCCACATACAACTTTTATTCAAAACTATGGGATTAAAATTTCAACACAGAACAAACATATACGCAAGTTGCATTCAATTTGGCAATGGTGAAGAACCTGTTTTGCTCATTTTTTGGCCCTTACATTACATCAACAAATGAAAATATCATAAAAAAATCGATTCAATAGATGATACATTCTGGCTTTGAAACTTAGAAAATACGGTACTTCACAACACATATGGAATTTTATTCTTGTAATAGGAAATAAACAACTATGTCAAATAAAAAAATAACTTGAAGCAAAAAACAAAAATCATCCACGTCCAGCATAGATGGTTACAAGCAAAACCTTACCACGCAAAGTCTTTTAACGAGAACCTTTTTTCTTAAAAATAAGAAATATTTGTCTTCTTACAAAATTCATATTAAAAAATGCATGTGACAATTACTACTAGAGCTGGAGTTTGATCTTTGAAAATTAACTATCAACCCAAGCAATCGACAAACCTTACAAAAGGTGATTATTTTGTGCGTTCAACAGTATCCCGAGCATCTTTTGGGTCAAATTATGACAATATTTGTGTCTCTTTAAGACTGTATTAAGCTCCAAAACAGAAAAACTAATCTGCGTAAGTTTCCTAATAAGAGTGTCAATGTCTAGCTGTCAGAACCCCTATTTTTGCTGTAAAATATGTTAAAGGTCTTAAAAACAAATGATACGTCTGCCAGAAATCTGAAGATGTCCTTTTGTCCCTTTTTCAGTAACTGACACAACAAACGGCGAGGAGAAATATAACAGGGCCGCGTTCAAATTCGTGAGTTCCGTACCTAGGTGCATTGTTTATTTTAGGCGAATACTTGATTACCGCCGATGACTGGCCCAGGACGTTTGTGGAGATACAGTAATACAGAAACCAAACACTCATAATAAACCAGTTACTATATGATAAGGGAGTAATATATGGGTTAAGCGGCTATTTAAATCCTAGCTCGGTGATATAACCAAGAGAGGACGGGTGTTTAGAGAATAGGATCGGCATCACGTGTCTAAAAAGCCAATGAATACCCCCACCTCCCTCCCCATGTGACCTAGATGAGTCACAGTGTTATGAATTTTATGAACTAAAACAATACATCGAGGTAAATTTTTCATCTTGAAGCTAACAACAGCTGTAATGAAAAAATATGTCAGCATTGAGATACATCGAGGTAAATTTTTCATCTTGAAGCTAACAACAGCTGTAATGAAAAAATATGTCAGCATTGAGAATAAAGCGACAACATTCCAGATACTATCCCAAACTAATGGACAGTAAGTAACAAGTCTGTGCACCACAGTATTTCATCAGGCGCCATGATTTTCTACAGTATACAGTAAATGACGACCGTTCACACCTCTTTAATATCGTTCAAGCACGTAGCCAGCAATTTTTCTAGAAAGAAGCTTTTAACTTTTTAAAATGGTATGTGAGGTAAGGGTCTAAGGAAAGAGTATGGTCCCCTTTAAAATGGTTTCTTTGCTCTCCAGATTCATTTTAATTTAATGTTCTTCGTCAAATGCAATAAAGTTGTGTGTGGCTACTTCTTGCCATTGTTTGTCATGACTGTTGTTTTTCGAGTTTGGTTAAAAGGGCATGGAAAGGATGTTCAACCTAAAAATGTCTATTGGTTACGTGCCTGTATCAGCATCAAGTAACATGTTTCCCTACGTTAATTTAATCCCATCAAAGAAAATTATTTGCAGTTATTTTTAAAACACCTACTCCATTTGGGCAAATAATTTTGCATGAAACATAGGAAACCTTTTTGAATATTCCATCTCTATTCACTTTCAAACAAAGTGATAAAAAAGTTAATAAAAAATATAAAGCAATATAAGTAGTAATGAAGTAATGTTCAACACTATGTATCAGTGTGTGGCCTTCGTTACACTGTCAGTACATGATAAGTAGTACTGCAACAAACCAAGCTCAGCAGACATGCACAAATATATACTTTAAGTCTACTCATCTTTATTTAGAACAAGTTCTACTGTTCTACAGTCTGATAGTTAATTGTTGCGGCATGGTTCATTAGCCAACAGTCGCTGGGTGGGATTTGAAATTTTGTTTTTTCCCGTTTCATTAACTAAATGTTCATTTGCTTGTGATATGCACTGCATTGTACTTTGTTACAAACAACTTCATTTACATAGATATAATATAACCCAATTCACAATCATTACAATGCTTAGTATATTGAATGATCTTATTATAACAATTTTGACCACATGGTTTGCCCTAGACATTCCTGTAAACTTTTTTACAAGTTTAATGATAAAAAAGTTTTCATTGTGTCACCTATTGATAAAACTTTCATTAACATGGAACTGTTGTACATTCAAAAGCACATGCATTAATAGACATCATTGAAACCTTACACTGTAATTAACACTTTTTAAACATGGTCACTTTGCTGAACTTGATTTTGTTTCATTTGATTGTATGCAGCCCTATCACTGGTTGGTTCAAAACACTTTTAATCTTTGACAACATTGGATACTAATTGTTTTACACATCTATGAAAATTTACAAAGACTTACAATAGACCCATTTCCAAACAGCATGGACAAAGGATTGTGAAACAGAATGCTGGTGCACCTTATTTTTTGGAACAGTAAAATGCCATTGACAAAATGAGGCATTCCCACAATCAATATCCCACAATTCTTTGTAACTTGTTTTTGGAAAAGTATCTATGGATTATGCAAAAGTAGTTTCGAAAGTGGAACAAAACAACTTTCTTAGGTCATGAGAAGGGGATTACCTCAAAATGGAGCCTATATTCATTACACAAATTTTCCTTGAGTAGCAAGGATTGGGGATGTTAGCATGAACTGTGAGAGTAACAGTACAATAGGCTCTAGGAACTGGGACAATTCAAATGCACAGGTGCCATGCAGAAATCAAACTCACAGTAAGCTTCATATGGAATTCCTTCCCTTGAATTTCAGAACCAGAGATTTATCGGAGTTAAATCATTTTTCTAAATGTTTGATCAAATTGGTAAAGTAAAGGATAAAACTGAGAATGTCACACAAAGAAACCTATTACAAAATTACTCTCATGAAAACAAATCCACCGAAATTTCTGTAAACATATAAACTGCTACTTCCAGCTTCATAGAAGGGGTGACCAGGGGGAGCCTGAGGGGAGCAGGACTGCACTTCTGCCTGTTTCACCCGAAGTTTGTTTGAATACAGCATTTAATTAGACAAGAGCAATGATTCACTGAGAGCTGAACAATGAACCAGGCCTCTGAAAGTGTAAATTCTCCCTTTAAGATTCTATCAATACCTACAAACTAACAAGGCTGCAACCTACATGCAAAGGGGGAGGGGGGTGTGAGGGGTCATCAGGTTCCCAAATCATAAATGTACCACGTGCTAAATGATGGTGGCACTCTTTGGTGGCAATTTTTGAACTGTTCTTGCTCCCCTCCCCCTCCTTGGAACTTTTCCCAGGCTATGGCCCTGGGCACCCATTTCATATTTCAAACAATTAGAACTCACTAAACGATAAAATACTGTCAAGAGCACTGATGCCTCTTTCAAGGTACTGCTACCAGTATCTCTCATACCCTCTACAAAGGAATAAATCTATGAAAGTACAGATAACTCTGTGCATTTGAAAATCCTTGGAAACAGATCAGACCATTCAGACGAACACACATGCTGACTGCAACACTGAAACACACATTTTAAAACATGAGACAAATCCTACCAGCATGTCTGCAAAATATTGTACAGTAAAATTCAGCTATCAAGATACTTTAACTGATACCAGAATTTATCTGGGAGAAAGCACTGATATAATTGCAGCATTAAATGAAGTTTGAACACAGGTATAGTTCCACTATAAAACAATTTCTGGAATGATTATCCATAGTTAACACATCATGATTGTTCTATTCTTCACTTTTCAAAAGGAGTCAGGTACATATTCTATCCACTAACATACTGAAATATGGCCACACTCATTGAATTCATGCCAATTTGCCAATTTAGCTAATTACATCAAACACATTCTCCCTTATAAAGAGAGCAAGGAGACCATTTAATGGACAATTCTTTTGAAGTTTCCTTTGTCCTTCACATCAAACCAGCATTAGGGAAGCCTTAAAAACCTAATCCCCACACCCCAAACAGTTCAAATTCCCCCAAACCTTCTTACCTATGACTCTCCCACAACTGTCTTAAATTCATCCTCACCCAGACGCAATCTCAGTTTATTGTTTCAGAGAGAGCATACAAGACTCCAATGTGTAATCAAAACTCTCAGTACAGTACATGCTGTGTAATGTGAACTGCCATACAAGCATTTTCAACTTGCTGTCAATCAAAGAGCTAGGCCAATGGAGAATTTCTATGGACTATTTAAAATTGCAGATTGGTTAGAGTTGACTGCATTTAAAAAAAATGAGAAGAGTACCTAAAACATTTCCCTCATCATTTACCTAACACACTGAATGAAGAACTGATAACAAAGCATTATATCTGATATAGATAGTCTTCAAAATGGTGTAAAATGCTGTTTGCAGGTGTTTTCAGTTGAAATAAACCTTCTTTGGGAAAGTAACTACCATGTCAATTGATTCTGTGGTAGAAACATGTTTTATAAACAGCAAATAATTTTAATCCCCACTACTCTCTGGATGGCTTTCACTATTCTTTTTTCAGTCATGGGGAGCACATTTGAAAATTATTTTATAGATGAAATATATCTTGTGGACTTGAAACCTGTAAAACTCTTCAGCCCTTCTACTTGACTTCTCTACAAAAATGCCAAGGTTCACGTATTTTGTACCATTGAAGCTACAAAATATATTGCACTGGAGACAGAGATTGTCGACGGATTGACACATAATCCTTTCCTGAAAAAGAGAATGTGTTAAAAGTCCTGTCCCTGCATTTGCAATTGTGTACAGAAATGAGGTATTGAGCTTTTATTACAACCAGCTTAAGCCTGCATTTGACTTTATTCTATCTATGGACTTTATGAAATAAGTGTCATACAACAAAATTAAAAATCTAGATAAGACATAGGCAGTAAGGAGTGCTGACATTCCTGATCAAATCACAAAATCATAATCTGTAGCCAGAGTGCAATTGTATCACTTGGTAGTTGGTACAAATACCTTTATGTAATTGGGTTTTTTAACTTGCCCCAGTGAAACAAGGACACATGAAGTTTAGAAAATAACTTAAACTGGGATTAAAAGAGTTAGATATAACTGATGGTGCCAAAGTGTAGGTCTTAATCTTATCCTGTGCTTAAGTGTTGCCACACTGTTATTCAGAGTTAGTCACCAAAGCAAGGAAATTTCTAGGCATAATATACAAACACAATAGAATAAAAGAATACAAAGGAAATGAATTTAAGAACATTATGAAGGGTAGATACTGTTGTTGTTGAAAGCAAATAACAATACATGAATATTAAGACAAAAAATTCCATGTGTATAAATTTGATAGACCTCCTTGGAGGGTAAATTGTGAGGGTAGGGAAGTAAATGGAAAAGAAAAAGTACACAGAACTTATGACAGGTATTTTGTAATTAAGACCTGCATATAGATGAAATGGCCTTGAAAACCTAATAAATGTACTATTAACCATTGCTGAAGGCCATCTGCCTGACCCAATATTCTTCTATTCTTTGGTGATTAAGCACAAAAGAAGAAAATTAGCTGGTAACATGTAAAAAGATGGGAACATTCCACAGATACAACAGTACAGAAATCAACTGTCTGCACTTGGATGTGTAAAGTTGTAGTGCGCCCTCAACAGGTAAGATATGGAGGAGAGTTACGTCACAATGCTTTATAATTATCAAGAAATCTTTCATTAGTGGTATCTTAAAGGCCTGATCCCCGCATCCGAAATAGTTCCAATTCTCTTCCCAGCCAACATGCCCAGCTGGGCCCCAACTCGGTTTCAGCTGGGCTACTTGCTGGGGCAGCTGGTTCCCATTCGTGTTTGTTAGGTGTTCCCAAGTGGGGCCCAACTGGGCTAGCCTTTCCCAGCTGATGCCCAGATGAAGCCCAGCTGGGCTCTGCTTAAATAACTGAAGCCTAGCTGGGCTTCACCTGGGAAAGGCTAGCCCAGTTGGACCCCACGTGGGAACACATGACAAACACGAATGGGCCCCAGCTGGGGCCCAGCAAGTAGCCCAGCTGAAACCCAGTTGGGGCCCAGCTGGGCATGTTGGCTGGGCTAATCTACTGACTAAAGCCCCTCCCACAACTGTCTAAAATTCATCCTCATCCAGACACAAGCTTGGTTTTATTGCTCCAGGGTGAGTATACAAGACCAAAACGACCCCATTGTATAATCAAAAGACTCTCAGTACAGAACATGCTGTGTATGAGCTTCAGTACTCTGCATATTTTGAACTTGCTGTCAATTAGAGAGCTGTGCCATTTGAGAATTTCTGTGTACATTCTTGTAGTTTTGGGGTATGAGGATTGGCCCTCTAAAAATAAATACAAACACTTTTTTACTGAGCCTTTACAAATCACTAGCTATTGGCTGAAGGAATAGGGTAAGAAATTCAGGGTTAAAATTATTCTGATGTTAGAATTGTGGCCAGGAATAGGGATGAAATATAAACTACTTATCTTAATATTACTTTTGGAATGAAAACAATAATGTGAAGCATTTACTGATTACCACAGGGGAATGCATGTACACAGTATCAGAAATGGCAACGTCTAAAGCCAGAGGTGAAATCAGTTTAATGAAATAACTCTGTAAATTCTTTTGGTTCCTTTTCATCTGTCCTCGTATATTGATCACACCGCACTTTGACCAGGGAGTTATTAGAAAAGATGGAACCACAATCTATAGCTACTTTGAAACACTGTTCGTGTTCAACCGTAATCTTGCATTTATCCCTTAACTCTTATCTCAATGCTTTGATCAACCAAAATTAATGATGTGTTATCAAAGTTCCAAGAAAGAGACACATTCCTTAGGCTCTGATTGTTAACATTTGGATGTCAGCCATCATGGAATATTATGAAATTAATTCATTTGATACTATCAATGTCATGATGTATCATTTCATCTGAGATCGGCAACAATTTCTCAACAAATTACTTTTACAATTTGATGAAAAATTTGTTTAAATCTAAGGGAATGTATAGACTTGAACAATCCAATGATGACTGGAGCCCATTGCAGCATTTTGTTTAAAGGTTTCTTTCTGTCCTTCCACCAAAAATTCTTATCATAAGCTGTTTCATTGCTTGAAGCAAACCAAACTCAAAGCATATGCAGAAAATAGCGCTTTATTTAGGGATTACTCAGGAAAGAATAGAAGAGATTGTCATTAAAAGTGCTTGGATGCAACAAATTTACCAATAGAAACAAAGGCACTCACTCGTCAATCGAATAGTGGCACCTCAAAAGATATGAACTGTTTTCAAATCCATATTGTCTGAAAAAGTTGTTTGTTGTACGTCCTTCCCTTCCAACACCCTGCTTTGAAGTTAAATTTATTATGATACTATTCACCTTATTGGGGTTAGGTTTGATTAGATAAGATGGAGTTTGAAGGCCCAATATGCTACCAATTGGTTTAAGTTAGCCAGCCACAGCCTTTTACCAGTTGTGGCCAACTGGCTTGTTTTTCATACTTCAGTGCTTGGGCTGAGCACCAAGCACAATGGCAGTAGGTTGCCTATTAAAAGTCTTTGGCATGACCTGGCCAGGACTCAAACTCCCAACCTCCCCAGTCCTAGCCAAGCCATGCCTTATCCTGGGAGTCCCATAATTATTTTAACAACATTGATCTCCCATCAAAAGCAATTTGCTAACACCATTGATTCTGTCACTTCATACAACTACGCACTCCATCAAAGTGCATTCTCTAGCTACTGTACCTCTTACAATGCAGATACACTCTTCAAAGATATTTACCAAATGGCTCATTCCAGTAAGGCACCCCTTCTGATCCCCTATGCTATAATTATATCAATGAACTCTGTAATGGGAAACTTCTCATTCCCCGATCAACCATCATATTTTACAGCCCGAACCTATTTACTTTTTCCCAGAAACTGGAGGGAAAGTTGCAAATAGTACAGCACCTTTGGCCCCAAGAATTGAGAATTTGAGCAACAATATACTATAAAACTAAATGAAATATTTATCTCAGTGAGTCTACACACATGACAATTCAATATCTCAAGACTGTCAAGTTGAAGTCATGAATTCCCAGGCACCTAACAGACAACTCAGGCACCTTACAGACAACTAATGTGATGCCACTGCATCCTTCACTCATTTGGAGGGTTGGCTATCCATAAAAAAAAACCAAAAAAAAAAACGATGGGTTCATTCAAGGACACGTCTGTGCTAAACTGCATGGGATATCCCTTACTTAATAAGTTACAGTAATTAGTTAGATTGGGTCTTCTTTAGTTTAGTTGTAGTGGGTTTCACAACACACCAACAGAAATGTACTATATACTATCAACTGGATTGGTAGGTAGGTGGACAGAATTTTTGTCTTGCAACTTCGAATGGAGTTCCATTCCTTTCCTTAGGTCACGGGGATATCCCTTACTTAATTAGTTACAGTAATTAGTAAGATCGGGTCTTACTTAGTTTAGTTGACATGGGTTTCACAACACACCACCAGAAACATGATATGTACTATCAACTGGATTGGTAGGTAGGTGGACAGAATTTTCATCTTGCAACTTCGAGTGGAGTTCAATTCCTTCCCTTAGGTCAGGTCTTGCAACAAGCATAAAATTCATTGTGGACAAATTCTACAACCCCCAGTCCACAGGGGGTAAAATATCCCTTACATTATTTTACAATACCTGAAGCTGTCCTATGATGAGAATTTGAGATAAATGACACTCCACTGAATAAAAGAGAGGACGGAGTAAAGGGGGCTACTAATGGCATATAGAATCTTGTAGCTTGCTCAAGAATGGGCTTCATAAATTTGTTAGATAGAGTTTAACGGCCCAATTTCCAACCTACTGGTTCAAGTCAAGCCGGCCCCAGCCTTTTTTCCAGTTGTGGCTCACTGGCTTGTTTTCCCTACTCCATTGCTTAAGCAGAGCATCATGCACAACAGCAGTAGGTTCCATTTTCAAGGTCTTTGGTACAACTTGACATGGGAATCGAACCTAGGCCTACTGTGTGAGAGGCTGATGCTCTACTGTTAGGCCAAACATGCGAAAAACCAGCTGCAAAGGGTGTATGAGGCAGAGCAGCATGAAGTTTCTGGATTTAAAGAGGGACCTATGGTGATACAATCTCTAAATACAATACAGCTTAACCCTTTTGTTACAGAAGGGGGTCCATCCTGCCATACTGAGCTACGTGTTATATTACACATACACAATACATACAGTATGTTCAGGTTCCACGGAAAAATTAGTTTTGAATGGATGCTGCTATATTTTGTGCTTGCTCTACCCCAGGAGGATGCATATGTGTAGAGCATCGCCTCTTCAAGCCTACTCCATGTCCAAAAAACGATAATACACAATAGGCTTACTACAATAAGCTACTCCAAGGTGCTGATGAGTGCTATAGTTTCACAACAAAATCATACCTATATAAATAGTAATGGTAAATTATGGTGTTGCAGTGAAACCATGCCTCTGGATGGGGTTTAAGTTCTATTTCTACAGGAAGTTACCCAACCCACCCACTTCTACTGCTTTCCACAAGTAAGTCCTAAAAATGTAACACTAACGAATTTTAGTTTTTTATAATTTTCACATGCACCAGCTGCACACTACAAGTAGACACACACCACCATGTAAGGAACTCTGTATTAGCGTAGAGTCATTTGCAAAGCTTTCTCTCTGTGACAAGAGCAAACCACACAAGAACCTATAATATCAGGCCCTAGCCTAAGCAAAAGACAGTTTAAGCTGCCTTAAAGAGTGCTTCCATCATAAAGCACATGGTGTATTTATGATTTGGAAATCTCAGAAGGCAGTCTCCCCTGCCCCTGGCATCCCCCCTTGCAGTCCCCCCCCCCCCCGGAATGTACATAAGCAAACACTAAATGGACCCAAGGATATTTCATAAAAAGAAGGGTACTCAAGCATTTTCTTACAGGCCAGTGGCAGAATATCAATGCTTACATGATGGCTCATAGCTTTGCAGTTTGCTGTGAGGTTTCCCCTTGCCACAATAATTTTAACTTCAACCATCTTCTCCAAGATAAAAATGAGCCCTTTCTGAGCAAGAACTTATGTGAAAGGCTTTCATTTTGAGACCATGGCAAGTATTGAAGATAAATAACAGAAAATTTAAGTACTTACACAATGTCAAAATTCCATATGTTATATTTTTATTCTATTTTGAATTATCTTCTAATTTTCCTCAATGAGTAGACAACCCTGTACTTATGAGACCTAGAATTTGATAAGCTTATTAGAATTTTATATACAACAAAGAATTTATACCCACACACATAAATCTACATAGACCAGAGTTCTCTATGTAACATTCTCATACAATTTATAACTACTGCAACAATTTAAAGTACTGAAGTGAAATTTATGTTACGTACATTTATCATAGGCATGAACAGACAAACGGAATTGCAAATGAGATGGCTACTTAGTTTTACGTATAGCTTCTTCAAACCATTTCTCCATGTTTGCTTCATATTTCTGCAGAAACTGGACGTTGTAATCCATTGCCTCGTACGCTTGCTTAATGGGTCTTTGTCCCGTCTTGGAATCCTCAATTTTTGACTCTAAGAATGATCTCACCTGCAGAAATGTAAAACAATGTTTTTCTAACTCCAATGATTAAAATAAGACTGACCAAGAGAAGGGGAGGGGAAAGTCCACCAAGGACCAAAACTCCCAGAAACTGCACAGGGAACAAGATGGGGGAGCAAGGCTACTATCCCTACAAAACCTACATTGACAAGAGGATTGCAAAAGATGGAAGTAGTGAAAGCTTATGCTTTATGCTTAGAACAAAGAAAAATAACAGAAAAAGGGCCTAAATCATTTCATTCTTTTTGTTATTACAATATTATGTTTTGATGTTGAACTGCTGATGGAAAAGGATTTTCCGTTTTTCTAAAACGGACAATAAATTTGACCCATCTATCTAAATCAGAAGATATATACATTTTGGTAGATTGTGTTAGGGGAGCATTACACAGTGCAAATACCACAGCTTGGTCAAGAATATCATGATAATCATAATGGTTTACATAGGTAAATGGAATGTAGTGAGAAGAGAAATAGCCTAGCTAATCTGAACTTCTGTAACCTTCTATGTAGCCTGCGGAGCAGACTCTGTAGTAGCCAAAAGATGGCGCTCTCTAAATACACCTCTCTAAACAGTTTAATAAACAGAGTCTGCAAACCTTCGTCCAGTTTCCATTTTTACAGGAATCCCGCATTTTAAGGGACGAATTAGTAAACATGAGATGGTCACGTGGTGCACGAAACAAGTTTGAATAGCGTATTTTCGTACATATAACTGATACAACGAACGGCGAATGACCTAATTAGCTTTTGTTGGTGGAAAATGTGTATCAGGCCATACGTTTGATGCATAAATATGACCTATTACGCGAGATATAACTTAGTTTTTTTTAATTTTTGTCGTGACGTCATATTTGGTGGTCGTAAATGAGATTCGCTAGAAAGTTGGCAGGCTATTGTATACAGTAGGTATATGCCATGTAACTTAGTTGGAAACGTGGGCTGTTCAACAGTGAAGCCGTTGAAGGACTCATAGTATTATTTAGTGGCGAAAGTAGTAGTTGAAACGCTAACACAATAGCCTGCTTACAGCAGGCTACCTTCTATGTGTCTCTGCAAACCTAAATAAATTTGTAATTAGATAGTCCTACATCTACAACTACATGAGGCAATATTTTCAAAGGAAAGGGCTACTCTCCATGATGCTCATTTAAATTACAATTTTGAGACAGTGATTTATTATTGAAGAGACATTTAATGAATTCAATATTTTCATACAATAATGAAAAAATTCTTATCTTTGTGACCTGTTCTTCATATAGGACTGGACACAAAGTTTAAATTGAGCACCTTTTCTGAAACAGGCAACCGTCCTTGCAAAGAATCTCTCTGAAATATTGCATAATTAAAATATGCTAGCTAAATATGCTTGGAGTATAATGGGAAATGATTTAGAGTACCACAAGCCAGCTACTGGATGCTTCATAGTTCACATCAACATTTTTGGTAGATGACACTGGGGTATCATAAATTACAGAATCCTCAAACAACATCAATATCACAATTGGTCCTTTCTGTATTTGAATAATGCTTTGTTTTGATATTACTTAATAATTCGGCCGTGAAAAATTGGAGATAATCATTTGATTGTACTCAAGGGTGCAGATGAATTCAGATCCAATTTCACGATCCACCAAGTCTGTGAGTTTGAACAGACAGGGTTTAAGTTTCCAAGCATGTAAATGCATCCAAACATTTGTAAACTTTGGAAGACAGTTCTCAGGGTTGACTGAGCTGTTATCAATATATCATATTATGAAGGCAAGTAAGGGAGAACTACTCTATCAAAACTGTATTGCAATGAGAAAAAAAAAATTATTATTTCTGGCTTTTCCTAAAACCCAAAATAATTACAGTGTGTTCCTTCTCCTCCTGTGTGCAGTATTACAAACTTTGATAGTAAAGTACTTTTTAAACACTGACAAAATAGTTCAGCCTTGTTAGGGGACAGTCATTTATCTAACTGGACATTATAGGCAATTACAGTTGCTAGTCCCTGTTATGACTTGACAACAAGCACAGTAATGAGTCACACTTGAACGCATGCAGTCCCCAAGCCTCTTTCATGTACTTTACCTTACATTCTACAGTAGTTCTCTTTACATGATAAATCCTTCTTCACACAAAGGAGCCCTTCATGTATGAAAGATTAAATGCACGTGTATAATGGACACAGGAAGAGTGAAAGTGACTTAGAAAAAACTGGCAGTTAGATAAATGACTCTGCCCTTTGCTCTTTCACTGTAAAATGCACTTTGACTAATTACTTATTACATATTTGGTTAGAATTTATTCATTGAGACTACACTAGTCGAGAGCATCAAATGAGGTGCAGTCAACTTTGCATGAAATTTGTTTATATACTGTATTTGTTCACTGTTCTGGGCGAGTGACACTATTCCAAGAACAAACAAAAAATTTAGCTTTTCTAAATAGTGCTTCAGGTCAATGTGTACTATCTGAGGGAAAAAACCCATTTTGAACAGAAGGACACTTCTTTTTTGGGCAGCTTGCCAGTTTCAAACTGTTACTCCCCCTGCTGTGTAGTTTCCCTGATATCGTCATCAACATCAGCATCAACATCAGTATCTACTTTGTTCGTGGTATCACATGAAAGGAGTAAACACTGCTCCCAATGTGATGCAAATTCCAAAAGGGACTCTACTTGAATAAAGGTGGGTGTCCAGAGATTTCTTCCTTTAATGGTTGCACTATGATAGGGCTTTTGTAATTTGCATTGGCAAGGGAGAGCTGAGATGTAGTGGACTTCTTGTTTGGTGCAGCAGTCAGTCAGTGAGTGGTACTTTGGATATGTTCTAACAAGGTGGTACTCTCTGCACCTTCTCCTGAATCATGTCATGAGTAACTCCACAGCTTTTCCCAAAAAGTGCTAGCATGCCAGCTATCCCATCCACAATTACTTAAAGGCCCAGTTCTCTCACCCCAAACAGTACCAATTCTCCTAACCTTCTTACTGAAACCCCTTACACAATTGTCTGAAATTCATCCTCATCCTGATACAATCTCAGTTTATTGCTTCAAGGTGAGCATAGAAAAACTCAATTTATATAATCAAAACACTCTCAGTACCGTTCATGCTGTGTAATATAAGCTTTGGCACTCTGCATTGTTTGAAGAAGCTGTCAATGAAAGAGCCAATTGAGAATTTTGGGGTGAGGGGTTTGGCCCTTTAAGTCTATTCTCAGAGAAACATGGCAGGAGTCCTTGAAGGGCAAATCTCTCGTCCAAATGTGTCAACCCTCCCACCTGGTAACTTATAGCATCCTCCAAACTGACTAGATCCTTCTTCTGCTGATAAAACCCAACTGAGTCATACAATGGTCACTGGTCACTGGCGGGCATGTAAATGGAACTCTCAAATGACCAATTTAACCAGGCTTCTCATATTCATCTACATCAACATGAAAATTATCACTGGCACAAATTATGACAGAACAACACCAAAATAAGCTTTTTCTTTTCTTTTTAAATGTATGCCTATAGTCTTAAGAACTTTTTGCAGACCCAAAAAGAAAAGTTGCCTTCGAAATAATGAGATGAACAGCAAATGTGCAACAAGTGTGCGTTCAAAAGACCAATCTGATCAGCACTTGTATTTAATGATTGTAGGCAGCCATTAGTGGGGTCCATCAGGATTAATTTGTCTTATACTCTTATCTTATACTCAACCCTTGCATTAAATGTATTAAATGTGGCAACCACTAACCTGTTCTGCTTGTATGGGAGTTGATATCCAAGAAGTCATGCTTGGAATTAACTTACGCAGAGAAAATGTACTTCCACCAAATCTGAAGAATAAGTTGAGAAGAGACAATGTGAAAATATAATTATTCAGTGTGTACATCTGACAAAACTTAAATGTAGAAAGGTTAAGTCTAAACTTTGCTCAAAGTTGCATGCCTTTTAGACCACAGGTATGGGATATTTTTCTCAAGAGGGGGTCTGGACATATGTAAGCCAAAAAAAAACATGTCTTAAACACACAAATTACCCCCACTTCCCTCTAATAGATTTTGACCATCATATAAGATTTGAATGCCCACTGAGAGAAGCAATCCCCTGATCCTGTTGACATACACACCTGACACTGATGTTGGCTTATATTATCTTTAACATCTTCCAGAACTCTCCATTTAGAGTAACTACTCCATGCATAAAGTTTTTGAACTTGTGAAAGCTTGACAAAGGCATTTACAGTATTATGGAAACCATTACCAGTCAATTTGAATAAAAGTCTAACCAAAAGATGGGCAGTTGTTCTACAACTCATTCAATAATACCAGAATTTAGATTAACTCAAACATGAATTAACTTATGCCTGCTTTCTTGATGTACTGAACTAAAAAAGTCTGTTCTCTACATGTAACAGAAAGAAATAATCAAGTTATGTACTACTTCTCACTCACAAACCTCTCTCCCCCACTTTGTTCCCCCCCCCCTTGCCCACCCACTGTACATATGACATGTACATTTGTAAATTTGTAAATCATTATCTTTCAATACCAACCTTTTCATCTTAATTAAAACAAATGTTCAAAATACCTTTGTGCTCACTGAACTTTGCAGCCAGTTATCTTTGCTTTCATTAAACTCTATGTATTGTTTTTCTTGCAAATATTTGTGTCTGTCAAGTCAATACATACCTTGTCAAGCAAGAATACATTAACAGTAGACAATATACCTTCACTACACTCACAATAATGCCATGAATCTAATGGATTGAAAACATTTATTTTGCAATCACTGCATTTCCTCCATATATATTACATTGCCTTTACTATATTTATGCCATACCTTTAAAGAACAGTAAGAGCATATTTGCAGTGCACACACTTTCCCACAAAGAATATGCAAAACTGGAAAAAATTTATTTGCCAGCTGGTTCAACTGTCCACAATTCTTTTGGTTATTTCTTGCAAAAGGAAAGAACACTTTCTCTTCCAAATAAACAAAAATTCTGCCTAAATACTCACATACAGAGTCACAAATGTCTATGCAGGTTTTCACAGTCATTCTGTCTCACTCACAGTCATGCAATCATTTCTGACTAAAAATTTGACCATATACATTCTTGTCCTATAAACCCAACCCCCAGGCCTTAAATTTTGAGGCATGTAAGTGATTGCATATCATCACTCATCTCGATAACTGTGAGAAGCACCATTTTATTTGTTCATCTAGGTAAAGCATTGTCACTGAGGTGACCATTGTGTATCAAAATTTGATAAAACAACACACGCACGAAAGGAGTGTGATCTGTAGACAGCTGAAAAACCTATAACTCACCACAATCATCCACTCTAACCAAAAAAAAAAAAAAAAAAAAAAAAAATCCTTCAAATAAAATCAATGTGCTTACAGATCTATAAGAGTATCCCAGTTTTCGATGACAAAGTTGAGGGCGATATTGGTACCAACTGGATTTCTGAATACATATGCTATGACAGTAATTGTATCCTGTGTGCGAATATTTTCTTTTGAGAGTGATTCATACAGGTACCTGTGGGGTACAATGAGAAAAACAGTAGACCGTATTCCAAATAGTAATTACAATGGATTGTAGGATAGAGTTTTGGTATGGGCATTAACATTTTACTGCAGGAAAAGATGATGGACATCAAACATCAATCCCACAATCCTTTGTTGTTGCTGTCTGGCAAAGTGGCTACAGATAAACACATCAAAATTCCAAAGAAAACAGAATGTAAACTTAACCATAATTAAGTTAATAATCAGCTATTGACTGTTAGCTGTTAGAGCTATCTTTAACAAGAAAGCCCAAAGGCTTAGTGATTCTTTGCCAAAAGAAGATAGAACACAATCACTTTTGACCTTGGCTAGTACATTTATTCTTCCTCTTCATATGAAAAAATTATATTGAAACAATGAAGATTAATGACAACTCCTATTGAGATGTCATGATCGCATTATTGGGCACTGAGTAGCCCCTACCTTTCATTAAAATAGACAACCATTGTCTCACTGTAATACAATCACCCTGAACAAGGAACCAGCACTGATTTATCTAAGGTAGGTCTATGCTTCGAGAAGCTTGAGGCTTGGAGTTAGAGGCCTCCACAAATAAAGTGGTACAAGCCTCTATGTGCAGTCTCAGCCTTGATCTCGAACTGCTAAGCCTTGCCTACAACTAAAAAGTATGTTCCATAGTGCAAGTTTACTCATCAATGCTTACTGTAATTGTTAAAATATAACAGATAATGTTCATTGAGACTAAAACCTGTAATACTGACACCACAGAACATAAATGAGATGGCTCACTTTAGTTTCAAAACAAGGTTTGGGAAATTTCTTTTTTTTTTCTTTTTTTTTGAGGGGGGGGGAGGGGGACTGGATAACTTTTAATTGTACAAATAATACGAACAAACACTCAGTTTTCATTGTACTTATATTACAAATACACACTCATAAGATTCAAATGACATGCAGAACTATGTGCTGTTTGCAATATTCCTGTCTTATGTAACACACACAAATTGTAAAGTTATAGCTGCACTCATACTACTGAGATCACACTTTTACTTCAAAAAAATGTTTTTCGTTTATTAAATCCTTCATGCAAAATAATAAATATCTCCAAATAGAACTGAAGAATCTCTAAACATGCCCTTCAGTTTCATCACACTATTTTACCACTAGTTATTATTAAGTGCCTCTGTCCTTTCAAGTTCTTTTATCACCATACCAACAGCTGCACATTTTCAAAGAAAACTTAAAACACCCCCCCAACAATCCAACAATGTATTTTAACAAAACTTTGTAATCCATTCCTTTCACTGAATTTTCAATTCACCTTCAAAATTCTATAACTTTACATTCAATATCTCCCAGAAAGGCAATAAATATTCTGTGCAAGATGACACCAAAGGGCACTAAGGGTGTTTCAAACTGCTGGGGGAAAATTAAAAACACAGCCTACATCCCCAAGGACCCTTTAAGCATCATCCTGATGCTTTAGAGGTTGCAAACCACGAGTGAGAACGGCTTTCTTTAGACAGAAAAGATCAACCCTGAATGGAGAATCACACTAATCCAAGGATAAGTAACAATTTCCAGGAGGCTGACTGGCTAAAGTTGGTGATCAATCACCTAATAGCTAAGATACGCATGTCCGATCAGATGCAGCAAGAACCTTTGCCACGATGATTCCCAATACATCACATGAATTGAGATGATCAGTGATGAATACTTTATGATTACACTGATGATCTCCTGGCCTTCCAAGAGAATTTCTAAATTACGAAATTTGGCAAAGCAAGAACTTTCCAAGATGGGGGGCCTCTTTGTTTATATTCGATCTCAAATTTTGTCTGTATATTCCACAGAGGAAAATTTCAGAGATATTTTTCATCCCAGCACTGTCATGATGGATGAGACTCTAAGGAACAATCATTTTCATGACAAACAGAGGACAGGACATGAATCTTCACTGGAGTAAGGGTTACACAATCTGAGGTAAGTTTGAAAAGGGGTAAATGAAGGTGATGTACATCAAGAAAGTCACTACAAAAATCAAAACCCACCAGAATGCAAGAATGCATTGAGGTTTTGATGATACATTAATGTTCCATTTCAAATGATGCCATCATGTACCATTATCTTTTCACTCAAATGGTTAAACTAGCATCTTGGAAAAAAAACTGACCTTTGACCTCCACCAACAAAAATAAGGACCAGCTTCTCACCAAAATGTGCATTCGCAATTCCGCATACCACATGTGAAATCTATTTAAGTTTCCTCACTTATGAGGTTTACATTCACATTCTGACCTCCAGTGACCCCACATAGACTTTGAACTCCATTAAAAACAATAAGGGATCATCTGCTGACCATAATGCATCTACGTAGCAAATATGAAATCTATTCAAGTGTCCTATCCCGAGGTCTCACATTAAGATTTTCAGACTGTGACCTCTGGTGACCCCATAAGACCTTTGACCTATACAAGGAAAAAAACGTTCTTCCCAAATGGCCTATCCACACACCAAGTTTGAACTTGTAAAATATTTCCCTTTTTGAGATATTGTGTGCACAAAGTTTCCAATTTCTGAACTCTGGTGACCTCAAATGACCTTTGACCTCTACCAATAACAATAGGGTTCTTCATCTCTGTATGGGCTACAAACACACCAAGTTTGAGCTTCAAAGAGGTTTCCCTTCTTCAGATATTGCATGTACAAAGTTTTCAGTGTTTGACCTCCAGTGACCTCAAATGAGCTTTGACCTCTACCAACAAGAGCCCAATGGGCACTGTGGTTCTTTGCTGGATATTATAAGAACTGTACAGCCAGTCTCCAAAATAGAGCTAAGCAAAAGCTCATACTGAATGTTTGTAACATCTACACAAGGGGTATTTTAGTACTAATATTACATGAAATCAATGATTAAATTTTTGTGGCCTTACTTACATTCAACTTGTATAATGCTTGGTGATCCTTCAAAAACACTACCTCATTTCCATATGTATTTATGCCTGTAATCAAACTTGATACTATCACCAATAAACAATACACAATGTGGTCAGAGAGAGAAAAAAACCCTTGTATTTCTCTCACAAGTTATTTTAACCTGCTCTCAAATAAAACTTGCTATAACTTTAAAACAATCTACCATTTGTCCTGTTTGCTATATCTACACAGAAAACAGGGTTTATTCAGCAGTTAAGCAGAAAGCAAGTGATCAATGGGGTGTGATAATAGAATGAGGATTAGGTTACCCCACAGAGCACAGCAGTATCAAAGAGAGAGACTGTATAATCCATGCACTGCTTCCACTGGCAAAGAGACCAGTTTAATGCAGAGTGACCTGTGCTCAGTGTCAAAGTTTTCAGTGCTTGACATCTGGTGACCTCAAATGACCTTTGATCTCTATCAAAAACAATAGGGTTCTTCATCTCTATATGGGCTACCCACACACCAAGTTTGAGCTTGATAGAAGCTTCCGTTCTTAAGATATCACATGCACAAAGTTTTCAGTGTTTGACCTCCAGTGACCTCAAATGACCTTTGACCTCTATCAAAAACAAAAGGGTTTTTCCTCTCAATATGGGCTACCAACACACCAAGTTTGAGCTTGATAGAAGTTTCCCATCTTGAGATACCCCATGCACAAAGTGTTCAGTGTTTGACTTAATGTGACCTCAAATGACCTTTGATCTCTACCAAAAACAATAGGGTTCTTCCTCTTAAATAAGCTACCCACACACCAAGTTTGAGCTTGATAGAAGTTTCTGTTCTCGAGATATCACATGCACAAAGTTTTCAGTATTTGACCTCCGGTGACCTTAAATGACCTTTGACCAAAAACAATGTGTTGTTTCTCTCTATATGGGCTACCCACACACCAAGTTTGAGCTTGATGGAAGTTTCCTTTTTTGAGACACAAGGCATACCTGTATTCAATGCCTTATGGGGTACACAGAACTGTTCCCCGTAAGGAAATGGTTGGAATTCCCCCTTAGCCGTTTATGTCACGCGGCACATGAATGCTGGGAGCGAAGGCCGGCTCTTGCATATCATGTGACATAGCTTATTGCAGTGTCCGGCAAGGTATCGTTTACAAGCTCATGCATACAAACAGGGCATACCTGTTTTCAATGCCTTACAGGGTACACAGAACTGTTCCCTGTAGGGAAATGGTCCCCTTTAGCCGTTTAAGTCACGCAGCATGTGAATGCTGCAAGGGAGGGCAAGCTCTTGCATATCACTTGAAAGAGCTCATTGCAGTGTCCGAATTTTTGGGTAGCTACGACAGTTACGAGCTCAGCGTGAGCCAGGAAAGAAGTGCAAGGCTTCAGCTCTTGTGAGCAGCCTGTACCTGGTAAGGTATCGTTTACAGGCTCACACACATGCACAGGACATCACCGTATTCAATGCCTTACGGGGTACACAGAACTGTTCCCCGTAAGGAAATGGTTGGAATTCCCCTTTAGCCGTTTAAGTCATGCTGCATGTGAATGCAGCGAGCGAGGAAGGGCTCTTGCCTTTTACGTGACAGAGCTGATTGCAGTGTCCAAAATTTCGGGTAGCTACGCCAGTTACGAGCTCCGCGTGAGAGAGGAAAGACTGGCGAGGCTTTAGCTCTTGGGAGCAGCCTGTACCCGGCAAGGTATGGTTTACAGGCTCATACATGCATATTAATTGGCGTGTACACAACACAAGTACAGGACATACCTGTATTCAATGCCTTACGGGGTACACAGAACTGTTCCCTGTAAGGAAATGGTCAGAATTCCCTTTTAGCTGTCTAAGTCATGCGGCACGCGAATGCCGCAAGCGAGGGCGGTCTCTAGCCTATCACGTGACAGAGCTCATTGCAGTGTGCGAATTTTCGGGGAGCTACGCCAATTATGAGCTCTGCGTGAGGGAGGAAAGACGTGCGAGGCTTTAGCTCCCCTTAGTGGCCAGTACCCGGCAAGTTTACAGGCTCACACACATACATAGACTCATGCACGACCGCATAGGTTTCTCTTTCATCATAACCAATAAAAAGATCCATCATCCCACGTAATCATTGGAAAGAAAATAGCTTTGTTAAAGAATATGAATGCAAGGCCTTAAAATCATTCAAATAAACATTTTTAGAAGTTGCACAAATTCAGAAAAAGCATGAAATAGTAACAAGGCTGTACAATGATACACATTTAAAACCCAGATTATATTGTTTATGTAAGCTTAAGTCTATAAGTGTTAATCAAGATATACTTGCCACATTTTACGATTCCATTTTATGAAGTGTATGGACCTATTGTCTCTTATGTTGGGCAGGTAATGCTGACAATAGCCATATAAAAGTACTAGATGACATTACTAACTGACCATTAGAATGATAACTGTTGGCTTTTTGCCTGACAGTGGTACGGCTAACTACATTATGGTTTCACATGAAAACAGTCTATAGAAGGTTCAGGGAAAGGTGTAGCACAACAGCCACGGACTGCATGGACTTGCTTACATTCTTGTTAGATGGAGTTTTACGGCCCAGTTTCCAACCAATTGGTTCAAGTCGAGATGCCCACAGCCTACCTTTCATGTTGTGGCTCATGGGCTTGTTTTCCCTACTCCAATGCTAATTCTAAGCACCAAGCACCAAGCACAAAGGCAGTAGGTTTCATTTTAAAAGTCTTCAGTATGACCTGATAAAGACTCGAAATCCAAACCTCCACACTGCGAGGCTGATGCTCTTACCATTTGACCATGCAGTCAGTCCGGACTTGCACATAATTCATCTAACTTCAGATGTAGTGCTCAACGGATAATGAGAAAGACCTAACTGCATTTCTTCTCAGTTTGTAGTTTTGTGTGTGTAGTTTAACTTATAGAACTTCAATTTAACTCTGGGATACTCCCAACAATCTTGTTTTATTTTAATACAAAGTCTCTCTTTCTACAGGTTGATGTGCAGATGAGATTTAACAATATACCATCAAGAATGCATTACATAGTGTCGAAAAGGTACAGCTTTGATACTGTTTCAATTGCAATTTAAACACTGACCAAGTCATCCCCTTTGGTCACCTCTCACAACAAGCAGGAAATACCCTCGGTGTTTATGCTAAAACAGGCACCCACCTCACAGGGGGATCTCCTTTCACAAAATCCTGAAAACAGAAACTATAAAATCTGTTTCACATGGAAACATGTACTCACCGTATCAAAACAGTTGGATTTCTTGAGCATGACAGAACAAACAAAAGTGCCCTGTTTTCACTGGCAATTATGTTACTTTTAAATTGATCCCAGGCAAAGTTCCATTCCCGGTCTTGTCCTCTCATGACTCCGCCGCATCTCATGATAGGAGACAGATTAACACCAACCACACTGATGGAATGAATGAATTATATTGTCATTTTGAGTACAGCTCATAAAATGAGAAAATTTTAGGTGAAATATTTGTATTCCAACTCACAAATAAAATAAGGTAAAATAAGGAAACATATTGTATCAGAACAGGCTTGAAAAACATGAATGCTACAGTTCTGAAATCATTAAAATTCATTAAGGACAATGTGGGATAAAGAATTATGTTGCGAAAAAATTTTGTTGCCTGCAACACATACAATTTTTGCCAGCCCTGTGCTCACGAGAATTTTCCAGAAATAAACCTATGTTTGATATATCAAAGAGAAACATTCCAAGCATTCTTGTGGAATTTTCATTAATTGACACTATCTGATTCTCAAGATATTAGCAATTCAGTTAAACTAATACTGCAAAGAGTGAACATGAAGAGAGAAGGTGCAATGTCATTCAGAGATGTAAGCAAAGTTGAGGTTCATTTCCATAAACTTTGTTATTCCAAATTGATGATGGTCTGAGGTGAGGGTTCCAGTTTGCCAAAACTTCTCAAAAAGGTGATATCTTTTATGTTTCTCAAATATCTTCATTCAATGAAAATTTTTCATGGCCATTTCAACCATGGTGACAACAATGAAATTTCTTGGCTAGCAAAATGGATTTCCTGAGAATTTTGCTCCAGGCTTCCAATTTCCTGAAATCAATATTTACTGTAAATTTATCACCATTACTATGGGACTGCACTCTAATATACTGATACCATAACTACATCATGAGAATGGGCAATTAAATTTTTAAAGTTACATAAGAATTTGGGTCAAGATAACATTCTTAATTAATGCAAGGTAAAAACAGTGGAATGAAAAATTAGGAAAACAAAATGTTTGCCTTTAATGTGAATCCAAGACAATTACATAATACCTGCTTGCCTCAAGTTCACTTTTCAAAGACACTTTGTCAATTTCAATTGCTAATATTCCCAGAATCAAACATGGTGCTACAGTGCTCTGAAATGCGGAACCATCTGGAAACTCAAAATCCCATAACGGGCTGTCTAGGCCGGTTTTTGGACTAAGTTTATTTGGAGTTTTTTATCGAAAAGGTTGTGAAGTGGTGCATATATACATATATATATAATCTGTCCAACAGTAGATCTCAATTGATAGTTAACAGCAAGTCGCTCTGGGCAACTTGTTGATTAAGAAGTTGTGGTCAATGGGGGCTTATTGGAGCTTGTTTGCTCAACAGATAAAGTAGAAATAACAACTCTGGGGACAGGTGGAGAGAGCTGCAGAGGTGCATTTGGCTAATGGGTCCTGTAATGACATGAACACAAGAAATAAGTAATGGTTCCATTGGAATGCTTCCAATATGTTCCCCTTTAAATACATCAAACTTTAATTTTTTTCTGGATTATTCAAGAATGGCTTACAGATTTGATATCAATAAAAAAGAAACTTCAATGCAATATCATCAACTTTGTCTCATCAACAGGATATTAAAGTCAGCTGTCTGGAATGAACAGAAAATATAAACAAAAGGATTCACTTACCTGAGATTTCCTGTTTGCATGTATGTTGAATACTTTTCTCCTGCCCATTCTAAAGTTTCAGCGTGATCTATATCTAACAAGAAGTTGAGCAAATCTGCTCGCATCAGTCTGCCAAAATTAAAGATGGAAAATATTGGTTTAAAGACATGCAATTCACCCCAAGCACATTGTTTTGCTGTCGACTGCTCCTTGATTGACATTAATTTCAATAGATGGAGACAAGCTCACATTACATATGTATAGAGAGGGTTCCAATTACTCATCTACAGCGCACTGCATGCTCACCGGGATATATGACCTTATTTAAATCATTGAAGTAGTTTTTGTATGCATAAGGGGAAGCCTAGAGGAAAGTGATCAAGAGAATTGGAAATGCTTGGGATGAGATTTGCTGTTTGACCTCCCAATTACACAAAACAATGAAGTGTGTAATATGTGGTGATAAGGTGTTTTTGTGGAAATTGATAACAAAAATTACAGTGTATGACATATGGTCATTCATGATAGAAGGGCAAAACAGTAACTGTCTTGCAAATGGTCGTTATTTAATGGCCCTTAATAATAATTGCATTTTTAGCATTTTAACATTTTTTCTATTTTTAGAATTGTAATGTATTTTTCATTAAATGGACAGATAGGCTACCACATGAATATATCCACAGAACTTTACCCTAAGAGCATTCTTAATTAAGTCAAGTTGTTCCAAAAATTCAATAGTATCTCCCCTAAGTATTGCACATTCATCTTCATGATAAGCAAGTTGTGTAATTCATAGGCACATGCATATACATCAAATTGTCTGAACGAACAAAACACTTGATCACCTACGATACATCATCCAAAACTGCATTTACATCATCCAAAACTGCATTTCCCCCTGTGGGCTGGGGGTTGTAGAATATGCCCACGGTATTCCCTGCCTGTCATAAGATGTGACTAAATGGGATGACTTGAACAGTTTTTGAACAGTGTGACACTATATACCACATTCGTGTTGGTGTGTCGTTAAATCTTATCTAACTAACCAACTAACCAAAACTGCAATTTGCTTGAAAATTTGTTAATCACCTTTCCTTGACTATTCCCAACATGAGGATTTTAGCTGTGGTTCTGTGCCCATGGACTACATAACCTGCCTTTTAAGTGTAAGAACTTTTTAAATTTTAAATTGACGAAAATTAGCATCAAAAACCTATTTGCACATTTAGGGAGGTCATACCTAGATTTAGTGGTACCTGTTAGATGTGCTGAGCCCAAATAGGGGAATGCAATACCTTCTTTTATAAACTTTCTTTGTGCATCCTATGTGCTACCCACAATTCCATTCAGCAACAAATTACTGAACTAGCCTTATTCTCCTGTGCTAATATCCAATTCAATTCTGCAAAAACTGCCTCTTCCAGATGGAGTTTTACCCAAAATGTAACAAACTGACAATCATTGAGCCATGCCTCTTAAAGTCTGTGGATACCATGGAAGCTTTGCCCCATTGTGATCTTAATTCACATTCTATATATGACATACTTATGTAGCCATGCGACACCTGAGCATAGCTCCTTTCACCTACAGAGTTAGAGTATTTCAAACTCTCTCAATGACAACATAAATATCACAACCTAGATGCTTAAATAGTGAAATGAGATTTAAAGACACATTCAAACAATGTGCTCTAGAGTGTCAGCTTGACAAAAGGGTTAAGTTGAAATGTTATTTCAGTATCAAACACAGCTTAAAGGGAAATATTGTGTTTGTTTTGCAAGAAAAATTCATTCTTTCAAAACTAATATTTATTGACACAGGGTGATAGATTATAAAAAATATGGCAGTATGGTAGCCTTCTTTTCAAGAAATAAGTTTCCCACAGAAAGAAATTCAGTTGTTTGTTGCTCAAGAATAATTTGTTCACCCAAACTTTCAACATTTCAAATGATGAAACGTCCATGGCTCTTCTTGCGCAAGGTATTTTGAAGAGATGAAGCTACTGCTGGAGTTTATGATTAAGACTGAACTGTTGGATAGTGTCTGAGCCATTTTCTTAGCACTCTTTGTTGGAGCATTTTAAACACAAAATTTTCCTTTAATCATGTACAAGTCCTTCAGTCTAGTCACCTCTTATGAAAGACAGGAAAGGTGCACCATGGGTATATTCTACGACCCCAGTCCACTGGGGGAACAACCCTCCAGTAAGTGCTATTCTGTTTTCAGTGATCTTGGCATTCTTCATCCGTCACAGAAATGAACAAATCAAAAATTACTTTAACTGAATTGCCCAAGAGAGATGCAACCAAGGTCAAATTAAGTTACATTTTGACGAACTTACTTCTTCAGGTGATCCCCTGTATCATCAAGTGTCAGCTCCACAAAAACAGGTTGTAGAATCTTTTTCATGTAAGTCTGCAACATAAACATTTATTCACTGAGAAATACAATACAATACACTCATTGGTAGTTTTGATGGTCCCACGTTCGAGGCATTCAATTCAAAATACCTGCAGGAACTACATTTCATCCACAACTCTTTACAAAGGTTGTAATATTTCAAACTGTAACTCACACTGTGCTTACATCACATTGAAAACCTCTATTTAGGTTATGCCATTTCCTACATGATGAGGGTTTGTAGTAAGTTCACAAATTCCAGCTCTGATAATACGTAAATGACAGTCATGAAACATGAACAATGTCAAACAAGATGGCCTCCATTGCTACTGCTTCTCTTAACTCCCCCTCCCCTTCCCCCTAAAGATACACAAATGCACAATGCCTTGTACAGTTTAAAGTGGAAAAGACAATGACTCTTTATCCAGTTTAATCACCCCCCCATCCCCACATCCCCCCCCCCCAAAAAAAAAGGAAAAGATACACAGTTAACTGGTTTGCCTGGTCCACCACAAGGAATGCTTTCAGTGCAGTCCTCATTTCTCCTGATCTTGACTGAGAAATTGACTTACCTTAGGAAGGCTAGCAAAATCTTACATAATAAATTTCTATATGATATAGTATGTGAATAAAGAAGGTTGTAGGAAACTTACCACAAAGTTCAGGTAGCCTTTTCTGAAGAGGAGGATTTTGCGGATGTACCTGAGATTGGTGAGAGCGGTTGAGAAAGGAACGTAATCTCTCTCATCTTTGAGGAACTCAATCATGCTAAAGGGTATCTCCATGTCAAGTTTACCAGCCCTGGAAAAAATATGACACCAGGTTAGTCCTTTGGAATAGTTTACAGACCATTTATCTAGCCCCATTCAGTCACAATCTTAACAAGTTTGCTATTTTCTGGGGCCTACTTCCTCCCTTCAGAGAGGTGGATCATCGACACCTCTCCTTTAGCCATCAGAGTAATTATTTCCTTATATTTGTCCATCAGATGGTAATCAATCCTGTTCAAGGGTGCCCACTGAAATGCCTGAGAGGACAGGTATCTTTTGACTGGTGTCTTGAAGGAACTGCCATCCTTTTAAAACACACTGACATAACAAAGTGTATGACAAGCAAACTGCTATGATACCTTAGAGCCACATGATTGTGTCCAAATATTCTGAGATACAGACATTGACTGTTAATACTGATAGGAAAAGGCTCTAACAGCAGCAGATATCTTTAGTTGGCTGGAGTGACACATGTCGCCCTCCCACTTTTTCTTTCAAATCTCTTACATATGTGTCTGCATCAATTACAACATCACTGTAGTGAATGTGAAATGGAGACATGTGCTTCAGTCTGACTTACTGATTCCTATAAAATGGTCTGACATAACCAAGTCCCAAAAATGGGATCCTCAAAGCCTTTCACTGGAGTGCTCGAATAATCCCTTCATTAGATTAGAGAATTCTGCCCCTTGAAAGAGGGTATCATGACTTCGCCAATACAGGGTATGTCACAGTTTGGCAGATTTTTTAACAATGCAAAATTGCAAACAACAACAGGGACTCACTGAACCATGTAATCTGCAACAATGTGTTTTTTGTCAGCCATTTAACAAGCAAGAACTTCAAGGAGAGGATAAGCTTGTCCAAGTTTCAATCGAGTGGATTCTATAATGAGAGCAAGCTTAGAAGTTAAATCTGTCAAAGATATTTAATTCTAATTTAACTCAAGACGGCCAACTTTGTGAACTAACTAAGCTTACCTGAAAACATGGAATGCATCATCTATTAAACTGGCCCTTTCAGCAGGAGACAAAGTTTTACTCTTCATCACTTCAATCAATGTTCTCCATGTTTCTGTGTCGTAGTTCATCCGGTAAAATCCAGACTGATTGGTATTACCTTTGACCCAGGTCGTACTTGTTTCCAAGCTGATGGTGGTACTTCCTGAATGAGACAAAAATATTTTAAAATGACTACAGAAACAAATCTAACTTTATGAGACAACAATATACTCATAGAGTATTAGCATGACAGGATTTATCTAGAGCTTCCTGGACTACTTGCTAAGGCATTGGACTAGTTAGAGTTTTACGGCCCAGTTTCCAACCTATTGGTTCAAGTCAAGCCGACCACAGCCTTTCTTCCAGTTGTGGCTCACTGGCTTGTTTTCGCTTCTCCATTGCTTATGCGGAGCATCACGCACAATGGCAGTAGGATCCATTTTTAGAGTCTTTGGTATGACTCTACCTGGGAAGCAAAACCAGGCCTTCCGCGTGAGAGGCGGATGCTCTTACCGTTAGGCCAAACACATGTTGAACTAGTCATTCAAGGGTTGCAAGTTCAATTCCTGCCAGGATCAGGATGTTGTGTCTTTGGGCAAAACACCTTATCTCAACTGCTTCATGCGGTTAAATGGATACCAGTGAGGTATTTTGTATAGTGATGCACTGTATGTGACATCTCTTATGGGAAAGTCTCAATGGGGAGACACAAAGAAGAGGCATCAGTGTGGTGGGGGGGGCTCATGTTGCATTCTTGCCAATACTCAAATATCAACTAAGGTGGACTTTTTGCACTTCAAAAAACACCTTCAATTTCCCACTCTGTGCATCTTGTTCAAACAAATGCACCTGTTGTAGTGCCCATGGTATAGTCAAGTGAGTAGACTAATGACCAGGCAGGACTATCTGACAAATAGTTTGCACTTTATTATGGATAAGCAGTTATTACGCCCTTTGGTCTGTACTACCTCCTGATGTGCACTATGTAGTGCAGGTTTCAGAAGTTACCAGTGGTTACTAATGACCAAGGGAAATGATAGTGAAAAGCTTTGAGATGGTCAGCATATAAAATACTATGCAAATTCAGAAGTTGAACCATAATTATTTACTTAATCTTTTTTTCTTCACAATGCATAATCCATCCACTTGTTTTAATTTACAGAAAAGTCCAGAACTAAATTTATATTTGATATGTTAACGCAGTGGAACTTATTCTAAGAACATTGAAATTTTCATTCATTTCCCACATTCAGTTCTTGAAAGTTTAGCCATTGCAGTTGACACAATTTCTACAAATAGTGAACTTGAAACAAGCAGGTGTGACATCATGATTCACATTGGTCAATGGTGGCCAGTGTTTTGTATTATAGGAGATCAAAGTTTATTTGCTATGGCAACAAACCATAGCTTTTTTATAACCAAAAGTGAAACAGGATTATTCACCTGGCTCAATTGCTGCCAGAGGTACTTTTGACTATCGAAATGTCCCCTCACAGGGATTAATGAATTTATCGCTAAAACTGCAGATTTCTGTATGCTATTCTCTTAACAACACAAGAGTCTGAATAGTATTTGCATTTGAATGCATGAGCTTTGAATGATACCTTTCTCAACTAATGATGACATGACTTGGAATGTCAGGAAACATGTAAAACTGAAGGGGATTTATGTGATTTGACTGTTACATTTTCCAGCTTCAATATTTATATACTGCAATGAACACTCCATTTGATGAATGGAGCATTGAATGGAGAGGTTGAATGAGAAAATGGACTTCATGGTGCCAAATGTTATCCTTTTTACTGTGATCTGACTGAAGAATGATAAAATTTGACAAATTTTATATTTGAGTGACACATGTGTGATATCCTTGGTTGATCCATATGCTATGAATTAAATATAAACCCCAAATATCAGGTGGAAAATTAAATTTACTGTGATATAAAAGATGACTCATGAGACCCATACTGCATCTTCCTGGCCAACAGAGTTAAACGATACCTAATATGACTGATGACAGCCGATGAAAAACCTTAATCTATGTCATTGATGAAAAACTCCCAAAAGGAAATACACAAATGGCAACACTGCATCTTGAATATGGCAAATTACAAGGCATTTTGTGAGCCCTTAGTCATGGATAATGCATCTCCATTTAGAAGTCTCTGCAGAAAAAGCAACAAGGGTACTACAGCTCTTAGCTGACCTGATCAGAACTGTTACATCAACAGGTTCACTCTGTCAGTGACCATGTAATAATGATTACAAAAGATCTACAGCTGAGGGCTCATATCCCTCCCCCCTTTCTCATCTTGCATCTCCCTGATATCTCTTGTTCAACATTCTCTCTTACCCAACATCATTACCTCTAAAATGAAACTAATAACATATCATTGCCTACCCTTTCCCTGTACCTTCAAAAAAAATTTAAAACCACATGAGTGCAACTACAAAGCATTTTATCGTTTCAATGTATGGTACTTTAAGTTGAAGGGTACAGTGACTGACATCCTGGGTAAAGACTGCCGATTACAGTTTACAGGATTTGTTGATGCAATGGGCATCATTTTCTGACAAACTTTTTCTAAAGTATGATGATCCCACTAAATCACCTTCAACTACCTATTAACAATAAAATATGAGAGTTTTTCATGCAGCATTATAGCCTCATGCAACTCATGAACTTAGCACAATCCCATCTTCCCCAATCACTCCCTTCACCTCAACACCCCCCCACCCCCATGCATGTACTTACATCTGGAACTCAATACCCACCACCAATGACTCAAATTTCTCCCGAGCATGGAAGCCAAGTTAATCAACATTTGGCTCTAGTTGTAAATTAAGCTCCAACATCGTAAGCCATGTACAAATATTAATTCACATTTTTTATAAAATAAAGCTATTGAACCATTTTTACCTCCCAAACAAAAGAGTCTGAAATTCCAATAAAACCAAACTCCAGCTGGCATGAAATGCTTTGTTTGTGTTCTCATGTTGAGTGGTAACAAGTGGAATGGCACTTAAATGAAAGCCAGCAATCAAAGAGAATTTAAAAATAATGCTCGTGAAATTATAGCATAACATGATTATGATACAACCAAGAATATATTCATAACTACCAAATACTCTTCATGACTGTTGGTTTTTAGGAGTGTACCTGCAAGTACAGGAGAGTATCCATCATTGCCATGATAAAAAAAAGAACTGTCAATATTTCACTGAAGTATTGTACCTAAACAAAATATTCCTTTGTATTGCTTTCTAATTAACCCAGGAAGTGATTTTCCTCTTTCCAAAAGTATCACCCAGTAAAGACTTGTGAACATTACATTATTTGAAAGTTGAAAACTTTCAGGAGCCAGTTTGTTATTAATGAGCTATGAAGAAGTGAATCTCTGTATTGGGGTAAACAACATCTGTAGAAATCTTGCTGTGTTTCCTTGTGAGGTTATCTCTAACTTTCTATCAGTTTAAAAATATTTCATTACCTATAAGGATCTTTATTACCACAAATGCAATGCTTCTAATAACAGCCATACTTTTTACCCTTCATAAGATGAAACCTTTTGCTTTTTCTTTTCTTTCCTTTTTTGTGTAAATATTTATAAAATTTGAAAGACAATTAACTGTTAAACATGTCAAGTCTGACAATGTTAGGGTTCAACCCATAATGTTGACTCACGTTGAGTTTTCCACAGTGGAGTATGTGTAAACCTTCAAGACTGTGCAGTGTTTTCCTCAAAGGAGGGTGAGGGGAAAAAGGGATTTGTCCCCAACTTCCCAGAAAAAAAATCATAGAAAAATCTCCTCTTTTCATTTCAACAAAAATTTTCAGTATCTTGGTAACTAATTTTAGAAGAGGACACCTTTGCAGCAATTTTTGAACTTACAGAAACAAATAGCCTATGATACTCTTCAGAAATTAGCTTTTGCCTTGAACTCACCAGTAATTTTGGCCGAGGGCACTTTCAATTTGAACTTGGGGTTTGGCAGTTATGCATCCCTTCCCCACCCACCTCCACCCCCTTTTCTTGAGTTTCTGGCATATTTCCTGCTGTGTGAACACTGCTTATGATTAGCAACTGGCTATTGGCTGTATCAACAGAATTTTTAAAGTAATATTTCACCTTCAAAATGTCCACAAATGGGATGCCTTACCATAAAAGAAAGAAGAGAGAATTTTAAGGTATCTAAATTGAGTTCAGAGAATTTAGATAAAGCAGTACATAAATTTCATGAAATTCAAGCTATTTCTCCAAAAAATGTAAAATTTCCTCCACATGCTTATGTCAAATTGTCAAACTTAGACATCCATATCCTAAATCTAATCTGAAATATTGCCTGTCTGCATAGCTTATTGCATGTGATACTTGATGGATTGTGCTAGTTGTAAGAATAAACATGTGATAGCACCATCCATCCCTCTCATAAAAGGTGTGTATTCATAACATAAGCAACATTTCCAAAATGTTCACTTGCAACAAACCAAAAACATGCTTGTTTTAAGTTTGGAACTGTTCCTGCAACTTGTTCTTAAAGAACTGATTTGTCAATTAATTGAAAAAACTAGCATCTTTTAGTACGTTTTTAGGTTGTTGCATATCCTGTCTACAATGTGCAACAAACTGGAAACAAGCATGTTTTGAGTTTGTTGCAAGTGAATGTTTTGAAATGTTGCTAGTGTTTATGGATCCTTAAAATATCAATGTCAACTCACTATGCCCCTCTATGTTATATAATTTTAAAAATTCCACAAGTAATTGTGTTCTTATGAAAGTGGACAGTTTTCTTCTTTGTCCCAAGTAAATTTTCAAAGAAATTATTGTTTCCAGAATTACAACCCACGGAAGTTGGTAGCAACCTTTTTCCTTGAACGTTCTATTTTATATAACACTAGGTGGTCAATTTATGTCAATGGACAATGACACCTTCAGTCTACTTGCACAACAATCAAAATACCTGCACAGCATAATGCAAAACTGACTATAGAAAGTGGAAAAACATTTTTAATTCATTAAAATCATGTGCTTTACATGGTTTCCTTGCAAAACCCCTTCCCTATTCCTGATGCAAACCTTTAATTTAACCATTGCCATATACATTGGGGTTTTCCACAAAACCATTGCACTATTACTGTAACATAGACTAATTTTAATTTGCAAGTGCACCTAGCCATTGACAATGCTTTCAACCTTGCAGAAGGAAGATGAGCTCTTAAACATGGCACACTGTTTCACTATTTACTTGATTGTGAAGCAACAAACCTTACCAGCATCAGCAGAAATAAGACGACTTTCACTGACAGGATTAGATCCACCAGCCATATAAGAATAGGTTAGAGGAATTTTCCACTTGTAGCTGCCAAGAAAAAAGATAAGTTCACAAGTTTATCTCATACTGTCATTTGTTTTGTTTTCGTGTTATTTAGGGGAAGTGGACTGCTTTCCAAACAGTTCACAAATCAACTTGAAGCAAGAAGAAAGATTAAACAAATGTAATAAAATCTCATATGTTACAGAGTTGTGACAACTTAAGTTGATGTATCTCTTTGTTTCACACTTTCATAAATCACAGAAGGGAAATATCTCTTAATTTCCATGAAGTTAAAAACTAACAAAAACAAATTATACTGAACTTTATAAATTTATTTCTGAAATGAATTGAGAGGAACATTGAAATGGTAATACCATTTATAAATATTATGCAAATAATCAGATAGGTGGAGTGAGTTATCAATTTCTTCTGTGTCTCTTGACATTTCTTTCAATATTTATATTGAAAGAAAGTTGCAATATACAACTTTTATAGTAACTCTTTTGCTGCAAGGAGTAGAAACTATACAAGATATGCAAAACAAATTCAGTGCAGATAATTGAGAAATTGATGCTAGAGAAATGCCCATCCTTTTGAAAGGAGATTACTTGAAAAGGGTCGGTGAGGCACTCCAACTACTCCACCAGAGGTAAAATGGCACAACAGCTAGAGGGATTAAAGAAGCTACAGTACACTAGCAGCCTTAAACAAATTTTGTTGGGAAAATTGGGGGACATTAACTGGACATTAAAATTATTACAAACAAAGACCCAAAACAAAAGTAAGATTAACAAACTTGAATGGAGATTTCTCTGAAGGTTTTCCCTTAGGGTTGATCAGGAAGTGCTCCTGTGTAATGACCAAATTTTGTCCTTTACGGTTGAAAGTGACCAAAGGAAAGCCCATCTGAAGGGTCCAGTAGTCCATCAGGCTGGCAACGTCAACTTCCTGCGATAAACAAAAAGAAAATATTCATGCATGAACTGTAATGTACAGCACATGAAGAAATACTAAAAAAAAATAAAACCATAACTCATCTTGCCAGAACTAAAATGTCTTTCACAATTGCCAGTTAAGTTCATAGTAGATGATATCACAAGCATTTTGCATGAACTGTATGCAATGGTCAATTACATGTTTCAAAGGTAATACAGTGATAACATCCTGATTAGTATGCGTTACAGTTGGTTAGATGAGGTTTAAGGACCAACAACACGAACGTGTTAAATATATTTTCCGTCAACCTGATGAAAAGTTCAAAGTTTAACTTTATTTCCAAGTATGGTTCAAGTTCAAATTTGGTTTCCCTTTAATCACCTCTTACGACAGGGGGAAATACCCTGGGCATATTCTACAACCCCTTGTCCACAAGGAGCAATTGTGCCTTACAACAACATGAGTATTGTTACTGTAAATTCATATGATCCCTTTCAAGCTTTATATCCCCTCATCTACTAGGCTTTACTGTATGCTAACCAGCTGGTTTGCACCAAAAGAGTTTGCCTCAGGGATATTATCCTATTTTATTTCCAACTGGTCTGAGGGTGCATTTACACCGAGTTAGCAAATCTAAGTGCCTGTATGTCAAATTACATGTTTGGCTTGATCCTAGTCTATTTACACATGTCTCATAATCTGATTCTTCGCTGTGAATTATGGAAGCTTCAAGACAAGAGACCTTGGAATAAACTAGGAGCCATGAAAAGTCAAAGCACAGTCATGAGTTGAATCATTATCTCACACACAATTGCACTGGAAAGTGCCCACTCATCACAGGAGTCTCCAGGCAAACAGGTCACTTCCTGTATGAGTGTCGTGAGGCCACTTTGGTAATTCAAAACCATCCTACACTCAGTTTGTTTTCTTTAGTCCCAAAGTGTATTGCTGTCCGAGAATGTAACATTCAAGTCTCAATGTGGACTCGTCTTAGTATGCACACGGACATACCAAACTCCATAAGAGTCACAGTTGATTTTTGGTCACCACTGATACTAAAGCATTAAAACTGCATTCTGTGATCATCTGTGCAGGGTCTGCTCTTCCCCTCTTACCATGATCAAAACTGGGCAATAAAGATCTTTAGCAGCGGTTCTTACCCACAGTAGGTGATTGAATCCAGATCTAGCATCAATGCAACTTTTGACAACAAATACTTCATTTACAAAAGCACTATCTGGTATTGCAGACAGACTTTATGAGTATTTCTGTTCCCACTTTTCTGCAATCAACTCAAATGAAATAAAGAGTAAACACAAAACCTTTCTTATTCAAAAATGTTGAATACTTTTTTGCAGATGAAAGGAATTTTCCTATAAAGCTGAATCATTTTGCAATGATCTTCATAAAAGGAGAATTTTTAGAAAATCAATGCATGCAATGTGACATGACTTAGCTGAAGGGAACTCTGTTTGACTACCTATGTTAATTAATCAATTTGCTCTAAAATAACAGAAACCAGCAATGCCCTTGAATTTAAAAACAGGTGCATCTAAACATCATACAATGACTGATATAAATCACAAAGCTTTAAATGCATGTCTAGTTTGTTCATATGTACTTTTTGCAAGTGGAGAGAAAAATAAGCAACTGAGGCCATGGCTTGTACAGACACTTCAGCCTATCAATGCCCTTTGAAAATTCTCCCCTCAATTATTTTGTGAATGATACTTAAATATTTGAATTTACTGTTTGAGTAAAGGTATTTGTGCAATAATTGTAGATGTGTGTGGTGGTGAGTGGCATTTTTGATGTGTTGAACACACAGTATAGGCATAAATAAGGCATGCACCACCAAAGTACTGCAACCTGTCAACCAGATAAAGAAGGGCAAAATAATGATTATCTATGTACTTTATAGACGAACTGGTCAGTGCTTGTGCTTAGTGCATGACTGCAGGCAGCCATAGGTGGGGTCCATCGGCCTTAAGTCGTCTTCACTTATTGTGTACTTCAATTTCAAACCCCCATACTGTATTCAGTGAAATTGAAGGAATCAAGATACAATTTAGTGTAAAACAATCCATGATACAGGTAAGCAAGGAAACTGAAAGATTAAAAGGTGATAGACCCTAGTTTTGGCAGACTGAAATCAGACCATTACTTGCTCTCTGGATTCATCTATGCATTATCTGTATATGATAATAGAATGCAAGGTCACCTTAACCCTCATCATGTTGCAGGCGACATATATAATCCATCATAAGGATGCTTCAAAATGTAAACTTTCAAACTGTAATATTCATTTCCCTCTTCCACTAGATGAGAACTACCTTAAAAAAGCAGGAGAATCTTGCTATATAAAGACATTTGGTACAAAAACTGGATCCAAAACTCAAACTTTGCATTCATGAGCCAAGACATGTGACTTCCTACAACTACAGATAGATATCTGCATTCTTCTTGGTGTTAAGTTGTAACACTATGAGCTTACCACCAATAGTGGGGATTGCTGTTCTGTGACATTATCATTCATACGATCTATCGTAATACCTCTATTACCTCTCACTCCTTGAACAAAACTCACCTTTCCTGCTTGTTTGGCTGCTTTTGACAACGCTTCCCACAAGTCAGCTGTTACAGTATTCTTATAGGCATGATTCTTTAGATAGATTCGAAGGCCATTCCTGAAAACATCTTGGGAGAGGAAATCACTCAGCATACGGATGATTGCAGCACCCTGTATTGAAAATACAAAATTGAGGGAAATGGTATGGGTTGGTCTGGTTTGTGTGTCTTACCCCTAAAAGGCTAACGTTTTTTCTGGTTTAATATAGAAGATTCAACAGTTTTTTTTCCAGTCCCTACATTATTTTCCCTGTTCCATCACATATGCAAAGAATTCTTGGCAATGGTGGGTAGCTTTCTTTTTTTACATCTCAGATGTGACTTGGTCTGGAAATCAAACCCGCATGTCCTGCGTAATGAAATAAGGGGAGGAGGACAACTAAAGTTCCTCCAGAAAGTTAGCTCTTTCAGACTATCAAATATGCAGCCTAACTGGCCCTCCTTTATAAGCTGTGGGTGTTGCATTCCCATTGTGAGGGTTGGAGTTGAGATAAGAAAGATTAAGTAGCTTTAAGGGCAATCAATTCTCACCCCACACTGCAATTTAAGATGTCTACAAAAATCCTTAATTGGCACACTTCTTTGATTGACAGAAAATTCAAACTATGAAGAATGCTGAAGCTCATATTACACAGTATGTATTGTCTGGAAAGTGTACTGGTTACATATTGGGTCTTGCAGGGTAAGTATACCTGTATACTTAATACCCTGAAGCAATAAAGAAGGTGATTGTGTCTGCATGAAGATGAGCTTTAGACAGCTGTGGGGGGGGGGGGGAGGGGCTTAAGTAAGTTAGGAGAATTTGAACTGTCTGGAGAGAAGATATGGACTTAAAAATATCATTTTACCTTGGAATAAGTGATGGAATCAAAGAGGGCATTGATTTCATCTGGATCTACCACAGGGACTGAGATTGGATGAGAATCTGAGAGAGCATCAATGCCAAGTGCATCTTGAGTCGTTTCTAAAATAAACTGGTCCAGCTGCAAAGAGGAAAATAGAAGACTGGTGAGCTATAATGAGTGTGTGTGAACAACTGCATGATTTCATTCATGGCTTATCTTTTTTGCTATGTTTACTGCTGTCATATCTACTTTTTTCAACATGGTTGCAGGAAATTTACACAGAAAACAAGAAACAGAAATTAACAATATTGCACTTCCTTATGCAACTGTGTCTGTATCAATTTTTTCCTCCATCTCTAGTAACACTAAGCAAAACTAAAACGGTTGCATTGTGCTAACAGATGACCTTCTTTCGTCATGAAGCATATAACCTTTGACCTCACATTCCCACAAAACCTGTAGAGGCTTAGTTTACAATTGCAGAATCCATTTACCACTGTGGAGGACACTCATGCCTGGCTAGTAGACATGCCTTTGTGCAGAAGAAGGCTGCATGCATCAAACACTGATCTATGGTATATGGAACATGGTTGGTACACAGTCATAGAGCAAGCCTGTTGAGTGTGATCAACTCACGGACTTCCTATACACGGAGAGAGCATACTGAACGATACATTGTCGCTACCGTACAGTGAGAAAAAGCGCACTTACATGGTCGTCTGCTTAAGTTTTGTGTGAAAGCTTGGACTTGCTCAAGTATATCTCCATCTTTTGCAAGAAGTTGAAATATTTTTAAAATATGGCAAGGTAAGGTCAAAATCACTTCAAGTACGGCAGGAATATGATATTGTTTCAAGTTCAAGTCAAACTCAGATGATTTGTAGCTTCACAACAGCCATCTTGGTGGCCTTTTTTTGTCCCAGTCGCTGGCAACCAACTACCGATAGGACGTACACATTACATGTTCTGTCCATGTATGTAAGTCCGTGGATCAACTTCGTATTCACATGTACCCCAAAATGGCTTCAAGGAGTTATTATGTCATATGGAAAGTCTTTACAAAGGCTAATATGTACGCCATACTAAATAACAAGTGTCCTACCCACTGTTCATAATGAGGAATAATATTATCACATGGTTTCTAAAATGACATAAAAAGAACCTGGAGTTCAAATTCCTAAACAATAAAATTTTGTTTGAGTATACAGTGATGTACATACTGAATTTTATGCTTAAATGAGAGATTATGGCTCAGTTAATTTCGCAATATACTGAATTTTCATATTTCTATCTATAGACAATTTAATAAACTGTAAGGGCAAGGAGACAGTGTGATGATGTATCAAAAACTTTAAAACACATACTGTAAGCAAACGGAAACTAGGTATTGCGAAAAAAATATATGCTGTAAAATACAGATTTGACCCATGGGTATACATTGTTTTCACTGCTTTGCCAATGAGATTGCTTTCTTTAGCCCAAGCCTTAACTCCACTGCTTGTAAATTTTATTTGAGTTGTTTCTTACCATCTTCCATTCAGGCTTAAAATTATCTGATCCGACATACTCAATATAACTTGCAAAGCCTTCGTTCAACCACAAGTCATTCCACCAATTCATGGTCACCAGGTTACCAAACCACTGTGCAGGAAAACCATGGAAACAACATATAATGAAAGATCAAGCAAAAATCTCTATGCAGTTTTCAAAAACACTTTTAAAAAATCAGTACAAAGTGTTATTGTCATACTGTGCACTTGGCAAAGCTAACATGTTTCATGTCAACATGTAGGATAATGTTCCCACTAAAAATTCAAACTCTCAAAGAATCAGATAATTCGAAGCAAACTAGAAAATAATATTCCTCTAGATGAGAGAAGAGATGACTATGTACATGGTCAAAAGAAAACTGCAACTGCAACTGCAACTGCAACTATATAAAGTACAGCATTTTCCTCAACAATAGCATTGCTTCCATTGTTATATGTTCTTTGACACATGATACTGTAGGTCAAGGACCAAATTTAGCAAACTTTTGGGTGGTAGAGCTTAGAATCTGTTTAATGTTAAATAAAATGGTAAAATATGGGTCGGAGAAGGAGAGAAGCAGCATTTGCAAGGATCCAACACTGAGGACTAGGTGTTTCTGACAACTCATATAGATCTACACAGTGTAGGGGACAATTAACATTTACACAGTACATTACCACAGAATGTCCCACCCACAAAACTCAGGGTCTGAGTCAGGTGGCATTCATTCATAGTTGGTAATAATTCTTCATTTCCTCAATTGATCAGTGACGGTCAAGTGACTGTGCGTTAACACACAATGTCTCAAAAATGAATAACATGCTCATTTTGGGAGACTCCATTTTTCTCCAGGTTATGCTGTATTTCTAGTGCAGGGGCTGCGGAGCCAATTTTTAAGTGCGGGGGCTAATCATAGAAGCGGTCCAATATGTCCAATAAAATAAATGCAGTTTAAGGTGGCCCAAATGCCCACAGCAAAAAAAAGTGCGGGGGCTAAAGCCCCCCTACATTAACATCATGTGTTAATGCTATATAGCTGGATGCACTCACATTACATGAAATACCACTTACTACTAAAACTGTGTACCACTAGTCTTAAACCTGATTTTTCAGTGGTAAGTTGGGTTTTTAATTGATGTTAGCACCCAAGGTTTAGAGTCACTAAAATGCTCACAGGATTTCATCATATTGTTATTGATTTTGTGGTTGGGAGTGGCTATAAACTATAGGTGCAAACATCAAGTAAAAATCCAACTTAACTGCTCAAAAGTTGGCTTTTAGACTGTTTGGTGGTAGGCAGTTTTAGTAAGGGATATTTCACTTAATTGGCTTCGACCTTGAGCATCAGTTGCATTTACCATCCAATAGTGCATTATAACGTGCATTTGCACAGTCCATCATTGATACCTTTCCCCATTGATCCCCAAGGTTCAAATGTCTCTCTAATCTCATGACACCCTCATTCCATGTCTATTGTTCTTAAAATGCCAACCTCTTCACAGCACAATACGTCAAGTTAACTACAGACAAGAATGCTTCATCATTAGGCTCACAAACTGGTTCTTATAACTGAAATCAATCTTAAGGTACACCTACTTGATGGGCAAGTTCATGGGTAATTACAATAACAACCCACTGTTGACTCTTGGACTTGGTGACCCCTTCCTTGTAGAGGAGAGCTGTTTCTCGATACAGGATAAGTCCCCAATTCTCCATGGCTCCAGCAGCAAAGTTTGGTATGGCCACCATATCTAAGAGATGGAGGGAAAAAATACTACATTGGGCACAGGTGAATTCATGGTGTAACCTTCTTATGCATACAAAGCTGAGAGGTGCCTGGGTACCATAGTGGACTGTGCATGCAAGCATGATCTGTTTAGCAAAATAAAGTTTCTGGATGTGAATTAAAATCATCTTGGTTTTGTGCATACAGTTCTTTGAAGGAGCATACTATATTCTACAGTACATGTACGTGTTCTCAAGTAGTAGGCCATTGGTTGTAAATTTACAGCCTTCTGTACAACATGCATTACAAAATAGGGCTACAGGAGATAGGAGGAGCTTAATGTACAGTATACAACATACAGTATTATACTTCAATGGGGTCCTGGATTGCTTCAGACTAAAGCTAGAGCTGCTCACCCATTTAACCTGTGTAGTAGAAATACCACACAACAGCTCAACTATACAGTCAACACAATTATGTTGTGTGCAGATGACCAATTTCATGTACCATAATGCAAGAGTATCCTCTACATCATGCACTGTATAAATGTACAGAAATGCTGTTGCATGGTGGACAACATTCCAAGATGGCATACCCAGTCATATAAAGTTACCAACATTTTCCCCAGTTACTAACAGAGTCATGACACCATTACTCACCACAGTTTACAAACTTGTACTTTCCATAAGTTCATATAGAGCATTCACAGAATGACCTCCACAAAATAGTTTCATGAAGCTGGATAAGTATACTAAGTTTTGGCTAGCCTCAGTTTACCAATATTTACCCAGAATCTTCCAGTGAGCTTCCTGTTTTGCTATCTTGATATTAATAAATTTAAAAGTGTTTGTTGTTGTATGCAAAACAAAAGTCATTTTTGAATAACAGCTTCTGACAAAAGCATGGCTTGAAACCCACCAAAAGATCTCTTTGTATCAGAATTTTGGCCAAAAATCTCCTACTAAATTCTTACAGTATGTTAACTACCTGCAGTTACCTCTGTTTGTGCCAAGCAAAGGTTGATGAGCATCTTATATTTCACAAAAAGTAACATCAACGATCACATGTCTGCAAAAGTGGTCCAATGCATGGCTTCCGATATTGGTACTGTAAAGGAGGACCTGCCCCCCCCCCTTTTCCAAAAGAAGGAAGACAAAATCCCCTCCCTTTTAACATTTCCATACAAAAAGTCGGTATCTTTGTTTCTTATCATTTACGAAAGCAAACACCTTTGCAGCAAAGTTTGAACTTGTGACATAGAGTAGATTAATAACTTTTCAAACCATTCAGATTGCACATATAAATAGAGGTTGATCTTCAATCAAGTTTTTCCCTCCCTGAATTCCTCCATAACTGGCCAAAGGCATCATCAAGTTGTACTTGGAGTTTACATCCCCCCCACCTTTAAAGTTTCTGACCCAATCCTTGTCAAGGATCTTTCCTATAGGTACTTGAAAGGTCTTTTAGACTAGACGCATGGATAAGTGTAGAGAGCTTCTATGTGTGATAAATATCCACATGTCTGGGATGTGATCACTACTACACACTCTCTTAAATAGGGTAACTTTCATTAAAAGCAAACATGTGAAGTATTGTAAGGCTAGGTTAGGTTAGGTATAAAGATGGAGTTTTATGCCCTAATTTACAACCAAGTTTTATTAGTCAGGATATTGTAGTATGTCTGGTAATACTACTCTATATACTCCACTGCTTGTCTGCATTGTGTTTTTGACCTACAGTATCTACCTGAACCACAAGTGTTTGACTGAGCAAACACAATTCATAAATAAAATAGACTGTAGTACTTCTAGGCACTTCCAGAAACTTAACAATCACACACACATTGTTGATCTCCAGTTCATCTCTACAATGCATGCACACTGTACACACAATATAACAGAACAGAAAGCACTTTGACATGCAGAGAGCATAGTATATGCCAAGATGTCCACTACATAATCCACCAGTGCCCCAACCATTATGATGCATATAATTTACTTTGCAAAACAGACACTTGTTGATGCAAAACAGACAATTCATTGACTTCCACATGAACCTACAGTAATTTCACATATTAGGACAAGCAGATTTGAAAGAAGCTTTATCATATTTTCAGACACCATAAAGGTTTGTCCATCCACATCCCCCCCCCCCATCCCCTCACCCCTCCACACATTGGTGTACTCTATATGGAAAAATATTCCATTATCCAATATCTCCAATAACATTAACTTTAATGCACACATAACAGTATTTTATCAATGAAAGAGGTCAATTGCACAACATTTTAACACATCTCTCACAGCACTTCACTTTCACCCAGGTGAATTCTACAATACTGAAAACACCTGAGGGTGAATCCAGAATGACAGACCTGTCAGCTGCACCTAATGGGGGACTACTAAAAAATATAAACATGTCTTAACAACAAAAACATGAACTCAGCCTGTACATGAAACCTTCACAATATGTTTGGAATGAACAAGACATGGTACATGCCCACAAGATGTATGTAAAGCCTATACACCGAACCCAGATGCTACTGTGTACAGAACACATCCTACAGTGCAGTCCAACAATGAAGTGAGTCCAGATGCTCACAAAATACTGTGAAGTTAGTTAGATAGAGTTTTACAGCCCCGTTTCTGACCAATTGGTTCAAAATACTGTGAAAAGCCCATTAACTGGATTGTTCTTTCATATATGTGAGTGCCGGGGCTGGTTCCACAAAGAGTTACGCACAATCTTAAGTATGATTTACTGTTGACTTAAGTATGGGGAATCAAACTTAAGATTGTGCGCAAGTCTTCGTGGAATGGGCCCCTGGTATATTACAAGTAAACCTCTAAGAATAGACATAGTGATTACTTGCATGTAACTACTAACTCTTTAGGGTTAGCATTACTGTACCAAAGACCAAAACTCTGTACCCCTGACAGTTCCAATTGTCACAATTTACATGTACTTCCTTCTAGTGCCTTTTACAATCTATCCACATTCCCCTCCTGGTACTACTATGTGCTTACTTAAAGCATACTGTACACTGATCAACATACACAGCCTAATGTACATTCAGCCAAAATACTAGGATGATCTGAGCAATGTGCATCCTGTATACTGTACTTACAGTAAATATGAGCTACATGCTGCATCTTTTGAATTTAATACCAATCAAACAGCATTTTAATATCCATTGAGAATTCTTTTCAAAACAACGAAAATGGAGTTTTGGTGACCATTAGTCATTCTTTAAAAATCACATCTTCACACATTTTACAAATTAGCCACAAAACTGCTCACCTTGCTTTGGAAGAGGATATTCAATATCAAAATAGCTCTCATAGAATGGAATTGTTTTCATAGCAGCATCAAGGGCTAGGTCCATCTGATCACTTAGTTCATTCCGAGAATATACTGATACCTTTAAAACAAAAAGGGGGAGAGGTTGTTTCAAAAAATGTTTTGTTATAGTTCAAACACAGTGTATTCTATAGAACCTTTTGATAATTTGGAAACAACATTTTAAGAACATCTTTAGTAGGCCTCAACACACAGAATTAGAGCAAATACATGAAGTTCTCCTTATCACTTATTGACACTCACAAATTCACTCCAGCATAAGAATAGATTTGTAACCATAACAACAAGGGGAACATTTCAGCTGTGATTAAAGGGCAAGAGCAGTGACTCCAAATTTACTGTACTTTGAAACAACAGCTTAATATCACAAGTTTCTTCTGATTTTCCTTCAAACTATCTTTCATAATATTTTAGGATTTCAATACTGCATACAGTATTCAAGGTAAACCAAGAAGTGACTCCTTGTAAATTTCACATTGGAGAAGAAAAAATGTTACATGACTCTCAAAAGCCAATCATGAAACAGGACAATCTACTACACTACAGTACTTGAAGTTGGGGCACTCCTCTTTGCCTTTAAAAGTCAACTCCTTCCTGTCAATCAATCCTATCAAGCATTTTCTACAGCCCACAGATTATTACAGTGCTGTACCTGAACTTGTACTTGAGGACACAGCATCTCTTGTGCTGTAGTAAGTTGCTGCAAAGTGTAGTTGATAATATAATACTTGTCTGTTCCAATTAATGAAATTCTCTCTCATAGCACAGGGCAAGAATTAAGGTTCCGGCAAGGCCATTTCCCATCAGTTTTAAGGGCATGTCATGTGAACTGAGAGGGCACCAAGGCCAAACAGGTGATTTTGCACTGACCACAATGTAATCTCACAGGTAGGGCACAGACACCAAATGGCCTTAATTGTCTTTAATTTTAATACTAAGGCAACAAACTTTGTCCATTGCCAAAAATACGAAGGCCATGGCCTTTGTGGCCTTGGATTAAATCCTGTCCTGATAGCACCAGCAACAAAAACCCTGACAATTCAACAATACAACCAACAAGGGTCAATATAAAATGGGTGGTATGAGAACAGCTGCAATGAAATACATGCCAATATAATACTTAACCACAAACTCCATCATGTTTTTTCTCTAAGCTCCATGTTTATTTGGGTAAACCTACTTGCCCTGTATTATTGTAGTAATCAGGGATTGTGATATCCCACCATTTTCTGATGAAAGTTTGCGGTCCCAGTTCCAAATTTCATTTAAATATTTGCTAGGGGATGCAAATGGTCCATAGGCCAACCCTTGAGATCCTAGGCACAAATCAGTAACCAACCTTTGTCCCTTTGGTAGTAGTGTTTGAGATGCTTAAGAAGTCGGCAACAACAAAGGCCACCAGATATGTGCTCATAACAACAGTGGTCTCAAATGTATCAATCATTTGATTTGAACTGCCCTTGTAAGCTTCCGTAGTCTTCAATGGAGTGTTAAAAAGAACTTTGTATTCTTTTGTGTGGACCATCTGCAGAGAAAAGTTGGCTTTCAACTGTGGTTCATCAAAACATGGAAAGGCTTTACGTGCATCAACTGGTTCCATCTGCGTACTTCCAATCCATCTGTGAAGAAAAAAGGATTCGGTCACTAATAAATATGAAATTACGTAATCTACTGTATCATACAGTATGAATTGCATTTACAGTATACCTTACTGTAATGAAGGAGTAAATATGAACATGAAATATTAAATTATTATAATGTGCTTCTCATTTCATAATGGAGAATTAAGAGCTAAAAGGTGAATAAAACTTCTGGTTTCAATATTTCCTGTTAAATTTGTGTGAATGGTATATGTCCATCATATGAAACTTGTTTGTCATTAGGAGCAATTTGCACTGCAGTAAACAAATGACATTTTTCATGCAAAGTTTGTGAATGAGCCTTACACTGTAGGCCAACCACCACCCAAAAACTAACACACATTTTCTTAGAACTGCAACTCTCCCCATACCCCAACCCATATACTGTACCCACCATCCACACCATACCGTACATACCTGGGAGGATTTCTCATTTAACAACTTAACAGTCCCATAGCTGTGGGTTTGATAGTTTAGGCTCTTACTGTAGGCAGTGTAAGTGTATGCTCATTCATATTCTTTACTGTACATACTCAACTGCATTGAATCCAAGTACAGGGTTCTGTAGTACACAAATTACAGAACTGTAATTAAGGTATTACAGTCAATTTCCAGCACAGGACATATATCAAACCATTGTGCAATGCGATTAAAAACTGTCCTCAAAAGATCAGTATCATGTGTTATTCAATTAGCATTTTTCATGACATACTGGAGAAACTGCAATTTTCTTCCTTTCAAATCATACATTTTACATGCGCTCCATCTGCATTCAATATTTTCACTCATTTTCAGTCAATTTTTATTACAAGCCATGGAAGGGTGGACTTGTACTCTTCAGCACAGGATACAGTAGGTCTTCCTGATACTGCAATGTTCTATTTTTTAATAATTTTTTTACTTTCTTTTCCAATTTTTGGCAGGCCTATAATACATGTAGGCTAACATTTTGTAGGCCTGCTGCAAAGTTAAAAACTTCCTCCTAGTGGGTTTAGGAGTGCATGGCCTACACTACTAAAATCTACAGTGGGAACATTTTGCAATAGAGAAATCTATGAGGAAATAAATCTAACTACTGTACAGTTCTTTGAACATCTGATTACATCTGATTGAAATCATTATAATTTGATTTTAAGGTCATTAAAACCTCTTTTTCTTTGTTTTTTGCTTTTTTAAATGATAAAAAAAAAATCAACAACTATAGATCTATACAAGGTACAGTAAGAACTGTAACTATTGCAGACAGCACTGCGTCTTCTTTGGGTTAAGAAGTGTAAAGTACATACAGAGTACCATGTAGAGTACTGTACTCCTGTACTGTACATCAGGGTTAAGCAGCTGCCTGTCAGCACCGGGACAGGCCACAACAAAATCCTGCCACCCATCATCGGCTACAAAATTGACTCTTCTCACCAGCATTGATAGTAGTATGAACATGTACTGTATGCGCAATGAAGTAACCAAACCAGTTTATTGTTCGGCAAAACAACTTTGCGCACATTGGACAATTCCTGTGGTAAACATGTTCTAACATCGGAAAAATTTTTCCTTCCATTAATTTTTGCAAGAATTTATTTTTGATCATTTGAACTGTTTTCCATTGCACACAACTTGTTAAGTCCCATTCCCTGCAATATGAAGGGTATGGAGCCATAAAATTTTTGCAATAGCTGATAGTGGTACAATACACCTACAGTAGATAGTCCTGTCAGCACTGATCAATCTGGACTACTGTAGGCAGAACCCTGATATTGGAGAAAGGGAAAAATTTCATGGGAAAGTCATATTCTGAACTCTACAGTACAGTACTTCTTGTTCCGCAGAAAGAATCAAAAATATTGCACATGCAGGCTACAGTACTGTACTGTGGATAGATTGTAATGCAGTAAGCTCTAATACAGGCTACTGTACAGTACCTCAATTGTGAATGTGAAGGAAAATAAATAAATGATGGATTCGATCAATTGAAGATAGTGTAGAATTTTCACAAAGAAGCAGGCTAAACACCTTGTACAGTACTTTCACTACAGTACATTAAAACTTAATAAGCCTGGTAAAAATTTAATGATGTGGTTATGCTGAGGTTTCATATATCACACAGATTATTCATCCACAAATTCCTTTTTTAATTTTGAACTGTTTTGAAAAGGCATAAATAATCCACAGAAAGTTGGTTACAAGCCAACCTATAAAAAGGAGCAAGTTACACATGCTGTAACCACTAACAAAACAGCAACATACTGTACCTACTGTACAGTACAACATGTGACAAAGATCTACCTTTCAGTCTGTCAGAAAATATAAAACATAAAATTGCAATGATGGTAGTGTACTGAGGGTTGTAGGCCTATCCATGCACATTTTCTGCCAATAAACATTTTTTAGCCCGGGGAAGGGGCAGCTATGGTGATTAAAGAGGAGTGAGGTGGCATGTAAGCAAGAAGCATTTTAAAATTACAGGGGCCCATTGCATTGATGTTGATAACGTAATGAAAGTGCTTAAGAGAACAGTAGAGTGCCACATGAAAATGCTCATCATTAGCATAATTAGTCAAGTATTATATGTATAGTACTGTATCTAACAGTTAAGGAAAAGTTCACATTTTGAATATTGTGGTGTCCTATAGTAACTTGTAACAGTTTTGTGCATTATTCCAAAAAGTGTCTGGTCACCAAATTTGAAAACTGAATTGAGCCATTAATTACTCATAAAACAGTTGTTTGTATGTAAAGTAAGATAGGAATTGTCCAAGTTTGAACATTTGTAATCTTGACCTTGATCTTGATGGTGAATCCATACAAATTGCCCATGGGGGCTGCTGACGTGTGGTCCTTCATACTGTATATGGGGAATTAGATGTGGTTCTCTAGCAACTAATTAAAGGACAGCACACTAGGAGTGGATTTCAGCTCTGGTGGAAGATTGTTTCACATGGGGATGGTTCCCCGATAGACAGAGTGCTTACTACAGTCTCTTTGAGCAGAGGGGATTGTTCAAAGCAGAACGAGTGGTATGACAAGAACTGTCAATTTGATAATGGGTGACATTCCTGGGAGTAAATCCATGACTTTCCTTAAAAATAGTGATGAGGAGAGCTTTGGTCCTGCGACATTCCAGTTTATCCCAGTTGGGGTGCCTTAACATACCATTGACGCTACTAGTGAGACTGTAATTATTTCTGACAAATCTAGCTGTACAGTACGTCATTGTACCTTTTCAAGGGGAGTCAACATGAGTTTTGAAGTATGGGTCCCAGATAGAACTGGCATATTCCAACTTACTGTAGCTACAGTACAAGCGAACAATTCCATAAATTTCTTTTTAAGAGGCCGAGAACTTTGTTGGTGCTGTTCACTGTATATTGTATAGACCAGGAGTCATCATGAGACAGTTCGACACCAAGATAAGGGTGGAAACCACTTGAAGATTGAAATTGCATTAGGTACTGTAACTGTAGGAAATTGGCTTCTTTTTGTGTGACATACAGTATGTATAATGAAACACTTAGATTTGTTAAATTTCATCTGCTAGAGTGGCTCCCAGTCACAGAGAGTTGAAATATCCTGCTGTAGGCTGGTGCAGTCATCAATCCAATCAATCGGAGGGTACAGAATCAGATCGTCAGCGAATAATCGTACACTAGAAGACACACAATCTGGTAGGTCATTAATATAAACTACAAAGGACCCAGAACAGTGCCTTGGGGCACAACTGATATTACATTTGTAGGTGAAGTAAACCTAACAGGCTACAGTATGGCAAACACAAACTGTTCATGTGTTGGGAATTAGAACGAGATACTGTAAATCTGTCAACTTGAGTTTATGAATTCAACTCAATTTACCAGGTTGTAGAATTAAATGTGTTTGTTCTTAGCCTTTCAGAATGTCATACACAAAGACCCCATACAGTACCTTGATCAGTCCAACTTCAGGCCTTAAATTTTGTGGCATGAGAGTGGGATCTCACACCATCACTCAACCCAAATTACTGTGAGGTGTGACTATTATGCACACCTGGATGATGATAAGAGCTCATATACACGCAAACCTATTTAAGTTTAGTCAAAAGAGCACACCTACTGTACTGTACCACACTCCTTAACTTCTGCAGGGCAGGATTTTATAACACCTGCGAAATCTAAAACTCAAGGCCTGCAACTTTAACTAATTGGTTAGGAACTGAGCTGTAAAATCTTGTCCAGACAAACTCATACCAGTGTATAGTGGGAATTATATGTGCACACAGCAGTGTTTACACCAATGTGCACATTTGCTCACTTCCCCCTCCCAATTCATAAGTCTCTCTAAGAAAGTACTTGCCTGCGGGAAATCACTACACTATCTCCTATGTACAGTACCAATCTGAAATGCGAACAAAAGATTAAGTGGGAGCTGGGGCAAAATTCTCCCACATATTTTTACCCCTAGTGTAAACATTGGCACAGAGTCAAGCACCATAGCTTCCAATCTGCTCTGAAAAATGTTGTTAGCTAGGCCACCAACACTTTAAAAGATTATTACATCATCTTTCAAATGACCATAATTGGATCTTTGGGTATGACATCCTGAAAGGATAAAAAAAAGCATGAAATTCTACTTAAGTAGAATGCAAGTCGATCATCAGCAGGGTTCTAGAAATGGTGAGGGCACCCTGCTGGGCTAGTGTATGGAGCACTCCATCTTCTCTGAAACCTATGGAGAAGAAAACTGATACAGAGTTCAACTTCACATTTAAGGTAAATTCAGATACTCTTTTCAAAATGTTGAGACTACAATCCACTGGTAAAAGTCTAACATACAGGTACTGTAATATCCGACTGAACCAAATTCTTACAAAAGTGTAATTGATTGTTTTCATGCTGAGAAAAGTCCCTTATCTACTTTAAAAATCTGGTACATGTCACAGCAGGCACATGGCAGGAACTTTGGATTAAGTCAAGTTCAAGGAGTATTGTGCACAGGTATGTGCTTTCATCTGTGGAGCTACTCCAGAAATGTCAAGTAACTAGCACAATAGAGACATTGTGATTACATTCTTTTGTAACACTGAACACAAAAGCAGCAATGGCTGTTAGAGTTGGTCTTCTCTGCTTGGGCACTTAAATTCAAGATCAAATGAGCTAAGGGCAGGTTCTTCTGTCTAAAACAGAAGGGGCTTTTCATAACCCAGATATGGTTGTCTGTCATTGTTCGTATGAACCCTTATGCAATCAATGAATAATTTGATACAAATTCAGTAAGGCCTACAGTACTGTTAGGACTGCATACCATTGTACTTAGTCATTCCTAATTTTTGTACACTGTTCAAAGGTTTTCCTTATCATGAGAGCAAATCACCAACCTACAGTATGCCCCAAAATACATAAAATGTGAAGAACTGTAAAACTCTAAATACTTACTTTGTAACATTATTTTCTTCGTAACTACTAACATAGAATCCATCCAGTCCTGCCTTGAGTTCGTAAGAGAAGAAAATCTGTAATTTGTATCTCCCACCTTTTTGTATCTCTTCATCAAGACTGATGTATGCTGCTCCAAGCTTTTTGCTCATTTTGATTTGCTTCGAAATTGGGATTTCTCTCTTTGAGGCAACCTCAGTTAACCGAGTTTCTGTTAAATTCATTTCTTTTGCATGAATGACAATGAAATTTGTAGCAGAATTGGCTAAAATGGACACATTGACTTGACCCATGACAGTTCTCTTTTCTAAATCTGGGTGCAAAAAAATGTTGTACTCTGAAGGAATGACATCCGTTGGAAGACGGATTTTTTTCCAAGGAAAGGATCCATCATCATCATCATCATCCATCTCTGGTGATGAGTGCGAGACTATTGCTACCAGTAAAATTACCAGAGCAGCCACTGCTACAAAGATGAGGATGAAAGCCACACAACCTCTTGAAAATTGCAATCCAGCGACACCTTTGGAATGCTTGCGTTTTGAGGACAGTTCTTCCATTCCCACCACTTCCACATTATAATTTTTACCTCCATCCACATCCTGGCCTCCAAACTGCAATTTCCCTTGACTCCCCTGGGACCCAGCCGAGTCTACGCTGATGTGGTCTTCATCCAGATTTCTGTACGGAGCTGAAGACATCATGTATGACCTGTAAAAAGGAATAAAACCCCACTGGTTTGTCAATTGCAGACAATAGGCTATTATGCTCCCCAAACACTGTTCTGTAGACTAAAGTTCTGCTCCATCATGCTTGTACAGTAGAACAGTAAATTTACTGTACATTCACAGTGAGCACTCTGTAGACTTGCATGCTACTTTCAAAACTGTGCACAAGTTTTCCAGTGATTTTCTACATTAACAATGCCAAAATACTGTCAGTTAAGTAAGTTCATCATGCTGATAGCTTGAGCAACAAATAACAGTACCACAAGATGGGGAAATAAATAATGATAAAATGCATTAAAATGATAGAGTAGTAAGAGTACATTAAAAAATCAATAGGCACAGTACAGTATGTGGTTGCCATGCACAACATCACTTGAAACCATTTTACAGTAGCTGATCCAAAATAATTGGGGATGACTTACTGTATTTTACTGTGACTGGAAGAATAACATGTACAATATATGTACTGTATGCCCTACTGTAAATCAACTGTACAACACAATATGCAATACTCTATATCACAATTTGTTTTGGAAAAAAGGCAGAAGTAGGCTACATGTATGTAGGACAGCAAATAATGTAAAATATTGTACAGTATTGTTATAAATTCACAAAAATGCACATTATTGTACCACAAATTGGTGGGTGTCTGGTCAACAAACGGCAAAGCATTGAACCAGAAAGCCAAAAGCCAACAGTGGTTCGCTTCCTAAGCAGAAAATTTGATCTCTCTGACCCTACTGCATATTTAATGATCTTGGGACTTTTGCTACTTCCAGGCTGGTGACCCCAGATGACCTCTCACCTTCTCAAAACAATGGGGTACTCTTTCTAATTATAATGTTTCTTTGTATGAAATACAAACTGTAACAGAGCTTTAACACTGCACCTGGAAGAAGAACATTAACAAGGTCCTTGACCCATGGTGATATCAGATGAGCCTGCAGACCTCATCTTCACTAAAAACAACTACAGTACAGTAAGTACTTTCTCAATGTTTACAGCCATCTTCAGGCTTTCATAGTTGTTCTGTACTGTACCTCTACAGACCCCGAATGACCTTTAACCTCCGTAAGAGAGGGTTCCTCACATTTGCATAATTGCAAATAAGATATTTGTGTTGTGACCATCTTCCCTACATTGAGATTCGTTTGCATGCCATTCAGGCCTGTACAGTACAGTAGCTACAGCAGGCAATGTGCTGAAGTGGTAAAACTTTATCTGGGAGAGGGACCAAAAAGTGGGTGAAAAAAATGTAAATTGAAATTGTGTTGAAAGTTTTGTATTCAAATGACCTCACCCTCCCCCAAACACAATGGAAGTCTTCTTTTTAATTTGGCAACACACACACTGTACAGTATATGAAAAGAGTTTGTCATTGCTATCTGGAGATAGGCTATTGTGTTTACAAACTAGACCAACATTTTTGCAGTTTTAGCTCTGGTGGCCTCAAATGACCTTTGAAGTCATCCCTCGATAGTCCCGCATAGGAAGTCCAATAGTTTTAACTGACCAAACTAAAGCCGACCTAATTGCGTGTTTGGTCTGACAGTAAGAGCATCTGCCTCTCACACCGAAGGCCTCGGGGTTCTTTTCCCAGGTCGTCATACCACAGACTCTAAAAATGGAACCTACTGCCATTGTGCGTGATGTTCCCCATAAGCAACAGAGTCTAGGGACAATAGGCCAGTGAGTCAATACTGACTTAATGACTGATCATACAGATCCCCATTAACCAAAGAATGGCACCTAGTTCGGTGCCACTTTACACAGTTGGCCTACAGGCTATGTTACCAGAAAACTGATTTCCCCAATCTGTAAATCCTTCTCAAGAGCCAGCTAAAGACTGTTACTGTATTACTCAGTGCAGAGCTTATCTTTTACATACAGTACATCATCATTCAGCTCATTCAGTTTAGCCCTATTACTGGGTAGGAATTTCCTGAAAGGCCATTTCTTCAAAATCTCCCATAGTCAACACGCAGCTGTACAGTTAATGAAGCCAAGTGACTACTTCTCTAGCATTCCCGCCTTTTTTAGATCTGCGCAAATGAGATTTCGCGGAACTGTGACTGACAAGGGGTCTCCCCCTATATGTTGAATAATGTACAGTATAAGTAGGCGTATAAATGGATACAACGACACGGTAAGTGGACATTTTGATCTTTCCTTCTCTGAGAAATCAAAGATTTTTTAGGTTTTGTCAAACATATCCTGCAAAAATACGCTCCCAAAAAGAAGTAGTCGATTTTTATGTCTCAAATTAGGACCTCAAACTTTGCGAGTACCTGACTCATTGAGGGATGTAAAACGATTCTTTTGTATCGACGTTTGACGATTATAGTATAGGCTTTCTGTTGATACCAAAATTACGTAGTTTAATTTATAAATTGTTTTGTAAACAACTCCTAAACCCGAAGGGGCATTTAGCGTACAATATGTATGTAGTATGCACTATAGTACATATGGTATTGGTAAATGAACACAGTTAACGTTGTATATCCTACAACGTTACTGTTAGAACTATCCCAGTATGGCTCAGATAACGTCGGTCACAACAAAATAATGAACGACTATTATACTGTGGGATTTGCAGGACAGGTACCCATTGCATTTACATTCTTAAAAACTTCCAGTGTTGTTTGTAGACTTGTAGTCTATGAAATTTGAAGCTTCAGTTTTCATGGCGTATTCAGTAACATTGCAATGTTGGCAAGTGGGGGGCTTACAATAAGTTACAACTTACATGTAACTTTGTTGTAAAGTCGGTAAACCTGGGACTCGTATGAATCATGATAAAGTCAGCCTGGATTAAGTAAACAAACCCCAAATTTAGAGGGTTCAACATCAGTCTGGACATATTCACGGGTTAATATTCTTTCTTACCTGATAGTTACTGTGCCACAAACAGAAAAACTCAGTCCTTTCCATCATTTTCCATAATAGATTGACCTACAGTACAGTGGTATACTGTACTGTAATTAAGTTCAAGTTGTCTATTTCTATAAAGTCCCATAGGTAGCCTATAAATTGCAAAGCTGCAGCTTTGCAATTTATACAATTTCTAGCCCTACAAACTTATATCATTTAAAAACCTTACCCCATGGGCAATTACGTACGGTACTACCATCTAAACTGTGACTTGCATTTTAAAACTACTGGTTAACTTTAATGAAGGAGTGCGGTTTCAGTGGGAACAGAAATTAGTGCTGTGAATCCTGGCTGTATGGCTAGACCTAGCTTACAGTATATACTCAGTTTTTATTCAGTAACAAGAATAACCATCTTTCAAACTCAATCTCATCCTGGCTGGCTTGAATTGTCCCAAAAGCTCACCTCAATGTGGTGTTTAATTCAAGCTGTTGGATTTCAAAAATCATGGGAACCCATTTGTGGGTTGTGTCATTTTTCACCATTGTAACTCATGGGAACCCACTTTTGGGTTCTGTTACAAAATGCATGGGTGGTAACTGATTGGTGGTAACCATGCAGTTTTGGGGTTCCGTGATTCAATCATCAGAGGTCCACCACGCAATGGGGAACAATCGTTTCCTGTGAAATCTGACGGCCTGTAAACTGCAGTACAGTAAGCCTACTACTGATTAACAGACAGTGGTTATGACAGCCATGATATGTTCACTGGCAGTGGTCAGTTTTGTCACACTCTATAGCTATACCCAACTTTGTCTTAAAATGAATTCTCATCAGTGTGGCACTCAATGAAATGAAAACTGTAAATTCATTCCTAGATTTTTTTACATTAATTATATATATTTCTGATCTTTAAGGAGGTCACATAAAGAGGACCATATTGGGCAACATTTAGGTAGTTTCCTGCAAAAAAACTACGTATTGTTACATTGACTGTTTGAGACACTATAGGCATATCAAACTGGCCTACTGCCAGTAGAAATGAGCCTGGAACATTCCGTAACCTCACAAGAGGACAGGATAGTGATGAATTATTATCCTAGCAGTCCAGCTATCATCATGTTATTTTTAGGACCAGTATTTCATGTGAAAAGAAATTCAAAGTAAGATATCCCATTTGCCAAACTTCAGCTGATATACTCCTTCCCTTGCCTTCAGTACTTTTCATTTTTACCCAGAGTAAATGAGGAAAATCAATAGCACTTGTTAAACATTGTACTGATGATCTTTCCTGCAAGGCCCTTCCTGTCTAAGCAGGCCCATTTAGAAGGTCTCTCATTCATTTTCTTGCTCAATGTATTATGCTGACTGAGTGTACTACTGTACATGATGCATAGAATTTATTTTTTTTTTTAAAGAATGAACATTGGATTGAAGTTGATAGAGTTTGCTAGTACAAAGATTTTTTAACCAGCTTTTTAGTTAGCCCAACTCTTTTTAAAGTGAGGTGATTTTCACTGTTTTGGTGCAAACAAGATGCAGTTTTGCTCTAGCTGTGTCAACAGAGCTTGCCATCATGACTATGACATTGTATGTGTATGCAGGCATATCACATTCAAACAATATATAGCCTTAAGTTCTAGTGCAACACTACTGATTAGTTTAACTTGTAAATGGCATTACAACAAACAAAATGTTGCAAAAATGTGGAAGGAGCAAGTATCACACCATTTTCTCCAAAATGGGAACAATATTGGTGAGGATGAATTAGGCTGCCGTTGTAACGTTTTATATAGGACGACCTGCATTAACGTTCATTTCGCGAAAGTAGGCCCACTATACTGTGTATATACTCTGGGCGCCACAATCCATTCGTGGTGGAATTTACCGAGTACCTGACTCATTGAGAATATTTTATAGTGCAAAAATGGTACCAGTAGATAGAAAACAAAATTTTCTCTCTATTGAAGTAAAAACTGAGTAGTTTAAAACAACACCGAATAAATGGTGAACGATTTTGCAGAGCATTTGAAACCCATTTTAGACGTTTCATAAAATGGACTAAAATCCTCCCTTTTACCCGTAAGTTCACTCAGAACCAGGCACTGAAAGTATTTTTTACATGTTATTCATTGATTTTCACGGTTTTAAAGTTTTTTTGCTTCCTAGTATCTGAGATAATTGACTTTAAAAGTCATGACTTTTAGCTAATTAGTATTCAAATCCGTATGATGTCACGAAACGTCATGCATAAAATGTAAGAGAAGGAAGCTCTTTTCGAGCAGTTGTGATGTGACTGCCCACACTTTATGTATTCCAATAAAGATGACATTTTGCCCTAGCTTGAAATTAGCTTTTCCTCACACATGCACCTTTCTTAAAACATGAAAATGAAACAAAGACAGTCCTGAACTTCTTCGATGGCATCATCACAACAGTGTACTGTACTGCAGTCTGTATAGCCTACTGTATGCATCCATATCACCAGCCCCGTTGAGGGGCCAGGCCATAACCTCTACCTACTGTAAATGCATACATGTACAGTACATACTGATAAAAAGGAAGGAACTGATTCAGTGCATACCAATCTACTGTCAGATTTATGTCAATACTACACTTGTACTGTACCATGCACTTGTATTAGGCAAACAGCAATGCACTTTAAAGCTAAAACTATGACAGTGGCTACTTTAAAAGGCAAGCAAGGCAAAATCATGTACTGTAGCTTCATGCAGTATTAGTAATTAATCAATTTCATATCCTAGCTCGTATCAATAGAAGCTCAAATGCAAAAATGTTCACTACTGTTCTTCATCCAGTGTGATCACACATTACAAAATTAAGGCTAGGTCCATATATAGATACAATGTAACTATAAGTAGCACCAGTGAGCATAGAACCCTAGAGCTCCCAGGGTCTTTTACTGTAACATGCACTGGACCCCAGCAACAAGGACTTCACCCTTTGGGCTTGTGATATTGTTCGCTACCCACACATCTAGTCAGATCGGTTCCAGTCTCCAGACGTGCCATCAGTCTAGGCAGAAAAATCACCACACAGAAAAGTAAGGTCACATGAAGGTGCTTGGAATTATGGACTGTGGGCATTTGCACTGCACTTGAATGAGGTTAAATGTGTCACTTATATTAATTACACACCAGTCACCAGTAAGCTAACAAGGAAAATCCAGTCGTCAATTTTGATTAACTTAACAATTAGTGCAGTTAGTCTGCTAGGAAGATCTGTGTGTACTGTACAGGCCTAGGCCTAGTCAGCTGTACCTGTACATGACACACGCAATTTATTATACAGTATGTGCCAACCAATAGACAAATCCAATTAGCGCTTGTTTGTAGTGACTGTAGGCCACCATGAGTGGGGTCCATCAGCCTAAAACTGTCTTATTTATTGTTAACATGAATTTCAAACCCTCCTATTTAGTGAACTTGGAGAATTTAAGATGAAAATTAGTGTACAACCATCCATGATAGAGGTAAGCAAGGAAATTGAAAGATATGAAGGTGATGGACCCCAGTTATGAACGACTAAAATCAGACCGTCACTTGCTGTCCGAATTTGTGTATAGCAGAGCAGGGCTACAGTAGCTGACTGAGACTTGCACAGCAGGTTAGGCCAACGTATGGCTTCTGGGCGTTAGTGTTTGCAAGGGTTACCCGGGTACCCGCCCGCCATTGTATTTCCTGGTTCAAAATCTACTACCCAAACCTAAAAAAATATCACATGCATCGGCATGCAGTCTGATTGGGCTATCGTAAGGCAGTAATTCTTTTCACATATCACACATACATCACTTTTAATCTTTCATGGAAGCTATATGACAGCGATGCAAAATCACACTGTACTGTTTTAAGCAGAAACTATGTATGCCACCATACCTCGAGTATAATCCTCGAATATTTCATAATGGCTAAACATGTTACTTTTAAGCAAATCCACTTTGGCCGCTATACTTAATGTACTAAGATGTCACTGCAATGACATTGTAAATTAACAAGCCATTACATGTTACATTAGCTTGCCCCAAAATGGCGTTTGGGCACACTACAAAGTTTATGTATGCAAACATGCATGGATGTCAACACAAGGCTAATTCGTAAGAACGTACATATCCCTTTCGTGATAATGCTACTGCATATTGTACATTAACTTAGCAAATTTCATTGGCATGATGTCGTTTGTTTACATTCGGTAATTTTGGATGTGCAAGTGAATACATGCTAGGAAAAGCCCCTTAGCTACTTTTCAAATTTGGTACCTGCCATAGCAGGCACATGGCAGGAAAGATGGATTAAGCCAATTTCAATGGAGTATTGTGTGTGTGCATTGATCCATGAAGCTACTCAGGAAATGTCCAGTGACCAGCACAATGGAGGCATTGTGTTCCTATTCTTCTATGACACTGTATACAAAAGCAGTGATAGCTCTCAGGATTAATTTTTTTTCTGCTTGGGTACTTCAGTTTTTGCAAATGAGCTAAGGGGAGTTTCCTCTCATGTACACTAATACAGGACTCTGACTGGTTGGTCTTTTTGAATCGGTTTTAAAAGGAAAAGCTTCAAGCTCTTCGTATACTTGCTTTTCGGGTAGGCCTAGAGAAACACTCCAAAATTCAATATCTAATTGATATAGGCCTTGGGATGTCTAAATTTTCTTATTTGACAGTTTTCTGTTATGTTTGTTTTACATGTTATTTTTTATTTGAAACAAAACGAGACTATTAAACCTTATAACAAATCAAGTGTTTTTGAACTTGTGAATGTGATGGCTACCTCTTCAATAAAGCTGCTAATATTATTATAAACGTCTTATGATGTATGCTAACAAAACCTTGCTATCTTTTTTTGCTAGTCAACGTAACACATGCCAGGTGCCCGACAGGTATCATGGCAATCGGGTACCCAGTTTCTATTTTTTGGTACCTGTGCAAACACTACCGGACATGTACCAAAATCCAAAGTTTCACAATTACAGTACTCCCTCCCACTCGACCCCACCCCCCCCCCCCCCCAGCCCATCCTTTCTGCAGAGAGTGATCTGAGCTAGCCTATAGGCTAACCATTCTTCATCACCACGTAGTACAATTTCTGCTATCAAACAGAAATATGGTTGGTAAGCTAGGCCTAAATCCGATGTCAGAAATTTCCCAAACTATGCCCTGATGCCAGTTACACGATTGTGGTATAGTAGGCCTATTAGTACAGTATCATAGACGCGCTGCCGGGAGTGGAAAGCACGAAATTAAGTTTTTCAGTCCTAGCCTTACATTACACCTGTTATTGCTTACGTTAAGGCCTAACTTCGGCTTACAGTAACAATGAAGTTTATTCTCTGCAAACTCGGAGAGCGTTGCCAGAGAATGCGAACAAGGTTAACACTCTCATAAGAAATGATAGATCCTGCTCTTCATTACTTGTGATCTGGAATTTCGACGGTCTTCAGCAGCTTTCTCTTGAGAATACCAGTATTATGAACGTCTAACGGTCTATACAGTACGGTTGGATCAATGTCACATCAGCACTAGTCACTAGTAGCGATAGCATGCACTGCATACATGCGCTCGAATTCGTTGTTGTTATCACTACATTAGACCATAAAGTCCGTGATACTGACGTACGTTACCATATATACACGCTCTCATAAAATGACAAAATGCATTACAATTTACCAGGGAGCTGTTCTTGCGGCTCCTCCTATCTGGGGCCCTGTCAACACAAGACCCTGACAACTTTGCGTATCCCATCGCGTGCAGTTATAGTCGGAGTTGTACGGTGACTATGCAGTGGCGTAGCTACTGGGGGAGGGGCGAGGACAGGGGGAGGGGCGGGGACAGGGGAACAACTTGCCCGCCCTGGAAAAAAATTGGGGAAATTTGAAGAAATTGGGGAAATTGATGAATTTTCTTACTCTAACAAAAATTGCTCAAAATATTTGTTAGAATAAAAAATTCTGAGAAATTTCTCATACATAATTCGTATTTTCATGCAACAAATTAACCCAGATTTGAGATTTCGTCAGTGTCGCAAGAACCAGCCCTACTCGCGTTCCACAGAAATGTCCTCGTCGCGTAGCAGATTGAATGTTCTCTTGTACACGCCCAGTTTTTATGATCAGTGCATTTCAGTGCACATGAAGCTGTTATTCAGGAATTCAACAACAGCTGATACCGTACAACTAACACTGAAAGGCTGTAAACCCGAGCTTATGCCCTTGCACACAGTCTCTGCGTTGTACACTTTGGGAATTCAGTAAAAGGATCATGTGAAAACTGACAAGTCACTAACGTAGACCCCCCCCCCCCCCCCCCGAGTTTATTATATTGTCCCGCGAGCTAGTAGTCATACCGGTTTTACTCTGTGTACATAACGATGGGTGGGGATGAAACAATCCATGGCCAACGATTAACTTAAAGTTGGTCAAGAAATTAGAATGAACGGGATCCATTGACATACTTAGATTTTGTTACTTAACCTAATCCTTGGAGGCTTACAGGCTAGTTCGGGAAAAAGCTTCCTGCTTACTTGGGGTTTTTTTTTAGTTTTACTGCCATCTACTTCAGTGTTATGTATGTATATTCATTACGTTTGTGTATCCGTACATTTTGATGATGTAGAAAAACAAATAAACGAAACGAAACGAAACAATAAACGGGTCCATGAGTACCTTGAAGCCTTCTTCACTAATCAGACTGCTGTTCTAACAGGATGTCCTGTGTGATCGAGCCACTATTAAGCCTCCTTTTAGTGGCGTACGAAGGGGTGGGGGACATTGGGCCATGCCCCTCACATATGCCATTTTTCTTAAAAATGTTCTTAAAAATAAGTAATTGAACTTTAGTAAAGCAGATTTTACTTCAAAAGAGCATAGCCTATGTGTGGCACCAGAATGCATATAAGGGCACCCAATTTTTCAAAAATTTTCAAAGGAGAAGGATTGCCTCTGGAAGTACGTCCCTCAGTGATGCCACTATTTTAATTCCTACAAATAGGCAAATTCTGTCAAATTCCAAATTAAAAAGTAGACTCTGTTTCCCACTGGTGGCATCGATAAAAATAAAGACTAAATGTTTAGATTCTCTTTACAAGCATGAATAGGCTATTTTTGACCATCTGAGGGGTCTGATTTTTCGCAATTTTTTTTTTTTTTAATGCTCCGCGCCAACCAATGGTGGCGTTTCGCTCAGTCTTTTGGGCAAAATTACATTTTGGGGTCAGATAACCCCTTAACTCTCTGATCACTTTGCAGTTTGCGAACATATTTTGAAGGAAGGATTTTATTTGCAAACGACAAAAGAAGGTAGTGACTGGGTAGATTCTTCGTATAAGTCTGGAAAACGCCATTTCCGGCCATCTAAGAGGTCTGATTTTTCGAAATTTTCTCTACGCCCCGCGCCAACTAACGGTGGCGTTCCGCTTAGATAATCTTTATGACAAAACAACGTTTTGTGGCCAAGAAATACCACAAATCCTATACAGATCAATGCTTTCTTATTTTGACTCCTAAAAGTTTGCAAATTTAATGACAAGTTTTACTTCGTAAGGTGGCATAAGAATGCATGTAAATACACAAAAGTCTCAGTTTTATCCTCACGAACCACCACGATTCAACTTTTTCACACATGTTCCTGTCAAAGTCGAAAATCTTGCACTGTTTTTCATCTAGGCCCCTTGAAAACGTCAAAAAAATTCCGGAGACCCCTCCCCTTGACCATAGTGCATGCCCACACACCCCCCCCCCCCCCCTTCAGAGAAATCCTGGGTACGCCACTGCGTTAGTACATACAAATATGATAAACTAGATATTGTTGACCAAAATAATATACTAAGAGCTGTTATTTCCAATTGCTCTATGTTATACTTTAAGATTAAAAATGCAGGTAATATTACATAAAGACATGGTCATGGTAATGTTGTTATACTTGAAAATTTGCAATTTTTTTAAATGAAATACATACACATTGACTGGGAAAAAAATTGGGGGAAATTTCATACCTTTGCCCCCCCCCCCCCCGGGAAAAATCCTAGCTACGTCACTGTGACTACGGTCCAGTTTCCAATAGTTCAAGTCCATCCGGCCACCTCCTTTTTTCCAGCTGTGGCTCACTGGCTTGTTTTCCCTATTCCATGGCTTATGCGGAGCATCACGCTCAATGGCAGTAGGCTCCATTTCGATCGAGCCTTAATTGGTAAGACTCGACCTGAATCGAACCGGGCCTTTCTTCTAGATCGTGAGAGGCGGATGTTCAGTCTTACCGTTAGACCTCTAACACGAGGTTCCCATCCCCGTGCAGGCCCGGAGAGCCTGTTTCCGGCAAAGGGGGAGGTGGATGGATCGAAGGTGGTCCCCCCCCCCCTCAATAGAGCCTCGTTTTCAAAAGAAGGTAGGTGAAGTCCCCCTTTTCATTTCAAATCGTCAAGATGGTTTTTTTTTCAAAGGTACTCGAGCCTGGACACCTTTTCAGCAATGTTTAAACTACTGGTTTCTAACTGGATCTAGTTGAGGGTTCAACTGGAATTTTGACCAGGGTACGCTTTTAAACCCTTTAAATTGCATTGCACTTACAGGGGCCTTAACTGAAGCAAGCTTTTGTCGGTGCCCCTGAACCCACTTGTAGGACAGAATTAATTTTGACTAATTGGGTTAAGCGGTAATCAACCTGGTTTCAGGCGGAATCCCTGCCCGGGACGTGCAGCATATACATAACATAACAAGTTAAAGGGCAAAGGAGGGTAAGAACCCCATTAGATGCCCTATAGAACAGACCCAAACCAACACCTAATCCAAACAAAAACTAAACAAACCCAATACAATCAGATCCTGCCACTGTCAAGGTAATACTTGTCGATGTTAATCTTGAAGCAATTGACTGAAGTGGAATTAACAACCCACTCAGGGAGACTGTTCCACTCATTGACAACCCTATGAGAGAAGCTGAAATCTCTGATATCAAATCTAGAGAAACATTTTACCAGCTTCTTATTATGGCCTTGAACACGGGAATCAGCACAAACCTCAGGTAGTTACAGTTAGACAGAGAATCATAACCAGAAAGGAACTTGAAAACCTGCAGCATATCCCCCCTAACCCTTATAACTCGAGAGAAGTAAGTCCTAGACAATTGAGCCTATCTTGATAAGGGAGATTACGCACATTGTGAATAAGCCGTGTCCCCCTCCTCTGAACCTGCTCTAAAATAAACTTGTCCTTTTCATAAAAAGGGTTCCATGCCTGCACAGCATAATCAAGATGTGACCTAACTAACTGCTTATAAAGATTTAGCACAATATCCTGTGTTCGTTTTAATCGTGTAGGCTGGTTAGTTACGTTTTTGACACCAAGCTGATACAAGCTTGCGAGGAGGGAGCAACTTGGGGAAGATTGCCCCCAAGAAAAACTTGAAAATCTTCGGTTAGAAATTAAATTTGGGCAGGAACGGGCAGTTACTTTAGATTAGAAAATGATGATAGCAAAGATTTGCGACACATTCGGGTAGCTTACAGAAAAAAATTCCCTCGGCCAGACTCTGTATGCAGTCTTGCAAAAATTAACTTTTGCCCGAAATGGTAAAATACTCGGGTGAAGGGGAAAAACCTCCGGGATGTTTTTAACCAGGGCGCAATTCTCATAGGCGTAGAAAGTGGGGGGGGGGGCAGAAATCTCATACATACTGCATGGACCATGTGCAGGTTCTCTTCAGCCTTACAAAAAAAATAAGATAAATAAAATAAAAGTATTTTGTAAGGGGGGGGGTTATAGGTGACCTTTATGTTGTAGGCAATGCCAATTATGCCATCTATATTGTTAAGGCCCTATTAACACCATTCAACTGAAGTTAAGTTTTTGCACCTCATGATTAGCCTACAGTAAAATTAATCATGAAGCATTCTGTTTATTGTATACTCATATTTGTTTCACAAAATTTAGCTGAAAAAATGTTGCTCTTCAGTACGCCTATGATATTTACAGTAAAATAACAAGTCACTGCATGCCATTGGTAATTTGCATGATATTTCGAAAGAAAAATTAAAAATTCCCATGATGTAAGCTTGTTACTTTCCAATGGGAATTGTCAAATCCCGTGGGAATTATGGCTTCCCCGTGAGAAATCAAAATACCCCTGCATGAGATGCATACTATTTCCCGTGTCAGCATGCAACTTGAACTTCCCATATGATGCAAACGAAATACCATGGGGATTTGTAGATTCCCATGGGGAATTTTCATATCCCATGTGGAGTATGCGGGAAGTAATGAATTTCCCATGGTGATTTTCGGACTTCCCATGGGGAATGTTTGCAATTCCTGTATACAATTCCCATGGGGAAACTTGAATTCCCATCTGATTCCAATGGGAACTGCTGCACTTCTCGTGGGAATCTAATGGTTGTGGCAGAAACGTGCTTCCGCCCACTCCCACTCCCACTTCCCGGATCAGAAGACCCCTTTTTCATATTCCCAATTCTCAAAAAAGCAAAATTGCCTGCCCGCTCGCGCGCCGCAAAATGCAATGTAAAATGCATAATTGCTCCCTCATAAAACATTTGGTAAGCTTTTTCGAGCTCCTGAATTGATAAAATTGGATATTTACCATATGTGATACCACGTCACCAAGAGACACCGGCAGCTATATTGGTATTTTTATAAATTATCTTCCAAACTTTCTCGAATAAAAGCTCTTGATTTTGTAATATTTTGTTTAAAAATGATGACAAAGTTTGGGAAGCTTGAAATGTCATTGGAGAGTATCAGTTTGTAGACCGTTGATAACATTATATGTAGCAACGACGATTCAGTCATCGTGCAATCATTCTCAGATTTGCCACCAATATTAGACGCCGGATCGTGATATGCAGATTCTTCAGTAATCCCCAACTCTTTCAATTACTTTTTCCAAAGTCCTCCTAACCCTCTGGCAAAGAGCCGTTCGGCGAAACCAAACTTTAAACTGCTTCCCGAAGAAGCTGTACGTCCACTTAAGGACAACACTTGACCAGCCTCGAGGCCTTCATACCATTTACATTATTGGTCTGTTACGCATGGCTCCATTCTAGATTGGATGAAAAGAACAGATACTACACATGATCTTAGCCAAAAGGCCGAGAAGCATAGCTGCAAACACTTTACCTTCCTCCCATTTTCTAAAATCGGTAATAGGCCCAAATACTTTTTCTAAAGTCCTCCCGACCCTCTGGCAGAGAACCGTTCGGCGACACCTAACTATTTCAATTTCCTGACAGGAAACCCAGAACCCAAGGCTTTCTGCAATACAAGCACCTTATCTACATATATTTGTTTAAAAACGGCAAAATTTAGGCGCGCTTAGCGCGCCGCAAAAAACGTCCCTGATACAGTGGTGTTCACACGTGAAAAAAATCGGAAAACTTAGCTACTACTTACAAGCCCAAGATAGGCCATTCCCGGCTGTCAGAGGGGTCTTGATTTTTTCAAAATTTTCTATACGCTCTGAGAAAACTGAAGATATTCTTTCGAGCAGGACTTCATATTTCGGGAAGGTATCACGAGAGGAAGAATGAAATAAACGTTACTGGTAGACCGAGGAAACAGTACTGTTCACGGACAGTCATAGGAGAAACGCCTGCGTCCCCTGATATACATATGGAGAAGAAAAGTAATAACGACTAGTTTTTAACTTTTCAATTGATTAATTTTAACTCAATTTTATTAACGCTGCCATGGAAGTTACTTAGGCTACTGAAGCTGCCTCCAACTGTCAAAGTTTCATGGTGACACAGCTAATCAGTATGTCATATGGAGACTATTAGACGGCGGTTTCACCGAGGGATAATTCATTCAACAAAACTAAGTCACGACGTGCTAGCGAGAATTATTAAGCTATTTACTGTCCAGTGGTGTACACCGGCGTGTGCAGGGGGGCAGCGGACCATGCATGGCCCCCTATCGATCGGGAGAAAATAAGAAAGGGATAAAAAGGTGGAAGGGAAAGGAGGGAAAGAAGAGGGAAGAAAGTGAAAAGAAGGAAAATAAAGAGAAAGAAGAATCGAAGAAAAGTACCGGTAATAAAGACGGGAGCCAGAGGAATGTTCCGGAAATGGTCGCAATGACGTAAATTACAGAAGAGAGCTGCGAACTGCCGCTCCATAGACATGGGAAGTAGAGAGAGTAGGGCGGGGAAAAATTCCCGCTTCCGACCACCCTTGTCCCAACATATTGATGGATGAACCAATATTATTCAGGGGCGAGGTGTGTGATGTAGCTAGCGTGAACGAGTGACGTCATGGTACCAACTGATGCAATCCTAAATTGTACACCTCTGAGTATAAATTTTCTTCAGGGGTCGCGAGAATTTTTTGCTAGTATGCTTTTTCAATATCTACCCAAATCGATGGTTGTACTGCCACAGCTCCTGCTCCGGTATTTGAATTAATTTTAAACTGGCAATCTCAAGACAAAGGTGGTTCAGATGCATGTTAGAGTGCTTAAGAAGTAATAGTTTTCTGCAATCAGGAAGTAGTATTTGGTATAATTCCTTCCCAGTTGATGGTGGAGCCAGGGGTGGCCCCAGGATTTGCCCGACAGGGGGGCCAGCAGTTCAAGGCCCCGACAAAGGCGATGGGTTAGTCCCGGTGGGACGTAACTTGACAGACGTCGAGGCGCGCGCAGCGCGCCGAAATTTTTGGCCTTTTTTAACAAACACTTAAAAATCTAAAGTTTATTTTTTGAAAGAAATTTGACTTTTGTAATGGCAATTAAAAATTGGGGGTATTTATTGAAGAATCTATCCTTGATATGAACAAATTAAAATACGTTTTACACGCGACAGCTGAAATTCTGTTTGGGTTATGCATTTAATCGTTCTTGTCTGACGTACTCAGGTCTCAAGACGAAGTTTGCCCGAAAGGTTTTTTATCCTTTTTTGAACCAAGATTTGAAAATTAAGAGCTTATTTTATTGCAGAAATTTTGGAATTTAATATAAGAAAATTTGGTTTTTGTAAGGTTATAATAACAAATTGGGTTCCTTATTACGTGATATGCCTTTCACAAGAGCAAAATTAGGTAGAATGTCGGGGTGATTAACAGACTTGTCTGGTTATTTGTTGTACTGAGTATCCGTCAAAATTGGAAAATTTTGCCACTTTTAACAATCTGAAACTTATATTGTGACAGATTTTGGTGTCTTTATGGAAGAATTTGACCTTCTTATAAGAAAAATCAAGTAGGGAGTAATCTGTACTTTTGTACATCTTTGTTGGGGTTACTGAATATCATCAGGTAGATTAATGCCCTCGCCGCCATAGTGCATGGTAAATGTTCCCCGTGGAAAAAGTTTGGCTTCCCATATATTTGAAGTTCTGACATAGGCCGACGGGAGTGTTTCAGTTTGTGAGGGCACAAAACTGTTTTGTTTTTCTTTTGTCCGAAAAATATAATATTGCCCGAAAAACTACAAGTGGAGCGCACAGATATTTTTGAAAAATTAAGAACCTCCAGAAAGCAGGAAAAGGCATTTCCGGAGCCGGGCTGGTAACTAGAAACAAAGTACCGATTTAGTCATTATTTTGAGCTTTCTTTTGCAATAAAGTTTTCACTTTGTAATACTGCCCCAAAACGAAGAATAATATGCAAGCATGCATATTGTTCTGTTAAGTAATTTTTTCGACCAAAACACTATCTAAGCGGAGCGCCACCCATCAGTTGACGCGGAACGTCAAGAAAATAGTTACAAAAAAAAACTAACACCACAGACACCCGAAAATGGCATTTCCCAGACTTGAGCAGTCGTTATTTTGAGCTTTCCTTTGAAACAGAAATTTCACTTTTATAGAAAAAAAGACAACTTGGTAAGTGATCAGAAAACTACTAGATAAAAGGTACGGTACTGCTTCAATTAGATGTAATGGATTTGTCTCTTTTCGGGGGGAAACTATGCAAAAACATACTTTTTTTTACTCTTCCAGAACTCTTTGTTATATTCAATTGCAATATCCACTACAAAGACGACATTTTCTTCCTGACTGCCCGAAATCGAGACCAAATGATCTTACTTCCAACGTATTTGAAAAAATGTCACTTTACAAGGTGGCTTCAAATGAATTTTCAGTCAGACTTAAGGGGAGACATATTCAAGCCACTGTTTATCATTATGTGTAGCCAAAAATGGCCTGGCCGATTTTCGTTACCGTTTCTAGAATTCGGCTGTCGGGACAGGCCAGATGGCAGACCATTGGGCAATGCATGTCGAACGGACCTTTGCGAGAGGGTCGGGAGGACTTTAGAAAAAGACCATTGGGTAATGCCTGCACATGAAAAACCACTTGTCCGTTTTTGTAAGGAAAATTTGGAATTGTCAGTTTCCTTGAAGAATATGGTCTTCTAGTAAGTTAAAGCAAGAAGATCGTCGGGGGTGACTGAAGTTATCAGGCCCACATTTTTTTTATCGTGGGCCTGTATATGAAGATCCAGGAAGGCCAGGTCATACTACAACGATATTGGATCGGATTTCGCTCCGATTTTTGTGAGGGTTAATTAATATCTCCTTCTTCTTTGGTCGGAAAGAAACAAAAATTTGCCAATCAGTGTAGACTACGAAATTCTAAGTAACTTAAACCAATTATTCCGTGACGCTACATCCACAGACAAATTTTATCGGATACGCGTAGTTCGATAAAAGCTATTTGACAATGTGACGTATATATTTGACTTCCGTATTCTTCTCATACCGATCGTATATTTACACAGGATGGCAAATTTTTGGTTCTTTCCGAAAATGGATGGGGAGGAGGTTTTTAACTAAAACTGACAGATATCGGATAGTAATGCGATCCGATACCGCTGTAGTGTATACTGGGCTTAAAATCGATGCATCAAAATTAGGGTTACAAACGAAAAACAAAACAAAAATCATAAAGAAAAAAAAGTTCACGATCATCCATCCAGTAACTTCAGTCCTTTACGTTCTTCGTTTTTAGGTCTTCGGAAAAAAATGCCGCCCTTCCCCGATGGGGAATGAGATAGGACAATTAAGGTATATGGAATGAGGTATAACAGAGCTTAGAATAAGTGATCGAAATTCGATTCCCAATATGCTTTAAAATAGCATTGCAAAACAAAAAAATGTGTTCAAGATCATCCACCTAGTAACTTCAGTCCTTTTAGGGTTTTTTGATTAATCATTTAATTAATTAACTGAAATTAATTTAAATTAGTTAATCAATTGAGTAATTAATTGATTAATTAATTAATTTTATTATTTTTAGGCCCCCCCGACGAAATCGCCGACCTTCCCCGACGGGGGGGGGGGGGCAGTGTTCCCGACGGGGGCATCCCCCCCCCCGATTGCGCCACCCTTGGGTGGAGCTCCGGGCCAAGTTCGTTCCACCTTTTTAATGGGTTCTAAGTATTTATTTCCTTTTCGAAAATTCATATGATTTGGGGCGCGAATCTAGGGGGGAGCGGGGTCCGGGCCCCCTTTCAAAAAAAACCCTTTTTCTTTTTTTTACTTTATTAAACAAAAATTAAGGCCCTATATCTGCTAAAATCAGCCTATGTGATGTGTCATGTTTCCTTAATTACACTCCTCCACTTACATTCCTTGACTTTTCCCCTTCCTCACATTAAATAACCCCTGGAGTTTGTTGTGCAAAAATTTCTGATCATTTTGTAGTTTTTCTTTCTTTTTGTTGATTTAAAGATTTCATTGAAAAAGAAAGCTCGAAATAATGACTGCTTAAAATCTGCTTACTATACAAGTCCTGAGAAATGCCGTTTCTAACTGTTTGAGGGTTGCAATTTTCTCATTTTCTGACCACTCCGAGCTGACCGATTGTGATAGTGTATCAGACGTAGGCGGGGAGGTAGGGGAAGACTCCAGCTTCTCCGGAAAATACCAAAACATAAATTCGAGCAGTGCTTTGGGGAAAAATTGGACAGCCACTTGAGCTTCAAAATTCGTTTTATGCAAAATTTCTGATCATTTTGTGGTTTTTCTTCCTTTTTGTTGATTTTAAGATTTCATTGAAAAAGAAAGCTCGAAATAACGACTGCTTAAAATCTGCTTACAATACAAGTCCTGAGAAATGCCGTTTCTAACTGTTTGAGGGTTGCGATTTTCTCATTTTCTGACCACTCCGAGCTGACCGATTGTGATGGTATATCAGACATAGTCATACGAGGCGGGGAGGTAGGGAAGACCCCCCCCCCTTCTCCGAAAAATACAAAAACATAAAATTCTGGCAGTGTTTTGGGGAAAATTTGGACAGCCACTTGAGCTTCAAAATTCGTTTAAAGAAAATTCCGGCTAGTGCCTTAAATCTAAAAAAAAAATGCCTGAAAAAAGGAAAGAATGTCATAACTGAGGTAAAATGTTCATATTGAAAAAAAATCCCAAAAGTCGCTGTACACATTCGGGCAGCCAATTATTCGTGAGTTTTACTTCACAGTAGGCCTATTTTAAAACACAGTGACCGACATGGACGAATATCAAAATTCTTTCACGCATTTGGCTGAAAGAAGATATTATAGCCAGCGAAACATATTTACGAAAAATCAAAGACATACAAAAAATCGTGACATATTTGGGACGCCTATCGCTTAAAAGACACAATTATTCTTCAGCCCGTTTTGTGTTTAAATCTTGCGTAACATAATTCCCTAAAAGGCTAATTATTTTAATATATGCCCTACTATTCAAATCTTTGCCCAAAAAACAGAAAGGGTGAAAGATAAAATGATAATAAAGATTCGGTACACACTCGGGTAACTTGTGAAAAAAGTTTTTCCTCCGCCCCACTTCACACTGTAGCTTGTCTGGTAAAATCTTTGCCCGAAATGGAAAAAATAGTCAGGTCGACGGTTGAAAAAAGTCTTGGGATGCTTTCAACTGCCAAATTAATATGACAGACGGGAGGGCGTTCAGTTGCAGTGTCTACTAGCTGACTAGTTTGCCATACCTGAGGCGCGCAAAGCGCGCCGAAACTTTTCCTTTTAGAATAAGGTTGATTTACTCTGGGAAACTTATTACCAACACTATTCTGTACTCTTTTTTTTTTGTTCTCTTTATCTTTTGTTCTGTACATTCCAAGCGATTGTGAGCCTTGTTTTTGTACAGTACATACGTTAAAGTGTACCTCAAGTCATAAAGTTGAAAATTCATACATCAAAGAGCATGAAAAATGAATTGTAAGAGTCCAAATCCCATGTTCATATGACATGCCCTGAGCTGAGACATAAAATGCTTAAGTTTATTCACTTCAAACAAATTTGTCATTGCGCAATCATCTGTGACTTTCATGTTGTACAACTCACATTACCCTACCTGCCTTATTTCCTTTTAAAATTAAAAATATTTTCATGACCTATATCACTTCCTGTTTGCTTGCATACTGTAGCATGTTGCACAGAAAAGGCTTTATTGATTACATCCCTTTATAAGAACAAGAGTGCTATCACTCCTTGGTCAGTCAACTTGGTACAAGGTGCAGTAACTTTCAGAAAAAAATAGAAATACAAAGATTGTAATTTGAGTAGTACGAACAAAGACATCACATATTATTGAGCAATATTTAAGTTAAGTGAATAAACTTCAACGTTTTATATCTCAGCTCAAGGATGTTCAGTAAAGATGAGAATTAAACTGTTAGAATTCGTTTCTCGTGCTCTTAAATGTATATTTTTTATTTATTTATTTTTTTACTTGAGGTACACTTTAAAGAGTGAAAGGAGCTTATAGTACGACGAGTGAAAAGCGCCAAAAATTTTGCCTCTCTCAAACAAATATTTAAAAGTATGGCGCTTACATCACAGAAAATTTTGAATGTTGTGTTTCATGTAAGAACATTTGAAACTTTGGGGGATTATTGCAGAAACTTCCCTCATTATCTGAGATTGCACGACGACTGTAAGCATTGAAACTTTGTTGTCTTCTGTAGACAAATTATTTCGAAATGAAAACCACATATTAGAGAAAATTTTGAACTTATGAAAGAAAATTTAGGAACACAGCACAGTCTCTTCGGAAATTAGTTATCGCTCATGTCACCAGGCGGCGACTCTAGACATTCCAAAAGGGGGAGGGGGGAAGGAGGACTGACTTTAGAAAAAGCACGGGTGTGAGGGAGTTGCCCTGCTAATTTCTCTTGTTTTTTCATTGTTGTTGTGTCGAACTTAAAAGGGAGGGCTGAGGCCGTAAATGCCCCTCCCGCTTGGATTCACGACTGGTAATATTTTTTCCAGAGTCCGTCCGGTAGTGGCCCTTAAAAGAATAGTCCAAAGCCAAATTTATTTTGATACATTGAAGAGGAACATGTTGTAACCACTCTGGTGAACGTTTTATTCATTTCCCATGTTCGGTTCTCGAGATTTTAGCGATTGAATTTGACAAATTTCCTACATAAAATAAACTTGGAAAAAACAGGCGTGATGAGTCGGACGCCGCCCTTTTTCCGAGTCTTACAAAGTTACCTGTACCATAACGTTTCATATTAACCTTGGGGTTTAACATTTTAGTTCTCTTTATGAAAACTGAATGACATCCAAGATGAACTGAGGATTGTTTAGGTGAGGGAGGGGCCCGGGGGGGCACGAGTGACTCGGGTGCATACTTCTTTTTCCTAGCATCCATGTTAATCGTGAACCTTATTTTGCGCCAATGCCGAAATATATCCCACCCCTTCTGTTGGTACTTACACGCTTGATGAAGTTTTGCGCTTTCCCTGAAACGTAATTAGTTAAGCTAGTCTGTTGAGTTCTGTCTACTGAACATCGTATGGACTGGGACGTGGGGAAGAACAAAGCATATCCTTATAGCAAGTCTTCGGGAGCCATTAGGTCACACTCTTATAAAAGAATTATTGTCCACCTTTTTTCTCTTCTTATGGTAGCGGACCACTAACTCCAATACTCGTGCCTGTGGAAATGTTTACTGACAGACAAAGCGAGCGTAATAAAAATTTTATGGGATGTTGTTTCTGACTGTGTTACTTACAAAATATGATCACTTTTGCATTTGGATTTTGTAGGCAATGAGTTGAAATACAGACTGTGCAAAGTTTAAGCCAATTTGATCAATTTTAGTGCCATCTTTTATCGTATTACTCCGCTCTGTGAAATGTCGTTTTTGAGTAGCTGTTATGGCGGGAAACACATCCCTATCATTCAAGGCTCTCTAGGTCAAAATTTAAATGATCATGGGTATGGAAATTTGAAAGTGCCATGAAAGCCGAGATTGTAATCTTCGAACAGAGGGGTGGCATGTCCAGGTTTAAAACTTCTACTGGGATCTAGGGGGCACGGAAGTAGCCTAATTACTGTGTAAGTCAATAGGACTTATGATTAGTGGCCGGCTACCTTAAAGGCATAAATGGTGGCGCCTCGTCATTAATTGTTGTCGTTGACTGACTGTTGTGTTCCGACGGCGATGGACCTTTATTTCTTCACTCGGCTGGGCGCTGGTTGAATTCGATGACTATACTTTGAGACAAGTTCTGTGTTCCAGCTGATGCCTATACTGTTTAAAAAGGATTTTCTTGATTGGCTGTTGTCATTGTATTGCATCGATTGTAGTAATATTTGTTAGGGTTAGGGATTAGCGTTATGGTTAGTCAGTTAGGAAATTTCTTGTTAAACAGTGCGCTTCGGCCCCTGTTTTCTTGTTCAAGATGTTTCTGGTGTGTAGAATTGTTGACTTTTCTTCCATGCGGAGGTTGCATTGCCCCGATTAACGTTGTTGTTCTATTTGTTTACAATTTTAAGTTCGATTTTGAAGTTAATGTCCGTTCTTTTGCTCTCCCACTCATACCTTTGATACCTCCGTCTCTCATTCGTATTTCTCATGCTAAAATGAAACAGTATGGTTATTGGAACGCTGCTTCAAGTGTTGCCCTGAGATGCCGGTGTAAGATTTGTATTTTGCTTCTGGGATAACTTGGGCTTTGTACACCAGGACACATATAAAAAGGGGCTCATGATTGAGTTAATACCCATAACTTAATGAAAGTATTTAAGGGTACTACCACATGAAAATGCTGATAATTAAAATATTATTGTTAGTCAAGTTTAATATCCAATAGTTACTTAGAAAAAAATTATAATTTTGAATTTTGCGGTATCCTGACTTGTAACGGGTTTGTGCACAATTTCAAAAAGTGTCTGGACACGAATTTTCAAAACCGAATTAAGCCTTTTAGTACTCACTCATTTAACATTTATTTGTCAGTTATTTGTATGTAAAATATGGGAGTTGTCTTAGTATGACCATTTGTCATTGGTATGTCGTATGTGAAAAAACTAACAGCTTTGGAAGAATTTGCTGAATTTCATGAACCAACCCAATGAGTCGCTTTAAATGCATTCCCAGTGCAGTTTCAAAAACAGGGGGTAATGTTATCATTGTTTTCTTTGGAGATGGTTATTGCCATTGGGGAGTTGATGAGTGACGTGAGATCCAGGTCCTAGTCCAACTCAAGTTCATTTTGGTGTTTTGGGAGATCGATTCCTATATTATGCACATGGGGAATCCTGACCAGCTTGCTCTTACGTAGATAATAGAATGTTTATTACTTTGTTCGGCATAAAGTATAATAAGATTGAGAGAGATACCCCCGTTTGAGAAAGGGGCCATCAAGGTCATTATATCGATTTTCAAAAATGGCGATGTTCGAACAGATTCTGTTATATCGTAATAGCTACATGAAAGTGTCTAGTATGAATCGGATGACTACTAGCACACACTACATATCGAGAGTGCACGTAAGTAAGTTTTTCTGTTTGATCATAGTTTTCTTTGTTTTTTCTCTCTCCCTTTTTCTTGGGAGCACAGCTATTCGACAAATACTATTGGTTTTTATTCACAATTTATATCATGTAGTATTCTACCTTTATTTCTGTTCTTTTATCAATTACTATCAAATATTGTGAAAAATAAGTATATGAAATTAGTGATTAATGAAAAAAAACGAATATTGAAATTGTAAATTCAGGTTCAGTTCTAACGCGAGTGTCTAAAAAACGTATTTGAATTTCGGAAGGGTAAATTTTATTGAAGGGGAAAAAATTTTTGTCCGTCCTATTAAAGATGTAAGTCATCCTCTTTTGCGTCATAACTGGACCTGCGGCACCGTTCAACTTCAGAGATATCACAAGAACACATTTCTCCTGGCCAACGACGTGAGAGAAATGCCTTTGTTCATTTGCCCAAATTGTCACTACAAATTGAATAAGGCGGCTTGAAAATGTCTCGTTTAAACCGATCCTTTGGATAATACTACTGAAAACAATTTTTCTTCTCATAACATGACACTTATAGAGGCTTGCAGTTACAGATACAACTAGTGGAGTACATTCACTAATTTTGATAAGTTTAGTCCTCCACTACGACTACTGGGGATTATGCGGCAATATTCGTCTCGATGAGTTGTGATTATTTACTATAGAATTAACCGCTAGGTTTACTTTGCATATGAAATATTAAGTCCTGAAATAACCACGGGTAACCACGAGAGGGCAAATTTAGCTCTCCTTTTTTGGCGGCCGTCCTAGCCCCTAGAGAGTGGAAAGGGAAATGGGGGTCTTCGACTATTTTGCTTATTTGTTTTTATATTTCTCTGTCTGAGGGCTTAGATGCCAGGGGTGGATTTGCCCGACAGGGGGCCAAACCGAAATTTTGGACTCTCTTTTTAACAAATACTTAAAAATCGGGAGTTTATTTTGAAGTATAAGTTTAAAATTTTTGGCACAATTTTGACTTTTGTAATGACCATTTAAAAGTTAGGGTGTTTATTGAAGAATCTATCCTTCATATGGGCAAAATCAAAAACGCTTTGTACGCGACAGCTGAAATTCTGTAGGAGTTATGCATGTAACCGCTCTAAGTTAACGTACCGTACAAAGGTTTCAAGACCAGACTAGAACTTTGCCCGAAAAGTGTTTCCCTTTTTTGAACGAAGATTTGAAGATTAAAAGCTTATTACATTGAAGAAATTTTGGGATTTAATATAAGAACAATCTGAAGCTTATATTGGGGAAAAATTGTAATTTTATGACAAACCTTCTTATAAGAAAAATCAAGTAGAGGTGATCTGTAGTTTTGTTGGGGTTAATGAATATCATCAGGCAGATTAAGGCCCTCGGACCATATTCGAAAATTTTCCCGCGGAAAAGTTTGGCTTCCCATATGATTGAAGTTTTTTATTTTGCATGTTGAAATAGAAAGGCGCACGGGAGCGTTTCGGTTTGGGTAATCGGTAATTCTGCCCGAAAGAGCACACAGATGTTTTTGAAAAATTGAGAACCACCAGACAGCAGGAAAAGGCATTTCCCGGGCTGGTACGGTAATTCTGTAATTAGAAACAAAGTAGCCAGTAATTTGAACTTTCTTCGCAATAAAAACTTCAGTTTATAATACTGTCCCAACACGAAGAATAATATGCCAGCATGCATTGTTCCGTTAAGTAATCTGTTCGGCCAAAATATCTTAGCGGAGCGCAGCCACCAGTTGGCGCGGAACCTACAGAAAATCGTTAAAAATCTAATACCTCAGGCAGCCGGAAATGGCATTTCCCCAAACTTGTAACTAGAAATGAGGCCATCGTTATTTTGAGCTTTCCTTTGAAATGAACGTTTAAATTCAACAGTAAAAAGGCCCCACTTGCTATAAGTGGATCAGAAAATTCCCAGATAAAACAGTAAAAGGTACTGCTAAAATTAAATGTAATGGTCTTGTGCCTTTTTAGGGGTGGGGGCTGTGCAACGGAATTGAAATCATACTAATGTGTTTGACTCTTCTAGAAATCTTCGTTGTATTCAACTGCAAGATCCAAGGTGAAATTTTCTACGTGACTGCCCTAACCCCGGGCCCAGACTATAAATGATTTAACTTCCGACGTATTTGAAAATATTTCACGTTACGAGGTGGTTTTAAAAGAATTTTCAGTCAGACTTATGGGGAGACATTCTCACGCTACTGTTTATCATTACGTGTAGCTCAAAACGGCCTGGCCGATTTTCATTATACCGTTGCTAGAATTCGGCTGTCGCCGGGCAGATCATCGGGCACCGCACCCCCATGAACAACTATTCGCTCGTTTTTGTACGGAAAATTCGAAATTGTCAGTTTCCTAGAAGAATATGATGTTCAAGTAAATAAAATCAAGAAGATCATCCGGATGACTGAAGTTTTCCGGACCAGGTCTTTTATCGGTCTGTAGCTAAGGGCTCCCCGACGAAATTCTATTTTCTCAACAACAGAGGGAGGGCAGTCTTCCCCAACGAGGGCATGACTTTGCGCGCACGGACTGAAGATGGGATGAGGGATAGCAGAGCTATTTACTGATTAAGAAGTAATAAAAACCGATTCAGATATGCATTAAAATAGCGTTACAAAGGAAAAAAAAGGTGATAAAGAAAAAATCATTCATGATCATCCATCCAGTAACTTCAGTCCTTTACGTTCTTCACAGTTTTTTGTCCTCCCCGAAAAAATGCCGTCATTCCCCGACGGGGGATGAGATAGGGCAGGGTACATGGATGAGATAGGGCAACGTGTATGGAATGAGGTTTAACAGAGCGAAGAGGAAGTGATTGAAAATCGATTCCAATATGCATTAAAATAGAATAACAAAACAAAAATATGTTTAAAATCACCCAGTAACTTCAGTCCTTGTAGGGTTTTTCATTAATTTTTCTATTATTATTTCTAGGCCTCCCCGACGAAACCGCCAACCTTCCCTGACGGGGAGGGGGGGGGGGCATGGCCCCGACCACCCGCTGACGCCACCCCTGTTAGATGCAAATGGTGCTTTTTTCGCTTTTGTGTAGTAGATCCAGTACAGAGAGTACCCTGACTTAAGTTGTCATCAAAAAATAATCATTCTTACAAAAAAAAAAACAACAAACAAACAAAACTTAACTAAACCTCTTTCTAATAGAGTCAAAGTGTGAATTCACTCCATTAGGGTGTTGAATCACTCCAAGAAAAGTCGGGTTCTCTTTTGTTGGTTCATTTGAATAATTTAGAGGATTATTTAAGAATCTGTCCTTCATGTACTTGTTTGCAAACTTTGAAATAGTTTGGCGACTAAAGATCACACGTTCAGGCCAATGGACTATGGATTTGTGACGAAACTCCGAAATTGTAGCTTTGCCTTTAGACAAATATTTGAAAAATAAACAGGAGCTTTTATTGCAGAAAATTTTCAGTTATATGAGTTGTAGGAATTTGAAAACTTTGCCATGTTGGAGAATCTGTCTTAAATGGTAAAATTTATTGGAATGTTAGCACAACTTAGGCTCATTTTAGTTACATTTTCTTAAGTATGGATAAATGCTATCCGCAGAAATTTGAAAATTTCTCGCAGTGTTTTGAGGGAAGTACGACTTTACTGCAGAAACGACATGTTTTATCATACTTTTAGGAGTTTTAAACAAAATTGGAAGGTTGTTAGCAGTCCTTCCAGAAAATGTTAAAGTCTGAAGCTTTTACTAAGACCAATTTCATAATACTTGCATTTATAAAAATTAAATTTGCAGGCTTTTTCTTTGAGGAAGATGTCTTCCATAGGAGCAAACTCAAGAAGATTTTGTTTTGGTGTTTGTATGTGTCGAAAGTGGGCTAATCCAGACTCCATCTTCCATTGTTAGGATTAAGGCTCCCGAAGACACGTTACATAATACCGGAAGGGGGTGGGACAGTCATCTGCGACAGGGAGCCATGCATGATCTCTCTTCTCTCCAATCCTGCTGACGCCATGTCTGGTTCGGACAACATATAAGCAATTTTGAGCAGAGGTATGTGGCCTCTACACGAATTCAGACAGCAAGTGATGGTCCGATTTCACTCTGCCATAACTGGGGTCCATCACCTTTAAATCTTCCGATTTCCTTGCTTACCTCTATCATGGATGGTTCTACACTAATTTGTATCTTAAATTCTCCAATTTCACTAAATATGAGGGTTTGAAATTCAATAAACCAAGACGGTTTTAGGCTGATGGACCCCACTAATGGCGGCCTACAGTCACTAAAAACAAGCGCAAATCGGATTCGTCTATATCACTCTAAAAAGGTGTTTAGGAATTAAACGCTTCTCTAAAAACATTATGCCTCCACTTTTAAAGCATGTTAAAATATAAACACGCATGTCGTATTGCTAAACATTTCATTTTAAAGGAAATTTGACTGCTGAATATTTAGTGTTTAACTGCTAAACATGTTAAGCATTGAAACGTGTTTGCAAAGTGGAAGAGAAGTAGGAGTTTAAGTTGCTAAACGCGCTTTTCCAAATGTAGGAATCTCGGATTAACTATCATTACAAACCATCCTGAAATTTTTTTTTCAATTATTCTATCAGTAGTCTGTTTGTTCTTTGTTTTCACTGTCATGAAAACATTGCATTAGTGAAGGAATATTTTTCAATTACACTCAAACACCCCCCCCCCCTTAGACAAAACTCCGCCCACCAACTTCCCATCCTTCCGTCCTCTTGCAGGTATTCTTTTTATATTTTCTGCAAGTTGGTTTTTTTTCTTTTGTCATTGCCCATCGCTTCCCTGAAATTCTGATCCGTTACCCCTAGCTACGCTACCGATATCATGGCTAGGGGTGGCCCACTTAGTAAGAAATAAAAATGTGAGCTTTTAGCTGATGCTTCAGAATAAACTTATCTGCTTCGTAGCGTTTGACCTAAAGTTAGGTGAAAAACTTTGAAAAGTTAAAAGTTAACACAAATTAGGCATTGGCATAGAGAAACTTAATCCAAAGACCTTAACAAGGCTCCAAATCATCTCCTGGATTTCACCCCTCTACACCCTCATGAATCCGAAAGACTCTGCGGCCTTGCTACATTCCTAACGTTCTGCAATATGTGATCCGAATATTCAGAAAGTAATACAAAAGGGGGAAGGAGTACTATTGCGCTCTGTGACTGTAGGCCGCCAATGATTTAATCAGGGGGTTATTATTTGTTATTGTTTTATCCAAATAACAGCTCCCTCGCCCCCCCCCCCCCCCGGCCCCATTAAATGCAGTCGATTTTTCCTACTTCGATATGGCCAAATCACGGCAAGAAAAAAATGAATTCATTTATTAAAACTTAAGGCAATTTTTACCCCTAATACAAATTTCTCTATGTTGGGTTTCATAGTTTCCACACCGGATTATGAAAGGACATGCCAAATATACTTTACAATCCCAACCCATATTCAAACCTTCATTATGATTTTGAAATAATTTTGCAAATTCTTGGCAAAATGGTTGGTTCATATTGAAGTGAGAAAAGTAGTACGTACATACTTGCTCAAAATGGTACGCATGAAAGCAAAGCTAATATATACGGCATAATGAGGGGCTATCCGTTCCAATATTTTTAGTCGTTAAACACAAGCGTTTATATAAGGACTCTAAATATAAAAATTACAAATTGTAACAAAGATTTTCCTGACTGATGCTACTGTGAACAATGGCGACGCTTCGCAGAGGGGAGGGGTATTAGGGGGAACTTGCCTCCCAGATTTTGTCCTTGCCCCACCCCACCCCCCCCCCCCCAAGTAAGGTCAGTTAGGAATTTTGTTAATCGACAAAACTTAATGTATTTCTCCTGAGACTTGCTTTTTCATCCAGAGATATGCTTCAACTACTGAGTTTCCAGGGGTTCCGTCCCCTGGACCACCAGCAGAAACGACCGCTCTGGTCTAGGTTTCGAGCTGCTCGTTTGCCTACAACATACTCCTCTGCCCTTAGTTCTTCTCCACCCCAGTTTTGACATTCGGTGCCGCCATTGTGTACTAAAATGTGGAATGTCTCCAAATTAATGAGGCCTGAGATTTCACCAATTCTGAAAAAGACAGAGATCTACACTTGATGTAAGATTGGTTAACAGGTTAATATGAAATGTAAAATAGTCAAAATTCGGGAAAAGGGTGATGACTGTGTTCAAGTTTAGTACCTCAAGATCAAAAGGTAATGTTATTTTTGGCAATCGGTGACAATTCCTGTTCAGTTTTGTTGTAAGCTATGTGAGGTATAACATCAAGAGTTTGGAACATTCATTAACACATGGAATAGTTGAAAGCCTGTAAATTTTGGCTTCAAGCGATAATACTTTACTATTGTGCCATAAAAATATCTTCGACCACAAAGCGGTATGACAGGCTACATCAACATTTAACTTTACCTTTTTTTTGAATGAAAGTTATTTAATTTTTTGTAATTACATCATATCAGCTTATCAAATGGTTGCCTTTTGTTCTCACATGGAGTTGTGTACTTTTTGGACAACTGAAAATGAAGAAAAGTCGAAAGTTTTCCAATGTGATTCATATTTTATTATTATTTTTCTTTATTTGAATTTTAACTGCAATATTTTCAACAAGTATAAATGTAAGTGTACTCTTGTTGAAGGAATTCTTCCAAATAAGAAGTCAAACATGGGAAAGAAAAAAGTATAATCACACGACACTTTACTTAAATAAGGTATAGGTTTCGAGTTCCCAATAAATTTAAACTTCTCGATTATAGTTTGCCAACAGACATTCAACGGATTTTTATTTCTACTTTTAATGTTCTAATTTAACAGCCTTTCTTGAAAACTTTATAAGAACAACGCAACTAATGTGTTAAATTTGCTAGTTGTTTCCATGTACCCCTTACTCTAAACGCCAAGCTCACTTCTGCAAAATACTACTGCAAATCACAAGCAGAAAATAGACTATTTTTAACGAGCATGAAAGTTAGTGTATTGATATTCATGGCAGTACGGGACGGGTGGCCGGGGGCTACACCCCTCCCCTTACTAGCCAAAACCTTGCTGTATCAGACAGACTTCGGTGCCTCAGTCGAGTAGAAATTATACCCTGGTTGGGGATCTGGAGTCGGGCAAAAAGTCAACTCCCCGAGAGAAAGAGCCCCGTACGGCCATGTTGATATTAAAAGAAGTTTCCAAAATAATTACTCAAGCAAAGAAAAAATGTCTTCACGGCACAAAACACATCACTAGTATAAGATAGAAATTTAAACTTCTCGATTTAAGTCTGCCTGGACGTTTCTATAACATTGCTACATACAAAGTTCTGATGAAACAACCCTCTTAAAAGCAATAAAGAACGAAGTAAGTTAAACTCTAAAAGGTGTTTAGGAATTAAACGCTCTTCTGAACACATTTTGCTCCCACTTTGTAAACACGTTTTATTGATCAACATTTAGCGTTTAGATGCCATGTTTAGATCTTTTACTGTTGCTGTCCCTGAGGTTTGGAACAGCCTGCCTGCTAATGTGCGTTCTTTAACTAATTTTAATCATTTTAAAAAGAATTTCTAAACTTATTTTTTTAATTGTTTAAACTGATCACTATTTTTGTATTTTAAGCTTTTTTGTTCTTTCATGTGCTTTAAGTTTTGATTTTATCTGTGTAATTTTGGTGCTTTTTGTATATTGTTTTAACCCTTTTCTTTGTACAGCGCTTTGAGTGTTTTTGAAAAGCGCTTTATAAATAGCATTATTATTATTATTACTTATTAACAAACGCGTTTACAGAGTGTGGGTCTTAATAAGTGTTTAATTGCTTAACAACGCCTTTCTTATAGTGTAGAAGATTTTGTGTTCAATTGCTTCCCATGACCTTTCCCCTTAATACTAGCGACTTTTCGATTCAGGACGGTAGAACAATAGGACGGTAGTTTAACACAGGCGCAAGTGCATTGAGTTCCGTCTTGACTGTTAAGGTTTTACGGTGCCAAAGGGAAATTACCATGACAGTCAACGTACCGTCCTTTTTCTAGACCGAACGTTCAGTCGGCCATCGACCGTTCTAAAAACCACCAGGGCGGAGTCATGTTTGCCTCTGCTCATAGGCAGTCTTTTTTTTTACTGCGCGTTCCGTCCTTGGTTATGGGTGACCTTGCGCGCATGGATTTAAGATGGGACAAGGTACATGTTATGTATTTTAACAGAGCTATTAACTATGAGCTATGAGAAATAATTGAAAATCGATTCCGATAGGTATTACAATAGAGTTATAAAAGAAAAAATGATGTTCAACATTAGCCATCCAGGAAATTCAGTCAGTGAGGTTTTTTTTATTATTTTTTAGGCCTCCCCGACGAAACCGCCGACCTTCCTGGACGGGGAGGGGGGGGGCAGTGTTCCCCGACGGGGTGGCGGTCATGCCCCCCGCTGGCGCCACCCCTGTACTAAAAGCACACATATATTTTCAAAAATATCAATTTCATTGTAGCCATTGTAGCCATAAGTTAATGGGAAGCATTATGGGAAGCATTGTCCCCGGATTATGATTTTGACTGGAAACTTATATTTATGTTAATTAATACTGCTGTTAGGGAGGTGAATATCCAGTACTTACAGTTTAGATAGCTCCACAGGATTGGCGGAACTAATGATTTTTTATGTAGGGTGAAAATTAAAGAATCCCAATTACGTACTTTTTGCAATGCAGACAATGAAACAATTGAACATCTTTCCTGGAAATGTCCCATCACAAAAGCGTTCTGGAAAGAAATTTGTTCAAGTTACTGGGGGATGAAATAGAATTAGATGAGTAAACTGTTCATTTCTGGTATTTAGAAAATAGCAAAAGCATAATTAATTTTTTTCTTCTCTGTGCAAAGTATTTTTTATATTCCTGTAAGCAAAAATTTTCAAGACCAAATGCCATTACATTCTACCATAAGTTTAAATTTAGCACCGAGGTTGAATTATATATTTTAATGAAAAATAATCAGTTTGACGTTGCGAACAAGTACCGATCGGCCGTCACCTTCCTTTAAATGTTGTTTCGCATCAAATTAATACTTAATATTTTAACATACATAGAACATGATGTACCACGGTTTTATTGATGGGGGAGAAACTTTGTTAATTTTTCCTGTTGAAAAGTATCTACATAACATCAAAGATATTCTGCAGTAAGATTCGATGTAAATAATGTAACCAAAATATTAAGGTAAACATGTAGTTCATATCACTGTGTTATATATGATATCAACGTGAATCAAAAGATGCCCTGTTATAAGAGGAATCGCAAAATTTACAATGATGTGTGAAAGATACTGTATAACCATTGATAATCACCCATCACTGTGTGTAATGAGTATTATAAATATTGCATATTACTTGAACTAACAAATCACTAAATGATGTCAAAATTGTGAGTGCCGGTAATTAATTACGAAATGAAGAGTGCTTGATGAAAAAGGAGAAAATCATTTTTATTTATTGAAAGTTGATACTGCAAAAAGAAACGCAACATGAATAACGCTGTGGAAAAGTTATTGAACAGAAATTGATTGGAAAATGTTTAGGGTTAATATTGAATATATATGTAATGGATAATTGCTTACTTAATAAACAGGAGGAAAAAAATATGCATTTAAAAGAGAGGAATCACTAAACATTTAACTAGCGTTCGTCATTTTGAAAGAAAATGTTTAAAAGAGTGTATGATATGTCATGTTATGTTTTACACCTGTACAAATACATTCAGACATTATGTACTCGAGTTGTTTCGAAGTTCAAAGAGGTTCTTAGACTAACAAAATTGATCAAATGAAAGTATACTGTCCTTAGTCCTTCCTTGACTGTCTGTCGTACGATTTTGCAAACACTGGCGATGTTGTGGTTGTTTTTGAAATTAAGTAAGATGACAAACTTTTGCTATTACAAGTAACGAAATTTTCACTGTAAAATTTATTTTTTACAGTGTTGTTCTAAAGCGGAGGAACTTTTTTTTAACGAAATAAAACAGCTCAATGAAGTGCTTCGTGAAATTCACCAAATTTGTCAAAACCTGTTATAGGTTTTCGTCATTTACCTTTGACAAATGGTCAAACTTAGACAATCCTCATATCCTTATAAAAATAACTGTTTTATGAGTGAATACTTTACCGTTCGATTCGGTTTTCAAAAGTTCGTGACTTTTTTTCAAATTATGCTCGAAACCGTTTCAAGTTAGGACAAACTTTAAAATTGTAACTTTTCCCTTGACATTTGGATAATGCTCATTATGCTAGCAATTAGCATTGTCATGTGGTATTGACCCTTTACAATCTAATTAAGTTACAGATATCAACTCAATGAGCCCCTCTAAAACGAATCACCACCTTGAGCTGGGAGAAGATATTCCTACAGGGTGTAAGTACATGGTCTGGAATAAACTATTGAAAAGCCACTAGAATATGCCTTTAACAGGGGTATATAGCCAATAGAAATGTCGAAACCACTATGATTTCATACTATCCCGGACAGTTAGTGACAATTGTCCTAATATTCGATGTTTGTCTTTCATGAAAAGATCGCATTTGTGTAGAATTATTTTCCAACAATACTCTCGTATCCCCCTCTCAATTCCGCCAACCAACTTCCCATCTCGCCTCCCGCTCGCTGATTGACTTTTTATTTTATTTTTTCGCTCTTACTGATTTATTCGTCACCGCCCATCACTTACCTAACATTCTGCCCCGTGGTTACGTCGCTGAGTTCATGTCTAAGATAGCTACTTGTAAGAAGAAAAATAAAAATGTGAGATGTATCTGTTTATTCAGACTAAACTTGGGATTCGCCTTATACACTAAAATACAGTTTCCTTTGAGCATCACATCCATGTGATGCAAAGTTACATCAAAACTTTGGTTAACACAAATAAGTGTGTTCGGTAATCCATTTGATGGGCTCTCAGTGCACACGCGCACGTCCTCATCGTCGGGATAGACACAGTCCAGTCCCGCACCTACAACTCGTGTTCCAAAATTTGAGTTCGAATGAAAATTTTGTGAATTGATTCCTTTATATGAATCAATCCATTACATAAGGCGGAATCTTAAGTGTGGTTTTGTGAAGTGGACTTTGTCCAAATTGCGTTTTGTTTTGGAAATGTACATTTTAATCTGCTGTAGAGTAAAACCGCGACCCCTGTTTTCGTTCGGGTTGACTTGACACTTAGATTTATGTGTAGGGTTGTATGACCGTACTGTACGAAAACAAGGGAACGTCGTTGATTATGTGGTGAGATAGGTTCATGTGCCCTGCAATTCCATGCACCAGCGAATAACCGATGGAACTTGCTTACTAGACATTTAAAAAGAGAAACGTAATCTCTAGAGCTTACAATGCTCCACGTCATGCCCATGGATTCCGCCCCTCCCCTCTCTCAAGAATCCGAAAACCTCTGCAGCCTTGCTATATTCCTAACGTACTGCAATATGAGATGAGAGTATCCAGAAAATAATAAAAAGGGGGGAGGGGAGGAATACTATGTCGTCCTGTGACTGTAAACCGTGAATGATTAAATGCAATCAGGTTTTCATACTTCAAAATCACCAAATCACGGCAAGAGACCAATGAACTCATTCATTGCATTTATACGCAATTTTGTACTCCTAATACCAATTTATATTGAGGTTCATAATTCCTACACGGAATTATGAAAGAACATGCCAAATATACCCTGCAATCCTAAACCCATCTTCAAACCCGCACTATAATTCTGATGTAATTTTGCAAATTTTTGGCACAATGGTTTGGTCATATGGAAGTGAGGAAAGTAGGACGTGTAGTCGTACATACTTGATCAAAATGGTACGCATGAGGACCTATATCTGTTCCAAAATTTTAGCCTTTACAGAAAAGCGTTTATATAAAAACTCAGAATATAACAATTACATATTGTTACAAAGAATTTTCTAACGACTGATGCTATTGACAGTGGGACTACGAGGAGAGGGCAAGAGGGGGAACTTGCCTCCTAGATTCTGTTCTTTGCCACCATTGTGGACAGAAGTGTAGAAATTCTTCAAATAAGGTTTGAGATTGCACCAATTCTGAAGAGACACAGAACTACCCTTTATATAAAATCGGTTAATCTTAACTTGTACAGTAGCCAAAGCTTCGGAATAGAAAGCGGTGTCTGTTCTCAAGTTTAGTTCCTCAAGGTCCGAATTAACGCCATTTTGGCAGCAGGGTACAATTTCAATACAGTTTACTTTAAGCTATGCGCCAACCGGAGGTATAACATTAAGAGATCGGAACTTTTTTTAATGCGTGGAATAGTTGACCAACTCTAAATTTTGGCTTGAAGAAATTAAATTTAATATTTGCTATTATGACATAAATATATCTGCTACCACAAAACGGTGGGGCGGTGCTTCTTGTGTTACATCAATATTTAGGTTTGTCCTGCTGTTGTAAGCAAGTTCTATAGCTCTTATAGCCACATCATATCAGCTTATCAAATGGTGGCAATTTTGTTTTCATCTGAAGGTGTGTACTTTTTTAACAACTGAAGATGAAGGAAAGTTGAAAGTCTTCAAGAGTGACCCATATTTTATTATTTTTTTATTTATTTATTTAAAGTACGATTGCAATATTTTCAACATGTACAAATATAAGTTGTACTCTTGCTGGAAAAAATTCTTGAAAATAAGTAGTCAAGCACAGGAAAGAAAAAGCTATAATGACACGATACACTAGTAAGAAAGGGTATAGGTTCCAAGTTCTCAATAAATGAAAACTGCTCGATTACAATTTGCCTGCAGACGTTCCGATTTCATTCCTACTTACAATATCTGTTAAAACAGCCTTTCTTGTAAACTTTGTAAAAACAAAGCAACTAGTAAATTAAATTTGCTACTTGCTTCCCCGTGCCCCATTACCCTAAATATTTTCACGCCACGCTCACAAAGTACGACTGCAGATCACAAGCAAACAAAAGACATTTTTTTAACTAGCATAAAGGTAAGAGTACTGATATTCACGACCGTACGAGATAGGGTGACCGGAGGTTGTAGCTCCCCCCCCCTTCCCGGCAAAAACCTTGATGAATCGGGCAGGCTTCGATGCCTCAGTCGGGCAGAGATTATGCCCTTGTTTGTGGGAAAGGGCAACGCCCTCTGAGTTAGTTAGTTAGTTAGTTAGTTAGTTAGTTAGTTAGTTAGTTAGTTAGTTAGTTAGTTAGTTAGTTAGTTAGTTAGTTAGTTAGTTAGTTAGTTAGTTAGTTAGTTAGTTAGTTAGTTAGTTAGTTAGTTAGTTAGTTAGTTAGTTAGTTAGTTAGTTAGTTAGTTAGTTAGTTAGTTAGTTAGTTAGTTAGTTAGTTAGTTAGTTAGTTAGTTAGTTAGTTAGTTAGTTAGTTAGTTAGTTAGTTAGTTAGTTAGTTAGTTAGTTAGTTAGTTAGTTAGTTAGTTAGTTAGTTAGTTAGTTAGTTAGTAAGATGGCACTTTTTGCCACACTTTGTAAACACGTTTAATTGCTAAGCATTTAGTATGCAACTGCAAAGCATGTTTAGAATGTAAACGTGTTTACAGAGTGAGGAGCTTAGTAAGTGTTTAATTGCTAACCAACGTCGCTTTTTAGAGTGAAGTGGATTGCATGCTCAATTGTTTCCCACGACCTTTACCCTAAATATTAGCGACTTTTCGACTCAGGACAGTAGAAAGGCGATGCGCACTGTTTAACAAGGAATTTCCTAACTGGTTAACGACAACCCTAATCCCTAACCTAATCCCTAACCCTAACAAAGGATACAGTCGATACAATACAATGACAACAGTCAATCAAAAGACACCTACAAGTGATCATCTACCCCCAACAGGACGGTGAGTCTAACACTCACGCTAGCGGCGTTCCGTCCTGACTGAAAAGGCGTTTCGGGCTTTGGAGACGACGGTGCGAGGGAAATTACCAAGACAATCAGTGAACCGTCCTCTTTCTAGACCGAACGTTAAGTCGGCAGACGATCGTTCTGAAAAACAACAGGACGGAATGATGTTCGCTCCTACTCATGCGCAGTCTAGTTTTTTATTGCGCGTTCCGTTCTCTTTGTCTACCGTCCTGAAATCGGAAAGTCCATATTTACCCACCACTTCGCTCACAATTTCCCATCTCTAAAAATGTAAAAAAGAGCGACAAACACTAGAGCAATAGGCCAGTAGCCAGCTAGGTAAAGCGGTACTCCAGTATTGCATAAATCTTCATCACAGTAACAAACTTCCCGTCTTCCAGTTTCTAGTTCTGAAGACTGCTCAATTTCCGCTAAAGCTGACGCAAAATCTGGATCGACAGACCACAATTCCTCTCGCGAATAGCAGTCGCGGAGGTGACTAACTGCACACCCCCCAATTCTAGCCTCGACCTTTGTGTCAGAAACTGTGGAAGTGAAAAACAAGAGTCTTGGTAATAATATTGAAGAACTTAAACCCCATTTTCCTGTTTCGGGAACCAATTTTGTCTGTCTATGATCATAGACCCTTTCCAAAGTAACAACTACAATGAATTGTGGGACAGCGTGTTGGTGCCCGTTTTGGCCAAGGTAAACTGACATTGACAAAGCTGACTCGAACCAAAAATCTGCCACACAATCCTATAAGTAATTGCTATTTGGAGAATGGTCTTTGTCCAGGACTAAAATCCATTCAGGACCATCCAGGAAACTGCGAATGTTCCGGTAGCATTTGCAATGTGTTTTGAAAGCTTTTTCATTCAAACTGGGATGAAGCCATTCACCAGCATTCACGTTGTCAACGATGGCCATTCCAAGAACATGTTTGAGAAACCTCGTTCAAAGTTGAATGTGTTTTGGTCAAAAATTGAAGGTAATTCAAAAGAATAGTCCAGAATCAAATAAATGCTTGATATAATAACGTGAAAAATATTCTTAGCCTCTGTTTCGGAAATTTGCATTTATTTCCGTGTTTAATTCTCAAGATATTAACAATGGAAGTTGGCACAATAGTTGATGCATTTTAGTAGTATTCTTCACTGAAACCCTTCCCCAAATTATGTCAATATTCGTGCGCGCATAAGCCTACGCGGGTATGCAATTAAGAGCAATTTTTGCCCGAATAATGGAACAATTTGAATGAACCAACTGTTTTTGCACGAATTGGGAGGGTGGATGCCCCCGCAACTCCTCCTCATACGCCTATGCCTAGGTTTTGTACACTCCTTCGAACTTATTGTTTTACTTTCTCAATCAAATTCAGATTGTTCTACGATAGAGGGTTTAGAAAAAGTTCCAACACAAAATTTCGACACTTTTCTGAGGCAATTTTAGCCCTTTCATAATTACAAATCGGCCTCCCGAGTCAAACGTCATTCGGCATAGCAACACATAGCAACGCTGGTCGCAGGCCATCGCCTGTGCATACCATCGTTACGTTACATACGTATGCCTACAATAAACAACACGGACATGAACGAAAAGTAGCTTTAAAAAACACATCTCTTAATGGGCAAAACGTTCAGTATCGCCCGAACGATGTTTAAAAGTATCACTCATAAATTTTCCTTAGATACTGGCTGACTTTTAAGTTTTTGAATGTGCAAAATCTCAAAGAATTTGTCCGCTCCCGTGGAAGTACGAACTGGCAAGTCGAGCCTTCTCTGCTAGGCTAAATGCCGTAGGCCTACTCAAGGAGTGAGCCAGATGTAGGCTGGTATACCAAATTTCATGAAAAAATACCTAAGCTGCAAGAGTTACGGTGAGTATCAGGGGGTTATTTCTACGTTTGAAGTTCTGTTGCCATGTTACAGAGGGGGTTTACCACGTTTTCCTACCTTGGGGCTGACAGTACGTGCCAGTTCCATCACTCACCTGGAGCCTATACGAAACATGAATGTTCGGCGTAAGGCTGAACGTAGGCTTCGTAAGTTCGTATAGGCAGCCTAATCTAGGTTAAACGTTACTTTTTTATGTTTTATTTACACCGATCATTGGCTCATTAAATGGAACAACAACAAAATAGTTAGCAAAAGAATCTTACATTTTACAAAACTTAAAATTTACAGGCGAAATAAAATCATACGCATTACTTTCTTGCTAGGAGGATATTTCATGAAAGGTACAAAGAATCTCTTAATCTGTCAAGCTCTGTTTGATTATTTTTGTTATTCAGTATATGTTTTTGAACTTCAATGTGAAATCTCAACTGGTACTTAAATGTCTGGAAATCTGGCAACGTATTGTAAATCTTACAACGATAAATATAAAATTTCAAGTGGAAAATAGCAAAACTAAACCACTTATTATGGAAGTCAACATATCCGAAACAAACGTTTTGAAAAATAATATCAACTTTAGACTGAAAGATTTTCAAGTAAATGCTATCCCACAAGACTGCTACATGTCTACACTGCCAAAAGAGGTGAATCGCCGACTCTTCATAATCGTTACAGAAGGAACACATTCTGTTATCCGTGACGTTTATCTTGCTCAGGAAAACATTTGTAGCTATAATACGATGTATAAATTTATACTGAAAATACTTTATTTTTGCTTCTTGTATGTTACTACATAATAAGAAAATTTTGCTCCTGTTAAGAGCAGTATCTTTAAATTCGTTCTCCCATTTAAGACAGGAGCGGGGAAGCTCCCAAGAACGTTGAGTAAGTTTTTTAATAACGTAATGGCAAACTCTGTCTTCAGCTTCTATCTGAATAAGCATTATATGCTGACCGGACGACTGCCTAGGCAACCCCAGACAATGACTCGTAGGCCCCCATGGTTTTGGAATGGAATGTAAAATCCCATTCAACATAGTAAAAGGAAAATTCGGACAGTTGTTTCTCCTGATAAACTCTTTATAATCCAACGGTTTACCCGTGGAATGGTTAAAATCCCGAACAAATTTTACATTTGAATTGAAACAGTTTTTGTACCAAATTATTTCACCTTTAACCCTGATTCCAAACAACTTGATCACAGAAATTGTTAACAGGTATCTCGAATGTCAAATTACTCCACGAACAACGGCAATTAAAAATAAACTCGTTGGTGACCTTCTTTGATAGATCATTTCCTCGAAATTACAACTAAATAGGAACTTTTTCCCAAACTTCCTTAAAAAGTAGTCAAAAAGAACTTTCCAAGCACCTTCAGATTGATCGATGTACCTCTTTATCCAAGCTGTTTTCATGCCACTAAGAAAATAGTCGATATTGACCATATTTAACCCCCCTTGTTCATAAGACTGCGTCAAAATTCTACGCCTTATCTTATCATTTTTACCTCCCCATATAAAATTAAAAAGGACACTATTCAGCTCCTTCAAAAAGTTATCAGGTGGGTTTGGGAGCACAGCAAAAAGGAACACCATTTGTGACAAGGCGAAACTCTTAACAATAGTAATTTTACCATAAGGTGTCAGATCACGGCAAGACCACATATTTAGAGTACGTTTCAGGCGAGATAATTTGGGTAAATATTCAAGGGGAATAAATCGTCCCTTCTGGAGGTTATTGTAATACCAAGAACCATGACTGGGCCAAACGTAAGAGGAATATTATGATATGACGGAAAATCATTAACATGCTCCATGTTATTACCGATGGGAAAAAGGTTTGATTTACTAAAATTCATTTTTAATCCCGACAATCTGTAGTAGTCACCCAGGATTTCAACAACTCTATTTAATGAAACATTATCATCACTTAAAGGCATATTTTCATCATCCCAAACAGTTCCAATTCTCCCAACCTACTTACTTCTAGCCCCTCCCACATTTATCTAAAACTCATCTTTATCCAGACACAATCCTAGTTTATTGCTTCATGGCTCGTCCGAGTGGCCATACAAGTCCATAATGTGTAATCAAGACACTCTCAGTGTCCATGCTGTGTAATTTAGCTATGATGCATTGTTTGAATGTGATGCCAATCAAATAGCTGTACCAACTGAGAGTTTTGATATATGTATACTGACGAATGACTCCCTTTAAGAAGATCGTTGTATCATCTGCATACATTGATAATTTAATTCTAACGTCACCAATAGGGTAACCGACAAAAATGCGGTCTGCTCGTAATTTTATGGCTAAATTTTCTGCACAGAGCAGGAAAAGGTAGGGGCTCAGTGGGCAGCCTTGACGAATACCCCTTTCGACCGGGAAAAAACCGGTTGATATACCATAATTTAACACACAAGCAGAGCAATTAGAATAAAAGGTTCTAATCCATCTAATGATATCACAGCCAAAATCAAACAAGTTTAAAGTACGAAACAGAAAATCCCATTCAACGCTGTCGAAAGCTTTTTCAAAATCGACGAATAAAATATAACCTGGGATATTCTTTTCCTGGGCGTACTGTATAGTGTCTAAGATAAGTCTTACATTTTCACCAATAAAACGGTTTTTCAAAAATCCTGTTTGGTCAGGGTGTATAATAGATGGCATGACTTGCTTCAGCCTTGCTGAAATACAGCTAGCAGCAATTTTATAATCAAAATTTAATAGCGAGATGGGCCTCCAGTTCCCGATTTTCCTAAGGTCCTTTCCTTCTTTTGGTAATAAAGTGATAATAGCTCTTTCCTGTTCTGGACAGAGTTTCCCAACCACAAATGCAGAGTTTAAGGACATAGCTACAAACGACTTTATCTCTGGCCAGAGACACCTATAAAATTCTAGTGGGAGACCGTCACTTCCGGGTACTTTCCCAGTGGCCATGCTTTGAATGGCACCCCAGCATTCATCCTCGGTTAACATACCCTCACAGCTTTTTTTTAAATCATCATCGATACCTACAACATGTAACGCCTCAGTAAAATGCGTATCTAAATATTCTGTCTTATGGGAGGAATAAAGCTCTTCGTAAAATTTTCGTTCAATATTCAAGATTTCCTCGGGCTCGTGAACTTCACTTCCACTATCGTCAACTTAAACTTTTATAGCTTTCGTCTCACTATTTCTTTTTTCTAAATTTAGAAAATATTTGGTACTTCTTCCCCCCCCCCCCCCTTTCCACTCACCTTGCTCTTGAGCGAATGATGATGCCATCAATTTTTCTTTCGTAGATGTTATCTAGCTGCTGTTTCTCATTCAATATTTGTTGCTTTAGGAGTGGGGTAGGGGTTGAGCTATATATAGCTTCTTATGAAATGTTAAACGTTACTGCTACTGCCATAAAAAGTTAAGTCTTGGCCTTTTACTTTCATAACAAAATCTCACAGTATATCTATCCAGGACTTGTATCGCCCAGGCTTAGTTTTAACTTACCTAAGTCCAAGACTGTGATTTGGAGTGTAATATGCTGGGGCATGTAACGTATGTACAACCCCGTACATGTGCTATAGTAATGTTGCACTAACTGTTAGCACATGGGTGTTCAATAGATATAGCGCGCCTAAGATCGATTGTTACAGACTAAAATCATAGGCCTAGGTAACTCTAGATTTTTTTATAACCATAGACCCAAACCAAAATTCATTCTTAAATCTTACGGAGTAATTGTAAGCTTTAAACCTAACCTTAATTTTAATCTGTTAACCCAAACCGTACAAGGCAAGTGTAATTTTGTGTAGCCTACTACTACAAATGTACGTACACACATTGATACGAATGAGCGAGTGAGACCGGATGACCTTTGTTCTGTCATGCGCAGTTGTAATCGCGAAAGGGCTTATTGTCAGGGTTTCCATTCAATTTAATAGTCATTACCGTGGCCGGGGGGGGGGGGGCAGTGGCGGAACTAAGGATTTTGGTCAGAGTGGGCGAAAATGTTCTGCAGGGGCGCTTCGAAGGAGTAAATACCCTGGGCCTCAGCATGATCCAAGCCACAGCTTTTCAGACTTTCCATTTGATTTTCCGCACCTGGTAGAAGACTACTTTACCATTTCTCCTAAGCAAGTTTTTCTAGTGAAACATGATTACATTTTCTATTCATGGGCTTCCGCAGAAGAAAATTCGGGGTGGGGGGCAAAGTTCTTTTATGGGGGAAAGGCTTCGCGGCGCAAAAAAAAAAAAAAAAAAAATGGCCAAAATGCCTGTCAGATCGCTGGAAATGCCATTTCTAAAGTCTATTAACCGCATATGAATAGGGAAAACACTGAGTGAACTGTTAAGAAATGTTGTTGTTAATTTTTCTTGGTCTTTTTCTTTATGTTTTCTTCGTTTTTCAGGTTATTTATTTTCCAGGGAAGGGCAAGTTCCCCCCTCGCCGCCACCTGCGGAAGCCCATGTTTCTATCCCTCTCATTCCCATTCTAGTATGAGGATGGTCATTATATTTTGTGTTATTGTCAGATGTCGATTTAAGATTCTAATGCAACAATGTGCTTCTTTGTGAAGATAAAGATAAAACCTGCCAGAGGCAAATAGCAAGCAATCTTACAGGGAGAAAAAGTTTTGGAAATTAATCACCGTAAGATGTACATTTTTGTATCTGGATATCAAGATAAGTACGCAAAGAAACATTAATTGACGTAATTTACATCATGTGACCACTCTGAAATAGCCATTAATTTAAGTACATTGCAAGAAATGCCAAGACAAAAGGTCTGCTTGGCTCTCTTGATACAAAATTCATAATAAACAAAAGTGCCCTAAACCTAGGCTTATTAGATGCAATTTTCTGGCTTTTGAGACCACGAAGGTACAGAAATAAGCATTTTCATGGGATTATCGTGCAGTGTCAGAAATAGCCATCTATCATGAGAATGGTCACTTGAAGAAAAGCAAAATGAGAATTGCTCATTAAAACTCTTAATCAATTACCACTATGATAACAGTTTTATTTTTATTTAACATGAAGGCTCTCTTCAAATGATTTTGAAAAATGTTGTGGAAGCTATTTTAGTACCTTTACAAACTATTTTCATTGTCGTCCATGTTGAAATTTATCCTCGACAACAAGAGGACTATTTGCCCTACAATTATTGTTGCGCCCTTTGCAACATCTTTTCATTGGCCGGGAGGGTTAATTTAATGTCAGCCTGTGTATTTTGTAAGCTTATAGGCTTGTGTGGAAGCATTTAACTTAGCACAGCGACAATATTTATTAGTGCGTGTAAAGCATGAAGACACGTCACGGCAAAACCTATCCCTATATAACATAAAATGACCATTTTCATCAGAATAAAGTGCATATGGTACAGTTACTGGTGCAGGCTGTTTGAGAAATTTTGTTATCTGGGCCTTAAAACAACGCTAGTATGTATTTTGCCAATAATGGTGCAAGAGTAAAGTATGTTAAAAACCTAAAAAGGGCGCCGACAGACGATCTTGTTCCGTCGGGGGGGAGACGTCCCCCTGACCATGTGGCAGCTCGGCCACGGGGGGGGGGGGAGGAAAAGGGTACTGTATCTAAAAGGGTGCAGGGAAATTGCCCTGGAAAATTCAAAATTCCAAAATTTGCCATATGTGACACAGGATCATTAATTGCAATGCGGTTTTCCGAAATTTTCTTTCATTACATTCCAGATTGTCTTCAGCAAAAGTTTTCTTTTTCAAGTAATTGTCTAATAAATGCAACAACGTTTCGGAAAATTTACTGGGGTTTGAGAAATTGAAAAAAATGGAAATTTGCTGTAGCCTTTGTGACAGTGCAACGGATCGGTGCGGTTTTCCAATTAAATTTTTCATTAAATTTTTCATTTTCTCCAACATAATTTCCTGATTTTCAAATATTTGTCGACCGACTTCGGGGTGGCCTAGTGGTTAGATCATTTAGTTTGCACTTGGGATTTCTGGGGTTCGACTCCTTCTCCTGGCCGGGTCATACCAAAGCCTTCAAATATGGCACCTGTGCTGTAATGATGTTTGATACTCAGCATAACCAATGGAGTAGGGAAAAGAAGCCAAAAAGCCACAACTTGAGAAGGGGGAAAGTCGTATGTAACCTCGAGCAATAGATAGTTAGAAACTGTGGTTCTATCTTCGACATATACTTTATATGTGATATTGGAGGAGAGACTCCAAGTTGTTTTAAGTATGAGAAAAGACAAAAGGAAAAATGCAGTCACCCAAATTTGCATTAGTGTAGTAAACTATGTCATAAGTGACCTTAGAGAACCATATCATATATTTTTCTCACTCTGTTGTGAAATTTAGGAAGAATCGCTTCTTGAATAATGGCAATATGCAATATTTATGATCTGAAATATCATGAAAGGTACTTCGATGAGAAATAAGACGAAAGTTTTAAAAATAAGCCTCGTGTGACTGTTTTTGTCCTTTAAAGAACATTTAATAACATACATGAGAAAAAGCTTACATTTGTATTCTGTAGCTATATGATAACACGAGTCGTCAATGTCATTACAATGTCGGACACTCCTGGTGTTGAACGAATCGGAACTTAACGTCTCACAAAAGGTTGATTCTGGTGCATTACATTCGAACACAGTATAATCGTAACACTGAATGGCATCAACTGTTTCAAAAAAAATATTTTATCAGATGTTAAACCTTTGCCGTGTTCCTCAATAAACATAACGGTCTTATTTCTGCGTCTGTGCGAAGTGATGTCACACTAATTAGAACTATTGAGTCAAGTAACCCAATTCGCACGTTAGGAAATATCTTTTCAGCTAATTACCGTCAAATATGATACATCCGAAAGGTACTAAGCGTTTCTAGCCGCTCGTACGCATAAAGTGGTCAAGTCACTTACGCCTAAGCCCTACTCGAGTACGGTAGCCTTTAGTGATGACTGACACTACCCAAGTCGCGTTTTGTAGTAATGACTTGACTTGAGTAGAGTCGGTTCCTCCAAAATGACTTTACCTTGGTCACCGGTCGAAATGACTAAGAATCAAGCCTGTAAGGACTTGAGTCTGAACAGAGACCCCAGTTATAGAAACAATTTTGAAACAAAGCAACTGACGGCAGTTTACTGTAAAGACTCGCTGTATAGCGCAGCGAAAGCGAGTAGAACTAAAATATTGTATCAAATTCACGCTATGCGTCCCCGCACTGTTGATCGCTGATCAATATACTGTAATTTACAACTTATTGCACACTGCAATGTAATGTAATGTTATGAAATGTAATGTAATGTAATGAAATGGAATGATTGCGTAAATAAAAGTGAAAGATGCAATTTTCAGCGTTTTGGTCACTCGATGTTATATTTAGGTTTACATAATTCATCAGTTGCTATGAGAGAAGTTCTCAGTAAAGACGAAGTTGTTTTCATTTCATTGACCACTTTGGCTATATGCAGATACTTAAACGGAAACTGAGATCCAGGATGCATTCATTGGCTCACATGATCATGGGCGGAGATCATGGGGGGGGGGGGGGGGGGGACATCCATGTCCCTCAGTATATGTAAAGAGGGACATAAAGAAATCAAATGCCTCCCTACAACCTACCAATATGTGAAGCATGCAAAATATGTGTAATCGATTCACATTTTCGTTATGTAATGAGGAGTCTAGTCAATATATTTTACGATTGATATGACATGTAGCATCTTCTAATTTCTAAAGCAATTTGTTCAATCCAATACTGCAAAACTTTATGTACGTTACGTGGAGTTTCCTTTCAGAAACAGCTGGTTTAAACTGTTTAACATGAGTTTCAGTTATGTTGGTTGCATAAAATTTAAGGTTCACAAGGAGCCTACCAGAAGCAGGGGTGGAGCCAGGATTTGCCCAACAGGGGGCCTAACTCCCCGACAGGGGGACCAGCATTTTAAAGCCCCGACAAAGTTGATAAGTTACTCCCGGTGTGACGTGATCTGGCAGAATTTGAGGCGCGCATAGCGCGCGGAAATTGTTGGCTTTCTTTTTAACGAATACTTAAAGACCTGGAGCTTATTTGAAGAAACAATCTTAAATTTTTGAAAGAAATTGGCTTTTTCAAAGACCATTAAAAAATTGACGTGTTTATTGAAGAATCTGTCCTTCATATAGGCAAAGTCAAAAACGTCTTATACGCGACAGATGAAATTCTGTTGGGGTTATTTATTTAATCGTTCTAGGCCTACTCTTAAGGTCTCAAGACGTGACTAGAACTTTGCCCGAAATGTGTGTCCCTTTTTTGAACGAAGATATAAAAGTTAAGAGCTTATCACATTGCAGATATTGTGGACTTTAATATTAGAAAATTTGGGCTTTTTTTTGGTAAGGTTGCTATAACAAGACTACAGTAAAAGGCATTTCCCGGGCTGGTAACTAAAAGCAAAGTAGTCATTATTTTGAGCTTTCTTTCGGAATAAAATTTGCACTTTATTATATTGCCCAAAATCGAAGAATAATTCGCAAGCATGCGTTGCTCTGTTAAGTTATCTGTTCGACCAAAACACTATCTAAGCGGAGCGCCACCATCATTGGCGAGGAACGTACAGAAAATTGTAAAAAAAAATCTAACCCCTCATACAGACGAAAATAAAATGGCATTTCCCAGACTAGTCACTAGAAATGAAGCAGTCGGTATTTTGAGCTTTCCTTTAAAATGAAAGTTTTACTTCAATAGGCAAAAATAATCTACTAAGTGATCAGAAAAATACTAGATAAAGGGTAATGCTACATTTAGATATAATGGTCTTGTCTCTTTTCGGGTTGTTGGGGGAAAGTATGCAACGAAATTGAAAACATACGAATATTTTTGACTTTAGTATGAATCGTCGTTGCATTTAATTGCAAGATCCACTAAATGGATGAAAATTTTTACGTGACTGCCCGAACTCTAGAGTGCAAATGATTTTACTTCCAACGTATTTGAAAATATGTCACGTTACAAAGTGGCTTCGAGAGAATTTTCAATCAGACTCATGGAGAGACATTATCACGCTACTGAATATCATTATGTGTGGCTCGAAACGGCATGGCCTATTTTCATTAGCGTTGCTAGAACTCGGCTGTCGGGGCAGGTCAGATGGCAGACCATTGGGCACTTTATGCACATGAACAAACACTCGTCCGTTCATGTAAGGAAAATTCGGAATTGTGAGTTGCCTTGAAGAATATGGTCTTCGAGTAAGCAAAAAGGATCGTCAGGACAGGGAGCTGTACAGTGCGTTTCTTGCCTAATCACAACATAAAAACAGCATACAAAATTGTCATTTGGCTGCTATTTGGAAGATTATTTATTCACCCACAACATAATACAGTGGCGTCACCAGACTTTTCATTCTGGGGGGGCACTGGGGTGGCACAACAATGTTGCAGGGGGGCACTGCTAAACTCCACACATGGCGCCGTAGGCGCCACCGAGCGCGAAGCGCGAGGCTCAGCGGGTGGGGTCCAGGGGCCCGCCTTAGGGCCCCTGGTGGGGTCCAGGGGCAAAGCCCCGGTGGGGGTCCAGGGGGCGAAGCCCCGGAAAGCTCCTGGGTTTTAGCGTGTTTGTGAGGCACTAAAGTCGCTATTTAAAATTCTTCTATTGACTTAACACTGGTCTCAAAAATACCTCCAGAGTAACTTCCAGTAAGAAGTTTTGGTAAAAAAGTGATCCAACTACCAAGTGCAGATCCGGCTGACATTTTGAAAAAGGGCGAGATGAACTATTGAGAAGAATGTAAATTTAAGAAGCTGTTTAATTAGTTCCTCTCCGAATCTCTCCGAATGATTTTGTTTTATTTAACTTTGTCTAGCTTAGTGCAATCAACTTGAAACGGTAGGGTTTCATTTACCGTACTCTGTCATGTTCAGTCGCCATTTTGAATTTCAAATAACAGACTTTCTTTCATCTGTCTATCAGTAATAAATTTTTGAGGGTTAATTTCAATCTTTTGTATCACTGTATTCGATCAACTGTGAGATAGATAAACTTATATAGAAAACTGAACGTATTCGGGCTAAACATGAATGTACAGAAAGTCCCGGAGCATTTAAGAATTACTGAAAGAAAAAGGCGTTCAATTATTACTTTTCTTATCATGATTCCACTATATAATATTTCGAAAATGAACACACGTCGACATATCGACATGAAGTAATTGTCACAATCCAAATCCAAATATCCAAAGTCAAATTGCCCGCAAAAACGTGTGTCATCTAATGGCAGGGTAAGTCTACACTCTAAAAATATTTAAACGATTTTGTTTAAAAATTAGGATACTCACGAAGATGAGTATTTCTACTCGAAATAAGTGAGTACTTCAACTGAATTTGTGCAAAATTTTACACAAATTGCTGAATTTGTGCAAAATTTTACACAAATTGAGTTGAAGTACTCACTTATTTCGAGTAGAAATACTCATTTTCGTGAGTATCCTAATTTTTAAACAAAATCGTTTAAATATTTTTTAGAGTGTAATACCACTAAGAAAATAAGGGGTAGTCGAGTAGATGACAACGTTTTCCAAAATAATCCCAAGAGTTCGTTTCATGTTTTTGAACCTAGAAATATCTTATTTGTCATTTTGGTGTCAGCGTATAAGTATATTGGAGACCTATTATGTTACAATATAAAGAAAGAAACATGCTCTCAAAATTGCAGTGAGCTTACATGACATGTGAACCCAGAAATGTATTGTTAACCATGCGGTTTCAAAACTGTATTAAAGACCTAATTTTACGTAATTCCCTTAATTTACAGAAAGTATAGATTCGGATGGTATTATTGCATTAATGGCATGGGCGTGGGAAGCGGGGGCTTCGGGGGAGATATACCTCCCGTGCAAAATGAGGGGGGCAAGTATGCTTCCGCCCCCATTTCCCGGGTCAGAACACCCCCTTTTCAGGTCTATCCTTTTGAAATTCAAAATGGTGACTTTTCATAGTTAAAATTCAAAATGGTGACTTTTCGTAGTAAAGTACATTTCATATAACCGTCTATTTCAAATGTAACACACAAAACTAGACAAATTTAAAAACATTAAATCGTTCCGGAAGGATAAAATTTTCACAATTTATCGAATTTTTTGAACTCCTTAAATACATATATTTACCTCAGCCGCCATGTTGGAACATGAAAACTTTACCGTATTTAAGGATGGATCCCCAGCGTCAATAAAGGTTACCCTGTTATTTTAAGCATATCCCTTATATAAACACAGTTCCTGGAAGAGATCGCAATGGAATATGAACTTGGTTTGACTAGTATTATAACTGCCATAATTATGAGCTAAATGCCAAGAAAACAGGGGTTTAGTTTATTTGACCGATGACCACTATCGTGATTGATTTAATTAGTTGCCACTGTGTATTGAAATATGGGAATTATCATGATATTGATTTCGTCTATTACCAAAAACTACGTAATTGGTCTTTTCTATAATGAGCGACAACTTGTTGAAGGAAAACCACAGATGAAATTTGTCAAGTTCATTTAACGTTTAACGATTTTGAGATAAAATTGGGATAAAGCATTTGAGATTTAAGATTTACATTTTTTTTTGCACCTTAGTACATGTATGAAGTACCCTATGGCTTGAAATCAACATACATGCTCTGGGATAACTCTGAAGTGGCTCATTTACTACTTACCACCGGACAGAGAAGAGAGAAGAATGACAAGTATACAGGGAATATTTGACATGGTTTCCTGAAAATAAAAACAAATGATGACTCTACATAAACTGGAATCTTGTAAACGTCTGAAAGTTATTGCTTACTACCATGGAATTTGTCATACACATACACAACCCCCCCCCCACACACACACACAAACATACATATTTACATGTATTTTTATATATATATATGCATATATAAAGATAAAGATATATACATATAGATTTATATATATATATTTACATATATATATATATATACATATATATATATATATATATATATATATATATATATATATATATATATATATATTATTACCATGTTTTTGCATCGACTTTCATCGAATTTCATTTATTCTTTTCACTTTATACGATGCTCAGGGAAAAGCAATCGTTTCCTATTTATTTCTAATTATTTACATATTTACTTTACAGTACACTTTCAATCACCCGGTCTCCGGGCTTATCGGTGCAAACAGAGTCGAAAAAGGACGAGGCGTCCACTGCTCTGTATAGCGCCCCCTCAGTGAGAGATTGTAATCTTTCTGTGATGAGAGCAGCCAAGACCGGCTTCATAGCCTAATTGGTTAAGGCACCTGCACGTAAAGCAGGAGGTCTGGGTTCGAGTCCCAGTGAAGGTGGTCAATTTTTCGCTGAGGTTGATTTCATTTTTTCTTTTCTATATATATATATATATATATATATATATATATATATATATATATATATATATATATATATATATATATATATATATATATATCTATATATATATATATATCTATATATATATATATATATATATATATATATATATATATATATATATATATATATATAGTCCAAAAAGACGCATCATATCAGGCACTTCAGATAAAGTAAAACAAAGCCCCAACACACAAGGATTCAGTTTAATTTTCGGGCAGCACAGTACCCTTGAACACAACTCGTACAACACTAAAACAAAAAGCGAACACGAACACTACAAGCCTTAAAACGGAAGAACACACAAGTCTACGTACATACAGACAAGATTACACGCCCCTGTGAATAAGAACACCTGAAAAAGACGGGAACTCTACACTGGAAGAAAACTCGACAACAAACAATAAAAGTTTAACCAAGCGGAGAGGAGAGATCGAAAAAGAAAGCTCAGTTACGTTTTTGTCTGCTGGAACGGTTTTGGGAGTAAAAAGTGTCGTCAATGTTACAGCCATGTGGAACCAAAGTGTTCAATTTCCAAATCCATCGTCTTTCTTTTTCATCTAATAATCTGTCTAATTTACGGATATCCAATTTGTCAAACCCTTCTGTTTTCAACTCACTATTGGATATCCGTAAATTAGATAGATTATTAGATGAAAAAGAAAGACGATGGATTTGGAAATTGAACACTTTGGTTCCACATGGCTGTAACATTGACGACACTTTTTACTCCCAAAACCGTTCCAGCAGACAAAAACGTAACTGAGCTTTCTTTTTCGATCTCTCCTCTCCGCTTGGTTAAACTTTTATTGTTTGTTGTCGAGTTTTCTTCCAGTGTAGAGTTCCCGTCTTTTCAGGTCTTCTTATTCTCTAAGGCGTGTAATCTTGTCTGTATGTACGTAGACTTGTGTGTTCTTCCGTTTTAAGGCTTGTAGTGTTCGCTTTTTGTTTTTAGTGTTGTACGAGTTTTGTTCAAGGGTACTGTGCTGCCCGAAAATTAAACTGAATCCTCGTGTGTTGGGTTTGTGTTTTATATATATATATATTACACGCTACAGATGACAAGAAGCACACCATGCATGGTAGCTTTCGGTTATTTATTCAACCTTCAACGGCCAAGTAAAATTGAATTAAATTAAAATTAAAGTTAAAAGACATTATAAATACCCCTGTTCATCAGAATTAAAAGGTAAAAGGTCAAAAGTAAAAAGCACTCCGCAATTGACAATACAAATCTCTAAAACGATGAAATAGCAGTCTACTGCCAATCTCCGTAGAAAAACCATAAAATTGTAAGAAATAAATAAAAGAGAGGAACAAAAGCAAAACGAATTCAAAAGGGGAAGCTAAAGGATGAACACTTTAAGAGGAGAAGCGAAATAGTAGGGCAATAATGATCAAGAACTAGGACCAGTAGCTGACTCTTTTACGGGAATTGAATGTTTTTCTCTTGTTTAGACCATAGTTGTACCATCAAATAAGCTTCCCGTTCCGTTAAAATAGTGTAAACATTAGAGGTAATGCTATTTTTTCAATAATAATGAAACGAATTTGGTCGAGATTGTGAGACTTTGAATTAAAGTGCACTAAAAACTCACACCTCGATTGTTGTTAACGTGGTCCGATTTACAGGTTCATGGGCCCTTAAAATGCCTGTAGCTATGGGGACATAGCTATGTCTTACATTGAAAAAAAAAGCCACGACTCAAGGGCCATTTGCTCCTAACAAGTGGTGGAGATTTAGAGACGACATATTTGGACCCATGGGGTTAAGGCCTTAGAATCCTTTACTAATTTCATTAATTCGATTTATCCCTCTATAGAATTTGTAGTTAGATCGTCAGATTCCAAATTTGAATATCTCGATGTTTTTATACATTTAAATGAAGGACTGACGTTTATTCCAAACCTACAGACGGGCACCTCTATCTTCGCAAAGATAGTGCTCATCCGTCAAGCTGTAAGCGGAGCATTCCCTATAGTATTGCCGTTCGTATTGCCCTTAGCATTGCTGAATATAAACAATATCTAGTTCAAAGAGTTTACAATACAAACTTCGTGCAAGCCCAGTTTCAAAAGGTCCAACTTATTCCTCATACCCAACTACTACGAAATCATAAAAAGACTAAGGTCAGAGCTTCCCAGAGGAACTAGCCCCTCATTTTGGACTACCAACAGGCTTAAGCCATTTATCCAATATTTTGCACGATAGCTTCCATCTGCTTTACACTTCGCCGAAGAAGAAGTTTTTTTTTCCAACATCCAAAAATCCATTTTCCCGCCTTTCGAAGATGTAAAACTTTAAAGGAACACCTGCAGTCTTCGAAGCGCAAATCATTCACAAACTTCTTTGCAACGATGGGTGTAATAAATGTATTAAAAAGCTTTGCAACTTTTGCTTGAACTTTTTATTGGAGGGTAAACATTTTTCAAGTTCTTGCACGGGTAAAAGGTAGCCTTTTTCTGAAAGCGTTTCTTGTACTGAAAGGAATGTTTTTTATTTGGCCGCCTGTTTACTATGTAACTTAAAATACGTTGGATCTACTACCACCCCCTCTAAGGTCCGGTTTCGAAACCATAAATCGGACCTCGTTAATAACAAATTTAGGTGTGAGTTATCAGTGCATTTTAATTCAAAGTCTCACAATCTCGACCAAATTCGTTTCATTATTTTTTAGAAAAATTATTATAAAAAAATTATATACTCCAACATGGTTACCCGTGCTGGGTGTCAAAATAAAAGTAAAGAGTACAGATGACATTCAACCAACAAGAACTAACAGATAAAAGTTATTTACATAGATTTCACCTTTGGTCACCATTTGTATGTATGTATACTAGGTCCTCATTTACACTAGACATTTATACTGGAGAAGACCCATTGTTTGGGGGCCTCGGTGGCGTAGCCACGGGAGTGGTTTAGGGGCTGAAACCTCCCCATGACCCAATCTTGATATGCATGAAGAAAAACAAAATAACGGTTTTTTCTCTCTCTTCTTAGACTTTCCTCATGTCGTGCCTCAACCCCTCCTCCATGACACAATCCTAGCTACGCTACTGGAGGGCTTACTACACCCCTTTCTGTATATTTTTAAGTAAAGTACCGCGTGTTTGGTCTAACGATACGAGCATCCGCCTCTCACGGGGAAGGCCTGGGTTCTATTCCCAGGTCAAGTCATTCCAAAGACTCTGAAAATGGAATCTACTGCCGTTGTGCGTTACGGTCCGCATAAGCAATGGAGTAGGGAAAACAAGCCAGTGAGCCACAAGTGGAAAAAGTCCGTGGCCGGCTCGATGTCTGAGTGGACAGAGGATCCGCCTTGTAATGGGAGGTCGCTGCCTCGAATCCTACTTGTAGCTTAGTTTTTAATTTCAAAATAACATGCTTCTTCAGTGTAAGGCTATGCCTATGTTCGATGAATAATGACTTAAGGTCTTCTAAAATCGCTAAGTCACTAGATCTACCGTACTCAATATTACATAGACCGCGTTCCCATGACTCTCCTGACGTAATAGTGGAGAACGCGCCTTTATCTCATAGGCCTCAGAGCATCCACTTTGTAAGCGGGAGGCCTCTGGTTCGAATCCAGCTTGAGGCATTTCAAATGTATCCTCTTTCAGTGAAAGGCTTATATCTAAATATATAGGGTGGCCCTTTTCAAAGAACGGGAAGGGTTGGAAGAAAGAACCTGAAAGAGAATAATTGAACCTCTCGGACAGTTAGAGGGTTTGAGCCCACTTTTAGAGATATCTGGGCATATTTTTTATCGAATGAGATAGTTCGCCCTACGATCAGTTTCCTGCTTCAAGCATGTGCCCAAACTGATAATTTAATGGTCGTTACTTTTATAAGACATCGGAAATGTCAGACAACTACGCGTGGAATGTAAGGACAACGTGGGGCATAATGCCGGAGAGGCTGGGGTAGATCACTCTCATTGCATGCTTTGTCAGTGGAAGATTGTTTCAACTGGTCGTTGCGTATATTTCAAACTGGCGATTCCTTATCCGGGTCATAGTTTGCAAAACTCTTGCAACCATTTGCAATCGAACGCAGTATAGGCAACCTTCTATAGAGATCGTAGAATTGGAGAATGACAAGAGTTCCCAAACCGCAGTGAAGTGAATAACGTACTTTTGTGTCAGCGACTCCGGAAAACCGTCTTTGTGCATGCCAACTAATTTTTTTTTTAAATATTCATATTAAAAACATAAGTTCTGTAATGCATATTGGTCCATTTACAGGTGTTCTATATGATTGACAACAGATATTTAGGTTTCTCAACGAGCACCAACTCGTACGTTCAAAAATTCCTTGCTATTTCTGAAAATGATACCCTGAGAGTTTTCGATCTTACTCTCCTTTTATTGTCTTTCTGTCTTAAATGTCATTTTTTAAAGCCATCATTTTGCTTGCTGAAAGGAAATTATATTTCGGTTGGATTAATGAAGGCAATAAGCAACAGAACACACTACTTACAGGAAGCCAACTCTATGTTTCTCCACTCCCTCGTCTACAAGAACAGCAAAAAGATTACTTACGAGTCGGTAGCCAACGTTTTAGCACTAATAGCATTATATCGCGTAGGGAATAACTTCTTGCAAGGTGCACAGCTAACTCTGAGGGTTTCTTGATGGACGCGTCAACTTCGTGGTTAAACCAAAGATTATCACTTGTCTCTCAAGAGTTTTTGTTCTGTGATGATTTACCATTAAGAATGCATTCACCGTTTTATACTTCCTTATTCCATAGTGCATGACTTTTCTTAGCCCACTTTCATGTTTGTGGTAAACAAATAGTATAAAAACATGTCATCATTCCCCTTTCGATACAATTGTATGATTATTTACCAAATACTTTTCATATGGACGCAAAATTTTGTTTGCAAAATTGGGGAAATGAAATTTGTGAAACCATGAATCAACTACCGTATAACACCTTATTAATTCCTCAAACTCTGAAAAGACAGAGCATTGCTCGTCACACGCCATGGATTCGACACTGTATCAGACAGAGTGTGTTATTCATCGTGAGCTAAATGACACACGATGTTGGGCTTTTTTGCTACTGGAATCAAATTGTGACGAGATTTTGCTAATGTACGGAGTTAGGTACTACATTCATTGAAAGATAAACGTTCTCTTCATTCAACTTTCATGAGTGTCAACAGACATTTTTAAATGGGTGATATTTTGTACAAAGCAGGAGGTTATTTCAACGTAGCGGCAAAGCTCGGGCGACAGCGCAAGCATTACGGTGTGAGGTCCGGGGCCCGCTCACGGGGTGGTGGGGTTCCAGGGGGCGAAGCCCCCGGAAGCTCTTAGGAGCTAGACATTTCAAATGACTATAATGCGGTGAAACCATCGTCAATATTGCTAGTTTGGTCATGCCACAACTGATTATTATTTCACGAAAGTTCAGAGCAAAACGTGAACAAATGGATGGGGATCAAAGAGAAAAGCGGAATCTTTGAATTACAATGATACCAGAACGTTTCTTTTTTAAAGTTGGGGACTATCATGGGATCCACTGGCTTGGTTAAGGGAACAAACTGGAGTGGTAGCATCCAGAAGCAAAGGATTCCCAGGACAAAGTTCCTTTGAAGCTCATGGAATATAATGAAGTATTCAAGATGAAGGAGGTAAAGATAGCGAACCTAAAATGAAAAATCATAGAAAAATTTTGAGCAAATTGAACTCTGCAATGTAAAGAATTAAAGAAAATCATCCAAATCTGCGTTTAGTAAACTATAATGATATCAGGCACTATAGCACAAAACAGTACGGTAATTTGTGCACAATTGTATTTTGTCAATGTATTTTGTTTTTTACTTTCAAGCTTTCTCCTTCAGGATCAAGAAAATAATTTCATTTATTCTCTTGAAAAAGTAATGGAAAGGTAAAAAAACGAAAATGCCGATCATAAAAAGAAGGAGGACGAACAAAAGAAGTTAGTTGAGATTTAGAATAATGATTGACACATTATCCGGTTTGATACGTATGCATAGAAAAAAAAAGTTAATTTTCAATTCTATAACCTCTACCATCCGTTTTTGAGAATCCCGCATTCTGATTGTTGAAAACTGGCCTGTTATTTCACTACACATGGTCAATAAACGTAAAAACGGTAATAAAGATAAAGTTTTTCACATATTTTCGATGGAAGAATAAGAATAAACCACATTTGTCTGACCATTAGGGTCTCATAAACCGTATCGACTCCAAATTAGCAACATAACGGACTCGACTTCGTCTCGCCTGTTACTTTGCCAATTTGGAGTCTCGACGGTTTATTTATCATAATAGTTACCCCGCGGAGTGGACTGTGTTTTCTCAGCTCCTCAGCTTCCAAACCCATATGACTAGGCGAGGAATATGCCGTACAGTCGGCTACGCAGGTAACAAAATAGTCAGCCAAATACGATTTATTCCTTAAATATTGGTATCATCATTTCCTAAACTGGACAGGCCCTTGACTCGATAGATTTTGGTGGGATAAACTCTTCATAGAACAATTCGATCAAGTAAAAACATTGACATTAAGCACCGTTGAGTCAAAGGTGAATATTTAAAACAGACAAGCGTATGGTACGCATTCAGTGAGCTAGGAGTCGAAACCTTGACAGGGCATCCTTCTTTACAAGTTTTTCTGTGTGTAATAATGTTAAAACCCTCAGAACAGCCGACTACTACAACAATATCATCATCCATGGAACTATTTTTGTCAATGAGATTTTACTAAGTCAATTTGAAATATTCCGCAGTGCACTTCAGTTTTACTGAACCTATACTGACATGAAGCTGTTAACCCACCAAATAAACAGAATTCAACAGATAAACGTATCGTTCTAATATAGTTTCAATCAAAATTATTGTTCCTTTAAAAATGATATCATTTAAAGGTTTTTCATGAAAAAGTACCATTAGAAATATGATTATGAAACTATGGAAAGGTGTAGCTTCATAAAGCCAATAGGGCTTGCTAGTGGACGGCACTTTACAAAAAGTAAGGGATGAAATGGTAATTTGGAAAACTCGATCTGACTTGCAGCGAGATAAGGAATTCAACATCTTAAAAAATTATACTTGCAATGGCAGAAGAGATCCTTTTCGATTTTTGGTACTTCCTCTAAACGTTTCCGTAAAAACAAAAAATCTCAAAGGGGGTCGTTCGCAACCCCAGCCCGCTCCCCCATGGTGACGCCCATGGTTACTTAGCTTTAGCAGTAAGTATGATTTTCAGTTTCAAATCACTTTACTAAGAATTGGTGTACAAAGAACATTAGGGGGGGGGGAGAACATACGCTTCCAATCGTAGAAATGATGAAACCCATGAATGAATCGTTGCTAATTGCGGTCAGTTAGTCAGTAATTCAGTAAGTCGCTTGGAGATGCCAAACGATTTCCTTATGTACTGGATTAAGTGAAAGGTCTAGGGTAACAATGTGTAACAATGACGATCTTCAGTCATGCACCATGCAATCTTAGGTACCCCAGGTTAAATTCCATTTCATACCATTTGACCGAAACCATTCAGGTTCAAAATGGTTTAGACTGTGTTTTTTGGACAGTTTCCATTCAAAACCATTCATAACCATTTAAAACCAGTTTTAAAACTAGTTGAGATTATAAACCATTTGCATTTTAAGACCAGATGACACCATTCATTAACCACTTGAAACCATGCATTGGTGACAAATCGAGTACAATTTGTTTTTACAAATGGTCCAAATGGAATTTAGCCCTGAGTGAAAATTCTTTAATGATCCTTAAACTTTTCAATTTCCCTTAAGCCGACATGATAAACCCAAAACTAAAATTTCTGTAATACGGCTTCCGTAGACTGCACTCTAAAAACGTTCGGTTCAAATTTAACTGGGAAAGGATCAAATGAGCATTGCACCTAAACGGTTCAAACATTTGACTAGTTTTGGTTCAAATTGAACGATTTTTGATTCCTTGCCGAAGGCAGGCAAGGAATCTATGCGATGGTGATGTCGTGTGTGTGTGTGTGTATGTGTGTATGTGACGCCTGCTTGTAAACACGATATCTCAAGAACGGTAACCCCCAGGGATCTCAAACTTGGCATGTGGATTGTCCACATTGAGTAGATGGTCCCTATTTTTTTGGTAGAGGTCAAATGTCATTTGGGGTCACCAGAGGTCAAAATGTAAATACCTTGGAAATTGCTTGTAAACACGATATCTCCAGAAGGAAAAAATGTGAGCAATCTCATACTTACCTTGCTGATTGTCCATATTGAGTAGATTGTCCCTATTGTTTTTGATGGAGGTCAAAGGTTATTTGGGATCACCAGAGGGAAAAAGGTCAAAACCTCGTAAACACTGTATCTCAAGAAGGGTAAATGTGAGGGATCTCATACATAGCAGGTGGATTGCCCATATTAAGTAGATGATCACAATTATTTTTGGTGGAGGTCAAAGATCATTTGGGGTCATCAGAGATGAAAAGCTCAAAAACTTGTAAACACCATATGTCAAGAAAGGTAACTGCCAGGAATCTCATATTTACTAAGTGGATTGTCCATATTGAGTAGATGACCCCTATTGTTTTTATTGGATGTCAAAGGTCATGTGGGGTCATCAGAGTTCAAAACATCTAAACCTTGCAAACACTATATCTCAAAAGAGTATATAACTGTTGAAGTTAATATCCATGAGCGGTTAGGGTGAAAGGGTAAGAATAATTTGGCATGTGTAATGTAATAGGCATAGGGTATATAATTTTTTGGAACAATTTATTAACTTCACTATGTAAATTCTTTAGTGAGGTAATTTTGAAAATGCATTTGTAAAGTACTGAAGCAAACTCATAGGAAGAAGGTCTAAGGTGCACAAAAAGGCACATCACATGGTAGTTACTGTACAGTATGTTGATTCTGGCACGAAATTTTGCCCTGTTATTACATTAAGTTCCAAATATTAATACATGAAAAAGTGGGCAGAGCAAAATATAAAATCTTAAAAGGCAAAATCTGTTCATCAGGCTGGCATACATGCTTTAATGCTCATGGGTATGCTGATTTTGCAGCCACAAGTAAATAGATTTTCATGAAACTGATGTGGAACATGTGAGTTTAAACAGTCTGTATAAGGGTCATTTAGGGACATAGTCTGAAAATATTAGAAGATGCTTCTGTGCACACTAAGTAGATGACTGATATGGAACTTCATAAGTATAAACTTTGAACAGAGAGTACTCTGTGTGATGCACAAGAATTTCTTTTATAACATACCTACATTGCTTTTTCAATAACCTTAAAGAAAACCTGAAGAAAACATTAAATTTAGTAGCAAAAAGTGCTAATATTTGACAAACCTTGTGCCTACTGTCCTCATGAGGACATGTGCATGCAAGCATGCATTAATTGGAAGTGGGAATTGATTAATTAGATATACCACAGTTAGTTAGTTTTACAAAAAAAGAACCTAATTTACACTGATCATTTCACCCTTCAGTGCACATGAACTGTCATTGCCTAATAGAGTGAATCAAATTGTGACTGACCCATTCTTTGCCATTTGGTCACAGTTATCTCGCCCAATTTTTCACAGTTGACTGCCAGTTATCCCCACAGTGTCCTGAAGTTTCAGTTTCAGTTTCATTTATTCTCTATTTCACCTCGAAGAGGTATAAGAGACTTACAAATAGACATAAAGAATATAACAAATGGAAGTGATACAACAAAATGCATCGAATACAAAAAAGAACGGTTTAAAGAACAAAGCAAAAGTAGAGTAAAAAGAAAAAAGAAAAAAGAAAAAAGAAAAATAATAACAAACATAATGATAATACCATCTAACACTGCTGACTATTCAGACACCAGTCACCTATAGATTTAAGATTACAATTAACCTGAGAATTTATTCATAATTATCTTACAAAACTTGAACAAGTTGGACACGATCTTCGTATTTTTACTCTGAAAAAGTTCCTTCAATTTAAGAATTGTGGGCCGTCTTCTAAAATATGGCTTAAGTAATAATTTACGTTCTGTGGTAAAGTAAGGGCACTGCAAAATATAGTGGAATTCATCCCCTAGGGCCTCCCCATCACACAAGTCACAGATTCTTTCATGATAAATAATACCCTCAAATTTACCTGTAACCACCGGTAGCTTACTATTCCCACATCTAAATTTACAGAATGAATTACCCAGAAAGTGATCAAAATTAAGCAGATAGGGTTCAAATACTAACCTAGTTTTAAATATCCTATAATTCTTACACTGGGAGTTTGTATTTACTTCAGCAATCCATTCCTGTTCATAAATATCGTTTAAACGTTGATTTAACGCTGCTCTCAACCAGTTACTAGATACTTCTTCACTATTGTTCCATACAAAGGACATTCCCGATTTGTCTAATATATCTTTCACTCTAATAATCCATGGTGAGCTATATACTTTGGTTTCATACATAATTCTAAGAAACTTATAAATTAAATGTGCTAGATTATGACCTATACCAGAGGATATGGCACACCAAAATAAGACCATCCTCATTTCAACAGACTTACAGATTTTATGTCGCCCTAGCTCCCCATACACCATACAATTTGGCGTATACTTACTAAGCTTCAGAATTTTCTTACAAAATTTAGTGTGAAAGACTTCAATTTGATTGATATTTTGGATACCCCATACCTCACATCCATACAAAAGAACCGGAAGGACAAGCTGATCGAACAATTTTATCTGGATATCGGGTGGAAGACAAAGGTTATAGGACTTATGCATCATACTAAACAGAGCTCGTCTACCCTGATTTACTTGTGCATTCACGGCCTTAAAAAAACTGTTATTATAGTTAAACGTGACCCCGAGATAGGTGTAGTCGTCAGCAATTTGTACGTTTTTATCCCTAAATTTAAATGTAGGTTTTTTCCTTACTTTACCCTTTGAAAAAATAACTATTTTGGTTTTTTTAACGTTAACTTTCATGTGCCAAACATTGCAATAATCATGTACACCGTTCAAAAAGGATTACCTCATACAAACATACAGCTCAATTGACTTAAGCTTTTTACTGTATAAGTGGTGTTAATTGACTCTTATAAACCCTCTGAAGAAAGCTTATTTTTATCTCAGTACATAACCATGACAGCCCATTGTTTGTATATACTCCTATTTCCTGCCATTTCCTGCAGGCATTCAGTACTCTTTTTGTGGTCAAAATGTCAGACCTCCATGAAAGTCACACCTCTGCTAAATCCAGCATAAAATAACTGTCCACATTATCTTGTCTCATCTGACCACATATAAAAGTTGTTTGCCTAGCCATTGTCTGGAGATGGAGAAGTTCATGTACACTGATCAAGTTTCTAAACTGAAAGTCATCTTAGAAATACTGTAGATTGACACCCTTCAGAAATTAGTGTCCTTTACATAGAAGCTGGTGGAATTGAACAAATAGTGTGTTTGTATAAGGAATTTTGTTGAACAAAACTTTAAACATTGGTGTCTTTCTAGATTGGTGTTTCTGCTTTACAGTTTCAATATGCTCTACAGTGATTATTTGTCACTTAGTTTCATTCTAGAATTTGTTTTAAATTTTTGATAGCATAAAATGTATCAGCATACTACTTGCCTCATCTCTGCTTATATCTGGATAACCGCACCAAAAAAGTAACCCCTGTGTGAAGGATTATATAGCTATGTCAAATATCATCATCGAGTGGGAATTCTTGTCTCACATTTCATTTTTATCCATGTCACTATCCCCCCCCCCAAAAAAAACAAAGTGTACCATAAAGCTTAATGCATAGAACCATTGCTTCAAGATTACCCTTTATAACACTTTTAACAGTATTAAGATTATATTTTGCATTGCTGCTGTCATTTAAAAGTAGTTCAGGTAATAAGAGCAAGCATAATGTTGTATACTGTGTATCAAACAAGGAAGACTTGTACTGTATGTTATGCTGTACCTACAGTATAAGTAGACAAAAGGCGAATTAAAAGTCTTGTTAAATTATGGATTAATAGGGATATCTGCTTTTGTTAATTTGCAAAGGATACCATAGACAATGGGTGGGGCATTTCCCCCATAAAGCAAAAATTGCCGTCAGTAATAGCCAAGGTTACACATCTCTGTTCAGATGTCTCTTTAGGCTTGGTCTCACATACCCCGCAACACCCAGTGTTAATTCGTGTTTACAATCAGACAAAACCACAGGCTAACCCCGTGTTTTCCAGTCTGTGTTCTCACGTACCCAGTGTTTCGTTGATTGGATAGTGTTACCATAGTAACGAGACCAAATATTTCACACACCGATTACAGCAAAATGTAAGAAAATACCTGTCATCAGTGCGATAAATACCTGTGACCTTGCTTGATTAAGACAAATACGATGTTTAAAACTGCTTAACCCTGCGATTTGAGGTGGATCGAAATTTAAACACCGACCCCGCGTTAACCCGCGTTCCCACGTTACTCGAGCGTGAGGTAATACAGTGTTACCTCGAGCGCTGGGTATGTGACAACACAGTATTTGATCCAATGCTTGTAGGAGAGAGTGTCGATGAGGGCTTGTTTAAACACTAACCTCAATGCAGACTTTTGGAAACATAGAGGCATCGGAACATAGAGACTTCAGAATGGAGAGCTGTCCCCATTGACCAAACTTTTGATAAAAATGGTTTCAAAATATCGCTTTATCAAGTAATGAGACAGTTTTCTGGAATATTAAAGCTGTGTGAGAAATTCCTCTTGTGTGTGGAGATCAAAGGTTTGAGGTGACAGTTAGATCAAACTTTGTAGACATAATATTTTTAGGGGGATAACTGTGAGGGATCTCATACCATGGTGGTAGTACTTCCATACTCATTCTGGACTAAGCTTAATTTTGAATTACTCATGTTGATGGACGTGTTGGTAAGGTGATCACTATTGTTTCTAAGGGGTCGAAAGGTCATTTTGGGTCACATGAGGTCAAAAAGTTTTGACCCTACTAGTATTATATCTCAATTAAGTAGGATAATTGTATGGGATCTCATGCATGTCATGTTTGTTTCCATGTTTGCTGTGATATATCATACGGCAAGGAATCACTAAGCCTGTTGGCTTTCTAGTTGGTCCAATTTAAACCGATTCTAGTCAACTATTTGAACCTTTTCGGTTCAGTTCCCATTTGATCCTTTTCTTGTTCAAAATGAAGCGGAAGTTTGTAAAGGGTGCCCCTAAATTTCCCCAAAATCTAAACTTCTGGCAGAAATTTAGAGAAACTTTGGTCAGGGATTTGGAAAAGTTTAAAAAAAATGGGGCATGGTATTTCACATAATTCAGAACGTGTTAGAAATCATATTAAGAATCCCCGTAAAGAAAGAAACGTCAAATTCGGGGTAAATTTTTCATGAACAATCATCAACATTCCAAAGATTCATTGCATACACCTGCGGGCAGCGCAAAAACTTATAATTTGTGAGTTTCACTTCACAGTTTTTCACAACACAATGTCCGTATAGTCGCATATACAAATTTTTTCAAGCATTTGGCCGAAAATAGAAACAGGGTTACGTGAACGAAATATCAAAGAGATAAAAAAAATCCAGACACATTTGTGGAACCTGTGGTGCCTGTTTGGCACTGTTAAGATAATGCCTGAAGTGGCAGACGATTGTATTGCTTTCAAATCTTTGCTAGAAAAACAGATAACAATACGTTCAAAGTAAAATTATCATGGAAAATAAAAATGCTAACAAATATTCGGAAAAATTTTGAAAAGGCTTTACCTCAGCCTCACTTCATAAGTGTAGTATTGCAAAATCTTTGAACGAAATGGTAAAACATTCGGGCGAAAGTTCAGGAACATACGGGAGGGTGTTCAGGTGAAGTGCCCAACAGTTTGCCATCGATCTTGTCCCTAGAGCCCAAGTCGAGAAATGTTTATAAAAATCGGGTAAATTTGTTTCGAATAATATAATTATGCTGTGTGCGAATGTCTTCCCATAACTTCCATATGCTTTAAAAATTCACTTAAAACCACTTCGTAACGTGACATATTTTCAAAGGGTGTAACTGATAGAATAAAATCGTTGGTAGTTCGAAGTTCGTTCAGTCGCATAGACAATTTCACCAGTTCAATATATATTGAATTTAGTTTAGCCAAGAGTCGCAATAGAGTAAAAAACATTACCAAGTTTTCAATTCCGTTTTATAACCCCCCCCCCCCCCCGAAAAAAATACAAGACCATTTCATCTTGTGGCAGTGGTACATTTCATTCCGTAATTTTCTGATCAAAGTAGAGACTGCTTAGATAGTGTTTCCGGCTGGAATTTAGTTTTATGTTAACGTTTTCTGCGAAAAAAACTCAAAATAGCGACGGCTTGAATCTTTTTTCTAAGCCTGGGAAATGACATTTCCAGATTTCTGACCGTCTGAGTGGTCGTATTTCCTAAATGGTCTGTACGCTCTTAGTCATTAAAATTGGTGGCGCTTCGCAATAAATATCTTTCGAGCCCAATTACATTTTCGGGGGAAAAATCTCCCGAACGCCTATGTAAAAGGTCACAAGCGCGCAGAAAATTACTTCCCTAACTTTGAATGTTCATACTTTCAAAAAAAGGCAAATTTAGGTGTTTGTCTCCCCCGCCCCGTGCACCCCCACCCAAGAAAAAAAGTCTAGCTACCTCACTACTGCATGCAAAGACGTCATAATTTGAAGACTTTTGATAAGCTTACAGAACTTATAAAGGCCCATGCAACTAGTTTCCTTAGCTATGCCAAGCTAGCACAACAAATTGGGTTTTAAGAGTCAGTAAACGTATTTTTTGAGTTTACTTACTTGATACTCATATTTTACTTTTTATATAATCCACGAAGGAAGGGGAGCATTTCAGTCCAACACAGCTGCATAATTGCACTGACTGACTGACTGACTGACTGACTGACTGACTGACTGACTGACTGACTGACTGACTGACTGACTGACTGACTGACTGACTGACTGACTGACTGACTGACTGACTGACTGACTGACTGACTGACTGACTGACTGACTGACTGACTGACTGACTGACTGACTGACTGACTGACTGACTGGCTGTAATTAGCAACGACTCATTTCATGGGTTTCACCATTTCTACGATTGGAAGCGTATGTTCTCTTTCCTAACGTTCTGTGCATAACGATTCTTACTAAGTATCTAGACCTATAACAGAACCTGGGGAACTTTAATTCCCCAAGTTCTCCCGGCGAATGCTTTTTCCTATTTTATTTTCATTAAACCCCAGCTTTCACCAACCCCTAAAGGTTTCATGAGTATTTCCTTATGGATAAACAGTGGCGGCACCAGTACCAGGAAAAGTGAGAGGGGAAATGATGAAGTCCAGGGGCCCACGTTACGGTACCTGGTGGGGTCCACGGGTTTAGCATATCTCTGGGTAAAAAATTAAGCCTCAAGATATTCTGGTTCAAAACTTAGTGTTGGGCTACCGGGAAAAGGTTCTGAGTGCGGGCAGATGCCGCCTAGCCACGCTTGTGCAGCCACTGTCAGGATAGTAATTTTTACCTTGGATTTGAATTAAGCTTGTAATAAAGCCGTTTCTTTATTTATTTTACCTATAGGCTTTAAGTTTTTACCAATTTAGCCAGTTGTTAAACTAAGATCATGACATGAGTATACGGGAAATGTGCGTTGTTCTTCTGACTTTCTTTCCAGAGTAAAATCTTGCGTCTTTCGGATATAATTCGGAATGATAATGAAATACTTTTTAAAAAAAAATAGCTCAGAACAAAATTCATGTTTGATTTTCCAAAGACCAACATATTCTGGCCACTCTGGCGAGAGTTGCATTCATTTCTCATTTTCGTTTTTCGAGATGTTGGCAATTGACAGATTGAAGTTAACACATTTTCTACGAAAAGTGAACTTGAAGCAATCAGGTGTAACGTCATAGATTCACAATGTTAGCTAATGTTGGGTACATGCGCACTGTTTAAGAAAGTGTTTCTTGATTGGCTATTGCCATGTATTGTATGGATTGTATTCTTTGTTCGGATTAGGCATTAGGTTAGGGATTAGGGTTATCGTATGTCAGTTAGGAAAATTCTTGTTAAACAGTGCGCATCGTCCCTGAATGTTTCGTTCTATATTTGTTCATCCAATTTTTTTGACCTTGGATTGATAAAAAGATTTCCTAAGTAACCCTGACGACATATCAAGTTTTTACAATTTCTTAATTTGCTAAGGATGCATTCATGGTATCAATATATCAGAGTTTGGTTGCATAAAACTGGTGATAAAATATAAATAAAAACAAAATATTGGCCAACAATGTGAATCCATGTCATCACGCTTGCTTGCTTTAATTTCATTCTATGTAGAAATTTATCACATTCAATGACTTATATCCAAAGAATAAGATATGGTAATTGAATAATAATTTCACCAGAGTTCTTAGCATATGCTTGAAAGACTGTCGGAGCGCCACCTTCAGTTGGCGGGGAGCGTACAGAAAAATAACGACCCCTCAGACAGACGGAAATGGAATTTCTCGGGCTTGTAAGTGTAGCTAAACAGCAAGGGGTAAATAGAATTTTCCAGGGGAAAAGGGGAGGCTCTCAAATTTTCCGATTTTTTCTTTCAAGTGTGAACACCAATGTATTAGGGGCGTAAATTGCGGGGCGCAAAGCGCGCCAATATTTTTGCCCTTTTTAAACAAATATTTCTAGATATGGAGCTTGTATTGCAGAAAGTTTGGGACCTGAATTTCCTGTGAGAAAATTTAAAAAGTTAGGGATACTAGAGAATTTGCACTTTCTATACTGGTGGCAAATCTGAAAATGATTGCACGACGACTGAACATCGTTGTTGCTATTTGACGTTATCTAAAGCCTACAAACTGACAAGTTTCTCAAACTCTGTTGTCCTGTTTCGGCAAAATATTTTAAACTTAAGAGCTCACATTGGAGAAAGTTTGGAATTTACTGAAAGACAATTTTTAAAAACACAAATATAGCTGTTGGTATCTCTTGATGATGAGGTGTCACATATGGTAACCATCCGTCATTTCGAGAGCCCTAGAAGCTTACCAGACTGATTATGAGCGAAGCGCCGAAAATTTTGCAATTTTTGAGATATGGAAAAATGGAAAAGGGGTTTTTCTGACATGGCGCCGAAATTTTGAGTCAAGAGCTGAAAAATTGGAATTTTATGAAAGACAATTCATGAAAATAGCACTGTAGTTACCGTTGTAACTTGATGTTTTTCAGTCACATAAGGCGAATTCCCGATTTTGTAAATTCCAGAACTCGGAAAAGTTTACCAAACTGAAGGTATGAACGAGCACCTATGCTTAGGAATTGCAATTTGAAGGGACACAAAGCGCACGGAAATTTTGCTTTTTTGAACCAAATAATGACGAATATGGAGCTTTAATTGAAGAGAATTCGGAATTTCATGACTTTTCAAAACCAAACTGTAGACTGGTTTCACAAATGGCAAATTTCCGAATTTTCATTTTTCAGATCCGCCTGCCCCCTATATAGCTGCTCTACTGGGTGTCTAAGACAAGGAAGTCCAGATTCAAAATGATGCTAGATGTTTAAATATTTCGAGTTACTAGGAAACACCAAAGTTTTCAAAACACGGTCTTGAAAGTGTGGGTAATGACTTCAACGGAAAAAGGTCGATGTGAATTTAAATACGGGATATACCCTATAAGAAATTAGAATCCCAACGAAATTGTGATATTTTGCGAAGGATTATGCAAAAGTTCTAACAGTTGGCAACCATTTGTAATGAAAATGGTCAAATAAATCCAGGGATTGATCAAAAGCACACTTCAACCTATTGCGGGAATATCACAGATCGAGGGGGGGGGGGGTACCCACTGGTGCTTCTGAGACACCTTTGCATAGGCTTACCGGTGTAAGATTCTTCAATTTGATACAAAAACATTAAAGGCTCAATTCTCTCTCCCCAAACGGTACCAGTTCTCCTAACCTTCTTACTTAAGACCCTCCCACAATTGTCTGAAATTCACTCTCATCCAGACACCATCTCAACTCATATTGCGTCAGGGTGAGTATAGAAAAGCTCGATGTGTGTAGTAAAAGCACTTTTAGTACAGTTCATGCTGTGTAACTTCCGCTTTGTTACTCTTCATTGTTTGAATTATCAAAACGCTGAGTTTCTGTCACTCCTACAAGAAGTGTAGTTTGGGGTGAGAGGATTGGACCCTTAAAATATGTCCTTTCGAAGTTTAGAACGACACCTCATATCATACACTATCTGCTGACAGAGGATGGAGGTATACCTCTTATCCCAGAAGTCAGTCTCTTATCTAGCAAACGTTAGTGTGATTTGTCTTCTCTGATAATGGTGTAAAAACGAAATGGTCGAATCGTTATACGAATGTGTTATGTGCGGCGTAACGAAATTTGGCATTAGAAATCATTTATCTTCCTAAAAAATTTGCATGCAGACTGTGCACCGAGACATTGCCAGTTTCCTTAAAAGAATAGTCCAGAGTCTAATTTATTTTTGGCATGTTAAGGAGGAACATATTCTGAGCATTCTGGTGAAAGTTACATTTATTTCCCATATTCGGTTCTCGAGATATTAGCAACTGAAGTTGGCACATTTTCCAGAGAAAGTTAACTTGAAGCGAACAGGTTTGATATCATGGATTCACATTCTTGGCCAGTGTTTTGTTTCCCCCAATTTTTAATCCTATTTTGTGACCTATTTTTTGACCTTGAATTGATCAGGCATGCTATTTTGCCCTATAATGTATAAAGGTTTTAAAATTCCGTTGCTCAGGATACCCCTATGGTATCAATATATTAAAACTAAGTTGCATAAAAGTTGTGGTAAATTATCAAGAAAAACAAAAAATTGGCTAAAAAAGGGAATCCATGACATCATGCCTGTTTGCTCCAAGTTCATTCTTTGTCGAAAATTTGCCATATTCAATTACCATTAGCTCAAGAACCGAACATGGGAAATAAAAAAAAAATGCTTAGAATATGTCCCTTTTTAACATATCAAAACTAAATTCGGCTTTGGACTATTCTTTTAAAATGTGTTTGCCAATTCCAGCCTGCCAGGCTGGTCATTCACTAAAGATGACATGTTCCATTAAAACTTAAAAGGGGATGATTCCTCTCCTTCAAACTCTAAAATGTTAATGCTCCTTCATAACCACACCTGGTTACCTATGCACACGAACAATCGAAATAATCATAGAGATTGATGAATGATGTATGTTTGATATACAACTGAAAAAAAACTTCAATGAAACCGCAAACGCGCGGAGAGCGTGAAAATTTTGGGGAATTGCAAAAAAAAAAAAAATATGTGAAATTATTTGTACAGAAAATAGAACGTAATCGGTAGAAGATAGTTTTCATAACTTACATGTAGAGTCTTTTTGGTAGCACCTAATTTTAAGTTTCAGGTCACAAAAAGTGGGAGGGGGATTTTACGTTAGAGTCTCTTCCACTCATAACAGTTGGGCCCAGGGGAGCATGTCCCCCGCCCCCAATGGACACCAATGCCAATATTTAATAATATTAGTCCCAGTATACAATACATGCTGTGAAATATGAGTTACAGTTCTCAGTCTCTGCACTTTTGGAACTTGTTGCCAAATGTGTCAACTTGAGAATTTCTGTGGCCTATTAATGAGAGTTGTTCATTTTCCATTATTTTTTATCAAATCAATTTCCAAGGTTTTGTTTTACACTATAAAATCAAAAAAGATTGAAATGTCATCCGTTATAAGAATGAAAATTATAAAGGTCACTCGAAAAAAGCGGAAATTCACTCCAAAAGAGCAAAGTTTCACTCTTAATGGAGTGCCTGCAAGGAACACACTTAAAAAGGTTGATCCCTTCAGGCACTCGCTGAAGAGTGAATTTTTACTCTTCTTGTAGTGGAATAATACTCTGATGGAGTGAATTCACGCTTTTCAGTCTGTGACTACGTTCACTCTTTAGTTTTAGGAGTGAAGCCCTATATTTCGTTATGGGATGAACCGGGCCTACATGTAAGTAGACAAAGCTTGGATGACTGAAGAACAACCAGACTCGGGATTGGCTCAGACACGGATTTCGTGGAGGTGGTTTTAGTCCTATCCATGTAGGTCTGCATACTTAACGTTATCTTGACAATATAGAATAAGATAACAGGACGAAGCCATTCCAGGATCACACAAGTCTGGACAGGAGAGCTTACCCCCTTGGGTGCAAAGCTTGAAGTTAAGAGTGCCGAATGCACTGGGGTGGGGTACTCGGTGGTGAAGGAGTTTCTTTGCTTTAGTATAGTTTGAATAGACAATAATGGTATTGCCCAATCTGTTTACCGAAACTAGTTTACAAAACCTGGCAGCTATGGAACAGATTCTGTTTGGTGTAGACTGCCCCATTCCTTACCGTGAGGTCTTTTCAAAGTTCGTAGAGAAGTTGTGATAGTATAAAATTCAGTCAAAACAGTTTTAACCGAGATCAATCAAATAGATTTGTAGCTTATTTTATTGGAAACTTATAAAAGTGGCCGGTTACCAGACGAAATTTAAGAACTTAGGCCACAAGGAATAGGGATGTTATCTTTCCCTCCTATAGATTATGCACCCTACATATTTTGGTAGACTCAAGGTAAATTTGTAGTTTGGGGTAAAGGATGACTGCCTTTTAAGGCCGACATTCCTTACTCAAACTAAAATCATACCAGTAGTCTACATAAATTTTTAATCGACACAGCTTTCTGATTGATGTCAAATTAAAAAATTAGTAGTAGCTCATATAACACAACATGCACTGGAAAGTGTTGAGATTAAAAATTAGAGTCTTTTATACTGACCAGGGTATGTCCTAAAGCAATAAACTGGGGTTTTCTTTGGATGAGGTTGAGGTTCTGGGAGTTGCCAGAAATAGGGAGGTCAGGAGAATTAGACCTGCATGGGGTAAACAATAACTGCCTTTAAATTTCATTAAATTGGAAAATGCTATTTCCACGTTAATGCAGTTAACTATTGGTAGTGATTACCATTGGAATGTGAGTTAACAACCTCCAACATTGAATATTTTATTTCGTCGACGGTGCATAGTAATAAATAAAAAATGATCTCAACACAAGGTTATGGGAGAATTTAAGCTTCAACAGGAAATGATACGTATTGATTGGACTGTGGTGCATTCTGGAAAATTGTTCATCCGTGTCCAAAACTTTACTGAGTAGAGAAGACAGTTTGGCAAGCCAGGGATCGATTCAAAGAAACGTTCAACGATCGGACACGTCCGCTTGAAAACAAAGCACATTGGAAAGAATACCCTAATTCATCTATTCATCTATTTATCTATTTAAACAGGTTTACGTCCATTGATGTATAACAATTTATTCCTCTCTCGTCAGTAGCTCGTCAGCAGCCCCGACCTCCAGCTCATTAATTTATAACCATAAGAGACCTCTGGAATACAACTAAGTGCCACGTTACTGTAACATGTCGGTGAGTTTTAAGTAGTTTGGGGTTTTTTTTAAGAAGTCTTATGTATAGACTGTTAGGTACGATTTACATTTTTTTTTTGAAAACTTGGAAAAGTGCAACTACGAAATCTAGGCTATCATTTATATATATCATACTGAAATACTTTTTCTATTAAGTCCACCCGAATCTCAGTCCAGTTGACGAAACCAAACACATACTCCCGTAGGAGTTCCCAAGGAAGCTACGTTCACATAGAGAACACTGACACCATACTGAAATGATTCAAAGTCCCCACCCAGCCAACATGCCCAACTGGGTTTCAGCTGGACTACTTGCTGAGCCCCAGTTGGGACCCATTCTTGTTTGTCATGTGTTCCCACGTGGGGCCCAACTGGGCTAGCCTTTCCCAGCTGATGCCCAGATGAAGCCCAGCTGGTCCCCACTTCAATAACTGAAGCTTAGCTGGGCTTCAGCTGGGAAAGTCTGGCCAAGTTGGGCCCCACGTGGGAACACATGACAAACACGAATGGGTCCCAGCTGGGGCCCAGCAAGTAGCCCAGCTGAAACCCAGTTGGGGCCCAACTGGACATGTTGGCTGGGCATAGAACTGAAGAGTTTTACGAACTTGGTTCACAATAGCTGCATGCGTAAACATTTATGTCCTGACAATGGTGATGCAAATATACTTTTAAGACAACAGTCATCGTAGTTTAGTTCTCAAAAAGTCAGAGATATGTTAATATTTCATGAATAACAAATTTTATAACTTAGTCTGTGACTAGAATAGTAACTGTTACAAATAAACTTAGTAGGACCAAGGCATACAGTTACCAGCGTTTGGCCCGACTCAGCACAACTGAAACCTTTAGATTGTAAGGGTTAATCTCATGTTTCAGTTTGCATACAGTTTTTCATTCTTTTTGAACAAGTGCTCCATTCTGCCGGTATACAGACAACCCTCTAAAGGGCTCTTCGTCATGGAGTTGGTTAGCCCGCAGAGTGGAGGAAGCCTTTTCGTTCAGCTCATCGCTACGAAAGCCATCTGAGGGGCGGCAGCCTAATGGGGCGGCAACTGCAAAGGTGCTACGCAGCCTAGGAGTTGGGAGGACTTTAGAAAAAGACTCCCTAAGGATGGCCAAATGAACCCCTTTCTTAAGTTTCTAGGACCTGAGAAGGCACTGATCGTAAAGAAAAATTGCTAAATTTTGCAGTGTTGGAAGACAAAAGGGTAGGTTTCACCTAACGAGGTCTGATTAGGCGAAATAGTTGTGTTACTTTGCCATCGCACCCTCACAGATAGATAAGTGTGTAAGTATGTAGTACAAGCTGGGGTTGTAAATGCAATGTTATGACTGATTACGTCTTATCTGGGTCGTATGCTTCGGGGTGAATCGAGGACGATCCTCGGTCTCAGTCTTATATTACGTGGCTTTGGTGATGAAATATTCATAAGTTTCATAACGATAACGAATGAGGTGTTGTTGCGGTTTCATTTCAGATTCGAATTTAGATTTGAAACATTCTACGCCTCAATCGGCAAAAAATACTGTAATCTGAACGTACTTCTCATTTCACCATTTGTATTTTACTTTAATTTATTTCAATGCAATGAAGTTTTTGTAGGTCTATTTCCCGAGGGTTTCATGTAAAGGAAACACGAACTATCATCGACTTTAAAGCGTCCCCCATCAAACACCAATAGGCAAACAAGAGGCAACGCACACCACGTTCCGTGTCATACTTTTTTACATTTATTAACCCTTTGCCGTTGTTTGGGTCCTTTTGGACACAGACGGAGAGCGCGGCTGTCACCAATCTTGACTGTTTCACCCGGAGCTCGAAACTGCGAGTAGCTACCCGAAAATTCGGCCACAACAACGAGAGAGACAATAGTTTAAGGTCACGGGGTCAATGACCTACGGAAGCTCATGCGGGGCGTGCTACGTCCGCTTTTCCACCCACTCCCCAGGCGCGCAAATATGCACCGATTGGAGCACAACGGTAAAGGGTTAAGTAAATGACTGCCAGTTTCCTTACGAAGTCAAAGTTCAAGAGCAGTTATCCCAAACTTATTTTGAAGCAACAGTTAGCTGATTCTCACAATTTTCTTCTTATTTCTCTTAAAAGTATTTTTCAAAATATTTTAGGACTCCAATTTTGCATATTCAAGGTGAACCAAACAGTTAATACTGGTCAATTTCGCATTTGAGGAGAAAAATATTGTCACATGACTTCCAAGAGCCAATTATGAACCAGGAGAGTTTACTACACTACTTCAAGTTGGGGTGACGGCTCTTTACCTTTAAGAAATGGTATCTGATACCAGGGACCTCTTGCCCGTCGGTCAACCACAGCAACCAGACTGCCTGCTTATATCTTAACGGATTAATGGAGGAGTTTTCCGCACCTATAAACCTATAAGCTTCGTTTTATCAATCTTTTTTCAGAGTCAGCAACCACCCCATGCACCAGATGATCCACTACTGCAATTAGAACAACTGCAACTCCAGCAGCAATCACCTCAAGAACAGAATGTCTTGTCGCAAACCGCAGCTTTCCCGATAACGCAACGGAGGCCTTCTACACCACTTGAAGATATTCCACCACCACTCCCACCTAAATCCAAGCGTCCACAAAAACAGATTCAGCAACTACCTCATGAACAGGTCGGTCAACCACAGCAGTCAGACTGCTTTCGATTACACCACAATGAACATGAAAACCATACACAGAATGCTTCTTTGGAGAACCTGAGTCATCCACAACAGGGTCAAACGCCACAGTGTGATAATCCTCCACCACTTCCACCAAAATACCAGTCGCCACCACAGCAGACCCACCAACAACCTCAAACACAACATGTCCCAATGCCAAACCCAGCTCAACTAACAACGCATCAGAGTCACTCTACGTCGCAGCAAGAGGATCCACCACCCCTTCCACCAAAATCTCCGTTGTCGCTACAAGAGAGTCAACAATCTCATGGCGGACAGACGCATCCGCCACAACAAACATCTCATCCTCCACGAGGGCAAAGTCACCCCTCACGAGTTTCTCCTCCACCACCACAACTGCCACCGCGTTCTCAGCCTCCACCACAGCACAATCAGCCTCCATCGCTATCACAAAATGTCCCATCACAGCATCCAGCGTACTCTCCAACACAACAGGGTCATTCTGCACCACCAAAAGATTATCCACCAACACGTCCTCCACCTGCAAAGCAACCGGGGCAATTTTCAACTCATGCACAGAATAGCAAGTCACACCATTCAACTTACCCGACACCCCAGCAGAATTATCCAATGCCACATGAAAGTTACCCCTTACAATCGGCACCGCAATCATCACAACCGCCGCCAGTGGGGTTCCAGCCGTCGCTACATACTTGTGTTCCGCCTCAGAATAGTCACCCACCACCACAACAGCCATACGCAACGCCACATGTTTATCCACCTTCGCCATTAACTTTCAATTCACATCAGCAAAGTTATCCACCTCCACAACATGGTTACACACGGCCGCAAGGAGGATATATTCCACCTCTACAAGGATACATTCCCCCGCAACAGAGTTACCCGCCGATGCAACAAAGTCAGTTTTCAATGCAGCAGGCGATAAATATCGTACCACATCAACAACGGCATCCCCAATTGACACAAGTTCCACAAAATCCTCTTGGGCAACAAGGTCCATCTCCTCGAATACAGGGTAATTATCCACTGAGGCAAACTGCAGTTCGACCACAGATGCAACATAAAAATCAGCCGTGAGTATTTCTGTCCCTCAGTTTTTATGAAATAAGTGGGTGGTTGGTGATACCTCAGAAGTATAGCTTAGCTTTCATTATGTTGGGATTAAGCTTTACATAGTTACGTCACATGGGCACACACCCTTAATATTGAGTAGCTATGAGAGACACAGCAGTTGAATATGATTGAGTGCATTAGTAGTGACAGATCATGAGGTAAAGTTGGATACGTGCCATAGAGCTCTCAGTATATGGCATCCCCCCCCCCAAACCCCCTATTTTTGTATTAAATAGGCCAGGAATAATGGTCACAAATAACCTAAGGAAGACCATATCTGACAATCCTACTAGCATTGATTAAATAAACTCTCGTGTATCAGGGTGTTTTGGGGTGAAATGATTTTCTTCTTTGAGTAATAATTTTGTTAAACTGAAAATTGATGAATTGTGCCTTAAACACTATTATCATATTCACTCTCTAAATACTCTCTTACTGCATGGCCGAGTGGTTGAAGCATATAACCGGCACCTCGTGAGATTCGGAGTTAGACTCCTGGCCGGGCCATGCCGAAAACTTTAAAAATGGAACCTACTGCCATTTTGCTTGGTGCTTATACCATGGTTAGTGAAGTAAGGAAAACAACCCAGTGAGCCACAACTGGGACAAATGCCGTCGTCGGCCCGACTTAAACCAATTGTTAGAAACTGGTTTATCTTGTATCAACGACAATCTCTCATAACAGATATCGCTTTATTCCACTACAAAACAAATATGGTATTAGATCTAAACTTCGCACACATAGGAAGGTACCGGGTGTTGGTTAGTATTGGGGTGGGTGAATATACCTTTCGTAGATAGTTAGTTAGATGGAGTTTACCGCCCAGTTTCCAACCTATCTGCCTATTGGTTCAAGTGGAACCGGCCACGGACTTTTTCCAAGTTGTGGCTCACTGGCTTGTTTTCCTTACTCCATTGCTTATGCCGAGCATCACGCACATTGGCAGTATGTTCCTTTTTAGAGATTTTGGTATGACTCGACCTGGGAATAGAACATTTCGTAGAAGGATCAGAAAACAAGGTTTTGTAATGTTTGTAAACTAATGCGATGAATAGGAAGGGTGAAACTTGAGGTAGTACCAAAGCAATTCGGGCAGACAGCATACTCTTTGGTTTTTATTTGAGGGTTTATTCTTCCGATATTTGAAATGCGCTGGGTCGCGCGGGTAGTGATGACAGTGGTAAGGCACTCACCCGACAAGCGATCGAGACCCGGGTTAAATGGATTAAACAGAGGGGTCAGGGGAGCAAAAGCTTCCAGTTAAACACCTTGTCCCCCCCCCCTCCCACTTGCCCTCTCAAATGAAATTTGAAGGTAGGAAACTATATTGGGCAAAGTGTGTTGAAGACAAAAACTTTGAACTCAAGCTTAAAAAGGTCGGATTTTTATTATAAATAGACACTGAGAAGTACCATTTCCTGCAATCTGAGCGGCAGTTTGGCCAGAATTTTTTCTCTGCGCTACATTTTGACGATTAGAAACAATTATGGCGGAGAAATATTAAACGCATTTTGCAATTTTGACAGTTTTTCAAGGACGAAACACTTCAAACTTAAATGTATGTGACGACCTCTCATACAAGCTCATTTTCCAATAATTAATTTTGCATTTCACTGAATATCAGTGGTGCATTTTACATTTTACAATTTGCTCATTTTTATTGTCGATTAAAAAATTTTATGGCGTACCGATCTCGCTTTAATGCAAAGCTAAAATCGGAATGAAACTATTTCATTTTTTTTTTATATTTCACCCACAATATAAAATTAAACGTATATCAAACTGAAGGTGTATTAATGTTTTTCTTTGTTTCCATTCTCCAGAAGACGGACAAATATTTTAAATTCTATTTTTGGCTCTTCCACGAAACCAGTTCCGGTAAGTGTTGGATGTAAAAATGGGTGTGGCAAATAAACAAACTTTAAACAACTCAAAAGCCTTTGTCCTAAATGCGGGTGTTTTAATACGCAAATTCGATACAGGTTTACAAGGGGATAAACATGTTATAGAAAATCAACTCGTGACTGCTGTTTAATTAGGACCACACAGTAGTAAATTGATCTTACACTTCAAAAACCTCCGATGAAATTTCACCATTACTTTGTCAGTATGCCACCCTCACTATGCTGGTAAAAGTTAACCAAGAATTCTTGTTAAAGCTAACCAAGTGTCGAATTTAACCAAGTATCTAGTCATTATTGTAGTTTTTAACCAGTTCCTTCATTAATTTGAATGAAAATTTTTGGTTTAATATATCAGGATTGTGCGGGTGGCATATGACCCACAGAGCCCAGTGAAAATTCACTAGTGTTTTCATAGTGTGGAACTGTGAGTCTTATGGTTAGACAGAAGACGTATATCTTATCTTGTAATGTTGCCTTGATTTTAATATGACTCTAATGGAAGTCTGGAACAAATAGAGGTAACCAAAAGCCTATAGTCATGGGCGGGAGAGGAGGAGAACATGCCCCCCTTTTTTTGTAAAGTCACCCATTGACTTAAGATTTTTACACAGTAAATTTTTGACGGAAGTGTTCATGTGCTTCCCTCCCCCACCCCCACCCCGACCCCCACTTTCGAGTAAAGGTCGATGCCTATGGTTATAGCTGCGCAAAGTTGCATGATCTGCAAATACTTTTGTATTCTGTAAAGGAAAAATGTAGTCAACCCCAGGCTGTGGATTAGCCTACTTTGTTTCGTGATTGGATCTTGCGAGTCATGTGACAATACGTGCCTCATGAAATATTCGAATTTAGGAGGTTTACCCATTGGCATACTTTTAATATACAATGCTTAGGAACTGAAATATTATTCAGGATACGTGGAAGAGAAATAAGAAGAAATCAGTGGGATCTGAATGTTATTTCAAAGGAAATTTGGGTTGATTGCTTTTGCTCTAAAATGGGATGTATGACAAGACCATTTCCAATTTGTTATCGACTTCGCTTATGTCCATTTCTCGGACCAATAGTGTTTTGAAAGTTGTATAACGATTATAATGTAAAGGGAACAAATTTCTGTAACTATCTGAAACGAGAAGTCAAGTGAAAAATACTTTATATGAAGTACATACTAGCCAATGACTTTGTCTCTTGAGCGTCGGGTTCAGGGTGCTTGTTAAAGGGGAAGTTTAAGCAAAAATTTAATTTTCATATGTGAAAGAGGAACAAAATCTACACAGTGTGGTGAAAGTTCCATTCAAATCGGACATGTATTTCTTGAGATATCAGTTAATGAAGTCAGTAGATTTGTGTTCAAAAGTGAGTTTGAGGGCAGCAGAGCTTATATCACTTCCTCACATTGACAAGAAATGCTTTGTTTCCCTTTGTTCTATCAGGGTGTTGTGTTGACCTTGAAGTTAATAGGAGAATGACCTCCCTTTGGGGGATGGAAAGTTTGTAGAATTTTCATGCCACTTATGCAATCACATTTTAATAATATGGGATTTTTGAGGAGAAAATCCAGTATAAAGTTAAAAGAAAAACAAAAGACTGCCCATTAATGTGGGGATGTGATGTCATATGCGCTTGCTTCAAGTTCACTATTTGTTGAAAATGTGAAAACTTTATGTGCTCATTTCTTGGGAACCACACATCGGATTTCAATGCAAATTTCACCAAAATGCTCAGAGTAAGTACCTCTCTAACATCTCACATCCTGTTGTGATCTTAAACCCTTCTTTTAAGGTATCCCTATTAGGACTTCTCCTATGGGCCGTCATGCATGTTTAAGTTGCTTTAAAATGTGTCAAATACTGCACCGTCTGGCTATGATACACCCCTTTTCCAAAATTGTTGTTCCTTACAACCTTATTTGCTTTTTTAGGTGGGCTCTTCCGGAGGCTCGTTTGGAGAATCAATGGGAAGCTCGTTGGGCGAATCTTTCGGAGAAGCTCTAGGGGAATCGTTGGGAGAGTCGTTAGCTGAATCAATGGTAGAATCATTTGGAAGCTCGCTCATGGAATCAATGTTTTCATTTTGAACATCTATACCAACAAACCAGGCATCCCAAATACTGAGCCCTCTAAAGAAGCCATGCAACAAAGATCCACCTTTCCCTACAAGGAACAAATGGCGAGGCTACGCCAAAATAAAGTGAGAGATAGTAATGTCGCTATTACTAGTATTAGGAAGCGTCAGAACAGCTTCCTGTTCTGACTAAAAGACCCATCTGACCAAGTAAACTCTTGCTGATATTTACCTTTGAATCTGGAATGAGCTCATTAAGCTCCTCTTTGCATATCCTAAAATATCATAAAAGACACCTGGAAGAGTAATATAACTTGTGAGATTTAACTGTTGTTTTAATTTGAAATAAATTTAGGATGTTCACCTTTACCCTTTAAATTGTAATGTATCACAGCATGTGGATAATATGCAATTATACAATATTACGTAAGCCTCCAAGAGGTTGCGAGGGTCTTCTCCCGTTCTAGCCTAGGATACTCTCCTGGCCAGGATGAATCCTTTAACGTTTAAAGTGCTTCTAAACACCACGCCGGATAGTAAAAACTAATTTCTCCCTCCAACGGAGGTTATAGTCGTACGGAAAATGAAAATAATTAAAAATCTTCGTGTAAAGTGACGGCCATGTAACTCTTCCTTGTTTAAAGGCTTGTTTAGGTTGACAGATCAAAGTTTCATTAGATCGAAGGAAACCTAAACTGCCTCAGTAAACCTTCGCTCTTGGCTCTTGTTGGTTTGTTTGGATCTCACAGCTCTCTCGTGTGGGTGACCTGGTTCGATTGTCGGACCGACAAATTTAAAGGGCCAATCCTCTCACACAAAACTACAATTCTTTTAGGGATTAACATAATTTCTCAATTGGCTAAGCTCTTTGACTGACCGTTAATTCAAACAATGCAGAATACCAAAGCTTATATTACACAGCATGAAATATACTGAGAGTGGTTTGATTATATACACATTAATCTTTTCTATACTCACCCTGGCGCAATTAACCAAGATTGTGTCCGGATGAGGATGAATTTCAGACTATTGTGGGAGGAGCTTAAGTAAGAAGGTTTGGAGGATCGGTACTGTTTGGTGTGAGAAGTTTGGGCCTTTAAACCACAACTTAAAAAATGGAACCTTTTGCTGTTTAGCGTGAAAAAAGACGGGCCGTGGGCTCCGCTAAATTGAACCAGAAGTTTATATAGGTGGAAGAGTAAAACCCTACTTAGCTGACTGCCCATGTTAAATATATATACAACTGTAGGCTATATAAGTAGGCTGTTGTTGGCTTGGAGTTTACATATGACCATTACAATAAGAACGTATTTTGCCAACAGAGGGCGAGAATTAAAAAAATTATACCTACATGTTACGCCTCCGTCCCAAAACCTCTTTCCCCGGCAAACGGCTTTGTCAAAAAAAAATTTTTTATTTCTCTCCGCAAAGATGACGCTACCTCTGAATCAAAACTTTCGACAAGAATGCTATGTTTCGATTTTCCTTTTTTCCATGTTTCAAAAGTGAATTGATTACGTTGGGAGTTAAGCAGTAGCGGCGCTACGGTGTGACAAGAGGGGGCATTTGCCCGCTTGATTTGTCGTTGTCCCCTCCCCAGTTAGGTCAGTCAGGAGTTGGGGTTTACCGAAAAAATAAATAATTTACCTCAACAGGGACTTACTTTTTTCATCCAAAGATACGCTTAAACCTCAGCTCTTCCGGGGCTTCCCCCTAGACCCCCCCCCCCCAGGAACGGGTACTTTGGGCTCGGTTTCGCACTGCGTCCAAAATTTTTTGCCCCAAACATTATCTATCATTTGTCCTTAGTTTCCCCCAATGTTGACTTTCTACCGCGCGGCAACTGGAACTGAGTACCTTATTTGAATGCTCTCTGCAAAGGATTCCAACTAACCCACTTCGTACAAAAGGTTTAATATGAAATAATTTTTTTCAGTATGAAATAAAACTTTTCAGTATGAAGTTGGTTATGCATTACGGTGAGACAGTTTGCCAGGGCACAGTTTCAGTATGAAATAAAAGTGACCTAATGCAATAACTGATGGTAGGTTTAATTAGTCGTCTCCGGTGGCAGTGACGTAGCTAGACATTTTACAAGCATCGGAGAAGCATTTTAAATTTTCGATTTATCTCTGAGCATGAACATAAATGCATTTGAGAAGGTATTGAGGGCGTGCCCGACGCCCCCCAAATAGTGCTTTTCATATGCAAATATTTAAAGAAAAATGGAGTCTGAAAAGTTGCAGTTCTTTTGAGTGAAAAAAATGAAAAGTTTGAGGATTATTGAAGAACCTGCCATTCTAATTTGCAAAATTGGAGATTTTCGAGGGGATTGCAACCCGTTGAGGTCATGGCAAATACAGAGAATAAGCCAGGAAGTTGTCAAGGAAGAGCCAAGCCCATAAACAGATTCGCTTTACACTGGGTGAAGCGGAGCATAAAAATGTGACTAAAAAGATACCTTTCAGATCGTTAGAAGTGGTACTTTGGCCATGTCTACTTACCATAGAACCAGGGAACAATTGCCCCCTTTGTCCCTATCGCTGAGCCTCTGTCCTCCGGGTTCATGTGATTCAGTTGATGTTTCTCTACTAGAAGGCAGTTTCTCCTGTAAAAATCTCATGCGTTTTCAAATTTCATCAAGTAGGTCGATCATTTTTACGAAGCAACCATTTCATATTTAAAACTGACTAAACATGTACAGGTAGATCTACCCATCGCCCTCCCCTCCCCCTCCGCCACTTTTTGTCTGAGAGTTTCAGACTTAGCAAGTGCGTAATTCCAGATTTCGTCTTAAACCAGTCTGGGACCTTCCTGTCATTAATACTGACATCACATGCACAACGGAAGTTAATCCTACGCCTAGACGGGCTTCTACGGCGGCTGCAATACACGGGAAATCACGTCATTTCCTTTTTTTCAAAGTTTCTGAATTACCAGCTAAAGTCTTTTTAAAATAACAGCTTGCAGTTATGATTTCAGTCGCTTTCAGATTATTTTTCCAAGAATTTTCAGGCGATTTTGGCCTAATTGTTCCTAGGAATAGAACAGCACAATGATTACATATATTCTTTAGTACCGAATACCAAAGTAGCCTGCGTTAAAAATAGTAATATGCAGACATCCTCGTGTTACACCTGTAAATTTGCATATGAACTTTGGTAGGGCACAGTATAGGTAGAAAGTTGAATACACACAGAGTATATAGGTTGGTTAAGACGCACCAGATAGGACCCCCTCCCCCCTCTTAGCGCTCCGACGCAGTTCTCCTGTGTTTCCTGATAAGATTTGTCTTTTACACTATTTTGGCTTTTTCGGAGAGGGACAATACCTATATTCCCCCGTCTCAATCTTCCCGTGTCTCCTTAGTCCCCCGTCTTCATTTGATCATGCCCCAATCCTTTACTCCTAAATCTAGCCCTCACCGCAAATTATAACTCTAACCCACAACCCCAAACCAGTGCTATGGCCGAGTGGATAAAGGCGGTGGCATTTGAAGCAATGAAGCTTAGCAACCGGAAAGTCTGGAGTTTAAATCCTGGCCGGGTCAAAGTAAGGTGTGTTTTTCATCCAAGAGCAATCTACGGTTTTCCCATCTGAACTGGCCTTTCAAAAAAATACCAAATTTGAATTGGTTGCACCCGATGTGAAGTTGTAATTCATAAGCCAACGGCTTCTCCCACATCCGTGGTCGCTTAGCGTCGTAAAAAAACTGCCCTTCAAGGCCTCATCCTGAGGAACAGGGGCCAATAAGACGGGGTATCGCACTAAAGAGGCGGAATAATGAAAAGAGGGACTAATGATACCACTTAAGCTAATTGGGGGACCAACTTGTGAGACGGGGGATCGTTGAGACGTTGATATGGGGCGGACACGACTAATGGTGACTCCTGCGATCGAACCACGGACTTCCTACACACATGAGCTGAGTCCATTGCATGCGTACATTGTAGCTACCATACATGTGAGTATAGGCGTAGCAATATGGTATCTGCTATAGTTTTGTGTGTGCGAAAGTTTGGACTTGCCCAAGTAGTTCAAATCAACAGACGTTTTGCATGAAAGCTGAAATATTTTCAAAATAATGCTAGGTAAGGTCAAAATCACATCACGTATTGAAGGAATGTGATATTGTTTCTCATTTAAGTCTAACTTTTTATAAAAAATAACAGAGTCGTTGTTAATAATAGAAGTTATAACTTCACGGGGCCATCTTGGTGCGCCTGTTTTGCCCCAGGGGGACGCGACAATCTACGCATAGGACATACACGTTACATACTCTGTCCATGGATGTAAGAGGTCCGTGGGTCGAGATCAATTTGCCTCCCAAATTTGTGGATATGTGCTAGCTTCATCGCCGGACACAATGACAGTGATAATACCATACGGTAGCTCAGTTTAAAAGTATGGGGTCAGCCAGTCGTACAGTGGACATAGTTCATATGACCAAAGTCAACTGTACTATCATGACATATAGTTTCATATTTATAACTGGTGCGATTTTCCGGTCGCACAGATGGATGTTTTATTTTGAAAAAAGGAGGAGGTAGTAGGCATATATGGCGTTCACCTTTCCGCATTTGGAACTTGGATCCTCAAGTAGCTCAGCCAACCAGGGTCGAGGACCTGCCTTAAACCAGGGGGTTTCAACTACCCATCTCAGTCATTGATACACGAACACTAAACAAGTGCTGGCGGCCGCGACGGAACGGTTGAGTTCACTCTGGTAGCCTGTGCGGCATGGTTGTGTGAAGTGTGCGGCTGGGTTTAGTACTACGTCGGGAAAACGTGGCAGAAGATTTCACCCCACAGCTGGCGGAAGTTTTGATCCCTTCAGGGAACGTAGCTCGCATAAATCATCCACAAAAAGTGTCAGATTGACCCCATAAGCTGAGTCAGACACCAGACCTCGGGTAAAGCCTCCAGGTTGAATCCGCCACATACATGGACCTTACTTTGTCGAAAGAGTTGCAAGGACATTACAAACAAACAAACAAACAAATAAAATAATTCCAACAATTCCGGTAAGGAAGGTGTTGTAAGACCTCACACAAATTGGCTGCCCGGACGGTTCAGTTCCCACCTAATCTATACAGGGACAGCCATTAGCCTGACTGGCTTGAAAAAGGTATGTGGTCATGTTAGGTACAAAATTAATTTTGGGCCATTTTGAGGCAAAAATGTGATTTCCGTGTTTTTTCTGATTAATTAATTTGATATAATTATCTGTTCCCTGTGTATAAATTTTAGTCGATATGATCCCTATTCAGTTGGCCAGTACTAATAAAATAAGATCACAAAAACCCGTTGAGGTAAGGCTATTATGCCAGATATCTCAAAATCGGTGTTATAATGAGAACAAGAAACAAGATCACTTCGCAGGATCCTACACCTTTAAACAGAGTGAACATTTTCACCTTAAAATCGCACCCAATTTTTGCTTTATCAATCACGCAACAAATGCACAAAATGCATATGTAAAAACTAATACACAACCAAACAACAATATTATGCCCCCTTTTTTAGTCTGGCTGAGACTTTGAGTTTCCAATGCAATGCTATTATAACTGTATACAATACTTTACCAGAGGCTGTGAAGAAAAAGGTATGCGTGAAGAAATAACGACACAAGGCAATGCTCTTTTTTATTAGTCCTTCGAATTGTGACGGCTTTATAAAAAGGATATGGTTAGATCCTAATTTAATAGCAAATATTTTAAGAACGTTTTAAAACTGAACTGCTGAAGCAATTGTTCAGTAGGCCATGCAGCTACCCGGGTGAGGTTAAAAGTGGAATACACATATAGATTTTATTGCAAGTAACTTCTTTGTGACGTCATCTGCCACTCAATTCAAGTTCGATGAAATAGAACCCTACGCATTCATGAGAGCGTGTTTATAAAATCAGGACCAAAGCTATAGGATCATATGTTGATGGGAAGGTTCGAAATTCCCACAGAGGTTTGATGCTTCTTACAACTGAGTAGCGACCCGACCGTTGGACCATTTCGTTCAGCTCGTGGAAAAAATACTCAGTACATAGATGTTAAAAACGAAGTCTAGGGATCGGTTCCAAGTTTCCACCTGTTTTGGTTTTTGGTTTTTCGATATATTATAGGATCAAATTCTGCCCAGTTACCTTTTCTTGTGTTTCCTTTAAATTTCTCTATGTCATTTGCACATCAATAGAAATACAGACGCATATTTTGAAAGAAGGGGCACAAGGATACATTGACCCCTGTCCTGGGAACTAAGAGTTCAAATGGAAGGGGGAGAGGACTGAAGTGCATAATGATGCTATATTTGACATATTATGAAGAATATCAAAACACGCATGACCTGATGACGGGCCAGGGAGCGGCTCAGAGAAGCTTGTCCACCTCATCCCTGGACGGACAAACCTCCAGCGCTTGTTTCAGGGTGGCGCCAGCGGGGAGGGGGGGCGGGACCATGCCCCCCCCCCCCCGTTGGGGAAGGTCGGTGGTATCGTCAGGATGCCTACAAATAATTTTTTAAAAAATAATTAAAAAAAAAACTAAAAGGACTGAAGTTACTGAATAGGTGATCTTGAACAAATTTTCCTTTGGTAACGTTTTAATAAATATAGGAACCGGTTTTAATCACTTCTTCCAGCTCTGCTATCCGTCATTCCATGTATCTTGTCCCATCTTTATTACGTGCGCATGAGGTCATCCATGAGTAGATCAGGGAGCTGGAAGTTCCACGTCCAGACGTTACGAAGGGTGGCACCAGCTCATGAGAATAGGGGCTATGCACGCGACGGGGAAAGCTGCTCTCCCCCTGAGAAGATCCAATTTCGTCGGGGAGCCTCCACCGTCATGGCCCATGATAAAAGACGTAAATCCGATACTGACTTCATTCCCCGGACGATCTTCTTGATTGTGCTTACTAGAAGACCATATTCTTCAAGGAAACTGTCACCCAATTACCAATTTTCCTTACAAAAACTGAGGAGAGGTGGTTCAGGTGCGTGCCCAATGGTTTGTCATTTGTCTTGTCCCGACGGTCGAATTCGAGCAACGGAAATGAAATCGGCCAGGGTGTTTTCAGTTACACAAATGATAAACAGTACCGTAGCGTGAGAACGTCTTCCCATAAGTCTGACTGAAAATTTCTTTGAAGTCACCTTGTTACGTGACATATTTTCAAAGACGTTGAAAGTAAAATCATTTAGAGGCGGAAGTTCGTGTAGTCACATAGAAATTTCATCAATTTAGTGGACCTTGCAATTGAGTACAACGAAGAATTTCAATAGCGTCAAAAACATTACTATGTTTTCAATTCGGTTGCACAGTTTTCCCCCGAAAAGAGACAAGGCCATTTCATCTTATTGTAACAGTACCTTTTAGCTGGTCACTTTCTGATAAAATAGCAAGTTGGGAATTTTTCTATTCAAGTGAAACTTTCATTTCAAAGGAAAGCTCAAAGTAACGACTGCTTCATTTCTAGTTTCAAGTCCGGGAATTGACATTTCCGGCTGTCTGATGGGTTAGATTTTTCAAAAATTTTCTGTACGCTCCGCTCCAACTGATGGTGGTGCTCCACTTTGTAAGTATTTTCGTCGAACAGATTACTTAACAGAACTATGCATGCTTTCAAATTATTCTTCGTTTGGGGGCAATATTATGAAGTGAAAAGTTTATTGAGAAAGAAAACTGAAAATAATGACTGCTTTGTTTCTGGTTACGAACCTGGGAAATGCCATTTCCGGCTGTCTGGGGGCTCTCAATTTTTCAAAAATTTCTGTGCGTTTTTAGTTAGTCTTTCGGGCAGGATTACATTTTTCGGACAAGAAAGTCAATTCTGCTTCCTCCCAAACTGAAACGCTCCTGTACGCCTATGTCAATATATGGAAAGCCAAAATTTTTCGGTCAGGAAATAATCTGCATAATGATATAAAACTGCAAATTATCCCCTATTTAATTTTTCTCGTAAGAAGGTCATGTTCTTCCATAACCCCCCCCCCCCCCCAATCTGTCATAAAATTACAATTTTTCTCCAATATTAGCTTCACATTCTCAAATATTTTTTAAAAATGTCGAAATTTTTCCATTTTCGATGGATACTCTGTACAAAAAAAAACCAAAGCTAACTTTGTTAACCAGTCCGACAACTCTGCTCTTCTAAGGCATATAACTTGATGAAAACCCCAAACTTTTCTTTTTTACCTTACCAAAAACTATTTTTTCATTAAATTCCAAAGTTCGTGCAATATAATAAGCTCGTAATTCTGAAAACTTCGTTCAACAAAGGGAAAAATTTTTCTAGCCAATTTCTAGTTTCGTCTGAGAGCCTTATTGCATAGGCCTGGTACGATGAAATGCAAAACCCCCCAAACATTCAGCTGTCGTCTATATCACGTTTTTGATATTGCTCATATGAAGGGCAGATTTTTCAATAAACACTCCAACTTTTTAACGGCCCTTACAACAGCCGAATTTCCTTCAAAAATTTTAAATTTACGCTAAAACAAACTCCAGATTTTAAATATTTGTCAAAAGAAAGCCAAAAATTTCGTCGTGCTGCGCGCGCCTCGAATTCCGTCAAGTCACGTCCCACGAACCCGCCGGGACTAATTCGTTGCCTTTGTCGGGGCATCAAAATGCCGCCCCCCTGTCGTTGAGCTTGGCCCACCTGTCGGGCAAATCCTGACGTCACACTTGGCTTGTTTGTGTCCCGTTTAGATCCACAATTCCCAATTTGCTATTCCGTTATTGCCAAGAATGATTTGTTTGTAAATGTAGTGAAAACAATGTAAAACAAGTGAACTAAGTTGATATTCCTCGGACAAAATTCGAGCTTATTTTTACCACCTTTCATTAGCACGATCACCACGTGAAAGCAGAAAGATTGAAGATGTCGCGGTGCTGGGGTCCTAGCGTGGGAGCTAGACCTGACGGAGGATTGCTCGCGAAGCAGATATTGTTTGTTACAATAAAACGGCTACGAAAGGCTCCACATTTCAGCATGATCAACTTTGGTTCAGCCTGCACAGGAAAAGAATGGATAGATACCAATGACCAGTGACAATTGGCAGACAACGTATTATCGTGGATGAACTTACGAAGCCAGTGTATCCGAAGGTTTGCTCCACAGTCTGTCGGTTAGATAGCTATATAAGGTATTATGGCTCGGTTTCTAACCGATTGGTTTTAGTCGGGGGGGGGCATGCCTTTTTCAGTTGTGGCTCACTGGCTTGTCTTCCCCCACACCATTGATTATGTTGAACACCAAACAGAATAGCCGTAGATTACATTTTGCAAAACTTCGGTATGACCTAGCCAGGTGTCGAATTCCAGACCTTCCGGCTGAAGGTCGGATGCTCTAACCACTTGAACATGCAGTCAGTTGCGGTTCGCCCCTCAAAGCAAAAGTAACGCCACTGTCCTAACTTAAATACATACGTGATACTTTGAAAGCAGCCCTTATTCACGGCCTAGTATTCACAGCTGTCGTGCGCGAAAGCGGCACGAAATAAATATTCATTAACAAAGAACTCTTTTGATTCGATTTTTACAGAAGAAAATAACGTTTGATGTTATGCTTACTTGATAAGTTCAAAAAATAAATACACAGTTGACAAAGGGACAGCCCGATCCCCCTCTTTACCCCCTACCTAGGACACGTGATCAATTAAATCTTGATCCCCATCTACATGATCTAACTTAATAGGCTACACCTCTGAATTTTAATCGATGAGGAAAACGGTAAAGAAAACAAAGAAAACTCAGAAAATTTATGAGAAAATTGTCAGAATTTAGTGCGATAACCCACCGACAAAACTGAGCTGGACACAAGAAACTGAATTCCGCAACACGATGTTTGCTAACAGTAACACGATATATTTGTTACGTATTCGTACTGTTCGAAACTGGCGCGGCCGCAGGCTGCCGTTCAAGTAGAGAAAATATTCGCATCAGTAGGAATTTTTGCCCTTGTATGGAATACATAGGAGAACTAGAGTGTTTCAGTTTGGAACCCAGAAGAAGTTCGGCCAGAAAAATGTGATTCTGCCCTAAAGACTATTTCAGCGGAGCGCCGCAATTTTTGTCGTGGAGCATACAGAAATTTTGAAAAATTTCGAACCCTCAGACGGCTGGAAATGACATTTTCCAGTCTTCAGAGAAGAATCTAAGCAGTCGTTGTTTTGAGATTTCATTTGCAATAATATAAAAAAAATCTGCAATTGCTAAGAGGTCAGAAAATTACCAGAAAAAGTGTACCACCACCATTGGATGAAATGAACCGTGCATATTTTCGGGGGAAAACTATAAAACATGATTGAAAACGTGCTAAAGTTTTTTACCCTTTAGAGACTCTTGGCTAAATTCAATAGCCTATATCGAATCAATGAAGTCGTCTATGTGACTGCCATAGTTCCCGGCTATATAAATGATTGTACTTATGTAAGTAACACCTTTTGAAAAGAATGTCACGTTACGAGGTTGGTTTAAATAAATTTTCAGGCAAACTTAAGGAAAGACATTTTCACAATGTATCATTGTGGTATTGAAAACCAAATTACCCGACTTTCATTACCATCGCCTGAATTCGGTTTCGGGGGTAGGGTAGATGCCAAACTATTGGGCACTGCACCTGAACACCGTGTAACAAATTTGGCCATTGAAAGCGACCCGACTTTTTCCGAGTCAACTTTCGCCCGAATAGTTAACCATTTCGGACAAAATTTTAACAACACTGCTGTATGAAGTTGGGCTGCGGAAAACCTTTCCCACAAGTTGCCCGAATGTTTCGAAAATCGTTGTTATTACTTTTATTTTTCTTGAAAAATTTTCTTTGAACATAGCGTTTTCTGTTTTCCAAGCAAAAACATAAAGTATGCAAATAAACGGCTCCTTAGGGCATTGCGTTGCACCAGATTTCAAAGCAGGTTGAAGAATGATTGTTCCTTTCAAGCGTCAGTCTTCCTAAATATTACGATACTTTTCTATTTTGCGGGCAAACGTTTGAAGAATTCTGATATTCGACCATTTGAGGCATTGCGTTGCGAAAGACTATGAAGTAAAATTTACTAATAATAGTGTTTTGAGTTGCCCGAATGTACAGAGAATTTTTGAAATCTTGTTGACTTTGCATGAAGACTTTACGACGTGTGCTTTTAGGGCCCTATATCCTTGCAAGATTTCGGAGACACTTAGGATTTTTCTGAAAAACCAAGTGGCCGTCTAAACTTTTTCCAAATTCCTGCCTGATTCGCTTTTCCAAATTTCTGCCCGAACTTTAGATCCTGAAATTGCGGGGCCTCGCACCCATATACTGTAAGAAATTTTTTCACGCACTATTTAATTGGTCTGAACCGGGTTTCACCGGGGTTTTCCCTCCAGACAATGGACTTCTGCAAGTACCATTCATTAATACCGAGAAGTGTGTTATTAGTGCCTTACCATTGTTCAGGTTGAACAATCCTTCGGTCAGGACAAAACGTACTCTACTGTGACGCTCCAAGGCCACGGTGCACTTATCCACCTTTCGCAAATATCACTAGTTCACGACGTCGCCAAGTTTGGTTAACCATGAAGGAGGGTCGGTCAACCGTTTGCTGAAAATATGCATTTTTTGTACTTCTCAAATTCGAATGGAGTTAAGTGCAGCAAAACTAGTTTTACTGTATTTCAAAGTACATGTTAAATAAAAAGTTCAAAGATCGATGTTACTCCAAGGACACATGCAGAGGTTGAGGACGAAAGTACCTCTTTCCCCATCAAAAATGTATAGTAGGTATCAGTGCTTTTGGCCTGTCATTTCAAGGAAGAAACACTCATTGTTCTTCCTCCTTTGTAAAATATGAATGAATTTAGTAGGTCTAGAACCCTGAGATGTCAGTTCAAAGTGCAAAGTATGAGTTGAGCAGGATAACTGGCTCCTAACAGGTATAACTGCCTAGAAACAATTTTGAGGTCAAGCCTGGTTAGAGCTTCGGACTTGAAGCCGGAAGGTTTGAAGTTCGACCTCCTGGCTGGGCCATACCAAAGACTTTGAAACTGGAACCTACTGCCATTGTGTTTGGTACTCAGCATAAGCAATAAAGTAAGGCAAGCCAGTCAGCCCAACTGGAAAGAGGTCAAGGTCAACCCAACTTACAACCAATTGTTAGAGACTCAGCCGTAAAACCTCATTTAACTAATTTATTGACTGAGGGGCACATCCTTGCTACAAATTTGTTACATAAACGTTGGTTCTGATGAAATTCATGCCACCTATCTCATCACCATGGGTTTTGTAACCTCTTCACATGTCACTGCAGAGCTGATTTATTGATTGATTGATTGATTAGATGGAGTTTTACAGCCCAGTTTCTAACCAACTGGTTCAAGTCAAGCCGGCCACGGCCTTTTTCCCAGTTGTGCTCACTGGCTTGTTTTCTGTACTCCACTGCTTATGCCCAGCACTGTTTTTTAAGTCTTCGGTATGACCAGGCCCAGACTCCAACTCCTGATGTCCCCACTGCAAGTCTGATGCTCTAACCACTTGACCAGGCAGTCAGTCCACTGCAGGATGGAAAAATCTTGTTCAGGGTACAGGAAAATAATTCCAGCCCATTTTGTGAGCTGAAAATCCATTCAGAGTAAACAATTCAGAATGTTTAAGGAGTATGAATTATGGACAGTTGCACACTCAAAAAAAAGAATTAAAATCACAGTGTGCTCGGCCTTGCCTACTGTATTTTTTTTCACATTTGAATCAAAATTAATGTGATAAATTACACAGACATTGATACACCTGGAGAGCCATTATTTTGAGTTTAACCCCGACTAGCTGCGGCTTGACTTTAAATACAAAGAAATTCAAAACATAAATATTGAAAAAATATTAAAATTGGTTTTTGCTATTCTCTTTGACAATGCTATACTGATTTTAACTTTGAAATGGCATATATGTATGTAGTACCTCACATTTCAGATGTGTAATGTGATTGCAATATAATAATGAATGACACTTCCTGTACAGTCTCTGGTACCACTACAACACAACACATTAGAGAAAAAAGTCCTTTTCCCATTAATGTCAGTACAACATTTTTTACCAGCAGCAGTGCTTAATTTCTAAAAAGCAATGATACCAACAAGAAATGTAAATGTATAAGTTCATTCTGTGTTGAACTGTGATGAGAACTAGGACTCTAGTATAATTTATATGAGTACATTTCATTCTCATATGTTCAAGTATGACCAAATGTGCATACCAACACATACATTTAGTTATGAGCCATAATACCCAACTTCCAGAACCTGTGAGTTTAATTTACAATCCACATTCATTTTCATACATCCCACATTTTCCAATATGAAAAAATGTGTCCAAGGGTGCATACCATACCAACATGCATTTACTTCAAGTTATGTTATGCACAGCAACACTGAAATTTTAAATCCAGTGCGTAAACCTTTGAGCACAAACCCATTCTTAGTAGCAGAATCACTGGCAAATCTGGGTGAAGGTGCAGTGAATATAAGAATGCACTTACTCCAAGTCCAGGTGTAAAATAACAAGTACAAATCTATTCCGAGTGGTGGAAATATCGGCATACCCATTTACATGCGTGTTCTAACTATGCATGTCATGTGAGCACTAATACCCAACTTTCCATCACAAATGATTTCATTCTTAGTAGAAGCACGAACACCAAGTAGCAAAGTTTGTAAAAACACTATCACATGCATCAAAGTGAGAGTACTGGTCAGTACACTTCTTGTCAGGCAAAAAGCAATACTTGGAACATGATCAGAAAACTGTAGATATACCAAATTTTGTATCAAAGCTCAGCATTTTTAACCCTCAAAATATGGGCTCAAAAGTGATAGTACCATTCAATTCTTCACCCAGTATGAGCATGGGTAAATGAACCAAGACTGATTACATGCAAACTCAGCTCAAGTGCGATAATATCTATTAGAAGCATGGATGAGCAAAGTAAAATCTTTTTTTGTATAGCATGCACAAATGTAGAAACCAAGAGCTGCCAGTGACACAACAGAGACGAATGGGGAAAGCAAGTGATGGTCTGATTTCAGTCGGTCATAACTGGGGTCTATCACCTCCTAATATTTCACTTTACTTGCTTACCTGTATCATGAATGGTTGTAAATTGCATCTTGATTTTTTCCCTTTACCTGAATATGGGTGTTTGAAATTCATGCAGATAATAAATGCAGATGATTTAAGGCTGATAAACCCCACTAATGGCTGCCTACAGTCACTTTAAACAATCACTGATCTGATTCATTTGTATGTGCTTTGCCTCTGCAGCAGTTTTAAGGCAGATTGGTTTGGTTTGATGGGATTTTACACATAAACTTCTAACCTTTCTGGTTTAATCTAACAAAACAGATGAGCCTGGCAACTACACCAAATAATAAGACTGGGAGGGTCAGATTTCACTAACATAATTTATAGGGTAGCCTACAGCTTAGGCTAAAAGCCACCATAACCTTCAAGCAAAACACTACATTATTACTCTTTTGATATCACAATTGGCTACAGAAAGGCAAGAAACCACATATACAGCACAATTACCATAACTGAACAATTTTTGTTAAGCTTCCAGCAAGAATGGTTAAACCAATCTTAGTAATGCACGGATTTTAAAAACTTTCAGAAAATTAAGCAATTTTGATACTTTTAAGTAAAACGTACTACTAAATATCATTTCTTCAAATAAGAGAAAGAAAATCAGTAATGAGATGCATTAGATGCATGTGGGAAGGGGAATGTAATAGCAGCCCTCATGGGAATACCACTACTGAAAACAGGCTGTCCTCAGTATGAGAAGGGTCCTTATCATTAGATCCTTGAATTCCCAACTTGAAAGGTGCATTGCTTAATTTTGACAATCTGAGGTGTTATTTTTTAAATTTTAGAGAAAGCACCAATTAAAGTTAATTTGATGTCAAAGTGTGACAAATATATTGTCTTTTACAAGTACCACAAACACTCCAACTAGAGCAAGGGCAATAGGCTAGCATTTTCCAAGCAAGCAAAGGTCCCAGCAATCATTCCGTATTGCAGACGACTGGGTCCTCTTGAGAAAGTCTTATACTCCAAGACATGCACACCATTTTCAGCACAAGTTTTACACATACAGTATTTCCTACAGACTTAAATATCTACATCTCTCAGCGAGGGAGCCCTTCCTCTGTGTCCTTTGTGCTGTTCAACTTTATATCTGCCAGAGTGTGGGCAAGTCTGTTCCATTCATCACCTCTTGGTTGAGCCAAACTCTACAAACAAAATCAAAAAGTACCTTTGAGAGACTAAATATTTTCCAAGCTATCAACAAGGTTACATACATTCCATTTTCACAACTGACCAAAAATCAAACAAGATATATTGTTGAATTTCTTCACACTTCTTTCCTTTGAAATCTTTTTGTTCCTCTAGCACCCCTTTTGTTTTGTTTTCTTTCTCCACTTTTTTTTGGGTGGGTGGGGGGCTATCCTCCCAAAATTATAAACATCTCCTTAGGGATCGCGAGGGAATATAACCCGCGAGTCTCGAAGGTTTAAGAAGCAGTGTAGCACTGCTCATTATGCAGCCTGCATATCACTCTCGCTTGAGTACACACAGCAACGGAACCTCCGTGAAAGTTAATGAGCACTAAATTCCCACCAGAGAGATGCTGCTATTGTTCGTTAACAATAGCTGTTCTTGGCTTTTACTGCTCTGTGGTTTTTCACTAACAATAGCACTACCTTCTGAGAATATCGATCCAAACATGGAAGTGAGGAAGGCTGTGTTGTTGGGTTTCCTTGTTGGATATATGTGTCAAAGTACTTTTCCCATTTCTGTTCCTTTCCATAACATTCTGTTCTCTAACACTGCATGATCCATAGAATTGTTTTCGTTCATTTGTTTACTAAACACATTTACCCCCCAAATGACATCGACTTTTGAAGAAGAAACATTTGTTTATAGCCTATGACATGTGCCTCTTTGCCTTAGTTGTAATTTGTGAATGTACGTTCTAGTTTCGTCGGTCGGCTATTTAATTGAATACATTTGTTGGTTTTCAAAAACTTGGTGAAACGTAGCTCTTCGCACTTATACATGTAGTGCTTGACCGATCATGCTACAATCGGTAATGACCGATTACCAACTATTTAATTTAACCATAGGCCCGATGCCGATTACCGATTATAAGAAAGAGGGAAGTTTGCAGTTTGTTTGTTTGTCGCTAAAGTACGCACCCCTTGCTTTGTGCTTCATGTGTAAGTTCAGGTTGGAAAATGTTGGAAATAGTTCCGTTCGTTTCGCAAAGAGGATATCATTTGTGTCCGCCTAATATTTTACCTCAAAAGTGATGATACAAATCAATCATTAAAACGGAATGTTTGCAGTCGATGTCACATGCCCTTTGATAATATAGTCCTTAGGCCAACATCATGCGATGTCTAATTTTAATCCCTTAATCATGTCAGAACATTTGCATTATTTTTCTGTACTGGGTTGTAGTTGCGTTAATGATGTATTGTAGAACCCCGCTTTAACAAGACAAATGTAGAAACTTGTACGCAATCTTATTAATCTTAGCGGTTCTGGGCAGTAAAACAATTTCTCCAGATTATCGTATCCTATGGTTCCTTTCGGATAAAAATATCCCCGTATATTTTTAGCAGTTCTTGTCCAAAACTTACGTCTTGTTTTAAAAGAATTTGCAACTGAAATGCACATAAGTCGGGTCCCCGAAAATTCCACCTATGTAGAGATTTGTGATGGCTTTTCGTGGTGAATTTAGCACGGGGATCGGTCGGACATGCCAACCGGCTGTCTATAAGCATGGGAGTGCGATGGTTGTAACACAAACTCAATGGAAAAATTCGTCTCGAGACCAAGTATTTTCACACACTAAATCAAATAGGCGAAGGCGCGAGTTGTGATTAGTTGGCTAGAATAAACACAATTGAACCAATCACGATGCAAGGGCAATTTAAATTTTGCTGTGGATCCTTTGCATATGATGTCACGGAGAAAAGCACGATGCGTTGTTTTGCCGTAAAGTCCAATGCATGCGTGAGCCAAGAATTTTGCTGCACCAATGATTACGTGCATCACTGTTTTCATTCGCAATAATGACGTGGCATGACAACATTCCATAAGTCCTACTGTAAATGACATTACGGAAGGAAAGCTGGGGATTGCTTAATTTATGCAGGATAATAACCACTGAACTTTGCAAGATTCAAGGTGCTTCGTGTACAAAACGCGCACAGATATATACATGGTAAGCTTTGGGAACATGAAAATCGGCCAAACACTGCAGCTCGATAGCCTGTACTTTGTGTTTTTGTGCAGCACAATTTGTACGGCAACTTACGCGGCGCTTTTTGCAAGACTGCAAGGAGTACACCTTGAATAAGCTCTGAATCTAATTCCTGGTAATACTTAGTGTTACAGGGGAAAATGACCAACGGTCACGCCCATGGCAGAGGTTAAATTTATACGTTTGTGATTATCAATATCCCATTTAGGTGGGAAGTTAAAGGATTGAGTATTAACGGAAATTTTAACAAAATTAAGAGCAAGTTTCAAAGTATATTTGAGTCCCCTTTCCAGTTTGCAAATAGTCAGCTGAATGGCAGAATCTACCAATGCCATTATTTACCGATTTTCTAACAATTTTGTATGGTAAAACATATACTTGTCTGGAATTGCCCGAGCGCCGAACTTCCAAGTAACCTAGGGAATGTAGGAGGGACAAATACATATCAACCCGCAATCCAGTTGGAACGCTCTCAATTACGGCTATTTAAATTCCTAAGCCAATTGAAAGCTGTGGTTTTGTTTGGGTTTCATATTGCTTGTGTGCATTACTGACACGAAAGATTTCACTTATGCTAAAATTACGGGGATGACAACCTTGCCACAACTGCACACACTGCGAAGCGGAAGAGCAGGTGGTTTTGTCTTGAAGGAAGTATCAGCAGAGTTAGAGTTATACAGAGTTTATCGGCCCTGTTTCCAACCTATTGGTTCAAGTCGAGCCGGCCACGGCCTTTTTTCCAGTTGTGGCTCACTGGCTTGTGTTTTCCCTACTCCATTGCTTTTGCGGAGCATCACGCACAACGGCAGTAGGTTCCTTCTTTAGAGTCTTTGTTATGACCCGACCTGGGAAGCGAACCGCATGAGAGCCGGATGCTCTTACCGTTAGACAAAACGTGGTCAGAAAGTATCAGCAGTCACCGCACATAACATTGTGCAGATTGTACTAGTCATAGGTGTACAAGGCGGAGGTTAAGGAAGGGGGGGAGGGCACTCGCCCTCCTAATTTTGGGCAAAAAGAGTTGGTCCTTTCGGGCAAAACATGAGATGAAAGGTGCCATTATTCGGGGAAAATTTGCTCTTGCCCTACCCACATAAATTATTCCCGTACATGGCGTAGGCTACTAGTTTCAATTTCTAAAGACTGCTTGAACGGCGACGCCTTTCAGGGAAGGTTTGTCGTGCCGCCCAAATGGGGTGATTAACAAGTGAATTACAAGCACCGAATACACAAGAACATGATCTGCTGACACTTCAAACTCAAAGGTAGAAACAATAAAAGACATAGGCCTACTTTAGGTACGCGTGACAAGTGCTACTACAGATTAATATTTCATTTGCAGCATAAAAATACGAAGTACTTTTTGATGTGCTATAATTATAATGACCAGCGGGCGGGTACCACCGGTTTTAGGGATAACCACTAGTTTACATGTTGCTGCTTAACTGCGGCGATTGCGAGACTGCTGATTGAGGTACTAAACATTAACAGATGATTTGAAGATTGCTAAACTATACCAAATTGCCTTTAAAATTTTTAAATGTTATGGGATAGAACATTCTATCCAGCATTGTAAATTGATTATTGACGGTGAGTTTCAGCAAGAAAAAACATCTTGATATCAATAAATTCACTCAGATGTGGTTCTGGGAATTTAAACCAGTATTTCTGTAACTACGGGTACGGTACCACCGACCACCATGGTACTGAAGTATCGTGGAGACAGGTACTCAACTATAAGCTGAAAATCTTTTCCTAAAATTATAAAATTTGAACGGAATAATACTAAGATGTAACTGGAAATCCATTTACAAAATGCCCGTATTTTTAATTATTACAATATAAACAGGGAATATTCACTTTTTTGCACCATTGCAATCACAAATTCCCCCTAAGAATTTCGGAAAATGCCGTATAACGTTAATTTCGCAGAACTAGTACCTTCCACACTAAAAAGGGACTTGCTTTCTTTCGACATTCTGCGCAACCTCGAACGATCGTTGCTCATCGACAAAGGCTTTCACTTTGTGTTTAGAATAGTTACCATGCATTGGTTGATTGAATTTACTTTTCTAACGATACCACACAACATTACATGAGTGAAAAATTCATTGTAAGCAGACAAAGAATCATAGCATTGCAAGCTCTGACATGAACGTTGCTCGGCGATTTCTGATTCTGACACAGTGATGTAATGGAAATTCTCCATAACATTAACTGTATGTGGGAGAAAAACATTCGTACGATCGAACGCAAAGAACGTTCTTTCAAAAATTTACATAAGTGAAGCAATAGGACTTGACACACAGTAAATCCCGCTTAAAATATCGGCAAGTGGTCACATGGAATGAACTCGCTTGCTACCAGTGAAGTAGGCCTAGTGATATCGTACAACGGATTGCTGCGGGATGCATTCCGTTTATTCAGACATGAAACACTTCTGAAAAGAGTTCCGATAGTAATAACTCGGTGGGAAGAAAGCTTGATAAATCAATATTTTAAGGGAATAATTAAGAAAAGTCCTACATAATAATGTTTGGTATCAATTTAGGGAGGTGATTTTCCTTAATTTTAGAAATTATATTTGCAAACTACACTACAATTCTGAGTGCTCTTGTCATCTTGTGGGATTCTGAGGTGCGGAATTGTCGTGCGGCGCTGATCTAGTCTCTGTCCCGTATTTATCGGACACTAATTTGCAGAGAGTTTAACCTTTTGCGCTCATCAATATGTTGTGTGTGGGGTACTTAAATGTTATAAAAAGTTGTGCAATGGGAGGCAGGGATTATCAGAAGAGTTCACTTATGTCAATGCATGGTGTTTTAACAGATACTTGCATGTGTTAAAATCTTACTTTTCTGGTACCGGTAATAAGGTATTACCGATACCATTTGTAGCTGTACCGATGGTACCAATCATCAGCGGTACCGTGAAACCTTAGTCTGGACGTGTTCAGATGAACATAGATAGGCACATTATGAACTTAATGTACTGTGTACCATGTACAGTGTAGCATGTAGCTTAATGTACCAACTATTCTCTGATCTGTGGAGAGAAATCTATAAAAACCTTTTGTGTACATCCTGGATAGCTCTGGCAAGTTCATTGTTAGGTTTTCTTTTGTATAGCGAGCGCATTGTCAGGTCGTCTTTTGTGTTTGAAAGGCTTAACTTGTGGTCTCCTAAATCTGTGCATACAACTGTTCACAGACTCTGGGAGGTCAGGATCGTGTGTGCATTCAAGAATAGCTCATTACAAACTGGTTGCTGTGCTCTTACAATGGGTAGCAACCACTGACTCTTGGAGGCTCGCGGGTTATACTCATGAGCGAGCCCTTATTATACATCACTGGTACATTATTAAAGCATGATATCAAAAGTATATAAAGGATACTGACACAAGACAAAAATTATGCATGATCTTCACCCTTGAATAGAACTGAAATTAAACATAACACAAAGTAAAGCACTTTCCATTCATTATGCCATCATCTGTCATTAAAAATAAAACCATAATCCTTTCACTTTAAATGATTGGAAGATAAAAAATGTTATTGTATGCTGCTATCACAGCCTGCCTCTTTAACACATTCTGCTACTGATGAGAAGTTTGAACAGGTATGGTGACCAAATTAGTTATTAGGCATTTAAATAAAGTCTCACCATTTACCTATATTACAACTTGTTTGCTATACACCTTGGTGTAGCAGTGCTCACTCAGTTTCACCAAAACATCACAATTATGGCATTACAGCACAATCTCTATGAACTAACAAAATGTGTCGTAACTTACCTCTCCAACATCATAAATCCATACTTTTCCTTCATCATCTCCAACAGCTATTTGCTGTCCACTATGATTCCATCTAAGTCTGTTGATAGCCGTTTGCCCATCAAGAGTTGCACTTGTAGTTGGTACCTATTCAATAATGATGATGAAGTTAGGAATAATTTAAGAATGAAAACACAGTACAGTAAAACAAACATTATTTATCTTAATTATCAATAAATTACATTTGTAATCACTATGATTGTTCTCTTTTTTTGCTCTTGATTAAGTGTGTGACTTCAGCATTTCTAAAAAAATCAGTGCACCTACTAGCTTTCCTGCAGAACAACCAGGTTTCTGCTTAACAGTTGTCCTTTGGAAGACTTTTGCATTTTCCTCAAAGGCATACACTGCCTACCACGAACATGGAAGACTTTATTTTAATCCTTGTCCGTCAAGACTTAGGAACATATGCTCTCATACCAACCAAGAACTTCACCTCACTATGATTGACTACGACACCACTCTTTCTATATAACCCCACCTCCATAGAAATTATGATGTCCATAATATTGTGAAGTAAAACAGTCAGTGCCATTAGCTTCTATTTTATTAAGCCTACCATCTCCATACCCATCCATTTAACTGTTTCTTAGCTGATCATCAATATTCAACACCAATACTGGATGATATTTTAAACTGCCATTACCTGTAAAATATCGTTAAAATTTACCTATTTATCTACTGGTGATACTTCCATACTACCCACTTCATATTTCTCTGCATATACTTCTCTTATTTCTTATTTTCTAATGTTTCCATTCTTTTCATCACTTATTTGGAAAATCAGTACACCATTATATAAATAAAGTTGATTACTTGCAAAAAATGAAAATGCAAGTCAATCTTCACTGACCTTTTGACAGCTCAATAAATATGTTTGAAGTGACTGTTCATGCCCTTTATAAATGCTATACTTTGAAGCAATGTCAATATTATTAACAAAAGTAGGTCTCAGAATTTGAGGGAACTCCCCAACCCGCCACACCTCCCCCTTTTAGGTTCACCTTAAAGCAAACTTCGTTCAAAGAAGCTCATACGTTGCTAAGTGAAAGGTCATGTTTCCTAAAAGTGTTTTACAAAAAAGTTGAAAATACAAGTTAAAAATTTATTTAAATTGCTGATCAGGATTCAGGAAACATACAAACAGTGCTTTAAGTCTAAACTGAGATAAGTCAATCAACAGCGTTTGGCTCCACAACTATTGGATATTATCATTAGTTTTATATGTAAATGACACTACATCCTTACCTCTGTATCTTCATTTAAATTCCAGAGGTCTAGCCTTCCCATCCCATCAACTGTGGCAAACAAAGCTGGGTGGACAGGAGACCACTGGACATCATAGACATAATCACTGTTGTCCTCAAAGGAATGAATAGGTGTGGAATGCTATGGGAAAATACCAGGATGTAAAGAGTGATATTTGGTGATTTGTTACCTATTTTTGCTTTTGCTTTTGTTCCAACCAACAAACACATGCAAGTTAAATTTTCAGTAACATACATGCCCCTTCAGGGTGTATTCTAGAAGGGTTGGTGAGGGGCAATAATGACCTACACTGGTTTTGGTAGACCTACTGGGCTGAATGAAGCCCTCCGATCCTTACATATTCTTACTTTTATCCTTTAAACTACAACTTTTCCTCTCTGACCCTCTCAAATTCTCACTTTTCGCAATAAATAAGCTATTTGTTTACCACAAAATCTCGAGCATGCATCTCTAACGCGGAAGGCCTGGTTTCTTTTCCCAGGTCAAGTCATACGAAAGACTCTAAAAATGGAGCCTTTTGGGTTGTGCATGATGCCACCCATAAGCAATGGAGTAGAGAAAACAAGCCAGTGAACAACAACTGGAAAAAAGGCCTTGGCCAGCTTGACTTGAACCAATAGGTTGGAAACTGGGCCTTAAACCTCTATCTAACTAACTAACCACAAAAACTCTGCACCAGTAGTTCTCAACTTGTCCACGTCAAAATTTGTCTGTGCATCTGAAGCCAACTAACTGGTGGTGGCAGTACGATTACATGGTCATTTTAGCAATTTTCATCCCACACTCAGATATTTCTAGCTGCAACTCTAATGCCAATCAATTCTTATGTCTGGAGAACATTTTGGAACTGAATCGGTATGACAAAAGGTATGGATGAATAACGTGAAGGATATTTTTTCATTGTATGAATGGCATCTACCTTGTAATTTTTCAATTGACATTACTACATGATTTGCTGCAAGACCTTACAGTTGCACCTGAAGGAAATGTGCAATTGAAAGAATTCAACTAGCAAAGTGATCTTATAATTGAATGTATCAAATATCTGTAGCACATCAACCAGGCTACAGTATCAATTATTTTCGTTAGTTAGATGAGGTTTTACTGCTGACTTCATTAATTTAAGTCAGGCCACAGCCTTTTATCCAGGAGAGGTTCTTTGGCTTGTTTCCCCTACTCCACTGCTTGTGCAGAGCACCATGCACAATGGCAGCAGATTTCATTTATAAGGCCTTTGTTACGACTAGGCCACGACTCAAACCCCCAACCTCCCAACTACAACTCGAGATCTAAACACTTTGAAGCCAAAAAGTAATTACACGTTTCAACAATGATTTCGTACCTTTAAACTCCACAATTTAATGGTCCAATCAAATGAAGAAGACAAAAATAGATGTGAAAAGTCCAGACGTCCCTGAACTTGATGACAGTCAATTCCTGTCACTGGACCCTGGTGGGCCTCAAAAGCCTCATTGATTCCAGCTTTACTGCAATTCAAAACAAGAAAACAGGGGTTTGAAACTAAGAGAAATGTTCACAGCAAAGACAGAAATAAGCTTTGATGATCCCTAGCAGTACAATACCATCCCCCAATTACGAATGATGTAAGTCCAAACAAACAGTCTACCAGCCCTGATGAACCTTTATTGTCTAGTCTTTAAAATGCCTTTGACCTCCTTTGTGGAGGAGACTGCATTGAGGCTTAGCCCAGCTGGCAATGATATTGACTAGTACTCTTTACTGAGTACTATTTCACTTGCCCCAGATGAGAGGGAGGGGGTTTCTCAAAGCTTGACATAATGAAGTTTCATTCTATAAAGCCTCAGTAATGTCATTAACTTAGGTGGCTATGCTGAAATCACAGCAACACATGCTGTGAAGTAGCACATATGAAATAGTGCATACATAACTTACAAATGAATTATTCACAATGGTTGCTACTATATCCTACATGTCTGATAACAAGCATTAGACCTCCCTAATGTGGCAATGCCTTAGAGCTAGGATACACAGCTAGCTACCAACTAGTGTGACAATATCTTTATACATATCATGTACTGAATTATTCATGAAGATGTTTCACGAATTCAATTGCCTAATTCTGGCCAGCGTCTTAATCGACAACTTTGATGGATTCATGGTGACCACTTCTAACGCTTAAGAGGACTTACTTGGAGAAAGAAAGCTTTTCGAACCCACACTGGATTCCTCTTCAGCTGTAAAGTGATGGCTTGGACATTGAACTTATCATCTTTCACAACCAATGCCAGTTACTACACAAAGGAAGGTCAACCAAGCATGACTTTTGAAAGCTGTTTCTTCTCCTTGTGTGTATATGAGTGTGTGCTCTGAATGGCACAGCAATTGTATGTTGTCTGTGTTTCCAAAGGAGACAGGATGGGAGCCCTACAGCTGAAGAGGAATCAGGTCTGGGTTGGAAACGCTTCCTTTCCCCAAGTAAGTCCTCTTAAGCATTGGAAGTGGTTCCCATGAATCCATCAAAGTTATCACGTACTGAGATATTGAAATTATGAAAAACAGAACTCTAGATATAACATGGAAACTGATCCCTAAATCTACTAAAACATTTGCTTTAGTTTTTTTTCTTTTGGCAGTGGGTACCTACACCTTGTGGAAAAAATCTTTCACAAGCACAAACAGAACTTTGCTTATGCTGGGAGGTTCAAATGAACCATTCATATTTGGATAACTGTAACTAAGTACATTCATATCAACATCTTTAGAGAACTAGAAATTAAAAGGGTGCCAAATTTTTCAAGGTATATCCCCTTTAGCTAATAGTGTGCTCAAACATTTTCGACACTAATCCAATTTTTAAATAATTATCAATGCACTTGAAATTAGCATGTCAACATTCTTCAATTTTTTCAGTGACTATCCAGCTTCACAATAACTCAAGGACTCTTCACAATACAATGACAACCCAAACTCACATCCTGATATCTGACAAATGGCTTCTTTCAAAAAATTTACCTGTCTTACAAGAGCATACCATGCACCTTTTTCAAACTTCAAACTTCAACTATTGAAATCATCATATTATAAACCTCTTTGACATTTACAAGGTCTTTAAAAGAGGCTTATAAATCATGATTTTGGTGACTTTAGCAACAAAATTATTAACCAGGAACTATTTTCAGATAAAGAGTCTTACCTTCCATGTCTGCTTGCTGTATAGACAGAGCCATCTTCACTGCCAACCACAAAGTTATTGACATCATTATGTGGGAAGGTCATACAGGTGACAGCAACAGGCTTTGATTGTTTATGTTTCAACTGCATGCTATCCTGTAAGAATGACAAATTAAGCAAACAATCAGGCTTGGTATAATCCTAAAGCATACCTCAGTATCCCAGGGGCAGGTTATAGCTACTACAGCAAATTGTGAATAGTGGTCATATGTGCTGAGGTGGCGGTTGTTTAAGGAAAGTCACTGAAACATTTGCAGTAAAGTCAGAAACTTTTATTATCAGTCTCTTCCAGCTTGGAATAGAGTCCTCATCTCAAATGAGCAGAAGTGGTGGTTGGTAATATGAAGTTTTCCCTGTAAATGGTTGGATCTCAATTAGAGGAAGTTTTATGACTCACTTTCTAACCTATTGATTTTAGTTCCACCATCCATTTTATCCCATTTGTTGCTCCCTAGCTTGTTTTCCTTACCCCAAAGTATATGCTGTGTACCACCAACAATGACAGTAGGTTCCATTTTTCAAGTCTTTGGTATGACCCCACGAGGAGTCAAAACCCATTTGGACTAGAGTACTGATCTCACAGGTGTACATGTAATATGTTTATTTTTTTCTTGAACTGGTTGGCATCATGCCAGTGCTGGCTGGAGCTGACCACTACCGACCACCATAGCTGTATCCCTCCTCAGCAACAAATACAGTAAGTTTTAATAGTGGGGGTTCAAGGTTTGATTGACCCTTGCCTGTCTTACAGGAGGATCAAAGGGGACATAGTATTCTAATTTTGGAACAGGGATGAGATGCAAAATGGTGCTTTTTGACACATTTTGAAACATAAAACAGAAACAGCAGTCAATAAAAACGCATGTCTGTTGCATCAGCCTCTCCTATCTGCTACTGGTCTCCTTTCAAAATGGTAAAATGTGATCTCGATAACGCAACAGCTCTTAAAAATGGTTCAAGGAGTTAAGCATTAGAGCTCTTGGTCTAACTGCCCTCTGCAATGCACTAGGGTTTCCTAATGCTCAGTGTATTCCATGTTAAGGCTCACACACCACCATAAACACAGTAACTATACCAGCCATTAGCAAATCCAGTTAAGACCAGGTTAGCTAAAAGTATTCACATAACAGCCTGTTTATTCTTGATTGTGCAACGGATGTTTCTTGTTATCCACTCTTTTCCTAAACAAAATGAATTTAATTCAATTTCCTTCAAATTACAACAGGACAAAGAAGATTTATGTTTAATTACACAACTATTTTGAAACATGAAAGCAAAGTACCACTCCAGTTTAATACATTAGAATTTCAATTTTTCCCACGAAAATCAACTTATTAAAAGTCTGACATACCTGTGGTTGTGAAAGCATATCTAAACTCCATGAGCACATTGTCCCATCTGTTGATATACTGATCAGATTATGAGCATTTTGGGTGCCAACAACCTTTACGCAGTACACAGGATGCTTTGAAAAAATAGAAATGAAAAATATTTGTGGCTTAAGTGATTTTGAAATAGCTGAACAAACTTATCAAGGTTTGCATAAATGTACCACATGCTTACAGAAACCTAAGGACGTGCATTAGTAAAAGATACATGAGACAAGTAAATAACAACTGCACTCATTCAAAATTGACAAATAATTACTTTAACTTTCTTTTTTATGCCTACCCTTAATATGAACCTTGAAACAAAAACAACCTTTAAACAATTAACAAGACAAAAAAGGGGCAAACATAGCCACACAAAGCAATATCTCATGTTTGTCCCCCGAAATCAAACCTACCACTTGGAAGAAGAAAGGATAAATCTGAAAGATGATCCTTGGCAGGTGGTCTATCTACAGTTTTGTTTGCATTCTTTCTCAAGAGCTGGTTGTATAATTGCATCTAAGAATATTTCCATATATCACAGACTTGACCAAAAGTTTGACAAAATCAAGATTATGGCACCCTGTGAATACACAGAAGGTAAGAAAATTTACTGGTACGGAAACTTACTGTGTGAGCTGCTGCAGAAAGAGGTGTCCTTTGCACTGGGGTTCGTTTTGTGCTACGATTGTCCCAGAGAACAATTTGACCAGAGTAGGTCCCTCCTACCACTAAGTTTGGATGAAAGTCAGCAAATCCTGCAGACATGACTGAAGACTGTAAAGGAAGGGAAAGGCAAAGTTTCTATCTGAGAAAGGAAGCAACCAACTAGTCTGTAAATATCTCACACAAACATCACAAATATGAAACACAAAAAAATTCTTCCAGAGACATTTTGAGAGAATACAACCAGTTTTATAACTAACTCTTTCCACCAGGCATGGCTTTGCTCTGGAATACTAATTTACCATTGCTATGTATGTTACGTTTTTCGGCAAAACCATTGCCCCATTTCTCTCTGGAATAGCTCCGCAAAACTTGTGGTGTGTATCATATTTTGGGTACAGAATAGGTTTGAAGAGATTTTAATACACACAAACTTGGGTTACCAATGAACACAAATACGGCAGCCTCCATACAAAAGCAAAACAAGGATATCTACAGAGTAACTTTTGTTAAGCAAGTACAGCTCTGAAAACAAAACAAGACGGTCAAAATTATTGCAAACATCACCAATTCTAATGCAGACCTAAGCATTCACAGAACTTGTACATACATACTGGACATACAGAATAAAATACATAGTTCAGTATGAAGGAATGAGAGTGGCAAACAGTTAATCTGGCTAAAATGCTGAACTGAAGTTTCATAATCCTACAGGAGTATGTGCAGGACAGTTAACAATAAAAGTCTTTAACAAAAGTACCTGGCAATGAAAAATATATTCTGGACTAGTCTTCTTAAACTTTGTATTCCACACCAGGGCTACACCATCAGGCTCATGGGGAGATTCTTCATTGTTACTGTAAGATGCCACTAAAAGTTCAGGATGCTGTGAAAGAAAGAAAGGTAAATTTTGGAGAACAATACAAAAGGCTTAAACAGCTACAACACAAATTTTTTTATGTTTTCTCAATACAAAAAGAGGAAACCTTCAAGCAAGAAATACTGACTAGTTTAAATTTCCAACTGCCATTTTTTAAATCCTTGAGAAGATCCAAACACAGTAATCTGAAGTTATTTGCTTGTCCACTAGCCGTTATACACCTACAACCCTATACCACGTTTGTGGAAATCTGTTTGTAGTATTCAACCAGAACCAGGTCTTTTACCCTACATCATTGACTCAGTCAATTATTCAGCAACTTTAATATTTTAAGGAACCTTGATACCCCTCCCCATCTTCTTGGAATGAACAGCACATGAATAGCTTACATCCCAGGTCTGTTCTATAGGGTTATGGTCATCTTACCTGTTTTGACCAGTCTAAACAGGTCACAGTCCGGTATCTTGACCACCTGTCATCCAAAAACTGCCTGTTTTGGGATAGTTTTGCACCTGCATCACGCTCTCTGTTGAATCAATAGAATAGACCTTATGCATGCATATGATATCACAATGCAAAAAATATGCCCTCCTTTGAGGGCTAAACAAACCAACACCAACAAATGTAGACAGTTGATTTGTCAACTGGTCTGCTACACCTGCATAGTGAATTCTTATGTGTGGGGCCACATGTTTCATCGTTTTGCCCCCAAGGATGACGTAAATGTGTCATCACTGCACAAAATATATTTAATTTTCAATTCAATTCAATTTCAATTCAATTTATTCCAGCAATGAACATATACAGTGTACAGCATGTACATACACAGTTTAATAGTTTAAAGAAAGCTGAATTTGACATCATTGCATGGAAAAGGAGAAAAAAGAAGTATAAATACTTATTAATCATTTTCCCGTGACTTAAAGAATACACTACGTAATATGTATAAACAATCAATAACAACACGCAATTACAAAACAACGAAATGATAGGAAGTAATTCATGAGTTATACTATAGTGGGGGAACCATTGCCTTCATTAAAACTAGGATGTCAACAGTTGATCTTTTAATATCTTTTTAAATTTCTTGATATTTTTGCAGCCTGTTAGATTCTGAGAGAAGGAATTCCATAGCTTTACCCCTGTAACCGACATACAAAATTGCCTTCTCTTAGTTCTGGCAAATCTTTGATGAAAATAATTCTTGCGTCTGGTATAAATACAATGTGAGGTGGTAAAATAAATTTGCAAGTTTGGTGGTAGCAACTTGTGGTATGCTCTGTACATGTAAATCCCTGTCTTGAATTTAACCAATTGTTCTAATGGGAGTATACTGAGATTACAAAAGAGAGGTGAAGTATGCTCTAAATATTTGGCACTGCAGGCCAAAATCCTAATTGCCCTCTTTTGCATTATAAATAGTTGATTAAGATTAGATTTGTATATATTACCCCACCCTTCAATACAATAGCTTAAAGATGGATGGAAAAGCCCATAGTATAAAGTCAAGAGTGCCTGTTTATCTAACACTTTACTGGCTCTGTATAAAACAGCATTGCATTTTGATAATTTCTTTGTCAAATGACTAATATGGGGCTTCCAGTTTAATTTATCGTTAATAAGGATACCTAAAACCAGTTGTTCTTAATTATTCTGTGCCGCAAGGCTCAGTGTTGGGCCGCCAATGGTTTGTTGTGTATACATCCCCTGTTCGGCATCTCATTAAAAGACATGGGCTTAACTATCATGTTTATGCTGATGACACTCAAATCTATTCGTCCTTCGAAGCTACACAGCAGGAGGCAGAAAATTGCCTTCATCGGATGGAGAAATGTGTTGATGAGATTCCTCCCGTCTCAACATGGGAAATGCCCTTCTATTAGGACTCCCCAATGATTTAATTCGTCGACTTCAAATGAAGCAAAATACCGCCGCTCGTCTTGTTACTCGTACTAAGGTGTCCATGCACATATCCCACGTCCTGTCTGATCTGCACTGGCTTCCTGTTCGTTTCAGGATTCAGTTTAAAATACTTCTCCTCACTTATCGTGCCATAAACAACCTAGCTCCACCATACATAACTGAATTGCTTGTTTTCTCCCAAACACGCCCCCGTTTGAGATCGGCATCCCAACATCTCTTGGCTGAACCGAAAACTTTGAGGTCCTGGGGTGACAGATCTTTCTCTGCTGCTGCTCCTCACCTTTGGAACAAGCTTCCCGAAACATATTCGTTTTAGTTCAACTTTATAGACATTTAAATCTAGACTTAAAACTCATTTGATGGACATTGCTTTTTCTTAGGAATTTATTTTTTCTTGTGTGTTTTCTTTTGTATCTCTAAGAGCCCTGCATGCGCCATGGGCGCTTTTTGCGGATGTGTGCGCATTATAAATTTCCATTATTATTATTATTAAAAATTTTGTATGTGCCACCCTGTCAATACATCTACCATTTATGTGAACCAGTACATTCGAATTATTTATTATAGAATTAGAAAAAACCATGAAATTAGTTTTGTCAACATTAAGTGAAAGTTTTTTTACACAGAACCATATACTTAGCCTTTGAAGTTCAGTAATTACTAAGTTGCATAACGTACTTATATCAGGGTGAGAGCAAAATAAGTTGGTGTCATCAGCAAACAGAACAAATTTCATCATCTTTGAAAGTGAGCAGATATCATTAATATATAAAATGAATAATTTTGGCCCTAAGATTGACCCCTGTGGTACACCACACACCATATCCCTAGTACTTGAATTAATATTACCAACACGCACATATTGCTTCCTATTTGAGAGGTAACTCGTTAGCCACTCATGAACAATTCCTCGGAAGCCATCGTACTCTAACTTTTTTAATAATAAATGGTGGTCAATGGTATCGCATGCTTTCTTTAAATCAATAAATACCCCTACAGTTGATAGTTTAGAATCCAGGGCGTAAGTGAGTTCCTCATTAAGATGTAGCAATGCCATAGATGTAGATCGACCAGATCGGAAACCATACTGAGAATCATTAAGTAAATTATATTTGCCAATGAAGGTGTCCATCCGTTTATCAAATAGCTTTTCTAGCACCTTTGAAAACTGAGGTAATAATGATATTGGTCTGTTACTAAAAGAACGTATATCACCATTCTTGAAAATGGATATTACTTTGGCCACTTTCATATTATTGGGAAATGTACCAGTCATAAACGATAAATTACATATGTGTATGAAAGGCTTGATCACATAATTAATTATATCTTTTAATAAAGACATACTCAGGTCACTACAATCAGCTGAAGTTTTGCTCTTGCAGTTTTTTACAATGTCAAGAATTTCAGTTTCAGAAGTATCTGCTAAAAACATAGAGTGAGGATTGCTTTTATCCAGGTAATCATACACTGATCTAGCCTGATTTGGGATTGTAGAGGCCAATCTTGGTCCAACATTTACAAAGTAGTTGTTGAATCCGTCAGCTATGTCTGTGCCTTGAATTTCTTTTCCATTATCTACAAATACATCAGGTAGGTCACTTTGTGATGTGTATTTTTTTTTTATAACACGATTTAACACATTCCATGTTTCTTTCATGTTACCTTTGTTAACATACAAAAGTTCCTTGTAATAATCCCGTTTACATTGCCTCAGTATGAGTAAAAGCTTATTTTTGTAGGTTTTATATATCATTTCAGAGTTGAGAGATCTATTTCTGATGAAATCCCTATACAGCCTTTGCTTCTTCTTGCAACAATTTCTTAACCAAGTGGTCATCCATGGCTTGTCACACTTGTTTTCATTGACACACAATTTAATGATTGGGCAACACTCATTATAAAGATTACTTATTATGGATATGAAATAATTATATGCCATGTCAACATCAGGTGCAGAATATACTGGATCCCAGTTAACTTCACCAAGTTGAAGTTTGAAGTTAGAGACACATGTGTCACTTTTTTGCCTTACAAACTTAAAGCTGTTTTTCCTTTTCCTTGTTTCAAAGTCTCCCGTTACAAAAAAAACAGGTAAATGGTCACTCATATCGTTTAGTAGAATACCACTATGAGAAATGGTATTCAAAACATTTGTAAAAACATTGTCGATCAAGGAGGCCGAGTGATAAGTCACACGTGTTGGTCTGTCAATTAATGGAAATATCCCAAGACTAAACATGTGGTCAACAAAATGTTTTGTACCAGAATGATTATCATACTCAAGTAAATTAATATTAAAATCACCACATAGGTAAACATCACTCTGTCTTTGTGCATACATTCTATCTATGTGTTCAAGCAGTACATCAGTTGGCGACCCCGGCGGTCTATATAAACAACTAATAAATATCTTTTTCCTGCTTAGTGACATTACCTCAATGGTAATGCATTCTAAGGTATCATCAATATTGGTACACATACTTTCTACGACATTGTGACTTATACTTTGCTTAATGTAAATTGCGACCCCTCCCCCTCTTCTACCCTTGCGGTTTACAAAATGTGCAACATAACCATCTAATTGGAATAGAGCATATTCACTATTGTCGCTTAACCAGGTTTCGCTAACAGCAATAGCATCAAACTTGTACTCTAATCCACTCAAATAGTCTTGCAGTGCAGGAAAGTTTGCATGCAAGCTTCTACAATTAAAGTGTACAATGGAGAGGCCATTGCTATTTCGGAATTTATCCAGAAATTGTGCATCGGTATAGTAATTGCAATATACTTGAAAGCCATGAAAAAAGTTGTTGTCAGCATCCATATTTTGCTCAGGATCAAATAAGTTATAATCAGTATGTTGGAATGTATGGAATCTGAAATCATTACATTGCCTGAGCAGATCATCATTAATTGGGTGAGGAGTATCAGTGGAATTTAATTCTAAAAGTTCAAGATCAGAAAGGCCACTGAAAGGAACCCCTCAAACATTACATATCATTAGCACAGGAAACAACCATAGCAGTGTTAACATCCTAATAGAAAACTCAATAATTGAATCATCCCTAACAGGTACATTGAAATAACAAGAATAACAACTAACAAAAATACCACGAGGATAGATACAAAACATTAAGATCATGAGCAAGTGTGTCTGTATATCATTATATCATCATGAGTTCTGAACAATATTTGCGTTATAGTTTAAGTAAGTCGCTCACTGTGCTTATGTTCTTCTTCATTTCTCGTCCATCGGCTGTGCATACAAGAGCAACAATACGACCATCTGTTGTCCAGCAATTTTTCACCTTGTCATGTTTGTGGGTGTCTGCAAGTAGTCTGTTGTTTGCTTGTGTGAGGTCATCCTTAATTACAATACCAGAGTTTTTTAACTTACGTCTACCCTTTGGCTAAAATAACATAGGGTCAAGATTACACATCATTTCAGCCATAGTCTTATAGTTCTTCTGCAGCTGTACAAGACAACATAAAGCAACCTTTAATGGTGGCTATATGCATTTAACAGTAGGACTGTGAACGTTTAGCAAAATAACTAAACGTTTAACCTCAAATATTTGCGATCCTTTAGCACTTAATCACGATTACCTTATCACAAAAAAAAAAAAAAAAATCAGTATGTAGTGACTGATATTGAATGTAATCTAGTAGTAATAATAGTTGCTATCTTGCATGGTAAAATCAAATTATTCTGAAACTTTGAAGCCTACAAGGTTCAAATATGCCCACAATGTCCCATTTAACAAAAAACAGGGATCATCAAAGTATACAAATGGATAAAAAATGTCAAACACAGGTTTTGCGATTAATCGCTTGTAGCTTTGTACTAAACGTTTATTCCACATGCGATCGTTTAGCGATTACTCGCTACACGTTCACAACCCTATTTAATAGTGGTAGGCAGGTTATTATTACTTTTCTTCAATGGACTCTCTGCGGGCCAGCGCTGCTGCTGCCCAGTTAGAAATTCTTGTAATGTATGTAATTTATTTACCTTAATTACTGTACTGCACAAACAATAGGTTACCCAACGGAAATTCTCAAGCCTACTCTACGAAAAACAGCCATATTACTAATCCTGATTAACCACTAAACGACCGCAAAATTATGTAATTAAACGTTTAGTAATTTTAATGAACCTTCAGACCCAAAGAGGGAAAATGAAAAAAGAGTGTTTCAATTTTTCCCACATTTGATTTGTGTAAAGTTCCAGAAACTTGAAATTTCCAATGAGTTAAATTTTCTCACACTGAGTGTAATGAGCCAATGTATAATTTCTTAGCAGAACCAATGCATGTCAGCCAATCAAACCAGTCCCCTTCACTTACCCTTCCCCATCGTCTTCAGCATTGCCCCCATAGTCTATAAATATGTCCACATCCTCTGCAATGGCTCTTTCAATGACTTTTGTTGTTCGATCCAAAAAGCGGACAAATTCCTCTGAATGAATTATACGCTCTTTCTCATCCTCTGTGTATTCTTTGACCACTGCAAAAAAACAAAAGACAGTGCTTAACTGACCCGTGTTTCATTTTTTCTTTGTTCCAACTAGTATATGCAGAGCTACTAATGAAGGTGGTGCTGGTACCCATGGAGTTTTTAAATCATTTTCCCACTTTATTTGCCCACTAACAAATTTCTATATGATTATTTTGACAGTCAAAGCTGTGCAAAAATAGTTATTCCTTTACCACTTTTCAAAACAAGATGCAAACCACACCAATCCCATGAGAAATATCCATAAATTGAGACTACTTCCCTTCTATCATGTATTAGTGCAGATGATGAAATGCTCACATGGGGAAATTAATTACCAACCATTTTATATGGATTAAGTCCACTTCAAGCAGTCATCAATAACAAAACATTCAGTTGTCTAGATTTTTACAACAAGCCCTGTCCATTCAATAGCATACATGCGATACCAAGCCAACAACAAACAAACAAACAAACAAGACTAACACCATACAGCTTCAGAAAAGATGAACATCAATATCAACATCTGAAGGTATTGTGCCAACTCATAGCAGCAACACAGCACTACTAGTGTGCACTTGTGGTATGTATGTCCACTAGGCATGGGTGATTGAAAGGTGAGTCATTTGTATGTATGTAAGATGTACCCTCTGACCACCAGGCATGGGTGACACAAAGGTGAGTCATTAGTATGAATGTAAGATGTATAGTGTAATGTGGGTTCTAGGCCGACATTAGAGTTAACGTAAAAAGAAGACTCCAGACAGAAAAATATTATAAGTTGAGATGAAAGGTTTATTGTATACCAGCAGCTTCAGAGTAAGGGTCTCTGAACTGCACAAAGTCTGGATTAGGAATCATATATGAAAAGAACAAGGGCATACTTTATAGAAGTAAAGAGATGAAAGGGGGCAACGAACTGTATATGAGTCACTTGCTTAGGTGGGAATACAGGACAAAGGAGAATCACATGAGGAGGGCTATGACTAGCTGACTTGGCAGAGGATGGGATAGCTCTGTGGTTGAGCACGAGGATTTCCTAGAATTAAAACAAAGAGAGAAGATGATCGGGGAGGTTGACAAACTTGGAATCAGGACAGGAAGTATTTATCATTCAAGACAAAGAGCAGGGAGAACTTAAAGTGATACTATAGAGGATAACTTCATACTATATAACAATAGACCAAAATCTGTCCTGCTTTTTCGTGTTACTTCGTGACGCACTTCGGAGGGTCTGATTGAAAAAAATACGAATCGATGGAAAAAGATGAAATAATAACCCATGCAATTATCACAAGCGATCCGTTTGGCCTATGGATCAAGAAAAAATAAGTAAAAATATCCCTTAATTTCAAAATCTGGCGAAGGTGAATTAGACACACAACTTCCACGTTTTAAGTAAACTTTTCCTCGAACAGCACTAAAACTACAGCTGCAGCCTCTAATCATGTTCCAAAGGCACTTTAATTATCTGAAATGCGCTGTAATGTTAAATTTATGAAAAATTAAACAAATTTAAATGTTATTTTGGGTACGTGGGATTAAAAATGGTAAAAAGATGTGGAAAGAAAAAGGACACTTTTTCGCGAACGAGGAACTGTTTATGTCCCTGCTACGTCAGTTTCGCGCGTAACGTTAACTGCGAATGAGTAACTCAAGCTGGATACCGATCCAAATTGTATAATCTGGGTCACTCCGATCTCTGAAAAAAGGATAATACCCTTCAACCCATCTAGTATCATTTTTGTATCGAGGAACGTCGAAATCTGGAAGATTAACAATACGAATACGGGCGAGAATGTCACCAAGCTTTATTTCATGTAATAGGTTCTAATAGGCAGTGGCATCTGGCGGTGTGTTGGTTCTCAAGTTATATGGAATAGTTGTAGCTTTAATTTGGCTTAGCAGTAACTTACATGCTATCTAAAAATCCTAAACCGCTACAGGCTTACTTAAAATTTGGTGGTCGAGCTGTTATTAGCGACTGGGAACGGTTTCCCTTCCGAAAAAATATCGGAATTCGTGTACTAATTTTTCTGGTCCCAATATGAGCCTCTGAGCTCAGTACTAGTGCCAAACTGAAAAGGGTACACTGACCACATTTTGTAAAAGCCATCAGCCCTTTCCCGATGAAATGCTTGTTGTGACACTCGACAAAGTAGCCATGCATTAAAATTTTGATCTTTCTGGGACAAAATCTCATCAGAAATTCCTGCCCCTGGAGACTGGGTGTCATGACATGGCCGATAGCTTTAGACAGGGGCAGGTTTTTCAATAGAAAATCGCAATTCAGACCTGGCATCTTTGCTACTAGGCGTAGACCTTTCAGGTGGGGGTAGGGGGGCTGCACTTCTCCCAGAGCAGGGGAAGTGCTTATTTCAGGGCACTGACATTTACATATATTTATGGGCAAGGGGTAGCATGCAGCTAGTCAGTTCGGCCTGCAGCGGACCGTGTTGACATACGGCCGGGCAAAATAGGACTTGAACTTATATTCAGTTCACGGCAAACAGGATCTGCCTCTTCTCATAGCCTACGCCTTTGTGGATTTTTTGAAATGACGGTACCCGATATGTTTTTTTTTAAATATATCAACTTGAAATTTTTTTACCTTTTATTTCCGCATTTTTAATCTTAGTTTCAGTCGGTTGAGCATAACTTTACTAAAGCTGGACCGACTTCCTTGGTTCAAGATCATTTGGTGTCTAATTATGACTGAATTCGATTCCGTCAAAAGTCAGATACAAATTCAATCCTCGAAACTCGTTTGAACTTGGTGCGGGTGCGGCAAAGATATACGGAAGGTCACTGCAAGCGCTACTTTGGATTCGATGTCCCGCATGCGGTGTGTATGAGAACATTTGACTACGGTAGGCCAAAGCTTCCCTGCCTGGAACGGTCTTTCTCGAGAGACCATCTTCAATTGGCGCGGAGCGCATACAAAATTTTGAAAAATCGCGACCCCTCAGACCCGCAGACCCCGATGACATTTCAAAAGTTTCCCAAATTTTGTTGTCCTTTTAGACAAAATATTTCAAAATCAAGAACTTTAATTGTAGAAAAATTGGAATGTTATGAAAGACAGGTCACAAAAATAGCAACATAGCTGTCGGTGTCTCTTCATGATGTGGTGTCACAATGGTAATTTAAATATCCAATTTTGTTCAAGTTATGTCCAGAGCTCAGAAAAGTTTAGTGAGAACTAGCGCACTTTATGTTGCATAATGCGGCGAGCAAAGCGCGCCGGAAATTTCGCTGTTTTTTGAGATTTGGAAAATTAAAAAAGGGGTTTCTGACTCACGGGAAGTGGGGGAGCAGAAGCATGCTTCCGCCCCTCATTTTTCACTGGGGGGGGAGCTTCCTCCCCCACCCCTGGCTTCCTACTCCTATGCTTAAAAAAGCTTTTTTTTTTTCTTTTTACTTTTCGAAAGGTATGCCTACCATTTCAAACCAATTGTGCTCAAAGGGTTCCAAATGAAATGTTTACCTATAAAATACATGCAAAATCAAGCGTTATGAATAAGTGCATGGCAGGTTCGAACCACTGGTTGTTGTGATTATATCTCTAGGAATCTTGGGCCCCTCTCCATCTGAAAGAAGATAATGTATTGATACAGTATAGCTCTCACCCCGGTCTTTTCACATTTTGTAAACTTTACCCCACGATCGGTTCCCTTTTTTCCTGGCAGAAGAGATGCTGGCGATCAGTTCTACTACATGATGCTAAGTTTCTCGCAGGAAATTTGAGATTGGTTCGATGATAGATCATATAGTTTGAACTTATACTTGGAGTGAACGGCCAAGGCTTCATGGAGTTTCGACGCTGGTTCAAAATCATGCAGGCATGCTCACTAGAAGAGATTATACTTTACAGCTTAAGGTATAATCAAAGTTTTTTGGCAGCCCAGCTGAAAATTGGAACTCTTTTGGGTTAAACCCTTTGAACCCAAAGGGTTTCAAGTGATACCTTTTGTAAATACCCTTTTCATTTAAAGGGCAGTCCCTTTGGTAGGTGATGGAAATTGGTCAAAACTCAAAGGGAATTATAAAATTACCCTTTTTATAAACCAAACCCTTTTGAAAACCCGTTACCATTTGGAAACTGTTGAAACCTTTTGGTTAATTTGGACAAAAGATCTCAATGGGAATTAAGTTCTGCTTGGCCGTAAGGAGTGTCCATTGAGGCCTTTCCTCTAAAGTCGGTTAGATGGACGGAGTTTTACATAACGGCCCATATGGCCAGCTTCTAACCAATTGGTTTATGTCAATCCGCCACATATCGAAAAGTTTTGATCATAAACCTCCCAAATGCGTTACAGTGTGCAGGCGCATTTTGCATTTTTAGGTTTTTCGCTTCATGTAGTATTCGGGGTTGTGTCTTAAGGTCTGGCTAAACTGGATTTGTGATGTTCATACTATTGCAAACTCTAGTGAATGCTTTTTTGACTGGACACCCCTCTTACTTTTGTCGTAAATCATTAATTCATGGGATTTGATGTCTATGGGCTAAAAAACGTTTTTCATCCCAATTTTACATAATTTAGAGGATTAACACTTCTTTCCACAAATATATTGACACAGCTAAACGCGTTTCTGGGAGCTGCATGTCACAGGTAACAGGAGGAGAAGAATTGCTTTTATTTCGATCTATATTTTTTGTCGTAAAACGCTTGTAGCAAAGGCATAAAATGGCCCATTAATTTGGGGAAATTCCCCAAAGTATGACGTCACAAAATTTTGAAATCGTCAAAAATCAAGTATTTTGAATGAAAATCGGCATTTCATGAGTTCCTCTCACCTTGACATATCATTCCAAAGCATAACCGATTTAGCTTACCTTAATTAGAACATTTAAAAAATTTTGATATAGAATGAGCAAATGATCGTTTTTCTATAAAACTTTTCGATATGCGGACTAGCTTTCCAGTTGTGACTAACTGGCTTCAAGTTATTTTTCCTACTCAATTGCTTTACGCTGTGTTTTTTACAGTCTTTAGTATGACCAGGACAATACTCGAACTCCTGACCTCCCAACTGCAAGTCCAGGCGCGGATTGGCACATTCAAAAAAAAAAGGGGGGACTGACCTAAAAGAAAACGGGCGAGAGGGAACTGCACTGCTAATTTTCCATATGTTTTATTGTTGATGTGGCGAAAAAGAGAGGGCTGGCGCGTAAGCCCCCACCCCATGTACTCGCGTCTGAAGTCGGATGCTTTAACCACTTGACCATATGCCGTACGTTATTTACTCTCTCATAACTCTGCTGCAAACCAGACTTGATTGAACAATATCATGTGAATCATCTATTGGTATCCTTACTGAACGCATCTCTTCTCTCTGTTTCTTGTTTTTCATGTCAAGTATGTTTATTTCCTTCCTCTTTTCTATTCCAAATTCTTATTCTTGTTTTGTCCTATAGGCCGATTTCATTTTCCTTCTTCCCTATCCTTTCGCTATCCTTTCTCGTTCCAGTTCCTGATTTATTAACCTTTCCCTAGATGAGGGGAAAGTTGTCATACCCCCCCCCCCCGGTCAATTAATTGACATAAAAGTTTATCCCTATTGCCCGGCGCATATTGTACAAATTTTGTACGTGTCAGAAAATTCGTGGAACTAGTATCTACAATGAATGTTGGCCACAAAAAGCCAACAATTCACCCTCAAATTTCTCTTCGTAGGCCAACTTGTTTGCTTGTGGTAATTGATATGATGTTCAAAAGGTTAAAATTGACCTTCGTGGGTAATTTTTATGCCGACCCTCAGATGTGCATCACGAAAGTTAAAAACGAAAGCACTTTTTCGTGTACGGCCCGCTGCCTAGTACCCTCAGACCACCAGGCACAGGTGACTCAAAGGTGAGTCATTTGTATGTAAGATGTACCCTCTGACCACCAGGCATAGGTGAGTCAAAGGTGAGTCATTTGTTTCTTTGTAAGATGTACCCTCTGACCACCAGGCATAGGTGAGTCAAAGGTGAGTCATGTTCATCTGAGTTGTGAGTTTTCCAAATGATGCTTCATAATCTACAAAAAGATGCCTAAATGCCTATTTGTTGGGTCAACTGCAATAAAGAGGGATGTGTCATTGACAAAAGTGTTTCCATGCTAACAGACATTGACCAAACATGACCGACGATATCTGGGGGTCAGAATGTGAATCTTACCAATAACAAGACTGATAGCAATCCCAAATGCAGTTTCACTAATAATTAAAATGAAGTTGTATTTATTTTTCTACATATGCTTACAGATATGCAAAAGAAAATGTATGAAACAAAATGTAGTTTAAGTACAAGGTGTAATTGTAGTCATAAGAATAAAATACAAATATTTTCACTTCCATCGCAACGATTATGAGTAAAACACACAATAGGATGGTTACAAGAGGGCAGAGGAGGACTGACAAAATGGAGGCTTTGCTTGCACAATGAGGAAAAAAAAACAAAGAAAAATTAAATCTACTTAATCTTTGTCAGAGGTCTGAATAAAACAGCTAGAGTATCAGACCTGTACACACACAGAGACAGGCATACATGCAGATGAAGACAGACAGACAGATGAAGACAGACAGATACAGAAACAGACAGGCAGACAGGCTGGCATTCAGAGGAATCCAGACAGACAGACAGACAGAGAAGCATACACACAAACACATCACACACAAATAGGCATGCTTCTTGATAAACAATGCTGACCTGGTTCAGCTGGTTCCTCTTTCACCTCAGGTTCCTGTTCTGGAACTGCTGGAGCAGTTTCCTCTGGGCTTTCTGCAAGAACATCCTCATCTTCAGCTGCAAAAAATAGAAGAATTCATACTGTAAAACTTGCAAAAGAGTAGGTGTCATAGGCCTCATACAGAGTGGGCTCATAAGATCACTTCAGGCAGAAATATGACAGTTTTATATCCCCATGCCATATCTGTATATTATAATCATCAAATTTTTTTTTTTTTTTGGGGGGGGGGGGGGGTCATTTTTGAAAATTCAATGAAATTTATCGGTCGTTAAGAAAAATCAATCAATTTCTTGGGTCTCAAGTTAGACACCTGGCTGAGTCTCATACAAAAGACTTTAAAACTGGAACCTGCTGCCATTGCATGTGGTGCTCTGCATATGCAATGAAAAAGGAAAACAAATGAGCCACAACTGGAAAATGGCCATGCCGAGCTTCGCTTTAACCAACTGGTTAGAAACTGAGCCATAACACACTCGATCTAACGAACTAACAATAAAACCTTGACACCCTGCCAACACAATGTATCCAAGCAGAATTGTAACAAGTCAAGACTTGAGTCACCAACTTCAAACAGGGTATTGACAAGAGGAATTATATCATGGTTTCCCCTGTAGAAATAGCACAGTGAAGAGGCACCGACTTGACTTAGGTCCCAAATACAGCAAGTAACTCGACTCAACTGCAAAATCAGGTGACTCATTACAACTCTGCATTCAAGTACAGCCTGTGAGGACAACCTCCATTGGCCAGGGTTATTACCAACAGCACTGCTACATATTGAATATTCCAGATAGACAATGAACCCTTCTGCCCAATTTGCCCCCAGAACAATATAACTTTCCACAAGACTGGGAGAAGAAAGGGTTTTTTTTTTTGAGTATCCAAGGAGCAATTGTTGTTTTTGGAATCAGGGCTGGAAAAACATTTATTTCACAAGAAATAAGTCCAATATTACAACAATACATCACTATTTTTTAATGTCCCCCAAAACAAATTTCAATTGTCACAATTTCTTTTCAAATGCTGAAGTGCTCAGGCATGAAGCCTTCCAACATCCAAAGAGTTTGCACTCATGGTTGGCCATTTGTACTGTCTTTAGATATTTTTATCCTCAATTTTCCTTTTCATCTAGCTGGTCACACTATAAAACACATTCGTGTTGGTGTGTTGTTAAATCTAATCTAACTAACTGCACACATGGTCGGAACCTTTCTGTTTTTGCTTTATAAAGGGCAGGGAGGGAGGTACAGTAATTTTCCTTCAAGATATAATCTGGGAAAAGGGGACTGTCCAGATGAAAATTACCTTTTCCAGTCATCCTGTCACTTAAGTGGAACAGTTAAGTTCTTAATTTTAGAGTCTTCCATACAGGTGCCCAAAATTATGTCATACATTTGTTATTTTTATACATATACATCCTCCAAAAGTTATGTTGTCCCTGTGTTTTGTTACATACTCCATGTAACTTACTACTGCAATTTAATAGATACACACTCAGGTCTTTACACAGTTTTCTTCCCAGTTTAAAAATTACCCTCGCACTAATACGTAGATCCATGACACTGTAATACACAATAGATGGTATATCAAAGTATGTTGTTGACTGATTTTTGTTTCAGATACCTATGCTGTATTCACATCCAGCCAATAAAGTGTATTCAGAGTACAGTTCAGAATCCATTGATTTTACATCACAACACTACACAGAGTGCATTTGCTGATAACATAAATGTACAGGATGTACACAACGATTGGTCTCTAATTAAAGGATGGCAGTTTCATACTGCAGATTGCTTTTCATTGGTTATTTACAAACTTAATTCCACTGCCACATATGTGCAGCAACTAGTCATTCTCCACAGCATCACTATTACCTATACATGACAGTATTTTCCCTAGACATATGGGCTCAGTGTCAGTCACAATGTGCAAATCTGAGGGCATTCTTTCTCTTTAGTATTGCAAAAAGACTACCAACATGGTTTTGAACCTTTATAAAAATGGTGTGTCTCTTCAGCCTTCTTGTTGGAATGAGGCAGTCAAATGTCCCTTTCTTAAAAAAAAAACCCTTGTGGGCTCACAGGGAATGCACTGTACAAGCCCTGTGGGACTGAATTTGTTAAGGAAAGTGGTTGATTGCATCAGCTTTTAGAGTCCTTCAAAGTGTAAAATCTACACATCAGGTTGGGTCAGGTTAGATGGAGCTTTTCGCTGGGTTTAAGTCCAGCCGGCCATGGCCTTTTTTCCAACTTTGGCTCACTGGCTTGTTTTCTCTACTCTATTGCTCATGCTGAGTTTAAAAGTTTAAAAGGCTACGTAATTTCTAGAGCATCGATCATTGCTACAACATCATATCTTTAAAAATGATACAGCAAAAATAAATGATTGGCATGTCTGCAATGGGCAAATGGAAAAATTAAATGGTGTCATCATCAGTCTAGTCCCAACATAGGGTAAAAGGTTGACTCTCTGAAAACTGAAGGAACAGGATTCCATAAATTCTTTTTTCATTACTTGTCCATCAGGCTAGCTGGGGAGCAAGTCTACTTGTTGACATGAATATCTACTTGTTCAATTTTAATATGCCTTTGAATGCCTTTGTGGAGGAGACTGCTGTTTTGTCTGCCCGGCAGGCTACAACATTGAGCAGTGCACTTGCCCCAGTAACTTCTTCTTGTTCCCAACAGTCGGGCAAGGCATTTGTCAATGTCTGTAAAGGAAACCTAATTTTGAAAATAAAACTTAACTCACCCTGTTCCTCTTGAGTTTCAGTAGGAGTCTGGGTCTCCTTGGAGTAAGATATAGCTTCTTTGGGTGGAAATCCAGAGATGTTAATACTCGACATACACAATTTAGCTCTTCTTTGAGGACTAGCACTGAAAAGATTTATGGAACAAGTACATTTTCCCTTAATATCTGTTATTTACACAGCATGTGAAACCTGGTTTTGTCCTGTGAAATAAATGACTTAGACAGAAGATGTGAAAAGGAATGCTTGGTAAAATGAACGGGTAGATACTGTAAAGGTGGGAAACATTAAAATCTAGGCTATTCTTGCCATTACATGGCTCAAAGAGTCCTGTGAGCCAGTAGACCTGAGTTTCAGCTTTCATGTTCGGGCTTCCAAATTTAAAAATGAAAAAACCAATGGGTTATTGGCATACACCACTGAGATTCATTTTAATTTACAACTTAAGTAGACCATGCCAGACTAAAACATAATCCTGTTGTGCTACCACAGTCTGTTACAAGAAAGTCTGTTTTGAACATTGCTGTAAATTTTAGCATCTCTGGGGAATTTTGCTAGAGGCAATAATGACTTGATTTACTTGAAGGCATTTTTCTTGCTTCTTGAAAAATAAAAAAAAAAAAAAAAGTTCCCAATGGCTCAATATAAATTGAGTTAAACACATTTTCATTAGACACTATTTGCTGCATATCTTAGGAACCATAAAGTTTTGTTTTGCACACCAAATGTTTTCATGTGCTTTGAGGAATGACCTCTTTTGTCATGCATACCATACTCTTAAACTGTTAACTTCTTGTTATTTTATAATATAGATACACTGATTTTTGGCATGGGTTTATAGATTTTACGGGATACAGAAACTATATGCTTGGCTAGATACAGTGAAATTACTGATTAAATCAACAACAAATTAAACAAAGGAGACAAAAGCTACCCAAATTTCACATTCCGAGGACCTTTTGTACGAGAATGAATCCCCACTTTTCTTTTCATAATTGATGTATGATATAAATAAATCACCTTGGGAGTGGTAGAGCATCTCCTTTAGAATCTTGGCTTTTGACATCACCAGGAGTTGTCTTGGTAGCAGTCGTAGCACTTGATGCAACTAAAAGATACGCAAGTAAGGATGTATCAATGACAACTTGAACACTGCTGTGTTATGAACATTTTTCTGAAATGCTACATCAAAACTTAAAATATAGGAAAAACTTTGCATGAATTCTTTAACTTGCAAATAAGAAATGTTTTTTTCTAAGCTGTAAGAACAGATATAATGTTTGCGCATTTTAAACAAATATTTGAAAAATCTGTGACTCAAAAAAGGGGCCTAGGAAGACCATTGTATGGTATGATGTAAACACAACAGGAGTAAACTTTGAGCAGGTGATATCCAACAATACCGTAAGTCACAAATTAGAAAACTTACTCCTGAATCTGTGTTATTTTGGACCATGAACACTTTGACACAACACCAAAGTTTTAAACCTACATGTTCAGTAGGCATACAGTATCTAACGCAGAGTTCTCACCAGTTTTGTTGTCAAACTGGGTGGAAACATAATTTCCCACTGCCAGAGCTGTCAACCAGCAGGTCCATTATACCCCTCTCACACCAATCCGAAACCAGTACGAGGTCACTTCAAAAATGAATTTTTAGCAACAGCATCCGTAGTCAACATTTTTTTGTCCATTTTTATGTCACCACGTTTTAATTTCGTGGTCACTCGTTTCCGCTTCGTGCGTTATCAGTGGTCAGGCTGGAAACAAAGCAGGGAAAACCCGTCCACATGTCCGTTTTCCGGAATTCACAAATTGTACACCGGTGCCATCTGGTGGCCTTCCCAATCGAATCCCGTAAAGACTTCGACACCATCCCAAGACTACTACGTGGTGTCAGTGGTAGCCACGGCGTCAGCTCGAGAGTACTACATATAGTCCGAAAGCAGTTCATAGCCAACTCGTGGACACTTCATAGACACAGCGGCTCATTCTTACATCCGTGAAATCCTATGTTACTTCGACCCAACCTCAAGAACACTTCGAGAGTACTTCGACAAAGCCATATTGAAAACATTTCCATATCGGCAATAAATTTCCAAAGTGCCCACCTTTCAGTTTTTCAACATGTCCAAAATATTTTTTGGGTGATCTGTGGAGCATCCTTGAGAACTGGCCCACAGAGGGAATCGACACGTTGTCAAATCGTAGTTAAATCATGGCAACCCGTGAGATCCGGTTCCATTTCATGGTTACTTCAATTTTTGAACTTTTGCTCTCACAGACACCTCGAAGGAACCACGAAATGGCTTTCTGGATTGGTGTGAGAGGGGTATTAACATCTAAAACTCAGGGATTTCAGTACTACTAGGTGCAACCAATCCACTTGAATTTTTGAGTTTGCCAGCACTATTTTGTGATTGCTCAAACGTTGTGCAACAGTACATGACACACTTTTACAGTAAAGTGAGACAAGATTTCTGTGAAATGAGACTGAGTAAAAACTGTATGGAATCACTACAGTGGAATATTTTTAGTCTATTGATAAATACATGTTCAGCTAAACAAGGAGTTACCACAGACTAGCCATACAATCAGTGCTTTCAACTTTATAGGTAATGCAGTCTCAATTGGATGCAGAAAGGACAGTGGCAAAAGCGCACATGATAAACATGACTGTATCCACGTTAAAGGAGGCCTAAATGTTTTGGTTGCACATGGGTAGTGCAGGGAATAATTTACCCAGTATTGCAGCGCAATTTGCAACACAAACAGGCCAAGTTGCTACACAAATGAAAAATTGTGCAGCAATTTTTTGTGTGCATAAGCCTTGCATTTTCACAACAATGTGTGAAAGACCTCAATCTTCAAAACTGCTATGCAAAATTTGAATGCTTAATTATTCCCTGTCAGTGGCAAAGAGTAAAGCAATAAGTGCACCCTAAAGCAACTGTTTATTACAAATATTCCAAAAAAAAAACTTTTGAGCAGAACTGATAACACCTACTGGAAGAATGAGTTGAGGAAAGGAAACAAAGTGATGAACAGTTAATGTAATCTACACAACAGAGTACAATACAGTAGCAGGTCACCATGCAAGGAAGAGGTTGGAGTGCCCTCTCCTTCCCATTTCAAATGTTTTTGACTATTGTAGTATTAGAGCTATTCTTGTTTTCAACATTTCCTCCATAAATTTGAATACAGTTTACATCCATCAATTTCAGCTGTTCATTGTCAGGTATTGGGTAATAATATTAACTAAGAAGACATATTTCTACCTATTATCCCTTGATGGTAACATTAAACTAGTAGAATACCTGTGTCAGGTACACCTAAATCTCTGAGGAGATCTTCTGCATCCTTTCTCTTCTTATCAAGTTCTGATTCAGAGGACCCTCCAGCAGGAGCAGACTTGGCTGCAAGCTCTTGCTACAATATCAAAATATAAGTAATTAGAAATAAGCTATCAAAGAGAATTACAAAATGACAACCACATTCAAGTAGGAACCAATATGATTGCATAAAATTTGATTGTAAGTTAATAAGGCATATAAAACCTACTACTGACACTACATACCATGCCTATATAGCCTAGTACTTAAAGTTACATGAGTTTGAGATTCTGTCCACAACATAAAACACCCTTTGAAGTTAAGACTGACGACGGTCAGTTCTCCTTTCTCTCTTGTCCACTTTCAAATACATCAACAGTCATGACACCATTCAAAGAGACACTCTAACATTTCAAGACACTTTCAGTGTTTCATTTAAGTGCTTCCTCCAAATGCAATGACTACTTCATGTCCCTCCACTAACTAGGCTTATCTAAAGATCTCTCTCAAGGAAAAGGATTACAGTAAAATGTATGATTCTGCTCCTACAGTATGCTGTTTGAATCTCCCAGATGTGTTGATACTGAAATATTGTGAATACTGAACATTACTGTCCAAGTCACCTACAGCAAATACTGTAGATGATGTACAGTACAGTACATGTGCATGAAACAGACCAATGAAATGGGTGCCTTTAAGAATAGAATAACTCCTGATGTAATTATGAATTTCTGTATTAATGCTACTGTACTGGAAGAATGAGCTGTTTGAATCTCCCAGATGTGTTGATACTGAAACATTGTGAATACTTAACATTGCTGTCCAAGTCACCTCCAGCAAATCTCACTTATAGTAAAATCAATACAGTGATCTACAGCATATGTGTATTTAAAAGCCCAATGAAATGAGTGCCTTTAAGGGGTAGAATAACTCCTGATGACAGTAATTATAAATTTCTGTATAAAGGCTTAATTCTCTCACAACAAACAGTTCAAATTCTCCCAAAGCCCCTCCCACTGAGCTCTAAAACCCATCCTCATCCAAACACAATCTCAGTTTATTGCTTCACGGGGAGTATGCAAGACCCCAATTTGTAATAAAAACACTCTCAGTGCTGTACTTGTTGGGTATTATGAGCTAGAGTACACTGCATTTGTTTGAACTTGCTGCCAATTAAAGAGTTGTGCCAATTGAGAAGTTTTGTAGGCTACTACAGGTAGTTACAAAAATTGTGGTTTAAGGCAAGAGTTGACTGCCTTTCAGCATTTGAGTCTAAACACACTTTACTTAAAGGGCCAAACCTCTCACCCCAAACTACAATTTTGGCACCCGGGTACCGAAATTCTCAACTGGCTCACCTCTTTGATTGACAGCTAATTCAAACAATGCAGAGTGCCAAAGCCAATATTACCCAGCATGAACAGTACTGAGAGCATTTTGATTATATAAATTGAGTTTTTCTTTACTCACCCTGAAGCAATAAACTGATATTGTGTCTGGATGAGGATGAATTTCAGACAATTGTGGGAGGGGCTTAAGTAAAGAAGGTTAGGAGAATCGGTATTGTTTGGGGTGAGAAAACTGGACCTTTAAGCTCTTTGTCTGTAGACTCTACAGATTCTCAGAGATTTTTGTATGAGAATGTGGAAAACCTTAAGACTACAAAAGGAAACCCCAAAAGTACAAACCTCCTTTTTCTTCTTTTCCTCCTCCTTTCGTTTCTTCTCTTCACGAATCTGCTGAAGTCGCAGCTTTTTGCGTTCTAGCTCAGCTTTTCTGTCGGCCATTTCGCAGTTTTACTGAAAATTGTAGAAGAAAATGTAAGTTGAAGATCTTTCTCAAATGCAAGAAAACAGAACAAATCACAACATCATGGATTTGGCTTGGGTTCTCAAGTCAACAACTGTATGGCACTCTGCAGTTTATTCACTGACGTAAATTTACCCACTAACATAAAGTTAGTTAGTTAGATAAAGTTTTACAACCCAGTTTCCAACCAACTGGCTCAAGTAGAGCCGGCCATGTCCTTTTTTCCAGTTGCAGCTTACTGGCTTGTTTTCTCTACTCCATTGATTATGCTGAGCACCAAGCACAATGGAATTAAGTTCCGTTTTTAAAGTCTATGGTATGACCCAGCCAGGACTCAACCTCCCAATTGGTCTCCAGACTCCAAGTTTGATGCTCTAACCACTTGACCATGCCCCACTGACATAAAATATAGTACACAATGCATACTGTACAGTATGTGAAGATTGTTGATCTTGACCATGATCACGGTCAAGATTTTATTCCTCTCTATATGGTTATACCGTACATTTTGTCAAAAACATCATCATTCATTTGTATTTAACAATGCTGTGGAGTTTACGGACAAAGGTGTGGAAAAGGGCATGGCTATGTTCTGAGAACTTACCCAACAAATTTGATTCTTGTCCAACATGTAGAGTATAAACTGTGAAGGTGTTCAAACATTTTGCTGCATATTTCATCTTTGTGATACTGTATATGTTTTACCATTTGCACTGTATGACTATGTTCCTTTAGAAACAAATGCATGATGGAATAGACAGGGATTTAAACTATTGAATATTGGTGTCAATCAGTGAACCCACTTGGTGTGTGATATTACACTAGTAGTTATCAAATCAAAGTTTAATAAAGATGATTATCACTATTAGTTCTTTACAATGAAATCTGTACCATACTGTACACTACCTGTAATTGACTTTTTTGCTTCATTGTTAACAAAAACAATGCATGACCAGTGTTCTCATTAGGCTCCCAAACCCAAGAGTCCCTGAACCCTCAACTTTTTTTTTCAAGAGTCCCATCATATTTCTGAGGGTCCCATATTTTTTGGAAGAGTCCCAAGTGAAGCATCAACAAAAATGCAGTAATCAGTGATGCTCCGCAATTTCCATTCAGATTTTCTGTTGTGTACCGACTATTTAATTTAACAATCGGCCCCATGCCGATTACCCATTATTAGAGAGAGGGAAGTCCCATGTTACACATTCTTCTACTGTACTGCGTTGTACAGTAGTTGCGATGTAGCTACTATCCCACTTTAACGAAAGAGCAATCATGAAAATCTTAGCAGTTCTGGGCAACAAAACAATTGCACCCGATTGACGTATCTTATGGTTCCTTTCGTATATAAATATCCCTGCATATTTTTAGCATTTCTTGCCCAAAACTTAGGTGCATTTCAGTTGATTATTCTTTTTAAGCAAGACGTATACAACTGAAATGCACCTAAGTCAGATCCCCCATAAATCCACGTAGGCAGAGATTTGTGATGCCGTTTCTAGGTGAATTAAGCACGGCGCTCGCCCAGCTTTGCTAGACGGCTGTATAAGCATGTCAAGTGCAACCGTCGTAACACAAACTCAACGGGAAAACTTGTCTCGAGGCCGAGTATTTTCCCACACTAAATCACATAGGCGAAGGCGCTAGTTGTGATTGGCTGGCTAAAATCAACACAAATGCACCAATCTCGATGCATGGGCCAATTTAAATTTCTCAATGGAACCTATGCATATGATGTCACCGAGCAAAACATGATGGGTAAAAACGAACACGCACGTAAGTTTACTGCATGCATGGGCCAAGAAATTTGCTGCATGATGAGACCACTTGCATCACTGTTTTTGTTTGCAATGACGTCGTATGACAACATTGCATAAGCCCCACTGCGCTGTAAACAACATTACGGACGGAATGCTGGGAATGGCTTAATTTATGCAAGATAGTAACCACTGAACTTCACAAGGTTCTAGGTGCTACGTACGTGTACAAAACGTACACAGCTCAGATATGTATGCAAAGCTTGGGGATTTGAAAAAATGGCGAAACACTGCAGCTAGATAGTCTGTAGGCTACTATGGTGTTTTGTGCAGAACAGTTTGCACAGCAACTTAGGCGACCCTTTCTGCGAGACAGCAAGGAATGCATTTTGAATCCAATTCTAAATCTAGTTCCAGGTAATACTACTGGGTTATATCGGAAAATATCAAACGATCATTCCCATGGCAGGGGTACAATTTATACGTTTGTGATTATCAGTGCATCCCGTTTTTGCGGGAAGTTAAAGGATTGAGTAGGCTATTAACGGGAATTTTAACGAAACTAAATGCAAGTTTCAAGTATATTTAGCCCATTTTTTCCAGCTTTCAAATAAACGATGGTAATGATCGGTTGAATGGCAGAATTTTACCGATGCAAATTATTTACCGACGCAAATTATTTACCGACAACGGAATAATCAGTCCCAATGCTGATTAATAACAGATGATCGGTCGAACAATCGGTCTAGTCGGAGAAAGTTTTCCTACATGGATTTTGTGAAGTAACATCGACAATGAACATTTCAAAGCAATGGGTGCGTGTGAACTTTTCAACACAAAACTTTCTATGCCTTCTTGCCAAAATTTTACATGCGTTTAGCAAGCAAATTCCGTGCGTCCCTGGGACGCACAGGATTTTGTTTCAAGCGTCTCGAGTCGAACTCGAGCGTCAGGGACCCGGGAGCTCGGGTTAGTGAGAACCCTGATGACCATGATGACCATTTTCAAGAACTTGACACTTCGCAAAAACTGGAATCAACTATTATACTACTGTAATAGAAATGGTTAAATCCGAATAAAAGTTGTTGTACTGGTAAATGTTGCAGGGGCATCAAACTGGTTTGTGGATTGGGAGGGGGGGAAGAAATATTTCTTACAGCCAGAAACCCTGGAACTGGTCCCAGACAAGAATTGTCAAGAAGCAATCCAACCATGTGAACACAAACACACACAAATGCATACAAGTATAAATTTACATTGACAAACACCTACAAAATACATCTACTGTATACATACAGTAACACATTATAAATGTAGTACTGCTGTATTACTGCTGCTATAGGTGCCTAAAGTAAACATTTGTTGAAGCCATCAAGTTATCTTCAGTAATCTGTTTACCATAGCTCCCAAGTTACGAGAGGCTAGATGCGGGTCCAAGTGATCTGTCCATTGGTGGATCGCCGCCCTGGGGAGGGGGAGAGGGTTTCAAAAATTTTTGAATTTGAGAAGTGTCTACACCCAAAATGGTGGCACTTCTTTGGCAAATCAGTCGACACAATGTTGCTATAATACTACGTTCCCGCCAAAAAAGTTCAGTACAGTCCTGAATTTTTTGCGGTAACCTAGAAAAATATTGTTTTGAGAGATTTGCCAAAATAATATTATGCAGATACTCACAAATGCCCAATGACTAAAACCTCTCCTAGTCACAATATTCAATCGTTATTTTTGAGTTAAATTTTAGTGCAGTACCCACAGTTTGCAAACGTCAACTCTGTACTGTATGTCACCAGCGGTCGTACCGTTGTTTCCGTACATCTCGCATGGCATTCTAGCCATGAAAACATAAGCCAAGAACATCAAGAACTGTCAAGACAGTCCAGAACTTTCGGGCAACTCTGGGACAAGTCCCGCCTGTGACCCGCAAAGTGGGCAATTATTTTCCCTATTGAATGCGGCATTGAACGACGTTATTACACTATTTTCGCAGTGACAGGAATATATTCCATACCTGCTGCGAAGTTTAGCTGATAACAATGTTGCGACATAGGCCTATGCATTGTATAGCACAGCGAGCAGTTAAAGGCAGGTACTCATCACCCCAAACTACAGTTTCAGTATACATATATCAAAACTCTCAATTGGTACAGCTCTTTGATTGGCATCACATTCAAACAATGCATCATAGCTAAATTACACAGCATGGGCACTGAGAGTGTCTTGATTACACTTTATGGACTTGTATGGCCACTGGGACAAGCCATGAAGCAATAAACTAGGACTGTGTCTGGACATAAAGATGAGCTTTAGATAAATGTGGGAGGGGCTAGAAGTAAGTAGGTTGGGAGAATTGGAACTGTTTGGGATGATGAAAATATGCCTTTAAATGTGCTGTGAGATACGATTTACTGAATTTGTTGTTATTGGTAAGATGAATTATTTGCTAATTTGTGTGGTTCTCTAACTAGGAATACTTCAGGGATTTGAAATGCGGGTTTTTCAGAGGGCTTGGCAGGTCAGTGGATTTGGGTGTCCAAATGCGGGTTCAACCCGCGAAATGCGGGTCACTTGGGAGGTATGGTTTACCAAAGCAAACACAGTATTTTGTTTAAATCTGCCACAAGTATTTTTGCAGGGTGGAAGGAAACAAGGGCAGAAACTAAAGTAATTCAATTCCCACTACGTAATGAGACGTCATAAATCTGAGAAATGCGATCATGATTAGCATTAAAACTCAATTGGATGAGATTTTTTGCATTTCATGTGAGAAGTTTTGTTTTGAACAAAGCAACAGTTGTTTCATTTCATCTGAAAATCCTGAAATGTAAATGTCATTCCCAAAGTTCTTGAGAAATTTGAAGATTACTGTAGTAAAACCAAGTATGAGGTAAGAAATCATGACTAGTTTTGTGTGAAGGCTCTGTGGTGTACAGCGATGTGACCTAGCTACTGTACCTTTTCTTTTTAAAGTATACATCTATATACTTCGGGGACGATAATTCGGCAGTACCCTGGGATTTGTTCACTTGAAAGTTTTGTTAAGAACCACATATGTGAATCAGGAAAACACTCGTGCTAACTAAAGAAATGCAAAACGTTCAAAAATTCACCTGATAAAATCCTTGATGGATTCAAATAAGCCAGACAGGGAAAATTCCCCTTGTCTTTTAAAACTACAGTAGGCATAGGCTTTAGTAAACTATGACAAAGAAAAATCATGACACTTCTTGTTTGAAATGAGAAGTTTAAAGTTGAGGTCAAGTTTCAATCCATTTAATGCTTTTCTAACAGGTGATGTTCTGTAAGGAACAACGGGGTCTCTTAGTTTCCGCCCATTACTTTCCACGCCTAAAAATCTTGTGGAAAGGAATGTTTGAACATACCTTTGTTAAAAATAACTGTTAACTTCAAATTTCAAATCCCAAGTACAAAACAACAATGAAATTTGTGGATAGGCCTAAAACTTTAACAGCATTCTCACCTTTTTTCTAAACGTCAAATATAGTAACAGACTTATGTTTTTTTAGTATAAGTAGCCTGTGCGTCTATAGATAGGCTTAAGCTGAATGCGTCAACAATTGCTCACAGCACTGAATGCCGTATACTTGTACATAAGTACATATTAGTAAACTAAAGTCTACAGTGAGAATGCTGCTTGGAAAGACGTCATTATGGCAGTAACAGGTGTTGCATTGAATAGTAAAAGACATCAATGAAGTTTGAAACATGGAATTTTCATTTGACAAAAGTAGGCCTAACACTGATATCACATTCCATTTCATTACTTTTCAAAAAGATGTCTTCTGCTAAAAAAAAGGGGGCAGAAAACACCATGTTTGAGAGGCAGAAAGTAAGGAGGGCAAAAACTAATGGTAAAAGGCACAACACAGTCACTCAGAGTGAAGTTGAATTGAGGAGACTGGAATTCGTCCAACCAATTCTAGGCCTATTCGACCACCTTTCCAATTCCTGTTGATGTAGCCAAACAAAGTTGTGTTTCTTTCAGAAGTTTACAAAAATTATTCACACTGTCATAACAAAATTTGGGCAATATTTTAGTGTTTTCACTGCTTGTAGGACTTCAGAGGGTGAACGAATTCCGGTCCCTTCCTATTATACGACATTCACTATTATAACAGTTTAACACTAGGCCTAGGCTAGGACCAGGCCAACGTAGGACGACCTGTGCAGTGTGCCTAGGCAAGCGTATGGCCTGTGGCCTAACATTACGTTTACGTTACACTGCCCGAACCAAACTAGCCTAGGCATAGGTCATCGCTCAAATTTCTCCTAGATATTGGAGGACAGGCTGATGTCTATCACACATAGAAGTTGTCTAACCCATCGACCTGAAGTATCCGCATTAAGGCCTCGTAAGGCAATTACCATTCGTGATTTCTGGCTGCCGATGAGAAAAGGGCGAGTTATTTTCACGGGAAAACAGGATGACAATATAGGTGGCGCTAGATTAGTATCGACTAGAAGTTATTATAAAGCTCTATCACGATTTCACTCCAGGGTTCGCGACAAAGTTACATATAACATAACATAACATAACAGGTTCAAGGGCAAAGGAGGGCTGTAAAGGCCCCATAAGATGCCCTGTAATCCAAAAACCCCCCAAAACAAAGCAAACCACCAACACCTAAAGAGCCCAGAAAGATTAGATTCTACCACAGTCATGGAAAAACTTGTCAATATTAACCTTAAAACGGTGCACTGATGTGGAGTTAACAACCCACTCAGGCAGGCTATTCCACTCACTAACAACCCTATGAGAGAAACTGAACTTCCTAATGTCAAGTCTAGCAAAAGACTTTTCAAGCTTTTTGCAATGGCCTCTAACCCGAGGATTACTCTGGACCTTTAAATAACTGCAAGCTAACAAAGGATTCCCTTCAGATAGAAATTTGTATACCTGGAGCATGTCCCCCTAATCCTTCTCAGCTCCAAAGTGGTAAGCCCAAGCAGCTTAAGCCTTTGGGAATAAGGTAGATTTTTAACCTCAGGTATGAGTCGGGTAGCTCTCTTCTGAACTTGCTCTAAAAGCAATTTGTCCTTTTCAAAGAAGGGACTCCAGGCCTGTGCAGCATAGTCGAGATGGGGTCGAACCAGCTGCTTATACAAATTTAGCACAATTTCTTTACTAAAACTCTTAAAATTCCTCCTGATCAACCCAAGCACCCTATTTGCCCTTGCAGCAGTAGCTGCACATTGCCTAGATGACTTCAAATCTCTTGTAATAACTACACCAAGGTCTTTCTCAGAAGTCACTTTGTTCAAATTAGTACCATTCATAGTATAATCATGGTGGGGATTCTTAGAACCAAAGTGGAGGACTTTGCACTTATCAGCATTAAAAGACATTTGCCAAGTCCGAGACCATGAAAATAACCTATCCAGATCTTTCTGAAGCAATAAAGAATCATCCTTTCCTCCAACCTTCCTATAGAGCTTTGTATCATCAGCAAACTTACTTATACTGGAAGTGATAGAGCTATCAATATCATTTATGAAAATTAAGAAAAGAAGTGGGCCAAGAACAGAACCTTGTGGTACACCACTTGAGACTTCTTTCCAGGAAGAAAAATTTCCATTGACAACAACTCAAAAAAAAAGTAATACTTTTACTTGCCTATTGCTTTTTTACAGATGTCACATCTGTGTGACATACAGATGTATGTATGTCTGTCATACATATATCACATCTGTGTACCGTTCGGTCTGCCCCAATCTGACATTGCAGTGAAAACATCCCAAAACTTTTTTTTTTCAACTTCGGCCCGAATATTCTATCATTTCGGGCAGAGCATTGTGCAACTTAGACTTTGAGTTGAGGCTGAGTAATACTTGCTTAGTATTAGCTGCCCGAGTGTTTGTTCAATTTTTTGAAGTTTTCAGTTGAGGTCTTGATTTTCAAGAAAATGGTGCGACCGTGTCGAACTTTGATGCTTTTCTTAGATTCCAGTTGAGCGTTTCACAAAGAAAAGTACTTGGTGAACAAATGTGGCAAAAATAGGCCTAATAGATGGTGTTGCCTTTTCGAGATTGCTTCCCTACGTTCACGACAATTTCTTCTATTTTACCATGTTTCTCTGATTATTATAAGTTCAAAAAAGTTTATTTTGAAAATACCTGTGCGGGAACACTGTCCTCTAAGTAGGCCCCTGCAATGAACGCTCTTGGAATCAGCATGTGTAAAAAAGCAATAGGCAAGTAAAAGTATTACTTTATTTCTTAGGAAGCAGGTGGGGTATTTTCCTGGTCTCAAAATATCTAACTGGTTTTACAGATATTTTTTTTCGTTGAGATGCCAGTACAACTTAATTTGAGCAGCTTGAACTGCATCTCCAGTGATACTCTGTCTGCACAGGCCGGTAAGGGTACTGTCCGGTGTCGCCGGCAATAGCGGCTGCATTGCAGTAATCATCAGTGAAGAGATTTTTTCCGAATTACCCTACTTTTCTCCGCTTCACGCACTCTAATTTCCGATCCAAATGCTTAATCCGTAAATACCATTAATCTCATTGGCATATGGATTGTTCGTAGTGTGTTTTAAAGCAATTCTAATGCAACATTTGAGCAGTTGCCCTAATTGCCACAATTTATACACTACGCCTTCTCAGTAGCACCAGCATGAGGGAACCCCCTGCAACCATCGATTTCCAGGCCGACTGCATTGCCAAGTGGTTAGAGCACCCGGCTTGCAGTCTGGAGGTCGGAAGTTCGAGTCCTGGCCGGGTCATACCGAAGACTTTAAAATGGAGCATTCTGCCATTGTCACGATACTTGGTCATGAACAAATAGAGCAGAGAAAACAAGCCAGTTAGCCGCAATAGACCGGCAGCCCAGTGCCTTGGGGTTAGATGAACGAGGTACCAATAACCAAGTATATCACCATGAAGCGAGTCACCTGTACAGTACAGATATTGTGGTATTCCTGGTGTTGAAAATCAGTATTTGAGGAAAAGTTCCTCACCAAAAGAGTTATAACAGTAATTTTTGAATAGAATATACAGTATGCTGACTTAACATTTCATTTTGTGACATTTAATGTCAACTGTAGAATTTTCATGTTATTACGGGGGTTTTTACCCTTCCTATTTCAAGTTGCCTTGAATTTAAGTTTCCATTTTATGATTTCATGGAATACTTCTACATTAACCTTATTTTACTTTCCTTTAAATATTTTATTTACTGTGACTGTAGTGGTAAATTTGGGGGTTTAAATTTAACTTATTTCACTTCATTTTATAACTGATTTAAGTACTTAGTCAAAATTTGACTTTCCAAATTTTGACATTAAAAGTCATTGCTTTGAAGTTTAAGTCCTTCTTTAGACCTGAAAATCACAAATATAACTTATGCGCACTCTAAAAACAGTTGGGTAAACTTTTACCCATGGTTGGGTCCGTATGCCACCACCTAAATTATTGGGTAAAGATCTACCCAAGTTGGTTACACAATCAACTTTTTCGTCGGAAAAATTCACCCAACATGGATACCTTATGACCAACGTTGAGAATTTTCTTACCCAACAGTTTAGGTGGTGGCATATGGACCCAACCATGGGTAAAAGTTTACCCAACTGTTTTTAGAGTGCGTAAAATTTGTGACCTACTGTTAGTTCACATTTACCTGAAAGGCTAACATTGTAATCTAGTCACTATTCCTAAGAATTCATTTTTAACTTTAAGTGCTACAAATTCGACTTTTGACCTCTACTCTTTACATATAAAAATTAAAATAGTATTCTGAAGGTTCATTATTTTAACTTTAGGTTTCTTCTTTTGTGGTTATTGCAACAATTACAGTCTCTTGTATCTCTTGTGTAACTTTGGATCTGAAGTGGCATAATCTTAAGATTACATTTCACAATATCGACAAAAAGGTCAAGCTATCAAATTTGTTTGTAACACTTCGACTTTGAAAGTCAGTAATTTGGATTTCAAGGTTCTTAATATGTAACTAACAATAATGTGCTCCAAAAAGCCAAAATGATACGCAGAGTAAGGCCCTGGCTATCGTTGTAAAACTTCACTTGAGAGAAAAATCAAATTAATATAGGCAAATACATAGTACAGTTATAACGTTGAAATTTCACATTTTGAACTTAATATCCAAAAACTAAAGATGAAAATGTGGCATTCATGAGACTAAAAGGTAAAATAAAGGTATCACATCTAGAAACCATGAGATAGCAAAACATTAACAATCCAAGTTATTGTAATGGCGTGAAAGTCTTACTTTATACATCACTTGTTCTTTTTAATGAGTTTAATATCTTGGCGATCAAACAAGTGTCTTCAATGTTAATTGAGCAAGTTGGATTACTTAAAAGCGTCACTCTTAGTGTGTAAATTATAGGACATAAAGTAAAATAAATGTGTTAGTTAAAGCCCAGCTTCCCCTAAAACACTATAAAAATTTATTCTCTAATTGAAGCAGAAATACAATCTTACGTTAAAAGAAACATTAAATTAAAGCAGGGAGTTGTTATTACCACCTCCCAAACTAAAGGTCCATAATATATGATTGACACTTATGTCAATTTTTAACTCAAACGTGTTAACATTGTTGACATTCAAATTCAAATAACAACCTATAAAGTTAAAGTAATGAGATAAAATCTATTTGAAAGGATTTTCTACAGATAACTTACGAAGCCACAGGAACAAGCTTTTTTTTAGAGTCATCATATTATCAAGTTTACTTAAAAGTGATTATTATAACTAAGACAGTAATACTTTCTTGTGTCAAAAAAATAAGTATTAAAACACCAATAATGATATAACAATCACCTTGAATCTATACTTACTACATAAAGGGTAAGGGATCATGCAAAAGTAAAGTAATAAAATGTTCGTAACCACACTCTCTGTAAAGTCAAAATTACGAAAAATTAGGTTTTTAATATAGTTTTGATGACTCCTCACGGTTGACAATACTTTGCTGGGTTCACATGACATTTATCAAGTCCATTGGATGTTTCTTGCACAATATAGTAACAGAAACGACAGATTAGGTCTCTAATATATGTAGTTACGGTGGCACCGAAATGGCTAACGAGACATTTTTAGATTCAAAAGGCATGTAATGAGCTCTAGGGATTGTGTTAGAACATGTTTTGATCGGTCCATAATATTTTAAGTGGTATTAAACCACCTACCATCAGCATGACATTGCTTTTGCGGGCAATTTGGATTTTCCCAATTGAGATAACTAGCTTATGTAGAAATATACTTTGCGGAATCAAAATAAGAAAAGTATTAAGCTAAAATATCTGCACCACTCGGCTAAAGGTTTACGTGTACACACGCAGAGACAGTGGCATCAGCTCTGCAGTAAACACACTCCACGGGCTGTGATTAACCCTTTACCGTTGTTTGGGTCCTTTTGGACCCATGCGGAGAGCTCGGCTGTCACACATCTTTACTGTTTCACGCGGAGCTCGAAACTGCGAGTAGCTACCCGAAAATTCGGCCACAAGAGCGAGAGAGACAATAGTTTAAGGTCACGGGGTCAATGGCCTACGGAAGCCGATGCGGGGCGGGCTACGTCCGCTTTTCCGCCCAATCCCGAGGCGCGCAAATATGCCCCGATCGGAGCACAACGGTTAAGGGTTAATACAACTCTTCTTTTCAGTAATATCTATAGTTCTTCGGAAGTTTTTACTTCTGTTTGTTCATCTCTAGCCCATATAACAGTCCAAGATTAATTGAAAATCTTCAATCTTCTTTATAAACTTATTTACCTCAAAATTGGTCAAATGAGGTGATAAAAAGATTGAAACTAACATTGCAACATGTATTACGGTTCAGAAAATATTTTAAGTCCATCATTTTGAAATTCAAAATGGCGACATCCCATGATAGAGTACAGTAATAAATGAAACCCGACTATTTCAAATTCATCACACCAAACTAGACAAATTAAAATAAAACAAAATCGTTCGGAGAAGGATTAATTTTAATGTCTGTCATATTTATACTCTGGTGGCCTTTTCTAACCCTTAAACGAGTACATTAACACCAAACCGCCATCTTAGCACAGAAGCCATGTATAGGATGGAGAAGTGACTGTACTTTAGGATGTATCCCCAGTATTCGTAAAGGTTACCCTGCTTATGTCAAATATATCCCCTGTAAATACATTGAAAGATTCTGAAAACCCGGAATATTAACTTGGTTAGGCTAGTACTGCCCCCATTATGAGCTATTTACACAAAACAGGGGTTAAAGTTAATTTACCTATGACCACCATCCTAAAACCGATATAATTTGCTCCTGCAACAAAAATTAGACATTCTATGGATTGCAGTCGTTGCACTATGTGGCAGGTTGTTATTGCTTTCTTGATCTGTTGATAGGGAATTTCCACCCAAATATAGAAATGAGGAGGAATCGTAAGAAGTGCATTGACCCCTAGGCACCATTTTGGCACAGAAACAACATATATAAACAGATAGTGGAATTAATTAACACTGTATCCTATTCATGTCTCATTTATGCTGTAATTACCCGTATTTTGTCCAAACACTACGAATATATCTGAAAGCCGTCGAAGTGAGCAATGAAATTGGTTTAGTTAGTTACGCCCCTATAGGGTAACTGTCGAGGAAAGGTGTGGGGTGGTGGAGTGATGGGAGTGCCTAAATCAATTGACCGTTATGTACCACCTTAGAATAGATCCAAAATGTACTAAACGAAGTTTAGGACTGCTGAAGATTGCATCCCAGTGCACAAACAAACGAGTGGTCATTTCTTTCTTGATCGAAAATTCTGAATCAAAGATAGATATAAGGAGAAAATAGTATATTGGCCCCTAGCCGCCATCTTGGTTAGCAAGCTATGTGTATAAAGAAGAGTGCCTTGTCCTGGATTGTATCTTCTGGTGCCATTTGACCAAATATCGCCGTTTTTCTAATCGAAAATGAGCATTAAATGCTGGAATTCAAGAAAAATGGGCCAAAAGTGCATTGACCGATGGCGGCCATCTTGGGTTTGATACAAGATGTCTGAAAATCAACACAATTAAGCATGTACCTTGTAATCACAGTCCTGAATGTTATGTTTAAAACCCAAAGTGTACAACATTGGTTGTATTTGGGCCAGTGGCGTAGCTAGGATTTTTTCCAGGGGGGGCAAAGGTATGAAATTTCCCCAAAACTTTTCCCGGTCAATGTGTATGTATTTCATATAAAATATGCAAACTTACAAGTATTACAACATTACCATGTCCTTTCGTAATATTACCTGCATTTTAATCTTAAAGTAAAACAGAGCAATCGGAAATAACAAAGTATATTATTTTGGTAAACAATATCTGGTTTATTTGTATGTACTAACGCAGTGGCGTACACAGGATTTCTCTGAAGAGGGAGGGGCATGCAGTATGGTCTAAGGGGAGGGGTGTTCGAAAATTTTTTGACGTTTTCAAGGAGCCTAGATGCAAAATGGTGCAAGATTTTTGACTTTGACAGGAACAGTGTTAAAAGTTGAATCGTGGTGGTTCATGAGGATAAAACTGAAACTTTTGTGTCTTGACATGCATTTCTTTATGCCATTTATGCTACCTTACGAAGAAAAACTTATTATTAAATTTGCACACTTTTAGGAGTCAAAATAAAAGAGCATTGATCGGTTTTTGTGGGGTTTTTTGCCACAAATAGTTATTTTGTCATAAAGATTATCTTAGCGGAGCGCCACCATTGGTTGGCGCGGAGCGAAGAGAAATTTTGGAAAAATCAGACCCCTTATATGGCGGGAAATAGCATTTTCCAGGCTAATACGAAGAACCTAGCCAGTCGTTTTCTTCTTTTTGTCCTTTGCAATAAAATGCTCACTTCAAAATATGTTCGCAAACTGCAAAGTGATCAGAGAGTTAAGAGCTAATTTTACCCCAAATGTGTAATTTTGCCCAAAAGACCGAGCGAAGCGCCACCCTCAGACAGCCGGAAATGGCATACCCCAGGCTTGTAGGTAGAGTTTAAGCAGTCGTTAATTTCAGCGTTTTCAATTTAATATTCACTTCAATAAAAAAAGGGTTCATTGCAGAAAAATCTAAAAGTTTCCAAATAAACTACAGAGACGAAACAAGGTTCCCGGTGTGGGAATGTGACAAAGTCGTGGGGTGGCCAGGCGTGGGGTAGCCAGGATTATTCAACAACAGGGGGGGGGGAACATACCAAAAGGTTATCTAAGTGTAACGCCACGGTGGGTTGACGCCGAGCGTACAGAAAAATTTGAAATATCCCGTCCCCTCAGACAGCCGGAAATGGCATTTCCCAGGTTTGAAGGTAGAGTTTAAGCAGTCGTTAATTTCAGCGTTTTCAATTTAATATTCACTTCAATAAAAAAAAAAGGTTCATTGCAGAAAAATCTAAAAGTTTCCAAATAAACTACAGAGACATAACGAGGTTCCCGGTGTGGAAATGTGGCAAAGTCGTGGGGTAGCCAGGCGTGGGGTAGCCAGGATTATTCAACAACAGGGGGGGGGGGGCAAACATACCAAAAGGCTATCTAAGTGTAACGCCACGGTGGGTTGACGCCGAGCGTACAGAAAAATTTGAAATATCCCGTCCCCTCAGACAGCCGGAAATGGCATTTCCCAGGTTTGTAGGTAGAGTTTAAGCAGTCGTTAATTTCAGCGTTTTCAATTTAATATTCACTAATATTCACTAATAAATACGAATTATGTATTAGAAATGTCTCACAATTTCTTATTATAACAAAAATTTTGAGAAATTTTTGTAATAATAAGAAGATGCATCAATTTTTCCCATTTTCATCAAATTTCCCCCAAAATTTTTCCAGGGGGGGGGCAACTTGCCCCCCTGCCCCCCCCCCCAGTAGCTACGCCACTGATTTGGGCGTAATCAGTTGTAAAATTTGAGCTGATGCGAAATGAGAACAGGGCGAGATACTATTTTAGGTACAAAATTCTATTTCCTGAAATTTCAAATTGTTAACTTTGAGAGACTATAACTTTCGTTTTTAAAAAGCAATAACCTTGTTATTTTGATACAATGGTACCTATTTATAAGAAACATTTTTAGGCAAGTTTCAATATATTTTCTTGAGATTTGTAAAAAATATGAAGAAATATGTAAATTAACGTAATTTAAATTTCGGGGAAAATTGGCTAAAAATTACACTTTTTGCCCCAAAGTGTAACTTAATTCAGCGCAATACCCATCAAATATGGTACCATTGGATAGGAAATTTATTTGTCTTTCATATGACACCTTACACGTTTTGATAGAAGGTTGAATCAAAGTTTTTTTTATCAAACATAATGATGCCTACTAAAACATGGCCGCCATTTTGAAAAATGGCCGCCAAACCTACTAGCAACGGATGGTGCACGACAGACTCACATATCTCAACATCCCAGGTGACTCGCTTCATGGTGATGTACTTCGTTATTGGTACCTCGTTCATCTACCCCCGAGGCACTGGACTGCCGGTCTACAGCTGAAAAGGGGCTTCGGCCGGCTCGACTTGAACCCATGATTGGTTGGAAATTGGGTCTTAAAACTTCATCTAACTAACTAACCCATGGATTTCCGACTTACCCCGAAGACAGGTAAATGATAGTCTTGTAAAAAGGGCATGAAAAAAATTGCGTATCGACCAAGCCATGAAGCCATTGATCTATTTTAATCACGTTTTGTCACAAAATAATTCCTTTATAACTACCATCATTTTCGCTTACTCCGCTAGACCTCAGTATTATCCTTTGTTATTAAAACCTTCCTAGCCTAGAACAATCCTTGCATGAGAAACAGCAGCTTTGGGGGAAACGATCAGGTAAGCGACTTGCCTTAACTGATGGTTTATGATTGGACATTGTTTGAACATTGACACTGTCCCATATTGTAATGCAAAACTTCAGCGCCCTTATCGGACAATGTACACTCAATTACTTGACTGTTACTTACTTTAACTCTATAATTGTAGCATACAGTTTAGAAGCTTTTCTTAAAGGCATATTATGGAGACAAAAACAATGGACTTAAAAATGTGCAAAATAATTTCCTCTTCCAGTGAAATTTGCATCTAAGTAGCATATGGCTTTTAAAAGACACAAATTTTCAAAGAACTGCATTTTTTAGGTTTTAACAGTGGGGGATCCAGGATTTGCCAGAAGGGAGACAGGTCAGTTGTGGCTGAAAGGATAACTATGGAAGGTGAACGCCAGCAGGACTATATATGCGGAGCGCCACCACTAGTTGAAGCGGAACGCACAAGAAAATTTTTGACTTTACAAACCCTCCAGATGACCGGAAACGGCACTTCCCGAATGAGAATTATATGAATATTGGTGCAAATTTTTTTGTTTTTAACGTGGAATGATTACATGAAACTTAATAAAAATATCACATTTTGAGACAAACAGTTACAATTGCCACTTACGGAGCAAAATTAAAAATGTCCCTAATGTTTAAATAAAGGTATTGAACGTTACATTCTGAATGTCGCCATAAGAGAATAAATATTGGTAGTAGGTTCAGTTAGGGGAGGGTGGCATCAGATTTGGCGGAGAGTACAGATAATTTTGAAAAATCGGCCCCCACAGACACTGTCAGACAGTCTAAAATTGCATTTCCCAGGCTTGTAAGGGGGATCTAAGCTGTCGCTATTTTGAGTTTTCGTTTGCAGAAAAACGTCTACTTCAAACTAAATTTCAGGCAGGAAGACTATGTAAACAGGGCGCCACCATTGGCTGGCGCCGGGCATGCTGAAAATTTGGGAAAACCGACCCTCACGCACAGAGAGTCGAAAATGGCATTTCACCTGCTTGTAATGGAGATATATGCAGTTGCTACTTTGATTTTTCGTTTGCAAGAAAATGCTTACTTGAAACTAAAATCCTGCTAGGAAGACTAAGTGCAGAGCCACCATTAGTTGGCGCAGAGAGTACAGAAAATTTTTAAAATCGTACCCTTCAGACAGCCGGAGATGGCATTTTCCAGACTAGAAAGGAGGATCTAAGCAGCTGCTCTTTTGTCAAAAAAATTAGCAGATAAAAAGTACCATTGGATGAAATAGTCTTGTATCTTTTCGGGGGGAAACTATAAAAGGGAATTGAAAACATATTGTACTCCATTGCGACTCTTGAATAACTTTGGAATTATGAAATTGTCTATGTGATTGCTCGAACTTCCACTTATAAATGGTTTTACTTCTATTAATAACACCTTTTGAAAAAAATGTCACATGACCAGATGGGTTGAAATCAATTTTTAGGAAGACTTGGGAGGACATTCTTACACTGTATCATGATGTAATTGAGAAACAACCTCTAGACCCGATTTGTCTGAGTTTCAGCTGTATGGTTAGGCCAGATAGCAAACTAATAGACACTGCAACTGAACGCTCTCCCGTCTGTCAGTATAATTAATTTGGCGATTGAAAACGTCCCACAACTAGTTTAAACCTTCTCTCGAGCATTTTACCATTTCAGGGAAAGATTTTGCAAGACTACAGAATGAAGTGGGGGGGGGGGGGGTGGGGGTGAGAAAACCTTTATCCAAGCTACCCGAATGTGCCGCAAATCTTTGTTATCATTTTTATTTTTCATGAAAATTTTACTTTGAGCATGGCGTTTTCTGTTTTGGGTGCAAAGATTGGGAAGTATAAAAATAATCGGCCACTTCGGGCATTATGTTGCACAAGATTTAACAAACACATGCTGAGAATAATTTGGATATTCGACCATTTTGATCATTGTGTTGTGAAAGACTGTGAAGTAAAACTCAGGAATAATAGCTTTTGCCCTGACTGACTGTGCAGCAATTTTTTGGTACCTTGCTGGTTTTCCTGAAAATTTTACCTCCGTTATGACGTTTGTTACCTTTTTAGTGCATATCGTTTTAAGATTTCCGACACGCTTAGGAATTTTCTGAAAAAACGATTTTTTGAAAAACTCAAGTCACTGTCCGCATGTTTTTTCCTAATTCCTGCCCGAATCTTAGTTTTGAGGAAAATTTTCCCCTGCTTAACACGTAGTACGCATATGCCTGAAAGACTACCTGAGCGGAGAGCCACAATAGGTCGGCGGGAAAGGGTCAGAAAATTTTAGAAATGGCAACCCCTCGTACAGTCCAAAATGGCATTCCCCGGGACTTGTTTAAGCAGATTAAGCGGTCGTTATTTTGAGCTTTCCATTTGTGCAATGACAATTTTAAATCAACAAAAAGAATGAAAAAGTGCAAAATGATCAGAAATTTGCCTAACAAACTGCAGAGGTTATCTAGTGTGAGGTAGGAAAAGACAAGGGGTATAAGGGGGGGGGGTGTTATTTAGCAAATATGACACATCACACAGGCCGATTTTAGTATTAATACGGCCTTACTTTTGTTTTATGAAGTTAAAAAATTCAACGTTTTTGGAAGGTGAACCGGGGCCCCTAAACCCCCTCCCCATCCGCCGTTGGTAATGCTGCTTAGATTAAAAGGAAAGTAAAACCCAACATTCTAACACTATTAAGTTCCAAGGACAAACATGACATTCAATTTCAAAGAAAACCAAAAGGGTTAGATGGAGTTTCACAGCCCAGTTTCCAACCTATTGGTTCAAGTCGACCTTTTTTCACAGTTGTGGCTCACTGAATTGTTTTCCCTACTCCATTGCTTATGCGGAACATCATGCACAACTGCAGTAGGTTCCAATTTTGAAGTCTTTGGTATGACTCGACCTGGGAATAGAACCCGGGCCTTCCGCGTGAGAGACGGATGCTCTTACCGCTAGACCAAACACGCGATCTGAAAACCAAAAGGAATCTGAGACAATGTGCCAACATTGGTTACATCACAAAACACCCTGAGAACCAACTAGAAGAAAGGACGTTGCCGTTTCGACTTGAACCAATTGGTTGAAAACTGGGCCTTGAAACTCTATCTAATTAACTTACTACATAATCCCTGTTGCCTTGTTGAGAAGTCGAAAAGGAAGTAGCTCCCGGGGTGGAGGTAGGCTATTTAATATAAAAAATAAGCAATCTTAAGTTAGATGGAAGGTATTGCTACACATGACATTATTACATAATCAGTGGCGTCACCAGACTTTTCATTATAGGGGGAACCTGGGGGTACAACAACTTTGCAGGGGATTACGTGCCCCCTGGTCCCCCTTGGTGACGCCACTGTACATAATCTATTTTAAAATAGTCAAAGATCGTGCGACGCACAACAAACCGCTCATGTATGGTTCAATATTTATTATGTTATTCAAAGGCCCTTTAATTGATGATTAGATCTGGCAATGTATTTTGATCATGACTTTAGCTGAATCGCCCAACCCGCGGACAAGTATACGGTTTTTTCCCTTGCCTCCCTGTCGCTTTGCATACGGTACCTTCTTTGAAGCAGTGAACTATCTGTTTGAAAGAAAGGTCACGTGTGGGAGTATTGCCAAGATTCTCATTTCCCGCCCACATCAGTTTAGATTTAGTCACGTGGATTTAAGTTGCCGAAGGGTTGTAAAAATCCGAACTTATACTTTATCATGATAAAAGAAAATTTCTTTATAAAAGTGCATGTTTGTTCCTTTTAATGACTCCACGTGACCATCTATATTGAACTGGAAAACATTTATACAAAATCATGTTTATTGGCCGATTGCCACTTTTTAGAGGCTCAAAACGGGTTCACTGCCACATGCGGCTCAGTTGTTGTCCTCAATCAGATAAAGAGATCAACCTCCTTTTTGCTTTTCCTCTTTTCAGACTGGCATAAAAAATTCCCATGTAAGAGACTCAATATCTAATCCTACGTATATTCCAGACTCTTCGTCTCCTAACCCTTTCGTATAATCAACGAAAATTCTGACCTACAATCGCCGACAAAACAAATGAAACAAAATTCCCCTACAACACAAATTCTACTGTACATTGGATTTTACACATTTTTCATGCTATCGTCGCTCTTCCGGACCTCACTTCAATGTAGGTCGTGAAAATTGACCAGTCCTGAGTAAAACATTCAAACGGGGAAATGGGTTTGTTTCATTTGCTTTTGGTGGCGATTGTAGATTGACTTCACATATATTGTTTAATGCTTAAACGACCAAGGCAGCAGCGTAATTAGGTTGTCAAAAGTGAGGGGCCGGGTATGAAAATAAGGTAAATTCTTAGACAGCAGATACCGTAGTCAATGTACCTATACTTGACGAAGGGTTCTCCCTTCACAAGTCACCAAGCATCCGTTTGGCCGTGACTTTTAACCCTTTCCCTAACCCCAACTGGCCGAAGTGGCCCATAGCTAGGGTTTCTGATATAGGGGGCAACGGCACCGAACAGGGGGCACCGAAAAGTATTAATCAAGGATTTAGTCTACTGCAGAAGACCTCCCTATCTCCGTCTACAGATCACTGGAATTTTTGTTCTTGAAACTGTTAACATGTGGTTCAGCGTCTAGTGGTGTAACTCTTGCACACGAAGAGTATCGTCATGGTGAAATCTGCCAAACGGACTTGACAGGACGCCAGGCTATCCTTAGGGATTCAGCAACCAGAAGCTAGTCAGAAGCGACGGTTTGCCTAAAGGATTCCGAACGGGAATTTTGGCTACACAAAACGCGCCAAAAATGGTATTTTATTGACAACTGAAGAAAATGAAAAGAAACTTAGTTCGTGTGGAAAAAGTTTGAAAACTTTGGGTTATATGGAAGAACCACCTTCTGATCCCAGCAATTTCAATTTTGTTAAACCTTTTATGCAAAACGCATCCAAAAACCTCAAGTGGGGTGATCACCCTTCCCCCTCTTACTGAACACTAGTGTAGTCAAGTCCTAAAAAACTATGTTTCATGTTGTCTCCAATGCTCTACGGCTCTGCCCGTTACACGTCACATGGCCGTCAAAAGGTGGGGACGGAGAAAAACTACCTCCCGCACACACACACACACACGCACACACACACTTTCGAAATTGCGGTGAAATTTTTGGCACTCATACACTGCTTTGTTTTCCTTTAATACCTTGTTAAATAGTAAGCACATATTTGATTCAATAGTTTACCGACAGATCTGATCCATGCAATCGGAATTTAACTTCAAAGTGACAGAAATAGCCACAAAAAGGATAACAGTCTCAGTCAGAAATGCCTCAGATCAAGTACACCATTCGGGGGTTTTCCTTCGCAATTTTTGCTTGTTCAATGGTCAAGGTATATCTGCCCTAGACACTCATGCTCGTTTACTTAGGAACTCTTTACGAGAATGAAGATATTAAAGAGGCTCATTGAGTTGATATCGATAACTTATTGAGAGTCTCAAAGGGTCACTACCACATAACAATGCTTTAAGTTAGCATGACAAGTCAAGTTTCAAGTCCAAAAGTCACAGAAATGACGTTAAATTTTGAATTTTCTAGTATCCTGACTTGTAACGGTTTTGTACATAATTTGAAAAAGTGTTTGGTCACGAATTTTTGAAAACAGACTTGAACCGTTAATTACTCACTCATTAAACAGTTATTTGGGTGTAAGATATGGGAATTGTCTAAGTTTTACCATTTGTCATTGGCATGTGAAGAAAACTTAACAGGTGTGGAAAAAATTGTTGAATTTCATGAACCAACTCAAAGAGCCGCTTTAAAGGTAAATATTTTTTGTTTTACAAGGAAATTTCATCCTTTCAAAGCTAATATTTATTGGCAAAGTGTGATAAATAGTTAAAAATAAGACAGTATGCTAGCATCCATTTCACGAAATAAGTTTCCCTCAGGTAGAAATTCAGTTGCTTGTTGCTGAAGAATAATTTTTCACCCAAACCTTCAACATTTCAAAAGACGCAATTTCCATAACGCTTCGTATGCATAATACTTTGAGGATATGAAGCTATTGTTGGGGTGTACTGTTGAAACTAAATGATTTGATAATGACTACAGGTATTTTCATTTTAATACAATGTTGTAACATTTTAAGCGCAGTATTCGCCTTTAAAGGCAAGATAACGGAAATTACTCAGAAATCAGCCTCAATGAATACCTATGGGGACGGGGCAGAAAACGGCATCTAGTCTAACTGCCAACAGGTCAGAGGGAGAAAATCAAGAAACAGACAACAAATGAATGCGGAATGTGATTGAGTTCCCTTCCCGTGCGGGGGCGACAAGAACATGACCGCCCATCGCGACACAAACACCAGCATACAACACTGATCCGACAACACTGAAAAATGTTTAGATGGTTTAAGTTTCTCAGAGATACTTTGCATGTCAACTCAAAAGACGCCCTCCGAATACACACCTGTTAGATCTGATTGACACACACATTTTGACAGCAAGTCGCGGTTAGATGTGACTTTTTCTCCAGCAGAGAGGCAACATGCTGGGTGCTTCACCTTCATTTAGGTTCTGTCATCATATCTTATCTGCCCACGTTGACATCCAATGCTACCTATCAAAGGGTTTCTTTTGACGTACGTGATTGTTTACTGTTTGAAATTGTGCTGAAAAGTACTCTTCAAAACCGTCTAAGTACAGAGTTTCATTATGACACCTGTATCATGAACAGGTGCCGCGAATTCAAGAACTTTCTCTCACAGCTACGTGTGTTTTGTAATATTTGTAACGCCACAAGACTAATGTACCTTTAAGTTGAAGACATTTCAAGAGCTAGTTCGTCAAATTTTTAAATCATTCAAACAACTGAAATTGCTCAAAATGTGATACAGCATTAACAAAAATGACCTCAAACCACTGAAGGGTCCCCTTTAGAAATTTCTTAAGCTGGGAGGATTCGTCCTGAGATTCTAGTTCGGAATGAATGAGTGAGAAGGAAAGAGACCGGAATTTCCCTAAAAGTGTACCTCAAGTCCAAAAATTCAAAAATATATGTTTAGAAGCATGAAAAATGAATCCTAACAGTTCAACTCCCATCTTCCTAGGACATTCCTTAACAGATGTATGATGTTAAATTTATTCACTCATAACAAATTAGTCCATTGCCCAATAATTTGTGACTTTCTTATTGCACAAGTCACAGTACCTGCTTTGTTTCCCTTTAAAATTAAAAAATGTTGTTATGACATTGAACAATTCCTGTTTGCTTTCATACCATGTTACACAGGGAGGGCTTAATTAATTATATTACACCATAAGGGTAAGAGTGATATCAACACCTTGGTACAAGGGTGCAGTACCTTTCAGAAAACCAAAGAAATAGAAAGATTGTAATTTAAGCGGTACATCGGAGACATCACAAATTATTGCGTAATGTACCATTTTAATATGAGTGAATACATCTCAACATTTTATATTTTGACTCAACAAGTGAGAGTAGGTAGGAGTAGGAGGAGTAGGAGAGAGGAGGTGAGAGTTGGACAATTAAAATTCATTTTTCATGCTGTTTATAGATATAATTTTGAAGTTTTGGACTTGAGGTTCACTAAAAGTTCACAAATTGTGTAACTTGTTAATTGCCAAGCGGTTAGCCACGGGGAAAATTTTGGGGGTTGAAACCCACCAAGACCAAATCTTTAAAAAAGTTTTTGCAAAAAGCACATGATCGCAATAAACTTTATTACATTTGAGGCCCAAACATTGCATCATTGAACATCTGGAGAACTAATAGCCCCCTTAGACCATTTTTTCATGTCGTGCTCTAAAGCCCTCTCCATGACACAATTCAATGTTCCACTGTGTGGTCTATCTAAACCAGTTTTTGCAACCTTTGCATTTAGACGAAGTGAACAGATCGAGATCGAGGTTTTAAATGGGCCTTAAATGCATTTCTTTTTGACACACGAATGGGTTTCCCGCATTCGGGAGAAAATGATGGGATCATGAAACTATTGCTAATGTGGTGAGACTGTTTAACAATGATTAAAGCCACTTTCGTTGAATGCTGTGTTGCTAAATTTCAAACGCAATATATCCCTTGAAAAGCTGAATTATTGGTATCGGAATATCCCGTTAAAAGTTTTTTCACACTGTGGCGCGATGTTATACGATAAAGCACGATACTAAGCAAGGCAATAAGATTATCCACCGCCCTCCCATGCTACAGGCTAGCGCTCTTACTCTCTCATCAATATTATTAGTGAAGTATCCTCTCGAGTGGGTGCATGTTGAAATATGTCAAGTTTATTTGTTGTATCGCGCCAACTGTTGACGGTCTTCAAAGCATTTATACCGCATCGTTCGCTTCGCGTCGCATCATATCGTGCACAATCACGTGGAGTATTTGGTCTGACGATATCGTGTCGTACCACTTCTTCTCGTCTTGCCCTATGATTGCGAACAATGTGAGATTTGGGACTTTTTGACAGCACTTTGCCGGTGAAAGGGTGGTTTAAAGAGGCATGCAAAAACAACCTTAGTTTCGATTTCAAATCCAAAGATCCTTCTTTAACAGGCTGCTTTATAATTTTTGGTCCTCTAAATGCTTTCACCTCCCACACAAATCCTTACCAATAGATTCTAACCTGTTGTGTTCTGCCATATTTTGTTGAAATCATTCGGCACGTCCCTAGTTGAGTGACAAACGATAAAAGGAGTTTCGCACGAACTTTTGGAAGCCTATTAACTTTAAAAAAGTCAACTTTGTTCAATAAATATGTTAGATCATCCCACGTCTTTTGGATGCATAACCTTATGTTTTGAAGAATTCTCGGAATATATAAATTTCAATTATTTGACATCCTGTGCATGGCCTCCAGGCATATCTTGCGATCTAATGAGATTTAGTGTTCTGATAACATTTGTTGCTTTTAGGAAAAAAAGAATTGTTTCCTATTTACATAAACCTCTGATTGGTCAGGTGACTGAAGGATTGGCCTAGACGAAGAAAATATTAAATTCCAAATTCGTAGTGATCGATGCCTCAATAATACATTTGTAAATAAGGGGACTGACAACCGCATTGAAAAGTTAACGTATGAGCATAATTTTTGAACTTGAAGTATTTAACCATTATTGGTTTGAAAGAAGCATTTTAACAGTTTAGCGGCGTTTGTCTCCCCAAACAAAAATGGGGAGATTGTTAAGAAGGAAAAAGATAAAGGATGAAGATAAGGAGGGGGTAAGGGGAAAATAAATTCGGCATCAAATGAAGCAACACTGTGCAGCTAGCCCATTTGCCGTAAGTCAAAATTTTCCAAAGGGAAATCCCTCCCCCAGTCATTATTTTACCCCCCTCCCCCTCGCCGTCTCATAAATGAAATTTTGTCTAAGAGAACTTATTCAGTAGTGTGCAGGAGATGGCATGCAGGAGGTCGTACGTTACCTCTTATATAAGAGGGCATGCCCCCTTATTCCAACTTGTAAGGTCAAATGGTTAGGGAATCCAACTTGCAGTCGGAGGTCTGGGGCGTTCGACTACTGTTCGGGCCTTCCTTACGAACCCGTCAATTAAAATGGACCCTATTGTCAAGGGTGGGGCCAGCGGGGGGGGGGGGGGCGTGGGGTATGGCTCCCCGTCGAGGAAGGCTGCCCGACCCTGTCGGGGAGAAGATTCAATTTCGTCGGGGAGACTTCATCTTCACGTCATCTTTAAAAATGTAAGTCCGATAAACTTCAGTCTTTCACTCCCTTACTACCCCCACCGACCCACCCCCCACCGACCCACCGACGATTTTTTTTTTTTATTTCATCAACTAAAAGACCATATTCTTCAAGCAAAATCTCACATTTCCCAATTTTACAGACAAGAATCCAGTTTCTTAAAAAAAAAAAAAAAACTCCATACTTTCAAACATTCTGAAAAGAAAGTAAAATAATTTTCACCGTACAAGACATGTACCCCGACCAACTTCAGTTTTGATTTTGGGCAGGTTGACCTTCATTACTAAAGACTCATAATTTTCAATTCTCCTCTGTAAATGAAATCATTTTTACAAATTTTCTGCCATTAAATTCCTTCAATATACTTAAGCGTACGAGATGAGGACAGATTGTCCCCAAATTTCGACAAAATACGGTATATTCAAAGTGAAATTTTCAAAAGTATAAAATGATTACAAATATTTGCGACACATTCGTCTAGTTTACGGAAAAATTCAGCCCCACTTCGTACTGCAGACTTGTAAAAACTTTTTCTCGAAATGGTGAAATATTCGAGCGAAGGTTAAAAAAGTTTTGGGATTTCACCGAAGGACGGGAGGTTGTTAGGGACATTGAATGCCTAATGGTTTGAAATCTGTCCTTCCCCGGCAGCTTAATTCGAGCAACGGTAATGAAAATAGGCATGGCTGTTTTCATTTACGCATAATGGTCAACTGTTGTTTGAAAATGTTTCCCTATAAGTGTAACTGAAAATTCATTTGAACTCATTGGAACTTGCAATTGAATACAGCGAAAAGTCGCAAATAGAGTCCAGAGCAGCATGTTTTCAATTCTGTTTTATAGTTTTCCCCGAAAAGAGGCAACATCATTTCATCTAATGGTAGTGGTAGCCTTCCTTTTATCTGGTTATTTTCTGATCAGTTTGCAAGTTGTGTTTTTCTTTCTATTGAAGTGAAAGTTCTATTGCAAAGGGAAGCTCGAATGAACTGCTTTATTTCTCGTTACAAGTCTAGGAGATGCCATTTCCGGCTGTCTGGGTTGACATATTTCTGTACGCTCCGCTTCAACCAACGGTGGCTCTCCGCTTGGATAGTGTTTTGGTCGAAAACATTACTCAACAGAAAAATGCATGCTTACAAATCGGTCGTCGTAATTTGGGCAGTATTAGGAATCTTTCTCATTGACAGCTTCAAAATCTAACGAGAGTAATGCATTTTATCTTGTAATTTCCTACCACTTAAAACGTTGCTGAGTTTTCTGTTGAAGTGAGCATTTCATTGCAAGCAAAAGCCAAAATAGCGACTGATTTGTTTTCTAATCTGCATTATGATATATAGCAGTAACCCCAAATATCAAACTACAAATCGCCCCGGCGACCCTTCTTATTTCTCACATAAGAAGGGCAGATTCTTCAATAAAAAGCCCCAAATCTGTCATAAAATTACAATTTCCTCCAATAAAAGCTTCAGATTTTGATATAGGTCTATTTGTCCTTTTCATTTTTTTTTTTTTTTTTTTTTGGGGGGGGGGGGGGTGTTTGAGTAAAGAGGACCTACATGTTGGTCAGTCTTTAGTGAAAATGAGTCCAATATAGTGGACTTATCTGCATGAGCCTGTTTGTGTAGCATGATGGAGGGAACATTCGTGCGCCATACATGAATCCAGCATACATCTGTCAATTATTACTTCCGATGTTTATGCTTATTAAAACATTTCTTGACACGTCTAGTCAAGGGTTTAAAGGCTTCTCATAGTAGACTACCTAAAAGCCTGGATGATTAGGTAGGCAAACGTGAGGATATGTGTCTCTGTTCAGCAAAGAAATAAACGTAAATCTTATATCCCAAGAAGGAAAAAACATTGTTAAATCGAAATCGAGTCAAAACAGTTCAGTGATCTTTGACCTCCCTTCCCAGCTGGTAGTTGTGCGTTAAATTTGCACAGCGGTCGGCTGCGGGTCGGAGTCAAAATTAAATCAAATCTGACAAGAAACCGAAACCCTGTCAAAATTTATATTACTCCACTTATGGGTTGCTTAAAAAGGGAAATCTCTGCAAGGACAAATATGTAAAGGATGTAATTTTTCTGTATCCATTTAAAAAAGAATACACACATATTTCTTGTCAATAGGTTATCCCAAAATAAAATTGCTATGATTGAATGTCATCTGTGCTGTTATGAAAGTTAGAATTTTGGGGTAAAGAGTACACGGAATCTGACCTTTGAACTAAAAAGTTTCGTTTGTATGCAGATCTTGACAGGTGTTCTGTGGATCATTCCACCGTAGTCATCGAACGTGTTTGGACGACTCTGAACCGCCGGGGCGATTTTGACGCTCTCAAAATATGGAGGCTCCGTTTTATTGTCTTCTTTTGTGCCTGGTAGCGGTGGGTGAGTAGATTTTCTGTCCTTGTTTCCCAGTTCAGTCCCCCTCTCAACGATCTCATCACCGTCGTTGAATTTTTGTGAAGCGTTATGAAGCGCATTGCACGTTCAATGATGGACGTATTCATGTATAGTATACACTTCTTTGTAGTAAGGAAGACTTGTGTCTAATCGCGTAGAACCACATCGCACACCGATTAACGAAAAATATTCATTTCGTCAAACATACTTTTAAAAGAATTGGTTTAATTTTTATTTAAAACATTACTATGTAACCTGCAGTAGATTAGCAAATAAGATGCATCCCCGTAGCCAGAAAAGACATTGAGGGAAAGCGACCTTCTGTGGGAGAAATAAATTTCAGCCTGGCATTGAGAATGCATTAATACATTAATTAAGGTAGTGTCGGTAATGTTTTATCTTCTAGGAGTGAACCGTCCCACCCTCCGACTAAGAGCCTTATTAGATAAAAATAGGATATAGTTCCCCCTGCAAGTACCAGTCCATAGCTAGTCAAGGTCATTTCAACTACTCATGCTGGGGATATTTATAGCAACGACTCACAAACTTCCACCTGAATGTAAAATGGTCGTGTCCTTTTCACTTGATCACACTTGGAAGCAAATCAACTTAAATTTGAAAACAACAAATTCTGGGTATATAAGGCACCATGCAGTGCGGGTCAAGGGTCTATTTCACTTAAACGGCCCTTATCTGCAAAATCGTACACAGGTTTTATATTGAGATATCTCATATCCACTCAAAACAGACCTATCTGTCATCTATACCATTACGATGGAATGTGAAAAATCACCTTTTGCATTTCTAATGAAATACAGCGATGGTAATTGGAAGTATCCCTCGTCTATGGTTTTGTTCTCCTCTCTCCTTTCCAAAACCATCTTACCCCTGACGGAGTAAGATTGCCATAGGATGTCCTTTTCAGATTTTGGACACTAATTCCCAGTTGCGCTTTTATCATGGGAGTACTACCTCCGAGGTAGTACTTCTGTGCTTTTATTGATTGTCCTTAACACTTGTCATTATCTGCACAATAGACAATGTTCTCGTGAAAATGCCCACTGTTTAACAAGTTGCTTCTGGATTAGGTTAGGGATTAGGGCTATCATTGGCCAGTTAGGAATTTTCTTATTAAACAGTGCGCATCGCCCCGCTAAGGTAATCTTTGCACAGGCGCTACGCCCCAAGGAGTGATGAAGTTTTAACTTATTTCATTGATTCCCAACTGGCAGACTGGGTGTCTGGGAAAAAAATATTAAAACGCACAGTGATGGCGTGAATGTTTCAGTGGTTAGGAACGTCACCGTCCTTCCTTCCATATAAATTTACTCATTTATGCACGAATATAATTTAGTTGCTATATCTATTTCATACAAGTATTGTCGCTTGAATCAAAAGAATTACTACCATAATTAATTGTTGTTCATATCTAGCTGAAGTTTCTACCAATTTAGCAAATTTTCCTTCCTTTAAATTTACTCGGTGAATAAACTTCAGCATTTTATATCTCAGTAAAATGAAAATATATACTTGAAAATATATACATATGTACATATATATAAAATAAAAATAAAAATAAAAAATAAATATAATACTTACAAATATTTACGAACTAATTAATTCAACTTACAATATCATTACATTAACATCATAATTCAATTAACTTACATCACATTTTAAATTGGAAGGAAATCTTCTTTTCTTGACTCATATACATATGTACCTACGAAAATTGGAAAATAAATAAAATGCAAGTGTTAACAGTAATTTTTTTTTTAAGAAGAACTTTATTCCCATCTTTGGAAAGTAACTTTAATATTTACAAGTGTTTTTTTTTTTTTTCGAAGGAACGCTTTATTTCAACCTTCAAATACATATAAGCAAACAAGTATGTACAGAATTTTAAGAAATAAATATAATATTTACAAGTATTTACAAGTAATTTGCATAAACACCACGGCACTAACAAGTAATGATCATTTTATCATGGCAAAGGAAACCTTTCTTTTTTGTGAAACAGACATGGGACGGAACAAAACTCAAAACAAAACCATAATAATTAGGTCAAAAATACAGAATAAGATTACATTACAGACTAAAGATTAAATTGTCATTTTTACAATTAACAAAGGATTTTCCTTTTAACCAGAGCTTGCAAAATTTTTTAGGAGAAAAACGACATCGATCTGCCAATACCCGATCTTTAATTTCTTTTACAATTATTGAGCGCATAACATTTGCAGATTGGTTCTCATATTGGAAAACATAAGGAGACTTGAGGTACACTTTAAAATTTGAAACTGCACCTTTAAAGTGACGTGAACATTAGTTGAATGGGAGAACTACTGATTTGGTTGGAGAATATGATGCTCGTTATATGAAATTGAAGTGTGGAGTTCGTGAGTAAGAGTTTAAGGGACCTTTTTACAACCTATTGGTTCAAGTCGGCCTTGTGTTCCAGTTGTGGTTCACTGACTTGTTTTCCCTACTTCATTTCTTATGCGGAGCATCAGTAGGTTCCTTTTTAGAGTCTATGGTATAACTCGACTTGGAAAACGAACCTGGGCCTTCCGCGTGAGAGCCGGATGACCTTACCGTTAGACCAAACACGCGGTAGATCAGGTGTGTGGAAAAGCGGTAGATGTCTTACATAGAAACATACGGGGTAGAAAGTTGGGGTTATGCGCTTTAAACAATAGGCCTACTGTAAAAGTTAGGTTGGATGGAGTTTTACGGCCAATTTTCCAACCAATTGGTTCAAGTCGAGTCGACCAAGGCCTTTTTTCATTTGTTGCTCACTGGCCTACCGTAAAATCTAAAGAAAGTGTCAGTCAAGATGCTAACAATGGTATTATACCATCTGACCAGTGGTTAACTTCTTGTGACAAAGATCCTGCCTATCAGGGTCTTTTTAATATACACACTTGGGGCCGTATGGTATGATCCCCTAGTCAACACGTTTGGCGGCTTGTATTGTACCTCAAGCTTATTATTATGATAGTTATCATTACCAATTTTTCTCTCGAATGACCGTCTGTGTTGTGTCAGTAAATGTGCCATGTTTTTTTTTCCTTTTCCCCTTTTCTTCTTCTTCCTAAGTAATTATTGTGTTCTCTTTGAGTATATTTAATTATATTATTCTTTTATACCTCCTGGGTAGATATAGAAAATAAATTTAACTCTGAACATTGTGCTTCCCAAGCTTATAGGCTTGGGATGACAAAAAGATCTAAATGGGAAGGGAAGATTTCATTTTCGTTGTTATTTTGTGGCTGTACATGACAATTATGTGAAAGCAAGTTCTCTAAAGGCCCAGTTCTCTCACCCAAAACAGTACCAGTTCTCCTAACCTTTTAACTTAAGCCCCACCCACAACTGTCTGAAATTCATCCTCATCCAGATGAATCTCAGTTTATTGCTTCAGGGTGAGTATAGAAAAACACTTTCAGTACCGTTCATGCTGTGTAACATAAGCTTTGGTACTCTGCATTGTTTGAATTAGCTGTCAGTCCAAGAGCTGAGCCAATTGAGAATTTCGGTACCCATGTACCAAAATTGTAGTTTGCTGTGAGAGGGTTGGCCCTTCAATATGGAAAAAGCATGGTGAGTAAGAGTGTAGACTTGTTGACTTATTCGGGATATATTGTTGGCTTATATAAGCAGGCAAAATAAGGGAAAACGAAAACAGAACGAGGTAACCATTTTTGTAGAACCCCAATTCCTGATGGCCCCATCATAATGCTTTAGTGTGCATTTATCAAGGTATCTGTAGGTCAAAGTCTCAGTCCCTCACGTGTCATCTTACGACCGGCTTTGGTTTAACCGTCATACCTCTGCTAAATGAAGCAGTAAATGACTCAAGTATTCATATGTTAGAGGGGAACTTATTCTAAGCATTTTGGTGAAACTTGCATTTAAATCTGTCGTGTGGGTCTCAAAATGTAAGCAAGTAAATTAGTCACATTTTCAACAAGAAGTGACCTCGAAACAATACCATATGGCCTCAATTCCTCACATTAATGGACAGTCTTTCGGTTTTCTCTAAAGGGCAGGAGCGGTCATCCCAAATTGAAGTAGTGTAGTAGACTGTCCAGTTTCATGATTGGCTGGTGGAAGTCACGTGACAATGTTTTTTCTCTTTGAATGTGAAACTACAAATAACTGTTTAGTTTACCTTGAATATGCAATAGTAAAATCATAAAATGTAATGTAAGATACTTTGAAGTGAAATAAGACGAAAATTGTGCTATTTGGCTTTCTCTTCAAAATAAGTTTGGGGACTGCTCTTTACCTTTACACTTTACAGCCTCTTTTCTCTCCAACAACCCCATATTACCAGAATGTGATTTCATAAGTAGCATGGAAACTTCACATACTTTGCATTTCCCACAGGGAGGTCAGTCTTATTAACTTCAAGGTCAACACAACAGACAGAAAAACTAATGGAAACAAAGCATCCCTTGTCCACGTAAGGAAGTGATCTAGCCTCTGCTACTCTAACGTTCACTATATGAAACAAAAATCTAGTAACTTCGAGGAATACATGCCCGTTTGGAATGGAAATTCCACCACGCTGTGTCGATTTGGTTCCTATTTCATGAAAGAAAATTATATATTTTCTTAAACTTTCCCTTTAGTATAAATCATAAGTAGCAGATGTTTACATAGCCATCTCATTGGACGTTTAGCCAGAGGGCGAATGCCCCCCCCCCCCATCCCACTTAATGATGTATTTAGTATTTTTCCCTTTCTATTTCCTGGTATTTTCCTAATTTTTTTCTCATATATATCATTTGGATCGTTTTTCCCAAAGTATTCTTCACAGAAGGTTCATCATTCGCCCAAAACCAGCGGTAGCCCACAACTTTATTCCAAGCAACAGCTAATTCTCACAGTTACCTTCTTATTTCCCTTCATATCTACCTGAACTTCCTAACGTGTCAGGAATTAAAAATTGCATACTCAAGGTAAACCAAGCAGTTACTACCATGGGGCGTCGATCGGGGGGGGGGGGGGTTGCCAGCCCAATGAAAATTTTGGGGTAAACATATCGTTTCTCGTTTCCCCCTCCCCTACTGAAATAGGTAGATTAAAAATACATTAGGTAGATTAAACAAAATGTAAGATTGTGGTATGAAGATGACCTTTGATCTTCCAGAAAACGTCAATAAGAATGCATGTGCGTGTCAATGTGAATGTGTTTGCATGTTTGTGTGTGTAGGCTTATGTATACGTGTATGCTCGCTTTCATACGGGTGTACTTGATTGCTTATCGTTCCTGGAAACGTTAGAAAATTTTACCCCAAATCCACAAACCAGATCGACGCTCTAGTAAATTTCACAACCGAAGACTGAGGAGAAATCTTGTCTTGTCACATGATCCTCAAGAGCCAATTATGAAACAGAACCATCCACTATACTAATCCAGCTTGGGGTGACGGTATTGATCCAGTTAACCGTCGATGCTAGATACTTAGGCCTATTTCATTGACGGACATGGGTCAGTTCAAAGTAATTAAAATAGTGAATAACTGCTTGTACATCACTTTTAAACGGCAAACATTGACGTGGTCAAAATAGCAACTTCCTTGTCAAAACTTCAATGTCCTACAAAAAGGAAGTAAAGTTGAGAATGTGAAAAAAGACATTAACTCAAGGTTAAATACCTATTAGCCTGATTGGAGACCTGAGGGTAATTAAAATAGATCTGGAAATTCTTTGAAAATCATCGATTTGATAAAGTTTCAATGTTGAAAATGTAGGAGACCCTGCTGAGTTTTGAAGCGTTATCTAAATTGGATCAACATTTAAGTTCCTACCTCGATAACCATCTCCTTGCAAATACTGTGAATAGGACAGATAGAAATTTAGTTGTTTATGATTTGAGTAAGACGATAATGGAGTTGGGTCGCCTTGACCCCGCGGAGTAGACTCGGTTTGTTTATTTCCCCAGGAGCAATGATTCCAAATTGAAGTAGTGTAGTAGACTGTCTAGTTTCATGATTGGCTGTTGAGAGTCACGTGACAATGTTTTTTCTCTTCAAATGTCAAATTTACTAGAAATAACTGCTTGGTTTACCTTGAATATGCATTAAGTTAAATGAATAAATGTGATGAAAGATCTACTTTGAAGAGAAATAAAACGAAAATTGCGCAATTTAGCTTTTTCTTCAAAATAAGTTTGGCGGACTGTTGACCTTTAAAGCTTCACAAACCACTTGGTGGGGATATGACAGAACAATGAATATGCCCTGCAGTCTGCTACGCAGGCAAGGTCGCGTTTTGAATATTTGCTTTTCTTGGAAGCAAACAGCTTTTAAAATGGTTGGGATGGGTCTTTCTCTAAGCCCCTAGAACAGACCTTGCTTGAGAATATTTGATAAAACAAAGGAAACAACTCCTTTAAAGGCCCATTTCTCTCACCCAAACAGAACCAATTCTCAAACCTCTTTACCCTCCCACAATTGTCTGAAATTCATCCTCATCCAGACACAGTCTCAGTTTATTGCTTCGGGGCGAGTATAGAACTACTCAATTTATCTTATCAAAACACTCTCAGTACTGTTCATGCTGTGTAATATAAGCTTTGGCACTTTGCGTTGTTTGAATTAGCTGTCAATCACAGAGCTGAGCCAATTGAGAATTTCGGTACCCGGGTTCCAAAACTGCAGTTTGGGGTGAGAGGTTTGGTCCTTTAAGGGAAATAGTGCTTTCAAAATGTTCCAAAATAACATTAAAAGTAAATGGTTGTGGCCATTAACAAATTATTTTGTCTCATCATAAAAACCCCAACAATAGCGTCATGTCCTCAAAATATTACGCGCAAGAAGAGTTATGGAAGTTGCATCAGGGCTGACAACTCCCTGGTTGCATCTTTTGAAATGTTGAAAGTTTGGGTGTTCAAATTATTCTTGAGCAACAAACAACTGAATTTCTATATAAGGAAAACTTATTTCTTGAAAAGAAGGCTACCATACTGCCTTTTTTTAAATCTTATATCATGCTTTGCCAATAAATATTGTTTTAGAATCATTAAAAATCACTTTTATTCGATTCAGTTCAAGACCAGCACTCGCACTAAGTCTACAAATTAAAAACTAGCACAACTAGATTTCTATAAATTCTGATATTATGTAGATAATTATGACTACGCAACACACAAATTAATTCAAGTTGAATCCAGTAGCCCACCTCAACCGAGTACAACTGGTTTCAGTTGGTTTCATTCAATATCTGTAGGACTGGGTTGAACTAAGTTACAGTACAGCAGTTCTTCTCTACCCCCAAAATACATTTATGAAGTTTTGTGTGCCTCTCTTTGTGGACCCACGGGGCGGTGATCTGTTGGACCGTGTTTAAGTCCAGCACGAAAAATTGAATTGCTTGTATTCTACTTCCTGGTAGTTGGTGGTATGTGGCGGACGGAAGTTGTGCAGTAAATGTGTTGTTTCATGATCACAAATATACTATTTTTGTAGACGTAATCTTCGAAATTGTGTTGAGGATGTAGGAATTGGATCTGGTTGGTTGCTGAAGTTTTACTCCGCAAATTTAACTTACTGGTTTAATCTAGTGACTCCCGTAGTTATTAGAATAATTTGTGATTGGATTGTTTCCCTACTCCGTTCGTTTAATTTCGCATTACTAATAACAGCAACAGGTTCCATTTGCAAAGTCTTTGGTACACGACTCAAACCAGGGAGTTGCCCTGACAACTCCCTGCTCAAACTGGGAATGGAACCTGATCAATACCAATTAGGAATCCGGGCTAGCATCACAATCGCGACATCGCAGCCGAATCCGAATCTATAAGAGTTGCCCAAGCCTATATGGCATCATCACGTTTTTTTTTTTTTTTTTTTTTTTTTTTTCTTTTTTTTTGTTGTTGTTGTTGTTGTCACCATGGACGGTACATGATGTCTCACGATGCCATCATGTGGTTGCGCTCCACTGTACTGGAGTTATTAGTTTCAGTGGTCATCACCGACTTAAAGTCACTTACCTTGGGAAAGAAGGGGAAAATGTGACTATCATCTAACCATTTTAGAAACACACATCATATCCCCATATTTGGTCACTTAAAATGTACATCACTTAAAGCAATCAACCACCATTGCGCAATATATGTGACTTTCTTGTCAGCTTGTTGAACAATGCACATTACTTGCTTTGCTTCCCTTTGAGATCATAGATGTTTATTTACACGACTTTGAACATCCCCTGTTTTCTTGCATATTGTCCAGAGGAGGATTTATTAATTACTTGCTCCATCAGCGTCGGACTGTGAAATCAAATACTGGAACAAGTTGCAGTAGTTTGCAGAAAAGCAAAGAAGAACGAAGACTATAATTTGAGTACTATAAAGATGACATCACAATGATTAATCGCCGAACTAATTTGAGTCAAGTGAATAAACTTCAACAGTTTATATCCCAACACGGGAACGTCGTCCTGTGAAGCTGGGGGGAATGACAAGTTTGAATTCACTTTTCATTCTTCATAATATTGAGACTATTTTTGAAATTCTAGACTTGAGGTTTACTTTAAAACCATTGGAATGTCTTTACTGTGAATCATGAGACGAATGAAAACAAACGATAAAGAGAAGAAAGAGACATTGACAGAAAACCACAAAGTTATGAACATTCTTTTCCATGTAAATCATGTAAACATTTGGGAAATGCTTCGCAGAATTGAAGTGTCAAAGGTTTAGTGTTTCCTGTTTAGTGTGCACGCTATAATTTCATGTAAAGTCTACTAAATTTACAACACCCACAAGATTTCCGTCCACATCTCATACCCCTGCACCTTGCAGGGGTTTAACCTTTGAGCCGTCGTTTGCCTCAGACAAGTCCCTAAATTCACGTCTTGGGTTGAGGGCCACCTCCTTGGAAACCGAAATTCAAAGCTTCCATGTCACGTGACACTTTATGGCTCTGTTGCCATCGCTCCATTTCACGAGAAGACTAATTGAAACCCATAGCTCTACTGGTTTTCGTCATGTGTCATGAGTGCTATACTGACAGTTCATTCGCACAGACGCTATCAACTGCTTGTCTGTAGAAATTTGTGACGTGCAGTGAAAATTTTCATAGTTACGCATTACGTGGTGCCAGTTTTTTCCACCAGGAAGCTAAGTTGCGCGTCGTGTAGGCAAGCGAACCTTAAAACGCCTATATAGTCTGTTTGCTTTTTACGAATTTTCAATACTTTATCACATTTGCCCTCAAAGCCACGGTCTTAGGTCAAGATTGGTCACGGTGTAGTGATCTGATTACAGCCTTAAATGTTTAAACCTTAAAAACAGTCAGCTCTCACCAATGCTACAATTTTGTGTCCACAGAAATCCTCAATTAGCACCGGTCTTTGATTGACAGGAAGTTCAAAAAATGCAAAGTGCTGGAGCTCATATTACACGACATTTAATGTACAGAGTGTATTAGTTTAATCACCCTGAAGTAATGAGGTGATATTGTGTCTGGATGAGGTTGAGTCTTAGACAGTTTTATGAGGGTTGAAGTAAGTACGTTAAAATTGGAACCGCTTAGGGTGAGAGTATTAAGCCTTCACAATACGATTGAATTTTGAATTACAACATAATGGCTTTAGTGTTCTACAACTTTCGTGGTTTATGAGGTGTACAGGCAAGGGATGTGTATCATCTCCCACACTATTGAGTTGGGTGCAACCCTGTCTAAACATTTTCGGCGTATCTGTACGACAAATTCCTTGTTCAGTGCTTTCGGAAGCACAGTGCTGAAAAACAGAGTCTCCTCGGCAGTGTAGTCTAAATCGACATATTTGAGCGTATCCTTTCAGTCGTAAACACAGTCAAAAATTCCACTTTGACAGTCATTCGAAAAATACATTCGCAACAGTGACACACTTGTTCTTATTGTGAACTCACGCCCTCCTCCAGTGTGTGGAGACAATATTATCTCCAACAATTTCAACTGCAGGCTAGTGTGGGTCCGTAGTTCAATGAAGTTCTCGAGGAGGATTGTAACTCTCATACACATATCACAAAAAGACACGTCCTCGATAGAAATATCTAGCAACTTAGCCCTATGCTCCATGCTTTTTCAGTCAAACGTACATGCAAAAAATGTCTTTTGACCTTCCATCCTGAAAATCACATCGATCGAAAAAATACTTGTGTTATGGAAAGTAGGACAAGCATGAGACGTGAAAGAACATTATTTATTAATTGTGTCGACAATACAACCTCTTCGGTTTCCCAAAAGCATAAATACACGCCCACATTAAGACTGTTATCGCTTTTCCGAGGAATTGCAAACAATATCCAAAATAGTAATTTAAATCAATTCCTTTGGGCTGCAAAACAGCAGACTCCCGAAGGCGCCTTTTTATTGATACCAGAACGACAAAGGTAATGAATGTTGCCTTGACAAGATGCCCATGGGGCTTATGTTAAAACGAAATGAAAAGTTTTCTGAAAATAATTTATATGGTAGTAGCTTTCTTTAATAATGGAAAGTTGTGAAATATTACATTATTTTGTGTCGGTTTGGTATCTATGGTCACAAAATAGATGCTTACAAATTCGCATTACGTCTCACATGGACGAAAACACGTCACCTATTAAAAAGTCTAGCCTCCAAACAATTTATGACGTGAATGAATCTTTCAATTAAAACACAAAACTCTTGAAATATATTTTCGTCCCTTCTCTCATGAAAAGTTTGCTAGAAAACGTGGAGGAGATCATAGAAAAAAGATATATTCCTCTCTTAGATCTGAATATATTACCTTCAAAGTCTGTCATGTGAAAGCAGACTTGGACAAACATGTTTGAAGTGAAATACACGAATTCTGTCAGCAAGTGATGGTCTGATTTCAGTCGGCCATAACTGGGGTCACTCTCCTTGCTTACCTCTACCAGGGATGGTTGTACACTGATTTGCATCTTGAATTCTCCAACTTCACTAAATGTGAGGGTTTGAAATCCGTGTAAACAATAAAAAAGACGGTTTTAGGCCGACGGACCCCACTATTGGCGGCCTACGGTCACTAAAAACAAACCTAATCAGGTTCGTCTATAAGAGCTGTAAAAGCGTTTGGGATATCCAACACAAAGCAACAACTCCGTCATCCAAAATGAAACTAGAGCTATTTAATTTCTTTTCAAGTTTCCAATCTCAACTTTGTAAAAATTAAATGTCATTTTACGGTGAAAACACTGGCAGCTAGAGGATTCCAGGCAGTGAGCGTTATTTAACCCTTTACCGTTGTTTGGGTCCTTTTGGACCCATGCGGAGAGCTCGGCTGCCACCCATCTTTACTGTTTCACGCGGAGCTCGAAACTGCGAGTAGCTACCCGAAAATTCGGCCACAGCAACGAGAGCGACAATAGTTTAAGGTCACGGGGTCAGTGGCCTACGGAGCCGATGCGGGCCGGGCTACGTCCGCTTTTCGGCCCACTCCCGAGGCGCGCAGCTATGCCCCGATCGGAGCGCAACGGTAAAGGGTTAAGTTATTTTACATTTTTAGACAGCTATATCTTACACAAGAATCCGGACAGATTGTGATGGTCTGATTTTAGTAGGCCATTAATGGGGTCAATTACCTTCAATCAAAATGTCCTTCCTTACCTGTTCCATGGATGGTTGCACACTGAAGTGCATCTTGATTTGCTCAACTTCACTGAATGTGAGGATTTGAAATTCACGTAGACAATAAATGAAGACGACTAAAGGCTGATGGCCCCCACTAATGGCTGCCTACAGGCACTAAAAGCAAGCGCTATTCGGATTGGTCTATTGTGGTTGTACGTATGTAACATTTTGTCCCTAGGTATTAAACCAGAGGATATTTTAGTGCTCAGAAATAAAAGTAACTTCATATAGACGAATCCAATTAGCGCTTGTTTTAGTGACTGTAGGTCGCCATTAGTGGGGTCCGTCAGCCTTAAACCGTCTTTATTTATTTTTTACATGAATTTCGAATCCTCATATTTAGTGAACCTGGAGCATTTAAGATACAAATTAGTGTACAACCATCCATGATAGAGGTAAGCAAGGAAATCGAAAGATTTAAAGGTGATGGTCGCCAGTTATGGCCGACTAAAATCAGACCATCACTTGCTGTTCTGAATTCGTGTATAGGTACCGTTAATACTGGGTTTGAACGTACAACTGTACAATAACGGGTTGAACACCGGAATCCCAGCTGTCAGTATTACCGTAAAGTAATGATATTTTTTAACAGTGTAACATTCTATCCTAATTTTGCTTTATGATGCTGTTGCTGAAAAGAATCACTCCTTTCTTAAGTTTCTATTCTAGTTTTAATAAAATAGTGTTCATTGTCTATATTGGTCTGTTTTCGTACGACATAATGAGCAGAGAGTATAAATACACTACGCCGTCTTCCTTCCGTTCTAATTTGTTAGTAAAATATAAAACAAGGACGATTGAAGTCATGATTGACACACTGTAGCATGGCAACATGGTGGTCTTTCATCGAAAACTTTAATATTTTACAGATAGAAACCAGCCTCTTCGCCAGGATTTTATAGAACGTTACGTGTTATAACTACAACCATATCATTCTACGCATTCTCCGCTAGAGGTAGAATAGTTTCAATATTTCCCCAGTCACGGTATCATTGTGCAAATCACCATAAATGCCTAGGCAAATCAAAATTATAGGGTCATTAATAAGTGTTGGTCAACTTGTGTTATGTGGTATTATACTTAGATTAAAAGATAACGTCAAACCTGGTCTCAAACACGGTCTAATCATAGGCTTTCGAGGCAGGGGAAAGACTGTCATCCCCCAATTTTTACCAAAATCTAAAACAAGGGCATGAATTTGCGGAAAATTCGAACAGGAATTTGGAAAAAAATCGGACAGACACCTGAGTTTTAAAAATGGCACGGTTTCTAAGGAAATCCCTTAATGTTCAAAGGGTATGCCAGAAAAGGGGAAAAACGTCATAATCGCGGAAAAAAATTCAAAAAAAATCAACAACATTCCAAAACTTTGCTACACATTCGAGCAGCGCATAAAGCTATTATTTGTGAGTCTTCCACAAAACAAATTCCGAAATGTTCGAATATCCAAATTCAAGCATTAGAGTGAAAAAAGAAAACTATGACATTTATGGTATCAAAATTACGAAAAACCAAAGACATTAAAATCGCGACCTATTTAGGAAGCTAGTAAAAGAAACGGGTAGATGCGCACTGTTTAACAAGGTATTCCTTGATTGGCTGTTGCCATTGTATTGTATCAATTGTATCCGTTGTTCGGGTTAGGGATTAGGTTAGGAATTACGGTTATCGTTAACCAGCTTCTTGTTAAACAGTGCGCATCGCCCAAAAGAAACAATCATTTTTATTCTTTCTCTTGTTTTTAAATCTTGTGCAACACAATGCCCAAAATAGCCGATTATTTTAATACCGTCAAATCTAGCCCGAAAAAATACTTGGACGTTTTCAATTACCAAATTTATTCAAGGAACAGAGTGTCCAGGTGCACCGCCCAATAGTTTGCCATCTATCCTGCCTCTAGAGCTAAATTCAGGCGACGGTTATGAAACTATAATGATACAGTGTGAGAATTCCTACCAATAAGTCTGCCTGAAAATTCATTTAAACCCACTTCGTAAAGTGACTTATTTTCAAAAGGTGTTACTTATATAAGTAAAATCATTTATAGTCGGGAGGACGAGCAGTCACATCGACAACTTCATCACTTCAATATAATTATATTGAATTTTGCCAGAGTCGCAATATTGTAAAATACATTTATGTTTTCAATTTCGTTTAAATCTCTCTCCCCGAGAACCGAGAAAATACAAGGCAATTTCATTTCATGGGAGTTGTTAATTTTATCTGCCATTCCGGATTAACCATTAAGGCACAAGCCTTGTGGGCCAGGCGAAAATGATCGGCCGTTACTAGTTGGACTGCAATATTATTTATACTCTATATTCCGGTATTAAGCCAGAAAACTCGGAGACAGTCTTCTGTTAGAGTTGTGACAGAGTAATGCTTCTCTCCGACACGAAAAATTTTGTTCCTGCGGCCATCGGATGTTCTGATTTATAATAAATGTTTTCCTGCAGCACATACTATACTATTATTTTATCCTAACTAGCGAAGGACCTTTGATCTAGCAGGTTTCTCCCATAAAAAAACGTAGCTGAAAGCCTATCTTGCATGCATTTTTTTCTTCAACTCTTTTTATATCGCCATTTTCACGCAACCGTCTGTGCAATCCCGACTGCCCGATAGATCTGTGAACGGAGCCTGCAGAAGGCCTAAAATCAGAATGAATTTTAACTGTAGTGTTGTTCTCCCTGAAATCGGAAAAACAGGGTTACAATTTTTGCATTTTTTCTGTCTTACCAAATGCTCGATTTCTGTCATTGTTGCAATATTTAAGTGAACATATCCTCCCAAGTGGATTTATTTAAAAATTCTTAAGTTTAACACTGTAATATCGTAGGACAGCCTATTATAGACAATCTATATCGAATTTGGTTCCTTCCCCGGTCTGTAAGCTGTAGCGCCACCACCAGACCCACTGCAATTACGATCGACTCACCGGCCATGTAAATTTTTTTTATTTCAAGGGCAACATAACATTTATTGGGGGGGGGGGGGTGCTACACGTTGCACTGTTATAGACGGCAATGATTTTTTTTAATTATCGTTAAAATACTACGTATGTATTTCATGAGGCTGGGTGCTACCAAGTTACCAACATTGGAAAGAACAAATAGACGGTGTATAGACCAGTTACCATTGAATGAAAAATCACGGTAGCTAGGGCTTTGTTAAATTATTACCATGATATTCATTAAATTAACGTTTTTGGGCGGTTTCCAAAATTTGCCTTGAGGCCAGAAGATGCTTCATCTGGCACCGTTTTATCTGGTAATTTTTATCTATATAATGGTAGTGGTACTCTAACTAATAATTTTTATCACAATAGCGACTGCTTAAATCTCCCTCATTAGCCTGGGAAATGCTATTTCCGATTGTTCCGAGGGTTCCGAGGGTTCCGGGATTTTTTAATTCTGTGTACGTTTCGCGCCAACCAATGGTGGCGTTCCGCTAGATAGCTGTATCATGCAGAATTATATTTTTCGGACAAAACAGTCTCTTCCAGCCCGACCCACCTGAAATGCTCCGGTACCCCTATGAGTGTGAGTTCAAATAAAGTTTAAAATAAAATTCATATACGATGCAAAACTTTCCCTGTAGACGTCTCTTACAACAAACGGAAAAAACTGTGGGCATATTCTACCCCAGTCCACAACGCGGGAGGGGGAAACGGTCGCCTTTGCAGTGTTTTTTGTTGACCACAGATTTTAGCTTAGAGTATGCGAGTCTAATATGCACGTATAAGCTGTAAAAAATAATGGAGTCTCAATAAGAAAGGTTTGATGCAAACTTATTCGAAAACGTAGAAGGAAACCGGACCAACGGGCTGAGCTGGAGTTCAATGGAATGATAGACACTTGTAATTGGCTTGTATCGATTTAATGTAATGCTCTTACATTTACATGGTTCCCTGCTGTAATGGAGCAGTAAAGTTACACTTGCACGTTTGCATAGATGTAACTAGAGAACATAGCACTTGACTTTGAACTTGAAGTATTGACTCCACAATGGATTTGGAATCAGATTCGTATAGCCATACAAGAATACAAAGCACAAATAAAGCTAGTTGATGTAAGTTACGGACTGAGATTTGAATGTGCCAATATACAAAAATACAATAAGGAAGTTGTGATCTGTATTATTAGTAGGGTAAAAGGTGCCCCCCCCCCCTCCCTTGCCGAAATGTTTATGTGTAAGGCCGACAGCATACAATGTGTGAACATTTGATGTCACTTCAGGGCTTCAATACAATGAAGTGTCGAAAAGTTGCGAACTTGCGATCATTTTCCTCGGTTAAAATCAGGTGTGAATAAAAATGTGTCTATTTATGCCTCATTATTTAAAGACAAAAAAAAAATACCTGCAGTAAAAGAAATGAAGAATGGCTTATTTAATGTCCTAAAATTTATTTTTTACCCTCCAGACACTCACAGAAGCAAAAATGAAATCATTATGCACACGACACAAACAACGTTGAACCTGTGAATCGTTTATCTAGTGAGCTAAATCTAGTGGTAATTTTTGCCATACACAACATCAAAATACTCTACATTGAACCGTTTTAACTTCGAGAGCCTTCAAAGGGTTAGCCCTTGTTAGGGCTATTCGGCCTCTTTTGGCCTATAACATGAAATGCATTCCACATTTATATACCCGCTTATTATCTGCCTTCCCTTTACCCGTCTAGGTTCAGACGTTATGAATTCGCTGATCGGCGGTGTCATAGCTCTTGGAAAACTCAAATTATTACGTACATCTGAATTTTAACACATGCGTAGCCACGGGGGGCTGAGGGTCAGAGCCCCCCATGACCCAACCTTGCAATGCAAAAACACCTAAAAAGCTGTTTTCTTTCTATCCTTAGACTTTTCCCTCATTTTGTGCCTAAACTGCTATGGAGGTGACCCGTTATCATCTATTCTGGGAATTATCGATCCCACGATTTTTGGCTTTCATTTCTTTCTCAGGTTTTACGGATGCCACAACCGTTCGTGTTTACGCATTCGAATGGACCATCACACCACTTACTATTAGGTCTGATGCTGAAAGTGACGTGCGTGTAAGGGTAAACGTGACGTCATCTGGTGAATCGAACACTCTGGGTAGAGGTCGGGGCCTATGGCGGGTAGGGGTATTTGGAAGCAAGAACAGATGGGGTTTAGGTCCAAAATATGACTATCGTCGACAGGTTTTGACGAAGAAAGATCAGGGGAAAGGATTACCACGGGTGCAAAAATTAATCTTCGACGTCGAAACAAAATTTAACCTTCGGGGGCTAGGTCCCTCTACTTTATTCCCTTTTATGTGTCTAGAGTTTACCCAAGGCGACAACCCCAGACCGCCATTCATACTTTCAGTTAACGGCACGAACTCCATCACATCGTGTCAACCAACGCCAGAACAAGGTAGGATCGAATTTAAATGCGCTTCCCCACCCTCCTGACATGTCTACCAATCTGTACCAACAGCTAGTCGCATGTCTCACTCCATTGACCTTGTGCCCCCCCCCCCCCCCCGTGGATCAAACCAATTCACGACTCAAATCAACCCGGGAACTAAACCAAAGCATGAATCTTTATTGTTGTTCCTGGTGCAGATGCATGTGATCCCATTAGAAGCAAGCATTGCTAGATATGTCCACCGCACCATGAATGTTTTACAGCATGACCCCCCCCCCTCCCCACACACACATACACACTTCTCTTTTGTAATTATAAATGTGTTGGAAGTATGTAATGGAACACCCCTACTTCATCAATCCCTGACGTCATCAGCTCTTTCTATTTAGGTTCAAAACTCACAATGCAACTGATGAGACGCATGAACAGAACCACCAAATAACTGTACAAAGAAATTTATTGGAATTGTTTAAATTCAATTAATTTCTGTTATCGTGAAACATTTATTGGACCCGTTGAAATAATTCACATTTCTTACAAGATGAACAACATCACAGGACACCTGAACACAAATTTATGAATATATGTAACATGTGTAGAAAATTTGTACCGAGGGAACAAGTTCATCTTCATTGATCTCATAACTAAAGCATACGATTGGCTAACGAACTTCAAAACATAAGATATAGCCCAAGGCTTACCACAGTTCGAGATACCACAGTTCTAAGTTAATGTCATACTAGTGAACAAGTTTAAGATTTAAATTTCGATCACGAGCTCTTTGGCCAAAATAGTACTACGTACACAGGCAAGAAAGTATCCTACTTCTAAAAAACGAAACGTGACATTTGTGTTCATCAAAAAAAAAATGGATAGATAAATGTTTTACAATGTAACTATGATATTATAAAGTAGGCCTAACCACAAGTACGTAGAGCCTATACGCAAGGCAATAGTGTGTAACCACCACCGTGCATCAAGGCTAGTCCTATCAGTTCAACAATATCCATTATTTTGTATCTAAGTTCATTGAAAAAGTCAAAACCAGACGAAATGGCCATTCTCCTCTTCAATAAATATAATATGCACTCTAACTCTCTCCCCAATCGGTTATCCTTCGCTGTGAGCCTGCATGGACGTACTACTGTAAAACCTTAACTACGTCGCAAAGAAGTAGATCTGCAACAAACTTCCATCTGATAAGGGCCAACAAACTTGGTTTCCTCGGTGGTTGTTTTCAGCCCACATTGAGCAGACTGAAGCCTAACTTTCTCAAACAGGTGGGAAAACAACACTTATTTACTGGGAGCTGGACCTGTTGCAGTTGATGTTTGTTTCGTACGATTAGAATTAGATTAAAATTCCTTGAAATGAAGTTTTACGTTAATTCATCGAGGAAGAAATCTCTGACCTCTACGTTGACAAGGCGCCTGTAGGATGCATGTCTCGGTATTGCGAAGGTATTCGGAGGAATCATGTAAAATGTATTTGCCCTAGGTAAGCAACCGCACGAAACTAGCGTAAAATGTCTCAATGTGAAAACAGGTGTAATGTCTTAATTTTCATGTTCTGCTGAGAAAGGAGTAACATAAGACATGATACTCTGCAGTGATAAATCTTTGGACACGAATGTCACGAGCTTTTCAATACAAATAAAACAGATCACATTATACTCTCGAAGGGATCTGTTCCCCAGTGACATCATTTACACAGCATTACAAACAGAAATGCCAAATACGAACCGATGTAAGTCACAGCCGTAGGGAAAAATGTTTTCTTAATAGGTCTACACAATCTGAAGCAATCACGAAAATTCCAGGTACATTTCGCTACCTAAAACCTCTACATTGTTGTTCTCCAAAAAGTACTTTGAAGTGATTCGTGAAAGCAGGAATTGTAATATCTAAACAACCGTAGCCTACGCCGTATTAAAACGGGCAACAGGGTATAATTACATTAAAATTGGAAATAAGCAAGCTAGACCGCCCTCAAAGGCATAATTATGATGTTAGTGTTTTTAACGTGTATTATACTTCCCTTTATCTGGGTTTCGAAAATGGTAACACTTGCTTTATTTATGAACTTTGAAATAAGATGTAGGAATTTATTTATTTGTTCATTAAACATTGAATTTTCCAAGTTAATCTTATATTAAGGGATGCAGGAACAATTAATACACCGCTGTCTTGTAAGTATATAAAACTCGGCGGTATCCTACTGTGATAACGTGTGCATTGGTAAAGATTACTAGCAAACGTCGATCCTATACTATGAAAGACAGGATTTCTCATGCTAAGAGATTAGTGCGTTTGAGTTATGATCGTCTCTTCTAGTTCTTTTAGTAAAAAAAAAATAATTTAAGAGTTAATAAAAAGTCCAATTTGTTGCACATTTACCAAGACCTGTGCCAACACTCCCATTGACATCCTTTTTACAGAGCTAGACTAAATATTGAAACCTTTGGCATAGATTTTCCATGGTAGTGTTCATAGTATATTTCTGTCAGTTATGGAAAGCAAATTATTTCCCAAAGCGAAGCAAGACTAAAATTATTGTTTATGCAGAAAACCTAGAACAACCGATGATTGAGTCAGTCTAGTCTTGAGTTACGACCGGAAGTGAACTTAAAATGGTGGTTTGGGTTAAGTTTAGGACCGTTTTCCTGAACTGATGTTCTATTTATTCCACTTGTAGCACACATATTTCAGATAAGGGTAATCAATATGAATTTCCTTTTTTGGTATTTAATGGGTTTCAAAGAGGAACTTATGGGACCTTGGAAATGAGAACTATTGAAAACAGGAAGTCACTGTTCGAAAAGAAACTAAGAAAAGCAAAGAAAAAAAGAAAGTTTGCTGTCCTAAATGTTCGGTCTCGCGGAAAAACCGTATGTTTGCTTTTCAATGCATATGGTTTCTTAATTCAATATCTGGTTCCTTTCGAGTATTACACTGTACAAATGGTTCAACACTGCTGTGAATTTACGGAACAAAAAATAATAAGAAACATTTAGATTACAGAAAAGTTTTGGTAGTAAGTTTCCAGAGTTTGTCTGTATTCCTTATTTATACCTTCTTTTTTTGTTCTGCAGATCTACCGTAAATATTTTACATTGTACAATACCTCATGATGTTGTAGTTTATCAGTTATCATTCAAAGTTCACCACGATATCACTCACGTTTGCCATCAATACTACAACTCAGAACGAATTTTTTTCTGTAATTTTGAAGGTTCATTGCCTGTACTAGTACTGGCCAGCAAAAGGATGCACACCGTGCTTTCATTATCTATTAATTAATCACCAATAAACAGCCAAATACAATATAAGGGTAATTCAGCAATGAAAATTTATTGAAAGGGGGGGGGTCTCTAATGTTTTAAATAATGTCATGTGAATTCAAAATGACGATAGATCTTCACACATGGAATGTAAAATTTACCAGAGCACCGTCCTGAAATACCTCCATACAGTACACATACTCCATCAGTCAAATTCGAAATGTAAGGCGATGTTGCGATTTGAGCTTTGGTCAAACGTTTTGTTTTTATGGTCTTAGTATCTTAACACTACTAATATTACTAAAAATTATATTTATTGGTAGTACCTGTCACTGACGTCGTTACGATGGGGAGGGGGGGGGGTGAGGAGACATTTGCCCCAGACTTTCTCATTGCCTGCATCCCTTCTCTCACAACTTCCCCCTGCCCCACCCACCGAATTAGTTCAGTAAGGAGTTAGATTAACCGAACAAAATAAGTAATGTACCTATCCTGAGTCTTATTTTTCACCAGAGACATGTTAAAACCTCAGAACTTCCGGAAAGGGGCGTTTTGGGCGCGGTTTCGCGCTGCACCCAAAAATACATTTTCCCTCCAACATTAACCCTTTGCCTAAGTCCCCCCCCCCCCCCTCAATTTTTACATCCTGGCGTCGTCACTAGTAACTGTAGATCAGGCTTCCTCAATTAAATTTTCTGAACACCACATTGTTAAATGTTACTGATATAATGCGCCACTGATCGCTGTCCTGGGGGGGGGGGGTAAAAGGAAAATTTTTGCGTTTCAGAAGGGGCTTACATGCAAAATGGTGTAAAGTTTGTTCAATTTTCCCAGTCAAAATTTTTCGCAAACTTAACAATTTTTGTCGATTCAACAGCAACGGTGAATCATCATAGCACTGACCTTAATGAATGTAAACAGTGACGGGGATTTTACTTTCTGGTGAGAACAAAGAAGAAGTCACTACGTATCCTCGTCTGTATGTGAAGTCCGTCTGTGGGAAGTACTAGATTAATTTACAGCTACTTTTTTTGAGCAAGAAAAATTCTTGTCAGAAAAGTTATGAAAAAAGTTAATTTTTTCAATATCCTCCCAGTAATTATTTGCGCCACTCCATTCCACGTAGCGCACCACAAGTGGCGCGCTCTCCGCTATTTGAGGAAGCCTGCTGTAGAGGTTGGTAGAAAGATGCTACGCATTGTAACAAACTGTGTATCCCCTTACCGTCTCTTGCCCTTATCCGAAATATCTTCGCCCCCTGATCGGTTTACCCTTTTCATTACTAAACTGCACGTCCATTTCAAGTTCACTTTAATGCTTACAACATCCTATATTGAAAGCGTTTACAACACTATCAATTTAAAATGAAGGACTGCAACTTCTGTTGTATAATTTTTATAGAAAAAGCGAATTCGTTCAAAACTTGTGGTTTGATTAGGAATGAATTTTTACTTTCATAGAAATTTATTGTTTGACAGAATGTTGAGTATTGTCTGTTTTGCAGAGTTCAATACGCATTTTCATCAGAAGGTGATTACATTTTTATTGGGTGACTGGAGTAGAGGCTTTATGAATATGCAGAGAAATTACTGCATGTGGCAGAATTAATACAAATAAATACCGTAGCACAAAGAGTCTGGATCATACCAGTGTTAAAAAAATGTGATAATTTTTAGTAGCATTGTGCATGATGAGAAAATTCTGACAGCATCTGAACACAGTGGTTGGATGTGGATATCACGTCTTTATCTTTACGCAATGGCATTTGTAAGCGTTTCCAAATGCATGACAAATTTATTTCTTGGTTGTGCACAAAAACAGATGTAAAAACATCCAAACAGAATTAAACGTCATAAACGTCAAGAACAAACCAACTTAATTCAAATCATGCGACATTTATTTCAGCCTTCTTCTTAACAAATACCAGGAAGATGTCTAGCTAGTATCACCTCCCTGTAAATGCAGTGTATAATTTCAAAGCAGGGAGGTAGTAATAATTAAAGCGACTGGGGACGAAGGAAGCAACACCTCTTTGTATGAATGCGTTATCCCATCAGTACAAACTTAGGCAAAACAAGTGCACGAATACTTAGTAGAACAAATAAGAAGAATCAGTAAGATATTAAATAATCATTGATGAACAAAACAATGACAATTATACGTGGAAACATACTTCAGTCTTAGTTTGCAGCCAGAGTTGCATTATAGGAGTTTTTCTGAAGATAAAAACCCTGTCCACTAAAAGCGGATTTCTGTGCAAATTGCTCACTTCATGGTACTTTCTATTACTGTGCGGGAAACCGCTGGGGAAATTCATTTCTACGACTGTGCGGAAATTAAACCATAGGGAACTCATGGCAAAGTTAGCCCCACAGTAATAATTGGGTAACCATTTGAGTATTATTACAAGCTTTGATAAAGAAGGCAACTGATCTTTGAAAGCAACCAATAAAATATGGTACAAGAAATGTTTAAACCATTCTCTAGAATATGATTGAATTCATAGGAAACATATATTCACAGATGACAGTAGCAACCACCTTGACAATCCTCTGGGCAGCTTGAACAACGCCATTTTTAGTGGTATTGTGTGGGAGGTCCATTATCCAAGACAAGTGAGATTACATGCCCCAACCCCTATCCGAATCATTCTCACTTTGGGCATCAGTCCATCCTCCGACAATATCCATGGACAAAATCTGTGGAAAGCTGACATTTACGCCAGTAGAAACAGAGACGGAAGCGGGCCAAAATACTTTCACAGAGAGCAAATCCTTTCGTAAGAATTTTATCACACTTTTCTACTGTTTTTCTATTTTTTTATTATTATTATTTTCTGACTTAGCAGACATGGCTTCTTAACTTAAACCGTTTTCCGTGATGTAAGATTAAGTTCTTTCAAGTTGATGTAAGCTACAAACTATGGTACAATTGCATTGAATGGTATTTTGTTACAAGATTATGTAATTTCTATACAAAGTAAAGGAATATAACCTTTCGTGTTGCTGTTTAATCTTGGGTAGAAAGAATAGCTAGTACTCCTGTACCATAAAGAGACTAAGTAGATGTTTTCAGCATTTTTTTTTCTTACCAGACGTAAATCATGGTACGAAGATGTAAACATTGCATACCGTACCCATTAAATAAGTCATTTTGTTCATAATCCACTCACATGGGAGTGGTGTGCATATCCCTTAATAAGCAGGAACGTGTGTTTTGTGGTTTTCTTCCAATAACTGCCGACTGAAATATCACCATACGCAAGGAGAGTAACTTCCAATTAAATTTCAAATTCTTTTTAAAAGCTGCCATATATATGAAGTATTGTAAGATTCCTAGGAAACATTTGTGGACTACGACACCCTTACATGTATTCAACAATGAACTATTTTTAGCCGTAACAGTTTACCTTGACATTGTTATGGTCAAGTTGCAATCATGATGAATTATGATACCGAAAATAATTCACTCTTAGAAACGTATGGGGCATATGGTCAAATGACTTTTTGCCATTCGAATAGACGAATCCCCGCAGTAAGAAAAATCCGCTATCAGTGGGGTCCATCAGTCTTAAATTGTCATAATTTGTCGTCTCCGTGCAATTCTAAGCCCTTGTATTCATTAAAACTGAGTAAATCAAGAGGTATGTTTGTGAACAACCATCCATGTTACATGAGTTTGAAAGACTAAAGGTGGTGGACTCCAGTTATGTCGGACTTTATCAGGCTTTCACTTGACTGTTCGGATTCGTCTATAAATTTAATGTGGTATCTTATGTGCTTTTGATGACGCTACCATAACTGATCAACAGTTGCCGATAATGTTATCATATTAATGTAACATGTTTTATAGACAGAGAGACCAAAGCAAGAGTTTGGACAACACAGAAGAAACTTTGACCTTTAGCATCATCACTGAAATAGAGTACTATGGAATAAATTGTCACGAAAATGATCCTGATTTTTTCTGCATAACATTTTCTCAAGGAAGAAATCGCAACTTCCATTTTCCAATTTATGGTGACCAGGGTCTCAAGAATTGTCAACCTGTAGAATGCAAGGGTAGGTCAAGTGATGGTCAAAAGTGTGTTAGATCGGTTTCTTCTAAAACGCAGTCATTTTTTGCATTCTGATATATTATCTACCATTCTGCAGTTTAAGCTGTCCTTAATCTTTCATTTAATTCCATGAGTTTTTCTCACACTCGCATCTGCCAGGCTACCTGCCAAATATACTTTATATAATGTTTTTATTCATCCTAGAACTTAATAAGGTGTAAATATTTGGAAAAACTTCAAGCAAGGTTCGCAGACAAAAACACCTTTTTTAATTTTAAAAATCACAAACGTTGATAAACCGTCGTGGAAGATGTGTTAAAGCGCGTTTGTTTTATTGTATGGTAGAGTGGAAAGGAACATTTTGAACATTTCCTTCTCCAAAATCATTTCATAAACGAAATAAAGTTATCATGAAGACAAAAAGGAATGTATGGATTCGCAGATCTCTCCAAAGTATATACAATTTGGTAGTCAATAAAAATTTTCAGCTGATAACTTTACGTTTTTGATTCCAGTACAGATTGTAACTTTTTCCATAGAAGGAATCACTTTACTTACAAGTAGAGCATATAAACATACAGAAGAAAAGAAAAGAAATAATGTAATATTTACAATGTTTTGTAAACAATGTAAATATTATATTATTAATCATTAACTCAACTTGCAAAGCATGTTAAACAGGATTATTTTATGTTGCTCAAAAAGAATAAGTAATTGATCTGATTTTTAACCTTTGACACTCTAATTTGATGGTACCGAATAAAGATTATAACTTACTGAGGTTAGGTCGTGTAAGGTTTGATGAAGTCTTACGGCCAAGTTTCTAACCATTGCTTTTGCTCAGCACCAAGTGTAATGGCAGCATAGGTTCCGTTTTAAAAGTCTTCGGTATGACCCGGCCAGGACTCGAACCCCAGACATCCAACTGCAATTCTAATGCTCTAACCACTTGACCATGCAATCTGTCCTATAACTCACTAAGACTCAGTGCCGTAACCACGGGGAGGGGGTTTGGGGGAAGAAGGGGGCTGAAGCCCAGTTTTAACAGCTGAAGCCTAGCTGGGCTCCATTTGGGCTTCATCTGTGTAAAGCTGTCCCAGTTGGGTCCCACGTATGAACACCTGACAAACACGAATGGTTCACATCTTTGGTCCCGCAAGTAGGGCCCCTACTGGGCTCCAGCTGGGAGTATGATGCTCTAACCGCTTGATAATGCAGTCGGTCTTTCAGTGCTATCGGATCCCCAGTCAATTCTGGCTTCAGAGTCTTTAGTGATATACCAGTTCAGTGGTAAGCTTGACCTTGTAAAATCGTAGCACATGGTACAAATGATTTTCATGTAGCATAACTATCATTTTAATGATTTTTGACTTATATCTGAAGCCTAAATGTAGTTGATTGAAATAGTGTTGTCACTTTTAGATGTTGGAAGCCTGGAAGGTAAAAATGAAAGCAAGATAACTGTAAGCACCAAGGAAAAATAGTCCAAAGTAGCATTTATAAAATTTCTGATTTGAAAACTTGGTTGAAATCGTCTGCATGTCCGAGGCCAGCTTCAGCCCCATCCGGGCTATTTTCAAACGGAAATCTTGCGTATAGTCCTTGGCCAATTCCAGGTCCGGTAAAAAATTTGACTTGAATGCTGAATAAAGCCGGAACCAGTCGGTGGCTTTGACCAGGCAGAGTTACCTACTGATTCGTCCAACTCCCAAATAGGCTTTCCTATCAGAATCGAAGTTACAGATGATTCCTGCTTTACACGGCAGTAAGTTACAAAACTTGTTTGTTATGCCTTATCGGTGATAAAACTGTAAAATGCAAAGGATGCAGAGACACTACAACTATGAGATAACCTCGTTCATAGGTCTACCGGATTTTATGCCGAGACAAAGGGTTTTCAAGGGTAAATGCGCACTGTTTAACATGGTATTTCTTGATTGGCTGTTGCCATTGTATTGTATCGATTTTATTCCTTGTTAGGCGGTTAAGAATTAGGGTTATCGTAAGCAAGTTAGGAAATTTCTTGTTAAACAGTTAAACATCTCCCTGTTTTCTACCTTTTGGATGACCATCAATTTTACAAATATGAATACGTCCCATATCATCATTATTTAATTGGGCGTAGGCAAGGCCGTTATGAGCACTAAACTGAGACGGTATGTGAGTAGGTAGAAAGTGAGAGCCCCCCCTCCCCCCCAGATATTTGGAAAATATTCTACATCATAGTCAGTTAGTCATTTAATCAGTTAGTTAGTCAGTAAGTTAGTCACTAAGTTCGTTAGATGAGGTTTTATGTCTTAGTGCCAAGCTAATTGGTTCAGCGGTTCAGGTTGGACTGGCAACGGCCTTTTGCCAGCAGTGTTTCGCTGGCTTGTTTTACCTCATTGTTGATGCTGAACACCCAAGAACAATGACAGTAGGCCCCATTTTTTAAGTCTTTGGTATGACCTGGTATGAGTTGAATTCCAGACCTTCCGGCTGCCGTCGCACTCGATTCTCTAGCCAGTTGATCATGCAGTCGGTGATGATAGGAAATATTCCGAGTCTATCTAAAATAGTTTTCTTTAATATATTTACTTAAATGTTATTCCAATTTTTTAGAAAAAAATAAAGGGAAATTTTAAAACAATCCCAATAGTGAGTGCTCTTGGAAATTCTCAGCGTTCTTGACAACTGGTTGAGTGCCACGGTTGTCAAGGCACTACATAAACCAACTTTGTCAATAACCAAAGGAGTGTAATTGAAACAACCAGGGAACTCAAAAGGCTCAGTGGTTTTTGCCCGAGGGAAATCTGTATCAATGTTTGTCATTTTAACAGTTGCATTTGGTATAAATTTCTAGGTTTTGGCCGTTTATGTAAACAGCCAGAACTTAGGATAAGTTTTGAACTCTACCCAAAACCAGACTGCAATAATGTGTTGAAGATCCTATGATTCAGTGTACTTTCTATTCCAAATAATACCCTCCAATCTCCAAGCTTGCTGGGCAAATGCTATCTTGACGCATTGGAACATTATTTTTGTATATTCGCATGCATTATTGAGAATTATTCTAAATGTTTGCTTTTGGCTTCTGTCGACTCCATATGGCGCTCTTGAAATTCGTTTACAGCGATTTACAAGATTTTCTTAATTGTACTTCAGGTAACCCCAATAACCTTTGATTTTGACCAAACTCTTAAGTGTTTTTCCCGCAGCACAACAAACTCATCTACGAAATATGAAACAAGTGTCAGTCATTAATATTTTAGTAACCGTATCGTGTTTGTAAGCCAATAAACATTTTTTTTTATAAGTTTACATTTTGTGACCTCCAATGACCTTCGGCATTCATCAAGAGCAATAGGAATTATCCTTCTGACATGACAGATTGTATCGTTTTTGTGATGTTCCAGATTTTTATCTCATAGTGACTTCGACTGACCATTGTACACCAACATAAGCTATGTGTCTCTCCTCTCTACATAAAAATTCAATTTTTTGAGGTGTGAAAAAATATTATTCATTCTTATCCTGGGATATTGTATTTAGAAGCCATGACACGGTTTATAGGTTTCACATAAATTAACCAAAGTCCAAAACAATGGCGTCCTTTCTCATTGATATAAAAGTCATAAGATCATATCATATACAAAAACAATCATGTAAAATGCATGAAAACTTCTGGCCACTTCTATCCGAGTTGCAAATCGTTTCTTTACAAGACGCGTCACAAACATACACATATACACGCACACATACGCACAGCACCACCCAGATTCCTTGCCTACCAATGGTAAAGGTAAAAGTAAAGGAAAAGAAACTCTGAGGAGACTACTTAGCAGTATAAGTCGTAAGTTTCTATTTTTCTTTTCCTACCAAGTTGATGCTCGTCATTCTGGACACGAAAGGCCCCAGGCAAGGATCGGTTCATACGGCTGGTCCACAGAACCTTACAGCCTCACTCGCACAGGAGAATCGACAATCGTTATGCATATTGATGTAACAGGTCGTTCAGACTCGGATGAGATTAGAGGTCGAAGACTTTGGGAAGTCGGAGTATTTGCATCAAGAAATGAAGATGGCTCAGGGCCAAGGTACAATCAGAAGAGAAATATTCTGTCCCGTAGCCAAGCTGATTATACAATGAGTCCTGGCGCAAGGATGCGCTTCGATGTTAGTTTTGACTACCCGATTGGACAAGTCGGCTGTGATGGGTAAGTTTTCGTAAATGCACAATGAATTCAAGAGAGTGAAATCCACCCCAAGAAGAGTGTCAAAAATGATCCCACCTTATTTTGAGTGAACTTCCCTCCAAGTGGAGTGAAAATTCACCCCAAAATAGAGCGACATTTCACACACTCCAAATAGAGCGATATCCAGTTTCGCACAGTTTAGCTCTATTTTGACTGTATTGTTGCCCCACTTCTAGTGAATTTCACTCACAGTTAGGAGCGATCTCTTTTTGGAAGGAATTCCATTCTGTTCATTATAGAGTTATTTACACAATAAAGATCATATCTGAATCGAAGTGTATCGATCAAGAGAAAACCTAGCCTGCGTAACGCCTCTATGACTGCAGCACCCTTTTGGCTGCCGCCCCTCAGATCGATTTTTTCGTAGCGATGAGTGGACGAAAAAAAAAATTGTCCCCCCCCCCCCCTCGGGCTAGTGAAAACCATACTTACCGGTAGTCCCCAGGTTGCTTAACTGCTCAAATACGGCGGTTACTTGGATGTATAAGTCTTCCAAAATATCTTGTTCTTCCATTTCTTTCTTTTTCCATCCATTTCACGGTAAAGCTATACCAGGGTCGGATGTTTAAAGAAAACTGAAAAAGTGATATTTCGGATGGACATAATGCTTCTTTCTCACAGTTGGATTTATGGATATGTCTAAAAAAGCTCGACACAAACGTGATTTCTGCTACTGACCGTAATAGTACCCACTTAGTGCACCTCAAGTCTAGAATATAAAATATGTGTATTTTAGAAGTTGCAAAGAGAACATTACTCATCCAGCTCGCATTGTCATAGCTCGTTCCATTTTTGAGATATTAAATGTTGAAATTTATTCACTAAAAACAAAACAATCCATTGTGCAATAATTTGTGACTTTCTTTTTGTACAATTCACATTTCCTGCTTGGTTTTTATTTGATATTAAAAAGTTTTTACCTTGGACACTTTCTGTTTGCTTGCATAACATGTTGAACAGAGATTGTTTAATTAATAACATCACCCCATACGAGTAAAAAGGTCACATTATTGGTACAAGATGCGAAAGCTTTCAGAAATACAAAGACTGTTATTAGAGTAGTACACTGAGCAATGACATCACAAATCATATTAAATCAGATTTAATTCAGTGAATGAACTTCGAAATTTTATATCTTAGTTAAGAAAGGTCCTGTATACAAAGATGGGAGTTGTACTGTTTGTACTCATTGTTCGTGTTCTAAAGTGAACATTTGTTAAATTTCATACTTTCTGCCTTAAATATGAGCCCATTTTCAACAGCTTGGTAGCCACCAATTTCTAAAAAAAGTGCCATTATTTGAAGCATTTTTTCTTTTGAAGGTTGTATTTCCGGTCACTTGCTAAAAAGAGATACGGGTTTTCATCCACTAGCAATCCACAATTGACTTTGCCAAAAGAGCAGTCTTAATTCTACATTGTGAGTTGTTGATTCATCTGATGCAAAGTTGTAATTCAAATAGGCAACATAGGTTTGTCCAACATTCGTCGGCATCTTTGAGCAAGCTCCTTTGAAGGCCCTTGAACTAAACCGATTATTTATGAGAAATTCAGAATGGTCCCGGCTTACGATGTGCAATGCAAACTGATGACCATGATGGAACTTATACCAGCGAAAAATAAGTTCGACATCTGACTTTGTTCAGCAACCACCTCGAAATTATCTCCACAGTCCCCACTTCTTTGGGCACATGGTAAATATTGGAAGGCTTAGTCATCATAGTATTTTTTCATACGGAATCGATCGGCCGTTTGTTTGCTACTGGGGTGAGAGTGGACTCCCACATAAAAAAAAAAAATCGATCTATAATTGTAATTCTTAAGCGTGTAATTAATTTGAAACTTTGCCCTAGGTACCACTATAATTGAAGTAACCTAAACAATTTCAAAACGATTTTAGGGGAAGAAGGTTTACCTGGCCCTTCAATCCCCCCCCCCCCCAAACAGTTACATTTTGCAACTCAGCCAACTATTAGCAACATTTTTTAAAGACCCTCCTGTTAAAGCATGTTTCGCTGTGCGCTAACTCCATACCAGGCGAGAAAGGAAGAGTTTCACCAGGTTGTTAATTACCGTCGATATTTACATGAGTACTTGCAGTGACAAAACTGGAGTACCCTGTTATGTTTCTTGTCAGAGCCCACCCCTTCGTTACATGAAATGTTGGGGAAAGCACTGGGGACATGAATGTAGTTGTACTAAATCGGACATAATTTCAGCAAATTTAATGTCTTCGTTAAAAGGCCTTGCCATAGCCCACCTCCGTCAGTGGGAAATTTTCAAAGTACACCTATTCCATATTTCGAAAATATACGGGTAAAATAAGGTAAAATATAAGAAATTGTAGTCTGTCTTGGCCTCGTCAAGATCTGCTAGCCACGCCTGCTCACTAAATGTGTGCCTTTTAAAATGCATAGCAACTGACCAACACAATGAAATTGTTCTCAAATTTTCGGTCTTTGAGAGTAGCGTAGAATAACTTTAGTGGCCAGACAGCTCCCTGGCCAGACCTTTACCTCCCTCATGGCCCCCAACAGGGCTTCAATTCAACAGACGGGACAGCAATTCAATATTTTAGAAATGTCCATTGTGTGCAGTTCAATGCTAATCGTAGGAAGCGACCAGCGGGGTAGCACATTGCCCCTTCTCCAACTTGGACAAAACCTAAACCTCGAGCAGAAAAAAATTCGGACAGCCATTTGAGTTAAAAGATTGCAAGCTTTCAGTACACAGTCAACTACTAATCGTGCCCGAATTTGTTAAGGAAAAAGGATCGTAGTCACCGTGTAGTCATTAAAAATAAACAAAATTTACAACAATTTGCTAAACATGTGAGCAACTTATTAAAATTGGTCAACAACTCTACTTCAAAGTTTTTACCGTCATTTTGCACGAAACGGTGAGAAAGTTATGGCCAAAGTTGCGATAACCTTTTGGGAGAGTCCCCAATACCATGTTTCACTGGCAGTCCGGAGGGTTGACTGGTGTATACACAATGGCACCGCTAATAAAATGAGGGTATTGCTTTGACCTTCAGACAAATTTTGACCCCCAAAGTAAAGTTACTGGCAATTTTAAGCGACTTTTTATTCGTAGGAGTGATTGGTGTAAACAAAATAATATTATTAGTGATGTCTCGTATCTCTAAAAGTGTTAATGATCCTCTACGATAACAGTGTCTTGAAATGAGATCACATTGAAAATGTTGGCCTCTTCTCTTTTGCAGAACTGAATATTTCTGTGTTGAATTTTCCAAAGCAGCTGCAGCGGATGTAGACTTTGACTTTCCTTCGCAGCAGGGTAACGATGGCATTATCAAATGCAGGCAGATGGTCTGCCAATTTCAAGGTAACCTCGGTTTAAAGGCAGTCATTCGTCACCCTAAACTATAGTTTCAGTATACATATATCAAAACTCTCAATTGGTGCAGCTGTTTGATTGGCATCACATTCAAACAATGCATCATAGCTAAATTACACAGCATGGGCACTGAGGGTGTCTTGATTACACATTATGGACTTTTATGGCCACTGGGACAAGCCATGAAGCAATAAACAAGGATTGTGTCTGGATAAAGATGAGTTTTAGATAAATAAATGTGGGAGGGGCTAGAAGTAAGTAGGTTGGGAGAATTGGAACTGTTTGGGATGATGAAAATATGCCTTTAAGTGAATGTTGTGTAGAAACTTGCAGACTTGTTTGAACTTTACACCATATCCTGCTAGTATGCAAATCACAGCTTTACGTACCCATTATACTACAACATTAATCAGTTAAAAGAAGGGTTTAAGGTCATTACAGGATTTGGTATGTCAGAGGGTTACTTATTCTAAGCATTTAGGTGAAATTTGCATTGAAATCCGATGTGTAGTTCTCAACATATGAGCAAGTAAAGTTTTCACATTTTCATCAGAAAGTGAACTTGAAGTAGGCACATATGACATCATATCCCCACATTAGTGCACAATCTTTTGTTTTTCTTTAAACTTTGGAGTTGATTTTCTCCTCAAAAAACCCACATTATTAAAATATGATTGCCTAAGTAGCATGAGAACTTAACAAACTATGCATCCCCCACAGGGAAGTCCTATTCCAGTTAGCTCCAAGGTCAACACAACAGTCTAATAAAACAAAGGGAAACAAAGCATTCCCTGTCAATGTGAGGAAGTGATATAAGCTCTGCTGCCCTCGAACTCACTTTGGAACACAAATCTACCGACTTCATTTACTGATATCTCGAGAACTACATGTCAGATTTGAATGGAACTTTCACCACACTATGTAGTTTCGATTCCTCTTTCACATATGAAAATTAAATTTTTGCTTAAACCTTCCCTTTAATTGCATTCGGATTTAGAGTTTATAGCAGTGGACTTATGGCATTGAAAAAACTGTTGGGCGACCAAACGTTCCACTTGAAAAAACTTTGACTCTGTTTTCATGCAATAGCTTTTATGAACTACAAAAATTGAATGAAATGTGAAAGTTTAAATAAAAATTCTCAAGTTCTCTACTTTTGTGACCTTAGGACACCAAAATACCATCATAATTAATAAATATGCCATCAGTAGTGTAGTATGTATTGTCATTAACGTCGTCATCGTCGTCATTGTCATCATCAACATCATCGTCATCGTCAACGTATCGTCATTATTATCATTATCATCTAGTCATCATCGTAGTTGTCGTCATCATCATTATCATAATCGTCGTCGTCATCAATTTCAACATTTCTTGGTTGTTAAAAACCACTTCTATGTGTAGAATTACACTTAATCCCTGGCAACTGAGGCAGTTTTTCCTGTTAATTGTACATTTAGATATAAACTCCCATTGTGCAGTTAAAATTCTTTTAATTGTGGTTATCTCAGGAAGTACTAGACCAGGCGCAATTGAATCAGTTAAGAGGTGAACATTTCAAACGGTTTCAAAAATATGATCTGAATTTTCAGGCCGAGTTGTTCCTAATGGTATAACTCTGCTTTCATTAACAAATGAACTTTGATGTTTTGTTTTATCACAGATCATGGTAGTAGTGATGCAACTAAAACGGCATCGCTGACCAACATTAGATTTGGGGCAGGAAGAGGTTCCAATACGCCTCCACGGGGTAAAGCTAACATGGATATTACAGCCACCGTTATCACCAATCCTAATTCAGATGAAATTAGAGGAACGGGACTGTGGAGAGTGGGTGTATTTGGAAGCCGCAACTCGGATGGTAGCGGTCAGAGAAGGAATGAAGTCCCTAACATTTTAAGTGATTCAACAGCCTCAACTCCTTTCATCCCAGGTCGTGACCTTGTACTTCGATCTAACTATGAGTAAGAAATCTGTCCTTAAATTCTTTTGAACCATAATGTTTTATTCTTATCAGGTTTGGTGCTATGCTACGTATTACAAAACGGCTCACGCTACATCGCTTTTCAGTCCGCCATCAGATGCGATCTTTTTTTTAAATGGGCAAATAGTTTTCCATTTAGGACTTTTCTCCTGATTTTTACGCCAAATTCAAATTAATAAATGACCGTTGTTTGACTCACCATACATTCTAAGATCTGACGAGTGAACGCAGTCACTCTCTTATAGAGTAAAGAGTGTGAATTAACTCCATTAGAGCGTTAATTTCACTCCGAGAATAGTGAAATTCGCTTCAAAAAGTATGAAATTCTTTCCAAATGCACGGAGTTTCACTTTTGATTGAGTGTCTACAGTGATCACTATTAAAACAAGAGTGATCATTGAAGGCACATGGAAGACTGGGGACATTTTTACTCTTCCTGGAGTAATTTCACTCTTCCTGGAGTGAATTAACACTTTTCACTCTAGTAGAGAGTGACTAAGTTCTAAGATTTGGAGTGTCAACTGTTTTTCCTCAACAGAGCGATACTTGTTTGAAAAGCTCAGAACAGATTTGGATTTTGTGGGCGAGTCCAATAAACGCTGTCTGTCGATGTAACGTCACGAAAAAATTGGTTTACATTTCATTTGGTGATACGAATCTTCCATTAACCAGGGAGCTGATTGCTGACAGGCTCTGTTAAGCTTACAATTCCCTACGTAAACAAACGTTGGCGATTTTTTTATATTTCGGACAAGAATCGGAGAGATTTTTAACCTATCACTTTTAAAAATTTATGTTTATTTACCCCAAAACGAGTTGCTGCGTATTTACCCCCTAAATTGTGTATCTTAACCCCTGAATATGATACGGGCCGAAATACGATGTAAGTTTATACAAACTATCACAAAAAGCAGTTTTTCACAAAATGGCATATTTCAATGATATTTTGTAAATTTACCATTTAAGAAGGTTTATTTAGCGGCTGCATAGCAACACGCTTCGGGTAAACAAACCCATTTATTTTTTAGAGACAGATAATCCAATCCGAAATCGGTATACGGTGACCTGCTTGCCAGTGGCGGATCCAGAGGCATCCGGATGGTAAAAATTGTATAGATAGCCAGACTAATTTTAGCCTAGGCCTAAATACTTTTAAAAAAATACAGTGATAGTTGTTACATTATTTGATTGCCGTATTTTTGTGTCATATTCTCCAATAAAATAAAAAATCTAAATTATAATGTAGCCTATCTATCTTCCGTAGCCTATCATTTGGTAAATTCCCGTTTTGTTTAGACATTGCGCAATGACGAAAGCTAAATCTAGTAGAGTTTTCCGGGAACCGGCGTTGGTAACGCAGTTTGTGACATTGCATGTGTGTCTATGTCAATACGTGGGGCTGCGAATACTGTCGGATAATGGGCCAATAGTCAGATCGTTGATACTAACGCTTGTACGGGGATGTTGCAGAGTGTGTAGGCGATACGAGTTGAGATATGAATAAATAGATGAGAAGAAGATTTAGTTCTGATTCAAGATGATTAGCGGTTTTATTCCGTTCGATTAACAGCCGGCAAATAATAATAATTATTATTAAAATTAAACTATATAAAGATTGACTCAGGTGCTCGTCGTCTGAGGTCTGCTGCACAAGTGTGTGAGTGTGACCCAAACTTGCAAACTTGGAGCTTTCATGTCTCGGGAAGTTCGAAACACATGCAGTCGCCTGATTGGCTTAAAGTTGTGACGCACCAAATTAAATAAATATTAAGAAATGTTCTGATCTAAAAAATGACCAATGAGGAGGCTGTAGAGGGCCACACCTTGAAAATATGGGATACAGCATACAAGTGGAAATAGGACGAAGTAGTTTGTCACGTTCACGGGTAACACGTGACGGGAAAAAGGAAGGGTCCTGGGAATCTAGGACAAAAGGAAGGGAGAGTTGCTCTTAAACAACAAGATGGCGTTCCTCTTAAGTGTCATGGAGGATTCACCATACTGCATGAAACTACTTACAGTTTACCAATGACATAGCCTAAAACCGTGTAACGTTAATAGAGTACACCCGGTATTAAATTCACATTGACCGTTATAGTTCGTGTGAAGTAATAATTACCCACACTTTCAAGACCATGTTTTGAAAGCTTGGGAGTTTCATAGTGGCTCAAAATATTGAAACAGTTAGCATCATGTTGCGTCTCGGCCCCCTTTTCTTAGACACCCAGGCGGGGCAGGGGGCTCTGAAAATAAGGAATTCAGAAATTTGCCAATTGTGAGACCAGTCTACTGTGTGGTTTTGACAACTCATGAAATTACGAAATTCCCAATCAATTTTCTCTAATAAAAACTCCATTCTCGTCATTATTTGATTTAAGAAAGCAAAATTTTCCGCGCGCTCCGCGAGCCGCAAATTCCATTCCTCAGCAGAAGCCCACTGGCTCATACCTTCACTTTGGTAAAATTTTCCGAACTCTGGAAGTGACAAAATCGATAATTTGCTACACTTGTGACACCAGATCACCAAGTGACACAGTTAATTATATACATTGCTATTTTCACAGTGCAATGCTACATTTTCTTTCATAAAATTCCATACTTTCTCCAATATAAGCTCAAAAAATTTCTTCGGATTGCCTCATTACGTACCGTAGGCGTTGGATAACATAATGTAGTAACAACCGATCTTTGGTCGCCGCCCAATCTCAGATTTGCCAATAGAAAATGCAAATTCTTCAGTAATCCCCCAACTTTTCAAGCTTACTTGCAGGAAACCCAGCATCCTAAACTTTTCTACAATAAAAGCTCCATATTTTCAAATATTTGGAAAGAACGAAAATTTCAGCGCGCTCCGAGCGCTGCAAATGACGCCCTAGTAGAGTGGTAATCACCCTGAACAATATCTTGAAATTTGGATGCTTGCCCAGCACTCCCATTTCCCATTTCCTGTATTCTAATCGGCATCAGAGACTAAACAACAGCCATACATATGATGGCGCTTCGCTCAATGTACATTTGATGTCCCATCCACATGCAGACCCCCTCCCCCCACTGCAAATTCCTGGCTCCGCCACTGCTGCATGCCCCTTAGATTCAGTGACAGCTACAACAAGATCTTTTGATTTGTTTGACATGTTCTCCAACACCAATTTTGAAAAGCGCGATACTATAAAGATGAGAGATGATTAAGATTTACATGCAACAGTACAACGTAAAGTCTGCAGTATCAACCTCTTGCTATGAAACTCTTATTCTGTGCACCCCCCCCCCCCCCTTAAAAAAAATTGGACTAAAATATTTAAATTAAAGGAGCCAATTTCAAACGTTTCATTTATGCATATTTTTGCTACCGAGGTTTTAAAAAAACAAACACACTACCTCAGATATAAGCGAGATGTCCAACACTATGCAATTTGGAAAATTACAGTCTTCCTTGTACCTGTGTGTCTCTTTCTCCAGTTTATGCAAAAGCAAAGGTATACACGCGTACGCAGCGAGTGTTTTTAACCCTTTGTTCAATCGTCTCTGGAACAAATTTAAGGAGATCACAGCTGTCTTTAAGACAAGTGGGATACTTCATGTTTGGCGATGTCCAAAATGTAAAAAAAAAATACTCGACAAGCAACTGCTTATACCGGACTAAAACATTCAAAAATACAGAAAAATGGCCTACAAACCTCTAATACAGGCAAATACTAAACCAGGGTGAAATTGTCCATAACCCCCCCCCCCCCCCAAAAAAAAAAAGAAAAACATTAAAAAGAAAAAAATCCTAACCCTCCCTCAAGGAAATATACAGTAAAGGAAATTTTGTCAATGTTAGAAGTGGTGGAAATATGAATAAGCACAAAAAATGTTCTGTCCAATCTATTCAAGTCCTTAAAGTATGAACCCAATACCGTGCCTGGTTTTGATTGGTTTGATGATAAATTTAACTGATGATTTTTTTTTTTTTCAATATTGACCGAAAATATTGAAAGGGCTAACATTTTACTGTATAAGAAGACAATGAATGAAAAGTTGCGTTAACTTCCCATTCTCTTATCATACGTCTTAACATGTCAGTATGTCTTGACCTTTGATATTTCCGTTGTCTTATCTTCACTTTCTTTGCAAGTGTAAACTTTCAAGGTATTGGAACCGGTGAAGATTTTCCCTATTTTTGCATGGAGTTTGCCAAAGGAGCTCGCCCCAATCCGGATTTCAACCTACGAATCAGTGGAGATTCCATCGTAAGCTGCTCATCCATTCAAGGCACACCTGGTGAGGATGACGTTTTATTTTAAATTTTACTTGTCGTTGTGGATACCTTTAATCATATTATTCCCAGCATCTGCTGCAAAGTCGGTCCAGTAGGAGTTCAACTTATTGGTTTCGATGAAAGAGAAACCTATGCATTCACGATGGCGTGTGTGTGGGTGTGTGTGTGTGTGTCTGTGGATGTGTGTGTGTGTTTGTGACACTTTGCTCGTTAACACGATATCTCAAGATAAGAATGTCTGACAGTTTTCAAACTTGGTACATAGATGCGCCATATTGAGAGAAAGAATCCTATTGCTTTTGGCAGAGGTCAAAGGTCATCTGGGGTCACTGAGGATGAAAGTCTGAAAATATTGTTAACACAATATCTCAAGATAGGAAAATTGGATGGATTTCGTATGTGGTATGTAGATGCATTATAGTCAGGAGATGGTCCCTATTGTTTTGGCAGAGGTCAAAGGTCATCTCAGGTCACCGAGGGTCAAAGTCTGAAAATCTTGTTAAAGCGATATCTCAAGATGTCTATCTATCTATGTATGGCTTTTGTGGAGGTCAAAAAGGCATCTGAAATAACAAAATTATTTTTTGAACTGCTAGTATAACATCTGAGTGAGAAGATAATGGTGCATGATGGCAAATTTGAAACAGTACATTTATTTATCATCGAAACCTCAGTGCACTTTTGCATTCTGGTTTTTTAGTCGTCACAAGGCATGCATATAATTTAAAAAAGGGAAAACCCCTATTTGAATATTAAAATAGACTGTCCTGTTTCATGGCTGTGTATTGAGAATCATGTTACAGTATTTCCTATGCTCACTTGTGAAATAAAGAATGAGTTGCTGCTTGGTTTTCTTTGGTCTTGTTTCAAGACTGGTTAGTTTTCGTCTAGCACACATAGGCTGTGAAGACTTCTTAACATTGCGCCCTCTATAAACTTAGCTTTTGCACAATCCAGAACCATTGACTAGGCTTTCTTAGAATATGTAATAACATAGTCCCAAAATATTATGAAAGATACTTTGAAAAGAAAGGGCAAGAAAATTTAGCTGTTGCTCAGAGATAAGCTTAGGGCGACTGCTTTTACCCTTTAAGACCGGATCAGACCGTAAATGACTTCTTACGACTCCGCGTCGTATAAGCAAATTGTATGAATCGTAGACATTCTGTGGTATAAACTGAATCATCCAAATAAGATGGAACATGTTCAATCAGACCAATGGGTTAACCTGTTAACCAGGAAAATATTGAGTGTTTTCACTGACGTCAACAGCCCCGCCCCTTTCTTGAATGAAGTATAGTACAGTCACGGACTTCCTGTACATGGACAGAGCATATTGTACGACACTTTGTCGCTACCGTAGTATGAGAACGGCCGTCTGCTATGGTTTTGTGTGGAAGTTTGGACTTGCTCAAGTATATCTTATATCCCATATTTTGTAAGAAAGTTGAAATATTTTTGAAATATGGCAAGTTAAGGTCAAAATCACCTTACCGATTGCAGGAATATGATATTGTTTCCCATTCATGTTTAAATTTTGCTTAAAATATTACAGAGTCTTCGTCTAATCCGACGATTTATAGGTTGACGGCGGCCATCTTGGTGCGCCTTTTTTGTCCCAGTCCGTGGCGTCCAGCTACGGATAGGACGTACACGTTACATGCCATGTCCATGTATATAAGTTTGTGAGTACAGTACATTTAGCTACACTGTTAAAAATTTCTCTGTAAATTTACATAATTTTTATGGCAAATTTTTTTCCAACCAAATAATGTTTTTTTTTACAGCCAGACTGTAATCATGAAAAAACATTAAGTGTTTGTTTTTATTCTTTACAGTTTTTGCATGTAAATTAGTTTACAAATGTCTACTGTAAAATCGAATTACAGAATTGTTCTGTTTTTTTTTTTTTTTTTTTACCTTAATTTTATGTGAAGTTACAGCCTACTGTTTCCATTCTCGGCGTTTTAATATTTATTATAATATCGCTTTTTTTTTTCTTTCATATGTTATTACGTAACATACACTTCACCATTACGTAGATCAGATATTTGCTTATCAACGTAATGTGTCGTTACGAAGTTGTTTTCAGTCAAAGCACAATGAGGATGCTTTGTTGTCATATTGTTGTCAAGTAAACTGCTATCTCTAGGAACTTTGTAATTGGAAAGTCACATTTTTTGTACAATATGATAATTGTTTTTAAAATAAGTATGACAAAGGATGCAAATACATTGGTTGCAAACATTTCCAGACAAGGTAAACAATAAGTTTATCACTTCCTGATTAAAAAATGCCAAAAAAGATATTATTCAAAGCAACAGCAATCCTTTTGTTAGGAAAATGCCTACAAAATAAGCTCCACCCATTTATGCAAAATGAGATATACGTCATAAAGTGGTAAATTTACAGACTCTTTCAAGTAAATTTGTGAAACGTTTTTAATTCGATCAAGTGCATGAGCGCCTGTGGCGATGAGTTGACATCAGTATACCAATTGTCAGTGCTCTGAAATTAGGGCCTTACAATTTCTTTTTACTTAAAAATGTGTGACAAAACACCAGTTGTATGCTATTTATAACTAAGAACGTAATAACTAAGTATGCTTTTATAATAAATGTAAGTTAATTTTCAAATAGGGCCATAAATTTGCCAAAAATGTTTTCTTTTTTAACTGAAACTTCGCAGAACGATGCATGTTATATATTGAAAATTTTCTGGCTATTTTATTTTTGTTTGTTTGTTTGGGCTTATTTTTGTTTCTTTTTCAGCTTAAAAACAAAATGAATGTTTGTTAAATAACAGTATATTTATGTGAAATCAGAAAAATACAAAATTCTGTTAAAATTTCTGTAAATTTACAGAAAAAGTTTTACAAAGCAGTAAAATTTGGTTAAAAAAGCAGACAGAAATGGTTTTTCAAATAAACAGAAAATACATGTTAAACAACCTTTTTTTATTGTAGCAATACAAAGTGTCTGTAAAGATACAGAAAATCTCTATTAAAAGTAAAATACAAAAAGTTTAAGTTAAAAAAAGTCTGTAAATTTACAGAAATTTTTAACAGTGTAGCTAAGATAGTTAGATACAATTTAAGGCCCAGTTCCACTTGGTGTGAGTGGAGCAGGCCAAGGCCCTTTTCCGGTTGTGGCTTACAGGCTTTTTGCCCTACTCAATTGCTTATGCTGAGCACCAAGCACGACGAAAGTTAGTTCCGTATAGCCAGCTGACGACCAGCGTGCGACTGTTGCACTAAAAAATGATTTCTACCTTTGCGACGCATTCGGACAGCTTACGTAAGAAGTTTTCTGAGTCCTAGTTCAGACTGTATTCTTGCAAAAACATTGCCTGAAATGGTAGAATATTAGGGCTAAGATTGAAGAGCTCTGGGATGTTTTCAATTGCCAGATTAATTACCCAGAAAGACGGGAAGATTTCCAGTTGCAGTGCTTCATGGTTTGCCATCTAGCCTAACCCACTGCCGACATTCGGCAACAGTAATTAAAATCATGTAGGTTGTTTTTCTTTTACACACTGATACAGCGAGATAGTGGTGTCCCATATGTGCCTGAACATTCAGTAAAACCCACCTCGAACCATGACATTTTTAAAAGGTATTAGAAGTAAAACATTTATAATCAAGGGTTCGGGAAGTCACATAGACAATTTCATCAATTCAGTAGATCTTAAATTCAGCTAAGAGTGACAGTAGAGTGAGAACATTAGCATGTTTTCAACCGGTGTTTTGAAGCTGTTGTTACCGAATAGAAACAGTACCATTATAACCAGTGATAGAGATACATTAATTTTCTGATCCCTTAGCGAATTACATTTTTTTTTCTTTTATTGCATACGAAAGCTCAAACTGACAACTACTTCATTTCTAGTAACAAGCCTGGGAATTGCCATTTCCGGTTGTCTGATGAATTCAGTTTTCATTGTTTTGTTTTTTTTTGTGGGGGGCTCCCGAGCTTACTGAGCAGAATATTGCAGGCTTGCACATCAGACTTCTTTTTTGCCAATACAGAGAATTGGTATTCTTCGATAACATGAGAAAACGCGACATTTTTAGAACATAAATCAGAAGAAAAAGAAGTAACATGAAAACATTTCGCATTTTAGCGCCTCGAGATAGCAGAACATTTCATAGCCCCTTTCTCGAAAAGTTGTTAAGAATCGGGACGATTAGCAGATTTTGAACCTCCCCATACCATAACATGTATTTACCCCATTGTTTTTAATCTAGTACCTCTCCGGTTACCTTGAAGTATGCATACTTTTTGAAATGAGATGTTTTGGCAAAAAAGGCGCAAAATAGAGATTGCACATCTGAAGGGTCACGATTTTTCAAAATGTTCTGTGCGCTCCGTGCCAGCTAATGAGGCCCTCCGCTTAGATAGTCTTTCGAGCAAAATTACATTTTTCGTGCCAACAGTTTTCTGCTCTTCATACTGAAATTCTCTCGTACACCTATGGGCTTGTGCAATATATATTTTAAGTTTTTAGAAAACTTACTGTTCCCAAAAATATCTTCTTAATTGGTTACATTCTTTTAAAGAGTTCATAATTTTTGCTGAATGTCTTTGAAATCTAATAAATGTTTCGTCATTATGAAGCCCTGAGTTCCTCATTAATGGAGACAAATAACGGTGATTATATTGGGACAAGGAATACGGGCTTTGGAACTTTCAACAGAATGTCAAGTAAAATTGCAAAATCGGGCAAAAATCAAGAGTGAACCGTCACATGTGGGTCGTCAGCTACTTTTCAGATAGCTACACTACACTCTAAAATCAAAAGAGTGAACTTAGTCACTATTTGATCGAGTGAAAAGTGTAAATTCACTACATTAGAGTGATAATTCACTCCAAGATGAGTGAAGTTCACTCCAAAAGGAGTGAAATTCACTAGATGAAGAGGGAAAATTCACTCTTCCACGAGCGCCTGCAATGATCGCTCTTTTTTAAGAGCGATCACTGTGGGCACTCCATCAAGAGTGAAACGTCGCTCGTTTTTAAGAAATATCACTCTTTTTTGGAGGGAACTTCACTCCTCTTGGAGTGAATTATCACTCTGATGGAGTGAATTTACACTTTTCACTCGACCAAAGAGTGACTAAGTTCACTCTTTTGATTTAAGAGTGTAAATGCGTACTACATTACATGAGAAGAAACTGCACTTAGATCATTTGAAAACTAGGTATACTCAAAGTAAGTACGCAAACAGAAAAGAAGAATCCTGACAACCTTTGCTGCTGTTGTGTTTAATTTCATAGAAGAATGCAATCACAAAGTCTTTAATAAACTGATCACTGGACATTTCGTGAGAAGCTTCTTTGATGGATGCATACACACACAAGACTCTACTGAACTCAGTGGCGTGGTTTCAGGGGACTTAAAACAGTGAAAAATTCTGAAATTTGGAATTTGACACACCAGTCAACTTCATTATGTTCCCAACCTTTCCTTCACAAGATTCCAATATTGCAATAAAAGCTCCATATTTGTAACTATTTCTTTTGAATCAAGGCAAATTTTTCTGAACGTTTCACGCGTCCCAAATTGCAATCGCAAATGCATTAGGTACTCGGTCATAAATCAGTTTTGTAGTAAACTGTTCAAGCCGCTGCAGTTCCGTTCCCCTAACCTTTCTTCAATACAGGCTCATAATTTTAAAATATTCTGTCCAAAAAGGCAGTAAAGTTTTGGAAACTCGGAATCCTCAATCCGCACTCCTTAGATATTATTATGTAGCCTATATAACAACCACGATCTTCATTGAATATTTTATCTCAGATATATACTAATAGAAAACGCAGATTCTTCAAAAGTCGCCAGAAATTTTCAAATTTCCACACAGGAATCACAAAATTTAAAATAATTTCTGCAATACAACTCCATTTAAAAATTTCTGTATAAAAGATCCCGCTTTTTCTGCGGGCTCCGTGCGCCGCAAGATGCGTTCCTAATGCAGTCGGGTGCACGATGAAGACAAAAACGGAAAATCTGGGTATTCCCCCCCCCCCTCCCTCGGAAAAAAGTCGAGCTACTCCACTAATTTAACTTGACTTAATTATCCAAGGTTCCTGTCATATGCCTGCAAATTTGCAAAGTAGCTAAGGGGCTTTTCCCAGCATGTAGATTTCGCCGCGTCAAAAGGGGCGGGACTTGTGACGTCAGTGTAAACACCTCATGGGTGCCGTCCATTGTTTAAGGCTTGGATCAAAGATCCTCTTACGTCTTTGTTTCAATGCCTTTTGTGGCAAATAGTCTTAAACAATTAAGGGCACATCTCTGGTGTAAATAAAGACATCTTCAACCAGTTGATAACAAGTATCCCTGCAGGTTTACCTGTCAGTGAACTTTCATAAATGTCTCAAACGGTGACACCTGACCACTTCATTTTTGTCCTTCGGGTCAGCATGAATCGCACATGTGTTAAGTGCATCAACTGTGTTCACACACCGTCAAGATGCCACCCTTGGACTTTCTGTCAAGGACAGGACAACTTCACCTTCACCTGCTTTAAACTTGCTTACTTGCTAGAAAATGGCAAACAAAACGAAAAAGTTTCAATTGGCGTCTTTCATGATTCTTTACAGGGGATGAAACATTTCTTCGTAAACAATCTATCTTTACATTATTGATTTCAGAGTGTACAATTTGCCTTAATTTCCTAAATAAGGAAAGGGTGGTTATTTTCAAATTCTATCAATTTGCCACTAGAAGATACAGATGATTCATCGTAGCCGATCATCAGTTGAGTCTACTAGCTTTAAAACGTCTAACTTTTATTGTCTACAATCTTACATTCCGTGAGTGAGTGAGTGAGTGAGTCAGTCAGTCAGTCAGTCAGTGAGTGAGTCAGTGAGTCAGTGAGTGAGTGAGTGAGTGAGTGAGTGAGTGAGTGAGTGAGTGAGTGAGTGAGTGAGTGAGTGAGTGAGTGAGTGAGTGAGTGAGTGAGTGAGTGAGTGAGTGAGTGAGTGAGTGAGTGAGTGAGTTAGTGAGTGAGTGAGTGAGTCAGTCAGTCAGTCAGTGAGTCAGTCAGTCAGTGAGTCAGTCAGTGAGTCAGTCAGTGAGTCAGTCAGTCAGTGAGTCAGTCAGTGAGTCAGTGAGTCAGTCAGTCAGTCAGTCAGTCAGTCAGTCAGTCAGTCAGTCAGTTAGTTACATAGAGCTTAACGGCCCAGTTTCCAACCTATTGGCTCAAGTTGAACCGGCCACTGCCCTTTTTTCTAGTTGCGGCCACCGCCCTTTTTTTCTAGTTGCGACTCATATTCAGTGAATTATACACATTGTCGTGTGCAACCATCCATAATACAGGTCCACAAAAATTGGAAAGATTTAAGCGATTGCTCCCATCGGTTTTGTCCGACTAAAAGACTTCACGTGACTGTTCGAATTTTTCTTTGGTCTCCTTTTTGTGTAGCAACATCCTGGCCTATAAGGGTTGTATATCTTAGCTTGCTGTGTTAAATCATGCTTTTCATCTAACGTGGAAGATGATGGGGTGGGTGTGTGTGTGTTTTTGTACATTATTTTAAGACACCTTCACATCCTCTCGATCTGCCCCCTCTACCATTGAGAAATAGCCCATCGGCTTTGATTGAAACCGTAGGCTATTTGCAATGCGTCTCGGTCTAGTATTGAAAAAATCTCCACCCTTGTAAGTTTACATGACAATGAAAATGAACCAGACGTCTAAGATTCTTTCTGTCTTTTCGTCTTGCTGTAAGAAAGATTATCTATTACAAAGAAACAAACTCGATTCGGCCCATGTTACATAAAACCTCTCTGAAAATATGGTGCTTTATTTTCATGATGGGTACTTCTGTACTTTCAAATCAAACATGATTGTGATTCATCTGTTTTAAATCTATGCACAAACTGACAGGGCAATAACGATGTGCCCGGGCCGGAGAAGTACAAACATTATAAATCGTGTTCCTGCTCTTAAGGGAAGTATTGTGCTTAAAATGCTCCAACAAAGAGTACAAAGAGTATGGCTCAGACACTATCCAACGATTCAGCCTTAATCATAAACCCCAGCGATAGCTACACCTCTTCAAAATGCTATGCCCAAGAAGAACCATGGACGTTGCATAACTTGAAATGTTGAAAGTTTGGGTGAACAAATTATTCTTCCACAAACACATGAACTTCTATTTGTGGATTATTTCTTGAAAAGAAGGCTACCACATTGCGTTATATTTGATAATCTTTCACCTAGTGTCAATAAATATTAGTTTTAAAAGGATGTTTTTTTTTTCTTCCAAAAAATTCGCAATATTTGCCTTTAAGCTCAAATGTTTAGCCTGTATTTGTGTGAAAGTTCACCTTCCCTTCCGCGTTAGATGTTAGGTTAGATAGACTTTTGCGGCTCAGTCTCAATCAAATTGGTGTAAATCGAGCCAGCCACGGCCTTTTTTCCAATTGTGGCTCACTGGCTTGTTTTCCCTACTCCATTGCGTACGCGAAGCAGCAAGGACAATGGCACTAGTTTCCGTTTTTTAAAAATTTCTGGTATGACCCAGCCAGGAGTAGAACTCCTTCCATAAACCAAGGTGCTTCAAATATTAACGAAACACGAGGTTACGCCGTGCATGAGCATAACATGTCGCTTTCAGAGTGAAAATAACATGAAAAATGAAAAAAATATATCTTAGAGGGTGCAAATGGTATCTTACCCATTCAACTGGCATTGTCATATTTTTCTCCGCTGTTGAGATATTCAATGTTGAAATTTGTTCACCTTAATCTAAACAGTCCACTGCGCAATATTTTGTGACTTCGTTCTTGTTAACTAACACTATCTCCTGTGTTTCCCTTTTAATGACCTTGGCACTTCCTGTTTTCTTACATGGGATACAAAGAGGACTTGTTTAGTCAAGTCTCTCCATAACTTTAAGATTGCGATCAGCGTTTGACAAAATGTTCTGTAACTTTCAGAAATACAAAAAAATGTTATTTTAGTAGGCCAAGTTTACAATGACGTCACAAATTATTGCAACTGAGAATTTAAGCTTGAGTGAACCAATTTCAACAATTTTAAAATCGGCCCAGGAATGTCCTGCAAAGAGCGCTTGACTGTGTTATATTTCATACTATGCAATATAAATTTATATATATATATATTAAATTGCACTGTGTATTACCATGTTTTTGCATCTATATATATATATATATATATATATATATATACCTAATTGTGGAATAAGGGGAAATTTTTTGGCAAAATATCAACGTTAGGGGGAAATTACCGTTAGGGGGAAAATCTACGTTCCCCTTTACGTTTGCACGCACTGTTTTAATGGGAATACGTTAGTGTATAGTAAAATACATATGGGGGTACGTAAAATACCTAATTACTTCAATGTTGACCAAATTACGGACGCCTATCTGTTAACACGTACAACTTATGGACCATTGAATTTACGTACATGTATATGTTTTTCCTTAAAGGTGAAATATACAGTTATGTATTTAATTGTTTTTCATTTCGCCTTAACGTATCAAGATATACAAATTTCCCCCTAATGTTCAATCTAGTGGTATATATATATATATATATATATATATATATATATATATATATATATATATATATATATATATATATATATATATATATATTGGAAAGGTTGCAATAGGTTTTAACAACAAAGCTTAACAGAACTGTTTCGTAAGGGCCAATAATGTAGGTCCTCACTCCTCAGAAGCCTGAAGTAGAATGATGTCAATAACGTTGAATACGTATGGGTTCGCTGCTTTTGAACGTGTCCTTTTTGAAGAACGTGTTTTTCCGTGTTCGTTGTGAACAGGCAAGAACGGTGTACAGCGAGCCAAGATAGATTACCTATTAGAATAATTACACAGCAGATGTTTGTTCCTGTGTCTGCAAGAGCTTATCAGTTCGTTTCTTTTATTTAGCGTTGCTAAGGAAGGTTTGGGTATAATGAAGAGATTACAAGTTTTAGATGATTTACAAGTTTTAGATGATGTGGAGTATGCTCGAGCTTTGTTCATTAGTTTTCATTTTACGGAGTGTTCTACATTTGAATCCTTTAGTTTCCAGATGTATTTACTGAGTGCAGTTGCGTTTCTTTAGTCTTTGTGTTTGAAGCTAGACTTGTAGACGGTGTATCTTGTTTAGGATGCGTTCTCTGTTAGACCAATGTATGTTTCTTCGTTGTGGTTGTCGTGGCGTGTTACAGTTGCTTGGTGCACAATGCTGTTCGTGAGGCAGTTGCCTTCTAATGGGCACTCGCTTTGCTTTCTGCAATTGCAGTTGCTTCGCGTTGCTTGTTGTAATTCCTGTTTCGCCAGTATGTCTTTGCTGTGCGCTGATAAAATTTGGTCCATGTTTGCCATGCAGCTGTAACTCAGGGATAAGACCAGGTTATGTTCCTCTTTTGTGTTCGTTTCGGGGTTCCCTTGGAATGACTGGTGTTAGGGGATTGGGTCTCGTACTTTAGGTTGTACCCATAACCACTTCTTTGTAATGCTTCTTGGTATGCAAGCGATGATGTGTTGAATGTGTTTTCGTCGGAAGAAATGTTGGATAGTCTCCTGTTGATGCTTTCTGGAATGTTCTTTATGATAAGTGGGGGGTGTTTGCCCTGTTTGTGCACATAGAGAGGGGTGTTGTTGGGTTTTATGTATTGCTTGTATGTACTTGTGCTAAGATCAAGGGTAAGGTCTAAAAAGTTCACTATTTTTGGTTTTCTCCGATTTCTATTTTTAGCTCAAACCAGCTCAAAGAACTGTTTGAGCTATTGTGATCCTGCTCCATCCATCCATCCATCCATCCATCCATCCATCCATCCATCCATCCATCCATCCATCCATCCATCCATCCATCCATCCATCCATCCATCCATCCATCCATCCATCCATCCATCCATCCATCCATCCATCCATCCATCCATCCATCCATCCATCCATCCATCCATCCATCCATCCATCCATCCATCCATCCATCCATCCATCCATCCATCCATCCATCCATCCATCCATCCATCCATCCATCCATCCATCCATCCATCCATCCATCCATCCATCCATCCATCCATCCATCCATCCATCCATCCATCCATCCATCCATCCATCCATCCATCCATCCATCCATCCATCCATCCATCCATCCATCCATCCATCCATCCATCCATCCATCCATCCATCCATCCATCCATCCATCCATCCATCCATCCATCCATCCATCCATCCATCCATCCATCCATCCATCCATCCATCCATCCATCCATCCATCCATCCATCCATCCATCCATCCATCCATCCATCCATCCATCCATCCATCCATCCATCCATCCATCCATCCATCCATCCATCCATCCATCCATCCATCCATCCATCCATCCATCCATCCATCCATCCATCCATCCATCCATCCATCCATCCATCCATCCATCCATCCATCCATCCATCCATCCATCCATCCATCCATCCATCCATCCATCCATCCATCCATCCATCCATCCATCCATCCATCCATCCATCCATCCATCCATCCATCCATCCATCCATCCATCCATCCATCCATCCATCCATCCATCCATCCATCCATCCATCCATCCATCCATCCATCCATCCATCCATCCATCCATCCATCCATCCATCCATCCATCCATCCATCCATCCATCCATCCATCCATCCATCCATCCATCCATCCATCCATCCATCCATCCATCCATCCATCCATCCATCCATCCATCCATCCATCCATCCATCCATCCATCCATCCATCCACACATTCTTCATTCTGATCTTAACGGAACTTGGACACATTGGTCATTGAACATTGGGCTATCTGTCATCTGTCATCTTCGAAAAGTTGAGGTCAAAGGTCATTTAGGGGCGATTAATGGCTGTGTTGTGAATATCTTAAAACTGTATCTCCTCCTACAAATAGTGTTGTATGTTCTTGAAAGGTGGTCACAGTATTCCTGATCTAGTTTTTCTTCAGCGTTGTATATTCATTTTGTTATCTAAGGTCATACGAGGTCATACAAGGTCAAAAGGTGTTCTTGACTTTTCTTGATGTGGAATTGCTTTACACCCGTGAGTCCAATAGTCACCAATCACGGTTCATTTCATCAACTATTCAAGGGCTTTCTGGAGGTGTGTAAAAAATGTAGGTCAAAGGTCTGTCTGTGTACAAAAGGTCAATCCTGTGAGGTTGTTTAGGTTAGTTTAAAGGGAGATGTTTGAGTATTTTCATTGTGTGTGCATGAAGGCATTTTGTATAAATACTCAAGGTCAAGAGGACAAATGCCAGTATTATACAGTAATAGCTGGCACAGTCACATTACACTGCTTCGAAACTAGCCTTGCGTGTGGATGGGATGAAGAGGGTCAACTTTGTTTTATCTTGCTAATTATGAACTATGAACTTACTGTTTTCTGTAACAGTAGTTACCAAGGCACAGTGCTTATCACTTTATCTGAGATAAATTAAAACAATCTCAATTGTGTGATAATCTGTTCAAGAACTTAACAGCCATGTATGACAAGTATGTAGTCTCTGTACTGATTGAACTGTCCATTGCATGAGAAATTCTCTGAATACAAATTGTATGATCCAATGCTGAGACTTTGTCAAACACAACTGCTATAGTCTTTATCTTTGTGCTTTTCATACATTTTCATGGTTTGAGGGATTGCACGATTGCCCTTACTCCAAATCCAGATACGGGTCAGATATGAAATTCCATATATGGGACAGATATGGATTTCATATCTGGCCCATATCTGCTGCAGATATGGGATTTATATCTGGGCCAGATAAAAAAAAATTGGGCAGATTTAACCTTGGTCTGTGACAGAACCAGATCTAATCCATATATGGCCCAGATAAAATTTTATCTGGACCAGGTCTTTATCTGGAACAGATATGAACCATATAATGCAATACCATATGCGGTTTATATAAAGCTATTCCATACTGATCCCATATAAAGCAGTTCTACATATGTTTTAATATATATATATATATATAAAGATTTTCTGTATTGATCCCATATTAAGGAGACAAGTATTATATTTGTCCCATATCTGGACCATATATGACTGGACCAAAATTTATTAGTGCAATACCTATGTGTAAAGCGTATCAGAAGCCTTCTGAGCCAGCATAATGTTAAGGGCTATCTGAACATCTATCACAGAGTTAAATGCCCATTGTATAACATTGACTTAAGTAGTTGAAGTTGTTAAATAACTTAATAGTGAAGAAAAAAACTGCTTTGAAATTCCTACTTTTAAATGTTTACACTGCATTGTTTGTTTAAATTATCATATGGTGCAATATCCCAACATAAATTTTGTTGAAGGTTTCATGATTTTTCACATATCACTTCCTTAATCGAAACAAAAAGAAAATCAGGACCATAAATCCTGATCACGCCCACATTGGAGAGTCATTGGCATATATTAGTATAATATGGCTGAATGTGGTTTGAATGTTCTGATTTTGGTTTGCTGATACTTGTTCAGCTTCAAGAGAAGGTCTTTATGAAGGACAGGTCCACAAATTAGACCAAAAAATATTAATATGGCTATGTAAAAGTTTTATGTAATTCTGTCATGGTATTTAATTCAGTTATATCTGGCTTGATATGGCCATATCAAACTTCATTTGCATATTTGGGAAGGTAATTCATCAATTTATATCTGGCTTGATATGGCCATATCAAACTTTATTTGCATATCTGGACAGGGATTGAATCAATTTATATCTGGCTTGATATGGCCATATAAAACTTTTTTGGCATATTTGGGAAGGTAGTTCATTGATTTACATCTGGCTTGATATGGCCATATCAAACTTTATTTGCATATCTGGGAAGGCATTTCATCAATTTATATCTGGCTTGATATAGCCATATAAAACTTTATTTGTATATCTGGGAAGGCATTTCATCAATTTATATCTGGCTTGATATGGCCATATAAAACTTTATTTGCATATCTGGGTTTTTCTTGAATCAAGTTATGTCTGGCTTGATATGGCCATATAAAACTTGGTATATTATATCAAGGCATCTAAATGTGGCTGTAAATCTGGCTGGATATGGCAATATAAAGGCTGTATTTAACCAGATACATCCAGATATAAATCCATATCTGGATTTGGAGTAAGGGTGGTGCTCTAGTAAGCTTGTTATTTGAGAATATCTTGCATATTTCTTTCTTCATTTTTTTCTGTTTGCCTTGGTGTTGCTTTACAAACAGCCAAACCGCCGTCTCTGTATCGACCGACATTCATGTTCATGTGCTGAAGTTATGATAGGAGGTACAATCCTATTAGTTCACAAGTTTCAGCACCGTCGAAACTACCCATGGTGACATCAAATAAAGATTCGGTACGCTTGCACCATGGTGTTGCGACGTTGAACAGCATGGTTTTTTTTTGTGTGGGAGATAATATGCCTTTCGAATGCTGGTATGTCTGTGTAGTTTGATGAAAAGTCTAAAGCCTCGTTGAGGAGTTCGACAGTAATTGAGGGGTAAAATTCACAAATGTCAAAAACAATAAACGATTGTTGGTGTTTGTCGTGCTGGGATGTATTCACTGTACAACGTTCTTGCCTGTTCACAACGAACACGGAAAAAACACGTGTTTTTAAACGGACACGTTCAAAAGCAGCGAACACATACGTATTCAACGTTTTTGACATCATTCTTCTTCAGACTTTTGAGGAGTGAGGACCTACATTATTGGCCCTTACGAAACAGTTCTGTTAAGCGTTTTTGAAAAACCCATTGCAACCTTTGCAATGTTTCAGCTCCCTTCACAGGCCTAAGGTTGAGCACTTTACCATTGCCTAGTTGATATTATTAATTACTTTTTACGATTACGGTTATATATATATATATATATGTAAATATATATATATATATATGTATATATGTATATATATATATATATATATATATATATATATATATATATATATATATATATATATATATATATATAGAATAAATGAAATCAACCTCAGCGAAAAATTGACCACCTCCACTGGGACACGAACCCAGACCTCCTGCTTTACGTGCAGGTGCCTTAACCAATTGGGCTATGAAGCCGGTCTTGGCTGTTCTCATCACAGAAAGATGACAATCTCTTACTGAGGGGCGCTATACAGAGCAGTGGACGCCTCGTCCTTTTTCGACTCTGATCGCACCGATAAGCCCGGAGACCGGGTGATTGAAAGTGAACTGTAAAGTAAATATGTAAATAATTAGAAATAAATAGGAAACGATTGCTTTTCCCTGAGCATCGTATAATATACTATATATATATATAATATTATACGATGCTCAGGGAAAAGCAATCGTTTCCTATTTATTTCTAAATATTTACATATTTATTATATATATATATATATATATATATATATATATATATATATATATATATATATATATATATATATATATATATATATATATATATAGAATCTGCAGACAGCACTGTTTCGACCTTGTTAGGTCTCCTCAACGCAGCTCAGAGTAGATTCAAGACAGAACGTCAAGGCTGGCGCAGGCATAACCTGCGTCAGTCCAGCCGTTCACGGTACATTGCTTGCGAATACCAAAGTGCATAAGCTCAAAGAGCGTGCTATGCATAAAGCGAATAGAATTAAGCCCTGGCTAAAATGCCAAGACTGCACAAGCAATATACCGTCTCGAAATTTTAAAGTGCTCAACAGAGCACGACCATACCGAAGCATATAATATATATATATATATATATATATATATATATATATATATATATATATATATATATATATATATATATATATATATATATATATATATATATATATATATATATATATATATATATATATATATATATATATATATATATTTAATATAAGGTCGAAATGCTCCGGAGCACTGTGGAAATGTGTAGGTCGAAAAGAGTAAAAGTACTCAAAAGTTTGCGGAAAACCCTACGACGTTTCGGGTATATACCCTTCTTCAGATGGCAAAAACCAAACTGAACAACCAACAGTAAAAATTGGACACGACAAACATCAAATCCGAAGCGATCAGTTTAAAAACAGAACCGGACGAAAGTGATTGTCAGAAAACATGAGTGCGAAGGATGAAACACAAAACTTAAAAAGAAAAAGAGGGTCCTTGATGAAAAAATACACTTTAAAAACGAACATGGTCGGAAAAAAGAAAGAAGTAGACAAAAACCAGGCCCGAAGAAAGGTACATAGTAAAAATCTAGCACGAACGGGTAGGTGTAAACTGGCTGTAAAGAGGGTGAATATCACAAAAGGTCAATTCTAACCGAATATGGCCGTGTGGAGCGAGAGTACCTAGCCTCATGATAAGTCGGTTTTCAGCACCAAGGCGGTTACGATCGGAGCCTCGGCACATTACAGCTGCGGTAACGGTTGAGCGCTGTATTGAACAAGGTGAAGGGGGATTGAAATGTGCATGCAGCCACCGGGTAACCATGGAGATTTTGTTTGATGGACCTTAGGTGCTCGGTGCCTCGGTCAGCAAGGCGGCGCCTGGTCTCTCCCATATACAACCAGTTACAACTCCCACAAGCTGAAACATAAACTACATTAGAGGAAAGCAGGAGAATCTTTGTCTGACAATGAAGCTTTTGCCGTTGAGGTCTGAAATGTTGACGAGGTCGTGTTTGCCAACAAATGGGAATGTATTACACCTCGGACGGTTACAGGAAAAGGTAGCAGGGTAGTAAGCCCGAACTAAATGGTTTGCTAAATTTTTTTCAACTCTAAAAGCAGTGATGGGGTGGGGGGTTCCGGGAAAACATCACCGGTTGAGGGGTCTTTTCGGAGCGACTCTACATTTTTGTAGATAGCGCGTAATATATATATGTATATATATATATAAATATATATATATATAAATATGTAGGCTACAAACGTATGCCTATACGAAACAAGCTTGTATCTTGAAATGCAATAGTGTTTACTTCCTTATTATTTATATAAATATATATATATATTAATATATATTGCCAAAAAAATCCTTCCCCCACAAAATTCGAAACTACAAATTTGGTTATGTTTCAAGGCCGATATCAGCATGATCTGGCCCTACGGTGAAGATCATCTGAGAACTTTCATTGAGAACATCAATTCTTTTCATCTCACCATCAAATTCACGGTCGACTATTCTAGGTCTAGTGTCCACTTCCTGGACACCACTGTCACCAACTACCTCCATCCCAGCAGTCGTCATCCTCCGCACTGCATCAGAAACATTTCTTACAGCTAAGCACCCCGCATTAAACGCATCTGTTCCTCTGAAACAGACTTTGAAACTCGCGCGAAGGAACTGTCTGACCACCTCCGCAACCGACAGTACTTCCGGGGCTCAATTAAAAATGCCATCGAAAAGGCACACTCTGCTTCCTGTAGGGGTAAAAATCCGAGGAAATTTGTTACTTACAAGAAATTGTCTAAGGTTAAAGGCTGTCTAAAAGACAGAAGAGGTGCTTTATTGAAAACGCCCTGTAATTCGACGTCATTTTGGAGAATTCTCCACAGGGATCGAAAGTTTAAAAGATCCCTCACCTTTGGGTGAAAATTAGTAGTGAAGGGAATCCGCACAAGTGGGGTGGCCCTTTTCAAGAGTTCTTGCCTTTATACTTAATTGGCTCTCACCTTGTTCTTTCTTGTTAATTTAGGAGGGTATCCCCTTAACATGAGTTGATTTGCTAGATCATTAAGCTTAATTTTTAAAACATTATTGTCAGTACAAGTTCTTTTGTAACGAAGAGTCTGGCAATATATGATTAATTTCTTGATGTGATCTGGGTGGAAACTAGTAAATGGTATGTATGTGTGTCTGTATGGTGTCGTTCACCAAGGATACTTGAATATCTAGAAAATGTACACTTCAATTGGAACATGCATTAGAAAATTAAATCGTAGGGTGGAAAGAATTGACTTTGTCAATAAATCTAGTGAGGGAACGTTTCTCATGGGGCCAAAAAAAAAAGATAGATCATCTAGCTTCGACCCAGATCCAGGCACATAGCCACGGGGGGGGGGGGGCACATGGGGAAACGTGCCCCCCTCCCCCCAAAAAAATCAATAAAAGGTCTTGCACTGAAGGAGAAAAAATTATTCCAATTAAATCACCACAACTTCAAAATACCTAGACTGAATTCTGTCAAAATATCTCCCATTTTCGAACAAAACATACACTTTAACTCGGATAAGGAGCGTATGAACGACGTACACAACTATTACTGTCAATTATAAGTCATCAATAGCGCGTGGAGATCACTTCCCCGAAGGTTCGAGGAAGTTCTTGTTTCGAGCCTAATTTCGCACGTCAATGTATCATTCAGCTGTCATATAAGTTCTTACGAGCGAGCAATGTACATTTTACGTGGTTTCTGGGCCGGCGTTGTAGGCAGTGCAAAAAGAGAGACTTCAGACACAAAACAATGTGATGAAGTTATCATAAAAATTTATTCTTTAAGAACAGCTTTAGGAAAAAGTGTCTGGAATTACCGTATACCACAAAAAACGAGAAAGCAGGTAAATACAAGAAAAATCAACGTTTTTCTGATTAAGGAGTAATTTATTTGTCCGGGGAACGGAGTAAGCAAATGCAGATCAACCGAGTTGAAGTTGTCACGAAATTTTCTAACCGAGAAAAAAGAACCAAAATCAAACTCTTTTAAGCAAGAAAATACTTGATAAAGCTACAGGTAGGCTAAAATTAATTTTCAAAATTTGATTAAGTTAAGTTTGACATCACCAATTAGCCTTGACAACCTCGTTGGCGGCTTGTTTTTTTTTTTTTTTTTTTTTAATATCCATATTTTTCTATTTCATTTTCACTTTTAGTGTAAAAAGGGGCAAAGCTTTGTTATGAGACCAGCTTTTTCGGAGTACAAATGTATCAAAGAAAAATGCAAAATTTAGCACCATTTTTCACTTAGAGTCCTTGAAATAGGCAAAAAATTTCCAAAGGTGAGGGGGACACCCCCTCCCCTTAGAGCCCTCCCCCAGTCCGGAGAAAATCACATCAAGAATTCTATCATTTATTGCCAGACTTATAGGCTTACTAAGCTAACTACCAAGACTAGTGTCCCACAACAGCCTGGGGATTATTCATGTTCCGAAATGCAACGATAATATGAGAGTGTGTTTGTTTGTGTGTGTGTTTTGGGACTTTCGGTATACTTTAAGAATGAAGGAAATATGAAGTGTTCTTTTTTTCTTTTTCTCATATTCTTACCACTGCAGTGTCATCTGGTAATCCAGTGGCAATGTTAGGAGGATACAAATCCTCCTACGAAATGGGACAAAGGCACTCAAGTGGTACCACCGAACTCACTGTAGGAGCTACCGTCACACCACGTGCTGATAGCGATCAAATCCAAGGGAATAATCTATGGACACTTGGTGCATACGGTAGCGCCAACTCGGATGGTACAGGCAGGAGGTATCCAGTATCAGACCAGATGTTGACACCACCTGCTACTGACAAGACACTGTATCCTGGAAGGGAGATGGCATTATCGGGCACCAAAAAGTAAGGGATGGTTCAGTTTAGTTTTCTTGTTTATTGAGGCTCCATTAGGTTTACTATTTATTGTACTTAGATAAGGAGGTAACATAATCATTTGATTATTTACTATTATACGACTATTACTATCAGAGTTATTAATCATCTGGAAGTACTGAAGTGATTGTCAATACATTTTAAAAGACCAATCCTCTCGCCCAAAACTACAATTTTTTGTAGCGGTTTCTCTGTTTTTCTATCCAGACGTCCTGTAAAAATGTTTTCACTACCACGGTACGTACTCAATTAAACAAGAAATACAAAGTGCACCATTGGGATCATTACTTCAATCTATACACACTTCACTGTTTATTGACCAAGTGCATTGTCACTGGTGCCCTCCCTGGTGATAGCTTCTCGGCCTTTTGGATAAGATCATGTGTAGTATCTGTTCTTTTCAGACAGTCAAGAATGGGGCCATATGAGACAGACCAATGGACCAATGGTCTAAGGGCCGTGAGGTTGGTCACGAGTTGTCCTCCAGTGGACGTAATAGCTTCTTCGGGAAGCAATTAAGGTTTTGGTTTTGCCGAACGGTACTTTGCCAGAGGTTTGGGAGGATTTGAGAAAAAGTTGTTAATCCAACCACTCCTTGAGGGCAAACGGTGTAAGTTTAAGGGCACTTTGTTAAATTTCCCTCTTGTCCAACTCATATAACTATGTATGTGACTACATGGAAATTCAAACAAGCATCCAACAGTACAGATATTGGGAAAATGTGTTGGATACAAATTTTAACCATTTGTTGGACAAAATTAGTTAGTTGAAAAGGTTGGGTATTTTCTTTTGCCCAACTAATGAGTAAAACTCTTAACCAACTAAGTTAGGCAGTTTTTACCGACTTACGGTCAGGTGGCATACGGAACCTACCGTTGGGTATTTTTTGCCCAGGTTGGGTAATCATTTTTAGAGTGTAAAGAGTAAACTTTGCAAAGTCTTTGTTGGCGATAACATTCCCTGACTAATAATTTTAACGTTTCATCCAATTCAGTAAATCCGTCAGCCCTGTATTCGCATATCCCTCTTTATCCACGTCAGCCGAATGCGAAGATGGGCACTGAATAAGGGTAAAACATATTCATGGAAGAGCAGTGATTGCCGGTTGTATCTTACCAGGTGAAATTCGACTTGGTAGATATCCCAGTAGACCCTGCAAAGTCTAGTTAAAGAGTAACAGGAGTTCATCATCATACCATCCACATTTGGTTCTTTATTTGTTTTGACTGGCAGTGTTGACCTTAGGGCTATTGGCTACGGAACCCGTTACCCCTACCTTTGCTTAGAATTCGGAAAGAATTCCAGAGCTCGACCTCCTTTCGACCTCGACTTAGGAAGTCAGGAGACAATAATATCCTGTTATGAATTGCCGGACAGTTCGGGTCAAGGTTGGTTTACGTATTTTAATTTCGTCTAGTAGGTAAAAAGTCTTTGATTCACTAAGATTTTAAAACATCTAAATGATTTAATTTCTGATTTGACATATACCACTTAGAAAATTAAAACAGACCTGCATAATTTTAGCAGGGAGTTGTCAGGGCATGTAAAAGGTTATCGAGCGCAACATGCATGATAACCGTTGGTCTAACTCTTAAACTCATGCAATTCCGATAAATGTTGTTTTTATTAAAACTGGACAAAATGCACAGTATCACTCTTTGTAACGTAAAATAACCTGATTATACCCTAACAGTTAAAAACATGATATGGCATATTCTTTTTCAAATTAAAATTGCAAAGGATTGTGGGACTGATTTCCGGTGTGCGTTGTTATTGGCAACGGCAAAATAACATTAGGGAAATCGACACGACGGGTACCAGAAATCAATCCTTTGCGATTGTTATTTTTTAAATAGTTCATGAGAAAATGTCATTAGAAAATTCTGCCCCCTGGAAGTGGGCATCATGACTTGGCAGATTATAGCGTCATGACCTGACCGACTTTTAGTTAATTATCGTGCACAATTTAATAATCATATGTTGATAGATTTTCATAGTTCAAGATAATCTTTAGCCACTGGAGTGGAATCTATTTAAATCTTAAGTGGATAAAACAATCCTAATACATCTTTGGGAAGGTGGATGTCCAGTATCAAAATTTAACCGCATAAGGTCTCACTTCGGAATTCAAAGTCACTGCATAAGTGTACAACGTTAAACGTTATTTTGAAATGTAGGCGCTTTCCTAGCAAAGAAGTGCCTTGCAAATTGGTTATTATAGCATTTGACGCATTTTAATTGTCCATGGGAGCCTGAGGGGGCAATATATAGACATAGGCCCTATAATCGAACAGAACTTACTAAACTACCATTGTTGATTTAAGTACTAGGGTACAAATAAGTTTAAAAGATCAGCTAGACAGTCTTCTGGTTTTGAGGGTTTTTTATTTTTTTTTTTTCATTTAATTTTTTTTTATTTTGCTTAATTTTGCACATAGTACTTTTTCGAATCCTACCTGCATTTCTTTCTAAAATCGTTTTGATATTCACTTTTTCTCACATAAAAATGAGTGGACAGATTAACCATTTCCCTCTGAAGCAAACTTTTCTGCCGCTAAATGATGTGTGTTATTGCAACTATTATTCCGACCATGATGTTGTGTTGCTCAAACCGTTCTTTTTTCTCTCTCTCTCTCTCTCTTTGCAAACTATTATGGAAACGAAGCAAAGGTCTCTACAATGGCTAATATTAAAGGGTGAACGTGGATTAAACCGTCGTGCCTCATCCATACAATGATAAACTAAAACTAAGGGGGAAATATTTAAGTTAGCCCATTGATATGGCCTAGCATTCTTTTACTTATCAGACTGTTGCAATACTATTTTATTTTTTAGGTGGCGGACCCACTGGTGGAGGTGGACCCCATGGTGGAGGTGGACCCCATGGTGTTGCTGACCCAGATCTTCCTAGTGCACTTCTTTCACAGTTTGCTTATGATATTTCGACCAGGTCCGTGCCTGGGTCACATTTGACGGAGACAAGGATCACTGCAACAGTAACTCCAATGGGAACCAGCGATACAATAACTGGCAATAACCTATGGAGAATAGGTGTTTTTGGAAATGAGTATTTTGACGGACGAGGTCCACGATATGCAGAGCAACGTCAATTGCTACCTAGGGATGAGAGAGACAATCCTCTCTATCCCAACCAGGACCTTGTGGTAACGGGTACAGGACAGTAAGTTTATTTTAATTCCTAATCAATTCATCTTACTCTCTATAATGGGAGTTAGCTTTTGTAGCGTACTTCAAACATTTGTTTAATCACAACATTCCATCTTGCCAAATGTGAATGTATCTGTCAGACTTTCCGAGCTAGTGCGTCCATGGTCTGTTCTTGCTAGCTTTGACAAAAATTCTTTAAACATTCCTATCTCCGGTTCCCGCAGTAATATTGAGTCGAAGCAAGGTTGATAATGAAAAACTCAAGGCATGCAAATATGCTGCGCTCATAGAATATTGTACCAAATTGTATTCTCTAGATGCCCAGATGCCAAATATGTAAGCATGTCTGTACTTCATCCCTCATAACCCTCCCCCCCCCCCCCAGGCACCTCATACAAACTTTATCCGGGTAACTTTAACTGTGATTCTGCCAATGTTATATATGTACTCTTTTGCAATAAATGCACTGAAGGCAATTATGTAGGAGAAACGAAGACAAAATTCCGTCTCCGTTTCAACAATCATAAACACCATTTCACAGCGGCTTACTGGATTTTCTGTTGCAGAGCATTTTTCCACTCCCGAACACACAATAGACAATCTAAAGCTAACCATCTGGAAAGGCAACTTTAGGGACGACGATCAACGAAAAGCTGAGGAGATTAAACTAATTTTATCCTTAAAAACACATACCAGGGGTCTGAACAAAGATTTGGACATTTAAAACCAGTTTACGTAGTAGAGTGTACTTTGCTCTATTACTCAAGTGTCCGAGGAAGAAGAGGTAGGACCTCGAAATATTAGACAACGCTTTTGTATTATGTTGGTATTGGAGGCACTCTCACCCATGAATTGGGGGCAAGTGATATTTGTTTATTTATTTATATTAATATACCAACCCACGGACTTACTGTCAAAGCTCGAGCATGCTCCACTCCATCTAAAACTTGTAATCTCTGTCTGGAAGAAAAGTTCTTATACTCACACCTTCCTTAGCAACTCTAAATAAAAGAAACGAACTGGTAAGCTCTTGTAGACACAGGAACAAACATCTACTGTGTAATTATTCTTATAGGTAATGTATCTTGGATCGCTGTACACCGTTCGTGCCTGTTCACATCGAACACGGAACCAACACGTGCTTAAAAACGGACACGTTCAAAAGCGGCGAACATATGCGTATTTAACGTTATTGACATCATTCTACTTCAGGCTTCTGAGGAGTGAGGACCTACATTATTGGCCCTTACGAAACAGTTCTGTAAAGCTATGTTGTAAAAACTTATTGCAACCTTTACAATTTTACAGCTCCCTTCACAGAGTTGAGCACTTTACCATTGCCTGGTTGACATTACTAATTAATTTTTACTATTACGGTTATATATATATATATATATTTATATATATATATATATAACGCTAATTCCCACCTTAGGGGGAAATTTTTATATCTGCGCGTACATAGTGCGAAAAAAATAACAATGAAATACATAAGGAAAAGTCTTCGCCCTAACGTCTAAAAAAATATAAACAACGTTATTTCAATGGCCGGCCATCCGTTCGTGTTAACAGCTAGGTGTCCGTAAAGTTGACAACTTTGAAGTAATTGTGTCTACTTTGTAAATCTAGGAGGGCGCCCTTGCCCGTGTACGTATTACCAAAGAAAAAGTGTGTAGAAACGTTACGGCGAAACTTATATTTAGCCTCAAAAAACTTTCCCCCTTAAGGTCGATTTTTCAACAGCAAGTTTCGCCCTAAGTGCCGAATTAGTGAAATATATATATATATATATATATATATATATATACATATATATATATATAAAGACATAATAGATTGCGTGTGTTGGAAAAGTAAACAGATGCAATAGGAAAACGAAATTAATGATACTTTCATTTCCAACTGGAATTTAACGATGAAAAATACGTACAAAATATTTCGAGCGTGACACCACTGCTCTTCCTCAGTTGAAAACACGAAATGGTAAAAACCTTACATAGTGCTAGGAGTAACCCTCGCTTTGTTGCTCATGAAAGAGAGGTCCCTGTTAAGCCCGGTTTTATGGGTATTGAGTCGAAGGATTGACTTAACCTCTTGCTTGATCCTTTCCTCGGTATTCTTAAACATGGAGTAGAGAATAATGCATTTTAGGTCTGTTATCTGGTGGTTTGGAAGGTTAAAATGTTAGGCAACTGGAAAACCTGGAATGTTAGAGCGTATGCTATGTTTATGGTTATTGAACCGTAGTCTAAACTTAGTACCTGTTTCACCGATGTACGTGGCCCTTGGACATTTGGCACAATATAAGAGATAAATTACATTGTCCGAATCGCAATTTAAACGACCAGGCCTCGAGATGATGTCTGAGGCGTGGTGGAGGTACGAAGGTGAAGGGTCAAGGTGCCTCCAAAGCAGACATCTAGGTTTATTACATGGTATATTGCCATTATTGGGTTGATAATCTGTGGACGGGAGGGAGGTACGAACCAAAAGGGATTTGATGTTACGTGGCTGGCGATACGCGACTACTGGAGGTCCATCAAAAATACTTAATCGCTCGGGGTCAGAGGAAATAATGCTCCATGAAAATTTGACCTCACGTAAAAGTGGCGCTAAAGCTGGGTGATAGTTGACTACAAGGGGTATACGGCTGGGATCTGCCTTCTCCCGGTATGACAGTATATATATATATATATATATATATATATATATATATATATATATATATATATATATATATATATATATATTTATACACAAAATAAGCAGAAAAAGAGCAATGCCTCTGCCACCAACCAAGAAAAACGAAAACGATGGTACATTCTGTACTCCCGTGCTTTATAGATGAACAAAAAGCAAATAGTAACAAAATACAGAATATGTACAAACTGAACGTTTCGAACCTCCTAGATTCCTTATCGACAGTATAATGGAAAGCTTAACAAAGTTACGGAGAGGAAAGTACAAGCGACCTGATCAGCGGTCACGCTTGTTGGCCATGAATGAAAGGTCACGGTTAAGACCGTGGACGTGACTCTCACACCTGAAGATTAGCCTTAATTCTTGTTTTTTACGAATCTCAGTTGTAGAAAAGCCTCCCATCAATATCGCGAATTTTAAATCGTTCACACTGTGGAGGGGTTTGTTGAAGTGTTCTGCGACAGGGAAGCCGGTGCTTTTGTTACGAATGCTAGATTTGTGGTTGTTGAATCTTAGCCTAAATTTGGAGGAGGTCTCACCTATGTAAGAGATCGTCGGACACTTGTCACACAAAAGAAGGTAAATGACATTGGAGGAATTACAAGAGTACGGGCCCGGTGATAATTGAATTCCCTTGGGGTGGATGTGCACTGTACGCTCTGTGATCATATGGTTGCATACTTGGCAACGACTACTACCACAAGGGAAATTACCTCTGGGAGGGGTAGCCAGGGAAGGATTGAGCTTGGTGTGAACCAAGATTCTGCGTAAACTAGGCGGTTGCTTGTAAGCAGTAACTGGGGGGTTCATTGAAAATATCTCTGATAGTGGGGTCTAGGCTGAGATTTCGCCACGAAGTCTTGATTCATGAACGAATTCATTACTATAACACTTTAGACCTACACATTCTAACTTCGATCTACCAACTTCGACCTACTAATTTTTCATCCCGCTTGGGAGTACCATGGTAACAAGGGATCCAGCAAAATTGATTCACGCGGGGTATTTATAGCCTGTTGTCGCTTCTGTGAATCACTAGCCGTTCTAGCGTAGTGGTCATAGACTCTGCCAAAATGTAGATAAGAATGACTGTCCGTGGGTTTTGTGAATAACGAAGTCTTAAGGCAACAGCCAATGGGACCGCCATGGGTACTAAGATGGCCCCAAGTTACGCTAACCTCTTCATGGCCTCTTTAGAGCAACCCCTCCTCGAGGCTTTCCCCAAGAAACCCTCTTTTTATGTTCGTTACATCGATGACATTTTTCTAATTTGGCCTCATGGCCTACAGGAATTACTTAAGTTCAAGGATTTTGTAAATTCTTTTCATAGTTCCATTAAGTTCACTATGGAATATTCACAAACTCAATTACCGTTTCTGGACACGGTCGTGCATGTCACATACATACATAGGTCGAAATTGTTGTAGTAATGCATTCGATCATGAATTTTATACCGAAAGATAGAGTATAAACTCTTATCAAAGAAGGAACGGTTGAAGAAAAACATATATGTATATGTGTAACTTAGTTTCACCGTGTTTCTGTTGAGTAATGTATGTAGTTTGTGCTCAGGTGGGTAGCAGCTGTCCAAGAGGTAAAAGAATTTCTTGCCAATGTTGGTTGTGACACTGTCACTTTACGGGGGGTTGAACCAAGCATATTATCTTCCACACAAAGAAAACTATGCTGTTCAACGTTGAAACACCGTGGTGGAAGCTTACCGAATCTTTATTCAATGTCACCATATCTAGTTTCGACGGTGATGAAACTTTTGAACTAGTAGGATTGTATCTCCTGTCACAATTTCAGCACATTAAGATGAATGTCGGCCTATACAGAGATGACGGTTTGGCTGTTTGCAAAGCAACACCAAGGCAAACAGAAAAAAAAGAAAGAAATATGCAAGATATTCTCAAAAACAAGCTTAAAATAGAAATTGAAGCAAACAAAAAAAGTGAACTTCTTAGACCTTACCCTTGAGCTTAGCACAAGCACATACAAGGCATACATGAAACCCAACAACACCCCTCTCTATGTGCACAAACAGAGCAACCACCCACCACTTATCATAAAGAACATCCCAGAAAGCATCAACAGGAGACTATTCAACATTTCTTCCGACGAAGACACATTCAACACATCATCGCCATGATGATCGCCCGCATACCAAGAAGCATTGCAAAGAAGTGGCTATGGGTACAACCTAAAGTACGAGACCCAATCCCCTAGCACCAGTCATTCAAAGGGAGCCCCGAAACGAAGACGAAATAGGAACATAACCTGGTTCAACCCCCCGTATAGTGACAGTGTCACAACCAACATTGGCAAGAAATTCTTTTACCTCTTGGACAGCTGCTTCCCACCTGGACACAAACAACATACATTACTCAACAGAAACTCGGTGAAACTGAGTTACAGCTGCATGGCAAACATAGACCAAATTTTATCAGCACACAACAAATACATACTGGCGAAACAGGAAGTACAACCAGCAACGCGAAGCAACTGGAATTGCAGAAAGCAAAGCGAGTGCCCATTGGAAGGCAACTGCCTCACGAACAACATTGTGTACCAAGCAACCGTAACACCCCACGACAACCACAACGAAGAAACATACATTGGTCTAACAGAAAACACATTCAAAACAAGATACACCGCCCACAAGTCTAGCTTTAAACACAAAGACAAAAGAAACCCAACTGCACTCAGTGAATACATCTGGAAACTAAAGGATTCAAATGTAGAACACTCTGTAAAATGGAAACTCATGAACAAAGCCCGAGCATACTCCACATCCTCTGAAACTTGTAATCTCTTTCTGGAAGAAAAGTTCTGCATTATACTCAAACCTTCCTTAGCAACTCTAAATAAAAGAAACGAACTGATAAGCTCTTGTATACACAGGAACAAACACCTACTGTGTAATTATTCTGATAGGTAATGTATCTTGGATCGCTGTAGACCGTTCTTGCCTGTTCACAACGGACACGTGCTTTAAAATGGACACGTTCAAAAGCAGCGAGCACATACGTATTTAACGTTATTGACATCATTCTACTTCAGGCTTCTGAGGAGTGAGGACCTACTTTATTGGCCCTTACGAAACAGTTCTGTAAAGCTTTGTTGTAAGAACGTATTGCAACCTTTTCAATATTACAGCTCCCTTCACAGGGTTGAGCACTTTACCATTGCCTGGTTGACACTATTTATTATTTTAACTATTACCGATATATATATATATATATATATATATATATATATATATATATATATATATATATATATATATATATATATATATATATATATATATATATATATATATATATATATAGTAGGTCGAAGTTGGTAGATCGAAGTTAGAATGTGTAGGTCGAAAGTGTTGTAGTAATAAATTCGATCATGAATTTTATACCGATCCAAGATAGAGTATAAACTCTTATCAAAGAAGGAACGGTTGAAGAAAAACACCAGAGAGAAAAATTGAGCCGCACGGGGGACCGAACCCACCATCCTCCGCTTTCCGGGCAGAGTCTATGACCACTACGCTAGAACAGCTCGTGATTCACAGAAGCGACAACAGGCTATAAATACCCCGCGTGATCGAATTTATTACTACAACACTTTCGACCTACACATTCTAACTTCGATCTACCAACTTCGACCTACTGATTATTCATCCCGCTTGGGAGTACCATGGTAACAAAGAGAGAAAATTGATTCACGCGGGGTATTTATAGTGTTACGGCTTGGTCGCAATTCAAACCAATAACAGCGAAAGACCACAGAAGAGCGAGATTAAAATCAACAACTTAATTACTATTTACCTCTTACTTCCTCAAATTTACAACGATTACTCTTAAATCTACTTACAATCTTTTACAGCTTAAGGTATCACTCTTTGTCCAAGGGGTAGTGTTGTTAGCGTCGATTGTACAGCAGCACAGCGTAGGACTCCGTTCCGCGAAGGCAGGATGAAGACTATAGTGATCGGTAAATGGCGACACAATTACAGCGTTAAGCGGCGAGGCAGGCGTCTGGTCTCTGTATTATCTGTGTATCTTCTGTTCTCTTCTCTCCCTGTCACAGTTCTTGCATGACCTTTTATACGCCTGGTAGTTCTTCCAGAAAAGTCTGGAACTTACTCTTATGGAAACGTCTCGTTTGATCTCGTACAAAACAAACAGCGAATGTTCTGGGCTCAGTAACCCATAACCACAAGTTGGCTATTATTAGGCCATTACATCATACAGTAGTTTCCAGTAGGTGATCGTGCATTCTCGTAACTGTGCGAATGTTCTCTGGGGTTACCCGTTGAACATGCTCGAGAGACAACACCGATGCTAGCACTTTCTAGAACTTTTCACTTACTCGTCCGTGGATTCAATCTGGTTGATGTCGTCTCGTAACACCCCCCCCCCCCTTGAAAGAGTTTTGAACGTCTAGGACAAAACTTAGGTTACAATATCTACAATATCACTTTGTAGTGATAACTATAGTATTACAGTATGCATTCCAATATCAAGTGGAAGGTGCTATCATAACATACAACTTGTCTTACAATATGATAATACATGAGTAGTAACATCATTAACACATACTGTGCTGCAGGCAACATCAAAATTTCCAAATTGCAGTACGACTTTTAATTTACTCCATCAGATTAAGTTCTTGACAAAGCATCAGGCACAACATTGTCTTTCCCTTTAATGTGCCTAATATCTACATTATATGATTGTAGAAATAAACTCCATCTCATCAATCTCTGATTCTTGTTCTTCATCTTAGACAGAAATGTCAGAGGATTATGATCAGTATATACAATAACAGGGAAACTAGTAGTCCCCAAATAAACATCAAAGTGCTGAAGACCAAGTATCAAAGCTAATGTTTCTTTCTCAATTGTAGAATAATTTTTCTGATGTCTGTCAAATTTCTTTGAATAATAACACACAGGGTGATCAACACCATGCTCATCAGCTTGAAGCAAAACTGCTCCTATACCATTGTCACTAGCATCAACTGCGAGCTTAAACTGTTTTTCAAAATCTGGAGCAATCAACACTGGCGAACTCATTAGTGCTCTTTTCAATGATTCAAATGCTGCCTGACAATTTTCTATCCAAACAAAATTTTCATCTGAGAACAAGCATACATATTCATTGATTAATGATTTCATTTCTGATCTTTCTTTGTCATGTAGATGACTTAACTTCTGATCAAGATTACTCAATACATCAGAGTTTTTTAACTTAATACACATATCAGGAACATTATCAGCATTAATCTCATCATTATCATTGAATTCTTGATCAACACTGATGATACACACTTGATCACATGCATTATTAACATTGACATTCACATCATGTACACTTTCATCCTTAGAAATGTCACAATCCTCTCTTTCATAATACTTTTTCATCATATTAATGTGACAAACTCTCTTCGATTTACGCTTGTCAGGCGTCAAGATGACATAGTCTGTGTCATTGACCTTTCTTTCAATGACATAAGGTCCTTGAAAGCGAGCTTGAAGTGGCTGACCAGACACAGGCAAAAACACCAACACCTTCTCACCAGGCTTAAACTCTCTTTCCACAGTGGTCTTATCAAACCACGCCTTCATTTTCTTCTGAGAACTCCTCAGATTTTCTTGAGCCAGTTCACATGCTCTGTGAAAACGCTCTTTAAAGCGGGATACATAATCAAGCAGATGTATGTTTTCACCTGGATCTGATAACCACTTCTCCTTTAATAATTTCAATGGTCCACGAACTGTGTGTCCGAAGACGAGTTCAAATGGAGTGAACCCAAGTGACTCCTGTACAGACTCCCTGACAGCAAACATTACAAATGGAATGCCTTCATCCCAATCTTTCTCATTGTCATGACAATATGTTTTTAACATATTTTTCAATGTTTGGTGAAACCTTTCTAAAGCCCCTTGGCTTTCGGGATGATAAGCCGAAGACTTAATTTGGTCTATGCCTAATTCATACAACATCTGTTGGAATACAGTTGACATGAAATTAGACCCTTGATCTGATTGGATCTCCTTAGGTAACCCAAACAATGTGAAAAATTTAAGTAAAGCTTGTAAGACTGTCCGAGCCTTAATATTCCTTAGAGGTATTGCCTCTGGAAACCTTGTCGAAGCACACATTATGGTTAATATATACTGATGTCCTGCCCTACTCTTAGGTAGAGGACCTACACAATCAATAATGACTCTACTAAATGGCTCTTCAAAAGCAGGAATTGGCTTTAAGGGTGCAGCCGGAATATTCTGATTCGGCTTCCCAACCATTTGACATGAATGACAAGTCTTACAAAATTTGGCTACATCACTCTTAAGCTTAGGCCAATAAAAGTGATTTAGAATTTTGTGGTAAGTCTTATTGACCCCTAGGTGCCCTGCAAATGGCATTTCATGAGCAATACTCAGTATTTCCTTTCGATACACCCTAGGTACCACAATTTGATGGTAAATGTGCCACTCTTCATCTAATGGTGCATCAGGTGGTCGCCATTTACGAATCAAAACACCGTTCTTAAGGTAAAAACACACTGGGAAGTCTTTCGACTCATCCTCAGTGAGGGCACCAGCAAGTAGTGGCTGAAGCTCTTCATCATGTTGTTGTTGGACTGACAACTGGTCTTTATGGAGTGTGTCAGACATGTTTCTTTCCTGTTCTATCCCCTCACCATGTGTGGGGACAGGAGACTCACAATCCTGAAGATTGGCCATAAAAGTTTGGCTGAGATCAAACCAGGAATCTTCACTTTCATCAATATTCTTCTTAGAGTCCTCTTTGGACTCTGACTCCACTTTTGGGAGTGCTGTTCCATTTTTAGGAACTAATTCCTCAATTTTAGAGGGCGGAGGCTTAAATTTACCATCCTTCTTTTCAGAAATCATACCCTCACTTTTAGAGAGTGGATGTTCAAGATTATCATCCTTACATGATTCCCTACTTGTTTCACTCTTGGAAACTGTATCCTCACTTTTGGAGGCTGGATGTTTAAGATTATCATCCATAGCAAGCTTTTGTGACATAGTTCTCGTGACAGCACAGGCTGGGAATAAATCTGGAAATTCCTTTTCTAATTGCTCTGTGTTGTTATAGTCACATGGTTTATCTGTCAAAATTGCATTGGCGACTACCTTTCCACCAGCTAGGTCATTGCCTAGCTACAGAGATACCCCCTTTACAGGAAGAGTAGGTCTGACCCCTACTATGACCGACCCAGAAACTAAATCTGACTTCAAATTAATTTTGTGAAGAGGGACAGAAATAAATCCACACTCAACCCCCTGAATTAGTACATTTGCCCCTGTGGAAGTAGAGTCCATTAATGGCAAAACTCCATCAAGAAGCAACGACTGAGTTGCGCCTGTGTCACGCAAAATTTTAATTTTGCCGGGTGGATGAGCTGAATCCCCATCTAGGGAAATAAAACCCTCAGACACGAATGGAAGGTATTCTTCCTTAATTTGGTCATTAGAATTAGGCCGTAAAGTCACGACTACCTCTGGAGAATTTTCTGCATTGGCTAAGGCATTTGGAGCTGTTTCAGTCTCCTTTAATTTTGCCAATTGAAAGCAATTTGCCATCATGTGGCCCTTTTTGTGACAGAAACCACAACCTATGTCTTTAAAGGCAGCTTTATTTGAGCTGACCTGGTCGTTCTTTTGACGACTAGAATCTGGTTTTTTTTTTACCAGAATTTGTTGGAGAGAGGGAACCAGACTGAGATCCACTAATTTTACCTGCTGTGTCACCACTACTGCCATTGCCATATTTTTTATTTGGCCTATTAAACTGACTCTTGTTTTGAGTCTGACCTACTTTACCGAACTTATGGGTAAGTGCATACTGATCAGCCAAATTTGCCACTTCTTTCAATTTGTCTGCCTTTTGTTCTTCAAGGTGAGTCTTTATGTCATCACTCACACACCGTTTAAATTCCTCGACCAGCATCAGTTGTCGTAAGGCTTCAAATGTGGAGACCTTTTTAGAATCACACCATCTATCGAAATGCCTTTCCTTTTGATAGGCAAACTCTACATATGTTTGTGTATCCGCCTTACGATATTTTCTAAATTTTTGGCGATACGCCTCGGGTACTAATTCATAGGCTTGTAATATGGCCTTTTTGACCTTATCGTAATCCATGCTGTCCTCTATTGACAGAGCGGAATACACTTCCTGGGCCTTGCCAGTAAAATTACTCTGAATGAGTATCGACCATTTATCTCTGGGCCACTTTAATTGTTCACCCAGTTTTTTCAAAGTGGTTGAAAAATTTCTCCACATTATCCTCCTGAAATTTGGGCACAAATTTTACGTGCTTAGAGACATCAAACAGCTTAGTATCCATGCCTATTTTAGGTTCTGGGCCCTTTATGACCCCTAATTCCAGTTGTTTCAACCTAAATTCATGCTCTCTAGCCTCTTTCTCTCTTTCCCTTTGCATTTCCAATTCTTTCAATCTAACTTCTCTTTCCTTTTCTTCCCTTTCTTTTTCCAATTCTTTCAATCTAACTTCTTTTTCCAATTCAAGCTTTCTCAATTCAAATGCATTGTCAGTTGGCACGGTCATGATTGTCTCAAGCACTGTAATTGGCAGAATACTTTCATCTACCAGATATTCTACAATGTATCTCTTAATCTCGTCCTTCCGCATTAATGGCTGAAATTCAATGCCATAGTGTTTTGCGACATTTACAATCTCAGACTTTTTTAGTGAGTTAAGCTCCTCAATTGAGGGGCTAGCCACGAATTTATCTAAATCGAATGGCATTTTGAGGTTGTGTCAAACACTCACAAACAACTAAGAAGTCTGGACAATACAGTTGCAAATTACAACGAAATTTCTCGAATTTTCTACCTGGTAGTATAATTCTTTCCCGGATGTTAGGCCACCAATTCTGTTACGGCTTGGTCGCAATTCAAACCAATAACAGCGAAAGACCACAGAAGAGCGAGATTAAAATCAACAACTTAATTACTATTTACCTCTTACTTCCTTAAATTTACAACGATTACTCTTAAATCTACTTACAATCTTTTACAGCTTAAGGTATCACTCTTTGTCCAAGGGGTAGTGTTGTTAGCGTCGATTGTACAGCAGCACAGCGTAGGACTCCGTTCCGCGAAGGCAGGATGAAGACTATAGTGATCGGTAAATGGCGACACAATTACAGCGTTAAGCGGCGAGGCAGGCGTCTGGTCTCTGTATTATCTGTGTATCTTCTGTTCTCTTCTCTCCCTGTCACAGTTCTTGCATGACCTTTTATACGCCTGGTAGTTCTTCCAGAAAAGTCTGGAACTTACTCTTATGGAAACGTCTCGTTTGATCTCGTACAAACAGCGAATGTTCTGGGCTCAGTAACCCATAACCACAAGTTGGCTATTATTAGGCCATTACATCATACAGTAGTTTCCAGTAGGTGATCGTGCATTCTCGTAACTGTGCGAATGTTCTCTGGGGTTACCCGTTGAACATGCTCGAGAGACAACACCGATGCTAGCACTTTCTAGAACTTTTCACTTACTCGTCCGTGGATGCAATCTGGTTGATGTCGTCTCGTAACAATAGCCTGTTGTCGCTTCTGTGAATCACTAGCTGTTCTAGCGTAGTGGTCATAGACTCTGCCCGGAAAGCGGAGGATGGTGGGTTCGGTCCCCCGTGCGGCTCAATTTTTCTCTCTGGTGTTTTTCTTCAACCGTTCCTTCTTTGATAAGAGTTTATACTCTATCTTGGATCGGTATAAAATTCATGATCGAATTTATTACTACAACACTTTCGACCTATATATATATATATATATATATATATATATATATATATATATATATATATATATATATATATGTGGGTGTGTGTGTGTGTCTATCTGACGCTTTGCTTGTGAACACGATGTTTCCTGAAGATTTTCGAGTGACCTAACACTTGACATGACAATTGCTCATATCAAGAAAACTTTCCCCTATTGTTTTGGCCGAGGTCAAAGGTCATTTAAGATCACGAGAGATAAAGATGCTTTCATGTGAAAACTCGTATACTTGGTGTGTAAGTTTGCTAGCTAGTTTATCGTATATAATACCCATCGTTTTTGATGGAGACAAAGGGTCATTTGCGATCACCGGAGGTCGAATGGTGCATACCTTAGAAGTTGTTTTAACACTTTATCTCAGGATTAGAAATTGTGAGAGATCTCATTCTTACCATGTACATTGCCCATATATTGTAAACAGACCCTGTCAAGTTGGTGGTCAAATGTCATTTTCGTCACCGTAACAGTGGATGGTAACGGTGAATGATCAAGACTGTTTGCACAGTGTAACTGGGTGTGTCGTTAAATCGCATGGAACTAACTAACTAGTCCTAATACTAAACAAGTTGATGAATAGTGTCCAAAAAGGCATTCCTGTTGATCTAACTAAAGAAAAGCGCTTCAGGCAAAAGGTAGGAATACAGTTGAGGGGTGGCAAGAACCTGCACCGCTGGAGTACCAGTGCTTCGACTTTAAGATTTAAGTAATTAGTTGTCGTTGTATTACTTCCGGTACAGCCCCCAATGTTTCCTTAAAGTTGTGCCAACTGAATCCAACTGAATGTCGCGCCATTTGTTTGTTCTATAGGTAGAGAAAATTGCCTAAAACGGCCGTCCAAATAACTTTTCGGATCTCTCTAATGTTACGACGTAGCAGATTTAGAACGATGATAAAAAACCACAATATAATTAATAAAGGGATAGCTGAATCTACAATCAAACGCATTTATTCTATAACTGAACATGAAATGAATAAGTTAACAAATTAATTTAGTACCTTTAATACTTGATTAACGTGTAGCGCTACAATCAGCGAGTACAAGCGAAATTCCACGTCTTGGGTCCAAGTATAGTCTTCCGCGTGTCTTGTAGCGGGTTATACGTCCTCAAAGCTGTATACAAGGCCAGTTCGTTGTGGGATAATGGAAACTCCGGTGCATCCAAAGTGAATATAGATGTCGTAACTATTATGAAGGGGGACAACTGTTCCAAAGCCGATAACTTAGTCCTAGTCTTAATCCCACCAAAAATAATATGTAGCAAAAGGTGATGGGGGATTTCGAGAAAGGTCGGGAGAACACCAACAGTCAGCCAGAAGAAGATATCAGCAGTGCCATTGTTGCGGAAGGCGGGAATAGCTTTAGTCCAAAGCTCACGTTACGATGACTGAATATGGAGGTAGAATGATGATTTCAGATTGTACAGTTTATCGAGCCTAGGCCTGGTCCACAGGCGCTCAGCACTTGTATAGGCTGGTCAACACTTTACAACTATGAAACACGCAACGATAGGCTGGCCAACACTTTAGGGCCTACATCAATTAAACACGGAAAGGTAGGAAACTTATCTGGGCTCCGACCAAATTTTCGAACTTTTGCAGCCCAGTCCATCACAATAACTCACTATTTAGCTAAAAAGTTTACAATGGCGTCTGTATAGTTCGAAGGTAAGAACTGGTTGATGTCGTATGGCTTTCACTTGCTGTAGTTAAAGATTATCGAGCAATTTTCTCCCGTGGGGGCAATTTCATTCTATGTCTTTTCAAAGAACAGTTTCAAACACATGACTGCTTCCACACAGCGAAGTACAGAGATTCCTTGAATGACAGTCAAATTTCCTCTGTTTCCTGTGTCTTTATGGAACATTTTTTCTCAATTAATTATTCTACATTTTGTATCACATTGACGTTTAAGTAAAATTATGTCATTCACACAGTCTTTTCTAAAAAATATCGAACCTAGTGAAAACTGAACATGGTTCAAACACGGTAATGCTAACAACTACAAGGATTTTTTCTACAAAGTGGAATGATGGGTGACAGATTTGCAAAATCCTTAACCGAGTTCCTCATTGGTTGAATCCTAATGACGTACACGTTTAAGGATTCACCTTGCACCATTTTTGGCCACCAATGTGAATCCATGACATAGCACATGCTTACTTTAAGTTTTACAGAAAATTTGTCACCTTTAATTGCCAGTTTCTCGAAACCGAACATGGGAAATGGAAACTTTCAGCAGAATGCTTAGAAGATGTTTGTCATTACTACATCAAACATACATTTGTTTTGGTTCTAGACTATTCATTTAATCTTGTTAACATAACATCACTCCACTGACCCCCCCCCCCCAAAAAAAAAAAAAAAAAACATTTTACTTATTTCATTTAGACTGGACCTGAGAAACATCGGTGTAGGTTCAAGATATCCATACCTTTGTGTAGAGTTTGCCAGAGCCGTGGAAGGACATAGTGCTGAATTTAATATGCCGATGTCTACACAATCAGGGACATTTTTGTCATGCAGGCCTTACGAACCAACTTCATCAGGTAGGCCTACCTTTCATTTTAATGAATTTTTGAGATAATTGTAATGTAACGCTACCGGGAAACCCAAACCTGCACTGCTAAATAGGAAAACATAAACTTAAAATCCGATGAAAATAAAGTGAATTTGGTCTTTATCACCCCACAGCGAAATTTCGCTAGAAGCTTTTTTTTAAAGCCGCCCATAATTACGTTCATCATGTCTCACTTAGAGTTGTTTAGAGATGGTTTTACAATTTATTGCAACTTGTCTAAATGTAGCAAAATGGGTCTTGATGCCACGATTTAAAGTTTCAAACCATTCAGCGACATAGCCAGACGGGGACTAGGGACCTAGCCCCCCCCCCCCCTCACTTTGTCGCAATAAGGAAATTCTGATTAAATATTTGTTATCATACAAAATTACAGAACACGAAATGTCAACGTTTCACTACAGATCAAACGGCTAGGAAATGCTATCTCCTACCCATCTGAGAGCCTTTTGGAGCCAATCATTTTCTTGTAAGTTCCAACCTGTGGTGACGCTCCGCTAAGATAGTAAAACACACGACCGGCTGATTCGCACAGTGTGCATCGGCGACCACCAGACCCCCTTGACAAATAATCCTGGCTACGCCTTTGAAATCATTCACGTCCTCCTATATTGTCTGTCATTACTTCGACGAAAGTAAAACCATTTCTGTCGTGGCTACGCTTAGAGGGCAAGAGCGGTCACCCCAATTATAAGAAGTGCAGAAGACTCACTGTCCTGTTTCACGATTGGCTGTAGAGAGTCACGTGACAATGATTTTTCTCTTCAAATGTGAAATTTACTAGAAGTAATTGCTTTTATTACCTTGAAAATGCAATAATGAATTATAAAATATTTTGACAGATGCCTTGAAAAGAAATAAGAGAAAATTGTGACGTTTAGTTGTTGCTTCAAAATAAGTTTGGGGGTCTGCTCTTGACCTTTAAGATTGATCACCATTAGATAATCCTGACAGAAAAGAGCAGTATAGGATCTTGTGATATGTTGGAAAGGTACCGTAAAACCTACCCCAGATATTCATTTTTCTTTTTTCTCTTGCAACCAGGTTGAGAGAATACTTGCAATGCTTTAATTTAAACGTCCCTCTTCTCCAGAGTTAATGTTTAGGTTCGTTAAAACTGAATTAAATATCGTTTAAGACATTATTGCATGGGCGTATATTTACTTTCAACTTTGGGGGATGGTTTGAATGGTGCAAGTCTATAAGATGTGCACGTGGAAGCGTACACGGCAAGCGCGAGACGTGAAGCCCATCCGGGGTGGGGTCCAGGGGGCCGTCTTTTTGCCTCAAGAATGGCCCCTCTTAGGGTCCAAAGGAAACCCTAGGTAGGGTTGATGGGGGGAAGCCCTGGAAGTTCCTTGGTTTTAACGCCTCAGAGGCCGCAGGGAGACTGTTTCAAGGGGAATATTTCAGAGGCAATGATCTTGGGTATTGACAAATTAATAGATTTAGGAAAGACTTTTTTCAGCACAAAACACTTCAACAAGTTGCACTGGAGGACTGAAATTGAACAAAAGCAGCAATGTTCTGCCAAGCTTAAAAGGGCAAGTAGATATTGAATTGGGCAAGTACGTCTCCGGAAAAAACAACCCAGGTTAAACAAATCATATGTTACCGGTCTTGAATATTTCAGTGAATATGGGAGACTACCGAGCTTAAATGGCAGAAACTTGATGTCACTTTTATGCCTCGCAACATTTTGAGAATTGTAAAAAGTATGGAACTTTCTGACGTAGTTCATCTAACCATCAACACTATTATTACACACGTAGGTTAGATGAGCACTTGATCATGTTAAACTGCTAAAGGCGTGTGCAGGAAGGGGGGCCTCTAAAAATAGCATTGAATTGCACGACGCCCTTCAGAACATCCCCAGTCTCCTCGAACCTTGTGGCTTTGTTTAATATCAAGTTGCTAACCACACAGACAGACAGGGAGAAGTAGTAAGTCACCCAACGTTTATTTGGAAAAGTAGACATTTTAATTCCTTTTGACTTGTAATTTATTTAAAGGTTCTTTGGTACGGTACCTCAGAAAATAAAGATTGAAGGTGAAATTTATTATTCTCCTGAAATTGAGTTTTGCGAACAAATACTATTTCTGAGTATAGAGGTTTCAAAATATTTTAAGTGTTGGTCTGATATAGTCGACCATAACTGAGGTCCTTAGCTTTAATGTTTGAATTTCTTCTGAAATGTATCATGGATATTTGTATACTAAAATACCTCTTGGTTCCTTGATTTCACTGAAGATGGCGTGTAGAATTGCATCAAGACAATAAAAGTAAGATGGACCCCACTGTGAAGGATGACTTAGTTAGTTAGTTAGTTAGTCGATCAGTCAGTCAGTCAGTCAGTCAGTCAGTAATTGATTAAGGTCGATACGGCCACTGCCTTTTCTCCAGTTGCGACTCATTGACTTGTTTTCACTACTTCATTGTTTGCTGAGCACCAAGCACAATGACAGTAGATTCCATTTCTGAAGTCCTCAGTATGACCCGGTCAGGATTCGAACCTCACCCGCTATCAGAGAGTAGGTGAGATTATTAAGCATCAAGTCATTATCAGTGCAGAAAACAAAACTTTTTTCACTTTTTCCAAAAGCCCTGTTCAATAATAGCCATGTTTGACTTCTTTAGTGTTACTAATTTAACAGTGTATCAGAAAGAAAGCTATGAAGCAATCTAAATACTCGGTTTAAAGGCCTAAGCTTTTGACTCCAAACTGCAATTTTTGTGACGGTCTTCCAAAATGTTCAGTTGTGACAGCCTTTTGATCGACAGCAAGGTATAAACACAGCTCATACGACACAGCATAAAATGCACTGAGAGTGTTTTGGTGACTCATTAGAATCTCATTTACCGTCACCCTGAAGCAATAAATTGAGATTGTGTCTGGATGAGAAGGGGATGAAACAGTTGTTGGAGGGCTTAAGTGAGTAGGCTAGGAGAGTTTGAACTGTTTGGGGTGAGAGGATTGGGCATGTAAGATTGATAGTAATTGGGTACATCTGGATAATAAAAATGAGGAACACCTTTACTGTCCTTTATTATCTATAGGCGGTGGCCATGGAGGTGACGATGGAGATCCTGATCTGCCAAACGCCGTACTCCAAAGATTCAGCACTTCCATCGTCCCAACAGCAGTTCGCAATTCTCATTTGACTGAGTTTGAAATAGAAGCAACTGTAGAACCACACGATAGCACAGACTATATACCAAACGCAGAATTCAGATTGGGTATATTTGGAAGCAGAAATGAAGATGGCTCAGGTCCTCGAAGAAATGAGGAGAGGCAGGTTCTTGCAAGGGATCAACAGACCCACCCAGTCTACGCCGGACGAGACGTAGAACTGGCGGCAACAAAACAGTAAGCAATCAAACTTGTCTTTAATGTGTGCAGGGAGAACCAAGTCAACTTACCTTACTCATTATCCAATATCGTAGTGGCAGATGTAATTGTTTATTTTTGTTTTGACCAGTTGCCTAACCCTCTGTTTATTTTTGTCCTCTTAGATCTAAATAATTATCTGATTAACTAACTGACCGACAAACTGGCCGTCCGCCCTTCTGACCTACTTACTGATCCACTGACCAACCGACCGACCGACTAACTGGATGATTTAATTCTTTACTTCAATTCATTAAAGGGCAGGAGCCGTCATCCGAAATTGAAGAAGTATAGTAGACTGTCCAGTTTCATGATTGGCTGTTGAGAGTCATGTGACAATGTTTTTTCTCTTCAAATGTGAAATTTACCAGAAATAACTGCTTGGTTTACCTTGAATATGCAATAGTTAGGTCATAACATGCAATTAGAGATACTTTGAAGAGAAATAAGATGAAAATTGAGTTATTTAGCTTTTTCTTCATAATAAGTTTGGGGGGCTGCTCTTTACCTTTAAATTTCCAAGCTCATATCTCACCCGTCTCTATACTTTATTGGTTAAATTCTAATTTGCACTTAATCATGCATTACATGAGCTCAGTATATGAAAGTTTAAAATGTTTCCTTCAAAATCTTCAGTATCATTTACTAACCCATGAACTATTTGATGAACTATTAGAAGATAACTAGTCTAGGGTCAACAAAAGTAATGGCAACACTGTGCAACACTCTACACCATTATTTTAGCATAAGCAGGAAGTTTCTGTTGCAACTCCCTGGCATAAGCACCAAGTTGCTAAATCAATCTTTGAAGAGGTTTAGCTTGAGCGACTTGAAAGATATTGGCATGATTCAAATTAAATTCCCTGAGGAAAGCCAACTCTTTGACTGCCAAGTAAAATCAGGGCTTTTTCTGACATATCACACTACCTTAAACTGTCATAAAGCCTTACGTAGGTCAGTTTTACTGAGTACGGTAGTTTTGCAATGTTAATTACGGAAAACGAAACCTTAAAAAATGGAACCAACTGTCATTGTGCTCGGTGCTCAGCATAAACAGTGGTGCGGGGAAACAATTCAGTGAGCCACAACTGGAAAAAGGCCGTTGCCTCCCAATTGGCTTAAAACTGGGCCGTAAAACACCACCTTACCAATCCTTCAAAACGCACCAGTTAAAGCCAAGCAAGCAACACTCACCCAGTCACTGACTATTGCTTACCTTTTTAATATATGAAATTTTACTTCAAGGGCGTTCCAGTTAAACTATCACATGAACATACATGACGAGAGGAGGATAGACTAATCCATTAAATATTATTTGAAATCATTGTATTGGAGAATGGATTAGGAACCAATCCTCAAGCCAAATATTTGACCAAGAAATATGCTAAAACCTTGGAGCTCCCGGCAGCTTTGCCCCCTGGAACCCATGGGGCCTTGCCCCTGGACCCCATCAGGTGCGCTTAGGCGAGTCCCTGGCCGCCACTTGCACATCTTGCCCTTCACGCTCAATGTCGTGCTTCTCGCGAAAATTTTCCACCCAACAGTTTAACGTGTCCTCCATCCCTCCCCCTCACACACACTTAAGAGATCTCGAAGCCGCCACTGTGAATTATATTAATTTGCAATCGTTAATAAAATGCTCCTAGGCGCAGGAAGTACAAGGTCAAGTAAAACATGAGGGAGTGGAAGCATGCTTCCACCCCTACTTTTCGGATCAGAAAACCCCTTTCTAATTTTTCCAGATCTCAAAATGCATCAAAACATCCATTAGTTCTCGCTCATAAATCAGTTTGGTAAACTTTTCCGAGCTCTGGAAATGACAAAATCGGATATTTACCATATGTGACACCGCATCATCAAGAGACATCTGCAGATAAATTGCTATTTTTGTAAACTGTCTTTCAAAGAATTCCAAATTTTCTTCAATGGAAGCTCTTGATTTTGAATTATTTTGTCTATAAAGGACAACAAAAATTGGAAAACTTTTGATAGTCATCAAAGAGTGTCAGTTCGTAGGCCTTAGATAACATGATTCAGTCGTCGTGCAATCTAGCTTCTAGCTTTATAGTTCGGTTTCGCCGAACGGCTCTTTGCCAGAGAGTCAGGACGACTTTGGAAAAAGCAATCTTTCGTCATATTTACCACCAATATATGAAGGAATTGAAAGCTTTCTGCAATAAAAGATCCCTATCTACATATATTTGTTTAAAAGGGGCAAAAATTTCGCTTCGCGCGCCGCAATATGTCCCTGAGGTACTGGTGATCACACTTGAAAGAAAAAATTATTTAGCTACTACTTCCAAGCCGAGACTTGCCATTTACGGCTGTCGCGATTTTTCCAAATTTTCTGCATAATCCGCGCCAACTGAAGAGCAAGACTTCATATTCCATCCAGAGAACCATTGGCCTACAGTTACTGTACTCAAATGCTCTCATACACACCTATCATCAGATACCTTTCAACCCTGTCAGTTGAGAGTAGTCTGTGTAGATGCATTCTTTAGTTATTAAAGTGTCAACTTGTTATCAATGTTTAATGTTGCAGAGCAGTGACTCAGCTACAGGAGGCAGGGGAGGATTGTCCTTTGCTTGAAAAAGTCGGTGAAAAATTCAGAAATTTTGCCATGTGAGACATGAGTCAAATACAGTGAGGTTTTCAACTTTTCCTTCATAAAATTTCGGAATCTCCCCAATAAAAGCTCCATATTTGTAATTATTAGTTTCGAAAGAGCAAAATTTTCCGCTCGTTTCGCCCGCCCAGAATTGCAACCCTTAATGCCGTACCGTAAGTGGTCGCTCATAGCAGTAAGTGGTAAACCTTTCCGAACCGCAACAGTGCCGTTTCCTCACTATATTTTCTTCAATATGGGCTTTTAATTTTTAAATATTTTGTCTAAAAAAGGGGAACAAAGCTTAGGTAGCTTTTTGAATGTCACCGAGAGGCCTAAAACGCAGGTCACACTACAGCGATATCGGATCGGTTTCCGCCCCGATTTTTGTGGGTTTTACTTCAAATCTCCTCCATCTTTGGTTAAAAAGAAACAAAAAAATTGCCAACCTGTGTAAATATATGATTTGTATCGCGGGACTGTGAAAATCTAAGTTATATTAATTATTTCGTGACGTCACATCCGCAGAGCTTTTATCGGATACGCGTAGTCCGATAAAAGTTATTTGTCATTGTGACGTCACGAAATAAATAGTTAACATTTCATTTCCGTGGTCCTCTCATACCAGTTACCGGTCATATATTCACACTGGAAAGTAAACTTTTGGGTCTTTCCGTCAATGAATGGGGGAGATTTTATCTGAAACTCACAAAAATTGGATAGAAATCCGATCCGATATCGCTGTAGTGTGACCTGAGCTTAAGTACGCAGATTCTTCTATAGACCCCCAAATATTACACCCTGAATCTAAACCAGCTTGTGCAAAACAATCTCCCTATTTTCGAAGGTCTAAAAGGACCCAAATTTCCGGCGTTCTCCGCAAAGAACGTTCCTAATAAAATAGTGTTCACACTTAGAGAACAAAACCGGATCTTTTTTAATCTAAAAAAATTGCTCTTGCTCGTAGAAAAAAGCGAAAATATTTAGCATCAAAAATGTACCTTTTGGTCAGTGGGTTAGAGTGAGGTGCATGGTCTCAGGTTGTTCGCCCCCCCCCCCCCACACACACACACACACACTCCCTTTCATTTTGATTCCTACGCCATTGGAAATGCTAAAAATCTATAAATAAAAAAAAGGGTACAATTTGAACTTGTTGCCAAAAGAGAATTCGTCTGCTGCAAATAAAACATGTTTGACAAAAAGAAATTGTTCAAAACATGAACGAAAAGTGCACTGGTAAAAAAGATGACCCTGTCCGACTCACATTTCTAAAAACGATAAGATGGATCGATTTTTTTTTTATTAAAATTGAGCGATAATTCGTTCCCAAAATACGTTGTAGAAAAGGGAAATTTTAAGTTAAAATTAAATATCTTTACTGTCAGAAAGTATATGAAAAGGAATTTTTGAAGATGATTTTCCATTCATCCTTTCCAGGGACACCCAAATTCCAGTTTGAGGATAGGTAAATAAATTGCTTTAATCGAAACAGCCTATTTGCGAAAGGTCTCTACCAGAGTAACGTAAGAGGACTGCCGTGGTTGTTACAGACTTGCACGACAAATTTACATTCCAGTTGCTTGGAATAGTAGGTAAATTACCATAAAAAAAACATAGTAATTAACCACAAAACTGAGTAGAGGGCGTTCCAAATGAATATTAAGAGACATCCTTTGTAAGGAGGTCTCTCATGGAATTCACCTGTTTGGTTTAACTTTTTATGAACCACAATCTTAATCCTACATTTTTTACCTGAAAGTGACCTTTATCTTGAATAAAGAGCTACCTCTATAATTTCCACGATGTAAATTAAAAAAAAAAATCGACCAGCTTTCACTTGTTCCATCACAATTCCTTTTAATCCAATTGAACAATGCCAAAATTAAACTAGAATAAGTACGAGGCAAAGGCGTCTTTTGGATTGTGCAAAGTTTTCACCCTTAATCTTATCCTAGTTCCCACCCCAAATTAAATCATAAATGCAAGTTGTACTTTGATGAATATAAACTGCTGATTTTGTGGGATTACTTCCAGAGGTGGGTGTCATGCTCCCTCCCCCCCCCCCCCCCACCCCATTGCTCACGGCACTGACGGTGTGTAAATGATCTTACTTTCTCTGAAGTATATTCCATTTCTTTTTTTCAGATTGGATATGAGAGGTGTTGGACAAGGAACGTCCTATCCTTACATTTGTTTAGAATTTGATAGAAAGAATGAACAAGTAGGGTTCAACATGCCTTTATCAACACCAACTGGAACATTCATAGCTTGCAAAACATACGTTGCACCAGGTGATTTGTTTTTTTCCTTTCTTAAAGCAAAAGGGTGAACTCAGATACTGTCTTATGGTGCGAAAAGTTTAAATTCACTCCATAAGAGTGTTAATTCACTCCGAGGATGATGGAAATTCACTAGTGAAATTTTCACTATTGAAATCCACTTCAAGAAATGTGAAAATCCCATCTTTAAAAGGGTGGTCCCTGTACAGGCACTCTTCAAGAGTGAGACTTGGCTTTGTTGGAGTGAATTTCATTCTTCGTTAAGTAAAATTCAAGATAAAAGAATTAGGTAATACTTTAGGCCGAAAAATTTGGCTAGTTTTTTCAACTGTTCTAGAGTATTCTGTCAAGCCAAATACTCTTTCGTAGAACGGCAGTACACACTGCGGACCGCGAAAGATCGGTTGCGATTTGAAAACGTTGATCAACTCATTGTGAGATATTTACATTCCCGATATAAATTTTTACAGATGCAGATCACAGCCCAGGTCCTGACAGTGGTAGGCCACAAGCAATACTTTCGAATTTTAGATCTGAGATCGAAATCATTCCTTCGCAAGGGGGTCTGTCGCAGACAACCATTCAGGCCACGATTACACCGGCTGATGACAGTGATACTATCCCTGTAGGTAGTAATTGGAGAATGGGCATATTTGGAAGCCAAAACCCAGACGGAAGTGGGAGAAGGAAGAAGGAAATTCGGCAACTCCTCTCACAAAACCAGCAACGTGAGCCACTTTACCCCAGACGTCCTCTTGATTTCGAGGTCACGACACAGTGAGTAGTGTAAAAGTACAAAATTGTTTGTAGGCAAATAATGTGTCAATTTCGAAATAACTGTCAAAATTTCGAGTTGAGTAGCCTTGCGGAAATTTTCCATCGCAAGACACATCTAAGCATCTCGAAAGTAAAACTCCCCCAGTCCCAGGGGCGGCGTCAAGGCTTGGAAGTGAGTAAAACCGCAATCTATATTCGACAAAAAAGTGAATAGAGTAGGAAAAGAAGGAAAAAGAATATATCGGAGCACTGAACTCATGTTTTGCACCCTGCTCTCTATCAAAATACCCTTGCGCCGCCCCTGCACCTTTCCCCACCTAGTTAACTTTTGTCCCCACTCTTCAAAAAAGTCTCCATAAAACAATTTGTCAACATATATCTCCTCAAAATATTAATTCGATTCAAGACCTAGCTCGTTAAAGCGTAATGCTGCAGTTCGCCCCATAAAAAGGAGGCTTCATTAGATCATTTTAAAGTGTTTTATTAGGCACGATTTCTTTTCTTCCACTTTGACCAATAAATGTAGAGTAAGTAGATATCCACGGGAAGATAATAAGAAAAAGCACCAAAAGAGGATTACACATCTGCTGAATGTAACGTTTTTAAAGGTCAAAGGGGAAAACTAAGATCTCATTGCATATGGGATGGACTCAGACCAAGATCAGGCGTGCAGTTAGACCATAGCGCTATTACCTGTCACAGTACGAGATCCATGTTTCAACTCTTATGGTCGGATTAAATCTTGTTGGTCAGGAAGGTTTTATTCTATATGTGATGCCAGTCCTCCACTGTTTCAAATAACCCAACTCTTCTTCCAGGAAATACGGATTCACTCCAACAAACACACCATATTTGTAATCATTTGTTTTTAAATAACAACATTTTCCGCGCGCTTCGCGAATTTGAAATCCCTTTCCAAGCTCCGAGATCTGGGAATGTAAACAATCGAAAATAGGCCATACGTGACACCAGATCATCAAGTGTCACTTGCAGGGAAAGTGCTGCTGTTTTCCTAAAACTTCTCTCATGAAATTACAAATTTCTTCCAACTTAAGCTCTTGATTGTGAAACATTTAATCTTAAACTAAAGGCAACTAAGTCTAGGTAACTTTTTAAATTTTGTCGGAGAAGTTTGATTCAGATGGCATACCTATATTTTAACGGTAACAACAACGATCTTCAGTTGCCGTGTTATCTCAGATTTGCTAATAGGAAATGAGGATTCCTCACCCAAAATTTTCAAATTACGGAAGATCTAAAGTCAGCATGCTCCGTATATTCAAATATTTTTTTAAAAGAGGCCACAAATTTTAGGGACCTTTGCTACGCGTAAGTTATGCACCTATTCCCACACTAAAAAAATCAGAGAACTTTGAGACCCCCCCCCCCCCCCCGGAAAAAAGCCGGAGCTGTGCCACCGACAAATAGATTGGCATGTTCTTCAACTTAACGATTACCATTTAAGAGACATGGGTTTGTCACTAGACAACTATAGTGATTTTCATATATTGGAGGCAATGAAAGCAATCACAGATTCAAGCACGCATTTGTTTTCAACACACTAGTCGCATCCTAGAGGCTTACAGAAATTCCCTTCGGTGTACCAGACTGTAAAATGTGGAATTCGACAAGCAAGGTCTGAAGGTTCACATTTTTAATCCAATATCTTTAAGTCAAATGAAGTATACTTTAAAGAGGAATTTTAAGCAGTAACCAATTTTCACAAATAAAAGAAGAACTAAATCTGCTCATTGAGGTGAAATTTTCATTTCAAATGGGACTTGTATTCCGCGAGATATGTAGATCGAGATACTAGATTTGCGTTCCAAAGTGATAGTGAGGGCAGCAGATATTATACCACTTTCTCACATTGACAAGAAATGTTTTCACTTTTTTCAGGCTGTTGTGTTGACATTGGCGTTAATAGGCAAACGACCTTTCAGGGGAATTGCAAAGTTAGAAAAGTTCACATGCCACTTATGCAATCACATTTTGATAATATAGAAATGTTGGGGGAAAAGCAACATGTAAAGTTTTAAGAAAAACAAAATACTGTCCTGTAATGTGGTGATATGATGTCACATGTGCTTGCTTCAAGTCCACTGTTTGCTGAAAATGTGACAAATTTACTTGCTCAAATCTCGAGAACCACACATCGGATTCCAATGCAAACTTCAGCAAGATGCTTCGAATAAGTACCCCTCTTACATATCAAAACTTTAAATGACGGTGAACTTGCACCCTTCTTTTAGTGTCATGTCATCACAGGATGAAACATATCTTCTACTTTAAATTGTATTTCTTAATTCCGTGTCAATTTGGCTTTTTGTAAAATATATCTGTTTGCTTTGGGATGGAATTCAAGATTGTCCCTGAAAATGCCATTTCATCGATATTAATATTGCATGTACCGCACACGTGACAGTTGCTCTCTCCAGACACCCCGATTACTTTGAACTTGTGACAATATGGTTTTTCTATGTTCCTTTCTATGCCCGTCATTTCGGCTACTCTTCCGCGTATATCAAGACGTTTGTCCACTTTGTTTGGAGCTGAAGCTGAAAAGTAGAAAACACGCCAACAAGTGTGAAATTCCCTCCATGAACGAAAATAGTTACACTCTCTAACAAGTATCTATGGCAAGCTGTTTTAACATTTACCTCTCAATCCCACAGTAAGTGAATTTCACTAACAATGAAATCGAATCCCACCTAAGTGGAACTGAATTTATTGAATTTTACCGCAAGTGTTCCTCGAGTCCAAAAATTGAAAAATATATTTAAGAGCATGAAAAATGAATTCCAACAGTTCAACTACCATCTGGGGACGTGTAGGTACTCTCATTGAGTCTGAAACTTTTCTCTTTCGGTGTGAATTTCTGTCTTTTTGGAGTGAACTTTACAGCTTTAACTCTTCTAACGAATGAAATTCTACTCATATAGTTTTAAGGGCGGGTGAATTATTCCTGGTGAAAACCAGAGTTTATGTTTTGTCGTTTTTCTTTCCAAAATTCTTGCAGACTGGATCTGAATGGAATTGGTCCGGACACTGACTATCCCTACATATGTGTTGAAATAGATCGAGAAGGTCACAGTGCCACATTTGACATGCCACTAAACACCAACACAGGGACAATTGTCTCCTGTACTGTTTACTCACCTCAGGGTACGTACATATACATAATTGTCCTGTAAAGTTTTACGCCGCTATTACTCCCTCACCAGTTTAGATATTTTGTTAGATTTGTACTAAGTGAAGGGGATAAACCACTTGACAGATTCAGGCCTTATAATTTGCAACAGCTTTTACGGCTTCACATAGTTGCTTAGCTTTTCAACAGACGCTATGCAGATGACGTCACAGTTCAGGAAAAGAGCCCTCCAATGAAGGCAAATAAGTGTCATCACAACCTAAAACAACAAATGCTGAGAGTTGATTTTATACCGGTAGGATGCACACGTTTTGTAGTTGTTGTTTTTTTCTATGCGCGCATTCAAAGTATACGTCGTGTTTTCCATATGTAAAATCTAGGGAAAGACTAGTAAAAACGAATCCGAGCAGCCAAGTGATTGTCTGATTTATTCTGCAATAACTGGGGTCCATCAACTTAAATCTACCAAAGTCTTGGTTTACCTGTGTAATGGATGGCTGTTTTCTAAAATACCTTTTTCGATGTTAATAAATATGAGGATTTAGAATTGCATGTGTACAATTAAAAAAGGAGATTAAATCTGTTGCACCTTCACTAATGGTTGACTTTACTAGTTGATCGGACTTGTCTATAGAGCCTTTACATATGACGTTAGATTACTCCCCAGCGGCACTGCATGTTACTACGTGGTAGGCTGCTCTCAATGAGCTTTCTCTTTGAATTTGTACAAACCGCGTGTATCACAGTGCACACCGTGCAGTTCGTTCTGCACAAAGTCATGTATATTTTGTATGACTGTCCTCCAGCATTGTGGATCAGTAACGTAATTGCAAAGCCTCGATAGACAAATCCGAATACGCTAGTAATGATCTGATTTAGTATGTCATAACTGGGTCCATAAACTTTAATCTTCCATATTCTTTGCATCACTGTTTCATGGATGGTGAGACTGCGGTCAACTAAAATTTGTTCGGATCGGATTCCCATCCGATTTTTGTTGTTTTTTGTTATAATCTTCTCCATCTCTAATCAGATAAAGCCAAAAATGCCGACCTGTGTAAATATATGAATTGTACTGTAGGACCGTGAAAATTATTTCGTGACATCACACCGATAAACAGATTTTGTCGGAAGACGCTCCCCAATCAGGGAGGTGTTATTAGTAACACCCCCTGTCCAATTAAAATGTACGTCGGTGTGACGTCACGATAAAATCTCTTGGCATTTTATAGACATCATTTGTAAATCACATATTTACACTGGTTGACAAATTTTTGGCTCTTCCGACCCAGAGATGAGGAAGATTTGACCTGAAAAAATCTGATCGGGAACCGATCCGAAATCGTTGTAGGGTGACTGCGGCTTTATACATTAAAATACGCCATGATCCCCTCAAATTTATTCAATATGAGGTCTTTAAATTGTATATAGACAATGAAATTAAGACGATTCAAGACAGCAGGACACCACTAATGGCGGCCTTCATTAGCTGTTCGGGTTCGTGTAGAAGACCACATTTCCAGGGTTAAATTTATGATGCGAACCATTAACAGGAACAGCTTACCGGATACTCTTTGCTTTGAGTCTGCCTCCCTGGAAACACTTTTGCATCACACTTTACATCACATGCATAGGCGTAGATCCCGGGGGGAAGGGGGATATATCCTCCCCCAATATTTGACTAGGGGGAATAGTCAATGTAATCACCGCCCCATGTTCAGTCTACAGATACGTGTTTTTTACTTACAGGTAAGCTACAATTATTCTCCCCTCATGATTAACATGACTCACGTTGTTCACCTACGTGTGTAATATAATGCTGTCTATGTAGGCTACGTTACATCAGAAGGTTTCCAAACTTTTTACATCATTTTCAAAACGTTTCGAGCCATGAAAGTCACATACTTTAAGTTTCTGTCATTTAAGCTGGGTAGTCACTAGTCTCCCATTTTCGCTGAAATACTCCAGACCGGTCCCATATAATTCGTTTAACCTTGGCGGGCTTCTACCGGAGACGTGCCTGCCCGACGGAGAAGAATTACACTGTGCAGGCTAGTTGTTTAGCTGCAATCGTCACACATGCGTCCAAGGTTACCAAGAGATGCGACCATTTGGCTGTACCCCTTTGCTGTACCAAATGGAACCCCAGAGCTGTGAACCGTAATGCCTTACACGATCAATTAATTTTTGATCGATGCATGGTCTCATATCAGTAAATAGCTATTTTTTATTAAGAATTATTACCACAAAGGGTACGTCGGCCAAATTCTGTCGTCCTTAAGACAATGAATGGCACCAAGTAAGTTACTTTCGTGAATATCGATGGGGTAATTTTCGTAAAGGAATCTCAAGTCTCCGTTTAATCTCTATGCGTTTTCCATGGTTGCAAGTATTTTAAATCGATTTTAAGTTGTTTGAGGTTGTGAGAATAATATATGATGAAGCCATATTACACCACTGTTCTAACGTTTTACTATTCAATTCGTCACATTCTTTTTTACCAACTCAATTTATTTACCGTTATTTGATGATTTTTTGGCGGGAATGGTTGATAATTTTGAACTATATCATCTCATTCTGTTAGGTTGCACAAAAATTCCAGCTTAAGTTTCATGTATTCATACGTGTGTCCTTTGCATTATTTTCATGAATAAAGTTGAAAAATTTCTGGTTATCTCCAACCAACTTGCAAGTCACGTTATGGTCTTCGAACTCAAATTTTTGTTATCGGGGATAACCCTGCGTTGATACTGCCTTTTAAAACTTAACGGTACATCGTTGCTCTAGAATTGTTCAATTTCAGTCCTCCAGTGCAACTTGAGTTTTGTGCTCAAAAGAGCCTTTCCTAAGCGTATAAACATGTCAATACCCTACAACATTACCTCTGTATTTTACCCCTTAAAGCAGTCTTCCTAGGGCCTCTGAGGCGTTAAAACCCCTCGAGCTTCCGGGGGCTTCGCCCCCTGAACCGCTACCGGGGCTTCTCCCCTGGACCCCAGGGGCCCTAAGGCGGGCCCCTGGACCCCACCCTTTAGGGGTATCGCACCTCGCGCTCGCCGTGCACGCTTCGCGTGCACACATCAACCCCCCCCCCCCCAATGTTGAAAAGAAATCTACCCCCCTGATCACATGTTAATGTTAATGTAGTAATAAAATAGTTTTTTTCGGTACATGATTTTTCGTCTTTCTTGACACGGATGTGTCAGAGTGTTTCACTGTCTTGGTGAAAAGTACCATACAACGAAAATAATTACACTCTCTAACGAGTACCATCAATCCCACAATAAGTGAATTTCACTAACCATGGTTATGTCAGTTAGGAGTTACCTCAACCGAAAAATAAATAACGCAACTATCCAAAGACTCCTTTTCACCCGAAGATATTCTTTAAACCTCGAATCCTCCGAGGCTTCGCCGCTGGGCATCACCGGGACCCTGTTTCAAGAATCCCTGGGTCCAACCCGCAGGAGCTCGCGCCTCGAGTTCGATTTTGCTCTGTGCGCGAATATTCTTACCCCTAACAATTGTTTTCTCCCACCCCAGTTTTGATTTTTAGTGTCCTCAACACCCTCAAATTTATGTCTTTTATTATTGTAAGGTGACAATATTTAATTTTTTTAGGGATTGATGGAAAAGTATGTTAATACCAAAATGTAAAACATCTTTCATATTGTTTGAAATAATAAGAAAAGGAGGCAAAAGTAATGATAATATGCTTTTCATAAAAAAAATAATGATTTTATACGAATGCAAAATTCGAACCTGCCACTTCCATCGCTTTTAAAGGATACTTCACCCCTGTCTTTGGCAGGACCTTTTATCATTCTATCTTTGGGGTAAATTTTGGCAAAGACAAGTATTTAAGAAGCTTTTTATATTTTGTCCTTGACCCCCCCCCCTTCCCCTCTGTGGGTTGGATATTGAAGGACGGGCCTACGTAGGCGACGGTCTTAAAGGTGAAGACTTGAACCATATTTGAAATTGAAAGATAAAATAACTATTTAACCACCTAACTAACTAAGTAAAACTACCGGTAACTAACCTCTCCGACCGAAATGACGGACTTAGTATTGTTAACAAACATACACATATTCCGTTTTCTCGTAACAGAGGTCCCGCACCCCGAACCAGAACCGGGTTTTCCGAGGGTTGTGGTGACTGAAGTTACTCCACAAAAGAATATTAAGGTCAGGGAAAAGGGCACAGGAGACGTTACGTTTGATGTTTCCGTTGATGTCGACCCTGCGGAAAGCACCGATGTCCAAGGCAGCAACTTGTGGGTTCTAACAGTGTTTGTTTCGAAGTTCGCAAATGGCAAAGGAACGAGAAGTGCAGAGATATCACAGGCTTTGTCTAGAGCACAACAAAGTCAAAGAATACAGAATGGGAGAAGACTCGCATTCAGGGTAAGCATATTTAACAAAAAAGGAAAATAATAAATGTCACATATCTTCAACTACGTTGCCCCCCAAACAGAAAGAAACACATGTAAGAATATGAGGACAAGAGTTGGGAAATGGGGCTGCCCGGTCAAGTGAAATACTCAACTCAAACTCCCGATGGATGCATAAGCCCTACATCACTGCGTGGCGCATCTCTCTGTTTTTCCATCCAGGTGTCCATTTTTCAACAATTGTTACTAAGGTGCTGTTATGCGCGTTTCGGTAACACAATAACTGTCTTTGATCATTTCCATCCAGTGAAACGCTCTGACGTCACTTGCAAATTCTCTTTAGACTAATCCGAACAGTCAACTGATGGTCTGATTTAAGTCGGACATAACTGGGGTTCATTACCTTTAGTCTTTCAATTTGCTTGCTTACCTGTACTATGGATGGTTGTACACTTAACTGTCTTGATTCCTTCAATTTCTCTAAATATGACGAATTGAAGTTCATGTAGACAATAAATGAAGACGAGTTAAGGCTGAAGGACATCACTAATGACTGAACACAAGCGCTTATCGGATTCGTTTATAGAAGAATGAATCATGGTTGTACGTTCTTTAGCCAACAAGAAACGACGTTGACCTTTTAGCTCCCTCGCATACGCCTAGTGCGTACGCTGTTATACTAACATGGGCCTATGCTAGTGAAACCACTGGAAACGAATCATTTACCAGTATCTATCTTTCAAGTCGGAGTCTTTCAATATTGTACACAGTACAGATCAGTGATTACTTTCATTGAGAACGCCCTTTATCGTATCATTGACCGCTTAAAAATGTGAGGAAATTTCCCAACATTTCCGACTACTATTTATGCAACACTCCTCAATTGCAAATTAAATTCATGAAAATAGTATCACAAATGACATTCAAGAAACTAATATTTGCATTTTTCTTGATATGTGGAATAATTTGACAATTTCCACAGTCTCATACCTTATCCATCAAGTTTGTCATACTCTTAATCATTACGTACCGGATGCACTATGAATTTCAGAAGGATTAAGTCCCCCCCCCCCTTCCCTTCATTTGTGAAAACCAAGTGATTCTCCTTTGTTACAGTGTAATAGTATAGCGCGTGATTTATACAGTCCTATATGTAGATTAGTGGAGTCGCCGCGCCATTTTAATTTATTAATTTTGGGTGTCTATGCTTTCAATATCTTTGTAGGAACCATACCACAGCGCCCACTCCAGGAAAGACAAAAACGCTGGACAGCCAGATCATATAAAGAGAGAAAGTCTGACAGATCTAAAATTGCATGAACAACACATTAAAGTTCTGCAAAAACGCATAGGTTATCCGTGATTGTGAATATCTTGCTTATCGAACCTCACAGTTCAATAAAGGTTTTCACGTCACAGCTCGATCCAATGTATCATTTTGGACGAAACTGAGGTTATGCCCCGACGTCATTGCGTTGCGCGTTTCTCTGTTTAACTATCAAGGCCAGGGAAACCCTAACCTTTGGCTAAAGAATAGGATTTCTATGATCCTGGTGTCAATTGTAAAACAATTGGTCTAAGGTGCTGTCGTGACTCGTGCGAGCCTATCATCTATCGGTGACACATCTGATGCGCATAATGGTTACCATCCAGTATGTCAGATTGAAACGCGTATATATAATGTGCATGACCTCTATAAAAACAGTTCTACCTAGGATTGCTTTTTCGTAGCGAATGAAAGTTGAGTATGAACGGTCTGTTACTTGACACATACACACAAACACAAACACTCACGCATACTAGCTCAGCATACAATTTCGGGACATGAATTTTTTCCATGCTTTTGTGGGACAGTGATCTTATGTCCTGCAAGTGCATGTTGCATTAGAACTGGGCTGGAATCGTGTGTGGAACTTGAAGTTTCTTTGACGTTCGGGTCACCTAACTGGAAGGCTTCCCCACTGTAGCTAAATGATGAGTGTAGGCCTAATATACTACCTTGTCATTCAGAACTTGCTGGACAGACAGCATGTCCATCAACTCTATGTAACAACATAACAAGGTGGCTAATGCAGTTGAGCGACAAGTAAAAGCAAAGGGCAACGTGCCGTTGTCATAATTTAACACATTACATCATCACTCCACACGGTTGTAGGACATTTGACGTTATTACAAAAATTAAATTAAAACTGATCAACATAAGTGATGATACCATGTAACAGTGGTGAAGTTGTGGGACGTCCCACAATTGCTATTCACACACCTTGTTCCACAAGTGGAGGTGTGTGTAAGGCATATCTTTCCACACGTAACTGCTATGCAAATACACCACACATACACCCAAACGGTACGACGTCGACCGCGAGTGATGTCGCCTGGAAGACATTTTTTGCAACTTCTGCCTGTTTCATGTCAATTATTATTTCATTTACTTTCAGGACATAACTGCTACTCTGGATCTCACGGGAGTCAAATGCAGTAATGCCAAGTTTCTTTGTGCGGAAATAATGAAAGGAAGTAACAGAGACTTCGAACTTGTCGGAGAAGATGCCGCGTCAACAGTCGGATGTGCCAAGTTAAAGTGTAAAAGTAAGTGGCCGGATTTTTTCATATAGTATAATAAAAAGTCTGGAACAGCAATTCTCTGTAAACGTCCCGTCCAAACTCAGGAAACAAGTGTTATTTTCAAAAAATAAAAGGTTTGTAGACGGTGTGTTATAAAATAGAGATTGGTAAACGGTTTTGATCACAATTTTATATCATAAACAGTTCTTCTCTCTTTGAAAATTCATCACAGTCTTACGTTACACATTATTACCACTTTGCATAGTTGCCGAAGCATTCAGATATTCTAGTATTTTGGAAAAACTGAGATTGCATGTGTTTTGTTCTTTTAACATACTAATTCAGTTGGAAAACATTAACCGAAGTTTGTATACCACGTCCTGAAATGTTAGAAAAGAAACCAGCAGGTTGGTTACACTTGGCAGCTTGGTAAAAGTCCATCCAATAATGGTATAGTTGTGTATCGTTTCTGTTCAAAATTTAGGCGGTGGTAGACATATAGGAGATCCTAAGTTTAGTTTATCTCTCGCTACCTTTCGAAAATGAACTTACGGTGTGACGTTTCGCTGATGTGTACAAAGTCATTGAAAATACCTTACGGGTAAATAATAAGTCCCGCGTTGGAAAACTTTTAAGTGGTACCAGTATCCAGACAATGTCGACGATGGCCTGGTAAGTGTTCTGGCATAAAGCTCCGACATGGCTGAATTGACTGGAGTCAGGACCTGCACATACTACACATACTAATCCAATCCTCTTAATATCGTTCAAAGGTCACACGTTCAGAGAAAGTTATTTAATGATGCTTAATACAATAGACCAGTTCAAAGATTCTTCAAGGAGCAGTATTCCGCAAAAAGTCAAAGGTCAATGGGTAACACTTTTACGTGTGTTTTACAGCTGATGGCGGGACGCAAACACAGTCATGTAAAACAGTATGTTATACGCTGCCTTATTCATATGTTTTGTTACCAGTTGACCTGAACAGAAAGGTTCCAAACGCATTCTCAGATATATATTTTGAACTTCTCTATTGTTTCAAAATTTAAGGAAAGATTAACGTTTTGTCTAACGATGTGAGGTGACTAATCTACTCGAATACCCCAAAATCTCATGTTGTTATATGATTTCCAGTTTTCGGTACAGTTAGTTAGGTAGGTAGATGGAGTTTTACTAGTCGGTTTCCAACCAATATTTTGCCAATTTTAAGATTCCTTAAATAACGTTTCATTTTACACGCAACTGACCCCATTTTTTGAGACCCGTGAGGTTTGCGTTCCCTTCGCAAGACCTTTGAAAGAAGAGTCCGATTTCACATCACGTTTTTACATGTTAAAGGGGTTCTAATTCTAAGTATTTAAGAAAAATTTGCGTTGGTATCCGATGTGTGATTCTCAAGATATATGCAGTTAAAAAATGTCACATTTTCAAACATGAACTTGAAGCAGGCAATATGACATCATATCCTAACATAAGTAATCAATATTTTGTTATTCTTTTAACTTCACCCTCAATTTTCTCCTAAACAAGCCCATATCTATCAGAATGTAATTGAGCAAGTGACATGATGGGAAGTTCAAAAAATTTGAATTCCCCACAGGGAGGTCCTATCCCTATTAACTTCAAGGTGAGAACAACAAACTAAAAACAAAGGGAAACAAATCATTTCTTGTCAAAGTGAAGCAGTGATATAACCTCTACTGCCCTTAAGTTTACTTTGGAACACAAATCTTTAAACTTCATTTACTGATATCTCAAGAACTGCATGTCCGATTTAAATGGATATTTTACCACACTGAGTAAATTTGGTTCGTCTTTCACATATGAAGACTAAATTTGCTTGAACTTTCCCTTTAAGGTTGCAAGGTTGTATTTTTTATAACTTCCCTTTCCACACTAAAAGAAAGTCCTAATTATTTTGGGATATTTACTCAAATTGTTGCCCGACAAAACCTTTTCGCCCCTGAAAATAGTCAGATCTTTTCCAGAAAATATGACGGAGAAATGTTTCCCTGTAGACCTTATGCATTGACGACACACTGACGTCATACTAGTGGGCAAAACAATGGAACACGCGCACGTGGGTGCACGCATAAGAAGTTGCCGTGGACGTGTAGCAGACTTACAGTAAGCGCATATTCGACTAGCTGGCAAATAAGCTTTCTGCGTTTGTGTGTGTTGGTTTGTTTTGCCCCCAAAGGAGGATATACTTACTGCCCTGTGACATCATTTGCAAAAGGCCTATACTCTTAGTATGAGGTTCAAGCACCCTTTCCCTTCCACCTTTTGATTTTGGATCGTGATCATACGCTTAGGAATTAGGCTTGAAACGAACGGGCAGAACCTATTTAATAGTGTGTGATTCCATCGAAATAATGAAAATTTTCAAATGAAACCGTCTAAATGGATTTTTTTATATTGTGCTTGCAGAGCCAAAGACCGCAAAGGTACCCAAGGGTCGTGCTCTGACTATAAGCTCAATTAGTCCTTCAAGAGTAACCATATTTGAAGACGCAAGATACACAGTGGACTTTACAACACCTATAGAATTTGTCGCAAGCAAATCGGATGCTCTCACCAGAGGAGTAGATTTGTGGAAGATGAGCGCCTGGTTCAACAAAGATCCAAATGGGGTGAAAAAACTCGGTTTGATCGAACAGGTTCTCACATCTTCTAACAAACGTAACAAGTATGTGCCCAACCCATCATCGACTTTTGGTTTTGGGGTAAGCTGATCTTTACTTTAAACTGTTGTAAAAGGCGGAAGCTCCTTTCACGTGTACTCTTGGAATAGAGGTGGAACAGGAGCAAGATCGTCACCCAAAAAATGACAAGTAAAAAGTATATTTCCTCACCATATTGTTAAAGTTTCAATTCTAGTTAATTTGATTGCCGAGATATAGCTATATTCATTATTCACGAGGAAATTAACTATTTTCCGCTTGGGTAAAAGGCGAAAAATTAGTTTGGAATTTTTACTAGTCACTAGTTTTGAAAAATATTGTTCATCTGAAAACACTGTAAAATGACTAAAGGTATCTCTACGAACATATGGGATATAAGAGAGTCATTTAAGCAATGGGTCCAAAAATTTTCTGCCTCTTTGCGTACATTATTATCATGCGACTACTTTCCGTCTTTCAAATCGAATGAAATTTACATATTTATCACTAGATTACAACATTTTCTACTTCAGAACATTGTGTCTTTGTGAGAAAACACAAGTTGAAACCGGGTTAACAGGTTTTAACAGCCTACTACAAACGATAATTGAAAAAAATATCGAGTTTTATCACTATTTCAAAGGTACTAACAGAAACTTACCAGATTAATAATTTTTACCTGTTCACTCTCCTCACTCCAAAATGAAATTGTAAAGTTGCCTGATCATACCTGCTAAACTTGACAGGTATACTCCGTTAACATGTGTCGATAGGAATTTTATCCTCTGAGGGTCATAGTGCAATTTTTCATGAATGCAATCTCTTTTTTTCCTCAGAATATTGAAGTTGAATTTGACCTTCGAGGTTTCAACTGCAAGAAGCTCAAGTACTTTTGCGTAAAACTAATCCCAGATAATCCCAGCCCTCCATTCTCGCTTCTCAAGGCATCGGAAAATTCAAATATGGGATGTGTTCGCACCACTTGTAAGTTGATGTGTTACTAAACTTTGTACTATACCTTTCTGCATTCCTCTCATGGAACGCCGTTAGGGGGACCATTTTGTCGCGCAATGTAACCTTTAATAGCCAGTTTCGTATGTCAGTAAATCACTTGTTCAAGTACTTTTTTTCAAGGGAGTTTGGCCTGCTTATGCCAGACCTCCTAAACCTCGTCAACTTTAAGTTGACTTTGGGTTTATAAATTAAATAAACTGTTTCAGACGTTTGGCATTCATATGACTTCGAAATGCTCATTCAGCCTAGCCTCTCTATGACGCCATACCTATGACGTAGGAGCACGATAGCCATATAAATTTTATATTCACCAGAAAAAACAGCAATGCATTTTGCGTCAGCGTGTTGATACGAATTTAGTGGTAATATTTTTCTTTTTATCAAGTGATCGATTTATAAATTACTCTTATCTTGGGGAACCTATATTGGTTTCTCCAAATGTTCGAAATTGAACCTGAATGAATTTGACATTAGGGTTCTGAAAGAGAGGCAATGAGCAATCTATGGTTGGTTTTCATATGGTATGCTAGTATCTAAACCGTCAGCGGCAGAATTGTTTAGTGGTAGTAGTTAAGCCTAAGGTAGGCAACAATTTGTAGGCTACCATTGTTGATATTGATTAATGTATGAAATTCTTCTTCGATCTACCAATTTTTCACCATTTGTTCAATATTTCTATCTGTACACAGGTCGCACTCGCGTTTAGTCCTTGCCTTGAATGGCATTTATTTGTAAGTATTATCCCTCTTCGTGATAGTTCCATATTTTCAATTTAAAATGTATTCAAAAGTTAAACGCCATTGACTGTTCTTACCAAGCATGTCACAGGCGACAACGCCTTAGTTGCTAGTGGAACGTATCGTTTTTTTTTTTTCTGTCCTATACGACTGCTTAGTCACGTAGTTATGAGCATCCGACTTGCAGCCGGGAGGTCTGGAGTTTAATCCCGGCCTGGTCATATCTGTTAAACAGTTAAAGAGGGATGCAACGTTCCTAGAATCATTAGAATCATGCTCGTTCCCGACGCTAATGTTGCCTTTCTTCTCATAATTCTTACCCTGATGCCTTGATCAGTTACAAAATTAGAGATGCGTTGCCAAAATACCAACCAGAACACCTATTCCTTATGTGAACTCTTTAACTTGCCATTGCCAACCGTCAAGCGAAAATATAAAATTTTGATCTTTCATCATTATTCAGTATACTTAATATCTTGTTACTGCTATATAAACAGAGAATTGCTACAAATTTCTCTTCTTTGAGATATTAGCTTTTTATGCAGAACAATAGACCTAAAATGTTTGCAATGGACGACGTATTTCAACCGCGAAAGCACAATTTAAGTACAGTGAATCTCTTTGTTACTCTTTGAGTATAGATACAATCTTCGTTATTTCAGTAACAATCCGTAATCATTTGAAACATCCACACCAAAATTAAGATTCCCATTGCATTTCAAACAGGAAATGGCGTAGCCACGGGGGGGGGGGGGGGGAGGGGGGTCAGAACCATGACCCAACCTTGCAATGCAGAAAACACTTAAAATAACGGGGTTTTCTCTCTATTCTTGGACTTTTCCCTCATTTATTCCCCCCACCCCCATGACACAGTCCTGGCTACGCGCCTGCAAACAGCATACTTCTCTCTCAATTAAGACATATAGTGGGAGTGATAATGCAATTGTTTAGGATTGTATAAACAATCGTTTTAATAAAAGCAAAATGTAAACGACCCTCATTAATCGGCTGCGCTGGTATTTATCAAAGCAAAAAAGGAAAAAAGGTTTTCAACCATTGCCAAACCAACTTGGGTCATTATAACAAAATGTTAATTATTGCGCAATATACGACGCTAGAAACCAACGGCCAGTTTTAGTCATTTCTAGTTGACCACCCTGAACTCCAGAATCTGCCAGAGACGTCCCTGTTGAGGTATCTTGAGACAGTAAAGTTAAAGGGGTCGTCCAATAAAAAAAGTGTTTTCTCAATAGAGCAAGCTTGTCAGTGAAAGGGATCCACTGTTGCAGATTGAATAAAAGCTTCATCGGTAAAGGCATTTTTCTCGAGCAGTAGGCCTATTCGCTAAAATATAATATTCGATTGTAGCGGTTTTATCAATAGCATAATTATATTTAGAATGATACTTTTCCAATTTTCTTTACTTATTTTTACTTAATTTTACTTTCTTTAACAGGGCATTTTGAAACCACATGATTGTTTAAGCGGACGAAGAGAGTGTCAACATCTTGCCTTTTAAATTTTTTATTTGATGAGAATCTGTCACAATTCACATAGTTCATTTGATGAGTATAAACAGAATATGTTTCTTTGCTAGGTGGTTTCATTTACATACGCCATCTAAGTTAATCACAATCGAATATGATTGGGCACTATGTCTGATACAAATCAAGTCGCTTTAGCATCATACTTTATATTGAAATTGCTTACAATCCAATCATAGACTACAATTGACACAAACTTGCTTTTGTGGTATCTACAGAAGCACAGGTGTTGCCTTGTGTTGCCATGGATCGCTTGCTACAACAGATTAATGCTAAATTGTGGGGTTTGCAATGACTTTTTCGGTATTGAAAGACAGAAGTTATAGGACCATAAGAAGTAACATTAATGTGCATACTTGTAAACTTCTGCTGAATTTAAATTTATTATTGGTTTTTGCTGCTCATTCTTATATTTCAAAGCGTCAACAGGTTCTGTTTAAGTTTTGAGTAGCACTAGCGCTGACAAGTCCTTTATTTTAGCTGGCCTTTTGTTTTCCTTTATTTTATCTATGAGCAGACGTGGAAGAATGATTTTAATTGCAGATGTAAAATGTTCCATTCTTCCTTATTTAAAGGAACGTGTGGTGATTTCTTGTTCCAAAAAAATACTGACCACTGAATAATACTTCTTATTTCCTCGCCACACTACTGTCGTCTCCCTTACAGACGTTGGAACCATGTTAATTCATTGTTGCTCGTTGTTCTACGATTACACACCATGTCGAGATGTTTATATTGGATAAGTTTTGGCAAATTATTGCTTCTTCCCTGGAATTGCTAATGAGTTGTTCTCATTTTCCATTGCTTTTTCCACTAATAAAAAGTTTTATTGTAATTATGAGTATAGATATTACCTTGCAGTCGTACCAGACTGTTGCTTACATTAAAAATATGTGAATCCATCAACGACGGTGATTCAAATAAAAAGGAGGTCAACTCTCAAAGCAGACAGTTTGTCGAATTATTTGCTTTTGCATCTAGAGAAGCTGCTCAACTGTCAATTCCAAAAAAGGGCTTACAATCTTCATCATAGTAAATGAGGGCCGTCGGAAGCGGGGGGCTGCAGCCCCCCCCCCACCCCCAATAATTTTTCCATATATAGTTTTTTTTTTTTTTTTTTGGAAGTGAGCATTTTATTACAACGAAAGGTCAAAATAAGGACTGCTTAGATACTATTAACAAGCCCAGGAAATTCATTTCCAGCTGTCTGAGGGGTTGGAATTTTTCAAAATTTTCTGTACGCTCCGCGCCAACTGATGGTGGCGCTCCGCTTAGATGGTCAGCCCGAGTCAGCCCCCCCCCCCCCCCCCATCGAAAATACCTTCCGACGGCACTGAAAATACATATATCTCCTTCATATGTCGATTTTCTTCAAATTCTCTATGTTTCCTAAATATAAGCGGCATCTGAGCTTCTTCAGGAAAATACAAAGAACGCTAAAATCTTCTTCTCATGCCGTAGTTTCCCCTGTCAGTATCCTCCCAAGACACCCGCCCCACAAAGTCCAATGAGATTGTCCAGTGGTAATCGCTTATGGGTGAAGGAATGTTTAGGACCCTTTCATCTTTAAGGGGCAAGAGCAGTCTCCCAAACTTCACAGCTAAATGTCAATTTTCTTCTTATTTCTCTTCAAGGTATCTGTGATCATATTTGAGGACTTCAGTATTGCATGTTCAAGGTGCACCAATCTTTTACATCTAGTAATTTGAAATTTGAGGAGGAAACATGTTGTAACATTACTCTCAAGAACCAATCATGATAAAGGACAGTCTACTACAATAAGTTCAGCTGGCGTGACTGCTCTTGCCTTTTAATATCTTCTCGTTTAAAGACCAATTTTAAAGGCAACGTTTCCCATTAAGTAGCTATTTCAGCTCCAAAAAGTTTCGTTCTGTGAATGTCTAGATCTGTTGATATTAACCGAAGAGTACAGTTAGGACAAGATATGGTGTAATATCAGGTTAGCCACTTGTGCAGGAATACCATATTTATTCGATCTAACAGTTACAACAAAATTCAAAAGAGTGTTTACAAAGCATGTTTCAAGAGAGGTTGTAAGAGGCAGTTTCCTGGTTTACTGAGAGTAGTTTGTCCTTTGGTTTATTCCATATAAGGGATGTGTAACATACCAGAATGACGCCTTGTATGTGGCAGGTCAGATGGACGGTCAGTCTTGGATAGAATGTCCTCGGTGTAACCAATTATTAATATTGATCCCAACCCCTGGCTTTTTAATCTTGTGAGGAATACCCGGCCCCTCTCAAATTTGCTGTGCAAACGTAACATAATTGTGACATCTCTTATAAATGATACTAACTTCCCTTACTCTGCTGATCACGTGAGAGAGTTTATGAAGTCATTTAAGTATGTTAAAGGTCCGGTGACATGAAAATGACAAAGTTGGGTACTTGATGAAGGAAGCCTTGAAAACCTACATAGAAAATAACCAGAGTAACCATCAAAAATTATTCGGTAGAGATTTTTTCTCAAATGGAATAGGAAGACCTCGGGCCCCTCCTCTCTTATTTGTCTCAAATTTTAAAAATCGGCTCATCTGTGTCCCATAAGATGAATACTATGACAAAACTATACTTAATTGACACATTATTACGGAAAACATGCAGTGACAGGATGTTAAATGACTAATGCAATCAGAAAAAAAAACCGATTAAAAAGGATATGTAAAATGTAAACTCCAACTGTTCACCAGCAAGGAAAATATCGTATGGCGCCAATAGCAAATACCTCTAGGAATTCCTTGCCATCAAGTTTTGTAACGTTTTGGTCGGTCTTCTTTCTTTAGTCTATGGTTTTGAATTAAGCCTTAAGAAGTGCAATTTAGAAAATGCATTGCGTTGCAATAACCTAAGGTTGCGTGGAGAACATAATAAATTATAATTAAGTATTTCAGACATCACGAAACCCGTAAAGGGAATAAAGTCAGCCTAGGTGTCTGTACTGTTGACGACTCTCATGGGAGTGAGTGCGTATGACATGATGTGGAGGAATGGAAAAAACCGCTATTTTGACTTTGTTTACCTTCACATTGGTATAAAGTTCCCCATCATTACTTTTTGTTTGGAAACAAAAAAGTTCCCACGAAAAGGGCGATTAACTTATCATACTTCAACCTTCATAGAGAAAAACTGCCTATAGATGTGTCCTACATAATAATGCTTCCCCGCATCATGCCGAAATCACATGCCGATTCCAATCGGCTGTTGGTGGTGCCGTCAGACGTTGGAACTGGGCGGGTACAAATTTCAGTCAAAGGGACACAACGGCCAATCGAAGTTTCGGTAGAAATGGTGATGCGATTTGCTCTCCTGAAGGTATTGGGGCTTTGGGATGTAGTGCCCTTTTGAAGGAGCCATTGTGGGCCTAAACACAAGGTCCTGGTGAGGATCTAGCTGGTGAAACCTCGAAAAGTATGGACACTGACAAAATTAGGCTGAAGCATTTCCAGATATGCGATCCACTTCAGCGACAAATATTTCACCTCGCAGAGCGAAAGAATGGTATGTAATTGATTGGGTTGCAGATGAATAGAAATGTTTATTCCATACTTCCTTCAGCATTACATGTCAGCATTACATGAATAGGGTGGTAGCAAGTGTTCTCTGAGACATTGACCTGCTGTGTACACACCACTTCATCATTTTTGTGTCTGCCTATTCAAAAATTCAAAAGTGCAAAACTCCTCTTGTAAAGTTTGTAATCCCAGTGTTTTAAATAGATATAAGTTAGCCATAATAGAAAGATACTTAATTTGCTTAATGCGATTTTGAATACTTGTTTAAAAGATAATAAACTTTGGCATTTTTTGGCGTCGCTCTGCATTCTGGGAATATGGTGCCAGTTGAGAATTCCTTTAGACTTCCGAACAAATTGTAGATAAGAGTGACGAATTGCTGCCTTTCCAAAGCTGTACATCACTATGCAAAAGGTGAAAAATCATACCTCAGCTCTGGTTCTTAGGTGTATAATGACTTAAATAATATATTTATGACTGAATACGTCCAGTAACCTTCCGAAAGAAAAAAAGAGCACAATATCAACGTTTCTCCCTATACCGTTGTACATACAGGGGGACCCGCCAAATTCCAAAGTGATCTACTAGCAATATTTAATTGGAAAGGAGTATGGAAAAACCAGAGTTAAATTTTGATATGAAAGTCGTTTTGTTGCAATATAAATTTGAGTAAAGCTAAAAATGTCTTGAGTGTAACGATTGCAGAACAGTTCAAGTTGAACTTTTGCCGCAAAGTGTTCATGCAAGCACTACACTTTTAATTTCCAAATTATACGTCTTTTCTATATCAACTGGTCTGGAGCCCGAATGAGTCAAATATCATCTGTGAATTATGATTACGGAGGCAATCAGATTTTCCAAGAGAAAATTGGCCTTTTGTTCCAGCACCTGATTATCTTTTCTCAGTGGCGGCACCAAGGGGGGGTGGGTTGGGCATGGGAGGGCATTTGTCCCCCCTCAGTCAGAACCTTTTCCCCCAGTTTCTCCCCCCCCCCCCAAGTCAGCTCTGGATTGTGCATGTTGAACCAAAGTATATCTGCCACAGGACTTTTTTTCCCTATAAAGATATGCTAAAACCGCGGAGCTTAAGTCCCTTGAACCCCCACCGGGACTTTTATTTTCAAGGTTGAGTCATATGGGAGGGGTTTCAACTCCCATTTCAGTTCGTGCTTCACGCGAATTTTTTGCCCCTTCCAGCATTTTCTTTTACCCTCCATTTGCCCCCCCCCCCCCCTCTCCACACACACACACTCTTTTTTGATCCCGGTGCCGCCACTGCCCTTCTAAACTGCACTGTTTACCACAATATAGAAATATTTAAGAGGTCTTTCAGGTTAGAACGAACAATAATTTCTGAAAATTTATCAGGTAAAAATATCCACAATGGTGCAAGAGGTGTAACTAAGCACGATGTTAGACTATGTTTGAGAATTTGCTAGTTAGTTTCAAGTCAACGTAAAAATTTGGTGCAGAATTAAAGTTTCGAAAAAATGTAAAAACAAATTTGATTGCCGATTTAAATCCTCGTTTCCGGGCGGACCTCTTTAGTGCATTTCCAAAGTCACTTGAGTTCAAAAGCCCGTTCTGGTATAGCATGTGTAGCGCCTCTGTGGCTGCAGTCCCCTTTAGGCTGCCATCCCTCAGATTGATTTTTTTTCGTAGCGATGAGCTAGACGAAAAAATTCGTCCGCCCCGCGGGCTAGTTCTGGTACCCATATTGTTTGCAACTACCTCATATCAATGATCAATATGGAAGGGAGTTAAACGACCATTAGTAGAATACAGAATATTTAGGCCGTGCACGACCCATAGACCGTTTCCAAAATTGCAATTGCAAAGGATTGTGGGACGATTTTGGGGCGATACCCACAAATTTTTGCTACGGGTCGTTTTTGACAATGTTATTTTACTGTGGCCAAATACGATTCACACCGAACAGCTGTCCCACAACCCTTTGCAACTGATTGGAAAAGGACCTATTATTAAGTCTTTTGAAGAAAATTCAAACCACAGAGTGACTGTTTTAATATCGAGAAAAATAAGTACTGACAACTTTTTGCAGTTTGCTTTTGATTTAACGAAACTATAAGGAAACGCAAGTTGAAATTTCCTTCAAAGACATCACATTCATTATGCATATTTAGCACATACTGTATTGTTTATTGGTTTGACTTACAGGTCAAGAGCAGTACCCCAAAACTTTTTTTGAAGAAAAAGCTAAACATCACAATTTTCTTCTTATTACTCTTCAAAGAATCTGTCATCATATTTTTATACTTCAATGTTGCATGTTCAGGGTAAACCAAGCAGTAAATTTCATATTGCAAGGGAAACAATATTATCACACGACTCTAAACAGCCCATCATTAAACAGGACAGTCTACAACACAACTTCAGGTTGGGTTGACTGCTCATACCATTTAATTGCTGTTTTTCTTTTGTTCTATTTCGTTGGGGTTTCATTATTTTGAGCACTACATAATGTGCTGCACACAGTCCTAGAAGGTAGAGATACATTTTATAAAGGTGACCTACTTCGGACCTGCACTCTTAAAATAACAGAGTGAACTTACGTCATGCTCTAATCCCTGCATCCAGGGTGTGGCTTCTGTTCTATTCAGCCAGTCTAGAGCAGGACCACACATGTTTGCCCTTTAGAGGGCGTACTTGTCCATTTGGGACGTTTAGCTCCTTAGGGGAGCAGAACTCCTCCGGGAGTAAATGTTTGGTTTTCGCCCTTTGGCTCTTCGCCAGAGAGTAGAGGGGACTTTAAGAAAAAATGAAAATAGAGTGAATAGTGTAATTGCACTCGATCAGAGTGTTAATTTACTCAAAAAGAGCGGAAATTTACTCTCCAAGAAGAATGAAATCCACTCCAAAGGGAGTAAAAATTTACTCATTAACGAGAGTCTCGGGGACCACTATTTAATAGTAGTCCATCAAGAGTGAAACTGCTCTCGTTTGAGAGAATTTTCACTCTCTTAAAATGGACTTTTATAATTTTCACTCTTCTAACGAGTAAAACATTACTATTGCTATTTACTATTTTAGAGTGCACGATTACTTTTGTGAATGTCGGTCACAAAGATGTTAGTTTGTCTGAGGGTCATTCCATACACTCTTAAAATATTTTGTGTATGTCCCTGGTTGCATTAAGATCAACTTGGTAAACTCTGTTGAGTTTTAAGACAATATGCAAGTTTCTCTAGGCTTGAAAATGAGATTACTTTAGTCTGAATCTAGAAACGCAGGCCCAAAGGGACAAGTGGCTAGCCCCCCCCCCCCCTAAAATTTTCCCATGACGTTTGAAGTTGTCATTGCCGAAGTAGATTTTTAAGCTACTTTATCCCACCCCAACTTCCAGACCTATACCTTGCTACGGAAATGTGAAACGTCGCTCTTTACCTTAAAATTGAAACATCTTTGCCAAGAGAATTCTTAAACCCTGATGTTGTCTGCCCCGAACAAAACAGTTATTACAGACTCTGACGTTCGTTGGCAGTAGCATAACCAGGATTGTCATGGGGGGGATGGGACATGACATGGGGGAAACGTCTACGGAGAGGGGAAAAACGGCAAATATGGGTGTTTTGCATTTTTTTTTCAAGGTTGAGTCATGTGGGAGGGGTTTCAACTCTCAAATCCACCCCATGGCTACGCCACTGTTCGTTGGGCGCAGATCTGTTTTGTTGGCCATTTGTAAAACATCGACAGAGCCAAACAGAGCCAAAAAAAGTCCAAGTTTGCTATCGGTTACAGACATTGAGTTATTCCGCCAGATAGGATACCTCATCTAATAAACTTGAGGTTTCATCTTAGAATTTACTGCATCTGGCATGTTATCCCTACTTCAAGCTGCAGCATCAAACACAACGGTAGTAAGTTCTGTTTTTTGAGTCTGAGGCATGACCCGGCCCAGGCTGTGATGGAAACCCTGATATCCCTACTGAGGATCGGATGCTCTACTATCTAGGTCACACGCCCGGGCCGATAGGCATAGAGAAGTGAGCTATATAAGCAAGAAAAAACATTTTATTTTTTTTTTACAAATGCTACGGGACCAATGTACAAATATGATAAACAAATTGAACCTCCGACACATTAACACACAGAGAGTATCGTCAGACAGTCTCAAATGAACTGCAGGCTGCCGAAAGAGTATTTTTTAAGACTCGGAGTGGAGAAGGGCGTTAGATAGTTACATAAGAATTAACGAAAAATGAATGTGTTTTAAAATGTAAGTTAAAAAAGGTTCAAGTTCAAATTTGATTTCAAAAATGGTGCAAATACGGTTCAAGACCCCGCCTTATTTGTCTCATACGACAGGCGGGGAATACCGCAGGCATATTCTATAGCTACTTACTCGCAAGGGACCAGCAAGTACAGATGCACCCCACCCAAGGGTGCCCTGGAGGTAGTTGTGGCAAAGGGCTACCTTATAATTCTCACATTGAATCAAACTCCACAACCATATGCTGTATCAAGCCCTACCCAGGATGCATGTTATGATGGGAATCGCATTAAAAGCATGAATCCATTTATGCCATGGTATGTCATCTTTGGAAGCTGGGACAAGGAATAAGGATATACCCCCCCCCCTCCACAGACTGGTACCCGTAAAACATAGACTGTAGTAGAGATACAGTGTCTCATATGAACTGGATATCATGGATGTAAATCCGTTGTTGAGAGTGCGGGGTTGTGATACGAAATGTGTTATTAGTACGAAATCGGTCATCTCCCCGGCCTAGAGGAGGGACTAGAATTTCAAGGAATGAAGATGTATTCCCACCCCCGAGGATCGCCATTCCTCAGCTCTTCGGCGATGAGGCAAAGCATGTCAAGCACGAATTCTCATATAATACTTATGCTACACCACTGGCGTAGCCACGGTGTGGTTTGGGGGTTAGAACCACCCCATGACCCAATTTGGCAATGCAAAAACAACCTAAAATTGCGGGTTTCTCTTTATGCTTAGAATTTTCCCTCATGTCGTGACCCAACCCCCCCCCCCCTCTCACTTGACACCAAACCCCTGCCAACGCCAGTGCTACACCCATAAAAAGGGATTAACTGTTTGCCACTACTAAAGATTTTGGTAGAAGGTTTTGATTTGGCTCTGTTTGGCTCTGTCCATGTTTTACAACTGTTGCCACCGGAATTTATCTAACATGTACAGAGCCAAACAGATCCAAAATTTGTCCATAAAATTTGGTAGAAATGGTTGTTCCCTAGTTTGATCAACGGTTTCAGTTTTTTTCATGGTTTGGAATAAAATATGAAAACTAGTGAGGTATATTTTAACACAATTAAGGTCGAGCATGGATTGCCATTCTGAAGGGATGGTTATATATCCTCCTTTCTTGCCAATCTGAGGACGACATTCTATGACATGAGCATGGTAATACATTTAATACTGTTTAAATACTGTTTATTTTCCATTACTGTTATTTCTTTATATGGGTCATGTACTTTTAGGACGGCGTGCTTGGCTTTGTTTGGCTCTGTCCATGTTTTACAAATGGCCCATTTTGTGATGCCTCAGGCTGACATTTCATTTCGGGGGAGAAACTCTGAAAGAGAGGTATTTACATCTCTATGAAGGCTTAATTTCACAAGGGAACACGTCAAAAAAAAATTCGGAGACTATAGAAAAGATCCTTATAGACGAATTTAGCAGCATCATGATCTGCTGACGTGTGTGTGATACAGAAAAGTTTTAAAGGCCAACAATTCTCACCCCTGACAGTTCCAATTATTCTGACCTACTAACTTAAAGGGCCAAACCTCTCACCCGAAACTACAATTTTGGTACGGAGGTACCGAAATTCTCAATTGGCTCAGCTCTTTGATTGACAGCTAATTCAAGCAATGCAGAGTACCAAAGCTTATATTACACAGCACGAACGGTACTGAGAGTGTTTTGATTATATAAATTGAGTTTTTCTTTACTCACCTTGAAGCAATGAACTGAGATTGTATCTGGATGAGCATGAATTCCTTGCAATTGTGGGAGGGGATTAAGTAAGAAGGTTAGGAGAATTGGTTCTGTTTGGGGTGAGAGAAATGGGCCGTTAAACCCAGCCCAAAATTTTCTAAAGCTCATCCTCAACCAATTTAAATTTATTGCTTTGGGCATTCCATTGTGAACATATCAGACCGTGAAGTGTAACCAAAACTCTCCCTGTAGATCATGTGTAATATTCGCCACTCTGCATGTTCATTTTTTTTTATTACAGAGATGTGACAATTAAAACTTTCTGTAGACAACTAATAAAATTGTAGTTTGGAGTGAGAAATTACTGTCTCAGTCTAAAGCAAAAAACAAAATGTACGGTATTAAGTGAAATTGAAGGCAACTCAGAACAAGCAGTAGGTAACTTAAACTGTTGGAAGCTCATGCTCATATGGTGAAAAAAATGTAAATTTTGTGTTATTCACCTTCAGTACCTCCAAAGAAACATACATGTATACAATAAATTAGGTAAAAAATTAGGAAATTTACATGAGGGCCTTTTGCTGTCTTTGTCTGAAATATATTAGGTTTGGTGCAGACAAACGTTCCACCTATTTTTCACCTATATGTACATTCTGGTGTTTGACAAATCTGTACAGGTGAGCAAGACCACCACGTGGTAAACCAGCTGGTCATTTGCCATCTATTTACAAGTACTTCGTCTTTAATTTAAAAAGTTCTCTTTTGTGTCCTTGACTTTAATCTTGGAATGACTCCCACGGCCACGGTACTTAATAAACGTGAGTTCTGTCTCATAAATATGTTTGTTTCGTTTATAAATAAGTACCACCCGCTTAAAGAATGACGTCTTAAACATGTCATTGTTTACTGTTTTTTTTTTTTTTTTTTTTAAGGTTCTCTGTACGGAAGCGTAGAAGGGACATGCGAAAGAAAAAAAAAACTCCCTCAGCAAAATGACAATTTTCGTAGAATTGACATTTTGAGGACTAAAATTATGCCTTCAAAATGACAAAAATCCGTAATTTGGCGTTTTAATTAACTTGTCAAAACGTTAAAAGTCCGAAAGTTGTCATTTTGCCGACTTAAAAATCTCGACAAAATGACAAAATTCAGAAAGTTGTCACTTTGCTGAGTTAAAACATCCCGTCAAAATAGCAAAATTCAGAAAATTGTTATTTTGCCGAAATAGATCATCTCGTCTAAATGCCAAAATTAAGAAGAATGTCATTTTGGCGAGTTTGAAAATCTCGTCAAAATGGCAAAATTCAGAAAAATGACATTTTGACGAGTTTAAATATTTCGTCAAAATCGTAAAATTCAGAAAAATGTCATATTGGCGAATTACAACTTCTCGTCACTTGAAAATGGCAAAATTCAGAAAATTGCCATCTTGCCGAGTTAGATCATTTGTTTAAACGGCAAAATTCTATCGAGGCATTACGGTGCCATCAAGTTAAGAACTTAGTCACAAAATGATGAAATGTTTACTTATTTTCCTAGCATTTTGCAGAAAATGATGAAATGCAAACTTAAAATATATCAACGATTCAAAATTTCACAGAAATTTGATGAATTACGCATTCAACGAATGTTACTTATTCCTCGTTTTGCAGAAAAATAATGATACCCATGTATACCATTTTTTGTATCATAGTTATGTTCTTTCCCCAATTTGGTGAGTTTATAGTACAATCATGAGTGAAGGCGCTTAACGAACAAGGAGAAGAAATATGTAAACCGTGGAATCATTAGGTAATAAAATTATGCTAAAAGTATTCAAAATTTTGGACAGTTCATTTTTCAATGCAATATGTACATTCGGTCTCAGTCTCGGTCTTGGACTTTGTCGGTCTCGGTCTCGAATTCTGCCCTGGTCTCGGTCTCGACACGTTTTGGGCTCGGTCTTGGATATGCTGGTCTCGACTAAAACACTGATTCAGATACCCTGCTTCTATAAGGGTAATTGAATCCAGTTGTTGCTTTTGTCTTAAACCAAGCCCGGACTTGTATAGCATTCAGGTAGAAATTATGACAAACTTAGCTGTTGTGTCCATTTTTAAGGGCGTTTAGACTTTGCTGATATTAACGTCCCAGTAACAACGAAAAAGCTATTATATGGGTCCTTTTGAGAAGGTAGTAGTGAATAGAAAGGAAGTGATTTAATTGTAGGGTCGAATATGTTGCTACACCTTGTACACATATCACACTAGAATCATAGCAAGAGTGGAAGGGGCAAAGTGCCCCCGGAAAAAAAGTAAAAGGTAAAATTGTTAAGACAGTAAAATGAAAGAAAGAGATTGCCCCGACCCCAAATTCGAATTTGAGGGGCTCTCTGAAGTCTGGAAGTTTTATCCCCGCTTCCTGCCTAAAGAGGTCAGATTGCCCCAAACAGATAAACAGAAATGTTTCGTTATGAAAACATGTGCATTACTTTTAATGACGGCGCGCTTTATTCTGCCCTTTAAAATGTGGAAATAGGAATCTAAAGAAGATCCGGTATTCGTCATTTTTCTGCCAATTGACAATATGCTAAATTTATTACTTGCAATATGTGAGTAATTCAGTGCAAAAATGTTGAATTGTTGAAATATTGTACGTTTGCATTTTATCATTCATATGCAAAATGTTAAGATAATATGACTCATTTCATTATTTTGTTGCAAAATGTTAAGATAATGCGATGACCAAGTTCGTAATTTGATGGCACCTTAACGTTTCCATACAATTGCGCCGTGAAGGTTCTAACTAGGCCAAATGGCAATCTTCCAAATTTTGCCGTTTTGACAAGATGTTTTTTTCTGGGCAAAATGTCATACTTTCCGAATTTTGCCATTTCGACGAGATGTTCTAACTCGGCAAAATGACAAAATTCCAAATTTGGCCATGATGACGAGATGTTCTAACTCGGCAAAATGACAATTTTCTGAATTTTGCCATTTTGACGAGATGTTTTATCTTGTCAAAATGACAGTGATCCTAATTTTGCCCTTTTAAGGAGTCCATTAAGTCATCAAAATGTCAATTTTACGAAAATTGTCACTTTGCCGAGACAGTTCTTTTTTCTTTTGAGTGGCCCTTCTACGCTTCCGTATTTCTGTCACTAGTTGCCCTATTGTCAAGTCAAGTTTTTCACATGTTGAAATGTTTTGGGAGAAAGTAGGAGTGCGGTATTCACTGTCCGATTCAAAGATATTATAAACGTATATACCAAACTCTTATCCCTACACTGTTAGACGCAATGACTCCTCACGAAGGCTCAATCGGAGGGGCGGAAGCAGTTTAAAGTTCGGTTTCGTCGAGCAGCCCTTTGCCAGGGGGTCGGAAGGACTTTGTAAAAAGAAGTATTGATTTGACATGCGCACAGTTCTATTCGGATGAGTGACCAATTAAGCAAGCGGTAAAAGAAAATTCCATTGTGACGAAATGTCAGAGTGCGAACACTTTCAAAGCAAGTTTTGTACACGCGTAATACATTTCTCTGTGTGCAGTCCGGAGTTATTGACGCGTACTTTCGCCTGCTTGGAAAAGAAAGCAGAAGTTGATTGAGTGTTGCAAGCGCGTAAGAATGTAAACGCGTGCATAGATGTGCGCTTGTGAAGATACCATAAAAACTGATCAATCATCAAGTCAATGAACTTCAAACCAGTCGTTGTGCGTTACTGTTCAAATGTTCTTAAGTAGGAGGCCTCGAAGAAGCATAACACTGTTCCATGTAAGTGAAATTTATTGATGAACGGTGTTTGCAAGAGTTGCAATGTTTTGAATCACACGTATTTATACTACTGGAAGATATCAGTTAACTCTTGGCATTCTTAACGACTGATCAGAGATCAGCACTTCCACCCCTCGGTTTTAGCCTCCGTGGGGAGTCACCGCCACATTTTAAGTTTGGTATCTATGTTTATAATGATCTTTGGTCCGATTACATTCTCTGCGAGGTATTGAAGCTTACTATTGCCTCAGTTTTGTACATAGGGCGCGATACATCATTTTCACAAACATTCCGAAACAAACACTTTTCAACTTTCCAACAAACTATAAAAAGACTGTCGAAAAACTGAGTCTGCCCTATTACCATTTTTAAGCCCCACCTGTTCTTGCGGATGCGTAAAGATAATTGAACACAGACTAATGCTCAGGGGACATTCAATTTTCTTCACCGCTTTTCTGAAAATGTTTTGAAGCTCTCTGTGGGTATGAGCCTGTGATGACATTGATTTTAAGATTAAGGTTCATTTATACAAAATGGGAATTTCCAAACCTTGACATGAATGAACAACCTCAAGATAGTTTCCATATCCTACATAAAATGTGAAAATTGTTGACGAGATGACAAAAAATTGACAGAATATAAGACTCTTGTATTCAAAGATGATTCCACAGTTTCAGTTCCAAACTGGCAATAAAAAACCTTTAAATAATTCAAGTTCAATCACAGCATGTGTTTAATTATGTATCGTCATGTTGGGATCCTTCATGACCCACGGGTTACAAAAAAAATTGCAAGAGATGTGGGTGAGGAACCAGCGAGGTCACTCTCTTAAATCAACAGATTTCAAAAAACCTTTTCATTTAAATTAATGTTAACAAGTTTAACGCGACAGATGCAGTTTTATTTTGCACATCTCCGCATACCGCAATTTACTCCTGCTAATAGATGAAAGTATAGCATAAATTTGGAAACACTTGACAAAAGTTCAGGTGAGGAGCAAGGTGGGCCACAAAGTAGGACGCGCTCTGTGAAAAAAAAAAAGGAAAAGAAAAAAGAAAAAAAAAAACGGCCTCTCTCAGTAGAATTTAATCGAAAGCTGAAATGATTACTGCAAATTTCGTCTATAGACAGTTTTTCCTTTTTTAGAGTTACCGTCCCACAGACGGCATTTTGTCAGCCACAACTTTTCTGGGTAAGTTCTGACCTGCTATACAGGCGGTATTCATGTACATGAATGCTTATTTTGAAATACTAATCAGCGGACCTGGGGTGGCAATCCGGAAAATTAAAGGAATTCTCGGACGTTCTCGTCGTATTTTGAACTTGGGACAATAAAATGTACAACGCATGAGAGCTTTAACGTAACGGCTTTTACTTGCTTGGAAACCAAAACGGACCGGAAAAGTCCCTAACTTACGTAACACTTACTTGTTGAGCTATTCTGCCACACTCCATGTCAATGTGTAGTCACGAGACTTGGCTCACTATGATACTAAAATACCGCCCGCCTTCGGTGACTCATTCACAACGTAGATCAGCCTTGGTTATTAAATTTTATATTTAAAAGTGTAAATGTATGGGCGGCCATCAGGGCAAAAAAGACAACACCGCGAAACAGAAAAGACAAATGTGAAACGGCAAAATAAACAACGCCGAAAGGAACAATCAAACGTCTAAAGAAAAAGACAAACATCAAAAGGAGAAAACAAACCCCGAAAGGAAAAGACAGAGGCAAAAGGAAAAGTTAAAATCTAAAAGGAAAAGACTAACGTAAAAGTGGAAAACAACAAACGTCAAAAGGAGAAGACAACGCCGAACGGAAAGGACAACGCCGGAAGGAAAGGACAAATGCAAAAGGAAAAGTAAAAACCCAAAAGGAAGAGACTGACGTAAAAGTGGAAAACAAAAAACCTCAAAAGGAGAAGACAACGTCGAAAGGAAAGAACAACGCCGGAAGGAAAGGACAAATGCAAAAGGAAAAGTTAAAACCCAAAAGGAAAAAACTAACATAAAAGTGGAAAACAACAAACCTCAAAAGGAGAAGACAACGCCGAAAGGAAAGGACAACGCCGGAAGGAAGGCCAAACGCCGAAAGGAAAAGACAAACAGGCAAAAAAGACAAAACAGCAAAACAGGAAAGACAAACGCTAAAAGGCAAGATGAAAGTCAAAATAAATACGAAAGTCAAAAGAAAAAGACAAAGTCTAACAGAAGCGTACGAGGGGGGGGGGGGCATTGGGCCATGCCTCCCCCCTCACGGATGCCAAGGTCCTTAAAATACGTAGCCATACTTTAGTAACACGGATTTTAATTCAAAAGATAGCATGTGTGGCACCAGAGCATGTAGGAACACACAATTTCTCAAAAATTTTCAAAGGGAGGGGATTGTCTCTGCAAGGCCCCTCAGTGTTGCAGTTTTTGTTCTTCTTCTTTTTTTCTTAATTCCTAGAAATAGCAAAATTTTGTCAAATTCCAAATTTAACTGAAAAATCCAGCTGGTGGCACCGATTAACTCTAAGGACACCTACCTTTTTAAAGAATGTTCAAAAGGGAGCGGCCCATCCCTTTCCCTTCCTGCATAGACGCGTACGAGACGGGGACAGGAAGGGTAGGGTGTTCAGCTGCGTTGAGAAATAGTTTGCCATTTATCACGCAAGAGGAGATGCTAAGGGTAAGATCATTAACAGACGGAAGTTCGAGCAGTCACAGAAAGTTTCATCAATTTAGCGGATCTTTATTTAACCAAGAGTAACAATAGAGAAGCATTAGCATATTTTCAATTCCGTTGTATAATTTCCCCGGAAAGAATAAAGACAATTTAATGTAATAGCAGTAGTACATTTTACCTGGTAATTTTTTGATCACTTAGCATGCTCCTGATTTTATTCTTATTGCAAACAAAAGCTAAATATAAAGACTGCATGTTTAGATTCTCTTTACAAGAATAGAAACTCAATTTTCGGCCATCTGAGGGGTCGCAGTTATTTCCTAATGGTTGCGCTCCACTAAGATAGTCATTCGGGCAAAATTATATTTTTGTGGCCAAAGTAGCTCTTAACAACTTTCTGATCACTTTGCAGTTTGCGGACATATTTTGAAGGGATCGTTTTTATTGCAAACGACAAAAGAAGATAGAGACTTTTTAGATTCTTCATGTAAGTCTGGTAAATGCTATTTCCGGCCATCTGAGTGGTCTGACTTTTCGAAATTTCTCTTAGCTCCGCGCCAACCAGTGGGGACGTCCCACTTAGGTAATATTTATGGCAGAATGAAGTTTTGTGGCCAAGAAAAAACTGAAACTAAAATGTTCCCGTTCGCCTATACCGATTGATGCTCTTTTTTTACTCCTAGAAGTATGCAAACTTAATGACAAGTTTTACTTTGAAAGGTAGCGTAAAGGGCATAAGATTGTATGTAAAGACGGTTTCAGTTTTATCCTCATGAACCACCACAATTTAACTTTTAACGCTGTTCCTGTCAAAGTCGAAAATCTTGCACTATTTTGCATCTAAGCTCCTTGAAAAGGCCAAAAATTTTCCCGTCCTCTTGGCCAGCGATCACTCATACTGCATGCCCCCCCCCCCCCCTTCATAGAAATCCTGTGTACGTCACTGAAGTCAAAAGGAAAAGACGACCGTCGACAGAAAAAGGCAAACGTCAATGAAAAAGTCTACAAATATTAAAAGAGAAGGTCGAGCGCAGGAAATTCCCTGCGCTGGAAAAGAAAACCTCAAGAAAGACTTAGCCACACTGTTCGGTGTGTTTATTGTCAGTTCCTAACAAATATTAAAGGTTATTGTGTTAATGGTCCACTTACAAGTTACATACGCAGCCTAACTTTAACACTGTGCACACTGTGGCCTGGTATAACTTTAAGCCTAACGCCAGTTCGCTCGAATAGAATGCTTGTGCATACAGTAATTCCATATTTCAGGATTAATTTCACAAAGTGAGAATAAACTTCATCAAATCCGGTGATCATTTCCCACAGTTCACCGGTTTTCAGATCTAGTAACTGTCGGATATGTAAAGATACGTTTCTCATTATAACTTGAAGCATCTCAGATATTTCCTGAACTGTTTAAAATTGCCAAAATGTCTCATTTTTGTGGAGAGCTTTTCGAATAGGTGGAAGCACTGTTTCATGACACCCAGTGTGGGTTAATACCACGGACTTCCTATACATGGACGGTGTCACGGACTTCCTTTACATGGACAGAGCATACCTTACGGCAGATTGTCGCTATCGTAGCGTGAGAAAAAGCGCACCAAGATGGCTGTCTGCTATGGTTTCGTGTGACAGTTTGGACTTGCTCAAGTATATCAACAGATTTTGCAAGAAAGTTGAAATATTTTTGAAATGTGGCAAGGTTAGGTAAAAATCACTTCACCTTTTGCAGGAATATGATATTTTTCCTCATTCAAGTTTAAATTTTGTTTTAAATATCACAGCGTTGTCGTCAAATCACACAAATTATAGCCTCATGGCGGCCATCTTGGTGCGCCTATTTGTCCAGTCGGTGGCGACCATCTACGGATAGAACACGTTACATGCTCTGTCCATGTATATAAGTCCGTGTACAGAGTATACTGCAAGTTAGAAAGTCTCGCCGGGTACGTGTGAGTATAGGCGTAGCGAGATGGCTGTCTGCTATGGTTTTGTGTGTGAAAGTTCAGCCTTGCTAAAGAAGTTAGAATCAACAGATTTTGCAAGAAATTTGAAATACTTTCGGAATAACGCAAGGTAGGTCAATATCACTACATGTACTGCAGGAAAATGATATTGTTTCTCATTCAAGTTAAACTTCTGTTTAAAATATTACAGAGTTGTCTTCAAATCATACCAATTATAGATTCACGGCGGCTATCTTGGTGCCCTTTTTTATCCCAGTCGGTGGCGACATTCTACAGATAGGACATACGCGTTACATGATCTGCATATGTATATAGGAAGTCAGTGGTTAGTACTCACTGTCTCTTCTCCATTTGATGTCCTCTTGTCCTTTTGACGTTACTTTGTCTTTTCCTTTGCTCGTTGTCTTTGTCACATTATGTTATTCGATCGTTTCCACTTCACTTTTGCCTTTTCCTTTGACTTTGGTTTTATTTTCTACACGGTTGTCATTTCCTTTTGTCTCGTGTATTTTCCTTTCGGCGTTTGTGTTTTTTTTTTCTGTGATTGTCCTTTCCTTTTGACTTTGTCTTTTCCTTTTAGCGTTCACTTTCCCGTTTTACTGTGTTGTATTTTTTGCCTGTTTATCTTTTCCTTCTGGCGTTTGACCTTTCCTTCCGGCGTTGTCCTTTCCTTTCGGCGTTGTCCTTTCCTTTCGGCGTTGTCTTCTCCTTTTGGCGTTTGTTGTTTTCCACGTTTACGTTAGTCTTTTCCTTTTGGGTTTTAACTTTTCCTTTTGCCTCTGTCTTTTCCTTTCGGGGTTTGTCTTCCCCTTTTGACGTTTGTCTTTTTCTTTAGACGTTTGAATGTTCCCTCCGGCGTTGTCTTCTCCTTTTGGCGTTTGTTGTTTTCCACTTTTACGTTAGTCTTTTCCTTTTGGGTTTTAACTTTTCCTTTTGCCTCTGTCTTTTAAGTTCCTTTCGGGGTTTGTCTTCCCCTTTTGACGTTTGTCTTTTTCTTTAGACGTTTGAATGTTCCTTCCGGCGTTGTTTTTTCCTTTGGGGTTTTAACTTTTCTGTTTCGCGGTGTTGTCTTTTTTGCCCTGATGGCCGCCCATATAAATGCACCTTCTAATGATCTCACATGGTGGGAGTTATGTCGTCCGAAAAGTACGACAAGGCAGTGGAGGGATACATAAATAAATCTAAATGACTAAACAGCCAAACACGATTGGTCTCGGAAACATAATGCAGAACAATATACCTGAACTCCAGAACATCGAAGTAAATTTTTATGTACTCTAATATAGAAATTCAATGTAGAAATCAAGTGTATTTTCTGCAGATTCTCAGGGACAGGATGATTTACGTCTACATTGCACACAATATGCGTGTTTGTTTTTGTTTTTTCAGAGCTAACTGAAAAAGTTTTGGGGCATATTTCTGTCAGTTTATCTGTTTTCGTATAAGTGAATGAGAAACTACAAATGTGACTTATCATCAGCTATACTACTCTTTGTCAAGCCCCTTCAGATATCTTTACTCGTATTCATCTGTACCAACGGACTTTTTCCACTTGTTTTAAAGGGCAAGAGCAGTCACCCCCATATTTATTTTGCAGCAAAAGCCTAAATTTCATAATTTTCTTATGATTTCTCTTCATATCTTTCATAATATTTTAGGACTTCGATGTTGTGTTACAAATTCAAGGTAAAGCAAGTATTTGCATGGTAAATTTAATGTTCGAGGAGAAAAATGCGGTCATATGACTCTGAAGAGCCAATCATGCAACAGGACAGTATATACTTCGCTACTTCAAGTTTGTACGAAAATCTTGCCTTCAAAGACTAATTACCTGTATATTTTTGGGGGGAGGGGGTGCTCGTGTTGTAATGCCAGTGCCCATGCATTCATACAGAATTAATTCGTTTTATTTCCTCCTTTCACATTGTAATAAAAACAATAGCGAAATTAGTAGTCTTGGTCAAGACGTTATCACACCTTTCCTACCACAAATCAAATAGAGGGCGGGCTTTAACTTGACTGTTTTGCAGAGAAGTTTGCTTTCAGAAATAACTAATGCAGAGCTGAGAATTTCTGAAGCAATAGAGGGCGTACTCAAAAAAAGTAGCAGATGTTGCATTATAACTAGTATTAGGGTCTTGACCAATACAATAGCGAAATAGGAAAACGTTTCACAATCACTTGGCGGAGAAACCTTTATGTTCATTTTAACATTTGTTTTCCTTTGAAGGGACAACTTAATTTACATGTTAAACATAAATACATACAGAATAAAAGATGAAAAATAAGAATAATATTCATAAATATTTAACTAAATAACTATAGTATGATTAATTAACTTGCAAAAAATTTTGAACGTAGACAATTTACCTGTTAATTGTCCATAGGGCCTAATGTAATTTTTCTGATTTGGAGGCTTTATCACTCAAATTAGATGCTACTGAATAAATGTGCAATATCACATGACTTTTCAACTATTCAAATTGAAAGGTTCTAGACCGGGAATGCTATTTTCTGCAGGCGTTCCTTTTGTTTGTTGTATTGAAGACCATTGTATTTGGGCATGCGCAAAGCAAAAGGAAATTTGTGCATTATGCTGCATGCAAGGTACAATTGTTGACACAAATATTCAAAAGTTTAATGAAATATGAAAGGTTTCTTTTTGAAAAGGTTGAGTGAGGGTAATGTGTTCGTTTCTCACGAACAGCGCTGAGAAATCCCAGCATGTTACACATTTTCCACAGTTGACGATTCGTTTAAGTCAAGGTTGGCCATGTTGTCACGTGATGTTACTAACAGGTGAATCCACGCTTAAGCAAAGCATTTTCCTCTTTGGTTCGTTTTGTAGTCGGCTCCAGCGGAGAAAAAGCAGTACTGACGAAAAAGCATAACCAAGAACATATTCAACCCATACCCCTACCAGCATGCATCACTGGGCCAATCCTCTCTGAAATAACAGATTAATTATTCCAGGATTAATTATCACCGTCTTGTTTTTAATATTAACATTTTTGCAAGATTGAAGGAAACCGTTTTCATTGTCCTAATATGTCAAGGATTTTCCCATTTTCATAGGAAATTCCTCAGCTGCGATATAAAATGTTGAAGTTTGTTTACTCAATTTAGAACAATACATTGCACAATAATTTGGGATGTCATCGTTGTACTACTGAAGTTAAAGTTTTAATATTTCTTTGTCTGTAAGTTACCGCACATTGTACCAAAATGTGATAGCAAAAAGGGCCTGTTATGGAGTAAGGTGATTAAAATAGAGCTATGTTTACAAAATGCTATGCAGAGAACACAAGAACATTTTTGGTTATTTTCAAAGGGAAACAAAGTAGGCAATGTGAGCTGTACAACAAGGAAGTCACAGATTATTGCTCAATAGACTAATTTGATTTAAAGTAACAACAGAGCAGTGGGGTACTTAAATACTTCATGCAGTGAGCTGCTTCATACCAACGAGATGTTTTAATGAAATAAATGTATTATTTCTTGGTACATTTGAGTTTACACTTGCAAGATATTTTACTATTATTTTTTTAACATCTATTTTCGTTACTCCTTCTTCTGGCAATTTTGAATCGTTTTCACTTGAACGTTGAAAGGGTTCTGAGCGATGCACCTACCCAGGCAGTAGAAAACACAACTCCCCTTGCGTGCTTTCGCAGTGTTAGCGTTGCATGTTTTAGTGTCATACTAGTAGTGACAGAACACATCACCTGCAGAAGGCTCGTGACATTGTCAATTTTTTACCAATGAGAGGCAAGTTTCTTGTCATAGATGAAGGCTTAGCCTTAACACTGGCCCAGGTTGTACTGTTAGTACAACGTTAGTACTGCCAACCATAGTAACAAGTGTACTGTTACACCAGATACACTAAATGCACATGGGCGTCGGCAGAAAAAAAGTCAGGAGGGGGGGGGGGAGAAATTTCAAGGGGGGGGGGGGCTAAACCTCCAAGTCACCATGAATTTACACAAAGCATGCGAAAATATCAGCTCAAAATGCCTCCAGGATCGCCGGAAATGGCATTTCTAAAGCCTATTTTTCGCATAGAAACTTGGAAAACACGTTTTGCCCGGTTTGGGTTTTTGCTTTGATTTTTTATACATTTTTTCAAATTTTTGATTTTCCGGGGGGGGGGGCAAGTGCCCCCCCTTGCCCATACCTGCGGACGCCCATGTGAATGCATGAGTTTGGCTTGTATCGGCAATGGATCTAACTGTAATCAGGAAGCATAACCGGACTATGTAACGAAGTCGACGGGTGAGAGAATTTACTCTACTTTGGCAGCTACCGCGATCCTTTAAGTGAATAAATTTCAACAAAATTTAAATCGACCGCTCTCCACCGAAAATGACTCTTTAACCTCCGAACCATAGGCTATTATTATTTTAACAACAACTATAAAAAACATTCCTTCTAACATTCTAAAGAACCTTCAAATGTTCAGAGAACTATTTCGCACCATTTTTGTATCTAGACATATTTCATAAAGACTTCCTGATGGGAGAGGATTTTTAGGCCATATATGTACTACCTCCCCACTCTCAAAATGGTCATTTGTAAAACATGGACAAAGCCTAACAAAACAAAATTTTAGCTTTTAACTGTGGTAGAAATAGTTGTTGCCGTGTTGGATCAACTGTTTCTGTTCATGAGTTCAGCATATACACTATATAAAATGAAAACTCGTGCTGCACATTTAAGTACAAGATCTGCGATTGTGGAGGGACGGGGATATATCCTCATGTCTTGCAGTCTTGTCAATCTCAAGAGCGACATTCCATGGCATGAACTTAATACTGTTTTAATAATGTTTTTTCTTGTTTACATGGGTCATATTTCTACATGCTTTTAGGACAGTCTGTGGTCTAATTCATAGAGGGTCCGACTCTCATTTGGAATGTCAGAGGATCGATTTCCCTGAGCCTGGTCATACCAAAAACTCTTAAAATTGAGCCTGGCTCATTAATAAAAAAATGAACCTGGCTGTATTAGGCTCTGTCCATGCTTTACCAATGACCTTCCAAAATCAAATCGATGCTCCTGCTACTTAACAAATGTAACATGAGATTGGTGAAAGTGGATATAATGTACGTCTCCTCCTTGATCTACCGAAAATGCGCTTTTTTGGCAAATAGTCAAAGGAATCATTATAATTCTGAGAATATTCGTTGAAACTCAGAACCTTTACAATAACACCATTAATTTACCAGAATAATCCCTTTATCCAATGATAAGAGTTTCTCCTGGCTAGGTCACAAACACACGATGAATTGGAAAAATTAAAAGTTTATATAAACCCAGATGTTGGCAGGTTCCCAATGCTTCTAGTCACGTCTTACAAAACTGACCTTGCCTCGAGAGAAGGTTGAATAAATTTCTCAATTTTACTTTTTCTAGTCTTCTATGAAAATTTCTTGGGGACGCAGATTTTTTGGAAAATAATGGTCAACAGTTTTGAAAATAAATTGATCAACCAGATGATGGTGTGGGTTAGACGGCCATGAAACGTAATTGTTTTACACAACATTTGGTAATTGTTGTTTGATTGGTTGCAACATTATGGGAGTGATAATCCATTTATGTAGTGTAAGTTTGAAAGACAAAAACAGCTGCGACTAACAGATTTTCCAGGGTTACTGCCAAAATTGTCAGTCGGATTTCACCATAGAAACGAAGTAACAAGTATCGGTCATTCGAAAGAAGCCGCTGTCTTTCTTTTCATTGTACTTGAATTCTTCTATTCGGTCTTATTTGCAGAAGCAGTGGCTGTGATGCTTTTCTTAAAAGAGAAAAGGTCGTTCAATGTAACCAGAATCACGATCACAAGAGCAGTATCAAACTGATCATTGCCCAAACGGCAAGAGCATTAGCGCTAAACTAACTCTGAAACAGTTTCACTTCTCTTTCTGTTTCAATATTGCATGACCAACATAAAAGGGTAAGAGCAATGGGTTATTCCTCTTAAATCTCTCAAGTCAGTGGGAATAAACATCATTGCCACATGATTTTCAAGAGCCATTTATGAAATAGAATATATCACTAGATTAATTGAAACTGAGATGGCTGTATCTTCCCCTGTAAATTTAATACTAGGTTTGAAAGTCTTGTGTCCATGATCCTGGTGATAAATTTAACCAGATTGTTCTAGAGTGTACTTGCTTTTCCGTTGTGATAGCTTCAAAATAAAGACGGTGTATGAATGGCAGACACTTCGGTAATTAATTGGTCTTTCTGAATTACTGAAACTTGACAGCTCATTCACTTACCGAAAATACAAAAGACAGCAGACGTATAGTTGTCTTTTCCCTTCAATTTTTAAAGCTATGTTGGTCTTCACCGATCTGTCTATCACCAGGCGCGGGTCCACGCACTCCAAAAAGGGGATGCTGACCTAAGGGAAAACAGGGGTGTGGGGGAGTTGCACCGCTAATTTCCCGTATGTTTAATTGTTGATGTTGTGAAAATGGGATGGCTGAGGCCGTAAAATCACTCCCCCACCTTGTATCCGCGCCTGGTTGCGGACCTTTTAAAATTAACATTGTGTACGAGAAACCTAAAAGGCAAGAAATGTGCCATTCCGGCTGTTTGGCCTAAGTTCTCGGCAATATGGATGGAACGGCTGTACAGAAGCAAGCTAGCCTGGACAAGATTATGTGAGGGGTTTAACAAGACTGAAAAAAAAAACCTCGAAAAGAACTAAATACTAGGTGGAGTATAAGACTGGCAATGAAAAATGAGTTTACCACAAGATTTAAAATGTAAATACAACCATAGATACTATCACGAGACCGACGTATGATTCAATAAGGGTCAGGGGGTCAATTCAACTCCCTTGATCATTGATGGGTGTTTTTTTCAACTGTCAATTGCGGATCAGTAGTAATTGTGAGAACAATGAGAAGCAACGTGAGGGAATCAAGAAAGGGTAGGACCTTCCCCAACATCAAGCTGTGGATTATAGGCCTTTGTACTTTTGTTGTTTCGCACAACGCTATAAAGATGAGAGTTTTGGTGAGAATCGCACGCCCTCGTTTGGTGTTTCTTCTGCCTTTCTTGCTTTATACGACACAATTGGCGAACTTGTTTTTTCAAAGTTATTGTAAACCAGCTTCATTATCTATCTATCCGCTGCTTCATTCCCTAATTATCAATTTCAACAGACTGTTTGTCACAGCGTTGGCTGAAAAAAACGTGTGATTTTTATGATCTTTTTTGTGTCCAACCAATATCATTTCAAAAACTTGAAAGGTATTATTCTTATGCTCATTATTAATAATATATGCTGCGTCCGGACTTTTCAACTGGTAGACCCAAGGAGAGTCATTGGACCACAGGCCACTTCGAGCCCTCGCATAGGAGTTATAGGGGCTTCAACCTATAAAAGATGCCCTATTGTCGCCTGCACCCATTCAGTTAGGGAGATAACCTCTTTCGGAGGAAAATGGTTTTTCATCCGATCGGCGGAAAATACGGCCAAACGGTGGCGCCATTTTCAAATTTCTCCCTTGATGCTTTGCGATCCTACCACGCAAATTTAACGGAGACAAACGTTCAAAACACCTGGAAAATTTTATCCATCTTAAGAAAGAGAAATTTTGGAATATTTAGAAACTTTGTAGCTAGGGGAACAAAAAAGCCGGATCATGTTTGGTAGTTCACCGCGCAAATTTTGAGGCATCGAGCAATTTTATCACGTTCCGTGTCCTTAGCATAAATTATAGACTCGGCACAGCCGCAAGATTTATGCAATTTTTCTAAAGAAAGTTATGTAAGTTACTAGTTCTTGTAATTATACTCATTAACACGTTGTTTAAAGTTTCGTGTGATTTCGGTCTGTATTGGTGAACAATTACCTTGTATTTGAATATATACACATTTATAAAACAAAGCGACGACAGTGAGGACTAGATACACACTTAGTGCTCATGAATATTCCTGCTGCAGATTTTCCGCCGTGAATTCTCATTTTCACCCGAGAACAGTTATCTCCCGAACTGCCCTTCGAAAAGTTCCTGCCAACCATTATGGAAGATTCTACACGGTGACGAATTCCCTCTGCAATACTACTCGTTTGTACTCTGCCCTTGTAAAATTTCCAAAGTTTCCATAATCGGAGATTGTTCATGACATTATCAATTTAATGTCGTCACAGACGTATCCCCATCCCATGAAAGTCACATTGCTTGAAGGGAAGCATCCTCTAACCGAACGCTACCCTTGAATGAATGAAAGGAAAAAGATGCACGACACTTTTCGAGGAGTTCCCACATTTAATTTTGGGCGGATTAGTCAGCCATCTTATATCAGTGTCCGAGGAATGTATTTCAAGTGTCGATAATGTCCTTAGGAACTTCAGTGGACGCAGACCTTTATGCCCACATCTTCTTCACCATCTGTTCAATCGGCAACTGATGCAGCAATAGCAAGCAGAAGTGTGATTGTCTTACTACCCAATTACTTGACATACAAATCAGGTTTACAGTCATGCACAATCTATTGGTTCTTTGAATTGTAGATACCATTTGAAAAGCGCGAACCTTCAGTTGTCACGTTATAATTCCAAATCTTTTAGTTTTTTATGAAAACTACAATATCGTGCCCGATATACGATACACGTAGGGTATTGCTACCAGACACCAGATGGTTGTGATTGAGCGATGTTGAGACACATGTCGTGTATATTGGTACTCCAGGTCATTGTCCTCATTCATTTTATCTAGGGGCCTCAATTTGGAGGGACAGGGGGACATGTCCCCCTTTTTTGAGTGGAGGGGACACTAGCGTGAAAGTCCTACCTCACCTTTTTCGACGTGAAACTTAAAAGTTAGATACTACCAAAAAGACTATACATGTAGGTTTCGAAAGGTGTCCTCTACTGATTACGATCGACTAGCTTCCTGTATCGATAATTCCACATGTTTACTTTTCAAATCCCCCAAATTTTCGCGCGCTTAAAGTCTCATAATTTTTTTTTTTCATTTGCATATCAGACATACATTATTCATCGGTCTCTATGATTATGTCGATTGTTCGTGCTCATAGGGCAGCAGGTGTGGTTATGAAGCGGCGCAATGTTTAGAAATATGAAGAAGATGAATCGCCCCTAGTATGTTTTAATGAAATCTGTGATCTTTAATGAATGAACAGCCTGGCAAGTTGAAATAAACACATTTTAGGGAAACTAAAAATGTATCGGTGCACAGTCTGCATGCAATGTTTTAGAAAAATGTTTGATTTCTAATGCAAAATTTGGACACCCTCACATCATTCATTTGTATAGCGATTCGACCATTTCGTATTAAGACCATTATTAGATAAGTAAAATCACAATGACGTTTGCTGGATAACAGACTTCAATCAAGAATTAGAGGTCATCTCCACAGACGGTACTACGAGGGGAGGGGCACGAGGGTGGCACGGGGGGCACTTGTCTCCCAACTTTTTTCCAGAACTTGTTTTTTTACGTCTTAGTCTGGTTGCTTTTGCCAAAAAAATACAACTGAAACTGACAGAGCTACGCGAGTGATACTTAATTAAGTTATATAATGTTTAAACAGGTCATATACTGCATTGAAAACTAAATAAAAACAATATTCTTCCAATGAATGTCTAAACGCTGTTTTTTTTTTGTTTTTTTTTTCGAAACGCTTGGCGTGCACCCGTTTTAAATATTTCAGGATTCGGGGTTACTTCTTGTAGAACAACTCTTCCATTGTCACTGAAACTTATCACAAGGGCCCGGGCCGTACACAGCTTAAGCTCTACCGTAACTAGTGAAAGGGGGCCAGGGAGGCGGTCCTCTCCTGGTCCCCTCTCTGACCAAGTGCCCCAAGCTTTCTGAAAGGACGATGATCTTATTTGCCCCTTATATGGAGCTCCCCTCTTTTTTCTGCTGAAGTGAAAAGGGGCCACCCTATCTCTAATTTTCACTAATTTCTCTGTTGAGATGTCTTAAAAGTCCATTTTTTCGTCGTTTTCATTACAGGTAACGGCTCCGTCCGTGGAAGTCACCTGAAAAAGACTATAAAGGAAACAAGAGTATAGTTGTGCTTCAGTTAGAATGTCTACAGGGGGGCACCGTTATTTCAGCTAAAGTTAAAAGTGGCCCATCCTTTCTCTAATTTTCGAATTTTCGACAAGTTCTCTTTTTACTAGTTGGCTCTGGCGTCTTCGCGGATTTGTAAAATGTCCACAAGGTCCGGATTTCATGTGTTTCCCGCATTATCCATCCTTTTGCTCTGCGGTTTAAATATTTTGAGATATGTACTCGTGGTATTTTGATTTGACTACGTAATGTACCGATGACTGAACAAAAACTAGACCATTTAGACATCACCATCTAGACACCACCGAAAACCGGAAAACATTGCTTCTTTGGTAGTATGTATGTCACTTGTTAAATCTTTACAAAGACCAAAAAAGAGTATTTTGTAATTTTTCAAGTTCCCAAAAAATTGAAATAGAAAATTTTAAAACATAGGCCTATAATCAGTTCGAAGTTTTGCCAAACATAGCACCATTTTGCATCTAGCAAATCTAACGCAAAGAAAATTTCTCAGAGGGGGATAAAACTACTTTTGGTTTTCCTAATAAAGCTGAAATCCATTCAAATATTGCCGCATTTGCGATCTACGTTCTCCTGAAGTTCACAATGTTTTCCCAAAGGAAAGGGAAATACCGGTTCCCAAGGTCACGAATCAGAAATGTCCAGATTTTGGGTCCCTATAAGTGTATGTACTATCATTTTTCATAGCTTGAATTTTTATTCTCACTATTTGAGAAGTGGCAGACATGGGATTCATATTTCAAGGCTGGGTACATCGGCAAGTTAAAACACGTGAAAAGTGCCGTTTCCAGCCATCTGGAGGGTAAAACCCAAACTTTCTTGTACGCTTCGCGCCAAACGATGGTGGAGGCTCCGCTTAGTTAGTCTTGCCGCGCCTGGCCCTCGGAGGTACCAGCCCCCCCCCCCCCCAACACACACACTTGTTGCCCACTTTTTGCCCGTAAAATTCCATCCTGGCTACGCCAGTGGTGTTAACATTTGTTCTATTTAAGATCTTGGGAGGTGTAAGCATTCATAAGATACCCCCAGAAGATGGGGGTAGGGGCGCCGATTTTGTTTTTGCCCCGAGCGCTACAAACCCAAGCTACATCCCTGCCCTGAATTAAAAGTAATCCATTCTCCCTCCCCGCACCCTCTGCAGTGTCGCTCCCGGCAGACTTTAATCATACAGAGTAAGATATTATTGAAGAAAGTCAAATTGTGATATTTGTGTTCTGTTAAGTGCCCATCTTAAGTTATTTAAAGTTGAAGATAAACTGCATCATTTTAATGCCTACAGTTTCGTAAATACCCAGGAGCTTCCGGGGGCTTCGCCCCCTGGACCCCACCAGGCGCCCTAAGGCGGGCCCCTGGACCCCACCCCGTTAGGGGGAGTGCCTTGCGCTACCGCGGCGCCTTCGGCGCCGTTTGGTAGTCTGCCCGACTTCCCCCCTCCACACTTTCAGAGATGGAATCCCGCCACTGTACACCTCCATCTTCTGTCTGCAGATAGTGCACGATGAGGTGGTGTTCGAAAAAAAATATATTAATGTTTTTGTATCAACAATCTTACACCGGTAGGTCTATGCAACGGTGTCTCAGTAGCACCGTACCAGTGGGTACCAATCCCTCGATCTGTGATTTTCCTGTTGTAGATTGAAGCATGCTTTTGATCAAGTCATGAATTTATTTTTTCTTCTTTAAAGATGGTTCCTTACAACTAGAACTTTGCACAAATATTTCACAAACTATGACAATTATCGGTGTGACACCCGGTTTTTAAATTGACCGTATAGTCCGTTGAACTAATTACCGACACTTTCAAGATCATGTTTTCAAAACTTTGGAGTTTCCTAGTAACTCAAAATATTAAAACATTTAGCACCTTTTTGCCTATTGACCTCTTTTCTTAAGCACCCAGTGGCGTAGCTACAGGGGACAGGGGGCCCTGAGAAATGACGAATTCGGAAATTTTCCTTTCGTGAAACCAGCCTGCTGTGTGGTTTTATCAAGTCATGAAATTTCGAAATCTCCCCATCAAAAACTTCACATTCTTCATTATTTATTCATTTTTGTTCGCTCGCCACAAATTGCGGTTCCTAAGCAGAAGTGCCCGCTCATACATTGAGTAAAATTTACCGAGCTCTGGACTTTGTTCGTGAAAAAACGGAAATTTGCTATATGACACCTTGGGCCCGTTCCATAAAGAGTTACGCACAATCTTAAGTTTAATTTTCTGTTGACTTAGGTACCGGGAATCAAACTTAAGGGTGTGCGGAACTCTTTGTGGAACGGGCCCCTGATCATAAAGCGACACCAGTAACTACTGCTATTTTTCATGAATTTTCTTTCATAAAATTCAAAATTTTCTCTTATGCAAGCTCGACTCAAAAATTTTCGTCAGGGAGCCTCATTTCGTATGGCTTGGATAACTGTATGTAGCAACAACGGTCTTTGGTCGCCGGTCAATCTCAGATTTGCAAATACGAAATGCATATTCTTCAGTAATCCCCAAATTTTCTTATAGGGAACCCAGAATCCAAACTTTCCTGTAATACAAGCTCCATATTTTCAAATATTTGAAAAAATTGCGGCCCTTGTACATTGGTAAACCGTGGATGCTTGCCAGCCCATCGCAAAAATGTCTAGCGCTACGCGGCTGTACACACCTTACCAGGACAGGAGGAAAATTAAGGCAATATGCACCTCCCCCCCCCCCCCACACACACACACACTTTGAAAACCAAAACAACGCCCCTGATTATATCTGCTCAAATCTACAATTCTAATTTTTGAATATCAATCTACAATACTAATTTTTGAAATTATATCACATTTTATATTCCACATCTTATAAAAGAATCGTCTCCACAGTTGAATGGCAGATCTTTCATAACATATAAATCACATCCTTGCAGCCTTGTATCCCCCTTTCGTTGATGCCAGCCAGTGCTTGGGTATCCAGGATTTAAACCGTAGGTCAACTTTAAATACTTAGATATCGAAGAGAATAAGTTATCCAACAGTTTGCCTTGCAAGTCCTTCACCTTTGTTCGTGTTTCAAAGAGGGATCAAGTATCTATAATCTGTTGATTTTGTTTCTTTATATGCTTTGCATAAAGTTCTCGTGGTCGCTTATCAAAATATTAGGAGTGAAAATTATTGATTGACCTTGGGATTAGCTATAGCGTTGCTCGTTTGCCTGCATGCCTGCAGGATGTTTAAACTTTACCTAATCCAATGACCATGATGGGAGGATATAAATCTAAAAGTTTGCAAAATTATGCAGCTATTCAGCAAAGACACTTAACCTTTTCCAAATAATTGCGTTTCGCTGCTCAACAAGTATTTGTCTCTCACGAGGGTGATATAAGTGAAAAGCAAAAGAAAAAGGCACAGAATTAAATTCATTTTTACCAAATGAACAAATGTGAATTGCGCACGATAATGGACATTTTACTCAATTTTAATGTAAACTGTTACAGGTAGGCCTACGAACACGTAAAAGTTTCACATCTACAAAAATGTTTAACCTGTTTGAATTGAATTCATTCACTGAAAAGGGTTTTCTGAAAAGTAAATACAAAAGAACCGGTCTGTGGAAAAAGAGGGCATTGTGAAAGCCGAGCCGCTTCACGTCGGTTTCATTCCTTCTTTCTTTGATCCTGTTTTCCTATTTTTTTTCCAGATTGAATGCAGGTAGATCCTGCCAATGAACGATGAACGAATCAGCTTGTTAGAATCAAGTCACACCCGTTTTTACAGAATGGGAACTTTAGGCCCTTTGTTAAAATTTTGAACTCACATCATGAAAGATCATGACAAATATCTCTGACACACGTAACTCGAAGCTTAAATGAAACCCGAACCTTCATTTTGAAATAAAATTTAATGCAAAAAATGAAAAAAAGACCGATTTACCTTTAACTTCAATTGGTCTGGAAAAATCAGCCGTCCAGTTTGCCCCCACCCTGCTTATGCAATAGCCTAGTTCAATCTGTGTGGCATTTGTAGAGGCAGATATTAGGACAATAAAAAAAAACATTTCAGGCAAATTTACGGGAAACTTCAAATAATAAACTTTCATGAACTATTCACTCAGATTGATATAGTCATGATAAGAGACTTCAAACGGAAGAAGGAAAAGAATGAAGTGACTGATAACTTCCGTCGAAAGGACATTAATGATAGAAATATTTTTAGAATCACACTTTGAACACCGTTTTGTTATCACCTTGTAGGAAATGGTTTGACATTTCGGGTACAAGTGTTAACTTAAAACTTACCAAATCTCAACAACAAAGTTACAGCTATGACAAAGGTACAACATATAAATAGCCTAGCTCTAACGCTGGGAATTGTAAAAAAATAAAGTGTTGTTTTATCGGTAAGTTCGTGAAAAACGTAAACTGTTAAAGATGGATGTAAATTTACAAAACGAAAAATTAAGAGATACAAAAAGACATAAAAGACTATCCTTAAAATAAACTTTATGCTTATTGATAATTATTGAAACCGTGTCGTCATAGATCTTTTCTGGGAGGGAGCGACCAAATTTGAGGATATTTTGTTTTTAAATGTAGACATTACTGTATTAGAACAACCGCAAAATTTGCCTTTTCACAAAAATTGTTGAAACATGGTAGCTTGATGTCAGTATTGAAGTGAATGATGTATTCTGGAATTCGTTCTCTTCAAATGATGCCATTTTAGGTCTGTGTATAGTTGAAAGCTTTCTAAGGATGTTTAAAATTTTTCTTTGTTTCCTTTTGGAACGATGTTTGAAAATCAAGAGCTTATGTTGAAGAAAATTTGGAATTTCATGAAAGAAAATGTAAGGAAGCAGCTCACTGTTTAGTTGATCTGGTGGTGCATATGGACAAATTTCCGATTTTTTTAGTTCCAGAGACCTTGAAAACTTCCCAGCCGATTTTATTTTTAGATGAGGGCATTTCAACACATATTTAAAAATATGTTGCTTCTATTATAAGGAATTCGTAATTCTATGAATTTTAAAGAAAATTTGGGAAAAATGCACTTTAGATGACCGGACCACTTGTTCACCTGGTACTACATAGCGGAAATTCCCAAATTTTGTATTTTGCAGAGACGGGTGGGGATAAGTCACCAACTTCCCCCGTATCCATGCCATTTTTGTCAAACCACTAAAGAGAGAAGTCAGATCGACCCATTGGCAACTCCCTCGTGTACTTAAATTGTTAAAGCAAGTGAATCCTTGACTTAGTTCACGATATTTCTTGGTCCACAAACATTTTTCCTGAAGTCCCATTTCAAGCGTTTTGAGAGAAGTCTATTTCCCTTGACCTTTATCCACAGACTACTTTAACATCCCCCAATCATTTATGTTATGTTCAGAGAAGTCAATTCCAACCACAAACTGCAATTTTTGTAGTAGCCTTCAGGAATTCTCAATTTGCACAGCTCTCCGATTGACAGCAACTCAGAAAAATGCAGAGTACCGTAACAGGTCATATTACACAACATGTAGGCTTACTATGCTGAAAGTTTTCTGATTACACATTGGGTCTTGTAAACTCGTTCGAAGCAATTAACTGGATGAGGATAAGGTTTAGACAGTTGTGGAAGGGGCTTTGGTAAGTTGACTAGGTTAGGAGAATTGGAACTGCCAGGTGTGGGTTGATAAGGCCTTTAAAAGGGTAATACTGCCTTTGTTCCACAAATAAGTTTCATCTTTGTAAAGCCAATAACATAATAGAAGATGATCATATTTTATACGCACTATGGTTGTAGGCTACTGCACAAACAAGTTGTGGGTATAGATCATTTCGAAGAAAGTGGACTTTTCAAGGAATGGAAACGCCCAGAGAATCCTGTTAGATTACCATTATGCTAATATTAGCGTTTCCCTTTTAGTGTTATTGTTGACAAGGAGAAAGGGAGGAAATGGGATCTGGTCAACCCCCCCCCCCCCCCCGGATCTGTGCCTTACACACACTGCAAGTAAGAATACGTCGGAAGTCTCGGGGAAGGGCAATACGTAGCTTCCAAAAAATTCTTCCATTTATATTTTACCACCCGTTGAAGAATATTTGGTCTCAATAAATTCATGAAATCAACGACAGCAGTGCATAACATAGAAGGTTTACACAGCCAGACATTCATTGCATTAGAATCAGGCCGTTAGCCAGACAAGGATCTGGACGGCCGGGGACGGATTTTCTCGCCGGGCAAAATTAGCCTACGTAAAATTGAATTAAAGGCAGTCAAAACTGTGATTTTTGTTATACTCCACTGAAATTCTCTCAATTGGTACAGCCCTTTGATTGACAGCATATTCGAAAAAATGCAGAGTAGTTTATTGATTACCCAGTGGGCCTTGTATACCCACTCTGAAGCAATAAACTGAGATTGTGTCTTAATTAGGATGAGTTTAAGACGGCTGTAAGAGGGTTTGTAGTTAGTGGGTTAAGGGAACTGGAACAACTGTCTGGGCAGCTGGGGTGAGTAGATTTGTCCTTTCAATGTCAAAACTGAAACACCCGGTTAGGGGAACCATTTTGGAAGGTCTCCCTTCGCCTTGGTTATTGGTCTGATTAGACTTATATTAAGCGTCATGCTGCTGAGTTGTAACAACCATCACGGACCAATAAACAAGACGCTGAAATTGATCAAGATTCCATTCAAAGAGTCCTATCTTTAAAATGGAGAATGTACCCACCCCCTCCTCATACGTGACCCGTTTTAGTCTCATGTGATTTTGGTAGGCGAGTTTAGCCCGATCGTATATATACTTGTCCACTGATAAATTAAACTTCATGAATCTGGTACTTATCACAAATGCTATTTGTCTGATAGAATAATGACTTTCACTCAAAGTGGAAGTACTGTGTAGAAGACGGCATTTCAAAAAAAAAAGGGAGTTTTTCGCGCAACACCGGCCACATAGTAAGAAATCAAGTTTTAGAACCAGGACCTTGTAAAGAAGTCTAAACGGTGGTACCGCAGTACAACATCAACAGTTGCATAAACACGTACAGTGTTCATGACCTAACAAAATAAAACCGGTTCTGAGAAGACTAAATAGCCTCGGCAATAACCCAACCTTGAGCTAATCAAAACAACGTTGTCATAAGGAATTAAATACCAAACCAGGTATCCGACTTTATCTTGACCTATTGACTTGAAAATTCATTGAAAATGGTTTATGACGATAAAATCACAAGGTGAATGCGTAGATCTTATATGTAGTATCGCTATCCAAGTTCTTTCTCTTTTGTATGGAGCCCGGGGGAAGGGAAGTTACATTTGAAACATTTTTTTTAGAATTGGCTCAAGATTTTCTGATCATTTTATCAAAAATGTACCTCCTAATAATAATGATCCGGAGATTTCTTAAGAATCTCAAGATACTTTTTTATCATCTAGAGATAGTTATCTCCCGGTTATCAGAAGATCTCGAGATATATCTGAAAAATCACACGTCACTTCCGGGTTCCCCGCCGTTATTCGACTGATTGTAGGCTGCTTCTTCTGATGATTCTTCGACGTGTGCAGGGATATAGTGCGCTCAAAACAAAGCCATATTAAACTGCAAAGGGGAATTTCTCATGCAGGAATTTTCCATTATCGGTATCCAGACTGTCAGATAAAGAATAAAAAGACTCTCCCGCACAACACAGGAGGTTTCAGGTTTGATAATATGCACCCGCCTTTAGAAGAATAGTCCAGAGCCAAATTTATTTTTGATACCGGCATGTTAAGAGGAACATATTCTGAGCATTCTGGCTAGAGTTTATTTATTTCCCATGTTCGCTTCTCGAGATATCATCAAGTGAATATGGTTAATTTTCTACATAGATTGAACTTGGAGCAAGCAGGCGTGAGGATATGAATTTACACTGCTGGCAAATGTTTTGTTTTTATTCATAACTTACTACCCGTTTTATGCAACTCCACTTTGATGTATTGATACCATAAAGGTGCATCCAGCTGAGCAATAAAATTTTTAAAAAGCTTATATGCCTTAGGGCAAAGATATTATTAACATAGATACCAAACTTAAAATGGCGCGGTGACTCTTCATGGAGGCCGAATCGGAGGGGCGGAAGTGCTGTTCACTGATCAGTCGTTTTGAAAGCCAACAGTTTATTGATATCTTCTGGTAGTGTAAGTATGATTTTAAAACATTGCAATTCTTGCAAACACCGTTCTTCAATAAATTTCACTAACATGAGAAGTTTTTGGCTTCTTCGCTGGCTCTTTACCTAAGAACATTTGAACATTAACGCACAACGACTGGTTTGAAGTTCATTTGCTTACTGATTGGTCAGTTTCAATGGTACCTTCACAAGCGTACACCTGTGCACGCGTTTACATTCTTACGCGCTTACAACACAAAATCAACTACTGCGTTCTTTTTCCAAGCACGCGGAAGTACGCGTCAGTTAGCCCGGACTGCAAACGGAGAAATGCATTGTGCGCGGTCAGAACTTGCTTTGAAGACACACGCACCCTGACATTTCGTCACAATGGAATTTTCAATAACGCATACGTGATTGTGCACGCAGATAACCGAATAGAACTGTGCGCATGTCAAATGAACGCTTCCGCCCCTCCGATTGAGCCTCCGTGAGGAGTCAGCGCGTCTAACAGTGTAGGGATAGGAGTTAGGTATCTACGTTTATAATATCTTTGTCTTAGGGGTACAATAGTATCCCCAATCAATTCAAGATGGAATTAATATGGTAAAAATAAAATAAAGAAAAAAAAAACATTAGAGCATGTTATGTTTAACATGTCAAAAAAAATTGGCCCTGGACCGTTTTTTTTTAAAGTTGAAGTGGGTGTTGTTTGGGGAGGTCAGACTAAATTGCGGCCCAACGGCGGCCATCATTCATGGCCAACGGGCCGTCCGAAATCCGCTGGGTTCCGCGGAAATGCCTGGTGGGTAGACAATTTTAAACCGATCAGCATCATGTCCATTGGAGAACCATCAACGAGCCACCGGACATTTCTCCGACAGATCGAATGACCGAGGGGCCGTCAGCGGACCAACCAAATTTTGCTAACATGGAAATGATGGGATTACGCCCCCTCCCTCCCCTCTGGCTATTTTCAGTCTGTAATGTGTTATTCTTCAAAACTATTTTTAACAAACTTTTTTCAAATGATTATTATCCTGTTTGAAACCTAAAGGAAGAGGCGATCTCCCCAATGAAGGTTAGTGGGGGCCTACTAAACTGTCCCATTTCATGAACCGACCTTTGAGCTACTATGGTGTTTTACAACAATGCTTGAAACCTTCCGAAGCGCCCTCAATTATTTTATAAAAATTGATGCTGCTTAGCAACTAATCGAAAAATTAAACCAGACCCTAAGGTTAATTTTTAGTTGCGACTCTACCGAGTTTTACATGAACGGAAGGGGATAAGCATGAGATGGCTTAATGAGCGAACCAAGATGGGCTATGCACATGCGCACATTCTCCAAATCGTCGGGATGAACAAACCAACCCCGCACCTACAACACGTGTTCCAAAACATCAGCTTACAGAAAATTTAGTGACATCATCCTTTCTTACTACAATCATGACATAACTCGGAGGAATCATAAATGTGATTATGTACGGTGAACTATATCTAAATTGCCTTTCCTGTGTAATAAATAGGCTATTTAATCCGTCGTAAAGGAGTGCTCAGGCTGAGTCTCTAGTTCCGTTTGGGTTGGCTGTTCAGATTAATATGCTCACTGTCGTATGCACGTATTGCATGAAAACAAGTGAACGTCGTGCACTATGCGCCGAACTAGGTTTGTGTATCCCACGCGTTGCCCAAAAATTCCATGCGCCAACGAATTACCGAACTAGCTTACTGTTCTTTTGTCATGTTCGATGCGGTTCTACTACACGTACATGAGTTATGGAATCTCATGTTTTGCTCTAAACAGAACGTAATAACAAAGCAGAATACTAGAACTAAAAGCAGGGTAGAGCTGTTATGGTACTCTGCCAAATGCAGGTTGTAGGCAGTCATCAGCAATTATACAATGGATCAGTGCTGGACTTATTCGTCACTCCAGACAACATGCTGACCTCTCCCAAATCTGTCAAACAATTGTCCTACTTAAAACATATTCCAGAGAAAAAATTCATTGACTAGTAGTACGGTACAAAATTTACAGGAAAATGTTTAGTTCAGAAGGTACTAATTTTCCCCAAACTTCAATTTTTTCTTCAGATAAAGTGATTTGTGGAAAATCGGCGATGTTATCACTTCCCATTCACTTGGCAGTTGCATAATCAATATCAATTTTTCATGATATCTACACTCCTGCTAGGATTATTTAGCAACAGTTTTCTGCACACTACATATGTTTTAAGGTTTTGCTTGATGTTTAGGAAAAGACATACAAATATTCCAACAGCATCATATTTCAAGGACAAATGGGACAAATAAAGAAATAAGAAAGGAATTTGAAACATTGTGCCCACTAAACATAACATCCTAGTATTACCCCACTGAAGAGTGGGGGCAGTTTTTAGCAAAAAAAAAAAAAAAATGGAAATCTTTTCAATGAGGTTTTTTGGATAGGCAGAAGGTATCACTGCAGATTTTGGAGGACATGGTGTGGAATATTATGTTTTTCTCATATTAGACCCTATTCAAAAGCCACCAGATTATGCCTTTAAAACTATTACAGCGCGAGGTGACGAGGTGACGTAAATGAAGGTTAGCCATTCATCCAGCACTGTTCAAATCGACAATGAATTACTTGTAATACTTTATTCGCCACTTGTTCTTGTTAGGTGTTTTTCCTCACCCGTCGGGTCGAATCGAGTTCACAGCTGTCTTTTTGTCTTTCTTAAACTTTGCTTTGATGCTGATGACCTACAGAGAATAAGTGCGCATCCTTCGCTGTCTTAATTGACCACGTATTCTCCTGTCTGGACAGTCGTAAATTTGCAGAAAAAACAGACCTTCTTAACCTTTACCCTAGGGTGCTCTTATTTGTCACTTTATCTAAGCTTTAATTTCTCTAAGGGCTGATAAAGGGAGCTGTCATAATTGACAAACCATTTTCTACACCAGCTTTGGTCAAGTGGTTGTTAGTCTTTTAGTCCTGTTATTTTGTATCAAGGAGGTTTATATCTCCGGAGCCCATAAAAGGCCAGGGATTTTTCCACCCTAGCACTTGGCAAAGGTATCGGTCAGACACACCCTCAAAAGTCTGAGCTTGCACACATCTCGATGCTGACTTGCTTCGTCAACCAGTAAGAAAATTGACTTCATAGTTTGCATAATCCTGTGCAATCTAGTATTCCGTTCTTCCACTTATTTGTGTATTTGACTGAATACGCCAAGCATCACAAGTACGCTCCAAAAACACCCGTGACTGCATTGGACTGAGATAAGTCTAAGGTGCCGATATCAAGAGCAGGGTAAAGTGCGGAGATTCGCTCAGAGCCAGAGGGACACTCAAACCCTCTTGACAAGAACAAAAAGAAATACAGGCCTAAACGTAGCCTGCGTAGCGCCTTTGTGGCTGCAGCCCCCTTTAGGTTGATTTTTTTTTTTTTTTTTTTTTTGTAGCGATAAGCTGGACGAAAACAATTTGTCTGCTCCGCGGACTAGCCTTAACGATGGTAGAGACTTTGCCCAAATTCTGAAATTCGCAAGTAAGGTTGCTGAACGGACGGATGTCCAAGTCACTACGCCTACGATGTCGGTTCCTTAGTCGAAAGGCCTTGAGGCCCGAAAATACCAAAGAGCCCTCACTTAAATACAAGGAATCAACTCGATAAGGGTGGCCCTGGCTTCGAATGCTATGGCGGAGTGGAATAAATTTCTTGCGAAAGTCCTAGACGACCAAGCGAAAAAACTGTCAACCATTACGAGGACCTTACTAACAAATGTTAGAAACCCTGTCAATGAGAGAGCCAGAGACGTTGAAACATTAAACTGCAACACGTAGGAGAATCTGCTAAAAACTCGTGATTGTTTGAGAGACTTGAATGAATTTCTCCTTGAGAGATATGATGAAATCCCCAGAAGGAGAGAAGTCAGGAGGCATTTCAAACATTGACAAAATTCAAACTCAAAGCAAATGCAAAGAGAACTTAACTCTTTATTCGGTGTAGTGCGTGAAAGACATGTTCGCAACCTCCATGTTTCCAATGTATTTTCGTGCGAGGAGTGCCGAAAGACCTCGAAGGGGCTGAAGTAATAATTTACATCTGGGAACCGGAAAATTGTTCTCTGGAAACGCCGCAAGTTAAACTCGTACCCACACCTGACCCTTTCGGCGTGTGCCTGTTTAATAAATGAAGATAAAGTGGAGTATCCCAAACTTACTATGAGAAATGTACCGCGCTTTTGGTTAAATTAAACACCATATGAACAGATGATCATAATATTTTGGTTTTTTTTTTTTTCAATTTGGTGGAGAAATGTTTTGTTCTTAAAGGAATCAAACTCTTTTGTGGTATTTTTTTTTTTCAAAAATGACCATTGGCGCTGTCTTTGGCGTATTTGGCGCTGATCTTTAACGTATCTCAATTTGCATGGACGATGAAATTGAAATGTGTGAACTTTTGTTAAGACTTTCCATTATCTTGTTTTAAAATTATTCATACATGTACTCTGCATAATTCACCTGAGACAGTTAACCTTCGAGATAGATCATTTAATGATATATATCAAAGAATGTTATCATATTATCATTACAACCTTGATTAAATTTTTTTCACCAGTCGCATTTGTTGGGTGTCTTACTTTACCTGTCGGGTCCGTTCATGCATAGTTGTCTCATTTGTCTTATTCTTACCCATTATTTTGATGCTGATGACCTAAAGTGACCATCACTGTTTTTATGACCATGTATTCTCTTGTCTGGACAGCCGTAAATATGAAGAAGAAACCAGACTTGTCGTTTTTGGCTTACTTAATCTTTATTCTAGGGTAATACTGTTTGTCACTTTTATTCAAGCTTTCATTACGATAATGGTTGATAAACCCAGCTGTCAAAAGCGACAAGCCATTTCCTATATCTTCTTAAGTCACGTGATTAACCTGCTATCTTTATCTTAGTCTCAAGGCCTATGTAGTTGTTGAATTGGTTCTCCATCCTGTTAAGCTTTTTCAAACTTATTGTTTTGTATCAAGGGGACTTAAAGGTCAAGAGCAGTCCCCCGAAACTTATTGAAGCAACGGCTAAATATCACATTTTTCCACTTACTTTTCTTCAAAGTATCTTTCATCATATTTTATAACTGCAATATTGCATACTCAATGTAAAGCAAGCAGTTACTTATAGTATATTTCACAATCGAGGAGAACAATTGTTGTCACATGACTCTCAACAGCCAGTAATGAAACAGGACAGCCTACTACACTGCTTCATGTTGGGGTGACTACTCGTGCTCTTTGAGCTATCCGAGTTCCATAAAAGGTGGGAGATGTTTCAAACCAAGGACTTCGCCAACAGTATTGAGTAAACACACTCAAAAGTCTAAGCTTACAGACATTTCAGTGCCGCCTGGCTTCGTCAACCAGTAAGAAAATTGACGTCATATGTTGTAAAATCATAGTCTATAGAGGGCGGAAAATCCTGTTTAATCTTGTATTCCGTTACTTCCACTTATTTTGTATTCCCTGACAAAATGCTGATGAGCAACACCACTGTGTTCGAATTATTTTTCACTGCATTCGATTGTAGAACGCGACAACATGATAATATAGTTTTCTCACTGAATTCTGAAACTTCCAGGGGTTAACATCTCCATTGGCCTCGAATAAAAAATACAGTATTATGATGAAAGACACACGCATGGAAATTGGGAGGAAATTTGTGACATTCACTTGTCGTTCGGAAGCACGTTTCGGGCGACAACTTTGCCTGCGTAGCGCCTCTGTGGTTGCGCCCTCCGTCAGTGTTTTAGCGATGAGCTGAACGAAAAACTTCGTTCTCTCCGCTGGCTAGGGACTTTTTAAGATTAAGTTGTAGTAAACAACTTTTCCTAAGAAAAGTTCTCTACGCACTGTACAAAAAATCGCTTTTCGCAAACCTGCTTTGGCAATCGATTGGGCAGGAGTTATATGGGTCGCAGTTCCTAACACCCGTTCGTAATTCCGTATAATGATCAGTGATCTAGTCGAGTCCGGAAACTTCGAGCCATGTGTCCTGTAATTTTCAACTTTCAAGGACTTGGGTTCCTGTGTTTTCCTTAACTTAAGGGGATAAAACTACCGCTCTGACTGAGTCCTTCAAATACTCAAATCAAGAGCCCTAGTTCTGGACTCGATAGCCTGCGTAGCACCACTGTGGCTGCAGCCCCCTTCGACTTTCGTAGTGATGAGCTGAAAGAAAAGACTTCGCCCACTCCGCGGGCTAGGGACTCGCCTTCATCACTGATGGTGATATTCATATACAATTCTGCAAAGATGACAGATGACAGTCTTCGCCCATGGGACGGTCACATGTTTACTTTCAACTTTTCTTTTTTATGACGTTAGGCATAAAGAAGGAAGAAATGCATGGAAAATAGAGGTTAGGCTTCAAAAACCCTGCAATGAAAACGTTTGGATTTGAGACAGAACCTATCACCCCCTCAAACTATTGTTCAAAAGAATGTGGGTCTACTCTTGTAGCCGCAGCAGCAGCGGGGTATAGGGCTTAAGCACCTTCGTCACTGCGTTGTGCATCTCTCTGTTTTTCATCCAGGCGTCTATTTTACAACCAATGTTACCAAGGTGCGTTTCGGTAACACAAAGATTGTCTTTGATCATTTGCATCCACTGAAACACGCTGACGTCACGTGCATAATCCTCTTATATGGGTTACAAAAACCATCTTTTATGATGGAAAAAACTTTGTTGTTACTTTAGAAAAGCAGTATACTTCAGGTATTCTTACGCTCGTTGGTTGTAGCAACTTCGTTTAGGCTTTAAAGACGTGATCTTCTTGCCCAACACAGTTCCAATTTTCCTAAGCTACTTAATTAAGCCCCTCCCACAACCGTGACTGTCTATAATTCATCCTCATTCAGACATAATTTAGTTTAATTGCTTCAGGAAGAGTAGCCACAAGACCTCAATGTGAAATCAAAACACTCTCAGTGCAGTGCATGTTGTGTAATATGGGCTCTGGTACTCTGCATTTTTGAACTGGCTGTCAATCAAAGAGATGTGTGGATTTGAGAATTTCTGTGGACAAATATTTTAGTTTAAAGGGCAAATCCTCTCACCCCAGACTCCACTTCTTGTAGGAAGGTACAGAAATTCTCCATTGGCCCAGCTTTTTGATGGCCTGTTATTTCAAACAATGCAAATTACGAAAGCTTATATTACACAGCATGAACTGTACTGAGAGTGTTTTGGTTATACACATATGCTTTTCTATACTCACACTGAAGCGATAAACTGAGATTGTGACTGGATCTAAGGATGAATTTCAGACACTTGTGAGAGGGGCTTAAGTAAGAAGGTTAGGAGAATTGGTACTGTTTGGGGTGAGAGAAGTGGGCCTTTAAAGTGAGAAAATTAGCCCTTTCCTTTCGAGTCAATGATATACTATAATGTGATATTCTCTCTAGCAATTGCTCCTGTTCCCTCAATATTTCAAAATTTAACGCGACATAAAAATTTTTGTTGTTTAGCATATGAAACCCATTTCAGATCCTACTTAAAGCAATAGAAGTTGTTTGATAAAAAAAAAAAAAACTTTTTTGTTTACAATGTAGGCCTATCTTTAAAACAAACTACCTGAAAAGAAAGTTCCGTGAAGCTAAATAGGCTCCGCAGGACATGCAAGGTTTGTACTGTTTAATATATCCAATCCTGTAACTAGGTGTTGCACATACCATGAGAATTGGTTTCTTAATAACATTCTATCAGTAAGCTCCTTGATAAACGGCAAGGCGAGTCTTTTACACGAAACTACCTAACACCATTGTTCGCACTGAATCACAGGTTTGATAAATGGAGAAAAATTTTACGAATATTCGCCTCAAATATTTATGTCATCAATTGAAAGGGGAGAATATTGGCACTATCGAAGTAACTATTTGACAAAATTCCGAGGAGCAATTTTCGACAATTTAATCAAGGTACCCGGTGACAAGATTATATGAAATGAAAATTATTGGCATGAGAGACAGTGAGACATGAACCCCCTAGAGATATTTCTTTGCAAGTCGAGATAATTCATATTTAAGTTGTTGGACAAATGGCTCAAGGAAAGAAATATTATAAAAGATGTCTGAGTTCCACTTTTTGTTTAAAAACAAAGACATAGCGGGATTACTTCCATTTAGAGGATGCTGGCAACGCAACTCGGGAACATCTCCTATCCAAAGTTATTTCGTTTTTCTTTTACGTTCTAAAACTATACCTGCATGTTTAGAAGATACTTCAGCAGAGATAACTATTGAAGTTTACGAAAGAATCTTTGAGGACTCTTACATCTGGACGGTTTTACGGGTCAGAATACAGGTGTCAAGATTTTTACGGAAATTGAAGTAACTTTTGGAACCTTGCTCAAAAAAGTAAGTTAAAAGGAAAAACAATTGTGGAGCAGTATTATCAAGTGACAGAAGCCAAACTTCGTTGATATCATGAAATTGTCTTCAGAAAATCGGCCGTACTTTAAATTATTTTCCAAAACTATTTTGAGAAAAGGTTCATTTGTTTAGCAGAGAACTTGAGTGGTATGTATATGAAACTACATTTGTATCGTTCATGTTGCTATGACGCAGTGTCGCAATTGTTTTATTGAACATGAAATCAAACATCAATGGGTTCATTTCAGCAATGGATGTCAGGACATGAGCCGTTGATTTCATAATCTTTTGAAACTTTCAGCTCTTCCGAAATGGATTTATTTTAAAAAGTGGATACAACGAGAAATTGTTTGGTAGGCACGGTACCTTATACTTTCAAAATAGCTGCAGTCTTCAATTTATGATATCAGGATATGACTCGAGTGCCCTACAAATGAGATAATCTTGTAAAGGTCTAGAGGTTCTGACAAAACACTCGATTGTAAATAATAAGTTTGAGATGTAATGCCCCACGTCATGTTTGCAATGTTACTTTTATAGTTACATGACCTTTCACCTTACAAAAATAGCCTTGGCAAATCGTATGTCAGTGGGATACAATTGTTTCAATTATGTTGTCATGTTTCCATTTCGGGGGCTAGTAACATTTTAGTGCAACAGTTGCCATGAATGTTCTATTACTTGTCTCAGGAGAGAAGACGAACTGGACTTAAAAGCCAGAACGTAATCAGTCGGGTAATACTAAGAGGAAAAATGAACATTTTTGGAGTCTTCTAATTTTTCTCCGATACCTAAGACAGGAAATGCATTGTGTAAGCGAGAGTATTTATAATTATTTTATCTTGGGATTTGAGGACACTCATAACGAGATTGTTTTTATCGTCCTAACGATTGGAGTTTCCTTTAAAGCATATTCCTTTGCTATGAAAATGACTGATCCGTGTCAATTCTGGGAGTAAATGACAGCAGTAACTGGCTTATTTCAAAATGACAGCCAACAGCTCTTCCTTGGTAGAAAAAAATTATTATTTTTCAAGTTATGGCTGCTACAGCCTTGATCTAGAATCGGTATTTAATGGAGCAATTGGTCCGAAAAATACTTTTTATGATTTGTTGTTACTGGGAGTTCTCTCACTCGTAGGCGTGCTTGGAAACGCAGGACTTCTTTTATCAGTCTGTAGAAGTGCACGGCTGCGCACGTCAGCAAACATTCTCCTCACGAACCTAGCAACGGGAGATTTGGTGTATATTCTCATTTCGGCGCCGTTTTTCGTTGAGCACGAGCTTCATCCGAATTGGCAGTTTGGTAAGACCCTTTGTAAACTGATAAACACAGGAGAAATTACAGCACAGGGAGTATGTGTCCTGTCGTTAACAGCCCTCAGCTTCGAACGATACGCTGTCCTCGTCAAAGGTTCGGCAGTAAGGCGGTTGAGTCGACGATACCGCAGCTGGCTTTCGATATTGGCGATATGGATACTTTCTTTGTCTATCGCGTTACCGGTTTTCGTCCTTGCCGATACCACCGACAACAGATGCGATTATTTACCGATAGATGAAGATGTTACTAAAGTGTACGAAGCTGGAAGAGTACTGCTGTTGTACATCTTACCAATGTTCACCATTGCTTGTTTTTACACTTGTATAGCGAAGACGCTCTTCGGCAGCGCTGGACAATTTTCCAGCGAATCTCAACCCGGTGTGAGACATTTCAGCGCGCGAAAAAGGTTGGCGTTCACGGTATTAGTCATAGCTTTATTCTTTGGGTTATTCTGGCTGCCATATTACCTCCACGTTACCTTGTTCCGATTCAGTCCTTATTTCGTCAACCATGATTCAGCGGAAATGTTTAGAAGAATGTATTACTTTGCTGCGTTGTCGAATTCTTGTCTGAATCCATGGGTAGTGTATGTCATGAGTTCAACATATCGCGCCATCCTCATTGGGTTCATGACATGTCGGAAAGAGATATCATCTAGTATTACATCCTTATCAAGATATCCGATTGACAGAATGGAATGCAAAGTAATCTGTGAATCTTCTACCAGACGTTCGTATATTCAGCCCAAGTCGAGTCGCGTATCTGAGGTCTGATAGGATCTGGAAACAATGGCAAAAGAAAAAAATAGTTTAATTTCTGCAATTAAGAACGAAGAAGACGATATATTTGACCGAAAACATTCAGAGATAGGAAACAGGTGAAGATAACGTCTGGAAAATGTTTTCCACTTATCATTCATTGATACAGTGTTAACAACAGCCTATGTATACGAAGCGTGTTCCCCAGAGGCTACGGCAACGTTTCTACTTGATCATGATGGTACTGAACAATGATATGTTAATACCAACATGAAACTAAAACGATTCAACGATTATAAAGATATGTTGCACATTAAACTTGCAGTGTTTAGAACCACGCTATTTGATTTGAATATTCCTTTTAAAGGAAATATTTTTGAGAAGCATATTTTATTGAGAAATGTCTAATGATCCGTAAGCGTTTGCAAATTTAAGGAATATGACTGAACTGAAAGAGTGAGTTTCTAAGAGAGACAGAATGACCGCAAATGAGTATCATGTGAATCTAAAAGAACGTCATTCGATCCCCTCTGAACAAAAAGGCAAACCGAATTAAGTGGGGTAAAACTATTATTATTCAAAGTAAATCTAGGTAAAAGTATTTAGGAGTCCAATAGACCACAGTTGGGAAATTTAACAATTCGGACTGGGTCACAAGGTCAAATGTACCTTGACACACACTTTGCATGTGAGCGCATGCGCTTAGTCACAATCGCTCGCTCCGTGAAGTGTAATAACTACTTTTCCTGCGGATAACTGCTGCGAAGATAGAAGTAACAATTAATTTTTCTTTGACCGCTTCTCAAGATGCATTTCCTGTGAATATTTTCCAACGCGCTTACTGGATTTTATTCGAAAGGAATTAATGAATAATGAATATGCCATCCACAAAGGAGTCTGAAACGATCACCATCTTTTTTAGAGTAGGCCTAAAAGGGAAAATGCAATCACTTCAATTTTGTTTAATGTAGTTATTTAGTGAATAGCCCTTGAGAATCACGTGACAAAATTGTTCCCACTCAACTGTTAAATTTACTAAGAGTCTGCTTGATTTCCCCTGAATATGAAATATTTTTGTCCTGGAATATCATGAAAGTTACAGGTACTTGAAAGCGAAACAGGAACAAATTTATGACATTTAGTTGTTGTTTTGAAATAGCCTAAGTCTGAGGCGAATACATTTCTAAATTAATGGTTGCCGTTTTCCATGTTAGACTCCATGTAAAACTCAAAAATACTTCCTGCGAGCCAATTTCAGAGAATATTATTTTGTGTAAGTATCATTTTATGAGACTAAGGCCGTATTGCAACTGTACTGTAGTCATTTGATGTGAGTCGTAGCAACCAAATACTTTTGATCGCCTATTTAATGAACAGAGAAGATGTAAACGATCTGAATTACTTAACTTTGCAAAAGCAAATTAATTTTAGCAATGTTTGATTTAGACAATCTTTTTTAGACTGTCTTTATCGGCGATGTCATTATGATCTGTCGTGTTTTCTCCAAATCAGTTTCTGCTCAGCTGTAGCAACTGATTAATGTAGAGAACGTGCCCTCTCTCGGCCCACAGGCCCTGATAACTCGATATGGTCCTTGTACCCGCATCCGTCCTGGTATCCACGTCCGTCCACCTGTGAGGATGGGCACAAAATATTAACCGAGCACATTTGATTTGTTATTACTCCAAGATAGCAAATTAAAAAGATTTAATAAATGAAATTTGGTGTAATGTAATCTTTAATGAATTCTGGGATTACTTCCGTTTCCAGTATGCGACTGAATAAAATATAATTCGATTAGTATTGTTGAATGTCGTTTGACGAAATTCCGCATGAGTGCAAGTCATTGCATACGAAACTTTGTGAACTGCTATTTGATAAACGACTGCGCGGCATGCCCTGTAATGCACTTAAGAAACGTCATTCCCTATATGAGACTTGAAGTGTACGTCAAGAAAAAGATTTCAAAAATATTATTACAGAGCATCAAAAATGAATTCAAACAGTCCAACTCCCATCTTCGCAGGACATTCCTGAACTGAGATTTAAATGTTGAAGTTCATTCACTCAAATGTTGTGGTGTTACTATTGTACTACTCCAAATACAGTATTAGTATTTCTTTGTTTTTATTTTTCTCAAAGTTACTGTACCTTATCGATATTCTAGAAAAAACAAATCAATGCTCTACAACTGCAAAAAGGGCCTTGGTCGGTCCGGTTTAAGCCAGTTTGCTAAAAACTGTGAAAATAACCAACCATCCAGCAAGCCAGCCGACCAGCCAGGCCGCCGGCTCGGACCCGACTCACCAGTCGACCCACCAGCCCTTAACCAAACAATTAACAATTACTAACCCACGTATGCTTAAATGCAGGTCACCAATTGAAGCGCCCTCACTTAATGCATTTTTTATCACAAGTTATGTGCTGTAAACAGGAGCAATAGGCATACAGGTCATCTGGAGCACTGATGCAGTAGAATACATGAACAATTAAAGGTCTGATCCCCTCACCCTAAACATTTTCAATTCTCCTAACGTTATTACTTTTCAAGACACCCAAACAGGTGTCTAGAAAAGTAAGACCCTGATGGAAAACCACCCACATCCAGTCTGTGGTTTACTTTAACAAGTTCCATATCGAAATGGATTTTCAAAATCCACGTTTACCAATTTCGTCAAATATGTTTGTTTTCTGTGGGGTTCATGTCGACAATACCGAGGGAGAGTGCCACTTTTGGCGGTAATCTCTGACTTGTTGTAACATCCCAAGTACTTGTTGCACGTGCGACAAGGATTCTGTCCTTATCTGGGAGAACGTCATTTTTTGAAATATTTCTTGACTCCTTGTCGCATGTGTGACAAAGAATTCGTCCTTTTCTCACGGAACAGAGTATGAGGGTATCATATTGGGCAAAAATTTTCTCAAAATAGGGCAAAAGTTCCGCAAAAGGAGCTGTCCAGATGAAAGTAAAAAATCCATTTTGAAAATAGAAATGGATTTTTTGCATTAATCATAGTCTGAAATATGTGTTACAGTATCATGGAATTTTCCTGACAACGGCACTACGAATTATTCTCAGGATCTTACTTTTTTAGACACCCACACAAATGTCTAGACAATAGAATGGTAAGTTCTCACACCTTCTGTATTTATAAAACATAAACAAAATTCACTCTAAACGGAGTGATTTCGGTAACTACGAATTATGGTACACACTAAAAACACTATGGTCAACAATGCACCGACCGAAATAATAGTCAAATTTTGCACCCAAACGATGATCACAGTTATAATTTTATGGTCAGATTTGACCTTGAATTGGTCATTTTTGACCATAGATTGGGTCAACTATAGTTAAAGTCGGCCAAATCAATGGTCAAATTGACCATAGTCTTTTTTTAGTGTAAAACTAGTCCATTCATGCTGAGCACCAAGCACAATGGCAATAGGTTCCAATTTTAGTCTTCGGTATGACCCGGCCAGGACTCGAACTCCAGACTTCCCTACTGAAAGTCGAATACTCTATAACCACTTAACCATGCAGTCATACGTGGGAAGAGATATTTTAAGTTTTTAATGCCACTTTTAGAACGATGAGAACTTCAATTGGCAAACATTTATCCAGTCGGCAATTACAATCCTTAGGATGCCTTAGGGACCTCAGTGGATGCAAGTCTTCAAAGACCGCTATGTCCCGCGCATCTTCTTTATCATCTGTACCATCAACAACTAATGCTACATTAGCAAGCGATATCGATGGGGAGATGGGTGACTGCCATACTAGTCAATTACTTAACATACAAATCAGCTTTATAGTTAAACACAATCTCTTGGCCAACCCAAAAACTGTCCAACGCCTCCTCAAACTGGAAACAGTCGCAACTGAAACTACACTTTCTGGAAGGCTATTCCAACCGTCAACAATTCTACACGCAAAACTACATTTCTAATGTTGAGTCTACAAAACTCTGAACGAAGATTCTGACTATGATCACAACCGGTAGACCATAGGTCGTTGTTAAAGGCAGTTAGTTTTCACCCCAGACAGTTTTAATTCTCGAAGCATTATTTATACTTCCCTACCACAACAGTCTTAAACTCATTTTTTACTGGCAAAATTCTTAGTTTATTGCTTCAGCTCATACCTTGGCAACCTGGTGAGCATACAAGGTTCCGTGTAATCAAAACTCTAGCAGTACATAATGTGTAATATGTGCCACTCTGCCCATTGTTGAATTTGTGGTATCAATCATCTCTGTCAATTGAGAATTTCTAAAGACTACCTGTAAAATTGTAGTTTGTGGTGACGAACGACTACATTTAATCTCTGGGTGGGTGAGAAACTGCTAGTGACAAGTAAGGTTTTCTGTCTCGTCAGCGATACACTGAAAAAACATAGGAAATGTTTATGAGTATTTTATGTTTCTCAAATAAATGTGCACTGGAAAATAATTGTTCTAGAAAACTATTTCTACACAAAACGTGATTATATCTGCAAAGACAAGGCACGCATGCAGCTACGGGTAGATCAATGCACATGCCACCAAGACCTATACCGCATTTATCGCCGTGTGTTTGTCTTCACATTAGATCATGACCACTATAAATGTCATACTTCATACGAATTAGGGATTTTTATTCTCATCTTAATGCAACACATCAGACAGAAGACAGCACATCAGCTTCATGGCATTATTTCATGATAACATGCAAGATTTATGGAAATTCACGGAATCAATTTAGTTGGGTTCGTCTCGGGGCAGGGAACACACCACGAGGTTACCAGATTTCGGAGATATGCAGGGTAAAACGAAAAAATCTATCAGGTGTTTGTTACAAATAAACAGGACCGAGTTTAAAAATATAAAAAGGCGCGAGTGTCTGTTTTTAGCCTTAGAAGAATATTTGTCCTCAAGAGCAGTATAGACCTAATGCATTGACGAAACACTGACGTCATCCTTGGGGTCAAAACATTACCTACGTTCGATTTAGAGGCTCGAGCCAGCTCAACTGGCTCAGCCAACGATCGATCTTTCGGAAAAATGATTTTAACGTCATCAACATGTCACAACTTGAGCCGGCCAAAACGACTAGCCCTCCGAGGTGGTCTAGCTGAGTGACGTATTTTACGTCAGATGTCATCCAGTCAATAAACTAGTTGAGCCAGTTGAGCCGACTGGAGCCGCTAAATCGAACTCGCCTATTTAAACACGTATCCTTCCTGCACGTGTGACAGATTTGTCGTGTATTCGACTGGTTGACAAATCAGCTATCTGCATTTGTTGGTGTTGGTCGCCGGCCTGTGTACGGAGGCCTAGCTGGCCATGCATCCCCCACCCCCACCCCCCACCCCCCCACCCCATTGATAGGGAAAAAATGAGAAGGGAGAAAAAAGGAGGGGATAGAAAGGAAAGGAGAGGGAAGAGAGTGAAAAGAAGTAAAATGAAGAAAAAGAAGAAGGGAAGAAAAGTAATGAAGATGGGAGCAAGAGAAATATTAAGGAAATGGTAGCAATGACGTAAATTACACAAGAGTACTGCAAACTACCTCGCCATAGACATGGAAAGTGGAGTGAGTAGGCGAAGAGAATTTCCCTCTCCCCTCACCCTATTATTCATGGACCCGGGTGAGGCCGGTGTGCGATGTAGCTTTCAGCGTGAATGAGTGACGCCAAAGTACCAACTGAAGCAATCCTACCTAAATTGTACACCTTCCAAAACCTCTGAGTATGTACTTTCTTCGTGGCAGCGAGAATTGTTTGCTAGTATACTGTTTAAATATCTGCCCAAGTCGGTGGCTGTACTGCCACAGCTCCTGCTTCAGTATTTGAATAAATTTTAAACTTGAAATCTCAAGACAGAGGTGGTTTCGATGCATGTTGGAGTGTTTGGAAAGTGATAGTTTCCTACGATCAGGAGAAGTGTTCGGTAAATACTTCCCCGCTCCAGCTGATGGTGGACATCCGCGCCAAGTTCCCTCCCCCATAGGTTCCAAGTTTTTATTTCCTTCTCGGATATTAGTACGATTTTAAATGTTCTGTAATTATGGTAATTGATTTTCCTGCTGCATCTACAATGATTGGTCAAAAGTTGTCATCTTTGACATATTAAGGTCTAGAGGGCGATCAGTCTGGAGGGTCTTGTTCCAAAAACGCTCTTTAAGTTGGCGTCGGAATTTGGATTATTTGCCCAGTTCCTCAATAACAAAAAGTCCGAGGTCCATAACTGAATGGCTTTCAGAAGAAAAGGGGACTGCAACAGACTTGTCGGTATGCCTACGAAAATGTTTAATTGTGGAGCGGTGGTTATTCATCCTCTGCCTAACGTCATTCCCAGTTTCACCCACATATTCTAAACCACATCTTTTACACTGAATTAAATAAATAGCATTAACCGACCTACAACTAGTGGGCTGACGAATCTCAAACGATTTTCCTGTAACATGACTAGTGAAGGAGGAAGTTATCTCTATATGGCGACATGTTCGGCGTGTTCTGTTACTACATTTCACACAATCCCTCGTAGACTGAACATTCTCTCTCAGTAGGAGCACTGTGAGCCCTGGAAGTACAGCCCTGACTAAAATATCCTTAAGGTTAGGTGGGCGTTTGAACGATAAAACAGGAGGATTTGGGAAGATTTTCGCCAAACGATTATGAGATTCAATGATGGACCAATGCTTATGAATAATTTTTTGCAGAGGAGGAAGGTTAGGGTGGTAAACGGTAACCAGGGGAACCCGACTGGGTTTTTTTCTTAAAGAGGCTCATTAAGTTTGTTCATGAAATTCACCAAATTTTTCCAAGCTGTTATGTTTTATTCACAAACTAATAACAAATGGTCAAACTTAGACAATCCCCATATCCTACATACAAATAATTGTTTTATGAGTGAGTACCTAACGGTTTTATTCAGATTTCAAAAATTTGTGACCAGACACTTTTTCAAGTTATGTACAAAATGGTTACAATTCAGGACACCACCAAGTTCAAAACTTAAACTTTTCCGAAACTATTGGATATGACACTAGACTTATTATTTTAACTTTAGACGCTGTCATGTGGTAGTGACCCTTTAACACTCTCATTGAGTTATCATTATCAACTCAATGAGCCTCTTTAATTGAATATTTCAGAGCATCTTGTCTAGGCACCCTTGCTGCCTGTTAAATACTCCGTTCAACCGCAGTCGGATCATACCCCCTTTGACGAAATGGTCCACCAGGTGACTACTCCTAAATCTAAAGGACTCATTATTCGAGCAATTTCTGAATTTTGACACATTCTCATGAGGACCTAGGAAAATTTTTCGATCATGCTAACAATATGCATTCGCATATTAAATTCTCCAGTGAAGTGTCCCGTAAGGAAATTAACTTTCTGTACGTTAAAATTCTAATTACTGACCAGCAAAAAATCGTCCCTGATTTGTTTACTAGACCTACCGGTTCTCATTTATATTTGCACCCTTCAAGTTGTCACCCTACGCATTGCACTAGGACAAAAGACAAAAGAAACGCAACTGCACTCAGTGAATACATCTGGGAACTAAAGGCCTCATATGTACAACACTCCGTAAAATGGAAACTCATGAACAAAGCTCGAACATACTCCACATCATCTAAAAATTGTCAAGTCATTCCAAGGGAGCCCCGAAACGAAGACGAAATAGGAACATAACCTGGTTCAACCCCCCGTTAAGTGACAGTGTCACAACCAACATTGGCAAGAAATTCTTTAACCTCTTGGACAGCTGCTTTCCACCTGGGCACAAACTACATACTCTACTCAACAGAAACACAGTGAAACTGAGTTACAGCTGCATGGCAAACATAGACCAAATTATATCAGCGCACAACAAATACATACTGGCGAAACAGGAAGTACAACCAGCAACGCGAAGCAACTGCAATTGCAGAAAGCAAAGCGAGTGCCCATTGGAAGGCAACTGTCTCACGAACAACATTGTGTACCAAGCAACTGTAACACGCCACGACAACCACAACGAAGAAACATACATTGGTCTAACAGAGAACACATTCAAAACAAGATACACCGCCCACAAGTCTAGCTTTAAACATAAAGACAAAAGAAACGCAACTGCACTCAGTGAATACATCTAGAAACTAAAGGATTCACATGTAGAACATTCCGTAAAATGAAAACTCATGAACAAAGCTCGAGCATACTCCACATCATCTAAAACGTGTAATCTCTGTCTGTAAGAAAAGTTCTTCATTATACCCAAACCTTCCTTAGCAACTCTAAATAAAAGAAACGAACTGATAAGCTCTTGTAGACACAGGAACAAACATCTACTGTGTAATTATTCTAATAGGTAATGTATCTTGGCTCGCTGTACACCGTTCTTGCCAAGTTGCCTGTTCACAACGAACACGGAACGAACACGTGCTTTAAAACGGACACGTTCAAAAGCAGCGAACACATACGTATTCAACGTTATTGACATCATTCTACTTCAGGCTTCTGAGGAGTGAGGACCTACATTATTGGCCCTTACGAAACAGTTCTGTAAAGCTATGTTGTAAGAACTTATTGCAACCTTTTCAATTATATATATATATATATCTATCTATATATATATATATATATATTTATAAATCAAATTGGTAAAGCTGGAAAATCTGGCTGAGGTGAAAAAACGATGTTGACTCCACCGGAATTCGAACTCGGGACCTCCCGCTTTCTAGTGCGGACGCTCTAACCACTGAGCCATGAAGCCAAGTTGGTTTGGCCTTTGTTCAAATAACAGATGAAGCAACTCGCAATTCACCTCCTGAGCAGGCGCCTAATTTTTTGGAACAGCACTAGTTCTCGTTTGACGCAAGCCCTAACCAAAGATCAAAGTTGATGCCATCCAGCTGAACACAATTGTTTATTCGCCAGCGGATCAGAAGCCTGAAGTAGAATGATGTCAATAACGTTAAATACGTACGTGTTCACTGCTTATATATATATATATATATTTATATATATACAGATATGATAGTTCTCCACATTGGTAAAAAGTGCTCGATAGACAAATATATATATATATATATATATATATATATATATATATATATATATATATATATATATATATATATATATATATATATATATATATATATATATATATATATATATATATATATATATTTATATATATACAGATATGATAGTTCTCCACATTGGTAAAAAGTGCTCGATAGACAAATATATATATATATATATATATATATAACGCTAATTCCCACCCTAAGGGGAAATTGTTATATCTGCTCGTACATAGGGCGAAAAAATAACAATGAAATACATAAGGAAAAGTCTTCGCCCTAACGTCTAAAAATATAAACAACGTTATTTCAATGGCCAGCCATCCGTTCTTGTTAACGGCTAGGTGTCCTTAAATTTGATAACTTTGAAGTAATTGTATCTTCTTTGAAAATCTAGGAGGGCGCCCTTGTCCGTTAACGTATTCTTATAGAAAAAGTGTGTAGAAACGTTACGGCGAAACTTATATATCGCCCCAAAAAATTCTTCCCCTTAAGGTCGAATTTCAACAACAACTTTCCCCCTAAGTGCCGAATTAGTGAAATATATATATATATATATATATATATATATATATTGAAAAGGTTGCAATAAGTTCTTACAACATAGCTTAACAGAACTGCTTCGTAAGGGCCAATAAGTAGGTCATCACTCCTCAGAAGCCTGAAGTAGAATGATGTCAGTAACGTTAAATACGTACGTGTTCACTGCTTATATATATATATATATATATATATATATATATATATATATATATATATATATATATATATATATATATATATATATATATATATATATATATATGTATATATATATATATATATATATATATATATATATGGGAGAGGGGGACCCCGTCCAACTCCACCCCCTCGCGAGCAAGCGCGCTCGGTTGCTTGGCTCCTTCGCATCGAGTCATTTTAGCCCCCTTGCCTTTGGTGTTGGTTTGTTTAGCCCTCAAGGGGGGGTGGGCGTACCTTTTGCTCTGTGACATCATATGCATAAGGTTTATTGTCTAATTCATGGAAGACTTCCGTAATACTAGAGCTTTATCTGAAGAAAATTTTACATTCAAGTAACTGGCAAACAAAAGTTTGGGACCATCTAAACGAAGAAGAAGAAGAATTTCCAAGGAGCATAATTCTCAATGGGACTTGCAAACATGCAAGGTTGCATTTTAATAAAACTCGGGAAATCCTTCCGACAAAACATTTGTTTTCGAGAATTTCACTGCCAACTTGTTCCATGGGGGTTATGTCCTGTCAAAAATTTTTCTTTCCCTTTTTATGGAAGTGATAACGGTTCTACTCAAGGGAGGTATACTTTACAAACGATGTAATTTGCAGTTACATCAATCAGAAAACTAGCTTTTATCGCCAATGACAAAAGATAATTAGGAATGATCCATTTGACTTTGTTTATGCCCTTGCATGCAGCTCCCAACCCTTCAGCCTAACCCCTATCTTAACCATCATCAAAACTTACCAACTTTCTTGTTTCCGTTTTGTGTCTTCGCTACAAGATCTGACACCACGACGTGCCTCGGATTTACTATTATCAATATAGAAACGTAATTCTTCAGGTAGATAATACATGAAAATAATAGCATGCCGTGGACAGAGTAACATGCAACGCCTTTCTTGCAGAACCGCGGTCCTGAATCGATGCGAGATCATGTGAAGTAGGGTAATGCGTACAGGAGAAAGCGTCACTGCTAAGCAGGCTAATGAAGATACTCTCTTGATCACGTTCACAATGGAATCTATATAAGACAGCTATACCTTTACTACCCTGACCTCCACATTGTTTTTAACGACGTATGTGCGAATTATCAGCCAAAAGCTGTAAAGAGGTTAGTTAGGTTACAAGTAATTGTCACAAACCTTTCCATCTGCATCTTTCTTTGTAGGAATCTGCTCAGGGAGTTAAAGGTTTGTCCTTGATTGATATATGTTGTTAGTAAAGGCTGTGGATGACTATGAATGACTAGGGCCATGAGCAATTCTTAATCCTTCAATTCTTAAACTATTTGGAGAGACTACCTTATTGCCATTGAAAGTTCAATAAGGTTAGTAGGCATAATTGCCTTTCATTTTGAAGTCACAGAGTTACCAAAAGGCGATCAGTAATGTCGCGTTAAGCAATCGGGGAGAATCATACTCAGCCGGTGAAGGGATGTAAAACAAACACTTCTAAATGACTCTACACTCCAACCTGTTCTAAATGGAGATCAATCGGTATCATTTCACTTAGCTGCTTAGAACGGACATATACACCGATTGAAATCTACATATGCCAATTTATATACCAATTAGAAGTGTAGGCCTACCTCAAGTCAAAAAAATCAAAAAAAAAAAAAAAAAATTAAAATCCATGAAAAATACATTTTAACAGTGCAACTCCCATCTTCATAGGACACTCCTCAGCTGAGATAAAATATGTTGAAGTTCATTCACTCAAATTAAAATGGTACATTGCGCAATAATTTGTGATGTCATTCTTGGACTACTCAAATTACAATCTTTGTACTTCTTTGTTTTTCTGGAAGTTACGGCACGTTGTACCAAGGTGTGATAACACTCTTAGTCTTATAGGTTGACGTAAGTTAAAAAAGTCCAAAACTATATATATTTAAGAGCATGAAATATGAGTTCTAACAGTGCAACTCCTATCTTCATATGGCATTCCTGAGCTTAGGTAAAAAAATGTTGAAGTTAATTCACTTAAAACAAATTGGTCGATTTCGTAATAATTTGTGACTTTCTTGTTGTACAACTCACAAAACATGCTTTGTTTCCTTTTAAAATTAAAATTGTTTTTATGACCTTGAACACTTCCTGTTTGCTTGCATAGCATGTTGCACAGAGAGAGTTAAATTAATTACATCACCTCATAAGAGTTAGAGTGCTATCACACCTTGGAATGAGGTGCAGTAACATTCAGAAATGCAAAGATTGTAATTTGAGTTGTACGACTCACAGAATTTGCTTTGTTTTCCTTTAAAAATTAAAAAAGGCTTTCATGACCTTGAACACTTCCTGTTTGCGTGCTCAGCATGTTGCACAGAGAGAGTTAAATTAATTACATCACCTCATAAGAGTTAGAGTGCTATCACACCTTGGAACGAGGTGCAGTAACGTTCAGAAATGCAAAGATTGTAATTTGAGTTATACAAGAATGACATCAAAAATCATTGCACAATATTACATTTTAAGTTGAGTGTATTAACTTCAACATTTTTTTATCTCAGCCCAGGAATGTCCATAGGAAGATGGGAGTTAGACTGTTAGAATTCATTTTCGATGCTCTTTAGTAAATATTTTTGAATTTTTTGACTTGATGTACACTTTTATCAGTCTCGCCATCTTCTGTACTTTCTCCGCCACATTTTAGTGTTACATATCACAGCGCTTTTATAGCATTGCTTGGTTTTGGTTTCTCGAATGGGAAAACCTAGTGAGTCATGCAGACGTAACCTTTTCGAAACTAGGGTAGGATCGTGCGTTTTAGTGTTGTCGTATACTATGGTTCGTTGACCTCCTTAACGTATGTATTGTTACCCAGGTACTCCTAATTTACCGAAGACCTATTATTCACTGTCTGAACCCGAAGACAAAACAATGTTTCATTGAAATTGTTTTGCAACACTCACGCTATGCGAGATAATTTTCAAAGTAGATAAATGTGCCTTCTACTTCTACAAATAAAAGTAATTAATGGAATTAAAAGAAGCAAAAAGTATTTTTTCCTTTCGCTTTTCAATGTGTTCACGTAATTAGTAGATGCTTACTGTATATTCGAAACTTTGAAGAACGGTGACTTGATGTGAGAAATATTTTACCTCCTTCGAAATGTATCTATCCTTTATCAGGCATTTAGTAACGTAGAAGGTATTTCGTGACTTTCGGGGAGAGCAAGAACCTACGGAAGCCGAGAAAAGGCATAAATTTTGAAGAAGAAGAAGAAGGGTATACGTATAAACCGTTGGGAAGAAGTTGGATAAGTTACTACGGCTCCATTTCTAACCAATTTAAAAGTTGGGTCGCCCTTTTCCCACTTGAAGCTCACTGGCTTGTTTTCCATACTCTATCGCTCATGTTGATCACCAAGCACAATGGCAGGATTCTCCATTTTTTGTAGTCTTCAGTATGACCCGGTCAGGAGTCAAATCCAGAACTATGGTAAATCTTACGGCTACAAGTCGGACGCTCTAACCCTTTTGCATGCAGATAATCCTTCCGGAAAACGTTTCACATTTCAGTTTTGACTTAAAATATTACCTACATCAGCGCCCACATATAAGCCCTGAGTTACTCTAGCTAATGTTTTGAGCTTATTTTTTGTAAAGTCCTCAGAAGTTCTCAATTGAAACCGCCATTGACTGGCAGCGAGTTCAAAAAATAAGAGTACTGTAGCTCGTATTACACAGAATACATTGCACAGAGGATGTTTTGATAACACATTGCTGTCTTGTACAATCATCGTTGGGTCATCTGGAAAAGGGGTCAACCAAATGTCGGATTTATGATGTTCTTTGTAGTCATGAACTAATTTTGGAGCAGCACAAAATCTGAAGTTAAGGATGTAACATATTTTGGGGCAAGTAATGTAAAGAGTGACAAATAAGGTACTAAGCTTGAACGGTACATATCACGGGTAAGAAATGCATTTTTTCTAGCTGAAGAAAAGACGAAATCTGACACCCGAAACTTGGTGAATTACTTTCTTGTTTGTGGCTGTTTAGCTTGCGTAAACCCTGTTTAGCTACAGCCTCCTTAGGCTGCCGCCACTTAGTTTATGGCAGTAATGAGCTGGACGAAAAGACTTCTTCCACTCGGTGGGCCAGTGGCTGTTGGACTAGTCGGTCCATCGGTCGACAAAGTGAGTAATATTTTACATTTCGCTCTTCTATGGGTTCTCCCCATTCCCCTTTGGAAATGTTTATCTTTAAGCAAACTGTAAAAAGTGTTATTTTTTGAAGCATTTCATCTGGACACACATGACGGTCAACGTGACACATGACGGTGCACTAATGTCGCGAGGCCCATTTGGCTGCAGACAGTCTATGACAAGGTTCGAATAGAATATTCTTGAGACCTTTTTCATCTGTGAAAGATGGTAGATTGCTTAGAATTGCATGGCACCACGTTAATTGTTCTGTGCAGGAGACAACGAAAGGTTAGGGGTTTAGCAAGGGTCCGATAACATTACAGTACTGCACATTGCAGCCGGGCCGTAAAACTCTATTTAACTAACTACGGTACATTGTAGGCTGTGAGGTTGGTTCAAAATGCAATTAACAAGGGAAGATTTCAGTCTGACCAGTTAGTTCGGATTTTTTTACGACTGTCAGATGCCAGCCAAACTGACTCTTTCAGTTTTCATCAGCGGATCTAGACTGGGGGTGCCCCAACATGTCTCATATACATGTTTTAACATGTCTCAATCAACCATCCAACCCTTTTTTACATATCTTCCAAAAGAAAAAAATAAATTTCCTAAATAAAAGGGGAACATCCTCTTTCGCCAGAGACATCTCCTCCAACCTAGTTTTGTTACACATGCTACTTCTCCAGCCAACATGTCCAGTTGGGCCCCTACCGGGTTTCTTGCAGGGCCCCAGCTTGGACTCATTCGTGTTTGTCATGTGTTTCCACGGGGGGTCCAACTTGGCTAGCCTTTCGCAGCCGACTAGCCCAGCTGGGCTCCAGCTAGGCCGGGCGTTAACATCATGCAAAAGTCACAGTCGGAAGCCTAAGAGTAGAAACTTTGGGAGAAATGGCTGAGGACTAACGTGGCTTTCCCAATAGTCACTCCACTAGTTCACGATGTTAATTTTATTTGGGCTTTCACAAAGAGAAAACAACTCTCTGGTATAACTTCCTACAGACAACTATACCGTGGCAAAAATTTATCGTTTTGTGTCCTGAGAGACAAAGAGAGAGAGGTTCACGGGGTTCTTGCGAGCCATTACCATGCAATTACGACACCCCTGGTACATGACCCATCTTTGTTAGGTTCAAGTCAAAGAAAGGGCGCTGGCAAACTTACATAAGTGTTGAAAAGCAAAGCAATTTCAGGGCACAATATGAAGGAAAAAACAAAACAAAAGAACCCTTAGTCCATGAAAGGTCTGTAATCGGTTAGTGTCAACGGTAAAATTAAAAAAAAATCCAGTTTAACTGAGAGAAAGTATGCAATGCAGGCATTCCAAACAGAGAGTATACAATTGAAGTAACATATAGGGCAAGAGCAGGCGACCGGAATTTATCTTGGAGCAACAAATGAATCTGACAGGTGTCGTCTCATTCTCTGCAAAGTATTTTCCGTAACATTTTACGACTTTCATGTTGCATATTCAAAGTAAATCAAGCAGTAACTTCTAGTTAATTTCATATTTAAAGGCCCAGTTCTCTCACCAAACAGTACCAATTCTCCTAACCTTCTTACTGAAGCCCCTCCCACAATTGTCTGAAATTCATCCTTATCCAGATACAATCTCAGTTCATTGCTTCAAGGTGAGTATAGAAAACTCAATTTATATAATCCAAACACTCATGCTGTGTAATGTAATCTTTGGCATTTTGCATTGTTTGAATTACCTGTCAATCAAAGAGCTGAGCCAATTGAGAATTTCGGTACCCGGGTACCAAAATTGTAGTTTGGGGTGAGAGGTTTGACCCTTTAAGGTGGGAAAATACTGTCACATCACTCTACAGAGCCAGCCATAAAACAGGACAGTTTACTACACTAATTCAGATTGTTGGTGACTGCATGTTGCCTTTCGAAAACCTTCACATTCCGTGGACAGTATCCCTTGTTCCACTGATGATGGAGATCGCAGAGACACTAGAAGCAATGTTTAGAGGCTCAAACGCTTTCCACAAAATTTAGGTTCCTCATGTCTTGTAATGCCCAGACCCACAGCCAGACAAACTGGAGGAGATGAAATGGTTTCCAGTGGGAGGGGGGGGGGGGCTGGTGGCCAACATATGTACTGAAATGGATTTGGTCAATGTTTTCTTAACTTGATACCTTCTAAGGCGCAAAAACGGTGGGCTGGTGGCTTCCCCCTGGAGGATCCAGGATTTTTTCCAGGGTGGGTCCGAAGTCGGGAATGCAATCGTTGTCCTGTAGGCGGGGTTTGAGGTGAGGGGTGTTCTTTGCTCTCTTGAAACGTTTTTGCAATTTCAAAGGCCAGGCTGGAATGTAATCCGGTGCACTCTAGAGAATGAAAAGATTGAAATTTCTCCATGAAAATGGATTGGCAATGAGCAAAATTTGCCCCTTTAAATAAAATTTTTTACCTCAGCAGTGGAGGGCTAAACAACACTTCCGCCCAACTCTTTTCACTGGTGGCTAAAGCCACAAAAGCCACGTCTCAAGGAGGAGTCGACTAGTGAACTGGCCCATCCGAGGGTGCTTCAGCACGCAACAATTTCGTCTGCTGCTGTGTTCAACCAATTTTTGCCAATAATACCCCTAGATTGTAGGACACGGTATCAATCACTGAACTGAGAGGTTTTCTGATGCATCATATTTCTGAAAATTTAAAGGAGACATAATGTTTTTAACATCCAAGGTACGAAATGTTTTTAAAATTCGGTGAAAAGCATTGGTCTGCTGTGTTACTGGCATGGCAGCCTTAAATTGAATATAAGTTCTCAGTGGAGTTGTATCAGAACCCATTGAAAATTATTGTAAATGAGAGAACCATTTGTTTCTGGGTAGGACCGCATGGTTATGATATTATTTTAGGGGACAATGTACTTAATAATGGTGCATCACCAGTTCTTTAACCCTTTACCGTTGTGCTCCGATCGGGGCATATTTGGGCGCCTCGGGAGTGGGCGGAAAAGCGGACGTAGCCCGCCCCGCATCGGCTTCCGTAGGCCATTGACCCCGTGACCTTAATGACCGGGACACAGTTCGGGTTTCATATGTGAGGGTGTAAACCATTGGAGTGGAAAGTGGAATAATGTTTTCTTACCCGGTTGCCTATCCAAGTAGTTTTCAGAAACCGCAAATGGCACTTCTCGGGCTAGTAGCTGAAGAATCTACACAATCGCTATTTGGAGCTTTAGGCGTTTGCAAAGAATTTCAAAGTGTTCAAGGTCATAGAAACATAATGAATTTTAAAGGAAAAACAAAAGAGGTAATGTGAGTTGTACAACAAGAAATACAAAGTATTGCGTAATGGACCTAGGCCTAATTGTTTTAAGTGAATAACTTTCAACTTTTTATTTCTCGGTTAATGAATGTCCTATGATGGAATTTGAACTGATAGAATTCATTTTCCATGCTCTTTAATTTACCTTTTTCGCATTTTTGATTTGAGGTAACACCTTAACATAACCGTCTAAAATTAATTCTCATCCAGAAATTATCTTATTTTATTGCATCCGGCTGAATATAAAAACTCTCTCATACAGTACACTTTTTCGTAATATGAGCTAGAGTTCCATTCTGCATTTTTTTAACTTGCTGTCAATCAAATAGCTGTGCTTACTTCTGTAGACTACTACAAAAAAAAATGTAATTTGGGGATGAGAAGATTTGCCATTTAAAACATGTACCTGCATGATTGGTGTGACATATAAAGACAACCATCGCTCAAGAAGGGGGTTAGTCAATATTCACACAGGTAACAACAAACTCAAAATCCCAGAAGGGACTAGTTGCCACTAGTACCCATGCACGGGGATTTTGAGTTTATACTTATGTTACCTGCGTGAAAAAATTGATTAATCCCCTTCTCATGTTAAACGAACCGGGGGTGTTGGGGGAGACCAGATTGTATATAGCCCGCTCTGTAGGTACGTCGATGCATATGTGCTGTTGACTCTCGTAAAGAGCCCATGAAATGACTTAGTAACAATGATTTAAGGCCATTCTCTGACACTATCTATCAACAAAAACAGAATTTATTTTAAAAAATCCCACCCCATGAAAGAGAAATGCTCAAGTGAAATGGTTTACCTTCCAGCACACTGCAGCTGAAAAATGTAAAAGTGCATTGAACCAAGAATGACATCATCTCATGAACCCAACTTCACAGTGTATGTATATAGTGCACTTGGAGTATGCCCTGCTCTAATCACACCTCCCTGCTCTGTTGATGTTACAGAATCTTGCGTGTATGGATGGTCTAAAATGATTGATATAATCAACGATACAAAACCTAAACCTATGTTTGCTTTACAAAACTAGCGAAAAGGAGATTTCAACACCTAGGAATAGCCCTGTTCAACAGATAGAGTTTTGTGACTTCTCGACATTTCTTGAGCCAACTAGCAGGGAAAATTGTTTGGTATAAATCATAAAAATGTTTGGAAGTTCCCTGGTAAGAGGTTATACATGCAGAAAAACACCTTAGGCTCCTGGGGGATGTAACTGCATGCATTTGTCCTCCAGTATAATGTAACTATTATTTGTATTGGGGCTCGAGGAAGCAGTGATTCTCTCATTACACATGCGCATATGCAATACTGTATACCATTCTGCTCAGTGGCTTAAAGGTAAAGAGCAGTCCCCCAAACTTATTTTGAAGAAAAAGCTAAATAGCTCAATTTTCATCTTATTACTCTTCAAAGTATCTTTAATTACATTTTATGACTTTACTATTGTATATTCAAGGTAAACCAAGCAGTTATTTCTGTTAAATTTCACATTTGATGAGAAAAAACATTGTCACATGACTCCCAACAGCCAATCATGAAACTGGACAGTCTACTGCACTTCTTCAATTTCGGAGAACTGCTCCTGCCCTTTAAATACTACCAACAAGTTCTGTGTTGTTTTGGATGCATGTGCTAATGCTGAAATTTAACTTGGTTGAAAGAAAAGGAACCGTGATTGCAGTGAGAAAGGAGACTAGCTGATTTTGGTCATTTAATGAAGTATTCTGTGTTTTTATCAAAAGTTGGCATGCAGTTACTATTTCAACCTCATGCATTTTGAAGTTTATGCTAGTACAAGATCCATTGTATGCATGATTTCCACATTACTGTTTGTGACAAATTTACTTGCAAGGGATGCCTTTCAAAGGAATCCGGGTGAGATCAGTCTTCTTATTCAACAATCTGATTGAATGTGAGTTGAAATATTTTCTTTTTCTGGTTGAAAGAATTGCTGTCTAGTCATAAATGGACTAGATTGTTGGAACCAAAAATTCAAACTGCTAGGCCTAACATGAATGAGACAGCTTGAGTAAATAATGACAAAATACCTCTTTTGAGGAATGGGGAGTGAGAATTTCAAATTATGATTGATATATTTTTGGCTAAAATACCGGGACATTCTTCAGATATAATTTAGAAACTATTTGGCCAGTACCGGTGTCATTCTACGAATTCTGTGAGCAAAATGTTACTTAAACATAGCATTATAATACACACACTGTGAAGTTAGGTTCCTGTGACAATGTCATTTTTGGTTCAATGCACTTTTTTATCTTTCACATTTTTCAGCTGTTGTGCTGAAAGGGGTATCATTTTACTTGAGCATTTCTCTTTTGTGGGGCAGAATTTTTTTAAAATAAATGCTTTTTTTGTTGACAGATAGTATCAGAGAATGACTCTAAATCGTTGTTATTGAGTCATTTCATGGGCTCTTTAAATAAGTTTTTCTTTGCGTGCATTCATGATAGCACCAATTATTTTTTTCCTCTGTTTGAATGGCTCACCCACATTTTTCAATATATTTCAGAATTTTTGACAAAAGCACTGTTTTTAATCGTGACTGTTATAGGCTTAGCCTACTCTCAAGAGGCGAAATTTATACAACATTTTACCTCAACCTACTCACAACCCAAATGTTCAACTCGTTGCGTGGTCAGTGCAGGGCTGGTGATATAACCTAATTCTGATGGCGGATGAACACACGTGGGAATCACCTCCGAGAACGATCATCCTCTACCTCTGAAACTCTGCTTTGTCAAAGCTCGAGTTGCCTTGACCAGAGTTCAAAATATACCGAACAGCTCAATTCTCAAATGCCCAGTACAACTTCCTGGCTGGTGTCAATTTGTGACCGTTAGATCACCTTGCACTCCCAAAACTATGACGTATGTATCTCTCTCCAGAGCATTTCACTGAACTGGCTAACGAGTTAGGTGCAGACACTATTCACTTATCAGAACATGTGACCTTTTTGTGTTCCGTTCGATCTCTCTCTAACATTTCATTGGCTCCCGTGGATTTGCCAAATATTCAGGAACAATTCATGTGCTTACATTGCTGTGGTTTTCTTCGGCGGATGAGGTAGCGCAAACATCGGTGCCATGGCTGTTCGGAGGGTACTCATCCCATGTTCCTTCCTAGTGATTGTCCTTCTGAGGACGTTTGGTAAGTCAACCATGTGCTTACAGGTAAAAATCGATCCAAAACACTCTGGCGTAACGCAATGTACGCATGTACGACAATTAAATGGCAACATCTGCTCGCCAAAGTTGTAAAGTTACGTTACAAACATTTTATTAGAGAACCCAAGACATTTAATATTTAGTATCAGTGTAGGACTTATTGTTAACCGTGGACAATATGACACTTAAGACTTTTCTTCGAGTTCGAGATCATCCTTAACAACAACAACAACAAAAATAAAAATAAAAAATAATAAAGAAAACTCTGTTGCTGTGGTATAGTTCAATAGGCAACAGAACTTGAGTCATGCAGCAGCTTCCCTGCAGTTCCGTTCGGAATACTTGCATTCAGCTTATACCGTTATCGGGTAATTCATGCAAGTGTTTTACAAGACTCCTGGTTTTCTACTCCTGGCCCAGCCATACCGTAGACTTCACAAATGTAACGCACAGCCATTTCGCTACGTGCTCATCATCTGACTGTATGAAGTACGGTAGTTTATTCCATGGTATTGGAAGTATTTCCATTTTATTCTGGGAAGACTAGTCAGGGAGCCACAACTGATAAAAAACCTGTGGTCGTCCCGACTTAAAGGGCCAAACCTCTCACCTCAAAGTACAATTTTGGTACGGGGGTACCAAAATTCTCAATTGGTTCAGCTCTTTGATTGACAGCTAATTCAAACAATGCAGAGTACCAAAGCTTATATTACACAGCATGAATGGTACTGAGAGTGTTTTGATTATATAAATTGAGTTTTTCTATACTCACCTTGAAGCAATAAACTAAGATTGTATCTGGATGAGGATGAATTTCAGGCATTTGTAGGAGGGACTTCAGTAAGAAGGTTAGGAGAATTGATACTGTTTGGGGTGAGAGAACTGGGCCTTTAAACTAATTGGTTAGAATCTGAACCATAAAAACTTATCTTACAAACTTAAGACATGAAAGACTCCAAAGAGATTTCTAACGTTTCGGCAACACAAGCAGTCTGAGTGAGTCAAGAAATAGGTCTATAGAAAATTCACCCTTGGTTATGGGGTCATAGGCCTGTACATTTTGGCTACTTTATTAAAGGGCCAATTCTCTCGCCACAAACTACATTTCTTGTAGGAGTTTACAGAAATTCTTAATTGGTCCATATATCTCTTTGATTAACAGCTAATTTAAACAATGCAGAGTACCAAAGCTTATTTTACACAGCATGAACTGTACTGATTTTACACATTTGAGCTTTTCTGTACTCAACCTGAAGCAATAAACTGAGATTGCTTTTGGATGAGGATGAATTTCAGGCAATTGTGGGAGGGGCTCAAACAAGAAGGTTAGGAGAATTGGTACTGTTTGGGCTGAAAGAATTTGGCCTTAAGGTTCTCTGGTAAAACCCACATGATGAGGTTAGGGAGCTGCCAGCCCCAGTCCAATATATTCCAGGTTGGTGGGTGTCTTGACAAAGTCTGAGTATTAGCTGTGGCTATAAGGTAAGACATTAGAAAATGTTGAAATTCATAAGAGAAATGTCTCAGCTGCCCCCCCCCCCCCTGTTGAAACGTGTCAGTAAACTGTTTTGCTTGTGGAAATAACGATACATGTTACATTTTGTTTAGGAAAGTTGAACGAATCGAGAGAAAAATACGTAATTACCATTGCTTTGCCACGAGAGGTCTATTTACTACTTCAACCGATCGACGAAAGGGTCATACTCAAAATCGTTTTTGAAAGGGGACCTACTCGGAGATTCATAATTTTGTTGGCTAGCTGTGGAGAAAATAGGCCTATTGCTCATAACATATTTACCTATCAATGTCCATAACACCGCGCCGGGGCAGCTTAAACATCTTTTTGTGACAGGGATAGGTGAGCTCATTTTCTTATAGAGGGGGTGTGCATGCTGAAAATGGTTGGGAGGCATTTGATTCAGGTATAAATGCGATGTATTTTGACTTTGTGTCTTATGGCATCGCGTCACGTCGCTAAGCAGTTTATGTGAAAGTGAGTTTCGTCAACGAAATCATGCTGAAATCATGCCTTCTGCGCATGCGGCTCAGTCAACTTCACGTCGTCCTTGAGATATTAATGTGTCGCGCAAAATGTTCATGACGGAGTAGTTGAATTCTTTATGCCCAAGGGATGTCGAAGCATCTAAAGTTGTTTTGATAGACCGAAAAGAATAATTTTCTGCGCAGGAACATTATGCCCTTTTTTTTCCAAATCGACCCACTTTTTTCAAAGTCCGAGGTTCCAACTCTACAAGCCATTTTCTCGCAAGTTTGAGTGGGCCGGTCTGATCCGTTAAGAGTTTGTGGTCTCCTCTTCCAGCAAGATCACGCCTCTAAATATCAAACTTCGAGAGTAAATAAGCGACTGGGGAGCAAGTTACGTTGCTACAACTCTCTATATTGTAGCTGGCTAGTTGCATTACATTAACAAGTCTATATCGCTTATTCCCATGTGTAAGCTTTTTCGAGTCTATCTTGCTTGCACCGGGATTCGGATATATGTAACATCAGACACCACATCCCTATTTGCACGTACCTAACCTTTTGTGTTTGTGCGGTTGAATCTTAGTCTGACTTCTGATCTCCCACGTTGTTAACTTCAGACTGAACCATCGACTGAAATGTGACAAGGGAATTATCCTTGTATTCCGACATCTTAAAGGGCAGGAGCAGTCATACCAAATTGAAGAAGTGTAGTAGACTGTCCAGTTTCATGATTGGCTGTTGGGAGTCATGTGACAATGTTTTTCTCTTCAAATGTGAAATTTACCAAAAATAACTGCTTGTTTATCTTGAATATGCAATAGTAAAGTCATAAAATGTAATGAAAGATACTTTGAAGAGAAATAAGATGAAAACTGTGTTATTTAGCTTTTTCTTCAAAATAAGTTTGGGGGACTGCTCTTTACCTTTAATTTTGCATACTGGTCTTGATTTAAAGTATTGGTTTTGTTATTGAACATTTATTAAAGGTATGCTTACCATCACTGTCAACATCTAGGGACACATGTGTCCACTCATGTTGCTGATACAACTGAATACAGCAATGTTATTAGGAAGGAAGAGTTGTCGTAAATCAAAATGTGTTGAGCGACTGCAACTTGTCGTCGGGATTACATAGGCCCCTTGAAGGTAAAGAGCAGCCCCCCAAACTTACTTTGGAGGAAAAGCTAAATAACACAATTTTCGTCTTATTTCTCTTCAAAGTATCTTTTAATTTTTATTTCATTTTATGACTTAATTATTGCATGTTCAAGGTTAACCAAGCAGTTATTTCTAATAAATTTCACATTTGAAGAGGAACAACATTGTCACATGACACTCAACAGCCAATCATGAAACTGGACAGTCTACTTCACTACTTCAATTTGGGATGACTGCTCTTGCCCTTTAATCGTACTCAGTTATTCGGGCTTTTCGACAAATCTAAATATGGAACCTCTACAAATCGAAGCAACGCCCCCACATTCACCTCTACCCCGTTTAGCTCGTTTATCACCCGTTAACTCAGCATTGCGACAATTCGTGCAAAATGTTTGCCACGAAAGCGAGTCATAAATTATCTTCCAAAAACCTGTCCAGAAGAAAACTAAAAGACAAAACTCTTCATTAAATTTTATCTCTCTTCAGAATCACGCACACACGGAGGCATATTGATTGTACGTTTACTGTTGAATTGAGCCACAACGGACCAACATTTGAAACGGTCCCAAGGGAGTTCTATGAATGTATTTCGTTCTATGAAAGGATCTGTTCCCCATGAGCACATTTTTGTAGTTCATGTGCCCCTTCAAATGAAATTCTATCTGCGGAACATATTTCTGCTTAAACACCTCTACGCGTCCACGCCTGGTCACGGACTGGCCGAAACAGTCAATATTACGATGTCATATTGTGGCACAAGATTTGTTAAAAGTGTGATGGTCGAGATGATTTTTTCCAGCGGTAGCCCTTCCCCCCATCCCTTACCCCGACTCAAAAGAATAGGCCAGACTCATTTTTATTCGATACTTCGATATGTTAAAGAGAAAGGACTCTAATAGCTCTGAGAAATTTTCATTTACTTTTAATGTACAGTAATCGGCCTAGAGATATTACCAACTGAAGTAAATCTGAAGCTAAGACGATATGATGTATGGCCTTGTGACATGGGCGTACCTCGGGATATATTACAGTCTTTTCATTTTGTTGAACAAAATTGTCAATAAATTTTAAAGAAAAACAAAATCTTTGCAGTGTAAAGTTTGGGTGAACAAATTGTCTTAAGAAACAAACAACCGAATTTCCTTCTGCAGTGAGAAAGTCATTTAAAAAAAAAAAATAGAATACTGCCGTCCTGCATTATTTTGAATATCATTCTGGTTCTGTTAATATTAACTTGAGAAAGTGTTATTTCCTAAAAACAAACTCGAAATTTTCCTTCTCTGTATGCTCTTCATTATGAAATAGCTTCATGATTTACCGATGAGGTCAATCACGAAGGTCATGGCAGGTCCGTATCGATATGTGGAGGGTGTGTTTGTGCGTAGTTATTTTCGTATCCGACGTTCTCGTTGGGACATAAACGGTGAACTGGGACTACAGGCAACGTCTTGGGGTACGTTTCTCAATATCCTTGGCAACGTCACTATTTCAACGGCAAAACAACACCCCTCACTTTTTGCTAGCACCAGCTCCAAGTTGAAAGGATCCCTGGCAGTGACGTAACCACGGGGTGGTTCTGGTGGTTGAAACCCCCCATGACCTAACCTTGAAGAAAAATAATGACACAAACACCTAAATTTGTCGTTTTTTCTCCCTCCCAGTAGACTTTTTCCTCAGGTCGTGCTCCACCCCCCCTACCCGCCCCCATGGCACAATCCTGGCTACGCTACTGACCCCCGAGAATCGTGTCTTCAATCCATCCGCCGCACTCAGTAGGTTTGAGATTGCAATATCTATGTCGGTGACCACGCTGACACTGGACCAAGCAGGTTCAAGTAAAACCCCCTGCTTCAGCTATGGTTCATTCAGCAGTAAACGGATATAGAAAATGTATATAGACCACCATGTTAGCGAAATTACATCAACGATATGGGCTTATTCAATGTATCATATGTCACTTAACCGTATTTAAGGGATTAAAATTCGAGAAGATCATGGTTCAGTCTCAAGTTCTCGAATTACATCGGCCGCAAAAAAAAAAAAAAAAAAAAAAAAAAAACAATGTTCCACAAAAGACGAAATAATGAACGGTCGCTTTTAATAATGCTAAAAGTCAAACGGTATACCGCAATAGTTGTTTTCCAAACTCTAGTATTGAACTCAAATGGGGTGGGGGGCAATCATACTTTTTCTAGTGCAGAATATGTTTGCAAACCAATGTTTGTGTCAGGTCAATCCTGGAGCTCTTCCGTAATTCCTCCATGGTGTCCATGGGTCAATCAACTCTCGCAAATGCCACTCGCTTTCAGCTGCCTGCGCGGCGGACTTGTACGACTCCTGCACTTATAATGGCAGCACTCATCGCAATGTTGAATATGTTCATGAAAAAGTGGTACATATTCCACACCTGTTTTTATACGGCAGCTCCCACCACCAATAGAAAATGTACACTCTGGCAAATTCGCGAAAAAAGAATATCGCAGTTGAATTACAACTTTCAATTTATATTGTTTCTTCAATGTTGATTTTTTTCAGTCTTTGTCTTGCTAAGAAGTGAATTAGTGTTATTCTGCTGTGTGCTTTTCTTTGATGCTCTTTATGACCACTATCAAATTTCGAACGAGATTTGCTCAAACACCCCCCCCCCCTTCAACAATAAGAATAGGCTATTGAAAAATGACTGACTCAGTGAAACCATGGAGCTACTAACACAGCAGCTCCATGGTGAAACATCGAGTTAGTCTTCTACAAAAACATTTCTTCTATCACTGAAAGTACACTTTAAACAGAAAATATCATAGCTTCACTATAATGTTTCGCATTTCTTTAAAATTTATTACCAATCTTACACAACAAAAATGAGCAAGGGTGTTTTTGAATAGTTAGAGGCTACTATGCCTTAGGGGCAAAATATCAAAGCTAATAAATCCCAGGTCAAAAAAGGAGGATGAAAAATAGACAGATAGAAGACATTGGTCCTCGATGTCAAGGAGTCATGACATCACACCTGTTTCATACCGAGATCATTTCACAGAACTGACGGTCATCTTGAATGGTGAAAGTCTGGCAACAACGGAGTGGAAGGTTTGTCCTTCTGTCAGTTTATTTAATGGATTTCTCAAGGTTTCATGCACTGAACATATTTTGATACAGCAGGCTCTTTAACAAATGCATTTAGTAATAAGAAAAACGTATGGGGAACACATCATGATGACGTATACATTTTGGTTCCTTGTGAAACAAAGGAACCTACGCAGTGACCCTTGCGTAGCGTATGTGTGTTCCTGATTGAAATGCAAGGCATGTGTTGCGACAACTCAGTAAGACAGTACTAGACTTTTTTACACTTGGTGTGTACGTGTATGGTGTTGAGTAGATATGCCCTTTTGTTTTTTGGCGGAGGTCAAAGGTTACTGATGATCCCCAGAGCCAAACAAGTAAATTTCTGTTAGTAGCTGTAATTCGGTGTCCGTTGGCACATTAACCACAATAATCTGAAAAGGTCAAGCGGTCAGCAAGTAATGTTTTATTTATAGCTTGCCACTGACGATGTAATGGAAAGTTGTGTTTGTCTAAGTGAAGTTTATGTGATGACCCACCTTGACCTCATCTGACCATTTGATCTTTGTCACTTTTATGTGACGCCTGGATTTGTCTTACAGACGAACCAAAGAGGCAAATGCACTATCCTACTACGATGTTCCCAACTCAAATTATTGGTGACATTTAAGTGACAGGTTAATGCGTATATCCTAGGTCATATGCATTGGGATGTGGGCCGATGAAGTGAGATAACACAATGAACAAGTGATTAGAGGTACGGTGCAAACAACACTTCCTTAGTATCTGCCCAAGTTGAACGCAGATAGTGGTCCCAGTGGTACTTAGCGGCAGGTGAAAATTCAATTTTTTCATGCACCAAAAAGACAACTGAGACACAATCCATTGCACAAAACCACACTTTTCAGACACCTTACGTTATGTATGGATTAAGAAAGAATGATTTTACCAAATGTTCATGTTAACGCAAATTTTTGAATACGTGTTGTAGGTGGATTGGTTTGTTTATTCCGACGATTTGAACGATGTGCGCATGTGCGCAGCCATTAAAACGAATTACCGAACTGGTTTATTGTACTATGCTTCTACGGTGTTTCTATACCTTGAGTTATTGACAGTGGCATAGCTAGGAATTTCGGTCAAGGGGCGAAAATGATCTGCATGGACGCTTCGAAGAAGTAAATGCCCTGAGCCTCAGCACGATCGAAGTCTAGGCTTTTCAGACTTTCCATTTGATTTTCCGCACCTAGTAGAAGACTTCTTTGCAATTTCTCCTCATCAAGTTTTTCTACTAAAACATGTTTAAATTTTCTATCCATTGGCCTCCGCGGAAGAAAACTCGGGGCGGGGGGTTCTTTAAGGTGGAAAAGCTCCGTGCCACCTTTCAACGGCGCGGAACGCAAGAAAATTTTGCCCCACAATGCCTCACAGATAGCTCAAAATGGCATTTTTAAAGCCTATTTACCGCATATAAGTAGGGGAAAACACTGAATGAATTGTAAAGGAATGTTGAAGTTAATTTTTCTTCGGCGTTTTCTTAATGCTTTCTTCGTTTTTTCAGTTTCCACTTGAGGGTAAGTTTCCCACTTGCCCCTACCTGCGGCCGTCCATGTTTCTATCCCTCTCTTTCACATTCCTAGTAAAGAGCGAGCAATCTTACAGGGGGAAAAGTTATGGAAATAAACCACCGTTAGGGGTACATTTTTGGCATCTGGAAATCAAGATAAGTACTGTACACGAAGAAACATTAACTGACGTAATTTACATCATGTGACCACTCTTAAATAGCGATTAAGTAAGTACATTGAAAGAAGTACCGTATCCAAGACAAAAGGTGCGCTTGGCTCTCTAGATACCGTATTCATAATAAATAAAAGTAGCTTAAACCTAGTCTTATTAAGATGCAATTTTCTGGCTTTTGAGGCCACGAAAGTACACAGAAATATGCATTTTCATAGGATTATCGTGCAGTGTCAGAAATAGCCATTTATCATGAGAATAGTCACTTGAAGAAAAGCAAAATTGAAAATGCTCATTAAAACTCTTAAACCATTACCACTATAAAAAACAGTTTTATTTTATTTTAACCTGAATTTTCTCTTCAAATGATTTTGAAAAATGTTGTGGAAGCTATCTTGACATCTTTATAAACTCCTTTTTTGTCTATGTTGACAATTATCCCCGACAACAAGAGGGCTATTTGCTCTGCAATTATTGTTGCGCCCTTTGGAACATCTTTTATTGGCCGGGAGGGTGAATTTAATGACAATCTCTGTATTTTGTAAGCTTGTAATCACGCTTGGTCTGGAAGCAATTAACTTAGCGCAGTGAAAACATTTTTAGTGCGTATAAAGCATGAAGACACGTTTCGGTAAAACCTATCCCTATATTACAGAAGATGACCCTTTTCGTCAGAATAAAGTGCAGATAGTACATGTACTGGTGGCTGTTTGAGCATTTTGCTATCAGGACCTTAAAACAACGCTATAAAATTATGTCTTTTGCCAATAATAGTGAAAGAGTAAAGTATGTTAAAACCTAAAAAGGGCGCTGACAGACGATTTTGGTCCGTCGGGAGGGGGAAGGGGGGGGGGGAAGGGGAAGGGGAGGGAGAAGGGGAAGGGGAGGGAGAAGGGGAAGGGGAGGGAAGGGGAAAGGGAGGGAAGGGGAGGGAAGGGGAGGGGGAGACCGTCCTCTGACCATTTGGCAGCTCCGCCACTGGTTACTGACATTTAAGTGAAAGGTTAGGGTTGAAGGGACCGGCCTTTCATGTGTGTGTGTGTGTGTGTGTGTGTGTGTGTGTGTGTGTGTGTGTGTGTGTGTGCATACCTGTTATTAACGGTGCAAAAATTGAAGTTGGGAAGCTGCGAGGCTATATAGTTCTCGGGAAAGTTGGGGACCTGCAGGAGGAAAATTTGGCCGGGCAACCGTGACTGAAGGAAAATTTCCGTTTTCTATAACGCAGGGCGAACTGTGGGAACTTTAAATCCATTCCTAGCTGGAAATCAACATATTTTCCAGACCTGCCTTTTATATGCATTAAAAGGAGATGAAGGCCTATATGATGCGGTAACAAAAACCATTATACTAAGGGGGACCACATAATGGAATGTGTGTTCATGTGACTGTGCATGACAAATGTTGACCTAATTTGACCTTTTGACCTCTGTGCCATTTTGTGAGGTCTAGATTTGACTCGTTGAGACGACATTAACTTGCAATTAAACAATCCTCCTTCCCAAAATTAAGTGACATTGAGAAAGTTCAAGGGTGTGTGACGAGTGGACATGTGACGTGTGGATCGAAATGGGATGAAGGCTATGGTGTGATTAACTTGAAAACCAAGTGATCAATTTCTCATTGATTTTGAAATATTAATGTGCTCTTAGGTTTTTTGGAAATTTTGGTGAAGGTCATAAGTTATCGGGGTTGAAGGTGCACACAGGTTGCTACCCCTTAAAGGGCCAGTTCCTCTCAGCCGAACCTACAATTCTTGTAGGGTTTACCGAACTTCTCAATTGGTTTAGATCTTGGATTGACAGCTAATTCAAATAATGCAGAGCAACTAGCTTAATTATTACACACATGAACTATAGGCCTAGTGACATTGTTTTGATTATACATGCACATCAGCCATTATATTCTATACTTACACCCTGAAGTTAGTAATAATTCCCACTCGTGAGGATAATTGCCTTGATTTGGTGTTAAGTACTGATGAGAACATAGTTAGAAATGTAGCTAATGTTGGTAAGATAGGGTCCAGTGACCATGACCTTATTTGTTTTGAGTTACATTGTTTCAGCAATCATAGTAGTAGTGACAAAACAATTCTAGATTTCAGCAAGGCTAACTTTACTCGTGCTAAGGAGCTTTTAACCATAGATTGGGCGGCCCGTTTGTCTCACTTTGACCCTGCTGAGGCTTGGAGTGTTTTCCGGGATGTTGTTTCTGACACAACAAAGTTGTGTATCCCACTTAAGAAAGTTGTGGTTAAAAATAGACCTATTTGGATTTCTAGAGAAGTTCTTAGAGCAACTAGGAAGAAACGTACGTGTTGGCGTCGCTATAGGGCCAGTAAAAGCCCAGGTAACTTAGCAGCTTACAAGAAGCAGGAACTCTGAGTTAAAAATTTGGTAAATGGAATTAAGACTAGGTTTGAAAAGCAGTTGGCCAAGGAGGTTAAGATAAACCCCAAAACTTTTCATGCCTATGTGACGTCTAAGCAGAAACTTAAGGAGGGTGTGGGGCCTCTCAAAGGTGATGATAATACTTTGGTTAGTGACCATCAGGATATGGCTAACTTGTTAAATGACTATTTTGTATCTGTTTTTACTGAGGAATCATCTTCGTTGGTGACCTGTAGGGGTTCTGATGTTTCTTCTTCAATCAGCTATGTCATTTTCTCGGAGGAACAAGTTTGTAAAAAGTTAAAGAGTTTGAAAGCTAGTAAGGCCTCTGGGCCAGATGGGGTCCACCCAGCCATTTTACGTTGCTCTGAGATTTTGTCAGTTCCTCTTTCCATCATTTTTCAGAAGTGTCTGAATTCGAGTTTTGTTCCTACTGACTGGCGGGTAGCAAATGTTACCCCAATTTTTAAGAAGGGGGATCGAAGTAATCCTTGTAATTACAGGCCTGTCAGTTTAACCAGTGTTGTGTGCAAAGTTATGGAATCTTTAATTAAGGATAGTTTACTTAAGTATCTTTTAGATAATGAGTTACTTAATCTGTCACAGCATGGTTTCCTGCCAAGCAGATCTTGTGTTACTAACTTACTGAGATTTCTTGAAGATGTCTCTTCATCTCTTGGTTCTGGGTATGGCGTTGATGTCATTTACCTTGACTTTTCAAAGGCTTTTGATAAAGTTGCATTAGGTCGGCTAATGGTTAAACTGCAAAGGTTAGGGGTTCAAGGCAATTGTGCTGATTGGATAAATTCGTGGCTTCATGGTAGATCTCAGAGAGTTGCTGTCAATGGTAACTTCTCCTCTTGGAAAGAAGTCACAAGTGGAGTACCACAGGGTTCTGTCCTTGGCCCACTTCGTTTCTTAATTTTCGTCAATGATATTGATAGTTCTCTTACATCTCTTATAAGTAAGTTTGCAGATGATACTAAGCTTTATAGGAAGATGAGCATTTTTGATGATGCCTTACTGCGCAGAAAGATCTGGATAGGTTATTTTCTTGGTCTCAGACCTGGCAAATGTCTTTTAATGAAGATAAGTGTAAGGTCCTTCATTTTGGTCCCAAAAGTTTTAGCTATGATTATAACATGAATGGTAGTGTTTTAAGTAATGTCACCTCTGAGAAAGATCTGGGTGTTGTAATTACTGGGGATTTAAAGACATCAAGGCAGTGTGCAGCCACTGCTGCAAAGGCTAATAGAGTGTTTGGATTGATCAAGAGGAATTTCATCAATTTTAGTAAGGATATTGTACTTAATTTGTATAAGCAGTTGGTAAGACCCCATCTTGACTATGCAGCTCAGGCTTGGAGTCCCTTCTATGAAAAGGACAAGTTTCTGTTAGAGCAAGTTCAGAGGAGAGCCACTCGCCTTATACCTGAGGTGAGAAATTTACCTTATTATGTTAGGCTTAAACGTACATCTTGGGCTTACCACTTTGGAGCTGAGAAGGATTAGGGGAGACATGCTCCAGGTTTACAAGTTTCTTTGTGAAAGGGAATCCCCTTCTGACTTGTAGTTGAGTCCGGGTTCAAAGTAATTCTCGGGTGCGTTGGCATTGTAAAAAGCTGGGAAAGCCTTTTGCAAGGCTTGACATTAGGAAGTTTAGTTTCTCCCATAGAGTTGTCAACGAGTGGAATTGTCTACCAGATTGGGTAGTTAACTCCCCGTCAGTTCACTGCTTTAAGGTTAACATTGACAAGTTTTTCCATGACTGTGGTAGAATGTGATTGTTTGGGACTGTTGTCAAGCTTTGGTGGTTTGACTTTTGATTAGGGCTTAGACTCCAGGGCATCTTATGGGGCCTTGGCCCTCCTTTGCCCTTCAACCTGTTATGTTATGTTAATATAAACTGATTTTGTTCCTGGATGGGGATGAATTTCACTAAGTTTGGGAGGGGCTTACGTAAGAAGGTAATTGGTACTAGGCTGTTTGGGGTGAGCCTGGGAATCGGGCACACAACAATTTGTAAATTGTTTATATAGGCCTATACACAAGGAACCTACCACAGTGCCCTTGGGTTTTTTCTGCCTGAATTGTAATTAGCCTACCTGAATCATATAGGGGACAACATGTTTTCCCCGATATTTTCATTGAATGGTGGGGTAATTGCCCCCTGTCCCCCAGTATCAACGCCAGGCCCTTGCTTATATAAATTCATTTTCATCAATAGTAGGCTAACTAGCGCCTAGTGACGGCCAGTGGGGATCGAATTTGAATACAGGGATGCGGTCTGAATGAGCATGATGCAGATCATAGTTCAAGTTGGCTTGAGCCCATTTTGTCTATCCCAATAAGTCCTTTGACCGAATGTTAGCCTTGAACACCGGCCCTCGCATTGCATGTGTCGGCTCTGGAGAACATCCTGTATAAATTCAGATGTGACAGTACAATAATCACAGTTTGAGAAGATTGTTAACGTTATTTATCTGTTACCGTAGCCTACGTACTGCATGCTTCGCAAGCGAGCGAGGCCCATAGAGCAGGATAGTTCCTATTATCCTACTCTATGGCAAGGCCTAACGATTTTGATGCCACCCGCGCAGGCTCAGTGCAGTTACTGTATTAAATACAGTAGCCGCACTGAGCCTGCGCGCGGGTTGCAAATTGCAATTTGCTTTGCATGCAAGGGCGCAATGCGAAAGCGACCTCCTGTTCAATTGGACGTTACCATCATCCTGTTTACGTACCCGCCATTGCTTAAAAATCCAGGAAGACTACCTGAACATCCCAACATGAAATCGAAGCTAATTCTAAAACATGACAAAGTGTGGTGACCGAAAGCCTGTCCAGCTAGGCCTAACGTTACAGTAGCCTAGGGCCTAGCCTAGGCTATGGCACGCGTGTAGTGTGTGTAACAGTAGGCCTAGCCTAAGTTAAACGGCTTAAGCCAAGGCCTAACGTTAGGCCGTACTGCAAATTCTCTATCGGCTGTCGTCTCGTAAAATAACGTTTAGCATAACGTTGGACTTAACGCTAGGCCAGCCAAGCTTTAATTAATTTCCGTAATAAAACTTGAAAAATTGCAGCTAGGCCTAGGCTATGTTTTGTTTGTAAAGGAATAGGCTAGGGCCTAGGCTAGCCTAGCCTAGGCCTATATACATTTGCTCAAATTACTATCACGGAAGAAAATTTATCATACAGTAGGCCAGGGCCTAAATCGACTTCAATTCAAATCACTACTCAAAGCTTCTTTTGTATACTCAGTGTACCATTGAGTGTGCACCTAAGAGCTCCGTTGTTTCAAGGTTTCTACATGTTATGTCAATGCAGGTGCGCACTCGCCCGGCCCACACACTCGACAGTCACCCCATATTACCATTATGTTCACTGTCACAATGTTCAATGTCACGCAATCATTCACCTCGGCAAAATTTTTGCCAACGTGGAATTAATTTGCCTCGGCATTTCCGAATGTCGAGGCTTGTTTTTGCAACGGTTGGCAAGGTAAATCAAATTGATGCAACCTCTCCCTAAAAGAAAGATCCTTAAAGGGCCAAACCTCTTACCCCAAACTACAGTTTTGGAACCCGGGTACAGAAATTCTCAATTGGCTCAGCTCTTTGATTGACAGCTAATTCAAACAATGCAGAGTGACAAAGCTTATATTACACAACATGTATGGTACTGAGAGTGTTGTGATTAGTATTAGGGTTGTCGCACTAAAAATACGACTACACGAAAAATATCAAACTTGAAGAATTTGACTGATTTACATTGTTAGGTACCCTTTTCTAAGCAACCATGCCAAATTTTATCAAAATCCGACCAGTACTTTTCAAAATATAGCCGATTTTATGTCTCCATAATCCTTATGATTTCTCCAAATCGCCGTATGCTTCAGTGTTACGATCTGCCTGCAAAAGTTGGTCAAAAACAACATCGTAACTGCTCACTCAGAAGCTTTGATTATTCATCACTGTGTTACGTACACCTGATGTGCGGGCGTGAATATGCAACGTTACTGGGCAAGACACTCAGTGATCACGCGTCCGTGTCATGATAGCTTGCGTTCTGTGTACGTAACATGCATTAACAAGTCGCACATAGCCTGCTTACACACAGTCTATGCTATAGCAATCCGTACACGTGCTTTCGCACACGTACACAAGTACGTAATTTACTAACCGTACTTCGGTATTGCATGTACAGGTATATACAATGCAGTACTGTATGTAAGCATATTGGCGGGAAATCCCTTGTTGCTAAGTTGAACAATGGATTCATACATAAACATATCAATGTCGGCTCAGTACAAAAGATGTAGGCAGGGATCAATGGGCTGTTTCATTTAAATCGAGCGTGCATCGGGGCTGAGCAAAAATTCATTTTTTTTTCTTCGGAAATGGAAAGATCATAAAAAACGCTACAAAATGATACCTGGAAGCAATTGCGGATTTTTCGGGAACCCATTGTTACCATGTCACCAATGTTTTAAGCCAAAAAATGGTAAAGAAATATTGTTTTTGGCGATCGCTTCCCTCCATTAAAATGTAGAGTTCCTTTTCTTCTTTCTAATGATATATGGGTTGTAGGGGTCAAAGGTTCAGCCCCAATGCACGATCAAGTCAAAGATGGCTGTGTGTGGCATTTTATGTGTGACCAAAACACACTTTTGACTGTCACCGTTGCAACGATGCTTCAAAGGGATCGTTAGAAACTGTAACATATTTTTTCTTCTTTTTGTTTTTAAGCTTATTTGGTGAAATATTATAGTAGAAATATGTCTTTAGTGTACTAATTTTACAGTGCAGGCAAAATTTTGACAATTTTGAGTGTCGTAAATTTAGTTTTTAAACACACTGTTTTAGCGACTTCGTGTTTGGGTGTGAGTAGTTCCGCGAGAATTTTGGAGAAAAATTCTGTGTGCGTGCGACAACCCTATTAGTATATAGAGTTTTTCTATACTCACTGTGAAGCAATTAACTGAGATTGTGTCAGGATGAGGATGAATTTCAGACAATTGTGGGAGGGGCTTGGTTAGGAGAATTGGTACTGTTTGGGGTGAGAGAACACTGAGGGGCTTTAAACCTGGAACCAATTTGGTTGCCCGACTTTGAGGCCTTGCAGCCTACAGACTCAATTTTTTCTAGCCTAGGGTAACTTTCCAAAGAAAAGGGGACCAAGCAGGAATGCCATGACCTGGACTGGAAAAAATGTAAATTTCCCTGCAAGCAAATAAAATTTCCCAGCAAGCAAAGCAAAACTTCCCATGTGAAGACTTCACATGTTTACACACAAAAGTAGTCAAATTTCCCTCCAAATACCAATGAGCTTCCTAAATTGCTGGTTTTTTCCAGCCATATGACCATGTCCTACTCAATTATACTGTAGGATGCACCGAACAATAAAAGTTAAGAAGAACTATCCAAAAAATGGAAGGTTAGAATTGTACGTACCCTTTAGCTTTAGCAACACTTCCAGATATGGGTTCACAAAAACAAAGTTACTAGTGTAAGCCTTGAACAGGACCGTGCATGTACTACACTTAATGTTAGGACCTACCCCATATACATGGTCCTTGTCCATACGCCTCCTGAAATCATGAGGATGTGTGCAATGAACACAGCACACAACTCTTCAAATCCTTACAGCTTCAAAAATGTACCTGTAGAACTACCGTTTCATCTCTATCATGTTCCGACTTCTCTATGCTGCAACAAAACAGCACCAAATTACACTCTTTCAGTGCCAAAGTACACTTTTATCGGTCCCAAAGTATATTTTTATTGGCACCAAAGTACATTAATGTCCTCAAGCCAAAGTGCATTGTTCGGTGCCAAAGTACACTTTGTCAGTACCAAAGTACAGTATTTTCGATACCAAAGTACTGTACAGTATTGTTGCAACATAGAGACATTGGAACAGAAAGATGTCTGAACATAGGGATGTCCCCATACCCATAATTACCATACTTGCCATGCATGATCTTTGTCATAACATTCAACTCTCTTGACCAGTCTCCCTTCAAATAGAGGCAAGCAAGAAGGTTAGATTTGGAGGTCAAAACTGTAAATGACATGATTTTAGCACACAGTCTGCCTACATCAGCTTGCCCATACATTCACATGACCAATTGTGAGCATAGAAAAACACACATGAGGAATTTCTTACCCTGTTAGATATTTCACCCAAGTTGCCACCAAAAGGGAACTTTGGTGGGGTAATCAAATTTTACCCAACTTCTTGCTTAACTCATTCAAGGAAGATGTGAACAAAGGCTGAATAATACCAGCCAAATGTGCCACTGTTTGCAAGGTGTGAAAGGCAAGCAGTAGGGCAATTTCTTATCTAGTTTTTGTTGACCTTTGTTCACTGAAGCAAAAAGGTGTGGACAGGGTTTTTATAGGCAGGGCAATTCAACGTGCATGTAGAGTAGCCATGAAAAAGTGTATTAAAATGTGGTATCTTTGTAAATATTTGGACCTTTGAAAAGAGATATGTACATTTGAAGGAATCCATCATTTCAAGGTTCCAGTCTCTTACAGTATGAGGGAAGAAGAGCTATTTGTAGCAGTTTTTGTTAGTTGAGATAATGGAACAACTGTTGGAGTGGTGGTATCTAGAAAGCCTCAGGACTAGTTTTGAGAGGCAAGGATGCCCAATCAAGCTTTACGAAGAGTAGCAAACCTGCACTGGCAGATCTTTTGGCTTTGAGACTTGCCTAGCCTGCGGAGCAGACTCTATAGTGGCCGAAAGATGGCGCTCTCTCAAAATCATAGTACACCTCTCTAAACAGTATAATATACAGTACAGTGTCTGCAAACCTTCGTCCAGATTCCATTTACAGGAATCCCCCATTTTAAGGGAGGAATTAGTAAACATGAGATGGTTACGTGGTGCACTAAACAAGTATGAATAGTGTATTTTGGTACATACAACTGATACAATGTACGGCAAACAACCTAATTAGCTTTTGTAGGTGGAAAATGTGTACCAGGCCATACGTTTGATGCATAAATATTACCTATTATACGAGATATAATGTACTATTTTAATTTTTGTCGTGATGTCATATTTGGTGGTCGTAAATGAGATACGCTAGAAAGTTGGCAGGCTATTGTATACTGTAGGTATGCCGTGTATAACTTACTTGGAAATGTGGGCTGTTCAACAGTGAAGCCCTTGAAAGACTCATAGTATTATTTATTTGAATCTTAAAAAAAAATGCACTTTTGCAAAACCAATCACCCCATTGCCCACGGTAATGGACTAAAATATTTTTCCAATCTGTTAAACATTCTCGGAGACTGAGAATGAAGAGAGCCCCTAGAAATTATGTGTACTGTAAGTTTGAAAGTTGTTTTTACTTCGTTTCAGGGGTTGAAATATTCATCAGCATGTGGCCCGATTGCGCTATCCTCACGTAGTGAGTTACTTCTCACACATCACACGTATATCACTTGTAAACTTTCATGCAAATAAGCTATCTGACGGCCGATTAAAAATCACATTGTACTGTTTCACGCAGACATAGCAGATGAATCACCCCCGCCCAGCTTGCAAAGACAGTGCCTGTAATGTTAGGCATGCAAGGTACATGATGAAATGTTCCCTCTTACTTTTTGTTACATCTTTCATTTCTGCCTGCTTAACCCTTATTCCTTCAGGGAGGAAAAGAAGCCCACTACATGCAAACTTGATTAAGGCAAGTTTCATGTCTGGTTTATTGATTGACAGTACTGTAAAAGATGTGTTTCAATACACAAAAAGTTACGTAATATTTGGGGTTAGCTAACATTTCAGTCTGCATGTGTTAATTGCTTTTCATGCAGTGTAAACACAATGAAAGGATACTGTAGCTCATTTGAGGTCACAGATCATGTAACAAACTCAGATATTAGTTACACCCCATACCACCTTTGATATACTGGGGTGTCTGTGTTCCATTTTCAAGAAGCAACGTCACAGCAGGTAAACTGAGCCTTGCATGTATGGGATCTTATAATTAATGGGGTATGCCACCACGAGTATGATCCTCGAATATTTCATAAGGGTTAACGGGTCAGTTTTACCATCTATTAAAGTAAAACGACATCATTGTAATAACACTGTAAACATTCACAAAAAAGTTTTTGAAAGAGGCTATTACATATAACGTTATTTTGCCCCAAATGGCGCTCGCTCAGATTACGAAGTTCACATAGATCCCAAGTGACATGCATTTCGCAAGTTTGACCTGCATTTGGATACCCAAACCCGCTGATCCGCTTAGCCCTCTGAAAAACCCGCATTTCAAATCTCCAAAGTATTCGTAGTCAGAGAATCATACAAATTGGCAAATAATTCAGCTAACCGGTAACTACAAATTCAGTAAATCGTATCTTACAGCACATTCAACTGCTCGCGCAGCTATACAATGCATACTGTAGGCCTAGGTACTCATGGAACTATGTTTGCTGTCGCAACATGGTTATGGGCTAACCTTTGCAGTGGGTAAGGAATATATTCCTGTCACTGTGTAAATGGTGTAATAACGTTGTGCAATGCCACGTTCAATAAAAAAAAAAAACGACCGCTGGTGATATCCCGAGTTGACGTTTGCAAACTGCCAGTACCGCACCAAAATTCACCTCAAAAATAACGATTTAATATTGCGATTGGGAGAGATTTTGTTCATTACACATTTGTGAGTATCTGCATAATATTATTTTGGCAAATCTCTGATTACAAGATTTTTCCAGTTTTGCAAAAAATTCAGTACTGTACTGAACTTTTTCGGCGGTGACCTAACCAAATTGTGTTGACCGATTTGCCAGAAAAAGTGCTACCATTTTGCGTGTAGACACTTCCAAAATTCAAAAATTTTCGAAAAGGGGAGGGGTACACCCCTCCCGCAGGCCGGTGATCCACCAATGAACAGATCCGTTGGACCCGCATCAAGCCTCTCTTAACTTGGGAGCTATGAGTTTATGTGCTATGTTACCATGCCAAGATGTCAACACAAGGCTAGCTAGGTAAGAGCGTACATACCCCATTAGTGATAATTCTAGTGCACATTGTACAGTAGTGTGAGGGAAGTTCACAAACATGACGTTTATTTACAATCAGTAATTTTGGATGTGCAAGAGAATACCATAATACAGGGCTCTGAGTGGTGGATATTTTTAAATCAGTGTTTTAAAAGGAGAAACTTCAAGCTCTTAGTATGCTTTCTTCCCCAGTAGGAAAGAGTCCCAAAATTCAATATCAAATTGATGTAGGCCCTGGGAAGTACTAATTTTCTTATTTGACTGTTTTCTGTTACGTTTCTTTCTCTTGTCATTTAGATTTAAAACAAAACGAGATGATAAAACCGACAAATTGAATGTTTTTGAACTTGGGAGTGTGATCGCTATACCTCTCCAATACAGCTGTTAATGTTGCCATTTATGTCTTTTGGAGTATACCTTACAAAATGCTCTTATCTTTTAGTCACCGTAACACCGGGTAACCCGTGGTACCCGACGGGTATGGCGACCGGGTGCCTGGGTCCTATTTTTTAGTACCTGTGCAAACACTATTATTTATAGTAGCGAAAGTAAGATATTTGAATGTAGTAGTTGAATTGCAAACACAATAGCCTGCTTACAGCAGGCTGAGACTTGCCCACCCTAAGCTTTTCAACATTTCAGTAAAGTTACATTTGGAGGAATATTAGTTATTACAGACAAACCTTGCCGACCAACCCTGAACTTGTTCAATTTTGTTAATTAAGGAAGCTGTACATATATAAGGGTCCCAGACAGATGAAGAGTACTCAAGTAAGATAGGTACTACAGTATCTAGTAAGATAGGCACTAGCCTTAGTAGTCTTGGGACAAGAATCAAGATTCCTTTAATGAAACCTAAGGACATAGTAGCAGATGAGGTCATACAGTTAAAATGCTTGAATACTGAATATCACTACCCAAAGTGTGCTCATGAAGTTTGTAGGATACCTTGAATGAGTTGTTCTCATCAAAGAGCATTTCTTGGGGTTAAAATGCATAATTTGCCAATTATTCTGCCATCTGAAGAGATTGTGGAAAAGATTATTTTGGAGTTGAACCTGGTCAGAGGTTTTTTGTCTATAAATCACACAGTCATCAGCAAAAAGTCTTACTCTAGAAGAAATATTGGTGGGCAGATAATTAATGTAAACAAGAAATAACAAGGGACCCAGGACCATGCCTTATGGAACACTGGAAATAACATTTGTCCAATGGGAGAAATCACCACCCACTGTAACCAAATGTTTGCAGAATTTACACTAAGAAAATTAGTGACCCAGTCAAGAGAATGACCTCAAAGTGACACCATTGTTTTGAAGTTTACATACTGTAAGAGATGGTTGTGGGGAACAAATATCAAACACTTTAGAGAAAATCCATAATTATCATGTCATCTGAGATCTGCGGTCAGATGACTGCTCTAAGTCATTTACCATTAATAGGATCAATTGAGATTGACAGGAATGGGGATGTGTGAAACCATGCTGCCTACTTGTAATAGAGTAATTATCAAAGTGACAAATGAGACAGAAATGAATGGTGTGCTCTTTGTGTGACTTTGCAGCAAATAAGAAGTAAGAGGGGCATATAGGTCTACAATTAGAAACCAGGACATGATCACCTTTCTTAAAGGTCATGTGACATGTTAGCAAAAAGCCCTGAATTTACTTGGTAGTTAAGGAGCAAGGTCTCCTAAGGAAGAACCTGTTAGAAATATGTCAATATCTTTAACCACGTTCTCAAGATACACCTCTTCAAAATTTTAATGTTTCTGAAGCAATTTGTTGGTTATGCAAAAATTGTGATGCTGAGTGTTGCACAGTGGTGACATTTCTTTTGTTGACCCTATATTAATTATCTCTTAATTACTCATTACATCGTTTATAATTTAGTGATTGATACTGATGATTTTCAAAGACACAATTAAAACTTTCAAAATGAGACCCTCAGGATATACCAATGGTGCAACTGTCCTTGAAATGAAGATTGCAAAAACAAAGGATAACATTAGCTATACATGGCATGTCCCTCCCATGACATCACAGAATTTACATATTGAGTTCATATTTATGTGTGATTAAGTGCAAATCAGAAATAAACCTGTTAAATGTCCAATTTTTGACCGATTTTGATGGAAATTGCAGCAATTTTCTTGGTTTTTAATGCTTTTTACATCAAATACCCTACTTTGTCATTTTGGTGTCACACTATCTTTTAAAGTCAGGCTGATATACTGTACAGTACATAGCCAAGAGGAAGGTAAAATAGTAGTGTCCAGTGACCTTTGGAAAATGAGACTGAGAGCAGGGGCAACCTCCTTGGCCATGTTTTTTAAAATGTGGACCGGTATACTGTACCATATCATGACTAGAAGTTCTATTAAGGTTTGTCTCTCAATAACTTAACCATGTCATCAAAAGATATGTTGATTTCAGGCATGGTTTGTATGGCACTTATATTTAATTGATAGAAGAATGTCATTCTCCCGGGCAAAGACCTTCATAAATTGCTCATTTAGATTGTTGCTTTCTGCAAGTTCTCAGAAACCAGCCCCCCATCAGATCCCAATGCACATTGAATGCAGGAGTGTCACATTTCAGGTTCTTTATAATAGACCAAAAATGTTTAGTTGAATCAGTACAAAATTTATGTTATTTCTGTAAGCTAATCTAGTAGTATTATGGTTTGATTTAAACAGAGATTTTAAGTTGTCAAAAGAGAATGGAGTTTTCATTCTGCACCACCTGTTCAATGTACTGTAGGCCCTTTGCATTTTATTTTAGCAAACATTTAATGTTGTTATTGATCCAAGGGGTTAGGCTTCTGTTCCTGACTATGCTAGATAGAACGTGGCTGTCCATGACCTCTTTGATCTTATTTTCAAAAGCAGCTCCATTGCATGCAAGGAAGGCTGCAGGGTATGGTGTTTAGCTAGGTGAGAGCTAAAGTTATGGAGCTCAGTTTTGATAGCATTCACATCAGCTTTAAACTTTCCTAGGTTTTCGCTTAATGGGCTTGGGTCTGGTACTAATTGTGACCATGGGGATACGGTCATGGTCGGATGTGCTAGGGATCAGTGCCATGCTTTCCAGTAGAGTAGGATTTGTTAAGAATACTGTATGTTCAGGAATTTCTTGACTCTGGTTGGCTCATGACAATTTGATCAAGGTAAAATTCATTGCATACATATGTCAAGGACACAATGAGATAAAGGAATAAACTGAAAACCAGGTTGGACAGACTGATGTACCCAGTCAACATCAGGTAAGCTAAAATCACCAGTGAGATAGATCTGAGCATTTTTATTTTTACTGGCTTTATACTCAGGGAAGCACAGAGCTGATCAAGATATTCAATAGTATTATTGGCCTCGCGCACCTAGGCTGTAGGTATAGCAGTAGCATGAATGGTTGGAATTTTGAAATTAAACAAATTAGAAATGTAGGGACTAATTTGGGAAGAGTAAACAAGGTTCCAACCTGTTTTGGTTTCGTAAGTTTGGGACGATCTAAATGTAACCTAGCGTATACAGTACTATGATGATGATCAACTTACGGTTGGCTAGAACTGGAAGAATATCCATGAGATAATTCCCTGAACAACTACCTATATTGACAAATTGTCATCCCATTTAACAGTACAGGCTAGGTTTATGTTATTTTTGTCAAAATAAGCAAATTATGCTGCAAACTGACTTTGGGAAATTTGTGTATGAACTTCCTTCAACAGTCAGGTCCCCAGAGGTCAAATGCCAGGTCACCATAAGTGGAATGTCTTTTGAGATCAAAAGGAGTTGAAACTGTCTTTGTTAATTAGATATCCTTAAGTGGAAAGTTGGAAGAATTTCATAGTTGGTATGTGGATGCAGTATAGTAAACAAAATATCCCTCACTGTTTTGGGAAGGTCAGAATTAAGTCATCACACACAAGAATTTCCAAGGTTATCATCTGAGGTCACCTGAGGTCAAGCAAAATTTCCAAAATTTTACCTCCAACAAGTAACCACTTAGCCTTTTACCTTTCTTTTTTTTTTAATTTCCTATCAGGGACAACCAATGCAGTTGATACTGCCAGATTTGGAGGTTTGTCATGGACGTTTAATCCAAGTAGAATAAACCCTGCACCAAACCCAAGTCCTGGTTCCCTATCTGTTATTGCTGCAGTTAGCCCCATTACTTCAAGTATACTTGGAGACAGACTGTGGGCAATGGATTTCTATGCTAGTGACAATAGTCAAGGCACTGGTACAAGATACTATTTGAAGGAACAGATCTTAAGGTAAGTGATACTGCATACACTGGATGGTACAGGAGTGGCCTCATTGCATCACTGGTGCCAGGCTCCTCTTTAAAATTGCTTGGACCCTGTATGTATGACACTCCTGGTACCACCCTGGTATGCATTGTGTTTATTTACAATAGAAAATAGATCTTATGCATAAGATGTCACAAAATGAAAACTATGCATGTCTTTGGAAAGGTAACAGGCAGTGGAGCTAATTCTGAAGTGGGAAGGGGGGGGGGGGGGAGATTCACAGTGGCCCAATATGCCTAAGAAACTCTAGCCCCAGTTAAAGGTGGCCCAAAATGCCTATTTGAAAAAGTACAGTGGTTATATTCCTTGTTCAGTAGTTATCTCCACAGTCACTTTGTATGCATACATAGTGTTGCAATCATGCAACTTGACACAAATGCAGATAGCAGATTTGTGAAGAAGTAGGAAGATTGTAGTCTTTTTCACATAAAAAGTTTACTGTGTGGGAACAGTTTACTTAATGTTTTGCCTTTGGAGTGTTGTTGTGTGGTGTAAGTGCATTAAGGTCTGTTCTCTATGCTTCATTCCAGTACGTGGAAATTTGACTTCTGTTGAGTTGTCCTGCAACCAAGATTTAGTTTACAGTTGATGGTGTCATTGTCATATTATTAGTTCACACATAACAGTGCATGGACTTGGACTTCCTGGTAATTCTATGTTGATTTCAATCCCCCAAATCTCTTGTATCTTTAAAGATTACATACAAATTTAAAGAGTGATTTTACAAATTTTCATGCACCATATTTAGAAAGGCTTACCTGGTGGAGGGCAAGGCAAATGCAAGCTATGGAACTAGCATGTATTTGTGTCTTATACACAAACTGTAAGAAGTTACTTTGGTTGTAATAAACATACAGTAAAGGGTAAAAAGAATCACAGCAAATACTCTGACATCAGTGGCACTTGAATTTCAGCCATGACCTACAATATTTAACAGAAATGAAAGGACAAATCAAGCAAAACAAGCAATGAATGAATCACCATGCCTCCACTCCCCTAGTCACTGTTGCTGCAGTCCAAGGCATCCCTAAACTACAACATTGATGCATAGGGAGCAGGCTTTGTCCCATGAATTATTGTCAAGGATTGTAGTAGTTGTAACCTAATGTACACTGTTAAAATCCAAAATTCCAGTTCAAAAAGGGATGTGAACATAGTCCTGCCCAATTAAGAGCTGTTTAACCTAGTTATCACTGGGCAAAGGGTTCAACTGGAATTCAACCATTGTTCACATTGTTCATTCACGTTTATAGTAATTGGTAAAGTCTTTCCATCCTACCCTTCTGCAGCTTAAAAATGAACAGCAATTTCATGCCTTTGGAAATGGTTTATATATTTTTTTACACATGTTTGGTTTTTTTCTTTCTTTTTTTTTTTTTAAAGTGAGGAACAGCAAGGCCTCTCTCTTGACAGCACTCTACAGGAGTTGAATTTCAATGTGGATGTTGATATGGAGCTGTATGGTATAGGCTGTGCAGAGGGTCAGCCTTCTTTTCTCTGTGTCCGATTTTACCAGGGAGAAAGTACTAGTTTCCTCTTTCCTTCATATGGCTCTTCTCCAGGGATCACAGCGTGCCAACGAACAAGATGTCAAGGTAGCCTGAGAATTAATTTTTGTTCATTTGTTATAAATAAAATATGGCATGGAAGGTCACATTGTATCTAGAAGCCTTCCACACCTAGACTTCTGTTGTGACCTATAGATGAATCCGATTAGCGCTTGTTTTTAGTGACTGTAGGCAGCCATTAGTGGGGTCCATCAGCTTTTAATTGTCTTCACTTATTGTCTACAGGAATTTCAAATCCTGGTGTTCAATGAAGTTGAGAAAATTAAGATACACTTCAGTGTACAGCCATCCATAGAACAGGTAAGGAAGGAAATTTAAAGATTAAAGGTGATGGACCCCAGTAATGGCCAACTAAAATCAGACCATCACAATCAGTCCGGATTTGTCTATATTTACTTTGAAGACCGGAAATTTGTATACTCGAAAAGGGTAAATGTTTCAGTTAAGATTCCTCAGCAAAAAGAAGGATCCATGGAAACCAATTGTTGAGTGTTGTATTATAAGAGTGTTGTGATTGTGAAAGTCGGATTCCGCAAATATCACAGAAAAATCAAAATAATTACCTTCAATCCAACTCAGTTAATTGCAACATTTTTTAGTGCTACTTGCAATAACTATGTGACATCTGGGTGATGTTAAAAATGCTGCAACGTGCACACAAACAGGTGTTTCAGAAAAAAAAACTTTTTTGTTTTTAAATGGTCCAGAGAAAAAAGAAGATGAATAGAGAAGGGAAGTCTGAAATGCAAAGTTACTTTTTGGTTTGGATGGTAAGAGAAACCTATAGATGCATTCTTTGCGGCATGTGTGTGTATGAATGTGTGTTTGTGACACAGCTCATCCCTGGAAACTGCTTGTTTACACAATATCTCAAGATAGTAATTATAAGACAGTATTCAAAAGTGACCTATAGTTGCCCCAAATTGAGAGGAGGAAATCTATGTATTGTAGTGGAGGTCAAAGATTACGTGGGGCCACTTGTGGGCAATATCTGAAAAACTTGTTGAGGTAATATCTCCTGAAGGTAAGAAATTGAATAGATTTCATTATTGGTTTTTGGTCCTTTTCATTTTCGATGAAGAGAAAAGATTGTATAGGGTCACTAGAGGTCAAACCCAGAAATCCTTGTTAACACAATATTCACGGTAGGAGATGAATAGATTGCATATGTGATATGTGGTGTACAGGGTTGTCACCACACCAGACAGTGCCAGGCAGTGCTACCCAGCTCTGAAAATCTCCACCAGGTACTCATTACGGAATATTAGCTTTTAAGGAGATCGATCATGGCTTCCACAGTTTTTAAGGAAAATCTGCGGTTCCCAATTATAGTACCTTACCACTGGTTCATTACCTCAATTAACTACTTCAATGAACAGCAGATTTGATTACCATTCGGGTAAAATAGAAGCCCAACAACTTTGGAGTTCAAGTAACAACTCACAACAAATCCTGAAATTAGTGCTGGCAAAAAGGAAATTAAATTACTTAAAGTTCACTGAAGAGCTACGTCCCCTTTCAGTTTTGGTTTCGATGAAAGAGAAACCTATGCAGTCCTGCATGAGTGTATGAATGTGTGTGTGTGTTTGTGACACTTAGCTTGTGCATGTGATATCTCAAGAAGAGAAACTCAAACTTAGTGTGTGGGTAGCCCATATAGAGAGAAAGAACATTACTGTTTTTGGTAGAGGTCAAAGGTCATTTGAGGTCACTAGAGGTCAAAAACTTGAAACTTTGTGCACATAATATCTCAAGAAAGGAAATATCTTACCAGCTCAAACTTGGTGTGCTGGTAGCCTATACAGAGAAGGAGAACCCTGTTGTTATTGGTAGCGGTCAAAGGTTATTTGAGGTCACCAGATGTCAGAGACTGGAAACTTTAGGCACACAATATCTCAAGAAGGGAAATGTCTTACAAGCTCAAACTAGGTGTGTGGGTAGACCATATAGAGGAGAACTTTTTTGTGTTTTGTACAGGTCAAAGATCTTAGGGGGTCACCAGTGGTCACAGTCTGAAAATCTTATTAATGGGAGACCTCAGGATAGGAACCTTGAATAATAAATTTCATATTTGCTATGTAGATGCATTATGGTCAGGAGATGGTGCCTATTTTTTTTTTTGTGGAGTTCAAAGGTCGTGTGAGGTCAGCGGAAGTCAAAATGTGAATGAAAACCTCTAAAGGTAGGAAATTTAAATAGATTTCACATGTGGTATGCAGATGCACATTATGTTGAGAAGCTGATCCTTATTTTTGTTGGTGAAGGTCAAAGGTCATCTTTTTTTTTTCCAACATGCTAGAATAACATTTGAGTGGTATGTGATGGCATCATTTGAAATGGAACATTTATGTATCATCGAAACCTCAATGCATTTTTGCATTCTGGTTCTGAGATAAAGTGCTAGTAAATGTCAACCTTTATGGTCATTTTCAAATGCTTAAATGGGGATATAATTAGTACTGAGAACAGTTTGTGACGAGACTATGCTAAGGGTATTTTTTCTGAAATGTCCCCATCAATTTCAGCATTGATCACTGCCTGGCACAATTTCTTACCCTTACTGATTAAAATTCCTCAATTTCTTTAAAATTGGGTGATAATTCCTTGTTTTTTGGTAAGCACTCTCAAATCTGCATTAATTGTGAAAGGGGAGGGGGACACGATCCCTACCTGGTGGACCGCTCCCCCAGGACGGTGATTACCATTACCTGGCTTTAAAAATGATCTGGTGACAACCCTGGTGGTTTATGAATCTGTGTTGAGGAGAAGGTGGCCCTACTATACATTTGGAGGAGATAAAAGTCCATCTGTGGTCATCCAAGGTCAAATGCTAAAAAGGCCAAAGGGAGGTAGGAAACTTAGTTATTTCATATTTGGTATGTGGATGTGTTATTGTTTGGCAAAGGTGTATAGGTCAAAGGTCATTTGAGGTTACCAAAGGGTCAGACTCCCAAAACCTTTTATGCAGAATGTACTGTATGTTAAAAGTAGGAAACTGCCATTGATTTGATGCTTTAATTGCCATGTAGACGTGCAATGGTTGGAAGAACCATGTAGTTTTTGGTTTCAATGATGAGAGAAACCAATGCATTGGTATGTTTGTGTGTGTACATGTGTGTTTGAGACGCTTCGCTAGTTAGCACAATGTCTCAAAATGACAGGAATGTCGATCGTTTTCAAACTTGGCACATAGATGCCCCTTATTGATAAGAGAGGGGATGGTCCCCATTGTTTTTTGTGGAGGTCAACTGGGGTCAAAAGCTGAAAACCTTGTTAACACATTAATCACAAGATAGGAAACTTGGATATACTTCAGACTTGGTATGGTAAAATGCAATATGGTGAGAAAGATGGTCCCAATTTTTTCTGGTGGCTCAAGTCAAAACTCGTCTGGGGTCACTGGGGGTCAAACTCAGAAAACCTTGGTAACACATTATCTCAGTTTAGGTATCTTGGATGGATTTCATACTTAGTACAGCGATTCATTTTGGTGAGAAGATGGTCCCTAATGTTTTGTGTGGAGGTCAAAGTTCATCTGGGGTTACTAGGGGTCAAACTCTGAAAACCTTTTTAACACCTTATCCTTATCTCAAGATGGGAATCATGGATAAATTTCATGTGATACTTCCCAAGGTTTTTTGGTGTGGGTCAAAGGTTATCTGGGGTCAGAGCCAGAAAATTGTGTTAGTTTGACATGTCAAGGTAGGAAACTTGGATAGATTTCATATTTGGTATATGGATCCATGTGTTATAGTGAGGGGATGGCCCCTTTCATATTTTTGGAGATGGAAAATCATCTGAGGTCAGACGTATTCAAAGTCTGAAAACCTTGCCTACATGATATCTCAAGTATGGATTTCATATTTGGGTACAGTATGTGGATATGTTATGGGGCCAAGATGGTCCCATTCTTTTAGTGGAAGTCAAAGGTCATATGGGGTAACAAAATCATTTTTCCATGATGTTAGTTAACATTTGTCAGAAGAGATGGAACATTATGGCTTATGTGGAGTAGAGTATACAGTATATTGACCATCGAAGGCTCAATGCATTTTTGCATTCTAAGTTGGTGGAGTCAACTGTAATATTGGGTCTACAGGGGTGGAATAACCTGGCACTATTTGGGATAGGAACATGTATGTATCATGCAAACCTCAATGCAATTTTGCATACTTGGTACTTACATACCCAAAAGTATCATATGTATAAAGAGGTCTTCAAAATGATTTTTACTTGCTACATCAGTGATACCCCTTGCTCATACATTCACTGATTTTGTCTTCACAGTTTATTGGCAAAATGTTCTCAAAAAGCATTTCAATTGAGCTATGCTACTGTAGTTAACAGGTTCATTGTGTGTACAACCTAATTTAAAATCTGTTTGCCCCTTCACAAAGTGCATTACAATTCACAGCCTTTATAGTTTGACATATTGTGGCAGCTGTTTCAGTCTGCAAACAGATTCTGCCCAGCCAAACAAATAAAAAGCTTGTTTTTTGGTATGGTACTTTTGCAGAACACTAGCTCTAATTGAAACCATTTGAATTTGTAAATTTTCCCTGCATTCCCATTCCTCCCTTGCCCTCCTTCTCCTACATACCTTGTTTTGCCTTGATACTTTGGCATATTTCCCACACAAGAGATCATCTCCAGAAACTACACATCAAAGGCCCATTTATTATATATTCCTGCATTTTTGTAGCCACAGGAAAAAAAAAAAAAAAAATAGATGGTGACCTGCCAGAGGCCTTTCTCCAGTGTGTCCCCTTGTTAATTGCCTTCCTAACGGTGTTCTCAGAATTATTGTGCAAGTGTTCTGCTCTTTTATAACAAAACTCCCATGACTTATGTAACCTTTTCTTGTTAGTGAGAAGCCAGCACGGAGGAGGAGGAGGCGGAGGTGGTTCCCAAAGTGGAGGTGGTGGTGGGCAACTATCCCAGGCTCGTATACAGCGTTTGATGTGGAATATTGCTCCATTCAGTATGCAAAGAGGAAGACCCAGCAGCATTGACCTCAGCGTAGAAGTCTTTGGCAGTTCTCGCTCAGACACCATCCAGGGCAGTGGATTATGGAATGTAAATATGTATGGATCAGACAATCGTGAAGGGACTGGGCTGAGATACAACCCAAACACAAACTTGCTGTCCCCTGGAGAAGCTAGTAAACCTCTCAGACCTGGTCAGACTTTGACCTTGAACGTAAACACACAATATGATGTTGGATCCATAGGTTGTGGAGAGTGAGTAGTCATTGAGAAAATCTCATGGAATTCAGTCTTTAACCACATTTGGGTTCAATTTGCAATGATGTTGGTTGAGGCTGTTAAACTTTGCTAAGTTGTTAGGTCCTTATAGAGTTGAGAACTATCGAATGTTAAACCAGATTCATAAAAGGGGAATTTTCCATCAGGTAGTGTGATGTCATGAATTTGGGACCTGTGAGCCCAATTGTGGTGAATACTGAATTCCATGAGAAAATATTCTGCATTTAATGTGATTTTTATGTTTTGAACAAAGTAACATTCCTTTCATTTCATCAGAAAAGGTTATGAGAATGTTTTTGAGAAATTTGAAGAGGTGAGATTAAGTAGGAGATCAAAAATCATGAATAATTTTGTCAGAGCGCTCATCAGTGTACAGCAGTCTGACCTACCTTGTCTTTTTTACATACAAAGACTATGTGGAAATAGCTAAAATGATCTTTTGGTTGGTAGTTTTCATGCAGAAGAAAATAAAGTGATACTTGTGTATTGTATAGAGACTTTTTAATCATAGCACAGACTGACCATGCTGGAGTGCACTCATGCCAAATGCACATTGCTTTGTGCAATATACTGTTAGCACTTCACATTTTGTACCCATTTGAGCAAGCATATTAAATGTTTCCTTTTGAAGATATATTTACTTCAATATGGCTCAAGGGAGTATTATAGAGTCATACCATGTAGAAAGCCTCTGTATTCACTCATGATGAAATGGTCATGGTAAAAATGTAGGCTTGATTTCTTTCCTTGCCCAATTACACAATTTGATGATTGACAGACAGTATTACTACATGCAAAAAAATTGGAAGTCAAGAAACCTTAGCCACAGTATGCAGAGCAGGCAGGGAGGGTCTCCATTACAATCCTGCCCAAAGTATCGTGTAATTTTTTGCAACCTCAGTGGACTAGAAGCTTGGTGAAGTGATAATGATAGACCTCCAGCAGTGAGTTTGGAAACTTATATACCTCACTTGTACAATAGATTACTGAGGTTAGAAAATCAACTTTTTTACCGCAATGGAAACAGCATGCTACATAATTGCTAACCATTTGCATTTTTCTCATTAGTGCAAGCCATCTGTGTGTTGAGTTTGAACAAGGACGAAATCCAAATCCTCCATTTAATTTTCCATTGTCTGGTGGGCGAGCATCAGTGGTATCATGTCAGCGAAGAGATTGTGCTTTTGATCGTAAGTTGATAACAGAAATTTTACACAAAAATGACTTTAAAGGGGGGTTGCCCCCAAAACCAAAGTCAGTGTCAAACTGCTTTTGATTTCTTGATGAAGGCAGGCAAAGGATTTATGGGATGTCGATGTTGCATGCACCTACAAACACTGTCTTAGGGGCTGCTCACAAAAGCTCAAGCCTCTCACTTCTTTTCTCAGTCATGTGGAATTCATTACTAATGTAGCTACCTGAAAATTTGAACACTCAATGAGGTCTTTCATGTGGTATTTGTGTGCATTTCCTACCAGGAACTGTTTTCAGGACCATTATGGCTTTGAGTACTGGTAAACACAATATCTTATGGTAGCTAGGAAGGATACTTTACATACTTGGTAAACAGATTTGCCATGCTGAGAGGAAGAACTCTTATTTATGGTGGAGATCAAAGGTCATTTGAATTCAGCCAGGTGTCAAAACTTTGTAAACATATCTCAAGGTAGGAATGACTGAACTCTATCATATTTGGGTATAGGTTTGTCATACAAAGAAGAACCTGTTTTTTTTTGGTGGAGGTCAAGGGTCACTGGAGGCCACCAGAGGTTATAATTGTAGAATCCTCAGGAAAAGCTTTATGCATGATACCTCAAGGTAGGTATTACTTCACATATTTCATATCTGGTGTGTACATTTGTCATGTTGAGGGGAAGGCCCAAAATATTTTTCATGGAGTTCAAAGGTCATTTGCAGTCATTGGTTGTAAAACTGAAAACTGCAAAACCTTGAGAATGGCTTGTAAACATGATATCCAAAGATAGGGATGACCCATAACTTTCATAATAGGCATATAGATATGTCATAGTGAAAGAAAGAATGTTATAGTTTTTGATTGGGGTCGAATCTCATTTGAGGACACCAGGGTGAGCTCTGCAAAAACAAAAAAAGGTGTAATTAGCTTTGATTTTAAATTGTTCGCCCCCTCCCCCTTGTGAATTTAAAGTTTGCTTGGTTACACTTTTCCTCATTTTGCTTCCTAGAGTGACTTCCCCTTCTCCTTGCCTACCTTGCCCCCAAGACAAAGTAGTTTTCCCCCTCCTGTACCTTGCCTGACTTAAGTCCTGAATGGCCTACTGTAGGTTGACACAATATTTCATGACCGCAATGATGGATTCCTTACATATTTGGTTTGTTGATTTACAATGTTGATAGCAAGACTTGAAACCTACTGTTTTAGTGGGCAAAGATCATTCAAGATCATGTGAGCTACTGTAAATGTGTGAAAACCTCAGAAATGTTTTGAGAACACAATACTCAAAGATAGCAGTATATTTATATGCAGATTTGTCATGTTGAGAGGAAGAAGTCTTTTGTTTTGGTCGAGGTCAAAGGTCATTTGATTTCTTCAGAAGTATAATTGTTGAAATCCTTGTCAATGAGAGGAAGAACTTTACTTTTGGTTGATATCAGCCAGTAACCAGCAAGGTCACCAGCAGTCAAATGCCAGGTCAGAAGAGGTAAGTTGTGGTATGATATCACCAGCAGGTAACATCTTTGTTTACAAGATGTCTTCAAGTAGAAAATTTTGAAGAATTTTATGTATCTTTGGTATGTAAATGCACATGGTTAAGAAAAGAACCCTTATTGTTTTAACTGGAGGTCAGAAGTCATCTGGCGTCGCCAGCCCTCATAAGGTAGAATTTCCAAGACTATCCTTTGAAGTCACCATTGGTCAAAAAGCAAAATTACCCAAATTTTTCTTTTGACAAGGATCCAATTGCCAAGCTTGTTTGCTTTCTGGTTATTAGTAAAATTAAATATTAGGCATTGCTAGTGTATGTGCACATAGTGGAATCAGACCACAGAAACTTTAATAACAATTATCACTGCGCTTGTTTGAATATCTAGTAATTGCCATGGTGGTTGCCCTGTGCCTGAAATCACAGGAAGTTTGGTCAGTAAGTCAAGTTTACCTGCTCACATGGTTAAGAAAAGAACTGAACCCTTATTGTTTTAACAGGAGTTCAGAAGTCATCTGGCGTTGCCAGCCCTCAAAAGGTAGAATTTCCCAAGAATTTCAAAGACTATCCCTTGAAGTCACCATTGGTCAAAAAGCAAAATTTACCAAATTTTCCGAATTTTCGAATTACCAAGCCTCTTTGCTTTCTGGTTATTAAGTAAAATTAAATATTAGGCATAGCTAGTTTATGTGCACACAGTGGAATCAGACCACTTCTTCTTGATCACAACTATCACTGCGCTTGTTTGAATATCTAGTAATTGCCATGGTGGTTGCCCTGTGTCTGCAACGTAATCAAAGTAAGTTTGGTCAGTCAGTCAAGTTTACTTGCTGTGTTTGCAATCTGCAAGGCTTGATGTATAGCTGAACATTTCTTTTTTCCCTACACAGGGCCAATGACTCCAGGTGGAAGGGCATTATTCTCTAGGTTCAGTTATGTTGCCACCTCTGGTTCAAATAGGGCTCCCCAAGGTTATACTAACATGGATCTTGGTGTCACTGCCAGTACACGAGGAACGTCTGATTCCATCAGTGGAAATAATTTGTGGAAGCTTTCTGTCTTTGGGAGCAGGAACCGTGATGGATCTGGACCGAGACGCAATGAAGTACAAAATGTTTTAGATGACCGAGCCAGCTCTAGCCCACTCACTCCTGGAAGAGATTTGGTGTTGGAAGCAAACAGCAAGTATGAAACTTAAATTTATGCACCATGTAGAAAATATGTTGTTTTCCTTTGTTTGATAGATTCTTCACAAAGTCAGACAGGGCTCCCTCCCTCTGGGAATTCCAGAGAGGGGGTTATATGTCACTTCCAAACTGCAATTCCTAATTAGTGGTGCCCTTAGCCAAACTAACAGGTGGGTACAGGGGGGCAAAAGCTTGCTTCAAAGCCCTTAAAAGGTGCAATCTGAAGGATATATATATTAATGTAAGTTTAAACATTGCTGCAAAGGTGTCTCCTTTATGTAAACAAGAAACTGAGATAGTGATATTTTTTTTTTTTTACAAAGGCAGACAAGGAGTCTATGCAATGGTGGTGTATGTGTGTGTGTTTGTAATGCTTCCCTTATAGCAGAAAATCTCAAGATAGGAGTGTGTAACACTCTAACAGTTTTCAAACTTGGTTAATAGATTCCCCAAATTTAGGGGGAGGACCATATAGTCTTTGGTGGAGATAGCATGGTGTCTGGGGTAACACAAAATTATTTTTTTCAACATGTTAGTTTAACTTTAAACTGAGAGGGTATGGAACATTGAGACATTATTTGGAATGGAATGTACATTGATCAATGAAACCGCAAAGAATTCTTGCACTCTGGTCTTGTTTACATGATCTGTGCTCTTTGGTAATCAAAGCTTTCATTGTGGTCACACTGTGTGAAAAGCAATTAACACATAATTGACTGGCCTGTAAGCAAACCTTGAATGTTTAAGAACTTTTTGTTTATTTTTGTTTATCTGGTAATGTTAATTAATTAAACAAATCTGACTTTTTATGTGTTTAGTGGTCTTCATTTCCTCCCCGGGGGATTAGATATAATCAGTCAGAGAAGGATGATGTTTCAAAAAGTAAGAGGGAAAGTTTTATCATGAATATGATCAAGTTTACATTTTACATCAGCTAGCAGTCAGGGAGAAGAGGTTTATTATGTACCATATATACAGTAGCATGTAACTGTGTGAGAAAAAGGTATGAGAAAATGTCCCTTGCAAAAAAAAAAAAAAAAAAAAAAAAAAACAAAGAATAAGGAAGGAAAAACAGAAAGAAAATAGAAAGATTTTTTTTGTGCATTTCCCTTTTTATGAGGGTATTATTGAATTAACCCTTCACTTTGCACAGTTTTCCTGCCAAACCATGCATAGCACTGATGCCCCCTGGAATAGCTTCTTTGGAACCCATGGTGAGTAATCATGTTGTGGATATGGAATAGCCTTGAAGAGAAGATACTTGTACATATATGTGCACCCTCTTGGCAAATATTGCTGCTTCCATGCAAAACTTATTATTCCTAGAACTGGTACATGCTTACGTATGGTGTACATGTAATATACTGTATAGCAGTGTGGTGGGATGGACCCCTTTTCCATAGCAAAAAGGTTAACCGTAGTGTAACACGTCAGCAAACTATGCCCTAACTTTACTGGGCAGCTAAGGAGGAAACTTCCCAAAGGAAAAGTCTGTTGGAATTATGTCAATATCTTTTACGTTTCTCAAGATATACCTCTTCAAACTGTGATGAAAGAAATTGTTATTTATTTGAAAATAATGATGTAGAGTGTTGCACAGTGATGACATTCCTTTTGTTAACCTTACATTAATTATCTCTTAATTACTCATCAGATAGTGAATGATTTGGTAATTGATGCTGATGATTTTCAAATTCACTTTTTCAAATTTTTAAGTTAAAACCTTCAGGATAAACTAATGTTGCAACTGTCCTTGAAATGAAGAATGTAAAAACAAAGGATAACATTAGCCATATATGGCATGTCCCTCTCATGACATCACAAAATTTGCATGTTGAGCTCATGTTTATTCATGAGTAAGTGCAGATCAGAAATTGCCCTCTAAAATTATAAATTTTTGATGGGAATCACAACTACTTTCATGGTTTTTTATCCATTTGACATGAAATCCCCAATTTTGGCATTTTCATGTCACACAACCTTTAAGAAATGTACAATGACTTGAAAGTACAGAAGTCTAAAATGCCTAAAATGGAGGTTGCCTAGTAAAATTCCTTACGGACTCATTTTTTGCCTTCATATGTCACATCTATGAAAGGTTGGCAGCAGAAATTAGCAACCATTTTGGTTCCATTGCATGGAATTTCTTTAATTCCATAGGGCATTTTTTGATTCAATTAGGCATTACCAGTTTCATGCTTTTAACCTTTGTGCTACAAAATGGGAACCACCCTGCCATACTGAGCTATGTATTATATTATGTTAACACAGCATGTATTTACAGGTTCAGCAAAATACCAAGGTTTTGTATGGATACCACCATATTTGCCCTTCCTATGCCCCAAGAGGATGCATATGTGTAAAATATCACCTCTCTAAGCCTATTCCATGTCCAAAACAGGATTACAAACCAACCATAGGTTTATGATGAGCTATTCCAAGATGCAACTGAAAGCTATGGTTTTGCAGAGATACCATGCATAGCAAAAGGGTTAAGCATTTTCTTTTTTTTTGTCATCTCATTTAGCTTGAACCTAAATGGAATAGGGAGTGGCACTGACTATCCATATTTGTGCCTGGAGTTTGGCAAAGGGGAACAACCACAACCAAATTTTGAACTTCCTCTTTCAAGCGGAGCAGGAGTTTCATGTACTGAATTTGAAGGTAATCATCTTTCAGTGTAGGGAAATTTGTTTTTGTTTTGTTTTTTCTGTATCATTCATAGTAAAGTTAGGGCAGATTCATTTATCTGACTTACTCTAAAAAAGGAACCTACTGCCATTGTGTAAGTTAGGAGAATTGGAACTGTTTTTGGTGAGAAGATCATGCCTTTAAGAGAGTGAAACATGACCTGAATGTAGTCTTAACACAGCTAAAATCTGAAAATATTTACATATTAAACTTACAGTAGTATCTGCCTTTGTGTTTCTGAATGCAATATGGCATTAAGCGGTAAGTACTTTCTGCAAGCAGTCCTAATAAAAGTGGCTCACTGAGCTCGTTAATGAAATTCGACATCTTTTTCCAAACCTGTTAAGTTTTCTTCACATATCAATGACAAATGGTCAAACTTTGACCACCCCCATATCCTACAGTTTACAAATACCTGTTTTATGAGTGAGTACTAATTGGTTAAGTTTGGTTATTAAAAGTTTTAATGACCAGACACTTTTTCAAATCGTGCACAAAACCATTACAAGTCAGGAAACCACAACATTCACAATTTTAACTTTTTTTGTAACTATTGGATACAATACTTGACTCATTATGCTAACTATGAGCATTGTTATGTGGTAGCAACTCTTCAACACTCTCAGTAGATATCAACTCAATGAGTCCCTTTGAAGCAAACAGTTGCAATATGATGGAGGAGATCCACACATGACCCAGGCTTCAACAAATCCCCTGTTTTGGCTCATTTTGTATCAACTGACCAAAATGTTACAACTTGTTCCAAAATGTAAAGACTTTGTGCCCAACATGTAGCAACTATTAAAGTTGGTCCAAAATGTGTAAACTTTCTGACCAAAATGTAACAATGTGAAGGTTATTCACATCAGACAGTATTGAACAAAACCAAAATGACTGCCATATTTTTAAAGTGCCATATTAACTTAATCCAATCGGACTGATAGTTGCACCCTTCAACTTTTCATGCATGAATTATTCATCACCTGAAAGATATGTATCTTGGATGTCTTCTGTGCAGGTAAATTAAAATGTTCATCATGATGTTCAGTAGCTTGGGGTCAAAACCCACTTCATTGAACTCAGCATGGTCTAAGGGTAGGGCCATTTATCCAACCAACAGTTATTGCCAAGTCACTTATGTATTTTCTGTGCCCAACTGCCCATACAGAACAGTTAGGTAAATGACTCACCCCTAAAACTTCTTGAAAGTCTATTTCTTACTCACTTGGGTGCATGGAGTGACATCATAAAAATCCAAAATGAGTGACAAATTAACTTTACCAGGGAAGCTTAATTGGCCAAATAAGGTCAGATCAATCTAGGAATTGCAAAAATCAAATTCTTATGCCTTATTTTACTTGGACTACCAGTTTTGGCATCTGGATATTTAGGGAGGGAGATGGGGGCTTGCAGCAATTTGGGGGCTTAAGCTTAAGCCCATATTTCTCCCTAGTAGAACTGCCTCTTTGGTATCAGTGGATTCCTTATATCACCTAATAGCACAGTGTTCGTAGTACTGTGAGATTTCTATCAAGATGCTAAATGGCATTAAAGCAGTGCCAGAACCATTTGATGAGAACCTTCATGTTGCTACATTCTGGGCTGAATGTTGCTTCTTTTGGACTGACCAACTTACATAGATATTGCATCATGGGTAGAAAGTTGTTACATTTTGGACCAAGTTGTAACATTTTGTTCAGTTGTTATAAAATGGGTTGTAACATTCTCTGCCAGACACACAGTCTGGTAAAAGAAAATATTTAGTTGAACATACGCACTGCTCAATAGATACTTTTCTTGTACCCTCATAGTAGCTTTTTATGTGGAGTATGTCAGTGTTGTTTGAGGGCATTTCCAGTATGTGTAAACGGGGTTTCCCTTGAACATGGCAGGACCCTACTTGTGACGTCAGTGAGGATATTATATATATTTTATTATTTTGGTAAGAACCTTAGGAAAGTGTGCTCAACATAGGAGATCAAAGGCATTTTACGAGTGGACAAAGTAGATATTCATGTGGACAAGTAGACTTAGAGAACAGCTAGCCTGATAAGACACATACTGAAAAAAGAATTGGCAAAAGACTGACGTGAACCTTTCCTGGAGAGCAGGCTGTACGGCATATTCCATGTTCAGTCATATCCCTAATGCCTGTCAAAGTGAATACCAAACAAATTCTTTTGGATAGTGCAAGAAATATTTGGCCTCCAGAGTGGTTGAGTGTTAGTGAATATTCACAAAAAGACATCTATTTCAGTCTAGACTTCCAATTAATGACTACAGGAGTACAAACACTCACTCAAAACAAAAGCATAATTTATGATAGAGTTCATGAATAAGTTGTATTATGGTAATGAAGTTTGCATCTAAAATTGGATGCAGTTCTGTTCGCTTTGGCCAACAAAAGTTTTGGAAGCTGACTAGCTAAGGAGCTGAGAAAACAGATTCAGCTGCATGGAGTACATGAACCAGGACTATGGGGATGCTAAATCAAGTTTAAATGAATGCATATGCACCTTTGCCCAGCAGACCCTTTCGAAGCAGCAATGAAATAGAGAGTCTTTTGTCAATGGCATTTTTCTGTGGCCAACATTTTATCATTGGTATTGTACACTTTATACCAAAGATTGTAGTAGAGGCATTGTGAAGAGCAAGGAGTCTTGAAGGTCTTGAAATGCTCCCCCTTTGCTACTTAAGGTTTCGCTGCGAAACCATAGCACTCAGCTGCGTTCTGGCAAAGCTACTTATAAATAAACGTATTATGGACCTGGAATAGGCTGGAAGGGGAGACATTTAGCAAATATGCATGTGCATCCTCTTGGGCATATAGCAAGCGCAAATATGGAAGCATCCATACAAAAAATGTAGCATTTCACGGAACAGGTACATACGTATTGTGTATACGTATTATAATACACAGTGTAGTATGATGGGAGCTTCCGTTGTGAAGGGGTTAAATATGTACACTTTTAAACTATAACTTGGTCTGAATTCCCTTTTCGTGCCTCTGAGGCTTTACTGTGATCATCGTCTTCCAATGCCTAGCAACCCCCCTGCTCTGCAGCAAATAGTGATGACAGCATAAGGATGAGGGTAGAGTCATTCTGAACTGGCCAGTATGGGCAGTTGGGCATACATAGGAAATACATAAGTGACTTGGCAATAACCATCAGTTAAGTAAATGACTTTGCCCTTAACAAATGAACACCAAACTCTATCCAGCAATCATTTGTAAGTGCTATTTCAAACTGGATCAGTTGCCTGTTTTGTTGCACATCAAAAGTTAAAACCGTACAATGGCAGTGAGACCGCGTGTTTGGTCTAACAGTAGAGCATTCGCCTCTCACGCGGAAGGCCCGGGTTCGATTCCCAGGTGGAGTCATACCAAAGATTCTAAAAATGGAAGCTACTGCCATTGTGCTTGATGCTCCGCATAAGCAGTGGAGTAGGGAAAACAAGCCAGTGAGCCATAACTGGAAAAAAGGCTGTGGGCGGCTCAACTTGAACCAATAGGTTGGAAACTGGGCCGTAAAACTCCATCTAACTAACAAACTACAATGCAGTGCGTTTACCTCTTTTTCCCTTCTTTTCTTTTTGCAAGTATCAGTTAGTCTTTAAATGATATTAATGCTACAAGGGAGTAGTGCTCCAATCACTCGTATTTTGTTTTTATGTAGGTGAACCCACCCCAACATTGTATGTGACAAGTTTTTCAACTGACATTAGTCTATCTCGTAGAGATAACCCTGATGGTACTACACCTACCACTGTCAGCGCTACAGTAGGCACCAGTGGTCATGACAGTCCTATTACTGGCACCAATCTGTGGAGACTGGGGGTCGTTGGTAGCAGCACTCCAGATGGCTCAGGAGAAACAGTGGACATTGTTGACCAAATTCTCACACCAGAAGATTCTGACCAACCTAAAATACCAAATGAACCTCTTTCTTTTGAAGTCACTGATAAGTTAGTACTTTATCGACTTTATATTGACAGGGTTCCTGTAACCTGGAAAAGTCAATGAAATTTTATTTTCTATTTTTCAGCCTGGCCTGAAAAAGTCTTTGAATATTGTAAAAATGATGGATGTCATGGAAAAACCATGAAATTTAGCACAGATAAGCCTTTTTAATTTTTTAAAGTATATTAATTTGCTCATTAATTTGTCATGACGGTCATGCCATTTAAGTGTTTATTAGCAAACCTTGGATAAAATTTGGTAAAGAAATAGTCATGTTAAGGTGATGAAATTTTATTTTTCTTAAGGTGAAGGAACCCTTTATTCATAGTAATAAGAGTAATATAGTAAGTAATAATAACCTATACCATTGAGAGAATGAACTCAAACATGAGAAAACCTATCACAAGTTCATTGATGGGTAGTTTCACCGTGGTATTTTAATTTGGAATCTTTACACCCTATGAACCATGGATTTCTGTATCATTTGGGACCCCCAACCCTGAATTATTTCTGGTAATTGCTCAGCCACCATAACCATGGACACCTCCAATGACCTCTGTATTACGTCTTACACTAGGCTGTACCCAGGGATTCTGCCAGAAACACAAAAAGGGGGGATTAATTACTGATAAACCCAAAGTTCAAATTGATACTGTCCTGTCTTAAAGTTACAAGTGGGTTCAGGAGGGTAAAAGCTTTCTGTAAGGTACAATTTGAAGGATTTTAAAGGCCATTTATTTGTGCAAGTTCAAACGTTGCTGACAAAGTGTCCTTTTTGATTCCTTGCCGTAGGCCAAGGAATCTATGCGATGGTGATGTCGTGCATGTGTATGTGTGTGTGTGTGTATGTATGTGACGCTTTGGCTTGTAAACACGATATCTCAAGAAGGGTAAGTGTGACTAACCTCATATTTGGTGTGTGGGTTGTTCATATTGAGCAGATGATCCCTATTGTTTTTGGTGGAGATCAAAGGTCATTTGGGGTCACGAGAGGTCAAAAGGTCAAAACCTTGTAAACACGATATCTTGAGAATGGTACATGTGACTATGCTCAAATTTGGTTTGTGGGTTGGTCATATTGAGTAGATGATTCCTATCGATTTTTGTGGGGGTCAAAGGTCATTTGGGGTCACGAGAGGTCAATAGGTACATTCCTTAGAAATTGCTTGTAAACAAGGTATCTCAAGAAGAGTAAGTGTGACTAATCTCATACTTGGTGTGTGCATTAGCCATATTGCGTAGATGATCCCTATTGTTTTTGGTGGAGATCAAAGGTCATTTGGGGTCACAAGAGGTCAAAAGGTCAAAACCTTGTAAACACGATATCTTGAGAACGGTACATGTGACTATGCTCATATTTGGTGTGTGGGTTGGTCATATTGAGTAGATGATCCCTATTGTTTTTGGTGGAGATCAAAGGTCATTTGGGGTCACGAGAGGTCGAAAGGTCAAAACCTTGTGAACACGATATCTTGAGAACAGTGCATGTGACTATGCCCATATTTGGTATGTGGGTTGATCATATTAAGTAGATGATCCCTATAAATTTATGTGGAGGTCAAAGGTCATTTGGGGTCACAAGAGGTCAATAGGTAAATTCCTTAGAAATTGCTTGTAAACACGGTATCTCAAGAAGAGTAAGTGTGACTACTCTCATATTTGGTGTGTGCATTGGCCATATTGAGTAGATGATCCCTATTGTTTTGGGTGGAGGTCAAAGGTCATTTGGAGCCATGAGAGGTCAATAGGTAAATTCCTTACAAATTGCTTGTAAACACGTAGTGTTGAGCCGATAACCGATAGGTATTATCGGTATCGGCCGATAATGGCGTTATCGGTAAGATATCGGTATCGGCACAAATGAAGGCTGTCTCCGATAATGGCAACCGATAACAAGTATTTCATCATTTCAACAGTAAAGAGCTAAAAGTACTTGATACACACTTAAATAAAATACAGATCATTGTGTTGAACATAAAATATTGAACAAATTCATTGCAGTGAACGTACACAAACTAGATCAACTACGCCGCAAGCCCGCAGTTCGTAGTCTATAGAATATTTAGCGCAATCCCCATGGGCGTCCGCAGAAAAAAGTCAGGGGGGGGGCAAAATTTCTAGACGGGGGCAAAACCTCAGAGTCATCATGAATTGACATGAAATGTGCGAAAATTTTAGCCCAAAATGCCTCCCAGATTGCCGGAAATGGCATTTCCAAAGCCTATTTTTGGCATAGAAACTTGGAAAAAACGTTTTGTTCGGGTTTTTGCTTTGATTTTTATACCTTTTTTTCAAATTTTTGATTTTCCAGGGGCAAAAGCCCCCTTGCCCTTACCTGCGGACGCCCATGGCAATCCCGATGTTTTTCATTTTGGAAACAGTTCGTAACAAACAACGCTTGCTTGTTGTGTTCTTTCAACAATTAACGTACACACCCATAGCAGAGTGCACGCACCGTAATGTGCAATCTATAGCCAATTCGCTATACAAATCTGTTGTCCATTTACGCAAGTCAAATTCTTCCGAATCCCGCAACAAATCTCAATGGAGTTTCACTGTGTGAATTTTGCCACGTGCAGTAACAGTAACTCAATGGGGATTTCCACCACTGTGTACAGCAGAGCGGCATGCTCAGTGTTCACGATCGCGAACGTTCGATTGAAAGAGCTAACTCAAGAGACCAATGCCTGAGACAAAATGTACGATTTCATGAAGTATCGTAACCGCTTTTTACGCGCGTAGAAACGGGCACAGACAAACAAATGAAAAAACCCATACCGGACCGGATGAAGACATAAACTGTGAACTGTCGTAACCAGCGAACGATCAGCGCTGTGTAAGGGAGTCTTATCATTATCAGCAGTATCCATGTACAAACACATTCTCTAGACTGTAGTGTGTATGTATATGCTGAGAACACCTGTGGTATAATGTAGATACGTATGCCGCTCGCAAGTTTTTTTTCGTAGTAAAGCTTGGGGAATTACACTGTACAGTCCATACACATACCTATAAATGTGGCATACTGTACTTGCGGCACGGCATATATGTTTTGGTATGCTGGGTTTTCCAATCCGCGCACGTTTTCCGATTCTTTTTCATGTTCCCCGCGCACAAAAAAAAACTTTACAGTCTGGCTGTAGGTGACGAAATGTGTTTGTAAGGAACGGGGTTTCTTGGCTGGCGCGTGTTTTACACCAAATACATCGTGATTGATTGCTTAAAACACTTCGTCAGAAACACGGAAAATTTTTCACGGAGACAAAGAAACGGAAACATGAAGACTTAGTTCAAAATAAGTTTAAGGTGCAGTAGTGATAAAATTATAATTTTTCAATGATAACAAAACATGTGATTACGGAAGATTTTTTTTTTTTTGGGTATCGGTATCGGGCCAATATTAACTTTGAGTTATCTGTTATCGGCAAGTTCCGATATCTCTGTTATCGGCTCAACACTATAAACACGGTATCTCAAGAAGAGTAAGTGTGACTAATCTCATATTTGGTGTGTGGATTGGCCATATTGAGTAGATGATCCCTGTTGTTTTTGGTGGAGATCAAAGGTCATTTGGGGTCACGAGAGGTTAAAAGGTCAAAACTTCGTAAGCACGATATCTCGAGAACGGTACATGTGACTATGCTCATTTTGGATGTGTGGGTTGGTCATATTGAGTAGATGATCCCTATCGATTTTCGTGGAGGTCAAAGGTCATTTGGGGTCATGAGAGGTCAAAAGGTCAAAACCTCATAAACAGGATATCTCCAGAACAGTACATGTAACTATGCTCATATTTTGTATGTGGGTCGGTCATATTGAGTAGATGATCCCTATTGTTTTGGGTGGAGATCAAAGGTCATTTGGGGTCATGAGAGGTCAAAAGGTCAAAACTTCGTAAACCCAATATCTCAAGAACGGTACAGGTGACTGTGCTCATATTTAAAGTTTGGATTGGTCATGTTGAGTAGATGATACCTATTGATTTTCCCAAAGGTCAAAGTTCATTTGTCAGCATGTTCAAAGCCTGACAAGCTTTCCTGCACAGTCTTTCAAGAAAGGTCACTTGTAGGGTCCTGTAACTTTTCATGTAGATAGCACATAGTGAATACATGGTCCCAAAAGTTTTTGGTGGAGGTCAAATGTTATTTGGGTTCACAACGGGCAAGAGGGATCTCAATGTAGGAAGATTGGATGCCTTGCATGTGTGCTTTGTGGGCACATTATGGAGCCCTGTTAATTGAAAAACATTGCAAAGCAATGTCAATGTGAAAAAAGGCCTTACATTTCAGCGGCAAGGAATCACAAAGCCTTTTGGCTTTCTGGTTTGGTTCCTTGTGTAACAAAGGAACCTATGCAGTCACCTTGGTGTATGTATGTGTGTGTGTGTATGTGTCTGTGTGTGTGTGTATGTGACGGATTGGAATGCAAGATATGTGGTGCGATAACTCAATAACCGAGTGATCATTTGTTTTCAAACTTGGTATGTATGTAGATGTTGTGGAGTAGATGTGCCCTATCGTTTTTGGTGGAGGTCAAAGGTCACTGGTGATCACCAGAGGCCAAAGAGTGAATTTCTGTTAGTAGCTGTAACTCGGTATCCGTTGTTCAAACAGTGGCATAATTTTAGGATAAGTTAGATTGGTAGGAGGTGAAAATGTTGGTACATTAACCAAAATAATTGGAAAGGGTCAAAAGGTCAAGAAGTAATGTTTTATTGATATCTTGCCACTGAAACATTTTAGGGGGGTGGTGTAATGGAGATTTGTGTTCGTCTAAGTGAAATGCACGTGATGACCCCCTTGACCTCACTTGACCTTTTGACCTTCGTGACTTTTTTGTGACTTTTTTGTGAAGTCTAGATTCGTCTTGATCAGACAAACCAAAAAGGCTATTACACGACCTTCCTACGATGTTCCTTTCTTGAGTTACTGACATTTAAGTGACAGGCTAGTTGGTGTGTAAGTCATATGTATTGCAATGCCAGGTGTGCGGTGCAATAACTCAATGACCAAGTAACATAGGGGGATGGCATAATGGAAAGTTGTGTTCCTCTAAGTAAAGTGCACGTGAAGACTATTTGGGTGATATGTCTTTGTTCAATTGGTTTAAAAGTCCAGCTGAAGTTTAATGCCTTTAGACAAATGCAATGTATAAAAGAAAAGAGGAATTATAACCCCCTCTCAGTCTAAAAGCAGTTTAGCTAACAGTCAGGACAGTAATGCAATTTTTATTAAAAAAAAAACCCTTTTCCTCATATACAGTATTGAATAAAGTTATTTGCAATGCAAGCTATGGTTCCAGTTTCAATAGTAAAATATGAAAGCAGTTTCTTTCCTTTACCTCTGCTTTTACCCTATGGACTACAGTGGTGTTTCTCACACCCTCTTTAGGTTAAAAGGTCAAGTTGAAAGTCATTTATTAGATTTTACAGAGCTATGTTTGTTTCTTGGTCTTCTAGCCAAATTGTGAAGAAGAAATTGGTGGTAATAAATCACTCTCAGGCTGCCTTTAGTAGCAGACTTGTGGGCTTTTCCTTATGTTTGCTTTTGAGGCAAACACATTAGGTAGTCTAAAGGACAATCATAACATAATTTCTAGTCATCCATCATAAATTTTGGTGGTCAGGAATGACCAGATGACCGTTAAATTTTTTTTGGTTCAAAAGGGAATTTGTGTGTGTTTATTTAAAATCAGTTTTGACCTACTTTGACTGTATTTGACCTTTGTGACTTCTTTGTAAGGTCTGGATTTGAATTGTTGAGATTGACCAAAAAGGCAATTAACTACCCTCCTATACTACCCGAAACTCAAGTATAAAATGACATTTTAGTGAAAGGTGATGATTGTGTGTATTTGTAGCATGGAAGTGGGCAGTGTGCAGTGTGATAATTTGAAAAGTTTAAGTGTTCCATTTCTCTCAAACTGCAAGTGCTTGTATGGTTTTGAAATTTTATGTGCCCCTATGTTTTTAGGTGATGGCCAAAAGTCATTGGGGTTAAAGGTGCAAATTATGCCTTACTTTGCGACTACCTTAATACAATATCTTAATGCAAGGAACCACAGTGCCCTTGGGCTCTTGTTTAAAAAAAGAACCTAGATAATGACAGTTTTTTTAATTTTTATGGAAATTAAAATGGGGGGTGGATTTAACCACCTTTTTGGGGAAAATGTTTGGAAAGGAGGGACAAATCCCCCCTTTCCCCCTCTGCTAGAAGCACTTGTACCTGTTTTCAATCAGAATCAGTGCCTGCACTGGAAGATGTAAGCTGCATGCACTTTGCTCCCAGACTATTCTCTTCATTCTGTCATTCAGTCTCTTGTTCATTTTCAAGGTCATTATTATGATTATGCTAGTTATTGAATCAACAATACCCCAAAACATCAAATACCATGGATACTCAATTCATTTCCCCATGAAACACTCACCATTACGCAAAAAACTCCTAAACATTGTCTTTAGGTGACGTTTGTTACACATTGTTGTGAACAACATGTGGTTATAGCCTCCAGATGAGGTGAGAAAATGGGCTCCTTTTAGGGTTATTGTATGTTGTTTGGTGGGGTCAGTTTATTGGCCTTTTGGGTTCAAAGAGTTAAATTGTAAGAGTCATTTGTGCCATGGTCTTGGATGAAAACACCGCTGTACAATGTCCTAGCTGGCAATTAAACCCCAAATCTTTTCACCCCAAACATGTGTATGTTTTTCAACCTTTCTGCTTCTAGCCCCTCCCACAGCTGTCTAAAACCCTCTCCCAGACACAATGAGCTCAATTTATTGCTGAAGGACATATCGTGATGAGTGTAGATGACCCTAGTTTATGATAAGAACACTGGGCACTGTAATATCAGCTTTTTTGTATTTTGGGGGGATTTGATGCTAATCAGCTCAGCTGAGAGTAGTAGCAGTTAATTAGTTAGTAACATGGAGTTTTCTGGCCCAGTTTCCAACCTGTTGGTTCAAGTTTAGCGAGTCACAGCCTTTTCTTCAGTTGTGGCTTACTGGCTTGTCTTCCCTACTCCATTACTTATGCGGAGCATCATGCACAACGGCAGTAGGTTTCATATTTAGAGCCTTTGGTGTGACTGGACCTGGGAATCCAACCTTGGCCTTCTGCATAGGAGGCAGATGCTCTACAGCTAGACCAAACATGCGGTCAGACAGCAGTAGCAATTGAAAAGTTTACCTGTATCATATCAAAAAAACAGAAAAAAGGAGTTTGAGGTGGTTAGTGTCTGTCTTCAAAACCGACTCTCGTGATCCTACATTTTCAGTGTTCCATGTGCCTCATCCCCTCATCTCTAGCAGGGATTCAAAGTTATGAATGTGTTATTAGGGAGCCAGTTGCTTTTAAACCCTCTTAACAACATACCCTGGGATTCAGACATTTGAAAGTCCACCTTTCATTTGCGTAGTAATTACCTAATGCAGCTGGAAGTCACCACCCAAGCATAAGCAAGATAAGGAAATGAATTGTCCTGCTGGCTGGAGTAAACAATATTCTTGCTCACTGTTGGTAGAGAGTAGAGGATTACAGGGGACTTTATTAGGTTAATCACAGTTTGTAAACTTCAGTGGACTTGTCTGTCTCATGTAAAAGGAGTCTATGTGAAGAGGGTTTGCTTAGAAGAGTTTGCATCAAGTGGAAAAGATTGAACAAAAATTGAAAGGAAGGTATTGAAGTGTTACTGTTTAAAGGTAGTCAATTATTACCCCCGGATTATAATGTTGGCAGTGGGTCTATAGAAATTCACAAAGAGCATAGCTCTTTGACTGATAGAAAATGAAAAAAATGTAGAGTGCTCTATCTCATATAACACACAGGTACTGTTCGGAGAGTTTTATGATTACACACTAGGGTCTTGTACACTCACTATGAATTGATAAATACTGGGATTGTGTCTGGAAGAAGATGAGTTTTAGACAGTTTTGGGAGGGGCTAGAAGCAAGTAGGTCCAGAGAATTGACCTGTATGGGGTGATGGCCAACTCCCTTTAAAAACTTAATATTATATGAAAGGAGATGGTCAGTGAATTTCTTGTACCTCATTGTAACTGGTCAAGTTCTGTGTCATGTATGCTTGAAGGTTGTAAAATCATTCTGCTACCTTATTAACAATCATCATATATCATGTGACACATTATGTGAACAGGGCAAAAACTCCCATCAATTTATAATGAAAATAAACTAGATATTGAACATGATGCAGTATTTAAAGCAGCTCATTGAGTTGGTTCATGAAATTCAGTAAATATTTCCAGAGCTGTAAGTTTTCTTCACATACCAATAACAAATGGTCAAACCTAGGCAATCCTCATATTCCACATAGAATAACTGATTAATGAGTGAGTACTACTTAATGGCTATTAAGTTCATGACCAGACACTCAAGTTACGCACAAAACCATTACAAGGTCTGGACACCACAAAACTCAAAATTTTAACTTTTTCCATAACTATTGGATATGAAACTTGACTAATCATGCTAATTATATGTATTTCCAGGGTAGTACCCTTAAACACTTTCATTAAGTTATTGATATCAGCTCAATGAGCCCCTTCTAAATATTGCTTGGTAGCACATGCAAAGGTAATACCATCAATTTCTGGCAATGATGATAATTTTACACACTTATCTCATTTTTTTTCTAGCCTAAACTTGAATTCAATTGGACCAGGAACACCTTATCCTTACATCTGCACCAAGTTCAGCAAGCATCCTTTGGCTGATCCACCATTTGAGCTCGAGATGCAAGGAAGAGATAGCATCTTGACTTGTACTGTCAATCCTCGAGAACCTGTTTTAGGTATAAAACAGAGAAGTGCAACTTAATATTTGTGGTGAAACAAGAAGTCTATGTACAACCCTCATTGCTAAGGCAATATGCTTGATTTTCACAAGAGGAGTGGGTTTTCTGATAAAGAACCCCAAATTTCCCTTTGAAAAGGCAACACTTTGAGATTTTATGCCAGGAAAATTCCAACTTTGTGCAATGAGCTCAAAACAAGCTGAACATTTTTCACCTTGCTTAGCATATTGATAATTTTCCCTCTCCATCTCTTTAGCATTCATTGTCTATGTTTGGGCTATCCCCCCCCCCTTCTCAGTGTTGTAGAGCTTGGTCCCCCTGTCTGGAAATCCTAGCACCATCTCTGAGTGTCAGTGACTTTTGAAATATTGTTGGAAAAATCAAGCTTACTGTACAAGAGTTAAGAATGAGCACACTGGCCCAGAAGTGTAGTCACAAATTTCAATATTGGCAAGATTGTTTATGCTTTGATACGTGAAGAAACAAAGCAGATGGGGGACCATTAAAATAAATGTGCAAGAGCCAAAGAGCTCAGGAGGTTGTGCTAGAGAAGAGGTCTTATGGGACAGCCTCCAGTGAAGCTGGTTGTTGTTGCTCAACCACAGTGGACCACTGAAATGAGCAACCGTCAGTTGTGAAATTAACCTAATAGTCAGGGTTCCCACATGGTAGGGCAGTATTTGAACAGTATGACACTATAAACACATTTGTGTTGGTGTGTCATTAAATATTATCTAACTAACTAACTAACTCCACACGGTAGGGAAAATGGAAAAATGAGGGATTTTATCATAGTCTTGACAATGCTTGAATTTTGGGTGTTTGATCTGGAAAACTTGCCCGGTTATAAACTTGAAATTTTAAAGGAAACCTTACACTTTTGGTAGTTGTGATCATGTTTAGCAGGCTATGCATCCATGCTTCAATAACATGTAAAATTAAAGGCCATTTTGTATGAACTTCTTCATTTTTTGGTACTGAAATATTCCTAGTTTAGTCTTCCAAAAGTCTGGAAAAAGTCTTGAATTTCAGAATTCCAAAAGTGTGGGAACCGTGAATAGTACATTCTTCATCAATTTTGTTTTTGTTGTGGTTGCTATTATAAAAGGCAATATGTAGTCACCCCAATTTGGATTAGTTTAGAAGACTATCCTATTTCATGATTGGCTCTTGGAAATCATGTGACAATATATTTCTCACTAAATTGTGAAGTTTGCAAGAAGTCACTGCTTCATGTACCCTGAATATACATTGTTTATGCCCTGAAATATCATGAAAGATACTTGGAAGAGAAAAGGAAGAAATTTGTGAGATTTAGCTGTTGGTTGCTCATATCAGCAAAGCTGGTGTGAGCTATTGTAATCACATGCTGTCTATCTCTCAGTTTGTTAAAAATTGTTCAAAATGCCTCTCCTTCTACATGCTTTCACGGATTCGCTTAGAACTTAAGCACATTGTCCCTTGCGTTATGGGCAATAAATGGTGCTCAGGTCCAAGGTTTCATGTGGGCCCTATGGTCCATTTTATGAAATTTTGCAAAAGGCTCCTTCTCCTATATATTCTGTTGTGCTATGTTGATGGTTTATCATTATGATACTCTGGTGGTGGTTCATTCAGTTTGTTCAGGAATGTTGAAATCAAAGCCCAAGATGGTTCCAAGGGTCCATTTTATGAAATAATGCAAAGTTTGTAACTTTTCGTCAATCAGTGTTAGCAGAGTTGGCTGTTTGAAGTTTGGTATTGGTACTTGGTTTGTGATCTGTGTATGGTGTTCTGGAAGTTTTCTTCAAAGGGCCCATGTGGGCCTTATGGCCCAGTGGGCCCATTGTATAAAATTCTGCAAAATGCTTCTCCTTTTACCAGTTGTCTTGTACACTGTTGATGGTTTGTCATAATGATAGACTGCTAGTTGATTCCTTGCCGTAGGCAGGCAAGGAATCTATGCGATGGTGATGTCGTGTGTGTGTGTGTGTGTGTGTGTGACGCTTTGGCTTGTAAACACGATATCTTAAGAAGAGTAAGTGTGACTAACCTCATATTTAGTGTGTGGGTTGGTCATATTAAGTAGATGATCCCTATTGTTTTTGGTTTAGATCAAAGGTCATTTGGGGTCACCAGAGGTCGAAAGCTCAAAACTTCGTAAATATGATATCTTGAGAACAGAACATGTGACTATGCTCATTTTCGGTTTGTGGGTTGGTCATATTGAGTAGATGATCCCTATCGATTTTCATGGAGGTCAAAGGTCACGAGAGGGTCACGAGAGGTCAATAGGTAAATTCCTTAGGAATTGCTTGTAAACACTGTATCTCAAGAAGAGTAAGTGTGACTTATCTCATGTTTGGTGTGTGCATTGGCCATATTGAGTAGATGATCACTATTGTTTTTGGTGGAAATGAAAGGTCATTTGGGGTCACGAGAGGTCAAAAGGTCAAAACTTCGTGAACAAGATATCTCTAGAACGGTACATGTGACTATGCTTATATTTGGTATGTGGGTTGGTCATATAGAGTGGATGATCCCTACTGTTTTTGGTGGAGTTCAAAGGTCATTTGGGGTCACAAGAGGTCAAAAGGTCAAAACTTTGTAAACATGGTATCTCAAGAACGGTACATGTGACTATGCTCATATTTGGTTTGTGGGTTGGTCATATTGAGTAGATGATTCCTATCGATTTTTGTGGGGGTCAAAGGTCATTTGGGGTCACGAGAGGTCAATAGGTACATTCCTTAGAAATTGCTTGTAAACAAGGTATCTCAAGAAGAGTAAGTGTGACTAATCTCATACTTGGTGTGTGCATTAGCCATATTGCGTAGATGATCCCTATTGTTTTTGGTGGAGATCAAAGGTCATTTGGGGTCACAAGAGGTCAAAAGGTCAAAACTTCCTAAACACAAGAACGGTAAATGGGACTATGCTCATAATTGGTGTGTGGGTTGGTCATATTGAGTAAATGATCCCTATTGATTTTCGTGGAGTTCAAAGGTCATTTGGGGTCATGAGCGGTGAAAAGGTCAAACCTTCGTAAACACGATATCTGAAGAACGGTACATGTGGCTGTGCTCATATTTGATTGTATGCCTTGGTCAAATTGATTAGATAATCCCTATTGATTTTCGTGGAGGTCAAAGGTCATTTGGGGTCATGAGAGGTCAAAAGGTCAAAACTTCGTAAACACGATATCTCAAGAACGGTACATGTGACTGTGCTCATATTTAGATTGTGGATTTGTCATATTAAGTAGATGATCCCTGTTGATTTTCCAAAAGGTCAAAATTCATTTGTCAGCATGTTCAAAGCCTGACAAGCTTTCCTGCACAGTCTTTCAAGAAAGGTCACTTGTAGTGTCCTGTTACTTGTCATGTAGATGGCACATAGTGAATACATGGTCCCAGAAGTTTTTGGTGGAGGTCAAATGTTATTTGGGTTCACAACGGGCAAAGGGGATCTTAATGTTGGAAGATTGGATGCCTTGCATGTGTACTTTGTGGGCACATTATGGAGCCCTGTTAATTGAAAAACATTGCAAAGCAATGTCAATGTGAAAAAAGGCCTTACATTTCAGCAGCAAGGAATCACTAAGCCTTTTGCCTTTCTGGTTTCACCTTTGAAGTGGTCAGGAATATTGGAACCAAGGTCCAAGATATGCCCTATGGTCCATTTTGTAGAGTTTTGCACAATACTTAACACTTTCCCTCAGTTAAGGTTGAAAGAGTTGGCAGCCTGATGTAATGATGCTTGGTTAGTGATGATCTGTTTATAGTATTCTGGAAATTTTGTTTAAAACCCTCCCCAACTTCATGGCTTATTTACTGATATCTGCAAAATGACTTTTAACTTCTACAAATTTCTTGTGCAGTGTTGATGGTTTGTCATAATAATACTCAGTAGTGCCTTTGGGGTGTGCACAAATTACACTAAAAGATAGAACAGAACATTTTTTTGTGACATTCTGAATGCTGCCTTCAGGGTGTTTGAGATCTGAGGTCATTTAACTCATGTTTCACTTGTACTAGTGCAGACAATGTACAGACCCTTAGTTGAAGGTTTTAGCTGCTACACCATTGGTGCTCCAGTTTTGAAGTAATTTGGGGTGACTGGTTTTGCCCTTTAATTAACTACAGTGGACCTTTTATCAAAAATGTGAAATTGTCCTATGCTTCAACACAATTTGCAGTTTTGTTATTCGTTTTTTATCAAAATTTGGAAGTAGTAAAAAGTTGGTATAGTTAGTTATATGACTGTTACGACTCAGATTCTAACCAATTTGTTTAAGTCAGGCAGGTCAAACCTTTTCTAGATATGGTTTACTGACTTGTTTTCCCTACTACATTGCTTATGCTGTGCATAGTGTTTTTACTCAAGTAATGAACCTAAATTGCTTTTGATCAATCGCAGTAGAACCACCACAACCACCTGAAGACTTGGAAGTAGTCGTAGCATCTGTCAAGCCACAGCAAGGAGTTAAAGTAACATCAGATTCCTCTGACAATGATGTCACATTCCAGGTAGATGTCACAGTTAACCCAGATGAGACAGATGATATAGAAGGTGAAGATCTCTGGGAGCTGGATGTTTGGGTCTCAAAAAAGAAAAACGGTAAAGGGAAGAAGCTTGGCTTGAGTTCACAGGTTTTGGATGATGTTCAGCAAGATCAGCCTCTGGCTAGTGAGGGACCATTGACTTTTGAGGTAAGTTGTATCAGTTTTGAAGGGGGCAGGGAAGGATAATGCTCTGACCTCCGTTTATTTCACCCCTTCGCAACACCAGTGGTCAAAATTAATAGAGATCAAGGATCAAGATGTGGTTAAATACCCTAGAGACTCTTTCTTAAATGTGGCATTACATAAATGGGATTAAATTTGCCAGTGCTTGTGAAAACAAAAAAATTTTATCAAGATACCATGTGGACAAATGTGCTTGATGGAGAATGTTTAAAAAAGATGTAAAATGATTTAAGTAAATGCATGAATTTGTGCTTATATATTCTCAGACATTCAGTGTAACTGTCTCAGTGTGATCTTGGTCTCTAAGGGTGCTTTTTTTTTGCTTATGAACAAGTAACAATTTCAGTTGCTGTCTGTACCCAATATGTTACACCTTCATTAATAAGACTTATTCCCATTTAGACATGTCAGTATGGCCATGTTGTAGTATTGTTTTGTTACAATGCACATAACAAAATAAGGCAGACCAATTTGATCCTTCTATTGCAATGTGTAAAGCAACAAAACATGGCAGAAGCTGCTATAGCCTAGGGTTTTGAGAGATTGCCCTAAAAGGCCCAGTTCTCTCACCCCAAACAGTACCAATTCTCCTAACCTTCTTAATGAAGCCCCTCCCACAATTGTCTGGAATTCATCCTGATCATCATACAATCTCAGTTTATTGCTTCAAGGTGATTATAGAAAAACTCAAGTGATCTAATCAAAACACTCTCAGTACCGTTCATGCTGTGTAATGTAAGCTTTGGTACTCTGCATTGTTTGAATTAGCTGTCAATCAAAGAGCTGACCCAATTGAGAATTTTGGTACCCCCATACCAAAATTGTAGTTTGGGGTGAGAGGTTTGGCCCTTTAACCTTAAACATTTTCAAGGTGTGGACAGCTAGATATTCATAAGGTTTGTTATTCATAATGGTTGTTATTCATAACATTATGAACAGTTAAAATAAGATTTATTGTTTATAATAAAAAAGGGTTTGTTATTCATAAATCAGGAAAATGTTCGATTCTCATAATCGAAAATAAGGTTTGCTGTCGTAATTCGAAAAAAGGTTTGATAGGTATAATCGCCAAACTTGTTTGTAATTGAGATTAAGGTTCGCTATTCATAATCCCATCCCCAAAATTTCACTTGTCTCTGCATATAGGAAATTTGAATATGTATTTGACCAAAGTCCCTAGACTTAGTTACTCTTTTACTATGTTAAAGAAATTTTTTTGATTTGATCCCTCTCTGAGGGATAAATTTATTAAACATCAATGAGAAAAAGCTGGTAAAAGTTGACATGCCCTTTCCACAAGCAAAGGGGTCGATTAGTTCCAATAAATCCACCGGTTTTTACATGTTTCTGCCAGTGGTTTTCCCAAGGATTTGCACGAAAACCTGTGTCTGCCTGTAAAACTGCTGCTGGTTTGTCAGTTCCTGTACATTCCTACAGGTTTGGAATAGCTTTGACTCGCAAAACCTGTGGCAAAACTCATAATTACATCAAATTTTGAGTCAAAACCTGTGGATTCAAATTAAAATCAAGAAAATGTGTAAAAAACTGTGTCAAACCTTTGTCCAGAAGGTTCCAAAAAGAGAGGTTTGTCACCGAGGTACATGTGTGAGTTTCTTCGTTTTCCATTTTTTAATCACGCATAGTAACTGACATGGGTTGATACACTCTTTTTTGTAAGAGTGCTTTCGATTTATCAAGATTCACTCCTCTCTTTGTATCAAAATACCACCCTTAATGTATTTTGAAAGGAGGTTCTGAGACTAAGTGGAATACTAACATTGCTCTTTGGTTTCAAAAGTAAGATAACTTACGAAATGATTTCTTTTTATTTTACATTTGTAGGAGGTTAACACAAATCTGGATCTTACTAAAGTAAAATGTAAAGATGCGAAGTATCTCTGTGCAGAGATAAAGAAACAAGGAGGTTCATCTGTAGATTTTGGATTCAGAGGGGAAACAGATACCTCTACTGTCGGCTGCGCTAAAATAACTTGCAAAAGTAAGGTTCATACGTCAGCTTTTTTTAAGTCCAAATTACATTTTGGATGTAAAAATGTTTGTTGTGGACGTATTTGAATTTAAAGGCCTAATCCTCTTACCCCAAACAGTTACAATTCTCCTAACCTACTTCCCCTACCACAACTCTGTAAAATTTGATCCTCATCCAGACAATCTCAGTTTGTTGCTTCAGGGTTAGTTTACAAGACCCAGATGTGTAATTCAACACACTATCTGTGAAGTACATGCTGTGTAAATATTAGCTTCAGTACTCTGTATTATTTGAAATTGTTATCAAAGAAAGATCTGATCCAATTGAAAATTTCTGTTGACTACAACATAAATTGCAGTTTGGGATAGGATGATTAGGCCTTCCAGTACTCTTCTTAAAGTTTGTGTGGTTATTGTGTCAATTATTTTCTTTCTGAGGGATAGTGGGTATGAAAGAGGGGAATTACTAAAATATTTGGCACATTTTGACCCTTCTTAAACCCCAATCTGAGGACAGTTTTTATTACAATCCCCTTACAGTATTCAAAACTAAACATACACTTGTAAGAGTGAAAAACCATCTGTGGACAATTTTAATTACAGTAATCTCACATCATACAAAATTAAACATGCCCTTTAAGTAACATTTTGTAGGTGTGAATGGTTTTGAACCCTTTATGAATGTTGATTTATTGTCACTTTTCATTATTAAGTCAGTTAAGTTAAGTAAAGGTGATTTCAGACTCTTAGTTGACTCCCACAAAAATATGAAGTTTCCCTAAAAATGGAGAGGGTAGTGTCACAGGGCTGATTTGTTTTTCATGTTCTCATTCTCGTTAAACAGGAAGTACATTTGACCTATATCTTTACAGAAGTGTCAATTGACATATTTCCAAAGAGTTGGTAGATACAGCCATTATGACTCTGATGATAAACAGAGTCGAGCTAAGAGAAATGGCTAGTGGTGTCCATCTCATTTAACTCTCTTCATTTTGAAATTTGTCATCTAACCATGACCATTTTGTGACCATAAACCAAATTCCTTTCTTCCTAATTTCTACCTTCTTTTCATTGTGTGGTTCAGAAAACAAAAGCCCAAAGGGTGTTATTGTTGAATCTGTTCAACCAACACCCATCATGGTTTATGAAAATCAGGTGAATGAATTTGAGTTCGACTCAACAATCACATTTGATCAGAAATCAAAACCAGTCAGTAAAGGAAAAAATTTCTGGAAGCTGGGTGCTTGGCTATCAAATGATCCCTCATCACCTAAGAGAATTGGAGAGCAAGAGCAAGTGTTGTCTGACAAGAAAAGGGACAAGAAAATTTACTCATATGACGAACCAACTGTTTTTGGAGTGAGTCTTTTTATTTTATATAGTTTTTTTTCCAAGCTCATTTCCACAGCTCTTGTTACAAATTACCTTGTTTTCTCTGGCACCATATTTTAAAGACAGCTAAATATTACTATTTTTTTGTCCTTTTTTATTATACTGATGTAAGAGATCAAAGGTTAATGTTAAAACTTGGGAATTCCATTGTCTATGTTTGGGTAATTAATTGTGTAACATTTAGTTAGTCTCTTTTGTTGTTTAGTTTGTTAGAATTATTTGTCTTCTTGTGTTAATAGTCAGTTTTGGTGTGGTTGTCGTCCGGAGCGTATGCCGTGTGGAGTATATGTTGTGTGTATCAAGTTAGAAAATACCTGTATATGTTATCTGGAGCAAAGTAAATCAATGGACTTAGGTATGTTTTTCTCTAACATCTAAACTTCATATCCACTTCCTTAACGAACTCACCAGCCTTGCTCATATTGCGACCCGTTCAGCCACGCTGCACTGACATACAAAAGAAGATGTAATTATAATTTTGTCAGAAACTGTATTTATAATGTGGAAAGGAGTTTGCCTCTAATTCTGGACAGTGAAATTCTCTGGTAGTTCAGAAAGCTTATTCCCTATCATGAGTTAGATTGGCAGTCTGAGGTTATTTTGACAATTTTTTCTTGTACCACAATGGGACATTGAGTTAAAATTAACAAAAAATGGTCTCTGTCATCGTGGTCTGACGTTGTGATTAGACACAGAATGGATGAGGCTGTCTAGTCTTGCATCTGTGTGGAATTTTTTACCTATTTTTTAAAAAAATCCCATTCAACAGTAATTTATACAGAAGTAACATTTCTTCTCACCTTAAAGATCTCTTCAGCGTCAGTTGATTCTGGTAATGATCAGTTGCAAAAAAAATCAAAGCACTTGAAAAAAGGGTAAAAATTGCTGTCAAACTGTGATTACACCTCTTAACCTTTGTTATTAAACACTCTTGATAAAAACTTGTTTTTTTTCCATATTCTTTCTCCTACATAAGAAGCAAACTGGTCATACATTTGTCATATACAAGTAATAACACAATAAGTAAGTTCGGTAATTCGTTTTGGTGGCAATGCGCATAGACACGTCCTCCAAATTGTCGGGATGAACAGACCAGTCCCATACCCATACATCCAGGGTTCCAAAATTTGAGTTTACATGAAAATTTGGCAACATCGTTCTTCCATAATCCAATCATACCTAATCCAACCTTGTCTTATCAGACAAAACTGTATATGGAAAGTTGACTGGAAGCAATTACAAGTTGTCACTGATTGAGAGCTGCCTAGGCAACCAATGTTCATGTGTGTATCAATGTGTGTATGAATCATTTAGCAACCATTCTCTTCAAGAGATGGGATGGGGGGGGGGTCACAATCCATTAAAGATGTGACAAATCTACAGTAAAAATTCCAAGGAATGTATTACGTTTATTGATTTAACATTTTGATGTAACATTATAACGATTTCGTCTTTTGCTATTGTTCTTTCCTAAAGGGTCTTCCAATGACAGTAGATTTGACTGGTATACCATGCAAGAAAGTCAAGTTTCTCTGCAATAGGTTAAAACTTGATAAACCAAACCCTAAATTCTCATTGGATAAGGCTGCTAAAAATGCTGATATGGGCTGTGCACCTGTTATGTGCAAAGGTAAGTTGTTACTGTAGCTTTGTGCATTATTTTGCAAAAAAAAGAATAGGAAGTTTGGGAAGGAAGTCATTCATGTTGAAATATCATGATAAACATTTACTTTTGCTGAAATCCACCATGGTTACCAAAGTCTTTTGGCAAAAACAGTGTTTTCTAATTAAAGAACCAATGAGCAACATCTTTAGTGACCATTCTGGTACAATAGAAACCCAGTTGTTTGCGTTGAGACACTAACAAGAAATTCTAAGATAAGTGATGGCAAGAGTGGGATCAAATTATCCATGGTTCATTGATCGGTAATATCACCTACAACTTAATCTGAGTTAGTTTGTTAGTTAGATGAGGTTTTATGTATGACACAGTTTCTAGCAAATCAGTTTTTTAAAATTAAATCTGAGATAACTGTTATAGACCAAAATCTGTCCTGCTTTTTCGTGTTACTTCGTGACGCACTTCGGAGGGTCTGATTGAAAAAAATACGAATCGATGGAAAAAGATGAAATAATAACCCATGCAATTACCACAAGCGATCCGTTTGGCCTATGGATCAAGAAAAAATAAGAAAAAATATCCCTTTAAATTCAAAATCAGGCGAAGGTGAATTAGACACACAACTTCCACGTTTTAAGTAAACTTTTCCTCAAACAGCACCAAAACTACAGCTGCAGCCTCTAATCATGTTCCAAAGGCACTTTAATTATCTGAAATGCGCTGTAATGTTAAATTTATCAAAAATTAAACAAATTTAAATGTTATTTTGGGTATGTGGGATTAAAATTGGTAAAAAGATGTGGAAAGAAAAAGGACACTTTTTCGCGAACGAGGAACTGTTTATGTCCCTGCTACGTCGGTTTCGCGTAACGTTAACTGCGAATGAGTAACTCGAGCTGGATACCGATTCAAATTGTATAATCTGGGTCACTCCGATCTCTGAAAAAAGAATAATACCCTTCAACCCATCTAGTATCATTTTTGTATCGAGGAACGTCGAAATCTGGAAGATTAACAATACGAATACGGGCGAGAATGTCACCAAGCTTTATTTCGTGTAATAGGTTGTAATAGGCACTGGCATCTGGGGGTGTGTTGGTTCTCAAGTTATATGGAATAGTTGTAGCTTTAATTCAGCTTAGCAGTAACTTACATGCTATCTAAAAATCCTAAACCGCTACAAGCTTACTTAAAATTTGGTGGTCGAGCTGTTATTAGCGACTGGGAACGGTTTCCCTTCCGAAAAAATATCGGAATTCGTGTACTAAATTTTCTGGTCCCAATATGAGCCTCTGAGCTCAGTACTAGTGCCAAACTGAAAACGGTACACTGACCACATTTTGTTAAAGCCATCAGCCCTTTCCCGATGAAATGCTTGTTGTGACACTCGACAAAGTAGCCATGCATTAAAATTTTGATCTTTCTGGCACAAAATCTCATCAGAAATTCCTGCCCCTGGAGACTGGGTGTCATGACATGGCCATAGCTTTAGACAGGGGCAGGTTTTTCAATAGAAAATCGCAATTCAGACCTGGCATCTTTGCTACTAGGCGTAGACCTTTCAGTTGGGGGTAGGGGGCTGCACTCCTCCCAGAGCAGGGGAAGTGCTTATTTCAGGGCACTGACATTTACATATATTTATGGGCAAGGGGTAGCATGCAGCTAGTCAGTTCGGCCTGCAGCGGACCGTGTTGACATACGGCCGGGCAAAATAGGACTTGAACTTATATTCAGTTCACGGCAAACAGGATCCGCCTCTTCCCGTAGCCTACGCCTTTGTGGATTTTTTGAAATGACGGTACCCGATATGTTTTTTTTTTAAATATATCAACTTGAAAATTTTTTACCTTCTATTTCCGCATTTTTAATCTTAGTTTCAGTCGGTTGAGCATAACTTTACTAAAGCTGGACCGACTTCCTTGGTTCAAGATTATTTGGTGTCTAATTATGACTGAATTCGATTCCGTCAAAAGTCAGATACAAATTCAATCCTTGAAACTCGTTTGAACTTGGTGCGGGTGCGGCAAAGATATACGGAAGGTCACTGCAAGCGCTACTTTGGATTCGCTGTCCCGCATGCGGTGTGTATGAGAACATTTGACCACGGTAGGCCAAAGCTTCCCTGCCTGGAACGGTCTTTCTCGAGAGACTATCTTCAATTGGCGCGGAGCGCATACAAAATTTTGAAAAATGGCGACCCCTCAGACCCGCAGACCCCGATGACATTTCAAAAGTTTCCCAAATTTTGTTGTCCTTTTAGACAAAATATTTCAAAATCAATCTTTAATTGTAGAAAAATTGGAATGTTATGAAAGACAGGTCACAAAAATAGCAACATAGCTGATGTGGTGTCACAATGGTAATTTAAATATCCGATTTTGTTCAAGTTATGTCCAGAGCTCAGAAAAGTTTAGTGAGAACTAGCGCACTTTATGTTGCATAATGCGGCGACCAAAGCGCGCCGGAAATTTCGCTGTTTTTTGAGATTTGGAAAATTAAAAAAGGAGTTTCTGACTCACGGGAAGTGGGGGAGCGGAAGCATGCTTCCGTCCCTCATTTTTCACTGGGGGGGGGGGGAGCTTTCTTCCCAGCCCCCGCTTCCTACTCCTATGCTTAAAAAGTTTTTTTTTTTTTTCTTTTTACTTTTCGAAAGGTATGCCTACCATTTCAAACCAGTTGTGCTCAAAGGGTTCCAAATGAAATGTTTACCTATAAAATACATGCAAAATCAAGCGTTATGAATAAGTGCATGGCAGGTTCGAACCACTGGTTGTTGTGATTATATCTCTAGGAATCTTGGGCCCCTCTCCATCTGACAGAAGATAATGTATTGATACAGTACAGCTCTCACCCCGGTCAGTATTTTCACATTTTGTAAACTTTACCCCACGATCGGTGGCCCTTTTTTCCTGGCAGACAGAGATGCTGGCGATCAGTTCTACTACATGATGCTAAGTTTCTCGCAGGAAATTTGAGATTGGTTCTTTGATGATAGATCATATAGTTTGAACTTATACTTGGAGTGAACGGCCAAGGCTTCATGGAGTTTCGACGCTGGTTCAAAATCATGCAGGCATGCTCACTAGAAGAGATTATACTTTATAGCTTAAGGTATAGTCAAAGTTTTTTGGCAGCCCAGCTGAAAATTGGAACCCTTTTGGGTTAAACCCTTTGAACCCAAAGGGTTTCAAGAGATACCTTTTTTAAATACCCTTTTCATTTAAAGGGCAGTCCCTTTGGTAGATGATGGAAATTGGTCAAAACTCAAAGGGAATTATAAAATTACCCTTTTTATAAACCAAACCCTTTTGAAAACCCGTTACCATTTGGAAACTGTTGAAACCTTTTGGTTAATTTGGACAAAAGATCTCAATGGGAATTAAGTTCTGCTTGGCCGTAAGGAGTGTCCATTGAGGCCTTTCCTCTAAAGTCGGTTAGATGGACGGAGTTTTACATAACGGCCCATATGGCCAGCTGCTAACCAATTGGTTTATGTCAAGCCGCCACATATCGAAAAGTTTTGATCATAAACCTCCCAAATGCGTTACAGTGTGCGGGCGCATTTTGCATTTTTAGGTTTTTCGCTTCATGTAGTATTCGCGGTTGTGTCTTAAGGTCTGGCTAAACTGGATTTGTTATGTTCATACTATTGCAAACTCTAGTGAATGCTTTTTTGACTGGACACCCCTTACTTTTGTCGTACTAAATCATTAATTTATGGGATTTGATGTCTATGGACTAAAAAACGTTTTTCATCCCAAGTTTACATAATTTAAAGGATTAACACTTCTTTCCACAAATATATTGACACAGCTAAACGCGTTTCTGGGAGCTGCATGTCACAGGTAACAGGAGGAGAAGAATTGCTTTTATTTGGATCTATATTTTTTGTCGTAAAACGCTTGTAGTAAAGGCATAAAATGGCCCATTAATTTGGGGAAATTCCCCAAATTATGACGTCACAAAATTTTGAAATCGTCAAAAATCAAGTATTTTGAATGAAAATCGCCATTTCATGAGCTCCTCTCACCTTGACATATCATTCCAAAGCATAACCGATTTAGCTTACCTTAATTAGAACATTTAAAAAATTTTGATATAGAATGAGCAAATGATCGTTTTTGTATAAAACTTTTCGATATGCGGACTAGCTTTTCCAGTTGTGACTAACTGGCTTGTTTTTCCTACTCAATTGCTTTACGCTGTGTTTTTTACAGTCTTCAGTATGACCAGGACAATACTCGAACTCCTGACCTCCCAACTGCAAGTCCAGGCGCGGATTCGCACATTCAAAAAAAGGGGGGGGGGACTGACCTAAGAGCAAACAGGGGTGAGAGGGAACTGCACTGCTAATTTTCCATATGTTTTATTGTTGATGTGGCGAAAAAGAGAGGGCTGGGGCGTAATTGCCCCCACCCCATGTACTCGCGCCTGAAGTCGGATGCTTTAACCACTTGACCATATGCCGTACGTTATTTACTCTCTCATAACTCTGCTGCAAACCAGACTTGATTGAACAATATCGTGTGAATCATCTATTGGTATCCTTACTTAACGCATCTCTTCTCTCTGTTTCTTGTTTTTCATGTCAAGTGTGTTTATTTCCTTCCTCTTTTCTATTCCAAATTCGTATTCTTGTTTTGTCCTATAGGCCTATTTCATTTTCCTTCTTCGCTATCCTTTCTCGTTCCAGTTCCTGATTTATTCAACCTTTCCCTAGATGAGGGGAAAGTTGTCATACTCCCCCCCCCCCCCCCCGTCAATTAATTGACATAAAAGTTTATCCCTAATTCACTGACCAGGCTGCACTGAGCACTATGCCCGGCGCATATTGTACAAATTTTGTACCTGTCAGAAAATTCGTGGAACTAGTATCTACAATGAACGTTGGCCACAAAAAGCCAACAATTCACCCTCAAATTTCTCTTCGTAGGCCAACTCGTTCTCTTGTGGTAATTGATATGATGTTCAAAAGGTTAAAATTGACCTTCGTGGGTAATTTTTATGCCGACCCTCAGATGTGCGTCACGAAAGTTAAAAACGAAAGCACTTTTTCGTGTACGGCCCGCTGCCTATTATGGAATGTCAACTTTTAGGACTATTAACAAATTACATGTGTGAATGATCCTTTACTTGGCATTTGTAACAGCTGTTGACAAGTTTTGGCACAGGATTAATTTTGAAAATGTGTGCAATTAAACGCAAGGCTTTTCTTCGGTTCTTATGTCCTTTTCTTTATCATGGGTTTTTTATATGATATTATTTCAAGAAATGAACATTTAATTGTATGAAAAGAAGTAATAAACGTTAACTAAAAGGAGATCAAGGTAGGAGGTGACTGCAAAACAGAATTGTCTTCTCATAATTATTTGCTTTTGTATTTTCCAGTCCCTGGGGAAGAGGAGGAACCTCCTGTCATGGAGGTTATTGCCACCACTACCACTCCTGTCACCCTCTTTCTGAATGAAAATAATGATGTTACTACGACACCAACAGTATTGTTTGATGCTGATGAAGACATCATTAGCAGGGACTCGTGGGAAGTCTCTACTTGGTTCAGTAAACGACCAGATGGTACAGGACCAAAGAGTGACCTGGTAGAGGAAGTCCTCAGTCAAGTAGACAAACACAAACCTGTTACAGTGGACGAATCATTGACCTTCCCGGTAGGTGGAGAAACCATTTCTAAGAAAAAGTTTTGGCAAGGTGCTGCATCTTGTGGTCTATGGGTTGGGTAACCCATTATCTTGGACAAAACTTGATGAAACACCCCTTCACACCCTCACACTGTGTTTGAGATTGTAAGGCTAATTTGCAACACACCATTCTCTCTGAGATACACATTGTAAGAGAGTGAGGGTATGGGGGAGGGACTATTTCACTGATGGAGGATGGAGGTAGGGGACTAGGGTTTCCTAAATTGCAGTCAACATGATATATGATGTAATTGTGGAATGTGTTCCACTGTTTCGTCCAAGATAGGGTTTCACGGTACCACTGATAATTGGTACCGTCGGTACCGCCACAAATGGTACCGGTATTACCGTAGTACCGGTACCAGAAGAGTAAAAAAGTAGGATTTTTATCACATGCAAAATATCCGTAAAAATACCATGCATTGACATAAGTGAAGTCTTCTGATAATCCCTGCCTCCCGTTTCAGTATTTTTTATAACATTTAGTCACCCCACACTAAACAAATCGGTAAACAAAAAAAGAAATAACCTCTCTGCAAATTTAGCGTCCGATAATTTCGGGACAGACAATAAATCAGCGCCGCACGTCCGCACCGGAGCTAGATCCCACAAGATGACAAGAGCACTCAGGATTGTAATGAAGATTGCAAAAATAATTTCTGCAAATAATAACAACCCCCCTCCTAAAGTATAACCAAAAGTTATTAAGTAGAACTTTACAAAAATATTTCCATAAAAGACTGATTCATCAAGCTTTCTTCCCGCCGAGTTATCACTATCAAAACTAAATCAAAGTGCTTCAAGATTGAATTTACGAATGCATTGCGCAGCAATCCGTTGTACAATAACACTGTACTGTTCTTCAGTACGTAGAACAATACAACAAAGCAAGTGAGTTGATCAGTTGAACTGAACACGCGAGCCAATGATTTAAGCGGGATTTACTGTGTGTTCAGTCCCATTGCTTCACCGTGTTACAGTAATTTCTGAAAGAACGTTCGTTGCGTTCGTACGAAAGTTTTTCTCCCACAGACATAGACAGTGGACGTCGATGCAACGTTCATGTCAGAGCTTGCAATGCTATGATTCTTTGTCTGCTTACAACGAATTTCGCACTCGTATAATGTTGTGTGCTATCGTAATCAAAGTGAATTTTATCAATCAACGCATGGTATCTATTCGCAATTTACCATGTGAAAGCATTTGCTGATGAGCAGCGATCGTTCGGGGGTTGCGCAGAATGTCAAAAGAAAGCAAGGGCCCTGTTAGTGTGGAAGGTACTAGTTCTGCGAAAGTAACATTAAACAGCACTTTCCGAAATTCGTAGGGGGATTTGTGACTGAAATAGTGCAAAACGATTATCAAGTGAATGTTCCCTGTTTGTATTGCAATCCTTAGAGACACGGCGCATTTATCAAATGGGTTTTTGTTTCATTCAAGTATCATTCAAATTCAATGCTTTATTTTTGAGAAAAGATTTTCACCGTAAAGTTGTCTAATCGTGTCCGTCTAGTCTAAATACACAATGTGAAGGCGCAGGCGAAGCTAGCGCTGGCAGGGATCGTTCTGAGATTGAGCAGAATGTCGATAGAAAGCAAGTTCCTTTTTAGTGTGGATGGTGCTAGTTCTGCGAAAGTAACGTTAAACGGCAATTTCCGAAATTCTTAGGGGGGATTTGTGACTGAAATGGTGCGAAATGATTATCAAGTGACTATTCCCTGTTTATATTATAATGTTTAGAGACACGGGGCATTTATCAAATGGACGTTTGTTACATTTTAGTATCATTCTAATTTAAATGCTATAATTTTCAGAAAAGATTTTTCACCTTACAGTTGAGTACTGAGTCTCCACGATACTTCCGTACCATTAGGTTGGTGGTACCATACCGTACCGGTACCGTTACGTACCGGTACTTACGGAAATACCAGTATACCGTGAAACCTTAGTCCAAGATTGTAAATAGTTTTAGGGCTTTCTCTAATGTTAACTGAATAAGCTTTTATGCAATTTCAATGTGCAAAAAATTGTGATGTAAATGTATGTGAATAGTCCACATTTAGTGTAAATAGCAGCGTCCAAAAACATGGGTGGGGGTGGTCCCATTTTGCCACCAAAAGTTCTCAAAGAGCACTCAAAATTGCATTTACTGGTGTGGAAAAAATTCTAAAGAAAATAGACCTGGTAAGTGATAAGATGGAACCTCCCCAATATGTTTCCTTCAGTATTGAATCATCAGGACTATTTTCAACCGAACTAATCACAATCAAAACATTTATCATGCCATTTCATGTTTCTGCCAGTAACAGTATGCTATTACTGCAGTCCTGACTTCAATCATAGTACTAGTACATACATCTACAGCTTGTGGTGGTAGTCATTATGTTAAGCAGTGTACATAGTGCAAACATACAGTTTTGCAGTAGGTATGTAAACTTCTGCTGTTGTGCTGCACCAAGTACCCAGATCATACCCATTACACCTGCTCAAAGTATTAACTGTAATTTTGCTCAAAGAAGAAGAGGTATTTTCCGAGTAGTTATTCCTATCAAGAAAAATGTTGTGTATAATTATCAATTAAAAATATCTGAGCAACATAGTCTTAAGCTAGCCACTCTCTAAATGACTTTGTGTGGCATACCTCCACATAACTATGCCACATCTCGGGTAGTCATATTCAGAGTGCATTTCTTCCCATGTGACTGGCAGTTTCACGGCTAGGCCACCTTGCATCCCTTCCAGTAAGGAAAAGTAAACATTTGGTTTGTCTTGACTGGAGTCTTAACAATGAGGTAGTTTGGCCAATCAGGTACCAAGTAGTTTGTGTTGAGAGTAATAGAAATATCAAATGTAATAGTGCTCTAGCTTTTCACAATGGACTAGTCAGTACCAAAGTGTGCATAGGCTGATTGTGAGAATGAAAATTGAACTAAGGAAAAATTTCATGTGTGACTGTTGAATTAAATGTGGTCACCCAAACTAGTACACTGTCCATTCCTTTTGTTTGTAATAGCTATGATCAAAAACATCATCTTAGAAAAGTATTACATTTGCAGGAGTTTGCTGATTTTCATTGTAAGCAGCTTTAGGTTGACAGCCTCTTGCCTTCTAAGCTTAACCTTTTTCCAGAGACTGTATGTTACAACAAATGTTAGCAAGTAAAACTGGGTACGTAGTGCATAGCTTAGTTGAACAAGAAGCTAATGAAGAAAAAAAAGATTAGTAATGCTAGGCATATCCATTTGCAGTAACTGAAAATCAGTTGTTAGAATGGATCTCTTTCAACTATTAATTGCAGGATTTGCCACAAAACGTTGACCTCACTGATGGGTCAGATTGCTCCAATCGGAAGTACATCTGTGCAGAGATCAGAAAGGACAATCCCAGCCCAGACTTTGAGTTGGTGGAACGGCAGAAATTCGCTCGTAGAGGATGTGCTCAAGTGACCTGCAAAGGTACACCCCAGGGATTTGGGGAATTTAGTAACTGAATTTGTAAAACAGACTTTTCCATAATTATACAGTGAATTTGGAATTATGGTTTTACAAGTTAAGAACTTTGTGTTTCTCATTTTAAAAACATTCTTTCATCTTTTTCCATTTTTGGTTGCATTTTTCTTTAATATTTATTTTTACATTTGTTTTCAAGTCTCATTTGCAGCAATTGCCATGGTGGCTTTGGCCAATGTCAGTATCAATATTTAAGTAGGTCATGCTAACTGCTATGTGGGTGTTTGCTGTCTTTTTTCCCCCATGAACAGTCACACTCCACCAAAACTTTGCCTCTTAAAATAAATGAATGTATACTTCAACTTTTTGGGGCTTATTCATGATGGCTTACAGTACCTATCCCGTAAAAGTATGGACCTAAAATAATTTGACTCTTGGTGGAAAGCTGACTACAAAATTAAAAGTATTGTCAGTATTATAAATGAATTGTCTCCATACATGTCTGCTTCGACACTGACCAGCTGTACCAGCTATCTTTAAGATGTGCATTTTAGTGGACAACTTGGGAATTATTCTCAAGGCAATGCATCTTGTGATGGGTCAAAGGTTTAATTCGTATCTCTACCTTCACGGCAGAGTTTTGCTTTTATGCACCATCTCGAATTTGCACACTGTCATTATTACAAATACCAATGCAGTGATGTTAGTACAGGAATAATACCCTTTGCCAAGCAGACTAGTATGACTAATGGACATTGGTGGACACTAATTTCCAAACTTGTCAATTTTTTTTTTGTTGTTCTCCTTTAGTCTCTAGTCAATCTCAAAAAGGCAGTTTGAGTAAGTTAAAGGGCAAGAGCAGTCTCCCCAACTTTAAGTAGTGTAGCTTTCATGATTGGCTCTTCAGAGTCATGTGACAATATTTTCCCCGCAAATGTGAAACTTACTGGAAGTCACTGGTTGGTTTACCTTGAATTTACAATTTAATGATCCTTAAATATGATAAAAGATACCTTGAAGAGAAATTGGAAGACAAATGTTGAGATTTGGCCGTTGCTTCAAAATAAGTTTGAGGCGACTGTTCTTGCCCTTTCAGAACCATTTTGTGCAGTGCAGCTAACTAGTGTTCAAGAGAGCTTGTGTAGATATTTAACTCCTTTGCTTTTTGTGGAAAACATGGATCAGGTAATATTCCTCATGGGCAGAGTAGATGGTGGTGTAATACATCTACACAAATGGTCTTAATCATGTCTGAATATTAAGTCAGAACAAATTTTCATCTTTCCAGAGCGCAGTGAAGATGTTCCAACAGTAGAGTTCGCCTCCGTAGAGCCCACACCTGTGACCCTTTACCTTGGTGAAAAGAACAAAGTAACAACTGATGTTGCGGTGGGATTTAATGAAGAAACAACAACCCCAGACACAATAGGTCAAGAGCTTTGGCAGATGGCGGTTTGGTTCAGTAAATTTGATACAGGAAAAGGGGCCAAAAAGAGCTTAGTAAAGTCTGCAATGACAGATGCACAAGGCGAGATGCCAGTGGACTTCGAAAATTTTGTAGCTGAGGTATGAAAAAATCATTTTAGTCTTCTTATATAAGTAATACCTAGCTATAGATCCTAGAAATAAAGTTTGTGATATAAAATTTTATTTTTTTTATGAAACCTCCTGTATTGCTGTTTAGACAGTGGATATAAGCCGTCACTAAGGATGTACTGGCGGCCAGATTATCAGGCCCAATAATCAAAAATTATCTGGTTCCAGCAGGACTGAACAAAAAGTCTGGCTGGAACCTGGCTGGTAATCCAACTGATGAAAGTAACTAATTTAATTCAGTGTTATCAGAATAAGGTTCAACTGGTTTGCTCTAGTTACAAGGCAGGAAAATTTCAGATCTGCCAAAAGTTGTATTTCAACTGCAGATAGATTGCTCTAAGGGAACCCAATTAAATTTTAATTGCAGGGGCCTCCAACAAAGTTTTTAAAAGCTAGTGTCAACCCTGGATAAAATTAAAAATACAAACATTTCCGGGATTATTTTCATTTGATCCTGCTGGGCATTGCAAACTAAGCATAAAGTTTGCAATTAGTTGATCTTTGCCACTAACATATGCATGATAAGAGTCATAGGTTTATTCAGTTTTAATAAAGGAACAGTTTAGACTGCAAATGTTGAAACTGCTGTTCTTGGGGGAGTTTTATGAGAGAAAGTACTAACTTCTCGATTTCCAGTGAAATATTTTGCTTCCAAGTACCTTTCATGTTATTTCCGGACTTAAACATTCATATTCAAGAGAAATCAATGAGTTATGTCCTGAATGTCATAATTCTGTGAGAAAATGTTGTCAAGCAAGAGCCGATCATGAAACAAGACAGATTTCTACACTATTCCAAATTGGAGTGACACCTTTTATTTCCTCTTTAAGCCTATGTCAACAGACATTAAAGACATCTTTCAAGTGACAAGAATAGTTAATTGTAATGTTAATTATTATCTCAATACACAACATGTAGTGAGGTATTGTCACGTAAGCTGGTTGCTAACATTAGCTAAATATCAGGGTCATTGCAGCCCATTGCTAAAGACTCCTTTTTTCCATCATGCAATGTCTGTATTTAGTCTGCTATTTTGTCTTTGATTTCATACCTCAACTAAGTCAAGCATAAGGTAATTGTTCTATATCCTATCTGGTCTGACCAAGATACCTGCCCAGCCATTGTCTTGTGATAGAGAATTTTGTTTACAGTTGATTGAGTTTATAAACAGTAAAACAAGATGTTAGCTCTCAACCTTGTGTTCTTCACCAACAGTTTTCATTGAAATTATAAGAGATTGGGGAGGGAAGTGTTGAACAAAGAAAGTGAAATGTAGTAGGAAAACTAGTTTTGTTGGAACTGGTGGGAAACAGCTTTTGTTGATAAGACTAAACTCCATCTAGCTGGGTAATTGTTAGGCTTTGTAGTTTCCATAAGCCTTCCAATGATTATATTTTTCACTGAGTAAAACAGTATTGTTATTGAATTTGTTGTTTAAATATTTGATAACAGTTTCAATTTTTGAGCGTAAAATGTACAGTAGAAAGATATTATAAATCTCAGCTGTAATATTTGAATGACCGTACTACAATACTGTAGCTTAACTTACCTGTACTGTACGTGATTTGAAAAGTTGGTTTCATATTCCACTTTTATGCATGATACTGTACCTGATCAACAGAAGGATGTTTTTTTCTTTTCTGTTGCCTCATGAAAGCTTAAATGCATAGTTCCACTGATTCAAGATTACCATTGATCATACATAAAAGTATTGAGATTCTGCAGTATATAGCTGCTCTAGTGTATTAGCTGCTGTTGAATGGGAATTTCTTAAACTTATGTTCAGGGAACAAAATTCCACACAGATTCAAGACTAGACAGTCTCATCCATATGGTGACCAATCTCAACGTCAGACCATGATGACAGATCATTTTTTGCAATTTCTAACCCAATGTAGGGTGTTGTGGTGCAGAATTAGTCATGAAAAAATTGTAGAAACAAATTCAAATTGTTCCATTAAAGGTAGTCCTTGAATGGAAACTCTTTTTAGTTAAAGAAGTTTTTTCAACTACATAATTAAAGGATACTTTCTGTGAATGATGTCAGAATGATGTCAGTCAACATACAGTAGCTTTCTTAATGCATAGATTGCTATGATCGATTAGGAGAACCTTTATTTTGCAACATTGCACAAGTTAGCAGCCCATTACAAAACATTAAACACAGGGTGCACAGTCTTTTTGTAAGGGTAAACACATACCCCCCAAGTGACCCATTCCATGGATTAAACCTGCATTTGAATACCCAAACCTGCTGATCCTCCCAGCCCTCTGAAAAAACTGCATTTCAAGCCTCCGTAGTATCCTTAGAGATCTACACAAATTAACAAATAATTCAGATTACCAGTAACTATAAACTTAGTAAATCGTATCTCACGGTTCATTCAATCACTTGAACTGCAAATACAATGCATACAGACCTTGCAGTGTTCCAGCCGCTGTGGAAATATTCCAAGTGTAATAACATCATGCAGCACAATTTACAATAACAAAAATTAAAAATTAATGCCCGCTTCATGAGCTGGAGGTAGGGCTTGTCTCAGGGTTTCCATACAAATGAGCCGCATTTTTCAATGTGTGTTTTATGTTTGTCATGGCTAGAACGCCACAAGAGACAAAGGTTGGATATCACTTACCCACATGTCATACACAGAAGTGGCTAAACACAGGGACGGACAATACCATTTTATCAGTAATAGGGTTGATTAAAATATTGTTCACTCACCGGACTGTGCTCTTGTGTTTTAGGCTGTTATATGTGAAATGCAAGAAGTTGTTAAACAATTAAAACTACAAGCTGTTGTATTCATTAAAACTACAAGCTGTTGTATTCATTTCATTAGTATTTTTCCAATAAGTTTTCAAGTCAGGTTGAAATGCAGTATGGCGTGCTTGAAGTCTGTCATGAAGTGTTTGCAGTTGTGTGGCATGTGGCTGCTGGTGACCTATCGTGTTGACGTTGGCGCAGTAAGCAGAGTACCAGGCCTCTGACAAAGGGTAGTACTGCACCAAAAATTATGGCAGCAATAAGCAATGAATATTACGATTTGGAAATGTTTAAGTAATTGCACATTTTTGAGAATCTGCATAGTAATTTTTCGCATATAGTTGACACAATTCCTCTAGGTTATCGCAAAAAACCCAGTACTTTACTGAATTTTTTTTGTGGTAACCTAGCAAAATTGTTTCTTCTGCTTTGTCAAAAAATTTCCACCATTTTGCATACAGACACTTCAATAATTCAAAAATTTTCGTGTCCGCCCCCCTTCAACCCCTCCCCAGGCCAGCAATCCACCAATCGACATCTATCAGAGTTAGAACCTCATTTACCCTCTTAAACTTGGAAGCTAGGTAAACACAACAGAAGTAGTATTAATGCAGCACAAATAGTACTCAAACTCAACTCTGATGATTAAGAACATTGGCAATGTATTTCCCCCTTCTGCTGTCCAACATTTTTCGGTGTAATAAATACATCAATACTCTTGATACAGCTTCAATACCTTTCATTTGAATCTCTTCTCTAAGAGCTTAGAGCTTTATACTTTTCAATTACTAATAATATAATACTTCTTTAATTACTTATCAACTTTTCATACTAGCATTTACGTTCCAAGCATTTATGTTCCAAATAAGGCAGTACCTTTAGTTGAAAAATGTGTTTAAACATTAAATCTTAAAACACTATAGACATACTAGTGCTTTTTAAACACTATGCTGTGCATAGTAAAATAATCCTTCTTTTAAAGACATAAGTAAAAAACTACCTACATAAATAAATAAAAACTAGTTGGTGAGGAACTAACCCATGAAACCTTATCTACCTATTAAACTAACAACTTCAATGTATTCCTCTTCAACATGACTCTCCTTACTATTATACATGTTTCAAAGTTGAGAAATAATGATATTAGAAGCAAAAATTTCATGTACCACCCCCTATAAACAGATATAAAGAATTTAAAGAGAAATATGTGCATTTGTTTATACCAAGAAATCATTTTCTGCTTCTTTATTGCATATGGAAAAATACCACTTTTAATTGTACAGACGTGTATTAAACTAATTTGCATATGGAAAATATACTTTATAAAAATAGAAAAAAATGTGTTGTTACATTAATGCCATGATACTGTAGCCATGGTACAGTGTTTTCTGGAGTACTAATCTGTGCAACAATTTTGAAAAACAGCAGCATATTTTTAGTAAATTGTAATGTCGGAGATGCCAATCCTCCCTGATTCTCAGGGAGGCTTCCTGAAAATTTAAGGATTTTTGTCCATTCCAGGTAGCAAATATTACAACCCACCTGATTCAAGAAAGTTTTTCTCTCATTAAGTTGCATATAATTCTAAAAAACCTCCCTGATTCTTGTGTGAAACCTCCCTGATTTCTGGATGTAAATGTTGGCATCTCTGTAATGTATATAGTGTCCTCACCAGTTTTTCATGAAACTGGGTGGAGGTAGAATTTTCTGGTGCCATCTGCTGTAATCACCCAGCAGTCCTGGAGTCTAGGGACTTGCTTTGAAGGGGCTCATTGAGTTGATTTGGATAACTTAATGAGAGTGTTAAAGGGTCACTATCTCATGACAATGCTTGTAATTAGGATAACAAGCCAAGTTTCATATCCAATAGTAAAGGGAAAAGCTAAAATTTTGAATTTTGTGGTGTCCTGACTTGCAACAGTTTTTTGCCTATTTTGAAAAAGTGTCTGGTCACAAATTTTTGAAAACCGAATTGAACCTCAAGGTACTCACTCACTGAGCAGTTATCTGCACTTAGTATATGGGGATTGTCTTAGTTTGACCATTTGTCATTGGTATGTAAATAAAACTTAACAGGTTTGGAAAAAATATTGTTGAATTTCACAAACCAACTCAATGAGCCACTTTAAGGCCCTGTATATGGGCTATGGGGAAAAAGCCTCTGGTGTGGGACTAAAGGCAGAAAAATCCATGGAAGCTCTTCAGTTCGACCACTTCCAGTACAGACCATACCTCTTGAAATTGGAGCTTTTTTATGTACTGTTTTGAGATTGCTAAAAAATTTTAGAATTATAACGGGACAATCACCTCTCAGTTGCTTAGCTTAATGTGAGCAAGCAACTGAGTGAAAAATTTGATGAAATGAAACTGCATGAGCAAAAAATTCCATTATGCAATATAAAAACCAGAGTTGGTTACTCAGCCTAGGTCAATTGATCATGGGCAAGAATATGTGCTATACTGAGCAAGGAGTTGCAGTTGTATTAGGGTTGTTTACTTATTTTAATTTTAGAAGCAAGTGCTCAGGTAACTTTCAAATGGGGCTGGAAACTTTCAGTCCCAGTTCTAGAAGCAAAAATTGAATTCAAACCATGAGGTGAGGTGTACTTGATTAAAATAGGCTGATATACATGTCTTGAATCGGAGGAAGTAAGTTTTACACTAACTGCTGATTTCAACTTACTTTATAAAGGAGACTCTTGTCATGCTGAATAGTCTGGATGGTGAATGTGTACAACATTAATGCTAGATGTTCAATAAATAGATAAATATAGTTTCAAAATAAAGAAAATATTGGTCATGGCAGGACATTTCAGAATAGGCAGAGATTTTAGAGGACTTGGGAAAATGTATACTTGTAGTTTGAAATAAATAGAAAATAAAAGTGTAAAATTATGAATACAGGCAACTGTGATTTTAGCACCCTTGGTGTTAATAGCCTCTATGATGTTTTTCCACAGTCGCACATAAGTACTGTATACCCCTTAATAGTAATAATAACAAGAGTAATAATAATACTAACAATATAAATAAAAATAATAACTTAGGTTTTTATAGCACCAATCAGCTCCAAGATGACCCAGCGTGATGTCATGGCCTGGCCATGGCATCATTACATATGACATGAAGACACAACCTCCTTAAGCTGCATTTACTTGACACGCTTGTTGCAGAATGCAGAACGCGGAAAGGATCCGCGTGCCCAGTAAACACCCCACGCGGATCGTTCCGCATTCCGTTGTATTAAAACCAGCTAAATAGTTCAGTTCCAGTAAACGGCATTCTACTGATAAGTTACATGCCTGCCAATGTTACCCCAAGCTGCTTTGGGTTATTTAGCAGTTTTTCATGGATGACTGTAGCCCAGTGGATAAAGATATGAAACTGATAGCTATACTACTTATTGACTGGAGGGTAATTGGTTCATAGCACTTAAGTTTTAGTCATTTTTCCATTGTTGTGAGAAGTTATTACAATAAAACATCAGAAAACCTGCCAAAGTTCCGCCGTTTTATCAGTATATGGTACGACATAGTATGGGAAGTCCGGGGAATGTGGAGAAATCCTACTGGAAGCTATACAAGGTGTCCACGTGGTCACCAATATGCGTGCGGAAGACAGAAAGAATTTGACATGGAGAATTTGATACGCAATCAGCAACCCGCATGTGATGGTTCCGCGTTCTGCGTGCCCAGTAAACAGGTCATTGGAAAAACAAAGAATTTTTTCCGCATTCTGCACATCAAGTAAACACAGCTTTAGAACTCTTTGTAATTTGTTGGTTTGTGGCTTTGTAGCTCATCATTATTCATTATTTCAAAGATTGGTGCTGACAAGAAATTATTGGAAAGAACCAGTTAATACTTTCCATCATATTACATTAATGAGACTTAGTATGCATCAGGAGAGGGAAGAAATTCACAAGAAGAAATTCACATTAAGTAATTCACTAAAGAAAGCAAGGCCTCGCACTACGTTTTAAGTAATCAGGGAGAATCATTAGCGAGTCATTTCCAATGAACCCATCTCACTGCGTATACTCAGTCTCTGTTTCCTTTGCATTAAATGGCCAAATATAAAACAGATTGGCCAACCCAAAAGACAAAAAACAATCAATACAGCCAAAATAGCAATGATTTTCCTGTATAGCTGCAGCTGTTGATCTTGTCCCACATTCTTATTTTTCTGCAATGTTGTTGACTGCATGCTGTTTTCTTTCAATGAAACTGTCACTGCATCAGTAACTACACTATCATTCTCTCTGTATGTATCACTACAATTAATTTGCAAGTAGTCACTGATACTGTGAACTGTACCATTAGTAAAAGTACATGTCATTGTTATTGCTTGAGAGTTGGGATTTTCCTTATGCCAGTCCTGGATGTGTTGAAAGGAGCAGTCACACACAAGTGGGTTGTCATTTACATCTACCCTACAAGCTGCAGTAGTTAAATATGGAGTGATCTCAGAAGACTGATTCAAATGGTTGTTTCTCAAGTCAAACATCTCAAGGTTATTGAAATTGAGTCCAAGACTTTCAGGAGCAGGGAGGACAAGTAATTTATTGTCAAAAAGTAGAACTGACTTCAATGATTCCAAGCCATAAAACAGTCCTTCAGGTAAACATTTTAGATTGTTACCATTCAAGGATAAATACTGCAATCTTGTTAACCCTGTAAACTGATCCTTTACCAAATGATGTATTTTATTGTTGGACAAGATCAAGCTTTTCATGTTAATTAAGTCATGAAATATTTTTACCACCAAAGTGCTTATGTTGTTGTCATTAAGGTAAAGAAAAATTACGTGACTAAGTCCTTGGAAAGCTCTGTCACCAATTGTATGTATTTGATTGTCATTAAAGTAAATCTTTTCAAGTTTTCCTTCAGTTCCATTGAATATACCATCTGGGACAATTTCTACCTTGTTGTGAGAACAAATTACAATTTTGAGATGATGCAGCTCCTGAAATGCGCCAGAGTTTACAACAGAAATGTCGTTTCCTGATATGTCAAGATATTCCATGTTGTTATACCCTGATAGCTCATGAGATGAAATACCTTGTAACCTGTTCTCCTGAAGAAGCAACCTAATTGCCCCTTCACACCCTGTAGACGAAGGCACATATGTCAGGCTCCTATCATTACACGCAACTTTGAAGAAATGATGATCAAATAGGCATATATCACTGCAAGTGCCTGACTCTGTTTCCTGGTTGCCAGGGATGTTTGTTGAAAATGTGAAACCAATCAACATCCATGATATAAATAACAGTTGCATAACACGGCGTCCTGGTTGATTCCGTCCTCTACCCAAAATACCCTAGGAAAAGAGTTTGAAAACCTCAGCCAATACATGTGTACCAAAACTTGTAAATTCTTAATATCAAATAAGCTCTCCCAAACAGTACAGAAGCAAAATTACTGTATCTTTAGTACTGTACTTTACGTACTTGAGTAAGGGAGGTACTAAACCTTTGACAGGCTTCGACAAATCCCCCGCCCGACAGCCTGGGACAAGTGAAAAATCACTCAGGCAACTACAGTGCTTGATGTTGCAGCCCGCTGGGCAAGTAACCCCAGCCTTAAATTTTTGAGTTGCCCAAAATGACATTTGTACTTTTAGACTTCTGTATAAAAACTATATGTACTCAACAGATTTGAATTGGACAAGTAGATATTTAAGTAGATTGAGAAAACAGCTAGCCCGCGGGGCAAGTACAAAATAAAAAATTGTCAAAGCCTGCTTTGAAACATGATAGATTGCCTTGTAAAGCAAATTTGAGATTTTTGAAGCTAATTTTTAAGTACAAATTTTCGCTTTCATTATGGCATGAAAACACCATGAAACCTTTGAATAAAATCTTTGAGAAGTACATAGTGGCTATGACACATTTCGTGCCTTCAGATATTACTCTTGAAAAGTAACACTGACTCAAATGCCAATTTTAAGTACAAATCTACTAAATTTCGTATCAATTATTGGAAAAGTAGGAATTTTTCACACTTCACCTCCCCCTTTTTATGGAGACTACGGATTTGAAAGGCTCCATATTCATTTGTAGAGGTTAAAGCACTGGAAGCAATAGGCAACACACTGAAAGATTGAAAAGAGAATGTTGAGCTAGGGTTACTGTGCAAGATATTTAAGTTTAAGCAGTTAACCATTTAACCAGCATGGACACTAGCTCACAAAGGAATCATTAGGAAGACAGTTACTTTAGAAATACGTTATGTTAACCATATACCCAGTGAATCAGGCATTTGGATGGGGACCCTGGATTAGTATCAATTGCCAAATGCAGCTGGAAATCACCCAAGCAAAAAAATAGATCTTGAAATCAATCAGTTGTTCTGCTAGCAGAAACAAACAATCTTTCTGCTCACAAATGGAGGAAATCAGAAGATTACAGGGCAGGCATGGCAGGTATTGCTCAATTTACTCTTACCTGAATTCCCAATTGCTGCAACTCAGGAAGAAGGATAAGGCCACTTATTGATTTTGGGAGAGGCCATTCTATTCTCCAAGCACAGCTACTGTATTTAGTGTTTCATGCCTGGGTGACTTTCAAATTTTAAATTTTCAGTGGTCAAGATGAGGTTCATGTCTGCTATTTGCACATGAACAGAGTTCAAGAGAATCATTTGTGGTTGTGAATTTTTCTAACAGTTCTGGCTAGTGGGCATTTCCTTTCTTTTGTTTGGATTGTGGTTTTAGGACTAGATTAATCTCAGTTTGTAAGAACTTGTTCAAAACTGAGTTGCCATTGACAGAGAGAGTACTGTAGGTAATGGGGAATACATGTAATGAACATCTCTGAATCTTGCATTCATAAACAGTTTAAACCAAATGAAACTGTGGAATAAAGCATGCATAGCATGCAAAATGTTTTGTTAATGTAATGAACAAAATGCTCCATATTTTGAAAGAATACATATCACAACAATCACTAAGGATATCAACTAGCCTACTAATTACTACTATTAAAAAGTGAATTGGTTGCAAACATATTTTCTTCCAGCCTCAAATATGGGGGGATAAGGGCATTTGATATGATGTCCCCTTCAAAAAATACTCAGCAATCCCCCACCCCAGTCTCCATTCCCCCTTCACTTATAAGCTTAGGTGCATTATAAGGGTAAAATTTTGAGAAGCCCTTGCTCACCATAGCTGCAATGATTCCCACCAACAGCATTAAAGATGAGATATAACTCCTGAAAGACTCACAATCAAAACTGAAAGTATTTATCCAAGTTTGCAGAAGAGACGATTCATTTTGAGCCTTTGTGTTTGTCGGCCAGCCAGAGATCCAATTTCTAATTGTGGGTTCTGTGAAATAAAAAAAGAAACAAAATTACAAGTTCATTCCTGCTGTATTTGCAACTTATGTTGTGAGATGCCTCAGTCTCAGGCGGCAGACAGAAATGGCAATTCATATTGCAGTTTTTGTGTTCTTCTTTGTTATGTTGTACTCCTATACCAAAGCAATGCCAGTTAAAAGATGCACCTCAAAAAAATGAAAAAAAAAATACAGGAAAAGACAGAAACCTGAACAGGTATATACTGTAGGCTACATGGCATTTTCCAACACAAACCAACTTTCTCATTGGATAACTTAAGTTTGTATTTTGTAATGCTTAGCCCTTACTGCAGGGCAGCAATGCAATTTATGATGAATGTTTTAAACATTATCAAGTACAGTGTAGTATATTCAGGTGGATCTACAATAGGTAACTATCCATGCTGGAAGGAAGCTTATCCCCTTTGAGTCCTGCTGGATATTTCCAACAACAAATTAAAATTGAAACTTATTTCAAATTTAGTTAGGACCCACTTTACAGAGACCTGTTTAAGCATTCTAAAAATAAGAAGAAAAAGAAATGACAATGTTAGGGACAAAGCTAGTTATGGACAAAGAGCAATTGGTACAGTGAGCTGATACAGTACATGAAGTGCACCAAAAATTGTTGTGCTCCATGAATATATTAAAAGTTATACCATCTGAATACAAGTACTGGTATAGCTGCCATTGATCTTTTGCATGTTGTTTTCTCTACTGTCTGAGAGACTGCATCCTAAAGAAAGTGAAAAAAATTTTCCAAATTCTTCTACTTCCCCTCACCATGACTCAATGGTTAAATGGAAAATGCAGTAATCCCAATTCATATTAGTGAAGCAGTCTATCCTATTCCATGATTGGCTCTTGAGAGTCATGTAACAATATTTTTCTTACTGAGTTGTGAAATTTAGGATGATTAAATCATTGCTTTACATTGGATATGCAATATTTTTACATGAAGTCCCTAAATGTAATAAAAGCTACTTGGAAGGGAAACAGGATGAAATAAGTGAGAAATATCTGTTGTTTCAAAAAAAGTATGGGGCCACTGCTTTTCCCCTTAAAGTTGTATTGCCATAAGCATTTTCTACAAGGTTTACCCTTGTATTCTTTTTGTGATGAGGCCACCTCAAAGATTTTCTTCACCAGCCAACAAAAATTTAGTAGCCATGCATCTGCTCTTTGCTCAGCCTATTGATGAAGTGTTAGTTCTTACACTCTGGTTGGTGTCGACACTGGCCACATCATCTTGCTCCACAGCTAGACCAGTACCACCTCACAACATACCCTCTCAAACCAAACCCTGGACCATATTAATGATTAAACAATAATGAAATTTCAAGCTCGTTGGACCATTTTTTTTTTGTCACCTTGCATAAACCGCCTTTTCCAGAGGACTGTTGGATAGGGTTTTGGTATGTCACTTTAATCAAATTGGTACCAGTAAAATGACAGAATGTTGATGTGAATCCTTTTTAAGAACTGTCACAGTGGTGAAAAGAAACCACACCAACATTCTGTGTCATAATCAAACAGTCAGACGAATTATTTTACTCTGCCAGACATGAAATTTTTCTCTGAAGTGTGAAATCTTAGTACAACTGTCTGAACAGCTGAATGATGCACCCACAATGGAATCAGATAATAGGGCACAGTGTACTAGTTTTAATGTAAAAGCAAGGAAAAAGTTAGGCAAAATGAACTACACAGAGAACTGCTGTGCTTGGGTGCAGACTGGAATGTTTCAGTAAAAAATGGTGTGGGCACTTCTTGGAGGAACTGCTAGAATCAAGTGCATGTAGTTCACTGAGACTTTTTATCCCCAAAAGTTTGAAAAGAGATGAGAAAATGTTAGATTTTCTGCAGCAAAATAAAAAATTGGTTGAAGCAGGGAGGTGATTCATGTTGCTAGAAGCGAATAGCAAGTTTTAGCCAGTTCAAGCTGGCAACTAATAATCCATAATCTATCAGAGAAGTTCTTGTACAGGTATCTTGAGATCAATAAAGTTACAGGCGTTTGCCCCCTTCAAAGACTATTTGCTCATTAGAGCAACAAGGTTGGTTTGACGGGGTTAACTGCCTCAATTACAGAGACAAGCTTCACCCGAGAAAATACTGTTTTCTCGGGTAACACTGGATAAAATGTCCTATTCAATTCTAGCAGCATGTAGATAGAGATTCATCAAAACCTTAATTTATGCTAGATTGATCTCAAAAGTGGGGACTAAATCCTTTACTTGGGGATGTTTTAACGAAAGGGCATGGAATCCCTTTGTTAAATACTTAGGCAACCTTATTCATACCTACAGGGACTCCAACAAAAGGGATTATTTGGACCTATGCAGTAGGGTGAAGTAGTTGCCAACAAAGAAGTGCCAAACACTGTCCCTACATTTCAAACTACTTTCTATTACCAATGATCACAATGATCCTGACTATTGTCCAATTCTGATGATTTATGCAAATGAAGAAAAGGGAAATCAGACAAAACATTGCTTTTGGTTTCTCATTTGTACAGTACCTGCATTTGCTCGCATGATCTTAAAGGCACGCCCAAATAGAGTGAAATACAGGAAACAAGACAAGTAGGTTGTAATCCACATCCAAACGAGTCCAAAAGGTCAAATTAATTTACAGCCTTAAGAGACTAGCAATATTAAGGCAAGGGACAAACTTAAAAAAACGGCTGTTAGACATGTACCAAACGACTAACCTTAGCAACACGCAAAGAGATTGGTGTTGTAACTATTAGGACTCAAAGAAAAAAGTTCTGGATGGATCTCCATCTAATAATTACACCTCCCTGGTTGAAGCTGGCGGCAATTTAGGGGTGGGTGGTCATGTTACATGTTAAGCTTAAAGAGGCTCATTGAATTGATTTCGATAACTTAATGAGAGTCACAAAGGGTCACTATCACATAATAATGCTTAAAGTTAGCATAACAAGTCAAGTTTCAAGTCCAAAAGTCACAGAAAATGTAAAGTTGTGAATTTTCTAGTGTCCTGACTTGCAACGGTTTTGTACATAATTTGAAAAAGTGTCTGGTCACGAATTTTTGAAAACAGACTTGAACCGTTAAATACTCACTCATAAAACAGTTATTTATATGTAGGGTATGGGGATTGTCTTAGTTTGACCATTTGTCATTGATTTGTGCAGAAAACCTAATGGGTTTGGAAAAATTTGATGAATTTCATGAACCAACTCAATGAGCCGCTTTAAGTATAATCATGTGAACTTCTGTTATTTAATGGGGCCAAACCAAAACCATAGAATCACTGCAGTAGAAGAGGGGAATCGATTTGAGCAATTTTAGTCTGGCAAGGCATTGTGGAATATGATAAATCTATTGGATCAAAGGTGTTTTAACTATAGGTTTTGTACACATATTTTTTCTAACTGGATGTGACTAACTTGCTCACAATATAATCACAAAATTTTGTGTCAGCCCTGTATTCTTTAACAATTGATACCACATGGATTCAGAGTCTACAATCCTCGACAAAAATACATGGGACAAACCCCGCTCCTCCTTTCAGTGTTGAAGTTTCAGGACGCCTTGGGCTGCCGCAGCATTGAATGGGGGAGTGGGGGTGGTGTTCCATTCATTGCTTGTTTTGCTTGTTTTGTCCCATCATTTTTGTCGAGGATTGTCGGAAGCCTGCACAAATGTATATCAAGAAGTTTTCGGTCTCGTGCAACGTAATGGCAGTTGGTGAATAAAATTTGTGCAGTCTGAAAGGATTGATTCGATGACAAATGTCACGGCATAAACATTATGAAAAAGCAATTGCTGCATGACAAGATAATGAAAGCGGCTTTTAAATATTTCACGGGGAAGAAATGTAACTTATTACATATTATGGACTTCTGTCCATATTCGGTCTTTCTAATTAGGACAGGGAAGTGATCAAAATAAGATACCCATGGGTGGTTTAACGTCGTTAATTTTGTCATTAACCTATTCAGAAGATCCGTTCCCGCAGGGTACCGAATGGGGGAGGGGTCACTTTCAAGCGAGAAATATTTCTTGGGGAGGGGGAAGATCAAAACAACCTTCAGGGGAGGGGGAGAACAGATATTCCAGATGACTTACAGGACAAACAAGGCGTTTTAAATATTAAAACCCGAAATGCTACAGAAAGCTCCGAAAGTGGGCTTTATAATGCTTAATTTATTCATTATCCCGATGTTGAACTCGTCACTGCTCCCTATTACTAAGAATATTTAATTAGCGCCACGGTTTACCATTGACCTCACCACGATTAACCATTGACCTCCACACTATTTCAATGACTGTCGAGGGTTAATCCTGCAAACAGAAGATCTCTCTATTTATAGGAAACTTTCATTGTGCAAAAATGGTTAACCGTTTTAATTTCGAGAAATCTTTACGTAAATTGTCACGTTCACTACCCCTAATTTTTACATATAATTTCGTCTATAACTAGATTGTAGTTTGAATCATCATTCAATGTTTATTTATGCGAAAAAATAGAGAATTTTGTGGTTAACTGTTGGGTATATCGTGAAAAATGTTACCCCCAACCCCTAACACAAAAAATAAGATGGAAAAAATTCTTTGTTTTTTCCCCATTACAGTACATGAAATTTTTAAAGTAAATTAAATCTCTCACCACCCAGAGAACTATTGCCCCCTCCCCTTCCTCGTATGAGCTACTTGAGGAAGACAAATCTTTATTTGGGCGCCCATCGCTAATCTGACACGCCAGTATACTAGTAGGACAAATTCAACTTTAACTATTTTCATGTAGCTTGAAAAATAAAAAGGCAACCTACTCGTTTCAGAGCATTTAAAACGAAAATTTGGAAACTCCTATACCTTTGTACAGGCTTCTGACAATCCTTGACAAAAATACATGGGACAAACCCCGCTCCTCCTTTCAGTGTTGAAGTTTCAGGGCGCCTTGGGCTGCCGCAACATTGAATGGGGGAGTGGGGGTGGTGTTCCGTTCATTGCTTGTTTTGTCCCATCATTTTTGTCGAGGATTGTAGCTAAAAGCATTTTTTGTCATGGAAATGCATTACAGTTAGCAACATGACATGACTATTAGTAAGGCAAATTATAATGCAGTGCAAAACTTTTTGCAAAGGAAATTGTGTAAGTTAAATCCCTCTCCCAGCCCATGGACTCAAGTGATAGAAGGTCTGCTGCATGAATACCATTGACACAGCCTTTTGGGTACATTAATTTATATTAGGCAGTATAGAACATCAGTGCATACATGGTGACCAAGGCTTGACAGCACCACTGAAAAGAGTTTACATACTTGTGAGCTACTCAGATTTGAAATGGGTCTTCATTTTGATGTGCTTCATAAGTTTAATTAATATTCTGGGAACAAAAGTGAAAGTTCTATCAGATGTAATTTGTAAAGAGTTCTATGACATCAAGTATGAAGTTTGAAATTAAAAGTGAAGCTACCATTTCCAAGTCACTTTCAGCAGATAAATTGGAGAGGCAACTCCCCCCCCCCATTCAGTTATCTTTAGAGTAATTTGGTTTAGATGGTATGAACCACACACCAATACGAATAAGTTGAGCCCGGATCCCATTTACGCGATTCAACTTGCGATTCCACTTTCAACAAGTTGCATGATTTTCCAAGCAACTTTCAGCGCAACTGTGTGCTGTTCCCACACCGGCAACTCTCATGCAACTTGTGGAGAGGCCACCTCACTAGGGTAGTAATAGAGGTGTTAGCGCAGTTTCCCAGAAGAGGACTTATTCCCCTTCTTGTCATTTGACGAAAGAGGATCTGAGAGATATGACTTTAAGCCTACGTATAGGTGCATTTATATATTATAGAAGCACTACCTCAGATGTATAGATACACAAAATTACTGTGTGTTATGATCCGTCGGTCTGAGTTGAATGGGACATAAGCCTAGGCCTACCATGAGCAGTGGACATAGGCGTGCCATGCGTGAGGGAATAAGGAAGGCCACCCCCTCAATATTCACAAAATATGAGTTTTGTGTGAGTGTCAAGAAAAATTTGAGTAGCCATTTACGTCTTAAAAAGTTTGGCATGATACAGTACACATATTCTAACAGCTTATGAAAAAACGATCATTCCCAAGCTCAATTGCTTCATATTCTTGTACAACTTAGCACTCGAAATGGCTGAATGTCTAATTTTCATTGTAAATTTGCTAGAAGAATAGAAAGCATCACATTCCAAGTCAGATTTTAATGACAAAATCAAGAAACAACATTCATGAGACATTCGAAAGCCTGTCCATCAAATCAGTTAAAATCTATCACCTGAGGATATTGGCAGAATAATTAAGTGTGATGTTTTAATTATGATGAGAAACAGATAAACAGGAAAATGCATGCCAATTGTATGTCATGCCGTATTTCATTTAATTTTGTCAATTTGAGAATTAATATCGTGGGCAGACATTCCCGGGTAATGGCAGAATGGGTGGACATGTACCCAATATTTGAAAAAATTGCCCATTACTGGTAGCTTTGATTGTCCACACAGTATTTTTTTAAATGAGGTAATGCCACCCCCTTCCATGGTTTTGCGCAGTTTAACAGGACCCTATTTGTAAAAAGAAAGTATAATGTGATCTAGATTCTCAACGGTCACATTCACAGCCCTTTGGCCTACATTCCTGGACAACAATTATTTAGACACTTCCGGACATGTCGCAAGTTTTATTCATCCTCGAAAACAACATCAGTTTTGGTCAGGTGTTTAATTTTGCCCAGGACTGTACAGCCCCTTTGTGAATACTAAGTTGTACAGCCTGACTTGTATTTGGGACAATTAGTGGAAGACTTGCTGACAGTATCGTATGTTCACTAACGTTAGTCTTATCTCACGTCTAGCCCAAACTAGTAAATTCTAAAGGTATACTGAACATTAAATAGTCCTAGCCTACCAAGTTTGCTTTTATGTAATTAAGAACACTATTACTTTAACTCTCAGTAAAGGACTCTACTGAGTACTATTAAAACGCTAGCCTCGTGGCTTCAAAAGGTGAGGTTTAATATGAAGAATGTATTTTCATAATGATCATGGAGAATGAGGTTGTGATACCCCCATTTATGACCTAACATTACACACGCTTCATATTTATACAGCCTAATGTACATAGACACATACAATTGGGTATTAGGCCTAGGCTAGGTAAATTCCTATGACTGATTAATGTTCTGCTGATCCTCGGGTTTAATGTTACTACCTAGGCCTACGACTGCCCTGAGGTAACTAACCATGATGTTGGACTTGGAAACAAAATAGTCTATGTTGGTTTTTATGTCAAGATCAGAAGTCAGAAGGTACAATATACTTGACGGTTGAAGTTACCCAACTTTCCAAATATTGACATAAACAGCATCACAAAACTGTAAAGTCACCCGTCTGTACTAGACTCAATCCAGGCCAAGTGAAGTATATACGATACCTGCTGGATTGTTAGTATACATAAGCAACAACAAACAACATTTATGATCCAATAGCTAGGCTACACTGATCATTGTGTACACTATGTATGTATGCCAGGCTGTACACTAACTATCCGAACTCGCCTTTTCATCGCATTTGTACCTGCTGTATCAAATTTGGCAGCAATATATCCCAAAGCTTATCTTTAATAGGTCTGTTCATTAACTGTTAATCCTTCAAGTCTGTTTCCAAGAGAAATTGTAAAAGTTCTCTCACCCCAAACAGTACCAATTCTCCCAACCTTCTTACTTAAGCCCCTCTCACAATTGTCTGAAATTCATTCTCATCCAGGTACAATCTCATTTTATTGCTTCAGGGTGAGTAAAGAAAAACTCAATTTATATAATCAAAACACTCTCAGTACTGTTCATGATATGTAACATAAGCTTGGTACTCTGCATTGTTTGAATTAGCTGTCAGTCAAATAGCTGAGCCAATCGAGAATTTTGGTACCCCCATACCAAAACTGTAGTTTGGGGTGAGAGGTTTGGCCTTTTAAAGCACACAGATCTTCTCTAAATGAGCTGACTGCATTTACTGCCTTATTTACAAACTTTGTGTTCGCTTGATCAGTCAAATTTTGTGGAAAGCACAGTTTAGTGCATGCGCAGTTAGAAAATTGACTGTAAAGTTGCAGCAAAATAGAACATGTTCTATTTCCTGAAACTATGAATCAACTCGACCGAGTTGAATCGATTGTCAAGTTGATTCCCTGTGCCACTTTTGTATCAACTTGGTTGAAAGTTAAATCGCGTAAATGGGACCCTTTAGGGCGAAGTCATTAGTCTATTTGGCAGTTTTTGCCAAGTCACTTTAGGCATCTCTGCACCCAGCTGCCCATACTGCCCAGTTAGATGACTCTAAGATAGTGTCAGCTACAGTAGCTTAAAAGGTTGTAAGTTCAAATATGGTTTTACTTACAATTCAAGTCATCCCCTTTTGTCACCTTTAATGACAGGTGGGGAAAATGGGACATAAGCCGTGTTCCCATTTGATCCAGGGAGGTGGATCTTGATCTACCGAGGTGGATCAAACACTAATGGGAACGCAGATCAACAACACTCACTCAAGATCAAGATTTTGATCGACCGTTCGGGGTAGATCAGATCCACCGCGCTGGATCAAAGTTTGTAATGGGAACACATCGGTAGATCAAGTGACATTGGATCTCCAGTTACACTCATGTATGTTTTTGTGATACATCGATACGAAATGCATGGCAGGCTGACTTGTAAACATTGGTGACCTTTTCGCGCTTGCGCAATGTGTTCATAAAACAAGTTTGATCTACCGCGCTCACTCAAATGGGAACGCGGATCTCGATCAAGGTAACTGACGTTGATCCACTTCGGTAGATCAAGATCCACCTCCCTGGATCAAATGGGAACACGGCTATATCTGCAAATCTCAACGAGCCCATAGGGGGATCGAGTTACAGTTATCTTGCAAAGTACAACCTTGTAAAGTGGACATGAGAACTTCCCATTATATAGCTAATGTCTAAAAATTTGGTCTTTTCAGCTGAGCTACATTTCATGCACTAATTCTTGGTAATTACCATCAAATTTTGATGTGTTGTTACTGACTGTGTGGTGTACAGTACAGTAGTTGGTAGAGCATCCATTTGACTCCTAGCTTGCAAGATGCTGGGTTCAATTCCCACGGTGGGTCAGAAATGGAACCTGCTACCGTAGTAGTACCATTTTGCAGTATGCTCTGCTTATTAAGCATTACTATAGGGATAACAATTCCAGTACAGTGCTCGATCCACAACCAGAGAAAAGGTGATTGGTGCCACTAGATTGTTCCAGAAGGTTACATAGTTGAGGCCTAAAACCCCATACTGTAGCTAATCTAATCTAATCTGTCGCCACTATATATCTTTGTCGCCCTAAACTAGGTTTACTGTAGGAGTGACTTTTAGGATATGTTCGAAAAAGTCGGCCTCAGTTAGTGTGTTAATTGTATCCCTCAAAAGTGTTGCTCCTGTGGGACTGGCAATGCCACCTGAAGTATATGGCCTTAAATTGAAAAGTACTTTACAAATAACACTCAAATGTTGGATTTCTGCCTAGATACAGCACTATAAATGAAATGAAATCTTTGAGGGAGCAGAAGAACCTGTACTGATGTTTTCATATTTAATGAACTGCTGTCAATGGCCATGTAGATCTATCTCTACATACTTTGTATTCACAGGTACAGTAATACTTATAATACAGCTAACTAATGGATACACTCTCTTGCAAATTTGCTTTATTCATTTAGTCGTGGCTATTTGTGAATGTCATCTTAAAGAATTTAAAAAGAGAGCTTTTATGAAGAGTATGTATCACATTTACTTACCGACAATCACCAAACGACACACCCCAGTGAAGGGAAAGCCACTGTGTACTGTATTTGTAGGCTAGCTTCTGTACATTAAACAGTTCGCGTTTATTTGCCAACATGCAGATTAATGTTGTATTGTGTGTAATATGCTACAGTAGCATGTAAATTGATACTGTATTGTCGCCAGTCAGGAAACACGTGAGTATGACAGGATGCAAACAGGTTGGTTATGTTCAGTATGTGCTGTTATTGTTTACAGGTACGTTCCCAGCCTTGCCTGGAAAACCTAGAAAAGTCATGGAATTTAAAAGATGCTTTATATCCTGGAAAAGTTATGGAATTTAAGGTAAAATGCTTCAAATCCTGGAAAAATCATGGAAATTTGATTAGTCAAAGACAAATGCTGTATGGTGGCATTTTAGTGTGTTTAGGTGGTTGTGGTGCCATACATAAACTAAAGCACCTCAGCACTAAAAAGCCAAAAGGGAGAAGCACCCCTTGCCTCCAGAGCTATTTTGTCCAATTACATCATAATATTGCCTTAACTAACATTATTGTGTAAATGGAAAAGTACTAGGTGTACCCCAGATAAAGATAAAAAAAAGACTAAAAGGATTGTCCTGCAAATTGTTTTGTCTATTTTTCATAAGTTCTACCTGTATTTAATTTGGATGCAAGGATTCAGCTACAATTGTGGAGATGACTGTAGGACACAAAAAGATGTGGACATTGTCTGTCTCCCTGCAGAATGTGTAGCATAATGTACCATGTTGATAAATGGACAATGAATAAAAGAAGTTCTTGTACACAGAATCATTGCTGCACTTATCATACATTGAGCATGTTGACTATTACTTGCAAAAACGCCATGACTTAGTCTTAGAATGGTGTGGGACATTCCCAGCAGAATGTTCCCATTTGCAGATGTATCAACTGGTATTTATATGAACAATATAACACTGCATTTTCATTTGACTTAAGGTTTAGCATGAATAAACAACCATACTGTAAATGTAAAGTTCAAACTGGCATAATTCAAGGTTCACAAAAGCCAGACAGACTTCCCTAGTGATGTCATGCACTGTACATACCATGGGGATATCTGCCTGGTTGGATTCATGATATTTCTGAAAAGGAGGCCATTTTGCCTTGTGATACATTTACATGTTCTCATTAAAAGAAGGGTTTAAGCTCATGTCAAGTTTTGACATATTAGTGGCCAGGACACTTATTCTAAGCATTTTGGTGAAATTTGCATTGAAATCCGATTTGTGCTTCTCAATTAAGATATGAGCACAATGGCATAGCCACTGGGGTGGTTTTGGGGGTCAGAACTGCCCCTCATGACCCAACCTTGCAATGCAAAAAACAAATAGCATTTTTTAGAAATCTCTATCCTTAAAATTTTCCCACATGTTGTGCCCCAACCCCCACCCGAGACACCAAAACCCTCCCCATGACACAATCCTGGCTATGCTCCTGTATGAGCAAGTAAAGTTGTCTGGCACCTTTTCAACAAACTGTGAACTTGAAGCAAGCACATGTGAAATCATATCCCAACATTAATGGACAGTCTTTTGCTTTTCTTTAAACTTTACAGCCTATTTTCTCCTCAACAGTCCCATATTATCAAACTGTGATTGCATAAGTGGCATGAGAAATTTTCAAACTTTGTAATCACCTCGGGGAGGTCCTATTTCATTAATGTCAAGGTCAACACAACAGTCTGAAAAAACAAAGGGAAACAAACCTATCCTTGTCAATGTGAGGAAGTGATGTAATCTCTGCTGTCCTCGATCTCACTTTTGAACACAAATCTAGTAACTTCATTAACTGATATCTCAAGAAATGCATGTCCGATTTGAATGGGAATTTCACTACACAGAGTAGATTTAGTTGTTTTTTCACATGAGAAGATAATTTTTTTGCTTTAACTTCCCCTTTAAACGAAGGTTAAACACTCCTAAAAACTAGTGTTAAAGTACAGCTTTCAGTTAATCTACTTTAGTACTTTAATTACTGTTCTTTTGTCAGGACTGGTTAAAAAGAAATATTGTTTTCATCATGGAAAAATCATGGAAATATCATGGAACTTTATTTTCTTGGAATGCTGGGAACCGTGTGTTTAACTAGAAATTGAGCTTTGCATAATCTGTGTGTATGAATTGTAGACATTCTGTGCGTAAATTGTAGACAGTAATTTTATATTACACAATGTCAAAAAAGAAAGAATACAAAAGACTTATTTAATTCCTTGCCAAAGGTAGGCAAGTAATCCATGGTGTGGTACATGTTGGGGGGGGGGGGGGAGAGTGGGTGACTTGAGAGAGCTAACCACTGTAATGAAAACTCTAGCTTTTAAGCTAAGTGCTTCTTCAGCGAACTGTAGACAGTGATTGTTCCCCAAAATGCAGTAATTGGCCCATTGAAAAAAACTAACAAGGGGATATGGTGAAAAACAATCAAGACATAGGGAAGGATGATGGGGAGAGCTGCACCTAGCAAATTGCTAAACAGTGACTGTAAATTTTCAGAGGAGGCAATTGTCAACAAAGGCAACATGCAGCAAGAGCAACAACAGCAAAACAGATTTATAAGCCACCTTTACCCAAAGAGTCTCAAAGTGCTAAAAACTGCCCAACAGAGAGACTATATGAAATAGTAAACAAATTAGTCTTCAAGTTGGATTTTAATTGTTCATTGGAAGAAGAGTTCTTAAAAAAAGATGTAAGATCGTTCCACAATTTTGCAGATAATACAGCAAAGGTTCAATCACCATAAGAATGGGTAACAGATGATTGTTCATTTAGAAGGGATTGAGAACTGGATTGAAGGTCATGTAAAGGCTTATAGTTGGATATGAGTTCCTGTAGATAGGAGCAAAATCGTGGATGCATTTGTAGGTACTTCAAGTAGGACTTACAGTAATACTAGATGTGTTCCTATATACAATATGCAGGAGGCCATTCAAGACTGGCGAGTACAGGGGTAATGTGATCACAAGATTTTGTTAAAGAAATTGGCTGAGCTGCTGTGTTCTGGACTTGCTGGAGTAATTGACATGTGGGTAAACCAGCTAAAAGAGGCTATTTCCATAACCAAGGCAGCAGGTGACAAATGCATGGACCAGCTTTTCAGTATAGTGTGGGTATCCAACTGAATAGATGTCATAATCCCACATCATATGTTACAGTACCTCTACTTGATCTGCCCTCTGATTTATTCGAGCAGTCAACTAAGTCACTGAAATCTAAAAAAGTGGAACAACCAGATGATATTCTGAGTTCTTCAACTATGTTCGAGATGCAGTTGTGTCCCAATTTCTTGAAGTCATTACCAAGTGCAACTACCTACAAAGTGAGGTTGTATACCAGCTTCTGACATGAAAAAAAAGAGGTAGTGTCAATGTACTAGCGAAAAGGACAAGGCTGATTGCAGTTACCATTGTTGTACATGCGCAAACAAATCCAGGTCAAGACTTGAACGTTACATTCTGGAACAGTGTTACATTCTGGGACAAAAGTAAACAAAACTGACCATAGGCTGGTATTAAATTACCAATGCCTCCTAGCACAGTCACACTGAAAATAGGCTGTTTTATCTGTAACCTACTCCCTGCCCACTTACACGCAGTAAACAGAGAAGTAGCACATAGCTGGTCTCTCTTCAGTGTGGAGAGTATATGATGTAAAATAGAACAGCCTGTTTAGCCTCTTCTGCAATCAGTAGATTAGATGAGTCAGTACTCTCAAGTTCAAATGTGCTTGAATTAGATATTCCACTCGTGAATGACACTGTTTCAATGTTTCATAAGTTGAATACTATTTCTCGCAGGATAAGTGTTGAGTTACAATGCTCATTCAGATTAAGCACTACTTGCATGCTTTACACCTTAAGAAAAATACATGAAAAATGTAGAGCACTGAGGTAGCCCGATCTGTGTACAGTCTTTGTCAACTTGACAAATATCTGTGATTCAGTTAACAGACCTGCTCTCTGGTTGGCACTGAAAGTATGGTTGTTGTTCCTTCCAATTAATTCTCTCAATATAAGAAAACAACCGTCACTATGTCTACATGAAGGAATGCATGCAAAAGAGATTTACAGTGGTGACTGGTGAAGCATCAGAGCCTCTCAAAGTACAAGCTGGTATCAAGCCTCAGGATGTGTCTTAGGACCCACTTTTTCATGCCGCACCACTGGAGTCCTTGCAGAAGTGAAGCAACACCTACAAACTGCTGGCATACCCTCTAAACATGATTTATCTTAGGTACAATTTTAATAGGTTTGATGTTCCCACCAATAGGTGCCATCAATCCTTCATATGGATTTTCTTTTCTGAATGGCTGTGCACTCATACTGAGCCCACACAGACATTACAAAATCTAAGAGATGTTCAAACCCCTTTTCTACAGCATGCAAAAAATTTTGTCTCACAATAAATGTCAAGAAAACAAAAACATATGTTCAAAAGACGCCCATGTAGCCATGGGTGGTCTCGGTGAAGACATGTTTTACAACCCTGTGACATGAGTTAAATAGACCATGTCATCCTTTCACCTTTTAGCCATCCTAGGATTAACCCAAGGCATAACCAAGAAAATTTCACACCAGACTATATCAAGTATGTTCTGAGTTGAAGAACAGTATGCTTCAATTCTTCTTTAAGGTAATAAGATTTAGAAAGGCAGAGAAGGAGGATATTTTAAGAAGTAAGAAGGAAGCTATCGTCCTGCAAAACCTTACGAAAGTAGGGATGCAAGTGGAGTATGAGTCTATCCCCTAGCTAAAACTGCCTTTTCCAGGAATTGCTGGCATCAATAACTACTGTAGCTGTGTGAGGCAAGAGCGTGCCCAGGGTTGTTGATTTTTTTTTATTTTTTTAAATTTCTTAAAGGTATGATGTCAGAGAATTTCCTGGATGCTGGTGTGTACTTGGTCTACAAAAAAGTTTTCAGCTGTAAGGGCTATCCTTTGCAAAACACAAACAACAAAATGTATTGAAAAATGAAAATAAATACAGTTTAGCCCACTGTAGCATTGTATACACAAAACATATAAGACAACCCCTCCCTGGTTCCAAGGTTCCAAATGATATCGAACATATGACCAAAGTATTGTGTTGTATGAAAATGTTGTGCCTACAAAGACAGTGATTTCAAATGAAGAAAATTTGGAGAAAATAACAATAGGCTATATATAGAAAATTCTAACTGAACAATATACACTAACAATCCTGTGAGAATATTAGCATTGAATACAGGCTGTAGGCATACAGTATGCAATATGTTGAACTAGCTGCGGTTGAAACAATTCCTGGTTGAAACAGGGAGCTGGCACCCCAATGTTACTGAACTTATTGCACAATGGCGACCTGGCAATTGATTACACTATGTACTGTAGAACTTCCATGGTGTATGGAATGTAACAATGTTTGTACATTCATTCATAAATCAATCCATCTATCAACACTCGATATTTCTAGTGCTTGGACTTGTTACTGTAAGATCTCATTGGGCAGAATATAGGTCCAGGTATACCTGTAAGGGTTGGTAAAATTAAAAAAAAATTGAATCCTATTTCTTTGAGTGACCCCAAAGTGAGCCCCTTCCACCACCCTGTGGTAGCCTACAGTATTAGTAAATTACTAAAATATCTGATATTTCCAACTTTTGGCCAGGACAATGTTGGTAGGGAAGCTACCATGCTGTACCTATACTGTCTAATACTTACAGTTTTATTTGAGGGTCCTACTGTCCTCAAACAATTTCATGAAAAAATAATTTAGGATATTAGTACAGTAAGAGAAATGCTGCTTGTCCAACAAAATCAATTATCAGTAGCATGTTAACTTGAGCAGTATTGTAGGTTATTAACTTATTATAGCACAATTCAATCCAAATAATCATTTGTTGAAGCTAGACAGGCTCCATATACATGGGTTATGATGGTTATTCAAGTTAGAGAAGAAAACCACACTAACAATCAGAGCGTTGCTAGTGATTATTGTGGTGAACAGCGTGCACCATGAGAAGACTATACACAATGCTAAGTCGAACAGCCAAACAATGCTGTATGCCGATGAAATGTGACCAAAACAGTAACTGATTTGTGATTAAACCTTTAGCTCTTTGGGTTTGAAACACGCTGGTGTCAATATATGGGTGGCCAGTACGGCAGGACTATATGAAAATTATTAAGTTTTGGGAGGCTTCTTATTTTGTTTAAAGTGCACATTTTGGCACAATTATTTTAGTAAATGATATAGATGATGACAATTACCTCTTTTTTTTTTTAGGATCTTCCACTCACAGCTGACCTTAGGGATGTTGAAGACTGTGCCAAATACCAGTATGTGTGCGCCAGAATAAGAAAAGACACCCCATCCCCAGATTATGAGCAGCTTGGAACAGACCAGACTGGATGTGCCCCAGTGACTTGTGAAAGTGAGTTTCATGCATCATAGAATAAATTTATTCCTTGTCTCATTGCATAGCTTAGTACAGAAGATAAGTAGGCATAGGGCTTTGTATGTTACATGAACACACTTTATAATGATGATTTTTTTTTTCACTTTTGTACAGTAAAAATAGTTGCATATGTCCTGCAAGTTGCAAGCAGATTGGGTATTTATTTTATGTCAGGGTGTACATACAAAATGAGCTCCCATAAAGATTCTTCATGTATTTATTCATTGGAATTGGACCTTTTAAATGCATGTGTGGTATCATGCTCAATAGACTTTGCTATCTGTTAAAACACTGCATAATATCATTTTTGTCAATGTACCTTTTACCATCTGAGGTGGGTTCGAAAATAGGAAGAATTTGAAACTGTGGTAATAGACAAATCCAGTCGGCACTTTTTCAGTCACTGTAGGCAGCCATAAGTGGGGTCCATCAACCTTAAATCATCTTCATTTATTGTCTACATGAATTTGAAACCATCATATTAAGTGAAATTGAGGAATCAAGATACAATTCAGTGTACAACCGTCCATGAAACAGGTAAGCAAGGAGATTGAAAGACTAAAGGTAATGGACCCCTGTTATGCCCGACTTAAATCAGACCATCACTTTACTGTTAGGATTCATCTATATGATAAAGAAATTTGCCTTTTGAATTGTCATATAACTGTGTCCCATCAATAGCAAGGGAAGAGGATCCAGATGCCCCTGAGGATGAAGAAGACCCAGAAGATCCTACAGACCTAAAGCCATATGATGACACACCCAAATATCCAACAGCAACTTATCTTGAGGTGGTAGAGACCACAGCCCAGCCTGTGGTTCTCCATCCTGGTGAGGAGAATGATGTCACCACTGATGTAGTTGTCCAGTTTGACACCCCATACGTCATCAAAGGGGGCAACCTCTGGGAGATGTCAACATGGTTCAGCAAGTATCCAGATGGCAGTGGACCCAAACTGAATCCCAAGAAGAGAAACTTGAATCAGAAGCAGAAAGACAAGCCAGCTAAGATCGATGAAGACCTCAATTTGGAGGTACAAATTACCATTTATCAACCAACCCTGAGGCTTTGGGGTGGACCTACACCACAACCAATCACTTTTGAGTAGTGATTTAGTACACTGCTTTCTTGTATGCATGCAATTGCTAAATCCACTATTTGATGATAGTTAGGTACTGTAATTCATGTCAAAGGTATTTTTCAAGAGGGCCAGGCATTTGTTGTAGTCTATGGTTGAATGTCAAAGACAAATTGAAAAAAACGCAGTCAAAAGTGAACCAGGAAGAGTACAGGAGGTTGTAAAGGGGTTCCTGTGGTCATAAAAAAACAGTGTTAGTGGTGACAAAGGTGTGTGATTGCAAAATTTCAGCCCCAAATTCACAATTCAGGCAAAGTAAGTATTCATCTACAGGAAAATTGTGCACTGTTACCTTTGCATATACCTGACATCCACCTTAGAAAATTGTGGAGATCTAGGGTCAATGTACCACCCAGATTTAAAGTTCTAGTGCCAACACTGGGACCTGGAAAAACATGGTTAGGACAGGGTGCATAAATTCAAGGAGAAAACATGGATATTTCCAAAATTGTTTTTTTTTTTTTTTTTTTTGCTGAAAAAGTTATGAAAAGATCATGAAAATTGATTCCCAGAAAATGCTTGAACCCTGAAGTCATGGTGGTAAGGTTAATGCTTAAGTTAATAAGTGTGGTTTTTGCCTGAGGTATAGCAATGAAAGGAATATTGTATGCATTTTTTTTTCTGTATTTTATCACCATTTAGTTGAAAGTAGTACCTTATGAATAAGAGTAGGTTTGTGGCCTCCAAGATAATTTTACAGTGTATGGCTTTTTTGATGTATGTGTATACTCTTCTTGTATTTGACCTAGTCTGAGAAAGCTATGTCCAAAGAATAGCTGCTCAGAAAACTCTTTCACTTTAAATGATCAAAAAAAAAAATAAATAAATATGTGTTCTGAAGGAGAATTTGTTTAAGAGTGGTCAGTATTCCAGGAGTCAGTCAGAATGGAAAAAATATCTAAGCATAATCATTGCTGGAAATTCTTGGATTAATTGTCTTGTGTGAGGATTATTGGAAGGGAGGTTTCTTTTTCTTGATGTTCCTTGCCTCTTTTTGTTGTTTACTTGTATCGTTATTACTGTAATTAATTTTGTCATGGACTTGTTTTGCAGGGGCTAGAGCAGTATGTTGATTTGTCTGAGTCATCAGACTGTGGTAATTACAAGTATATTTGTGCTGAGATCAGTAAGGACAGACCAAACCCCGATTTTGAAATAGTGAATCGTTACAGAGATTCCAGGAGAGGCTGTGCTCAAGTCACGTGTGAAGGTATGTAGGTATTTGGGCATACCATTATGTGAACATCACTTTCTAGGACTAAGTGTAGGAGAGATTCTACATGTACATAAACCAACCTGGAGATGTGAAACTATAGTAAAGCTGTCTAATTTGAACTGGATTACAAACAAAGCTAACTAATTGGGTTATACATAAAGTGTTCCAATGGTACTTGAGTGAAGAGGTGACTTTCATTGTTAGAGTATACAAATACATCGTATTTGGTAGGTCTAGTGGTAGAATGTTTGCTGAATCACCTGCCTGTAAATTGTTTAAACTAACTTCAAAGGGGATATGAAATGACTTCAGAGGGCCTGAGATACACCAAAAAGCAATCAATTAACGTTAATTTTCTCCCTCTTAGTTGTTGGAATACCCATTACATTTGGTAGGTCCAGTGGTAAAATTCTTGCTGAACCACTTGAACGTAAATTGTTTGAAATTTTTTCTTGAAGGGTTGAGATGTCTTTGGGGGAGGGGATTTAAGGGGAGCCTGAAGTTTGCCAAAATGCATTTACAGAACAGTTAAAGGCATATTCTGATGGCTTTTCACATGGGTCTTGTAAGATAAATAAAAATATTTTATACCAAGTCCTTCAAACCCTGTCTCAATTCCCTTTTCCAAACTCAATATATCTCTCTTTAGAGATGGATTAATTAGGTTAAAAAGTACCTCTTGTTTTTCAACAAAGCCACAGAGAATTTGGGTACATTGCCTCAGATTTGTTTTGTTTTTCTTTGTAATTGAATGTCCTGTTTGTCCTTGAAATTTGATACTGTTGGAATGTTTGGATATCTTTTCCTGTAGATCTATTATCACCTACACCATACGTATAGTAAAACCAACATTGTTGCTTAATATTGCCAACAGGGGCATCAGAATCATAAAAAAAATTGCATGCACTGTCAAATCAAAGTGCTGTGATGACATCACACATTTCCCATGATGCACCAAAACTTCATGAATAAATTGTATTATCTTAAAAAAATTTATCTTCCCAATACTATAAGCTAGTGAGATGCAGTTCTCAAGAAACGAGCAGATAAAGTTGTAAAAATGAATTTAGAGAAAGCACATATGACATCATATCCTCACATTAATGGACAGACAGCCTTCTGTTGTTTTTTAAACTTCACAACCACTTGTCCCCCCCGACAATCCTAGATTATCAAAATGAGATTGCATGAGGGGCATGAAAACTTTAATACAAACTTTGAATTCCCCACAGGGAGGTCCTATCCCTGTTTACTTCAAACGGTCCAGAATATTCTGAAAAAACAAAGTCAATAAGAGGAAGTGATATTACCTTTTACCCTCAAGTTCACTTTGGATACAAGTCTAGTGACTTCATTTCTTGCTATCTTGAGAAATAAATGCCCGGCCTATTTGAATGGACGTTACACCATACTGTGTGGATTTGGCTCTCCTTTCTTGTGTGAAAACTAAATATTTTTATACTCTTCCCCTTTAACGTGATATCAATTTGTTCCACCAGGGGCAATCTCACACAGGTTAGTAACCCTTGAAAGGGTATGGGAGAGTGGACAGATAAACATCTGTTTAGGAAGAAAAGCATCTGTTTAAGAAGCAAAATCAAGGTCGAAATGAACAATTTAAGGTAAATCTTGATATCTTCCTTTTCAGTTCGTGAAGAAACACCAGTGCCTTCTGTAGAGTTTGCATCAGTAACACCTACTGCAGTAACTTTGGTACCTGGCAAGAAAAATAAAGTAAACACTGATGTTTCAGTTATGTTTAACGAAGACACCACAGACCCTACTGTGGCTGGAGAAGAGCTGTGGCAGATGTCAGTTTGGTTCAGTAAGTCAGAAGTTGGCTCTGGACAGGCCAGGGGTCATGTCAAATCTGCCTTGAGTGATGAACAAGGTCAAATGCCAGTGGACTTTGAGAATTTTGTGGCAGAGGTAAGAGGGTGATAGATCATTAGGAACACAGTTGCTTTAGAACTCGGTCAACCACGTAAGTGACAAATCAGGCACTTGGACGGGGACCCTGAATTAGTATCCATCACCAAATGCAGCTGGAAGACACCCAAGGATAAACAAAGATAAAGAAATCAGTTGTTCTGCTAGCTGAAGCAAGCAATCAGGCCTGCTTACTGGTGGGGGAAAACAGAGGATTACAGGGGACTCTTTTAGATTAATCACAGTTTGTAAACTTCCAAAAACTTCTACATCTCTTGTTCCAAAGGACATGTTTAATTCATATCTGTGATTGCCACTCTTTATAGAAACCAGAATATGGCTAGGATCATTTTGAAAGTCATTTTCACACTTTTTTTCTGTAACCCATTTCTTTAGTCAGGGGGAAAAAACCCAATCCCCTTTCCTCCAAAAAGATAAACCACCTTGCCCTTTCAAAGTTGACCATCTGACAAAAGGCTAACTTCATTGTTTGCAGACTTGAGCCCAAAGTGACCCATTCGTAGTGTGCTGTCAGCATTTATCTTTAAATCAGGCCTTGTGTTTTAGATTTTTTCAGGTGTGCTACAAAATCACACTCCTAAGAAAATTAAGGAGCATGGCACTTGAGCTGTTTCTTTATACTTGAATACATTTATGTGGGTTCCAATCCTTCATCTAGGTGTGCAAAAGATCATACTCCTCACAGAGATTTGAAGTGAGTGATGGTATGCGATCTCACTCAAATGCCTCAAAATTCAAGGCCTGAAAAATGAGGCAAAATCAAGAACTTTGGGATGTTTAAAAATTTTTGGCAATCCACATTTCTTGCACATAGCCGTTAGGCAGTACAAACAATGCAAATGAATAACAAAGATGAAAGCAAAGCATGTGCATTATGTTTGTTTGATTTCTTGATCATAATTTTAGTACAAACCATATGTTTATGCATGGAAAAAAAATTACCTGGTGGGCAGAGAGGAATTGTCTGGATGGAATTCTTGTGGTTCGTTTTTGTTAGGGTTTGATCTAGAAAATATGCCATGCTCTTGTGAAATTTATCTTTTAAAGGATTGCAGTGTTTCCCCTGGGTTTTAGAGGGTGTGAGGTGGTACTAGTCCTTGGGATAGAATCTTGCCAGGCTTGGACACCAAAAGGGAGGGAAAACTATGACTTCTGCTATAGCTGGTATAGTGATGATGGCAATTAGAGCAATTTTCTGTGAGGTGGTGGCAAAATATGTGAGGTGGCCACCGCACAAAAAGAACTTTACGGAATGTTAGCCTTTAAGGAGATCTGTCATGGCTACCACAGTTCTTAGGGAAAAACTGCGGTTCCCAATTATAGTACCTGACCACTGGTTCATTACCCCAGTTAGCTGCTTCAATGAGCAACAGATTTGATTACCATTCTGGTACAATAGAAGCCCAACAACTTTGGGGTTCAAATAACAACTTACAACAAATCCTGAAATTAGTACTGGCAAAAAGGAAATCAAATTACTTTAAGTGCACAGAAGGGCTACATGCATTCTCTTTCAGTTTATTCTGAGATAAAGTGCTATCAAATGTCAACCTTCATGGTCATTTTCAAATGCTTAAATGGGCATATAATTGGTGCTGAGAACAGTTCCTGACGAGAATGTGCTAAGGGCATTTTATCTGAAATGAATGCCAGGGGAAACCCTGGATTGGGTTGGAAGCAGAAAATTTGGTGTGCTCATGCAAAAGGTTTTCTTGTCCAGAGACATTATTGCATTTATATGCATGTGCATCTAATACCTCTCTGACAAGCCGGTGAACCACAACTGGAAAAACACCATAGCTGGCCCAGCTTAAGACGATTGGTTAAGAAACAGGCCATAGAACCCCCTTTCATTTATCTTTGACACAGTATAGGATTTACAGGGTACCGTATATTACTGGCTGAGTGAGGGGAAATGGGTAAGGGATGGATTGTCCTGGGACCAATCAATCACCATGCTGTTTTTAAGCCCGATACTACCTTTGTTCAAAGCTCTGAGTTTAGTTCCACTCTACCCATTCCCCTCAAGCTTCATTCAACACCAGATGATAATCCTTCTTGATAATTGTGTGATGCTTGGTCACTGATAAAAGAAGGAACATTTGCAAGCATGTATACAAAAGGTTGATCTGTGAGAGAGAAGCAAGTTTATACACTGTGTACACAAATGTGAGGCAGGTTTTTTACAAACAAGTGCAGGGCCTTAGCTGCATGGTGAGAATGAAATTCCCCAGTCGACAGATATTTTGCTTGACTTGCACATGGGGCATTTTAGCAGCATATCATTGTATCATTCGTCCTCCCCTTCTGCTGTATGTCAGATGTAAAGTATTTGATCTGTCACTTTTTCTTTTTTCAGGGTTTGGCTGTTGTTGCAGATTTGAGAGATCTTGAAAGCTGTAATAAGTTTGCTTACATCTGTGCCAAAGTTAGGAAGGATAAGCCTAAACCTGACTACAAACAAATTGGGAAGGACAAGATGGGTTGTGTTCCAGTCATCTGTGAAGGTAAAACTTGTTTCTTTATTTACACTATTTCTTTTAAAATTTTATTTCTCTGGCTCACCCACAAAGGTTATTAGTCATGTTTATGTTCAGAAAACAGCATGTCATGAAGGGAAACTATTTTTCATGCTTTGTACCAAGTAATTTCTTTTGATTACAAGATAAGGTCAGTTTTTTCACACCACTTCACACCACTCATTCCCACATTGTAATATTTTTCATGTGTTGGTCTTTCCAGACCCTGACCCTCCCACAGATGTGGATCCAGAAGAGCCAGATCCCGATGCACCATACATTGAGGTTGTGTCAACCACCACTTCACCTGTTACCCTGTTCCTCAATGAAAACAACGATGTTACCACTGATGTCAGCGTTCAGTTTGATACCCCATACAACATCGAGGGCACTGACCTTTGGGAAATGGCCATCTGGTTCAGCAAGAACAAAGATGGCAGTGGAAAGCAAACCAACTTGAGGGAGGCAACACTGTCAGAAAATCAGCAAGACAAAACTGTTAAAGTGGACAAAGATCTTAACTTTGCAGTGAGTAGTATTTATTTTTTGTTCCTGCATTCATGTGTTCATTGATTTATTTGTTTGATTTGTCTGCTTGTTCATCTTTTTATTTAAGAATGTATGCAAAAATTGATGGAATAAGGTGTTTCATTTAAACTTTGCCTTAATTTTGGCTATTGTTTTGATGTTGGGAAAATTTGTGACACCCACAATGAATCAGATAAAAATACTGTTGTTGGAAGACTAATAAATCTCTGCTGTTGCAACATCTCTTTGTTCTTACATCTCTGTATTTCTCACAAGTTATATTGAAGTCAGTGTTAGTATAAAACTTAGGTTGGAACACAATCCTTCTCCAAACATTTGACATGGCATCCGTGGGATTGTAATTCAGAAGTGACTAAAGTCAGTGGCATTAAAGTGCATAAAACTTAGCAACCAGGAGGTATGGGGGTTGTTTCCTGGCTGGTGCTAAGTAAGGCAAGTCTCTCTTTCCATCTCATCTGACCTTTTAAAAAAAAACAAATTCGATATACATTGTTGAGTTGGTAAGCCATTTGACATGAAATTATAATTTTCAAATCACATGCATAGTTTTTACTTTCATATGTATTCCTTTTTCACTTGCTCATTTTGTGTATTTGTGTGAAAAAATTATTTTATTTGAACTGAATTGTAAAGAAAACTACCCTTAAAGGTTTGATAATGAGATAAACATATCTTGTTCTTTTTCTTCCAGGACCTAGAGCAAAATGTGGATTTGAGTGATGGCACAGGATGTGGCAAATTTAGATTTATCTGCTCAGAAATCAGGAAGAATAACCCTTCACCAGACTTTGTGTTACATGACAGATACCGTTACTCAAGACGTGGCTGTGCTCCTGTCACTTGCAATGGTATGCACACACTGAATTTTAGAAATGCTCCTTAAATGATGCTCCCGATGTGGGCTGGGGGCTTGTAAAATATGCCCATGTTGTTTCCTTCCTGTTGTAAGAAGTGACTTAAGGGAAGGACTTGTCCCTTAATTAAACTGTTTGTGAACCGCACTTGAATCTACACTGTATAGACTCGTTCATGTTTACAAACAAATGACATCACAGCTGCTTGGCAACAGAGTTGATGGGGTACTCATACATTTCGTCACAAGGAAATGTAGATTTTAATTCATCAACATTTTGCATGCACAAAACCAAATGTGCACATATATCTTCCTGTGCATGTTCTATGCCAACCATTGCCAACCAATGATGGAAGTGTTAACGAGTCTTTTCAAAATCATACTCCACCTGTACCTTGTTATATGTGTATCACATTTATGTTTGTGTCATTAAATCCAATCTAACTAGCTACTTGAATGATGCTAGATATTGTACTTTTCCAGTAGTGCTGGTGCAAGTGTCGTGTTGACATTTTCTTTCAAATTGTAAATTACGTCATGCACAGCAGCTCATGCTTTTAGTGGGATGTCCAGTAGGGATTAAAAATAACTATAAATAACAGATTGTAAAGTGGAGCAACAAATGCAGAGAGTAGAATGTTCTGTACTACAATGGTGTAACTGTTACAAATTTAAGAATGTTCACCCCTAGAAATCTTCCCTGTCAAAATTTCTTCTTACAACACTTTGAAACTTGGCCATGCAACATCAGTCTATCTGTTACCCCTTCCCCTAATCCCCTTCTCGCCTTAAGTTGGCACATTTCATATTTCCTGTTTTCTTTTTGTTATTGTGTAGAAAGAAACTTAGTGCAAACACCCACAGTTGAATTTGCATCAGTTACACCCACACCAGTTACACTGTACCTTGGAGAGAGAAATGATGTGACAACTGATGTCTCTGTGGAGTTCAACGAAGCCACTACGGACCCTAATGTAGCTGGTAATGAACTGTGGCAGATGTCAGTCTGGTTCAGTAAATCAGCAGATGGTTTGGGATCAGTGAAGAGCTATGTGAAGAGTGCTTTGAGTGATGTGCAAGGACAAATGCCAGTCAACTTTGATGAGTTTGTGACAGAAGTAAGTGATATTTACCTGTCAAAAGCTTTAAATTCCCAGGGATGTGCCCTACCCTGGGTTGCACCAGGTGTTGACACCTGGCACTCACGCATTTCACCTGGCACTCATCCTAAAATGAAAAAAAAAAAATAGGGGGGCACTATTTTCAGTTTCCTAAACCATCATAAAAATTCTTACAGTTATTCAAAATCATTCGGTAACATCCACAGTAGTGTTGAGCCAATAATAGTGAATACCAGAAATTTAATCTAGGCCTAGACCTCTCCCCAATGGTGCGTTCGGATTCAGAATACCCCACACTCAGAATCAAATGGGCACATCCCTGGACTCCAAAGGTGTCAAAAATTACTTAGAGTTGGTGGAGTCTACTTTTAAATTGTACCCCTGAAATAATATGCACTTTCACCATGGCTTTTGCATGAAGTGGTCACTACCATGACAGTGTCCTCAACAATCTTCCTTACATGTGTAAGCATTGCAGAAATTTTGTAACTATGTATTTTGTGTTTGTTTTGCCTTCAAAACAGGAAGAAATTATAAACCAACCAAAAACTCCATTTTTGAAATAAGAGATAGATAGACTTTCATATCTTCTTATACCCCAATGCTATGAAGTCTGCAGGGAATATGCTAATGTGGTAGCTTTTGCAGGTATTTAAATTCTGATGCTATGTATTAAGTTTCCCTGTCCCTAAACACTAAGCGAGAAACCAGTGGTAATCACCCCCTCCCCAAAACCTCTCCTGTCCCTAAAAATAGATATATAAAGCATTTTTTTTGGGGGGGGTGGGGAAGGGCCTGTAATTATTGAGTGAAAACACAAACACCATAGATGAAACAGTACGCTTGCATTTTTGTGTTGTCATGAAGCAGTAGGTATGGGCAGCCAATTTGTACAATAGTAAATGCATTTCTCTTGCTTTGTCAGCAGTCTCCCATCTCAGCAGATGATGGAGTAGCATCAAATATGATACTTTTGTAAAGGTACTGAACTTGAACTGTACATTTCTCAACTTAAAGAAAAACATTTTTTTCTAGCGTAAGAGCAACAAAATCTGACACTCGTATGAATAAAGTGGTAGGGGAAGAAATACATTTAAGGAAGTTTCTCATTTTAGGTGCACCTCTCACCAAAGTAAAAGACACATACTATGACAGATGCATAGAAAGATTAAGCTGAAACCATTAAAAATACTGTACTACTAAGTGACAGTGTTTCTGCGTAGCTACTATGACACAAGTTTGAAGCAGTGGCTTTGAGGCACTGATGGGGAAAAACGAAATATTAGAGCATTTCATTTTTGTTCCCAAAGTTGATGTGTACACAGTGTCACAGTTCAACAAAACTGAGATTTCTAGTGAGTCAAATTTTCTCATATTGAGTATATTGACTCAATGGATCATTTCTTAGAGGAAACAGTGTTGTTAATATTTCAAATTAAGGTGAACATGATGAAACGGTCCTTCTTACTTTTTGTTACATTCTTCTTCTCTGCCTGATTACCTCTTTTCGCCTCAGGGAGGAAATGAAGCTCACTACACCCGCACTTGATATAGTCACATTTCATGTCTGATTAATCGATTGACAGTAACAGATATATTAAAATACACAAAAAGTTACGTAACATTTGAGGTTAGCTAACAGGTCAATCAAGCATGTGTTAATTGCTTTTCACACACTGCGAACACAATGAAAGCTTAGCTCAGTTTAGGGCACAGATCATGTGACAAACTCAGATATTAGTTACACCCCACACCGCCTTTGATGTACTGGGTTGTCTGTGTTGCTTTTTCAAGAAGAGACGTCACGGCATGACTCCATGTATTGAGCATCATGAGATCCTTTTGGTTGTTTGGTATCTCCATGCATTTTTGCACATTATGTTTCATCATATACTATTACTACATGTGGATAGATGTTGCACACCAAACTCATACAATTTCTCCACATGTGTCTCTAATATGGTGCTGAAAACAAAACTTGATGGCAAAGTAATTTTTATGGGTGCTACTAATTTTCTGCTTCCATTCAAGAAGCAGTATTCACTTTATAAGATCATACATAAAGACCAGTCTAGCCCATTGAAGATTGATCCTAAATGTCAAAATAGGTGTAATAATTTGACACTGGATAGCAAACTAATTACCAAAAGTTCTGCCAATTGTAAGATTTGCCCTTGAGTGCACAAAATTAATTGACCCAGCCACTGTAAGATTGTACTCAACTGCTTTGATACTTGTTAACTAGTTGTTCCTATCTAATGCGCATTTTAATTGTTGTTGTAATCCATTGGTCACTAATTACTCCTGAAAATAAATATGTAGTTATTTAAAAACCAATTTTTGCAGTAGAGTGTTCAATAGAGCTAATGTTACCATCTCGGCTAGATATGAAAGCTCCCCTGTTTTTGGCCAAAAAACACAGATGTGGGGTGGTATTCTTTATGGGCATAGATGATTGTAATGTAACAACCTTTATGCATGTTGTGTTGCATGTTTCAGGAACCCCTTTCAAATCACAGCTTTTGATTTTGATTTGTGTTATTTCTTTTAATCAGGGATTGGAAATTTCAGCTGACTTGACAGACATTGTTGCCTGCAACAAGTACAAATACATCTGTGCCAGGGTCAGAAAAGACAAACCCGACCCCGATTATGAACAGATTGGAAAGGACAAGACTGGGTGTGCACCAGTGACTTGTGAAAGTAACTACTATAATAATTATTTTATGCATTTATTTACATCTTTCAAGGTCAGTTCATCAAAGTGGGTGAGAGATGGAATTTCTTCAAGGAAGCAGTATTGTGCAATAGCTCAAAGGTGAACGGGTAACAACTTTACATGTATTTGCACCAGTGGCGTAGCCACGAGGGATGGGAGTTAAACCCCCCCATGGCCCAACCTTGCAATGCAAAAAACACCTAAAATAGCGGCTTTTTCTCTCTAACCTTAAACTTTTCCCTGGTATTGTGCCCCAAAACCCCCCATGACACTAAAACCCTCCCCATGACACAATCCTGGCTACTCACCTGGTTTGAACTGATGGGGGATGTAAACTCTCATAAAAACAGTATGCTATGCCCAACTGGGACAGTGCTGAGATGTTTTTATTACCAGTTGACCTGAACAGCAGGTCACAAACCCATTCCCAGATATAAACTTTGAGATGGTCTATTGTGTAAAGTATTTATAAGACTTAAAATAAATGTTTTCAGACCTTGAGTTCTGAATATGTGTCGCTTTTTTTAAAATGCATGGTTTTCATTCTAACTTTTTTGATCATCCCAACCACATCTTGAGAAATCCCCATTCTAATATCATCTTTTAAATGTTCATTTTCTCCAGAGAGAGAACCAGATGAATACATAGAGGTTGTTGCTACTACCACTACCCCTGTCACCCTTTTCCTGGATGAGAACAATGATGTCACCACTGATGTGAAAGTAGAATTTGAAGCACCGTACAAGATTGAGGGCACAAACCTGTGGGAGGTGTCAGTTTGGTTCAGTAAATATCCAGACGGCAGTGGTAAACAGACTAATTTGAGAGAAAAGACTCTGGAGCAGAGGCAGAAAGATAAAACCTTGAAACCAGATAAGGAGTTGTCTTTTAGTGTAAGTTCACTAGCTGGAGGGCAGATATGGGAAGGAGGGGACTTGAATTTGGATTGGGGCTGGATGTGGGTGAGGTGGAAGAGTGGTACATGGTGTCTATGTTAGAGGACAAATGCTTGGAAGACTGACATTAAAGATGGAGTGTTGTCATGAAAAAGAATTCTCAAAACGCAAGCCTTCAGTAACCTTTTCATGGATTACATCATGACCATCTGACTTCAAAATTGAAATCTGAAATATTCATACTTCAGATATCAATTATGAAGTCTCGTATTCATGATGTAATCCGTGAAAAGGTTACCGAAGGCTTGCGTCTTCAGAATTTTTTTCATGACGACGCTCCATCTTTAAGTAAAAGTGATTAGATCTTGAAACTAAACCAGAGAATGGGATGGTTTGTGGAGTAAGTTTATTTATTTTAAAGATGAATCAGGCAAAAGTCTGAATGGATAAGAGGGTTGACTGGAAAAAATAGAAGTTGGAGGGACAGGAAGAGTGGAAGATAGATAGTGCAGAAGGTGATATTTAAGTTAGTTTTATAAACAGGAAAATGTTGAAAAAATATTGGATCAGTCACCAGAATGTGGTAACAAGCTGAACTTACTGAGCATTATTACTTAGAGAATTGAATTAGCATGCTGTGACGTCGCTTCTTGAAAAAGCAACATAGACACCCCAGTACATCAAAGGTGGTGTGGGGTGTAACTAATGTCTGAGTTTGTTACATGATCTGTGACCTCAAATGAGATATGTTTTCATTGTGTTCACAATGCGTGAACAGCAATTAAAACATGCTGACTGACCTGTTAGTGTACCCCAAATGTTACATAACCTTTTGTGTATTGAATCACATCTTTTACTGTCAATTGATTAAACAGATATGAAACTTGACTTAATCAAGTCTGCATTTAGTGGGCCTTTTTCCTCCCTGAAGGGATAAGAGTTAATCAGGCAGAGAGGAAGAATGTAACAAAAAGTAAGAGGGACCATTTCATCATGAAGGAAGGAGACAAGACAGGCCAGGGAGGGGTGGAGTGGAGAAATGTAACTGATGGGAAGAGGCCTGTAGAAAGAGGGATAATATTAGCCATAATCTGTAAAAAAAAATTTATACTTTGATGAACTCCCTTGAAATAGTAAAAATGTTTTCTACTATTTGAAATTATTTTTTTAGGAATTAGACCAAAATGTGGACCTCACAGATGGATCCAATTGCAATGCATATAAGTACATCTGCTCAGAGATCAGAAAGAACAAGCCAAGCCCAGATTATGAAATGGAACAGAGATACAGAGACTCAAGACGTGGATGCGCCAAAGTCACTTGCAATGGTAATTGGTATTACTTTATGGAAAAGCTAATATTCCTATCAAAAGTTTTGCCGCCAGTTTGTACTTATACGAACATAACGGGAAGTTATTCATTTGAAGCACTTCCAGTTTGAAGCACTTATTCATTTGAAACACTTCTCTTAAGCTGTATGATCACTTCCTGTCCAACATATTTGACAAAAGACTAATTAGAAAAATGATGCCTGTACTTTTGGAATTATAAGTGGAATTAAATATTTGTTATAGTTCTTTCCCTGAAGAAATTTTTCTGCATCTTCATCAATGATCTGTTATTTTTTTCTTCTGTGTGTGCATGTCTGTGCGTGTGTGCGAGGGAAAGAGACAGGTTGTGTATTGTAGTTGCCATTAAAACCACACATTTTAATGCTAGATACTGGTCATTAGTTTCACTATAGTTGAAGAATAGCCATGGCAATCCTGTCAAGAAATTTCCCTCACAGATTCCTACAGAAATTGCCAGGTGTCTACAGAAATGACAAGATTTCTACAGGAATTGTGAAGCCATGCATATAATCTTCATTTCCTGGGTCCTCTGACAAGATACTCTCATATATTGCCTTCTCTATTTGTGTTTATCTGGCTCCAGTTGCTTATGCGAATATAAACAGGAACGTATGACAATACAGATTGTGTACACAAGCATGAGAAGCATTCCTCTCTCATAGGCTAGAGGAAAAACTCTGCTAAAAACGTGACTATGGGCCCATTTATTGGTAGAATCAAATGTGTGCAATTTGTATGGTCCCATTTCATGGCCTGATGCTTCTGTCTGTCTTCATAAATGGCCTTGGTGTGCTGTCCCTTTAATTTAATATTGTTAGAGTTGGTAAGGTTATAATATAAACCAGTTGCTTGAAAAGTAAGGTTAAAGAGGAAATGCAGTCATCACAGTTTGCATTAGTCTAGAAGTCTATCCTACTTCATGAATGGCTCTTGAGAATCATCTGACAATATTTTTGTCATTGAATTGAAAAATTTATGAGAAGGCACCTGTTCCTTTCAGCTGGATGTGCAACGTATTAAATTTCTAAAAAAGAAAGGTACTTGGATTAGAAAGAAGAACAAATAATTAAAATTAAGTTTCGTTTCCAAATAAGTTTGGGTGACAGCTTTTGCACTGGAAAGTAAGTAGGTTAAAACTGATTTGAGATTAAATACAAAGATTAAACAGAGAAATCATTAAAAGTTGTCAATTTCAAGGGGTTAAGAATATATTTGATTAAATCCAGCTATAGGAGACGATGAAGATCTTACAGTATTTAACCTCAGTATGTACCCTTAGTTCCAAGAAGGGATTTTAGACTCCTAATTTTTTAGCAGTGAAGGCAGTTGTTGTTGAGCCTACTGCATTGTTGGTACTGTGGCTACAAAACTAGTTTCTTTAGTTCACATTTGTTGTGAAACATTTATGGAGTGACAGCAACATTGATGACCACGTTCCTTTTCTTCTACCTCCTCCCCCCTACACCCCTTCCTTGTGTTTCTCCTATGCAGCAAGGAATGAAGAACAAACACCGACTGTCCAGTTCCAGTCTGTCCAACCAACACCTATAGAACTGACCATTGGGGAAAAGAACAAAGTGACCACAGATGTCACGGTCAGATTCAATGAGGAAAACACAGACCCAGACACTGCTGGGGAGGAACTTTGGCAGATGGCACTTTGGTTTAGCAAGGATGAGGATGGGGTTGGATCATCCACTGGATTTGTGGAGTCATCTTTAAGTGATGAGCAAGGAACTAAACCAGTTGACTTTGATGACTTTGTCATGGAGGTTTGTAGTTTTTTTTTTGTGAGTTTGCTTTTTTGCAATTTTGTTTTACTGGTTGTTGTGAGGTGCCAGGTCAAAATCGTTGGCTGCAGCTGACTTAACTAGACTGCATTTGCCCCAACAAGGCTACATCTGCTTCAGCTAAGCTGCATCTGCCTCAGCTAGGCTGGACCTGCCTTAGCTAGACTGCATCTGCCCCAACAAGGCCACATCTGGTTCAGCTAAGCTGCCTCTACCTCAGCTAGACTGCATTTGCCCCAGCAAGGCTACATCTGCTTCAGCTAAGCTGCATCTGCCTCAGCTAGGCTGCATTTGTTCCAGCTAGGCTGGACCTGCCTTAGCTAGACTGCATCTGCCCCAGCAAGGCCACATCTGGTTCAGCTAAGCTGCATCTACCTCAGCAAGACTGCATCTGCCCCAGCAAGGCCACATCTGGTTCAGCTAAGCTGCATCTACCTCAGCAAGACTGCATCTGCCCCAACAAGGCCACATCTGGTTCAGCTAAGCTGCATCTGCCTCAGCTAGGCTGCATTTGTTCCAGCTAGGCTGGACCTGCCTTAGCTAGACTGCATCTGCCCCAACAAGGCTACATCTGGTTCAGCTAAGCTACATCTGCCTCAGCTAGGCTGCATTTGTTCCAGCTAGGCTGGACCTGCCTTAGCTAGACTGCATCTGCCCCAGCAAGGCCACATCTGGTTCAGCTAAGCTGCATCTACCTCAGCTAGACTGCATCTGCCCCAACAAGGCCACATCTGGTTCAGCTAAGCTGCATCTGCCTCAGCTAGGCTGCATTTGTTCCATCTAGGCTGGACCTGCCTTAGCTAGACTGCATCTGCCCCAACAAGGCTACATCTGGTTCAGCTAAGCTACATCTGCCTCAGCTAGGCTGTAGTTGTTCAAGTTAGGCTGCATCTACCTCAGGTAGACTGCATCTGCCCCAACAAGGCTACATCTGGTTCAGCTAAGCTGCATCTGCCTCAGCTAGGCTGCATTTGTTCCAGCTAGAATGCATCTGCCTCATACAGGCTGCAAGTGACTCACCCAATCTTTCTTGGCAGTTGCTTACATAGTGCAATAGAAGCAACAGGCTGATGTGCTAATTGTGATATGTATAGTAACAAAGCAAGGCAACATCTGCTGCAGCTTGGCCAGGAGCTACATCTTGGTTGTTTTGACTTGGTATCTAAGTTTGTATGTATGCTGCATGTAATCCTGTCAACAAGCAAACACCTACAATACATATCAGGTGCTTGTACTTTTGTCACAATGAAATGAAGATTGCAATTTGTTTACATTCTGCTTGTAGTTGCAAGTTTGCTGCATGCACAAAACTTGAATGCACACATATATTCCTGAGCAAGCCCTATGCCAACCAGTATTGTAACTGTGAATGAGTCTTCAAACAGTGTTAGTAAGCTTACTGCTTTTCTCAGTTTGGTCTGTCATGTGTTCTTGGAGATGTTTAAGTCATATTGCTTGAGCGTGACTGACTCAGTGCTGGATCAGCCCACTGTACCTAAAATATACCTCTCTTTCTTTTACATCAGGATTTGCCAATGACCGTTGATCTCAGGGATAAACTAAGCTGCAGCAAGTATAAGTTCATTTGTGCACGAGTTCGCAAAGATAAACCTAACCCAGATTACGAACTGATTGGAAAAAGTCAGTCAGCCATCACAGGATGTGCACCTGTTACATGCCTCAGTAAGCACATTTTCATCATGGTAGTTAAATTTGCATGTTTGTTTGTCATCTGATCATCCAGATTACTTGTAATTGAGTCTCTTTAGTCATGAGGGAGGGGCAGATAAAAATGGACTTAATAGAATGGTTTGATAGTTCTATAGAACACTCACAACGCACCACTAGCAGGTTGCCTGCCCCACAAAACAAAGCAAGCCCCTCTATGGTTGTCCCTGTGTGCACCCGCAGGTGTAGAATATGCCCACTGTGTATTTGGCCTGCCATGAGAGGTGACTAAAGGGAAAGACTGGCACTGTATTTAAACTGTGTTTGTGACCAAGTTGGAACTTGGATCAATATTTGTAAGTGTATTTAAACTCGGCTTTTTTATCTAGTTGACACTGTATGACACATTCATGTTAATGTGTCATTAAATCTCATCTAACTATCTGAGTAAACTCTTTATGTAAAATGTCAGTGCAACTTGATGTGGTGACTGTCTCCTCCTCCTCTTGGTAAGGTAGTTTTTCCCTACGGTGACTCTCCCCTATCTTAGGCATTTCTTGATTTAAGGGGGTGAAGACAACATTGATCAGAACTTAGCGAAATTGTGACTTTTAAAGCATAAAAAAGGGGATATACTTTTCTGAAGTGACCGTCTCAACCACCATAGCCTCATTGTATCTATTTGCATATGACATCTTTGAAATATTTGACACAAAAGGGCGGCTAGTTACAGTAATAGTTTCATTCACTGTTTTATAGTCTACCTACTTTCATTAATTTTTTAAATCTCACAAATTTCTTCCCCATAGATGAACCCCCACCAGCAGACGAACCCTTCCCCCCTGAGCAGGAAGAGGACCCAATCATTGAAGTGGTCTCAACATCTACAACACCTGTCAATCTCTACATCAACGAGGTCAATGATGTCACCACTGATGTTGAAGTCCAGTTTGACATTGAGGATCCCATCAAGGGAACTGATCTCTGGGAAATGGCAGTATGGTTCAGCAAGCTGAAGGATGGTTCAGGAAAGCAGACAAACCTTAGAGAAGCGGTCCTCACTCCCAAGCAAAGAAGCAAGGGTGTTAAACCAGACAAAAATTTGAAATTTGCGGTGAATTTATTTTTGTTTTTTGTTTTTACTTCATTGTTTCACAGCTTGACAATTCACAAAATGTTTTTTGTTTTTTTCTTCAAAATGTAAAACTGCCATAATAATCTGGAATTTAAAGGGGAAATTTTTCTTTTAAGGTTTCAATAATTATGATTTTAAAAATTAGTAAAATGGAAATTGTATTTAAAAATAAAAAGGAAGTGGAATTAGTATTTCAAAGTGAAAAGCGAATGCATGACAAAAATCTCATGAATTTCACATGACAATCATTTTCCTCACTTGAGGAAAAGCAAAGGTTTTACAGTCACATGACTATCCCATCACTCTGAGTCTCTCCTTTGCACATTCATATGGCCCTAATTCTTCAATTCTCAATATAACAAAGGTGGGTTTTCTTGGAATTGGGTATGTCCACAATAAATGGGTACATTCAGCTTTTGGTTTTTGCTTTGATGATATTTTGGAAGATGGCAGTATGGTTTGGTTATTTTATAATTCATTAAACTTGGACAACTACAGAGGGATAGGAAAGACAATTTTATTGATGTCCAGCATATGCAAAGGCTGTTTTGGGGAGAATTCTGGGTTATTTTATCCTCTTTTATCACCTATAAATGTGACATTAGGTGTAGTGTAAATTTATGATGCAATTAAGACCCTTGTAGATGTGACTTATGCAAATTCTTTGTCTCCATTCATAAATGTAATGTACAGAATGAATGATTAATGACAAATCTGGATACTCTAAAGTGCACAAATGCAGCAAAATTTAGTCATCAATTTGAGGTAAACTTTGAAGTTTTGTCTGTCCACTGGGAAGTAGATTACAGTAATTGATATTTTTACTATAAAAAATGATTTCAGATCACAAAATATGGAGTAACACTTAATTCATTGTGATGTGAAGTGGAACAAATGAAATAATCCTTGTAGTAAACACATATTAGCTGATTTCAGAGCAAAATGATACCATGTACGTAACGTCTGTCCACAGATGGTAACATATGTAACTGTCATATGAACAGGCCTAAAGGACGCAAATTTCCAGAGAAATCCATGAAACTGCACCTGTTTGCAGAAGGCCAAACTCGTCACTGGTTTATGTGCTTTCCTATATCTTTTTGCTCATAACAAAGATATGAGAGCCTACAAGGTGATGTCTATCCAACATGTTACATACGTAACCATGCCTAGTCTGAAGTATGTCACAGTATCAATGCAGGTACATGGGGACAATGGCTAACTATTAATAAGTCACATTTTATTAGTTTACACTCCAGGAAAGTGCAAACTTGTGTTACAATGCACTCAAGAGTTTGAAGTGCTGAATTTCCTTAAAAATAATTTGCCTACGTACGTAACGAGGACAGACATGTCTGTCCTCGTTACATACGTTACCATATAAGCCATCTACTGGTTATCAAGTTACTTTACCACTTAAATTGTGATGATAGGTGAAAAGAACTATCTCCCAGCTCTCTGAAAAAAAAATAAGACTACCAATCAAACAAAATAATACAATAAAAACTTCATCTTTGTTGACTTCAATTTTCACCACCTTTGTCACACTTTAGTACCCCTTTATTGTGGATATACCCAATAACCAAATTGTGATATAAGTACACTTCAAAGATAATGATTTTGTACGTCAATTTTCTTTGGATTATGAGACCTTGCAAAAGAAATCCTACAACATATATTTGTTTTCTTGTGATGACTGTTTTGGCATACTTTTGAAGTAATGGAGTTATACTTAGCCCCTGTGCCATGATTTTTTTTTCTGGGAAACCCTTAGTTAACATTGCCATATACATAGGATACATACAATACGAATTTGGTATATTGTTTTAAGCCATCTTAGATTGGGAAACCTCTAATACAACAGACCCATCCTACTCTGACCTGGATGGGAATCAATTCCCAAGGCTTTTGGTTGCTAAATGTCATTGCCTTGAATACTGCCACCTTTATCTGTTCAGTCACAGCATTGCTCAATTTTTTCCCCCATCTCTCTTTATGCAGGATCTTCCTCAGTCTGTTGACCTCTCTGATGGTTCTGGTTGCGGTAAATTCCGCTACATATGCTCCGAGATTAGAAAGTTCAACCCCAGTCCTGACTTCAAACTAAATGACAGATACAAGTTTTCTCGAAGAGGCTGTGCCCAAGTCACGTGTGACGGTACGATGTATTCTATTTGTTATGTTCATCTCCTGTTTGGAAGGAAAAGCTTCTTGGAAATGTTAAAAGAAGAATTTCGTGGTTGAAGAAAATGCAAATGAAAATAGTTGCTGGTTCCATTTGGATGGACCAAATTTTCCAGTTGTTCCACAGTTTTGTTGTGGAGTAGTTCATCCCCCCACCCTGACTCTATGATTCCATCCCTAACTGGTTTGGCCATGTATGCAGTAAAATACTACAGTGAAAGATTTTACACTTTTTTGTTGTCGAGGTGTATGGACAATGAGGACACATGAGGGGACTTTGTCAACAAGAGTTATAGTCTGCATATTCATTTCAGACTTATTCATTGTATTCTTAAAACATATTCAAACTTGAGGATATGACATGTCACAATATGGTGCTTCGTACAGCTGAGTAGACAGAGTAGAACTCACTGTGGATGTGACATTGAGACTTTCTAACATCAAACAGGTTGTGATACTTTTGTTGCTGAGGATTATCTGTGTCCCATAAAAAGTGTGGGGGAGTTGCTCATTGCAACTGAAAAGTAGTTGACATGTTTAACTGCACATTAACCCTGTACCGGGACCGTTTGATTTCACAGCTTTGCTGCACAGTTCTTCAACCCTTCTCACACTCATACCCTTTAATGCCACCATCTGCCATTTTCTTCACAGATCGAAGTGCAGAGACCCCTGTGGTACAGTTCCGCCAAACGCAACCCACCCCTGTCACCCTTTATATTGGTGAGAACAATGAAGTCACCACAGATGTAACCGTCAAATTCAAAGAATCTATCACTGACCCCACCGTCGCTGGTGAGAATTTGTGGCAGATGGCCCTATGGTTCAGTAAAGCTGATGATGGCCAAGGGTCCAGCACAGGGTTTGTTGAATCATCCCTCAATGAGGCACAAGGATCAAAACCAGTCGACTTTGATGATTTTGTCATGGAGGTAAAGTTCTTCATTACAGTTGTATTTAAGAAGCAATTGTATTAAAAATGTGGAGTACATTTAAGTGATGAGTTTCTTTTGATAAAAAGTTTACTTTCAATCCAAAGTTTAATCTATGATGCAATTGTTGCACTGAAAGTGAACTTTACAGTCAAGGGTAACTCGGTTTATGAGACCGCTGATTTTTTTTTTTTTGATGTTTTTTTTTTGTCTATTTTCTAGGCAGCACTAAGAAACCAATTAAACTGAAACTCAATTGGAATTCATATTACTAAACAGCCTTTAAATAAAAACAATTGGGAAGTTCTTATGCAAATTGTAGCACATTTGTATCTACTTGAAGCCATGTATAACATATTGGAACGATACTTTAACTAGTGTTTTACAGTTTTTAATTTCAATAACTGTGTGATTTTACAGAAAAGTACAAAGACCATCCAAAGGGAGGATCTGCAAAGAACATTTTGTTTAAGTTTTTAACTTTTTGAAGCATCTTATCTACTTAATGCATAGGATTGAAAGTAAAATAATATGAAATGTGTCACATATTTGAAAGTTCTTTTTTAGTTTTATGAAACATACGATTACTTGTCTTGGTGAACAGGTATTTGGGCAGAAATATTAGGGGCAATGCACACTGTTTAGCAAGAAATTTCCTGACTGGCTAACACTAACCCTAATCCCTAACCGGAACAAAGAATACAATCAATACAACACAATGGCAACAGCCAATCAAAAAACACCTTGTTAAACAGTGCACATCTACCCAAATATTATGGTTACAAGTCTTGGATTCTAAAGGTTTTGCTGTTTACAGATATCAGGTTGCAAATGCATTCATTCTTCCTTCTCCACCTCTCTTAAGGGAATTTTGTCTCTTTTTGATAAAAATGAGTTTTTCTATCATGCTTAATTTGTAGGACTTACCAATGATTGTTGACCTGACTGATGCTATAGGCTGTGGAAAGTACAAGTATATATGTGCTAGGGTGAGAAAGGATAACCCTACACCTGACTACAAACTGGTGGGTAAAGACCCTGCTGCAACAACAGGCTGTGCTCCTGTCACTTGTGAAAGTAAGAGACTCAAAATTTTATTCCAACTTTATGATTCCTTCGAGTCTTCAAAGTAATGGAAATCTATGCAAATATACATTTTTGTGTGTGACTTTGTATAAAACTGAGGCCTAAGCAATAGATTTCTATAGGTCCTTGGTGGTAGATTCAATAGATTTGTGAAGTCCTCGTGTCTGTAACAATAAACATTCTATTGTTAAGGTTATAGGTTCAAAAGGAAGCAGACACAATTAGGAGATAACAGTGAGGTCCTTAGTAATTTGCAAAACCATGACCATGTGTGTTTGTACATGTGTTTGAGTGTGTTCTTTAAATGCTTCTGCACAGGCCATTTCATAGCTAAGTTGTAGCTCCTAGCTCAGCCAAGTTGCAATACCTCCAGCTGTAATTTGTTACAATGTACAGCACAATAGCAGATCATCTTAATGATGCTTATAGCAATGTGTGCATGAGGCAGCAACATAAAAGCTACCTCTATGCTACTGTGGCAATGTTTGTTCACCCAATTCATCACACTTCAGAGCCAGTACCATATCAGGATGGTGTCCAGAAAGATGAGCCTGGATTGCTGTTTAGTCCATCATAAATTTATAATGATACTAAACATGTCGTGGAGGATGGTCCCTAGCCTTCAGGACATATGCATGACAGGACAAATATAACAAAAAGAAAGATAGATGAGCCTGTTATCCTTTCCTGTTGAGGCAGCACTGTTTGCAAACATTTGACTTGAACTGAACAGTGGGTCTCTGGCTATAAGTCAGATTTGACCATTGTTAGGATTTTGAGGTTGTGTGGACAATTAAGGTTCTATATTGGCCTCTTGGTTTGCATAGTGCTGGACAGTGGTATCAGTCTGCTATTGAAACAGATATATGATACTAACAAGTTGGGTATTGAACTGGCCCAAACAGCTCTTTCTCAGACTAGAGTGATTTTTGGGGTTGGGATACAATAGAAGGTCTTTTCTGCATAATGAACAAGGAATGGCTGAGGCAGCTGCAGCCTACAGTTTTGACAGGATGCTTCAAAATATAAACACATAATATCAAGACAGGAATGATGGATACCCCTCAAACATGGGTGTGTATTATTTTACCAAAGAAAGAGGAAGAATCCTTTTAGTGTTAGATGAAGCTCAGAGGACTTGTATTTCATGGGAGAGTCAAAGACCAAAACCTTGTAAGCATGACATGTGAAGTTAGCAAACATGGACTTTTTTCACATTTAGCATTTCTGTTAAGTAGAGGTCAAAGGTTTTCTGGGGTCACTATGAGTGAAAGAGAAAATCTTAAAAAGTGTGTGTAAACATGCTATATTTAGACTTTACAGAGTAAGGATGATGGACACTGCATGTTGTAACTGGTATGTAAACTAATAATATTTAGAGGAAAATAAGCCAGTTTGGAGTCACAGGTATGTCTAACAGGTCAAAGGTAATAAGGGTACTCTGAACATAGATGTTGCACTGCACTGTCTAATGACAGTTCAAGTTATTGCAAAATACACTATAAAATACTCCACGCAGTCTGCAGGCAGCCCCCTTGAATGAGGCATTGGCTATTGTAAATATAATTGCTGAAGTAACACAGATTTATTTTGGCATAAAAAAAATCTATCTTGCAATATTTCAAGCTATCGTAAACACTGAAAATTTCGCAGGATCACAAGGGAATTAGGCTGGCCTAATCATGGATTAATTAAATTCAACCCAAGTTCTGGCATTGCCTTTTGAACAAGGGAAGACTCTCGCTCTCGCCCAGCAAGTGAGCCATCCCAAGTACAAATTTCTACTTTCTTGAATTTTTCTTCTGGTTTTTTCTACCTTTCTTCACTTGTCAAAAGGCAATGCCATTACTTGGGTTGAATTTTAATCATGATCAAAGGAATTACCAATTATTTGGCCTACATTTACAGTTGCTCTTGCCACGTTTGGCCTACTTAATGTAATATATAGTTCAGTGGTGCAAGACCGTTTGGCCTCCTTAATGTAATGCATATCTTTAGTTCAGTTTGGCATTCTAGTAACTATCTTGTTTTTAATATCAGGCCATACTCTAGGCAAATCTCCAGGGGCCAGTTCAAACTCTGCCTACATAGAGTGCGCTTATCACTTGGTGTATTTTCAATTTGGAAATATTAAAGGGGCTGTTTACCCCTAACCTCTTGCTGGCTAATATCTTGGATGTACTCAGTTCCGGTAATTGCTTTTTTATTCCACAGCTAGAGAATCTGAGGAGGAAGAACAGATCCTTGAAATTGTCTCTACCACCCCTACCCCAGTGACACTGTACACTGATGAGAGGAACGAGGTAACGACAGACGTAACAATTGTTTTTGATGCTGACTATGGTGTGGAAGGCAAAGACAATTGGGAACTATCATTATGGTATTCTAAGGCATCAGATGGATCTGGTAAACAGACTGGCCTTGACGAAAACACACTGTCACGGCCACAAAGGAACCAGCCCCTTAGCATCGAGGAACCTCTCATCTTTGAGGTAAGTGTTGGTCATTCAGTGAAGTTTTTTTTTTCTTTGTGATTAGGACCATGATATAGCTAGCAGATCATAGAGTGCAGAATTTTCTGAAGAAATATTGTAATCAAGTCATGTGTGTGTGTCTTTGGTCAAACTTTCCCAGACCTGGCACAATTGAAAGTAGAGAATTGTTGGAACAGCTGTAACTTAGGTTCATATTGCAGGGTTGTGGTTAACAAGCTGGACTTACTTTCAAATTAATCTTGTAAGCTGTTTAATACCTAACTGATATTTTTACTTCAAATCAGCTTTATTGTGATTCATTTCCCATGTCTATAGGTTTTAATTTGTCCCTTACTTTGCATGCTCAGGAAAAAGACCTGGAAAATTATTCATCACATTCCAATGTTTTAAAATTTTTCAACTGTTACTTGTCAGATCAGCAAATAGAATAATGTGACAAATTTGTGGTGTATTCCTATACTTTATTTAAAGGAAAATATTGCTTTGTTGTGCAAGAAAAACTCATCCTTTTAAAACTAATATTTATTGACACAGGCTGATAGATTTTCAAAAATAAGGCACATGGTAGCCTTCTTTTTAAGAAATAAGTTTCCCACAGATAGAAATTCAGTTGTTTGTTACTCAAGAATAAATTGTTCATCCAAACTTTGAACATTTCAAGTGATGCAACGTCCATGGCTCTTCTTGCGCATAGTATTTTGAAAAGATGTATCTATCGCTGGGGTTTATGATTAAGACTAAATTGTTGGATAGTGTCCGAGCCATTTTGTTTGTACTCTTTGTTGGAGCATTTTAAACACAATATTTCCCTTAAACTATTTGGCATTTTACTTGATAAAAAATTGTGCAAAAAATAGTTGTGGAAGACTTTTGTACTCTGCAAAATGACCTGGAAGATTCCTTGACAAGATTTCAGATTATGTTACTTCAATAGAAAAGTTTGAAGTTTCTTCAAGGAGCAGTATTATGCAATAGGTCAAAGGTCAATGGGTAACTTTTATGTTCGTTTTCAGCTGATGGGGGAGGTGTAGTATTCTCATAAAAAAGAGTGTGCAATGTGTGGCTGGTACAGCGCTCAGATGTTTTGTTACCAGTTGACCTGAACAGAAAGGTCACCAAGGCAAGCGCAGATGTAAAGTTCAAACTCCTCTTTTACCTTAGAGCATCTGACTTGGTGATAGGAAACTGATCAAGATAGGAAGTTTCATTTTGTTATGTTTTACCCACTTTGCAGGCTGTACCAAGTGTTGTTGACCTCACTGATGGCACTGGGTGTGGCAAGTATAAATATATCTGTGCTGAAATCAGGAAAAGTAATCCACAGCCAAACTTTGACTATACTCTAAGAAAACCTGGCTCAAAGCGTGGGTGTGCCAGGGTGACGTGCAAAGGTAAGTCTCAGTTGGCATTTTAGTATCTTTTTTCTTTTTGTCTTTGTGTTGGGGGGTCTACTCCTGACTGGGTCATGCTGAATTAGAGATAAACTTGCAAACCTGGAATCACGCAAAATGTATTTAGTATGGCACATTGGGGGTTGAACAAACATGATGATGATACAGAACACAGTTGTTAAACAGTCAACCAAATTGTTCTTCAGTCATGGAAAACTAAAATTCTCTTTGCAAGTACAAAAACAGAAATCCCAATGTTACAAGATTGTTGTGTGAAGTTTGGAGGGTTTTATTTCACTAAAATGGAACTGAAAAGTCGATTGTTTGCATTTGTGAATGTATCTTTGGATATCATGTACATACATTAAAAATCAGTACTTATGCCCTGTTTAATTCGTAGTCCATTGGCTACTGTAGAACTGACATTTTTGGATCCTTACCAGGATGCTGATAATATTTAAATATTTACACTTGTGATAGAAAGTGTATGAACCTGACAGTTGTTTACACCTGTGATGTAGTTTTCAGGGTTGAATCTGAGATACAGATGGGTATTCCCCTGTATTGTTGCTTTGGCTTTATGTTTACTTACTGTCAGTAAAGTTAAGGTGGGCTGAATTCTTCTATTTTAATAGTTATGTATAAAACTTTAGATATACCAGTTTTGCGCTTTGAAATATGCTTGCATAAGATTCTTTTTTTCATCTTTTTTATCCTTCTTGTCTCTTTCATCTCTTATTGAAGTTCGTGAAGAGGAAACTCCAACAGTCCAGTTCAAGTCAGTGCAGCCAACACCAGTTACTTTGTATGTTGGACAAGAGAATGACGTCACAACAGATGTTACCATTGAATTTGACAAAGATAATACTGATGAAAGTACTGCTGGCACCAACCTGTGGGAATTGTCTCTCTGGTTTAGCAAGTCTGAAACTGGAGTTGGTTCCAGCACTGGCATGAGAGATGAGACCCTGAGCCAGGCCCAGAAGGATCAGCCAGTCAACTTCGATGACTTTGAGTTCACTGTGAGTTTGCTGTGATTCAATTTTCTGCCTATACCTTGTGTTGTAATGGGAATGAATAAGGGATGTAGGTACACAGGTCGATGACCGCCAGATCTTGTCAGCTTTCAGAATTATGGACTTCTACAAAACAATGACCACAAGAAAATATTTAAGGCTTATGCATTTGCTCAACTACTGTACTTTGTGCTTTGTCCAAGTCTAAGTTGTAAACTGTGTTCTATGTGTGGTTGTCCCCATTTGATATTTAAGGGCAAGAGTATGTAGTCTCCACAACTGGAAGTAGTATATGAGACTGTCCTGTTTCATGATTGGCCGTTAAGAGTCATGTGACAACAATTTTTTGCTTCCAGTGTGAAATGTACTAGAAGTGTCTGCTTGTATTTTCTTTAATATGCAATAATGAAGTTTTAAAATATCATGTAAGACAATGGTGATTTTTAGCTGTTGCTTCAAAAGAAGTTTGGGGGACTGCTCTTGACTTTTAAAGCATGCCATTCAGGCAGGGTAGAAAGGAGGTCCCCTCAAAGGTTGGGGGGAATGTGAATTGTATTCCCGCTACTGCTGGACAAGTGTGTAGTAAGATTGAGTGGTTGTTTGTGCAGACACAGGAACGTGAAGTCTTAATTAGAATTCCTCATCTTGTATTAATCTATGTAACTTACCAACTCTTTGCCAAAAGGCAGGCAAAGAATCCATGCAGTGGTGATGTCTTACACAATATTAAATGATGGTAGCGCTGTACAGTGCACAATGATCGCAAATGCAGCCAAAATTTTACTAATGCCACCAGGTAATTTCATAAAGTAGCCACAAATGCCCCTAAAAGAGTGACTAGTTGTGTGTCTTATAGCACAGTGAGCAAAGCACTCTAACACATGTTCAAATGTTTGATATTTACCTGACAAGATAGGCCTACATGCTTTACATGAGGCAGCTACAGTAGTATGAATCTTCCATAGTAAATTTATTCACAATCACAATATATATAGAGCACTTTGACTGTTGGGCAAAAACTAGTGTAGAATGCTAGGTAGTGTAACTAGTTGAGAAGCAGCTGACTGTATACCATGTGTGACTGTTGCGCTTAAACACTTTTGATTTGTGCTCGGCTGTGGGCATGGCTTACCAGTGACATTATCATCAGGAAAGCACTCTTTATGCTGCATATTGTTGTATGACACATCAAAGCTTGATTGATATTCTTTTGTACTGAAAGATTTATAAACCAGTTAAAAATTACTGGCACCTAACATTTTTGTTTTTGGGGCAAGTGGTTTTTAGTGCTCTTTTCATTCGTACGATTCTGGACCTGTCATACCATTACATGTTTATTTCTGTGTTTTTTTCAGGGAATGGAGATGTCTGTGGACTTAACAGATGCTATCGGCTGCGGCAAGTACCAATACATCTGTGCTCGAATCAGGAAGAATGATCCCGAACCTGACTACAACCTTGTCGGGAAAGATCCGAAGGCAACTACAGGATGTGCTCCTGTTACCTGTGAAGGTAGTTATGAGACAATTATCTCATTATTTTGTCTTGTTGTAGATCAGTGGTTCTCAAACTTTTTCAAACTACCGCCCCCATAAGGCATCCATGACTGATCCAAAGCCTCCCTCCCACCCAACATGCCATCATATTTATATAAGTCTTTGACTTTGAGCTTTCAACTTTCAATTTCCAGCACCAAAATGACCCAGATAAGTTTTATATTAGGCAAATATTTGTAGTGGTTGCTAAACCTTTCGGAGAAGAAAGTCTGTGTTAACCACTCTGCAACCTCCTAGGTTCCTTTATTGCACGAATGTATGAGAACCTCCAGGGAGCCCCTAGTCAATGCCAACGCCCCCTATTGCTTGCAAACTCCTCAGCACCCCCTTCAAACTTTTCAACGCCCTCCAGGGGGCAGTATAGGGACCACTTTGAGAACCACTGTTGTTCTATCTGGTTGTAGATAGAACACCTATTAGTTTTCTTTCTTTTTTTTTTTTTATTAAAGTAGGAATGCAGTCACCTCAAGAGAAGTAAAATAGACTATCTGACTTTATGACTGGCTGGTGAGAATCATGTGACAGTATTTTTTTTTCCTCAGTTGTGAAATTTTCAATGAGTAACTGCTTGGTTAATAACCTTGAATATGCAATATTGAAGTCCTAAAATATTATGATCGAAAGATACTTTGAAGAGAAATAGGAAGAAATTGTGAGATTTAGCTGTTGCTGCAGATTAAGTGACCCCCCTTGCCCTGTGAAAGGAATAATTGGCTTTAATATGAGCACTCAAATTGAAGAGGTTATTTTTTTTGTCATGTTAATTCCCAATCATTTCAGTTGTTACACATCAAGGTGGTGGTGAGATAATATGCACGAAAATAAAACTAGATCTAAAAGTGGAAAACAAATCATCCTTTGCCTTACATGCGTCAGGAACAGTTATCAGTACAAATTGCCTGTTTATACAATCTTTTTAAAAGAGGCCTCAATGTTGACCGACTACATGGTCAAGTGGTTAGAGCATCAGATTTGCAGTCGGGAGGTTGGGAGTTCAAGTCCTGGTTGGGTCATACCAAAGACCTCAAAAAAGGAACCTACTGCCATTGTGCTTGGAGCTCAGCATAACAAGTCAGTGAGGTAGAACTGGAAAAAAGGCTGTGGACAGCTTGACTTGAACCAGTTGGTATATCATATATCTTTTTTCATTGGTTGTGTCACTTTATCATTTCTGTTTATATTATTTCAGTACCTGAAGAAGAGGTGGAAGAACCGCTTGTTATTGTGTCAACCACCATCACCCCAGTAACACTTTACCTGGGAGAGCCAAACTCCCTTTTCCCTGATGTGACTGTTGAATTTGAGGGTGAGGAGGGTGTGTCAGGCACCAATCTGTGGGAAATTGAAATCTTCTTCAACAAGAATGGGGATGGTTCTGGTAAGAAGGTGGAGCCAACAACAAGTACCTTGACCCAGAGCCAGAAGGACCAACCTTTAGTGATTACAGAATCTCTTGTCTTTGAGGTAAAGTTTTAAAGTATATTAAATCCAGTTTGAAAATGTGAAATCTTATAATTATTGTAAGATGGAAAAAAATGCAAAAATATTAAATAAAAATATTTAGGCATGACAGAAATAGCATACTCCAATCTTCCTATTTTAAGTAGAACTTTACTGTTTCCTAACCTTTTTTAACCCACAAAAATTGGCTTTTGGTGGATTTTGTTAGTAAGTATATGTAAATATACTAATGAAGTCATACCACACTACACTGCACTACATTATACTATACTCAAATAGTATACTCTGAGTACTGTAGCATGTGCACCTAAGACAACTGTCATTTCAGGATTTTACATGTTGTTAAAGCAGATGTGCAATTGATGGGCCTGCACACTCGAGGGTCACCCCATGATAATAATAAATGAACTTAGCGCTTTAATCTATGAATATTTAGTAGTGCTGCACAACCTTAACCAAAAGCCAACTCCAAAAAAAAAAATGATTAGTCTTTGAATGGGACTTAAATTTTTTGAGATAAGGAGGACTTCCAATAGAATTGAGCAGAGAGTTGCAGTGCTTGGGCCCATGTGACGGAAGGCTTTTGAAGCCTCATTGTTAGGGATCACTGCCATACTCACTTGGCCCAAACTGCACGGACAACAATTGCTTCCGGAGAGCTATGAATATGTGCATTGACGTCACACGGTTTTTTCCGAAGGTTTCCGAAGTTAAATGAGCAGGCATGCCAGCACGCTATTGTGTGCAATACAATGGGTGTCTGGCATGAATAGACCGGCTTAGCGCAGGATGAATTGCGAAGTTCACTACCAGCTTATTGTCGGGAATGTAAGCTGTCTTTGATACGGAGAGCAAAAGCTAGAAGCTTCGATCGATAGAGAAGACATAGGCCTACATGTGTGTTGTGCAGTTTATTTACAGTTTGATTAGAGTATGATGATACCGTGCTATACTGCTGAGAATAGTACTACTGTAGTCGCCTTTATGGTTAACGTTGAAATTTTTTATTTGAAAAAGAAAAATTGTACCGTTACTAGTCTATCGCTAGTAATGATCACGAGATCGGCGTTTTTATCGCAAGAGGGCTGTTCTGCTACGGTAGCAACGATGGACTAATTAAATCAGAGTTCATGCTAGTTACACTGCATTTTAAAACGTTGATGTTTTGCTTTCCAAACGTATGAGATTTAGGACCATTCATAATTTAAAACGAAATTTGAAAGTAAATAGCAGCACTATTTTTCCTTGTTTATAGAAAGAAAAGAAAGAAAAAAATTAAATTTCAGCAAACGGATGTAATATTCAAAGGTCATACAAGTCATCAATGTTTCCCTTTTTAGGAACATGCAAAAAGTTTTACGAAAGTTTGAAAAGTCGTCTTGTTACGGGAATGCTTTGCAAACCCGCAAACACATCTCTTTCCGAACGTGTGGAAATAATTTCTCCCGAAGGTACGAAAGCTTTTGTGATGTTCCATATTTTCCTTTCCAAACTTTTGAAATATTATTCATAACTGCAAACAGATATTTGAAAGTAAATGGTGGCGATCCCTTTTCCTTCTTTGCATTTAAAAAGACTCATGAAATTTTAGCTAACGGATGTAATTTTCAAAGGTACCATAATGCAAGTGATAAAAGTTTTTCCTTTTTTAAAATCATACAATTTTTTCGAAAGTTTAAAAATTAACGTTCCGTTACGGGAGGGATTTTCAAAGACTCTCAATAACATTCCCGAGCATGCGGGAATATTTCCGATGGACGGTACGAAAGCTCTTGGAACGTCCCAGATTTTGACAAGTAATTTGCCGCGGTCTTCTCTCTTTCTCTTTCCCTTTTTCTTTTTTCATAAAAACGCATGAAGTTTCAAGCTTGGGGTTAGGTTACAAAGGTCACCCAAGTTAGGTAATTTGTGTTTACTTAACGTTCGATTTTTTTTACTACAAAAAAGGGCGAATTTTTCAAGGAACGTTTGTTAACGAAAATCTTCCTGTATCAGGAAGAAACTGCAAACCCGCATGGATGTACCTTTTTCCGAATTTGCTGAAGTGTTTTCAACAGAAGCAAACCTGCAATAATATTCCCCAAAGTGCAGGAATTTTCCAACAGAAGGTACGAAAGCTCTTGGAACGTTCCAGATTCCGAAAAGAAATCATCGGCACTCTCTTCCTCTCCCTTTTACTTGAAAGACGTGTGAAATTTTAAGCTAGCGGTTAAAATTGCAAAGGTCACCAAAATTATGAAATCCATGTTTTCCTAACTTGCGATTTTTTTTTTTAATTTAAAAAAGCAAAATGCCGTGCGAATTTTTTAGAATGTTTGTAAACGACAATCTTCCCGTTTTAAGAAGGAATTGCAAACCTGCAAGCATATAGCCTTTTTCCGAAAGTGCGGAAATTTTGCCACCAGAGGCACGAAAGCTATTGGGGTGTTCCATATTTCCTGTTTCCAAATTTATGAAATAAATTCGTATAACTGCAAACAGAAATTCGAAAGTAAATGGCGGCGCACATTTTTTCTATACATTGTATTTAAAAGACGCATGAAGTAACTAACGGATGTAATTTTCAAAGGAAATGCAAGGGAAATGTTTTTCCTTTTTAAAATCATGCAATTTTTTTCGAAAGTTTGAAAATAATCATTCCATCGCGGGAAAGATTTGCAATCCAGCAATACCATTTCCAGACGTGCAGGAATATTTTCGACGGAATGTACGGAAGCTCTTGGAACGTTCCAGATTTTTTTCTTTCCAGTCTTAGGGAATATATTCATAATCCCAAACATAACAGACTGACCACTGCATGGGCTGGCCATCATTTCATTTTATTTTTTCTGCAGACGCCCATTTAACTAAGCCATTAATTGTGCAAACGTTCCTTTTTAAAAATAGGTCATTGCTTTGTTTTGTTTTCATCCTAAAAAACACGCAATCGATGAAGGTTGCGTCGAAATAAAACGTAAAATATGTGGTATCGGGGGGGGGGGAAGAAATACTGATCGAGGAATTTTTTCCTCCTTTCAAGACAGCGTGGACCCACTGTCCGAAATGAATGGAATCCGGTATAATTCTACTTGAATAACAATAAAGTTTCTAAACATGAGGGTATAAGGAAGGAAGGAGGAAGGGATGGGGAGGGCTTTCACCTGGAAGAAGTGTAATTTAGCATACCCTGAAATTTTAATATAGGGGTCAATCCTTCCAACATTCCTGCTTGGTTTTTCTCACGCAGATAGGAAGAAGGCCGACCCCCCCCCCTCAACTTGTATTGGGTCCACTTCCGGCCCTGCACCCCTCTTTCCCTCAAGTCATCCCCCACCCTTTTTGGGAATGTCTGGATCCGCGCTTGAACTTTCTGTTCAATACGGGACCTAGACTATTGCTGAAAGCATTCTTACCTTGGAAAGGTGAATAATAGTTAACAGCCGCTGTAAGGAACCGCCACTCCGCCATTAAGCTTATATATCCTAATATTCCCCAATTTTGACTGTCTTGATTCTACACTAGTTTTACAATTTTCAGCTGCACCACATTTTACGGAATTTACAAAGTGGGCCTCATAGATGAGTAGATCTGCTCGAACGACACCTACAGTCAAGCACATTGCTGTATTTCAGACTATGCACTATGCAATGCTTTATTTTGCATGTTTGTTTACCTCGCCGCGGGAGATCGCTAACACTGCTATATGAATCGACTGTAGGTCCTATGTGTTTCCCAAACTACGAGAAAACTTGTTTAGCTCTCGTGCTAGCAGAGAATATTTCCAGGTACTACATACATCGATAATGACGCCATTGGACATTTCATATTATAAAAGTGACGTGCTGTATTTCTATTGGCAGCTTCAACCCCCCCCCCCCCCGTGAGTTTTCTGTCATTGCAATCATCTTTTGCAATCATTGCAATCACTTGTAGCGTGGTCCGACTTACGAACGTACTACTGCTTCCGTGTGTAGGCTTACTCTTAGTACTGTAGCCTAACACCGTTATTTCAAACCATATGTGTACAAGGGGGCTCCATTCCAGCGTGGCAATCGGCGAAAAATGATTGTGATGATTATCAGCCAAATAAACTGTTTCGTGCTCCAATTTAGGCATGGTCTTATAAATCGGTGCAGATTAAGTCTGCTCATGCAAAAAGTATGCAGTAAGAGTTTAAAATCGTACGAAATGTTGGAAATTTGTAAATGCAAAGATGGCGCCGACTCTCAAAGCTTGTTAAAAATCTGAGATAATTTATGAGAGTGACGTCACGTACTGTGAACATCTAGCCATTTCCAAAAAAGGTAATGCAGCTATGGGGGCTGGCCGGTGATCAATGAGTGAGTATTTCGTCTTGCAGTTGTGATTGGATATTTTAGCGAAGAAAATACGTGACTACAATCCGTAGTGGCGCTCACTTGTAAGCATGCAGCGAGTGTGTGCAGATATCTACAGGTGCAACAGAACCAGGGCCCACATGTTAACATTGACGCAATTTTGCATGGAAAGACCATTCTCGTTGGGACCTTTATCTTGGCGCGTGATCGACGGCGCCGTACTGGACAACAATGCAGATATAGCCTAGGGATTTTCTGGCGGGGTTGAAAATTTTGATCATCTTACAGTAAGCTGCGAAATGTGTGATGGGCAGACTAAAAGGAGATGCATGGAAAATGAGATCGGGAGGTTAGGCAGAGGTTAAGCTTTAAATTCACTGAAGGTTGTCATGCATCTTCGCTGTTCTCATACTTTCTTTGCATGGACTATATTTGGATTTAATGTTTCCTCCAAAAACTTTGACCTTATAAGTTATAGTTCAAAATCTCATACTGATATCTTGAGGTAAGAATAATTAATTAAAGCCTCATACAAATAACTTAATTCTTGTCACTGAATTTCAGGGCTCCATTAAATAAACGTACTATACCGTCGCATATTAGAGTGTTCTTGTCCCTAGGTCTGAATGTTCGGTAAGTGTGGGATATTTGGAGTTATTGATAGCAACAAGTTTGTATGCAAAATTTTCCATAAACGATATCAGAAATCAAACCTTTCAAAAGAGAACTCAGTGGTTGCATGATCTATTCTCAAATTTGAAGGGGAGGGGTCGGGCATTTAAATCAATTTTTTTCAAAAAGTTACTGAGTGAAAAAAAATCAGTCAATGGGGAATTTTTCAAAGATAGTGACATGATCCCTGGGGATTGCCGCCCGTGAGACTACATACGACCGTCATCACTAAAGCGTTTTGAAACAATTATCGTGTCGGTGAACCGGCATTGTGCAAGTAACCTTATACTTTTACAGTATACTTACGCTTTAAGGTGGACGGGTATACGAAAGGGAGCAGATTTCACATGCCGGGGGATACAAACTAAGTAGTCTTTAAAATTTTTCTTCAAAGCTTGGAGGGAAGATGTGCGTAATTTGGAAAGTGCTCGGCAATACCTTGGGGGTCAGAGAGATAATGAGTCAAGCTTCAGTGAAAACGCAAACCTGCCTCTGCCCGGACCCGTACAAAAGGGGAATGGATGGCTTCCCTTAGTATCTCAATTATCAAATATTTCTACATGAGGATGGGGGAGGCACCCCGCCCCCTCTTTCGCAAATCTGGAAAATGCTGGGACCAAGGTGCGGGTCACCCGACAGCAGTTCGGATCATAGGATTACAATCCAACTTTTTGCGACTTAATGAAAATCTCCGGCCATCCCTGGTCGAAAGAGCCAAAAGTTCCATATCTTTGTAAATGTATGATATTCATTGAAGAATTATGAAAATAAAATGTAAACCAATTATTTTGTGATGTCACGCCAGCAAACGGCTTTTCAGTCGTACAAGCGTTTGAAGATCGGGTCGATTTTTGAACAAATATTACCCTGTTGCCTGTTGAGCGACATAAGCAATATATGGGCCTTATGGTAGCAGCGCAGTATATCGTGAAACATACCAGATTCTTTTTATCGATATGCCTAGCCTATAGCGTGATGATGATCCCAAGACCAAAGTCTGAAGAAGAAAAAAATTAGAAAGAAGCTTGGTGAGATTTGGAAAAAATAGGATCAGATTTCGAATTGAAACTGGGTGTAGATGTGTGACCCGCCCTTATGTAAGGCTTCCCGATGAAATTCTTCATATTTCCCCACCCCCGGGGGCATGGGTGCAAATCCCGTGGGGAGGGGGAAAGGGGGGGCCTTCGCCCCCTCAAGTGAAAAAGTGGGGGGACCAAATCATAATTCGCCCCCCCAAAAAAAAAAAATGAGTAGACCTAAAAATATGGTCACCTTTTTTCGTTTTTTTTCATTGGAAAACAGTTTTTCTGAAGCTTTGGAAACGCCAGAACACAAGAGCTTCCGGGGCTTCGCCCCCTGGACCCCCACAGGGGCTTTTCCCCTGGATCCCACCAGGAGTCCTTTGGGGCTTCTCGCTCGCGGTGCCCGCCAAGTGTGCACAGTTTAGTACTCACGGGCACATCATAAGCATTTTTGCCCCCCCCCCACTCTCAAACAGAGATTTGCGCCCCTGCCTGGGGGTGCCTTCCCGACAGCAGAAAGGCTCTCATAATAGCACCACCCTTGCTCAGTATCTCTCTCAACAGGAGAAAAATAGTCCAGTCCGTTAAAATGTCACTTCCAAATATTCCAAAAGGAACTACAAGTTACGGTAATCTATGTTTTTTAATCTGTAGGGTAAGCATCTCAGACGTAAAACTGTGTACGAACCAAAATTATGTAGATGACATTTATTTCATAAAATAGCTTCAACGCATGTGTAAATTATTCCAACTAAGCCCTGTTTAATATTTTCAAAAATTTTTCTTCCTTAATTTTCCCGTACGATATTTTTTTCTTCAGTTGCATAAGTTGCTTTGGTTGTTGCTACAGTAACCTAACAAGTTTACTGTGTGGAAATACGAGCCTAGTCTGTCTCGTGTTTAAAAGAAACATCGAGTGACAGTGCTTTGGATATTGCATGCACTAGTTGCTGTTGTATGTGCAGCAGAGCTAGCGCGTGAAGGGTATAACATGCGATGTAAATTATTTCAGGAAATCTAGGCTACGGCATGTATCTATCTATAATTTTAAACCTGTAAATAAATATCACAAAACCGTAGGCTACTTCAGTTGGTTCCAACATCAACATAACGAGGGAAAACACAAAACAAACTGCATTGAGTACTTTTTTATTTCATGTAGAAAGAAAGTCTTTTTCACTTTAATGCTCAACGAAATTTTGTCATTGCGTTCGTCATTTTGCCGGTTCGTGGTAGATGACCGGCATCTATAAACCAAAAACCCCGACATGTGATCTTCATTATATGTACACCTTCTGATTTCATCGTGTTGTAGTACAAGTAGGCTCTCTATGGAGCAAAATATCGATCTTTTAGGTGAGCCCGGTAACACACAACCTCTACGCTTTTGTGTTACAGATCAGATTAAATCAAGGCCAAGAACAACCTTTGCATAATTCGGAAACGATCGTGAACAGGCAGAAGGTGTACAAGCACTAATGAGTCACGCTTCAGTGAACATCCTTACGTCCTCTCCGGGCAGTTTGGTTCAAGTGAGAAAGGCAGTGATCCCTTAGCTCACACATGTACACAGTACATGTGTGAAGTTTTCAGATGGGGGCAGATGACATCAACTTTTCAACAGTTCTCTTCTTCCTCATGTATGACCCCGTGTTTGGTCTAACAGTAGAGCATCTGCCTCTCACGTGGAAGGACCGGGTTCGATTCCAAGGTCGAATCATACCAAAGACTCTAAAAATGGCCGTTGTGCGTGATGCTCTGCATAAGCAATGGAGTAGGGAAAACAAGCCAGTGAGCCACAACTGAAAAAAAAGGCGTGTCCGGCTCGACATGAACCAATAGGTTGGAAACTGGGCCCTAAAACTCTATCAAACTAACAAATTCTTCCTTATGTGTGGAGATTTATTTGAGGCTGAGTTCCTGTTTTTATCAGACAATAGAAATTGTGTGAGCTTTACAACAGCATTGCTGTTCTAGTAGCTATGCTGAAAAGCATTTCTAGCCTAAAAATTTGACTTGTTGTCAGGAGTTTTGTCCCTCCTTAAAACATTTTACACCGTCAATGCTCAAATTAGGTTGGTATAGTCAGATGAACAGTAACAGTCCTAGTAAGATGAGGCACATGTTTATCAAGATAGAATGAAAACAAGAAATAAAACTGTGACATCAGACTACATTAGTCATAAGCAAGAGATATGTGGGGGTTCCAAGCATTGGGATAGGAATCAAAACTATGCCAGTCAATGGAGGATATGGCAGAATTTAACCTATTTCATTAGGAAGACAGTTGCTTTAGAACTGTGTTAACCACATACCTGGCAAATCAGGCAAACCCTGGATTTGTATCAGTTACCAAATGCAACTAGAAATAACCCAAGCGTTAGCGAATATAAGGAAATCAGTCGTTTGGTAGCTGAAGCAAACAGTCTTCCTGCTAGCTGATGGTAGAAAACATGATTTAAGGGAGTTAATTGCGCTCATGGTGCACCCCATGGGGCATACAGTGAATTGTCTGGAACCTGTTCTGTTATCTGAAATGACAATGTTATCAAGTATGACATAGTGGCATTAAATGTGAAAATTTTCAAAAGTACATGTTTGAGTGCGTGAAGAAGACAGAAATGTGAAAGCATTAATCCCCTCAAATTTTGGGACACTAGCTCCCTCCCCAAATGTTTAGGGGGTAACATACCCAACAGAAACAAATCTGTCACCCTACTTTTCAACAGAAAGAACTTCAAGGCAAATTGAAACCATGCTTCAAAATGTCTGTCAGTCATTTTTAGTCACAAATATAACAAACAGGTCAGTGATATGAATGGATTGCACAGTGAAGTGCTTGTATGGAGTATCAACACTTCCACAGCAACACATCCAATGGCTTCACAAAAAGTGTTTATTTTGTTGTTATCATTCCTGTCTTCCTGTCTTGCTGACTTGTTTCAATTGTGTGTCTAACTGAAAAAAGTGTCTGGTCACAAGTTTTGGAAACCAAATTTTATCCTTAATTTCTCACTCATGAAACAGTTGTTTGTAAGAATGATATTAGAGTTATCTTTAAGTTTGACCATTTGTCATTGGTATGTAAATTTTGAAAAATTAAGTGATTTTCATGAACCAATTCAAGGGTAGCCTTACAATATGATTTTACAAATGACAACTTTACCTCCCTATAGGAAGTTTTCAAACCTTTGGATCTCTCAGATGCTGAAGGGTGCGGAAAATATAAGTACATCTGTGCAGAGATTAGGAAGGATAATCCAAGTCCTCCATTTGAATTTGAAAAGAAGAGGCCATTATCTATCAGAGGCTGTGCCAAGACGAGTTGTGAAAGTAAGACCTAGGCTCAAATGCATTTGTCAAGGTTGTGTCTTTAGAAGAGGTCAAGTCTTACACAATTTTAGAGATTCATGTCATTAATTCCTCCAAAAAGGTGCTGTCCAGTTTCTAACTTGACGTTTTTGGCTTAATTAAACATAACCCAGGCTAAATCTGTTCCTAGACACCTCAGGTGAATAAAAATGAAAAAATGAAGTGAAAAACACAAGACCGCTTACTCTATTGTCACGATAGACCCATGGAGATGGTCAGCTCACTCTTTATTACAGGATCTAAGGAGGAAGATAAATTAAGCAGTCATGAAGTGCAAGTATCAACAGACTAGTGAGCCAAATAATCCTGTTTAAAGCACACTTAGCAAAAAGAACTTAGCATGTGGAAAGACCAATAATCTATCAGGAATTTAAATTGACATGGATCTTGGGATATGTTTGCAAGTCATAATGTTGTAAGATTGTGAGGTATTTAATATGATTGGATCAAGTGAAAAGATTTGGAGGTCACGTGAGGAAGCCAAGTTGTACTGCATATGTTCTCCTCTTGCAAAGTATTCAACTGGTCGTATGGCCGAGTGGATAAAGGCGGTGTCATTTGAAGCGATGAAGCTTAGCAACCGGGAGGCCTGGAGTTCAATTCCTGGCCGGGTCAAAGTAGGGTGGGTTTTTCATCCAAGAGCAAGCTACGGTTTTTCCATCTGAACTGGCCTTTCAAAAAATACCGAATTTGATCCAAATTGTTGAATTGGTTGCCAACCATCTTGAAGTGGTAATTCATAAGCCAGTGGCTTCTCCCACATTCATGGTCGCTTAGCGTCGTAAAACAATTGCCCTTCAAGGCCTGATTATAATATCCTTGAATTTAGCAAAGGCAGAATTGTGTGTGGAATATAGTTTTTCATGTCCTGGATCATAGAGAAGATTTTCAAGAAATTGATCTTTTCAGCATTCATATATGGCTTTGAAGTTAAAAGGGTGCTTCTCTGAAAATTACACATAGTTGCTAATATACAAATTAAATGCCTTGTAGTAGAATTAATTAAAGATTTGCCTTGAATTTCTGTTATAAATTTCTGTTAATGAAAAATAAGGTAATAGGTATATGAAACACTGATAAATATACTATTTAATATTCATAGCTTAATATTCATAGCTTAACTAAAAGTCACTGACCGCATAGACCTTGACAAACTTGACCATATCTAGGCACAAAAAAACTGTAGTGTCACATTTTTGCATTAATGTAGAAGTCAACCAAATTATTTTCAAAAAAATACTGCATTACCCAATAAATTGATTCTTGACATGAGCCAGGACCACATATTTTCACCTTGGCATCTCTGTACAATCTGTAACAGCCCGAGAAAATCCGGAGCCCACAGTGCAGTTTGCATCGACCCAACCCAGCCCTGTGACAATATATGAGGAGGAGGTCAATGTGGTGGACACAGATGTGGTGGTCACATTCAATGAACCAAACACAGATCCAACAGTGGAAGGTGTTAACCTCTGGCAGATGACCCTATGGTTCAGCAAATCAGCCAATGGAGCAGGCTCTAGCACAGGTACCATCGAATCAGCATTAAGTGAAGAACAGTCCAACATGCCTGTCGATTTTAATGATTTTGTGTTTGAGGTAATTCTCTCTTTATTTTGTGAAGAATATACAAAAAGCAACCAACCTTATTTAGATATTTCCATTTTTTTTTGTTCTATAACATGTCTAAATGACTGTTTCACCTTAAAAATATCCTGGTCTTCTTGTTGTTGATCCTTAGGACCTGAAAGCAAGAGCTGATCTGACCACACAAGGCTGCGGTAAATTCAAGTTTATCTGTGCTCGTATCAGGAAACATAAACCAGACCCTAGCTATGAGCTCATTGGCAAAGACCCATCTGTTCGAACAGGTTGCGCTCCTGTAGACTGTCAACGTAAGTGCTATCAAACATTGTTTAAAACTTGCTGAAGACATTATTGACTGGTTTCCTTGTGATGCATTTAATTGCCGGCAGTTGTAAATGTTGAACAAACGTACAAAAAACTTTGCTACAAACTTGGTAGTGTGTGTGTGTTATATGCTTTGGAATGCCTGGTATATTGTGCAATAAACTCAGTAACCAATTGATGTAGGGGTGGCATAATCGAAAGTTTTGTTCTTTTATGTGAAATGCACAAGCTGACCTGTTTTGACTTCATTTGACCTTTGAGCCTTTTTTTGTAAGGTCTGGACTGTACTTGTTGAGACAGACCCAAAAGGCAATTAAACTACCCTCTTAATGTGCAGTGTGTATATATGTGATGCATGTAAATGGGAGGTATGTTGTGTGATAACTTTAAAATCAAGTGTTTTTTGGTGAAGGGCAAAAGTCATTGGGATTGGAGGTGCACATGTCAGCACCTTGCTACTCCTTTTTGGTTTCGATGAAAAGAGAAACCTATGCATTCATGATGGCGTGCGTGTGTATGTATGTGTGTGTGCGTGTGTGTGTGTGTGTATGTTTGTGTGTTTGTGACACTTTGCTTGTTTACACGATATCTTGAGAAGGGAAGATCTGACAATTCTCAAACTTGGTACACAGATACCCCATACTGAGAGGAAGAACCCTATTGATTTTGGTGGTGGTCAAAGGTCATCTGGGGTCACAGGGGGTCAAAGCCCCAAATCCTTGTTTACACGATATCTCAAGATAGGAAACATGGATTCATTTCAAACTTGATATGTTGATGCTTTATGATGAAAGGAAGAACCCTATTGATTTTGGTGGAGGTCAAAGGTCATTTGGGGTCACGTGGGGTCAAACCCCCAAATCCTTGTTTACACGATATCTCAAGGAAGGAAACTTGGATTAATATCAAACTTGACACATTGATGTGTTATGATGTAAGGAAGAACCCTATTAATTTTGTTGGCGGTCATAGGTCATTTGGGGTCACATGAGGTCAAACTCCAAAATCCTTGTTTACACAATTTCTCATGGCAGGAAATTTGGATTCATTTCAAACTTGATATGTTGATGCATTGTGATGGAAGGAAGAACCCTTTTAATTTTGTTGGCGGTCAGAGGTCATTTGGGGTCACATGGGGTCAAACCCTGAAATCCTTGTTTACACAGTATCTCATGGCAGGAAACTTGGATTCATTTCAAACTTGATATATTGATGTGTTATGAGGTGAGGAAGAACCCTATCTATTTTGGTGGAGGTCAGAGGTCATTTGGGGTCACATGGGGTCAAACCCCAAAATCCTTGTTTACACAATATCTCATGGTGGGAAACTTGGATTCATTTCAAACTTGACACGTTGATGTGTTATGACGTAAGGAAGAACACTATTAATTTTGTTGGCGGTCATAGGTCATTTGGGGTCACATGGGGTCAAACCCCGAAATCCTTGTTTACACAATATCTCATGGTGGGAAACTTGGATTCATTTCAAACTTGACACGTTGATGTGTTATGACGTAAGGAAGAACACTATTAATTTTGTTTGCGGTCATAGGTCATTTGGGGTCACATGGGGTCAAACCCCGAAATCCTTGTTTACACAATATCTCATGGTGGGAAACTTGGATTCATTTCAAACTTGACACGTTGATGTGTTATGACATAAGGAAGAACCCTATTAATTTTGTTGGCGGTCATAGGTCATTTGGGGTCACATGGGGTCAAACCCCAGAATCCTTGTTTGCACAATATCTCATGGTGGGAAACTTGGATTGCATTTCAAACTTGATATGTTGATGTGTTATGATGAAAGGAAGAACCTTATTAATTATGTTGGCAGTCAGAGGTCATTTGGGGTCACATAGGGTCAAACCCCAAAATCCTTGTTTACACAATATCTCATGGTGGGAAACTTGGATTCATTTCAAACTTGATATGTTGATGCATTATGAGGTGAGGAAGAACCCTATTTATTTTGGTGGAGGTCAGAGGTCATTTGGGGTCACATGGGGTCAAACCCTGAAATCCTTGTTTACACAAGATCTCATGGTGGGAAACTTGGATTCATTTCAAACTTGACACGTTGATGTGTTATGATTTAAGGAAGAACCCTACATATTAATTTTGTTGGCGGTCAGAGGTCATTTGGGGTCATATAGGGTCCAACCCCGAAATCCTTGTTTACACAATATCTCATGGTGGGAAATGGATTCATTTCAAACTTGATATGTTCATGCGTTATGAGGTGAGGAAGACCCCTATTTATTTTGGTGAAGGTCAAAGGTCATTTGGGGTCACATTTTGTCAAACCCGGAAATCCTTGTTTACACGATATCTCAAGGTAGGAAGTTTGGATTGATTTCAAACTTGATCTGTTGATGCATTATGATGTAAGGAAGAACCCTATTGATTTTGGTGGAGGTCAATGGTCATCTGGTCTCACCTGGCATTAAACTCTGAAAACCTTGTTTGCAGAATATCTTAAGGCACAGTATGAAATTTGGCTTTTTAAATATAGAAGTGTTTTGGTTAAAAGAAAAACCAGTTACTCACTGGTGGAGTCAAAGGTCACTTTGGGTCCCCAGGTGTTACAAGAAATGTAGCATTTTATTGAAAAGAACATGTATGTATCATCGAAACCTCAATGCATTTTTGCATTCTGGTTAACAAAATCATCTTAAGGCAAGGAACCATTGTGCCCTTGGAATTTTGTTTCAGCCTTTTCCCTTTTCATTTAGTCCACTTCCATTTAAGGTTATTTCACTGACACAAAAGGTGTTGAAAGCTTAAAAAAAGGGGGTGGGGGGAGTGTATTCAAAAACACAGCAAAACCTGTAGTGAAAAATCATACTTTTACCTTATTTGCACCTGTCAGCAACATTGCAAGTTTTACTATAATTACCCTATTAGGTGGAAGAGAGCCAACTGTGGAGTTTGCTTCAGTCCAGCCTACTGAGGTCACTGTCTATGAAGAATCACAAACCACTGTTGAAACCACAGTGACAGTGACTTTTAACGAGGAAAGGACAGACGAAGATGTCTCTGGCAGCAGTTTGTGGCAGGTTGATCTTTGGTTTAGTAAATCTGAAACAGGACTTGGATCAAGTACTGATGGAGTAACGAGTGTTTTGTCAAATGTGCAGGCAAGCCAGCCTGTTAGCTTCAGCAGCTTCGTGTTTGAGGTTAGTTTTGATATAGGCTTATATTGTTTCACCTCCTATTATGTTTTGCGTCGTAGACAAAAGAGAGGTTCAATTGAACAAACATTGACTCCTGCCCCAACCCCTTTCTTATCTAATTGAACAATGAAGTGGCATTGAGAGTGGCAATGCCTAAGTTTTGTGTTTGCTTAAACTCATTCATTTTTATAAAGCATATGCAAAATAAATTTGAATTGATACATGATAAGTTTCTGTCAAATTTTTTCTCTCCGAAATAATTCTTCCAGTTACCCAAACATTCACTATCCCATTTTTCTTATTTGTAAAAAATGTTAATGCTGTATCTTCAACTTTTTTTTTCCTACAATTAATTACTTTTAAAATCAAAAGTAAAAACAATTTGGACCTATTTAGCAGTACTTCCTTACATTTAATAAAACTTGAAAATTTCAATGTGTGGATTATTGAAGAATTTAAATAAATACCCCCTTCCTCTTCTTGCCTGATTTCTGCTCCATAGTTTGTTGTTATACTTTCTTGTTATCTCTATATTAGCCAGAAGTCCTGGCTAGGAGTAAATGAAATGCAAATTTCCTTGCATCTTACAGGATTTAGAGATAACTGCAGACTTGAGAAACTCTGGTTGTGGCAAGTATAGGTATATTTGTGCCCAGATAAGGAGAGATGCACCAGAACCTCCTTACAAACTCCTTGGCAAAGATCGCACAAAGTCAACTGGATGTGCTGAAGTTAGGTGTGATCGTAAGTACTGTGTCATTGCCTATCTTTTGTGGTCTTCTGTGTGACTAGTAAAGTGGTATAATCTCTTGGTCGTAAGGTCTTACTTTTGTTCTGGTCAAGCATTAATTGAAGTGCTGTTAGCCTGGATTACTTTCATTGGAAACATGATGGGAGCCTTTCAGTATGATTGGCCAACAGCATAAGTGTCCTTGGTACAAAACTGAAACAAGTATGTACACCTGTCATTCATCATGAGAGTCCTGTAGATGTACAGCGGTCCATACTACGATGCACTAATGTATTATGAAGATGTCTGCATTCAAAATCTGTTTGGTGGATTTTTTCCCTGGGTTCATTTTTCTTACTTGACCATGATAATGTCTATAGTATCCAACCCCATTTGTCTGTCATCTCATTGGTCCCCTGTCTTCCCTCAATCCTTATTCTAACCCTTAATCCTAACCCTTCACACCAAGGGGAGAACTATTGAGACAAGGGTGTAATGAGATAATGTAAAAATGGACAGTACTAATTAGACAGTGGACTTATTAGACAAATGGAGCTAAATGGGGGACCAATGACATTTGGAATACATGAGACGGGACTATAGAGCAGGTGCAGCTTGCATGTGATCAAATATGGTTGCCTAGCTTAGAAAGTCTGTTATGCCTGAGCCAAACTTAATCAATCTCTGATGGACCTATTAATAAGAACACTTTTGCTTTGTCTTTTCCAGGCAGCCAAGAACCCGTTGTTGAGTTTGCATCTGTCCAGCCTACTCCAGTAACCATCTATGAAGATAGCGAGAACCCTGTAACAACAACTGTCACAGTGACTTTCAATGAAGCTACCACAGACCCAACTGTGTCAGGATCTAACTTGTGGCAAATGACACTGTGGTTCAGCAAAGCTAGTGATGGTCAGGGCTCTGAGACTGGTACCGTCGATTCGGCACTCTCTCCTGCCCAAGGTTCCATGCCTGTTAATTTCAACAATATGGCGTTTGAGGTAAGTCAGAATTTTTGTGTGAAGTTTTGCATGGTGCGAGCATGGAAATAGTGAAAGAATTTTCATTGTGCTAAAGAGCAATGTAGTTATCAGCCAAGTCATGGTTCCCAAAGTTTTAGTCACAACACTTCAATTTTTGGGTTGCAAGCTTCATCTGAGGGAACAAAACATATACATCAAAATGGGTTTCAACTTCAGTTGTAAAAGTTCTTCACTCAGCCAATGGAATGATTTGACAAATTTGACAGTAACTTTGGCCACTTGCTGCATCAAGTTGGACTTTGGATTTGTATTCCTGGCAGAATCCTTGTTTGCTATTGGCTGCAATCTACAAAAAAGGGATGAGACTTTGACGAAAATAGGAAAAGTGGCACTGCCTGTTACCCTTCATGTCTCCTAATTTATTTTCAATTTCTTGAAATTGGGGAACCACATGAAAGGAGGTATTGTAAATGTGTTTTTGCTCAGTCCCAAACTGATTATTTGGCATTTCAACTTTTCAGGATCTGGAGATCACAGCAGATCTGACTACAGTTGGATGTGGTAAGTTTAGGTACATATGTGCAAGGATCAGAAGAGACAATCCTGAACCTAGCTACCAACTAGTCAGCAGGGTCTTGACGTCAACCAGTGGTTGTGCTGAGGTGCAATGTGAGAGTAAGTGTGTCATTTCATGCCAAGTATACAAAGTGACCTTCTCGGCAAAAGTGCAGGGGTTGCATTTAGGAGGCAAAAAGCCTTTATTTAACGAGGTCATGTGACTTCAATACATAAAATCTATTTTCTCAGTGTAGGGCCAATTGAACAGAAAAATTGGGGAATTCATCACTTCCAGCTTTGGTCACAATTTCAAGTCTACTTTTCTCCTAAATGTCCTGTATATGCATGTGTGTGCATGTATGCAATAGTTTGCCACCCAAGGAACATTTATCCATCTGCCTTGCATCGTTACAGTGCTACAGTATGTAGATGGATGCACAACTACCATAAAAGCTCTGGGCTGTTCTGCATTTGGCACAAGCATCACCCAATTGGTCAATTATCGGTTCCAATTTGTTTATAGTCTGGGAAAATCGGGGGATTTTCTTCTCTTTTTTCTTTAATTGCAAAGTCAGAAGTGTATCATTTTCTGAACAATGCTTTCAAAGATAGGTACGTGCAACGTCCGAAATTTATGTACTCAGTATTATCGGAGAATGATAACAGCATAAATTCATTCGGGCTGATATAATCTGATCAGCCGTAGTAAATCGTGTGGTGCCAAGTGAAAAACTAATGACTGTTGGAAGCAGGTATAAATGTAAAAGTAGAATAGAGGGAAGAAAAACAGATAGCACATACTTATAGTATCAAGGACCATTGTGCTAGCATGTAGTTCTATAAACTGGGGTTCAGTTGTGTGTAAATAAGCACATACTTATAGTATCAAGGACCATTGTGCTAGCATGAAGTTCTGTAAACTGGGGTTCAGTTGTGTGTAAATAAGCACATACTTATAGTATCAAGGACCATTGTGCTAGCATGAAGTTCTATAAACTGGGGTTCAGTTGTGTGTAAATAAGCACATACTTATAGTATCAAGGACCATTGTGCTAGCATGAAGTTCTATAAACTGGGGTTCAGTTGTGTGTAAATAAGCAAATACTTTTAGGATCAAGGACCATTGTGCTAGCATGAAGTTCTATAAACTGGGGTTCAGTTGTGTGTAAATAAGAGGAATTGTAAATGAAAGGGAACATATATGGCAGTATGCATGTGTGTCATGTTGCAAAATATACCTTTAGATGAATATTTGTTTGTGATCTAAATGTTCTGTTACACACTTTGTCAATTTCAATGTTTCAAGGATGTATACTAATCTTTCAAGTAGATCAATTCATTAATCCAAATTTAAACCAAATGTTATATAATTCATCTTAATTCATATCACTTATCATCCAATCAGGAGCAAGGACAAGTGCAGTGATAGTGACCTCTGTCACCAACACACCAGTTAGCATTGTCCCCGAGGAAAATAATCAAGTGACTACCGATGTCACGGTAACTTTCGACGGATCATCGGATCAGGTCTCTGGCAGCAACTTATGGAGAGTTGAAGTTTGGTACAGTAAATCAGAAACAGGATCTGGCTTTAGGAGTAGTTTGACAGACCAAGCTCTTTCCACGGCTCAACAAAATCAGGCCTTGGATGGAAGCTTTACATTGTCATTCCCTGTAAGTGAATTGTTAGCATCAAATATTTTGAGTCTCAGTTTCAATGTTCTCTTTTTCAAGAGGCCCAATAGTTCATCTTTTGGTTAATTGTGTAACAAAGGAACCTATACAATCATCTTGGCGTGTGTGTGTGTGAGCCTGTAAACGATACCTGGCCAGGTACAGGCCGCTCACGAGAGCTGAAGCCTCGCATGTCTTTCCTCGCTCACACGGAGTTCGTAACTGGCGTAGCTACCCAAAAATTTGGACACTGCAGTGAGCTCTGTCACGTGATATGCAAGAGCCTGCCATGCTCACAGCATTCACATGCCGCGTGACTTAAACGGCTAAAGGGGAATTCCAACCATTTTCTTTCGGGAAACAGTTCTGTGTACCCTGTATGGCATTAATACTGGTATGTCCTTCGCGTGTGTGTGCGTGTGTGTGTGACGGATTTAAATGCAAGGTAACTCAGTAAGTTAGCGATTAATTTTTTTCAAACTTAGTGTGTACGTGTATGTTTTTGAGTAGATATGCCCTAGTGTTTTTGGTGGAGGTCAAAGGTCACTGGGGATCACCAGAGGACAGAAAGTGAATTTCTGTAAGTATTTGTAAGTTGGTGTCTGTTGCTCAAACTGTTACATAATTGAAGTAAGTAAGTTAGTTAGCCAGATGGAATTTTATTGCCCAGTTTCCAAACAATTGGTTCAAGTGGAGCCAGCCACTGCCTCTTTTTCCAGTTATGGCTTACTGGTTTGTTTTCCCTACTCCATTGCATATGCTGAGCACCAAGCACAATGGTATATGGTGTGATTATTCGAAAAATCATGTGATCAGTTTCTCTCAAACTAGCAAGTATTTGTGTGAATTTGAAATTTAGTGTGCCCTTATGTTTTTGGTGGAGGCCAAAAGTCATTGGAGTTGAAAAACTGTAAGTCTTACCTTCTTACTCTGTTACATCTTACTTCTTGTTCCTGCTCCCTAAATCCAAAATGATCGTAAATGCAAGGAGCCATAGTGCCCTTGGGCTCTTATTAATTAAACTCTATCCAAACCTCTAACATCACTACAGCATACATTTGTCTCCTGATGGGGATTTTGCATTGCAAACACTTTTGTGGTGTTCCTCACAGAGGGAGTCAAGTCTGGATGCTCTGAAAGTGTAAGGTTTGTAGTGATCCCTGTCAGTATTGCAAGAGGGTGGCTGTTTTAAAAGTGTGTGCTGTTAAAAATCAATAATAAATTCAGTTATGACCTTTCAAGATGACTGAACACATTACTGATCATTACCCAATTTTTACACCAGAAATATTTCTGATTGCCCTCTTTAAAGAGTTTTGAGTTCATTATTTCTATCTGGCTGGCTCTTCCTTTTGGCAAGTGGCACATGTTTTATCAGGGTCTGGGGTATCCACTGCAAATTTTGTTAGGGAGCACCCCAGCAAAACAGCTAGTGGAGAATACACCTGTTAGAATTTGTTGTAGTATGAACATTTTTCGCTGATATGAAAATTGGAAAACAACACAGACAAAGAAGAAACTGACAACTTGACACGAAAACAAGAACAAGTGAAAGATGGAGGAAAACAAAACCATATAACACAACATGTAAATATATTTTATATCATAAAATGTGGTTTCTTTGATTTGAGCAAGGTACAAGGGTAAGAGACAATGTGATAAAGCCACATTGCATCTAACCTTTTAACACTAAAGAAAACACTCATTCGTAAAATGAAAGCAAGTGTGGGAATGAAAATCCAGGAAACACTAAATTAACTGGTCTGAACTGCATTGTCTGCAGTGACCTCAGCTGGTTGAACACCTGCACACAATTAGCTGTGGCTGGCAATCATGACCATGCTAGTGTCATTGGAAAACACCTTTATGATCCCCAGGGCTGGAAAAAATGTTTATTTCCTTTCAGGAAAGTCAAATTTCCCACAACTGTCATGATATAAAACAGACCAAATTTCTCTCCATATGTCCAAGTTTCCCTCCAAATGCCATGATTTCTCTGCAAGGGGCTTCCCGAATTCAGCCAGATTTTTGTGCCTTTACTATGTAATGTTTAATCTTCCATTCCAATTTTTTTCTAATCTTGTCAAAAATGGTAAAAAATTTTGTTTTCTTCTTTGCTAATAAAGGATCATTCCAGTTAAAAATTTATCTTAATCATTAAACCGTACACAGTGCAGTCCAACAGAATGGTTGAGTCCAGTGGTATGGTATGGTGTGGTGTTGTATGGAATGCTATGGAGTGGTGTGGTTTGGTGTGATGTCACTGTTGTAGTTTGGTATGGTATGATATGGTATGGTATCATTACGTGTTAAGCCCGATGTGGAATTCTCTAGCAAATACCGCCGACCGACGTTCTTTTGAAGTAAACAATACTGAGTCAGATACCACAGTACTAGATAACGGCTCTTTAATTAATCCCACCTGCCTGGTCACACCAGCTCATCTCCATTTACAAAACTTGTGAAGCTTGAATAAACTTATAAACTGTCTATTGACCAGGGAGAAAGTTCTCTTATCAGAGGTTGTTCTCAACAAGACAATGGACTGTTCTGTGACAGACTGAGGCAGCAAAGCTGCTTACCCATTACCAGGTGAACTGTGGGCTAATTAAATAGGATCATCTAACTGATATCACATGTTTGATTAGATGGTTTAGTGAAGACAAGCGGAAGGTGCAAACTCTGTGCCCTTCGGAGAGAACATGTCATGTGGTACGGTATGGTATGCTCACCCATAGCAATATATGTTAGGTTTACAAAACCACTCAGATGTCATCAGATTTTTTAAAAACCCTTTTGTTTTATCACATTTGCAGATTTTGGTCTACAATTTTGGCAGTATATTCTTTGTCACAATAGAATTTGTTACACCCCTCTGCATTTTGAAAGCATATTTCAGTTGTATCATTTTAACTCTTTAACTTTTGCATAGCAGTAATTATCTCCTTTTTCACACAGGCTGCTATTGCTAACGCTGACCTTAGGGGTGTTGGTTGTGGCAAATACCAGTTTGTCTGTGCTCGGATCAAGAAGGGAGAAGCAAACCCAGATTTTGAGTTACAAGATCCAGGAACTGAATCTGTTACGGGATGCTCACCTGTCACATGTGGTGGTAACTTTGACTAATAATGATTGTAAATGGGAGTGTTTCTATCAAGGGGTGGTAACTAAGGACTTGTCCCCTCCTGTCCAGATGAACGAGGGTAGAATTCCCCCTCCCCCTTCACTTTATTTCCATACAAATTAAAAAATGTCAGTATCTTTGTTTCTTGCTTAAGAAGAGGACACCAATTTGCAGCATTGTTTGAACTAACAAAAATAAATAGCCTGTAAAACCACTCAGAGTGCACCTTATGTGGGCCTTGAATCAAGTTTCTGTCCCTCTGAACCCACCTGTAACCTTGGCCAGGGATCTGATCAGTTTGGACTTTGGGTGTAGCAGTAATAAATTACCCCCCCCCCCCCTTTTTTTTTTGTTTCTGGTGGAACCTCTGAATGGTACATGTGAAAAACTACTAAACAAGTTAAATTCAAATGACTTATGATACCTTGCCTTTGGTTTAGTGACAGAGCATCAGACTCTTATCCAAAATGTCCAATATTTGATTTCTGGGCCCCCTCAAACCAAAGATATTCAAAGTGGAACCTACTGCCCTTGTTGGTGATGCTCCACATATTCTGTGGAGTAGGGAGGACAATGAATGAAGTGCTCTACAACCAGTAAAAAGTGGCCCTAGATGGAGGCACTTTTTCATCACCTAGATTGTTGTTAAAACTTTATTAAATCCATCTTCTCATGATTCTTCACATTTACTCTTTAAATATCTCTTGAGATAAGTAGGGCATTGGCTAAAGAAACAAAACCAGTGATTCCCAAAGCTTGCCAGAAATGGCACTGACCTTTTAGAATGATTTCAATGTATCCTTTTTCCTGCTTGGGTACACACTCTTCTTTGTACATTGTTACACAATGCAACCTTCTTAGGTCAAGTTGATGAGATTTGTTCATTAGTTTTCACACATTGTTAAGTCAAAGAAAAATATTTCAATTCAGTTTCCTCAGTTGATTTGAAAACCCGATTTTAGTGGAAAGATAAAGACAGCATGGTTTGTAAAATACAACATCTGTCATTTGTACAACAAAATTACAACCTCCAACAGAACACATCATAATTACTTAAAAATTAAAGATGTATTGAAGATAAAAATGCCATATTGACAGATGTCAGTGAAATTGGATTTTAAGTTAAATATGCAAGAAATTCTCATTTGTTACATTGGTGAGCAGAAATTTCCCCCTGGAAAGGTTATGAAGGAGCAGGGTATTTTTGTCTGTTAAAACTGTCAAAGAAATGTAGACTGTTTTGGGGACAGGGAGGCTAGACCTCACTTCCAGTCCTCAACACCTCAACGATTTGATTTGGAAGATTGCAATTAGGGTTTGGGCAAGCAAGAAACATTTCCACAAAATTGTTCCCTTCTTCAGGACTGATACACAGTCGATTCATTTGGCAGTTGTTTGTAGGTAAAGGGGTGAGGGGGAATTTTGATTATCATAACTTAAAGCTGAGAATATGTGTTGAACTTCTTTTATCGACAGAAGCTGAGGAAGAGCAAGAGACCCCACATATAGAACCAGTATCCCTGTCAATCACAGAGGCTGCTGTAACTGTAGGTGAGGTAAACACCATCACTGTAGATGTGAGCATCGACTTTAATCAGGATAACACAGATGATGTTTCCGGTTCGGACCTCTGGAGGATAATCTTATGGCTCTCTGATCAGGGTAATGGCAAGACAGGTTCACGTATTGCAGAAACAGATCAGACTATTTCTAGTGCTCAGAAGAACCAACCCTTGTCATCTGGTGGACCACTATCATTTCAGGTGAGAGTGGAATCATGACGAAATATTTACCTTTATGGAAAACAGTCACAGCTACTGTAGTTTTTAGGGGAAAAGTGCCATTCCTAATTTAAGTACAAGACTACTGATAGATTTGTCCAGCCAACTGCTTCAGTTAGCAGCAGCTTAATAGCCATTCTGGTACAATAGAAATCTGACAAATAAGTGTTAAAACTATAACTGACAACAAATTCTGAACTAAGTGCTGGCAAAAAAGGGGATCAAATTACACATGCACTGAAGGGTTCAGCCCTCTTCCAGTTTTATGTTTGATATACTTCTATCAAATTGAAATTCCAATCTTTAGGGCTATTCTCAAATGTTTAAATGGGCATGTAATTGTATTGATTAGAGTGTTTGACAAATAAATTTACAATTGTATATTGAAGGGGCTCATTGAGCCGATATCAATTATTTTGTGACAAGTTGAAGGAAGTCATTGCATGGCACTGCCTAGACTTACCAAAAAATGAGAAACTAGAGTTTCCGTTATGATTTTTAAACACAATGGTAAAAATTGTCTGGACACTGATTTGTGATAGATGATTTTCACCATTCAATACCCTATCATTGTCATTTCTGTAATATTTAAGGTAGGCAGAATCTCCTAGTTTCACATGAGACTCACATGAAAGTCATGAATTTTGCGAATCAACTCAGTGAGCCTCTTTAATGAAACATTGAACGAAGAATATCCATGGTTTGTTCTGAAAGACACAGAGTTCAGTAAATTATGTCGAAGATCAAGTTGCTTTCTTCTTATTTTACAGTGTTTGTCTGCTTTTTCACTTGTGTCTGTCTGCTGTAATAGTTGCAATTTTCAAAAGTACTTGAAAATTCTCTCTATTTCATAATGTGAGTGTTTTTTGGAACAATTCCATTCCCAACTGAAACTAAGATCCTTTATAACTCTTGTGGGAACAAGATTCAGTATTGCCTGCCCATGGAAGGGTTAGACCACTCATTGACTTGTAACATGTCAAATGTTTCTTTATTTAGAGGGTTCACTTGTAGGGTTCCTTCTACCTGAAAAATTAATGACATTTTAATATTCTTTTCCAAGCCAAGAAAAACTAGTGGAAATTTATCTTTAAAATGAATAGTGGTCAAAATGTGAAAATGTGGTTTATAAAGACATACCTTGAGGGAACTGTTAATGAATTTCCTGTTGTATATTTATCAAAATATCCTCTTTGCTTTGGTGAGATATCTATGGTAGCTTCGTATTGAGCAGTAAGCTTGAAAAACCTCGTTTTGTGTTTCACTGCATATTAGTAGGGGAGACACCGTTGTCAAGACCGAGACTCTACAGTTTTGCCCGAGACAGCTTAACAGGGTATTGTGTAGTACTATCCTAAAATATTTCACGAATAGCTCTCTCAAGGCACAAAAGTGCTTAAAGGACTTAATACCAGTCTGCATGGTGGCGCTATTTACCAAAGGAATACATAAACCTCAGTATTTTCAACATCCCTCTATTTCCTGTATAACTATTTACATTGAAAAGGAGAGTGTGTTTTCTTTAAAAAAGTGTCTTTCATGTAATTCTGATTTCATAGGTTTGGTCAATGATAAGTCTTCCATATAAATTTAAGTGGCCCTTAGCTCTAAACTCATGTGAAATTATGTACTTGCAATAACTTTCATTTTGAAAAAATACCCTTTGCTCAATCTTGTCAAGAGCTGTTCTCAGTACCAATTATATCACCATGTTAGCATTTGAAAATGGCAATGAAGGTTGACAGTTGGTAGCAGTTTATCTCAGAATAAACTAAAAAGGGGGTGTAGCCCTCCAATGTTTCATAAGTAATTTGATCCCCTTTCATCCCATGACATATTTCAGGATTTGTTGTAAGTTGTCATTTGAACCCCAGAAGAAGAAGAAGGGTCAAGCACATAGGTACATCATCCAGTTTTTCCTGATGTCCCAGTATTTTAAAGGCATATTCTGGAGACAAAATTTGTTAACTTCAAAATGAGCAGAAAAATTTTCCCTTTCAGAAGGTGAAAATGGCTTTTCGATAGCTCATTGCATTCAGAAGATACAAATTTTTAAAGTATTGCAAATTTTTCTTTGGATTTGATGCATTACCGGAAATCTGTGATGTCATCGTGGTACATAAATTTAACATTGCATTCAATTTATTTATAATTATGATGCTGCTGCTGGAAATATTAAGCAATGTTTGTTGTACTCTATGTATAGTGAAGGGTAATGCTAGATCTACATGAAGAGATATTCAAACATTCCAACAGTATCAAATTTCAAGGACAAACAGAACCTTCAATTATAAAGAAAAACAAAAGGAATTTGAAGCAATGTGCCCACATTACATAACTTTTTTTGGCTTTGTTGAAGATCAGAGGTATTTTTGATTCCTTGCCGAAGGCAGGCAAGGAATCCATGCGATGGTGATGTCGTGTGTATGTGTGTGTGTAGGTGTGTGTGTAAGGGGGTGTGTGTATGTGTGTGTGTGGGTGTGTGTGTGTATGTGACGCTTTGGCTTGTAAACACGATATCTCAAGAAGGGTTAGTGTGACTAACCTCATATTTGGTGTGTAGGTTGGTCATATTGAGTAGATGATCCCTATTGTTTTTGGTGGAGATCAAAGGTCATTTGAGGTCACGAGAGGTCAAAAGGTCAAAACATTGTAAACACCATATCTCGAGAACGGTACATGTGACTATGCTCATATTTGGTGTGTGGGTTGGTCATATTGAGTAGATGATCCCTATCGATTTTTGTGGAGGTCAAAGGTCATTTGGGGTCACGAGCAGGGTTAGCACTGAGCTCCGAATTTAGTGGGTCCCAGCCTTGGTTTTTGGACCCCTTAAAAGTATGAAACATTAAATTTAAGGGGTCCACCAGGAATTTTAAAGGGTCCAATTCCCCGCCGTCTATACTTTTCCTCATGTTCAACCCTATTTTCCTCTGTAGGTACTTGAGTTAAATACTACAATGTTTAGGTGCTAAAAGTTTAGTCCATAGTGCTAAGTAAGAGTGAATACAATAATCTCAGAGAAAAAATATGTGACATCAATGCTTCTGTTTGCTTTCCTGGTAATACTGTAGAATGAAGGGTGCTGATTCCACAAATTTCATTTTTTTTTTTTTTGTAGTATCAACCGATTATACTATAGCCTAATAGTTCATACCCAATTACCGATTTTTTAATTAAACAATCGGCCCAATGCCGATTACCTATAACAGATTATTAAAAAGAGGGAAATCACGTTTGTCACTTTAGTACGCGCCTTTGCTTTGTGCATATCGTTTTACCGTAACCAGTTCAGGATGGAAAATACTACTGGGAATAGTTCCGTTCGTTTCACGAACGGATATCATTTTTGTAGGCGAAATAGTTTCACTTCAAAATTGGACATACAAATCAACCCTTAATACAGTACATTCGTAATGCAGTCCATGTCACATGCCCTTTGATAATTTAGTTCAAAGGCCAACATCATGCTCTGTCTAGTTTTCATCCCCCAATCATGTCGGAACATTGCATTCTTTTACTGCACTGGGTGGTTAATTTGTGTTAATATACTGTACAGTAGCTGCTACTCTCCCGCTTTAACGAACCCCATGTAAAGCAATCAAAGTAATCTTAGCAGTTTTGGGCACCCGTATAACGTATCTTATGGTTTTTTCCGATATAAATATCCCCGGATATTTTTAGCAGTTCTCGTCCAAAACTTACGTCTTGTTTAAAAAGAATCTGCAACTGAAATGCACGTAAGTCCGATCCCTGAAAAATCCACGCATGCAGAGATTTGTAATGCCGTTTCTAGGTGGATTTAGCGCGGGGCTTGTCCGGCTTTGCTAGCCGGCCGGCATTACAAGCGCGATCGTCGTATATAACACAAACTCAACGGGAAAACTTGTCTCGAGACTGAGTATTTTCACACACTAAATCACATAGGCGAAGGCGCGAGTTGTGATTGGCTGCCTAGGATCAGCGCAATTTAACCAATCACGATGCCGGGGCTAATTTAAATTTTGCAATGGATCTTATGCATATGATGTCACCCAGCAAAACATGATGCTTTGTTTGGCGGTAAAAACGTAAGTCTAGTGCATGCGTGGGCTAAGAAGTTCGCTGCAAGACCACGTGCATTACTGTTTTCGTTTGCAATGACGTCATATGACATTGCTTAAGTCCTGTATTACGGAAGGAATGCTGGGAATGACTTAATTTATGCAAGATAATAACCACCGAACTACACAAGATTCTGGGTGATCAGTGTACAAAACGTGCACAGATATGTATGCAAAGCTTGGGGATTTGAAAATTGGCGAAACACTGCAGCTAGATAGGCTGTACTACGTGTTTTGTGCAGAACAGTATGTACAGCAACTTACGCGGCTCCTTCTGCAAGACAGCAAGGAATACACCTTGAGTGCTCTTCTAAATCGAATTCCATTTAATACTACCGCGTTGTGGCGGAAAATGTCAAACGATCATTCCCATTGCAGGGGTAGGGATCGTTCTTCGATTTAAGTACATTTTCGTCTGTTACGGAAAGTGTTTACAACACGTGGTCAGTCATTTTGTTAAAGTACGTTAGTTTTGTACAGGGATCTGAAGCGATAAAACCACACAGTTAAGTCAATGTGTTTTCTGAGAGAGTGTTCGTTGGAACGGTGCACTGTGAATGAAGCAATAAGCCCCGCCCCTTCACAGCGTAACAAGCGATATTTTTTGCAGGTTGCCTTCTTTGTAGTATAACATCAATACAGTTCCGTATCAGGTTACGCTGGGGTCATAGCGTTTGGTTCTGACTGTCAGTGAACTCCGTGCTGATATGGGGCATGAGGCCATGTGTATATATGTGCACATTGCACAGTGTTTTTATGTGTTTTTGTAGGGATATTGGGGAGCCAAACCGTCTTTAGTAAAAGATTGAATTGAAACCAGAACTTTCAAAAAGGAAGCCTCGTGCATCAGTCCATAGACTTTTTCGTAACAGGGAATATCCATGCTGGCTGAAGTCAAATTTCTTTGCGTCCAAGCTTACTTCTCGGGACGCGCGGGAAGAAGCCTAATTTATAAACTGCGCGTCCAGAGACAAAACCTTGCGTCTATGACGCGCAGACGCACTAAAACGCGAACCCTGGTCACGAGAGGTCGATAGGTAAATTCCTTAGAAATTTCTTGTAAACACGGTATCTCAAGAAGGGTTAGTGTAACTAATCTCATATTTGGTTTGTGCATTGGCCATATTGAGTAGATGATCCCTATCGATTTTCGTTGAGATCAAAGGTCATTTGTTGTCACCAGAGGTCAAAAGGTCAAAACTTCGTAAACACGGTATCTGAAGAACTTACATGTGACTGTGCTCACATTTAGTGTGTGGGTTGGTCATATTTAGTAGATGATCCCTATTGATTTTCCCAAAGGTCAAAGTTCATTTGGAGTCGGCATGTTTAAAGCCTGACAAGCTTTCCTGCACAGTCTTTCAAGAAAGGTCACTTGTGGGGTCCTGAAACTTGTCATGTAGATGGCACATAGTGAATACATGGTCCCAGAAGTTTTTGGTGGAGGTCAAATGTCATTTGGGTTCACGACGGGCAAGGGGGATCTCAATGTAGGAAGATTGGATGCCTTGCATGTGTAGTTTGTGGGCACATTATGGAGCCCTGTTAATTAAAAAACATTGCAAAGCAATGTCAATGTGAAAAAAGGTCTTACATTTCAGCAGCAAGGAAAGACTAAGCCTTTTGGCTTTCTGGTTTAACGAAAATAACCCATCTTTAAAGTGGGATATCTTGAGTTAGGAAAATGGTATTGTGATAGGGTTTGAAGGACATGGTGTGGAATATTTTTGTCTTTCTTACAAGACAGAGGCAAAAACTCTCCTGAACATGCCTTTAACAACTTTGTCCTTGTCTCCATGGCCAGCTAAAGAGCAGTGTTTGCCTTCCCCTCCCCTCCATTGCTTATCTCTACCTCCCCCTTCCTCCAAAAAAATTCCACCCCTTCCTCCACTGAGATAGTAGTTTTGGCACGGTTTTTGTTTTCAGGAGTCCTTGTTGTGAGACAAAATAAAGCATTTGGACAACTATCCCACCAGGGGCCAATTCCACAAAGAGTTACGCACGATCTTAACTATGATTTACTGTTGACTTAAGTATGGGTAATCAAACTTAAGATTGTGCGTAACTCTTTGTGGAACGGGCCCCAGGTCTACATTTAGAGGAAGTGAAGTAGTCTGTTGTGTCTTTCTTTAATAGTCTTTCTCATGTCTTCCCCCCTTGTCCTGTGGACTGAGCCCCTCAGTGTCTTTGTTTTAAGAAAATGCATTGCAATTTGTTGGAATATGCATGGGCAGCCTGTATTGACAACTTCATATAATCTGTTTACAGGATGTATCTGTCAGCATGAACCTCTCCAGGGAGAAGTGTAAGAAGATACGCTTTGTATGTGGTCGGCTGAAAAAGTTGAGTCCTAGTCCTCCATACACTATGGACCCCTCCCAGGTATCTGGATGTGCCCCATGTCAATGCAGTTCATAATATCATGGTGAGTTTACATGACAATTCAGTATTGTTCATTTTGAGTTGATTTATATGTAATTCAGCATGAAACAGCATATTTGTCATTTTAGGTCTGAGTGCTTTCAGCTTTTTTTTTTTTCGTATAAGAAGACCCCTTTTGAAGTTTGTATTTTTGTTTGTATATCTTTTGTTAGTGCTCAGAATGTATACATGTGCAGGGCTTAACATTTTGAGTTATTCAATGAGACTCAAATTCTGACCTCAGTTACGCCTTGATAAAGATCATGTGCTGGACTAGCAGTTTTTTCTGTCTGCTCATAAGAAAGTGTTCAAGTAGCCTGCAACCCAAACTTTTGTAACAATTACGAAGTCAGCAAGCCCCATTTTGCACATATTCGTGGGTCTGTTCTTGTTGAAAATTACCCTACATGTGACTAGTGAATGAAAATGATAACAGTGGCTATTGATTTTTGCAAATTAACAGATTAAAAGGTGATAGACCCCATCAATGGCCGACTGAAATCTGACCATCACTTGCTGTCCATATTCATCTACAGTTTTATTGCATGCTCATAGTTTTAGGTTCAAATATTTTAGAGCATTCTTATGTTAAAATCCTATTTTGTTTTGGTCCAAATATGTGCATTGGGTAGTATTAATTTTTTCACCTAATGGTGGATCTTATTGTTGGAACTGTAGGTTTCTTCATGTTAGCATACCGTATATTTCTTGAAGTCACAACTTATAGACAAATCCAGACAATAGCGATGGTCTGATTTCAGTCGGCCATACCTGGGGTCTATCATCTTTTAATCTTTCAATTTCCTTGCTTTAATACTTGTATCATGGATGGTTGTGCACTGAAATGCCTCTCGATTCCCTCAGTTTCACCATATATGAGGATTTGAAATAACACTTTGACAATAAATGAAGACGATTGAAGACTGATGGACCCCACTAATGGCTCCCTACAGTCACTAAACACAAGCTCTGATCAAATTCATTTATAGACCACCTACATGCCAAGTGAGCTAAAATACTAGGCATTGTACTTTCACTTTTTGATTTCTTGATTGTCCAAACCAGGTTTCAAAAAAAAAAAAAAAGTGGGCCCTCCTGCTCTTCAGGATGTTCCATATTGGCAGTGAGATAGGGAAACAATTTCATGACCCACAACTGGAAAAAAAAGCTGTAAATGCAACTGGAAAGTTAGCAGTTAAAATGCAAAATTCCAACAAACTAAACCACCTTAGCAGGTGGATAACATGATAAAATCAGTACCAGTAAAAGAATTCAAGGAATATTCATAAACAGGGGTGTATTTGTATCCTCCCAAGACACTTCTTAGACAAATTCCACATTTCTACCAGACATTGCCACTGTATAAATACCTACTGATATCATTACATATTGCATTGGCATACTCCAAGGGTACAGAAACCTTTAGATTAGCACAGCACTGCTGTGCTTTTTTTAGTCCCTCCTCCATTCGTTTTTTTTTCATTTATCAACAATAAGCAATATTTTACCAAAGGGGGCAAAGGTTATTTGCATCTCAGCTACACCTGTTGTCTCCAATCTGTTGATGCCCTCTCAAACTTAAAAACCATTGTGAAATAAGGATGTTTCATGCCTGAGCAATCATACCCAAGTTTTATTGTTTGCCAGGATTGCACAAGTGCTCCCTGTGGAGTAATCCCTAAATCTTGTGCTGATGTGAAAAAATTTGAGCTGTCTACAGCCATTGTACAGTGCATGCAAGGATGTTTCATTTGTTTATGATTTTGTCCTCGTTTGTTGTTATCTGTCTGGATTTGGAAAGACAGCAAAAAATAAGTTGTAAATTATCCCAGACAGATTTGAGGTTTTTGAGTGAGACCTAAGTGTCTAGCAGAGTAACATATATGTATGTGTCTCTTGGGTAAATTTACTACACAGATGCTGACAAACTTGACATTTTGAAGCATGGCAAGACAGGGTCAAGCATTTTGTTGAGGATGTGGGGGCTGAGCCTCACTGAATGGACTGTAAATATGAGGGCTTGTCCAGCAAGATTTGAAATATAATGTAAAAATTAAGCTTACTGTTTACTTATGTGTATTGGCTTTGGTAAGTTAGTACAGAGAGGCGCTGGAAAGAGAAAATGTTCCACATAACAACAATAAATGACAAAAAAATAAATGACAAAGATGCAACAGTTGGAAATGTGATAGTAGGTCGACCCTGTAAATAGCATTAAAGTAAAAAAAAATATCTGTCAGAGTCATGACATCTTCAAGTATCTTGAAGTTTAAGCAAAAACATAGAAAAGTTTTGAACTGCTCAAAAATTTGTGGCCTGTAACTCGTGGTAGTTTAAAAAGTTGTTAAATAGTAAAACAAAAATGTTTTGACATCTTTCAAACCCACAGATGCACTTACTTCCTCTAAATATCAGTTCTACCCCCTCTAGAGAGTATTTATTGAGATTTCTGTGTTCTGATTGGTTAAACACTAACTGGGTATTCTCTGACGCACTGACATTAATTCTCAAACAGATCAAAATGTTTTTCCTCATATTTTTGGTGATAAAACAGGAGTAAACCACATCGGTCAGACTATTGTCAGTTCATAAACTGTCTCAACTCCAAATTTGCCAAACTCTCTTCCAAAATTTTGCAAAATTTGGAGTCGCAATGGTTTTAATTTTCATCAACGGTTGTCAGCCAAATGCAGTTCATTCCTCTGTAATTCTCTTTTTCTCTTCCCTTTTAGATGAATTGCTTACATCATCAAACAGACAAGACTTCTGCTGCAGCTTTTTAAGACAATGGTTCAACAAGATCTTCACATGCAATGCCAGGGGATCTTAAGAACCTGTTCCTCTATCAACTCTTGTGTAAAAAAATGTTATCATTGCAACGCAGAAGTTCACTTTTGTATAGTTAATAATTCCATTTTTCTTGGAAAATTGGCTGTTAAACAGCAGGTCGTAGAAAGTCGAAATTGGACTTAAAAAAAACAAGAAATACAATTTTTTTTCTTTTTTTTTACGAAGATTTTCATGTTAATTTTTGTAACCATTGACCAAATAAGTCACTTTTTCCAAGGGTAAAATAGAGTTCCATAGGGTTCAAAGGTAAACTCATTTTTCGTTTTCATTTTTATTTAATAAAAGTAAGAATAGTACCCCTGAAATTAAAAAGAAAAAATACACATTTATTCATTTAGTTATGCCACAACTTGCCTGATATTCAGCAAAATTCGAAACAAAGATGTTCTTTTATTTTCATAAGCACTGTCAATTTTTTTTGTTTGTCCACAGTAAGAAATAAAAGATGGGTGAAATTATATTTTGGCATTTCTCATTGTTTATTTGTTTATTTGTTTTAAAGATGAAAAATAAGAGAGTTATTCTAAAAGCAATTAGTTGACATCACATTGTTTCTTTTCTGAAACACCTTGCCCTTTTAAAAAATATGCATTCTCATTCCGCCCATTCTTGCATAGCACTTTCCCTGCATAGCAGTTCACCCTCTGTATAAATTCCCTGACACACTCAAGTGTGCTTTTGTACACCCCAAAAATGTTGCACAATTTAAATTCTGATGAGCTTCATTTCATCTATGTGGACTGATTAGAGCTGTTGTTTTCTGTGTAAGCATAATTGCCTTCCGCAGTTAGGCTGTAATCAGCCTGAGGGCAAGCCATGGGATGGTGTCAAGTTACTTTGCCCTCTTTGACTATGCATATCCCTTCACAATGATGGGGACCGCATTTTTGGTCTAACGGTTAGAGCATCCGCCGCTCACATGGAAGGCGCTTGTTCTATTCCCAGATCGAGTCATACCACAGACTCTTAATGGCACCTATTGCCATTTTAAGTGATGCTCGGTATAAGCAATGGAGTAGGGAAAACAAGCCAGTGAGCCTTAACTGGAAAAAAGGCTGTGGCTGGCTCAACTTGAACTAATAGGTTGGAAACTGGGCTGTGAAATTCCATCAAACTGGTTAACTAACTTCACAGTCATGGGTCTAGAGTTTGTTCAACTCCTGGCCAGGTATGAGAAACTTGAAAATGGAACCTGCTGCCATTGCACTTGGTGCTCAACATATGCAATGGAGCAAAGAAAACAAGCCAGTTAGCCCCAACTTTAAAAAAGGGTGGCCTGCCTGACTTGAACCAATTGTTTAGAAATGCAGCTATAGAAATCTCATTGAAGAAACCCTTGACAATTGGATTAAGCTTTTTCTTTAACAAATACATGTTACCTTAATCCAGTCAACAACAATGTGCTCGAGGTAAAGTTTTTTTTTTCATGTGGATGAGTGAAATGAGAAATGTCAACCATACCTTAAGCTACAAAGCACTCTACTTATAAAACATCTTTTACAAGAAATTCCTCTCACACGGAAGGCCTGGGTTCCCTTCCCAGGTCGAGTCACCAAAGACTCTAAAAAAGGAACCACATAAGCAATTGAGTAGGAAAACAAGCCAGTGAGTCACAACTGAAAAATAAGCTTGTAATCGGCTCGACTCGTACCAATAGGTTGGAAACTGCAGGGATGTAAAACTCCATCCAACTAACTGCAAGAAATTACACTTGGAGATCCACTGGGCTTTGAGCGACATGATAATGGTCTTCTCTATAATGGATGATGAGATAAGAGTTTTATCTAAGTGAACTAAAATGTCATGGAGAGACTGATCAATGCCAAATTTTCTCCCACAATTATTTGTAACCTTCTTTAATTTTGTAAAAGGTCTGCATACATAATCAATCATATTGCTTAATGCTTCTCAGCTTTACCCTTATTAAGGCCTGTACACACATGCAACATTTCGAAACATTTACTTGCTGCGAACATGAAACATGCTTTTGGGGGGTTGCTGCATAGTGTAGTTGGGGTGTACAACTAATTCAAAACATTTTGAAAATGTATTGCATTTAATTTGTAAAAATGTAATTTTTTGAATTTTACTTTTTAAAATGAAAGATGTAGCCAAAATTAAAGATACCTCTTCATTTCCATTAAAGATATATCTCCATCCTTAGTCTGCAGGTGGTACATTGGGTTGTCTTTCAAACGACTGCAGGAGAATATTTATTGTTTTCTATCAAAAATGTTTCACAAATTATTAAAATTTTTGTGAGCTCGGCACACTTTTTGTGGCTCTATTGTTGTATTCTTTAATACCGTTTCAGTTGCGTGGAGATTTTTCAACAAAGCATCATAACTTATAGATTGAGAAATTTGGCTAGCTTTGCTCGCAGTTACCACAGTTTACACTCCACAATGTTTCATCAACTTATAGTTAATGAGTGCGCATGTCTCTTTCATGACTATTTTCAATAACCAAGAAGTTTCGTAAGCGTGTCCAAATTCTTTGGACAATCTAGCCGGACAAATTTAAAAAAAAAATCATCATAGTCATGGGACAATTGTCATGAAAAATAAAAAACTGAAAATTCGCTACACATTCTAGCTGCCTATATATAAAAACGTTAGCTTTTATTTAGACTTGTTAGAAATCGTAGAATATGCCCATGCAAAAGTTTCAAAATAGGGTGTGGCATATGTTGTAAATGACTAGATTACACCGACAGACCCTGTGCACACAGAGCGCAACGTTTTGACCTGGAAGATTGTATTGGTACATTTTTTCATGGAGCTTTTACGAATGAAGTAAACCACCCACCCCCTTTTCTTTGCTTTAAAACCATCACAGGTGTCCACTAGAAACTCCTGATTGCAGGCTTCCTGGGCCTGGAAAAGTCTTGAAATGTTTTCTTTTTTCATTTTCCAGGCCTGGAGAAGTCATGAATATTTATTTTTGTTAAGGTGCAGGAACCCTGAGATCATCTTGCTCTTGAAAAATGTAGACGACATAAAAAGGATTAAGAAATGATTATAATTGTTCTTGTCTGTTAGGTCTCGACCCCACTTGGCATGGTCACATTCATGTCACACTATTGCCAGTCGTCAAAGAGAGCAAATTAATTCAATAGAGCATTAATTTATAGAACAGGGGCACAGATGTTTTACCTCTTTAGGAAATCTTCATAATTGATTCAGATTTCATTTGAAAAAGTTAGACTTGCCAATGGATTGTAAGAAAGAATGTTTTATAACTGATCAAACAACTTGAAATGACAAAGAAACTTGATCACTTAGAAGTGCATTTACAGTCGATTACACTTGACGACTGGCCAAAATTTCACTCTTTACGGAGCCCATGATCACTTCAAAGCATGGTGACTGCCAAGTCTTTTGTTAGAGGGTAAAGTGAGAAGGAAAGGACCCTTCCACTATCATTAGAACCGTTAAGTAAAACAAACCAAGAAAACGAACCAAAGTACCTTTCAAGAAAAGACTATTCCCACAAAAGGTTTAAAATACCCTGAATCCAAATTGTCTGATTTGATATCGGCTTTCAGTGTACTCCATATCCAGAATACTTTCATAATTTAATCTAGTATCTCGTATTTCCATTCGCTCATAAATGCTTAATGGTTTTTAACCTCCCCTGTTTGAAACGCCTCAAGTTGCTTGTACAGGGCCTGGGGAGCGTCATTACCGGCTATCTGAAGAGTCGCGGTTTCTGAAATTTTGTGGAGGTTATGCGCCTTTTAAGGTGGCGCTCCGCCTAGATAGTTCTCAGTGTCTGATGGTCGTTTGGACGATCACACAACGTAGCCTGCTGGATCAACCGTAAGAAGAAGTCCTGGATACTACACTGTTCTCAAGCCCTCTAGGCTTGAGCTTTCGTACAACTTACTTACTTTGTGCAAGAATCTTTTGGACTTAAAGAAGTTGGTACTCTTTTTTGTATGTTCATGCGTTGAAAAAACGGTAAACGAAACCAAACGAAGATGCTGCAAAATGTGTCAAATAAAGCATCCTTTACAAAATGCAAAATTTTTCAAAGGAGAGGGAACACCCCCCCCCCCCCACCCCGCCTTGCATCCATTCCTCAGGACTGCTATAACTAAAAGGTCGTCCCTACTGAAACTTACTGGATGTAGCTTGCGTGTTTTTGTTGTAGAAAATGGTAAACGGAACGTGAAAAACCTAATAAATAGGTGCGACAGTTCACCAGAAAAAAAACCTACAGATGGAAGGGAGAATCCGATTTTTGAACCACCATGTTTTAAAAAATAACTTTACATATTTATCTGGTATTCGCACTATCCGAAACTGGCCTGGTGGCGCCCAAACGCGGATCCAGAGGTCGATTAAGGAAAATAAAAAAATGTAATAAAAAAGACAAAAAAGTAAAGTATGGACTAATTCAACCATTTGGTGAGACATTTCCGATATATCGGGTGTAGAATGCAAAGACCTCCGTTCAGTAGAAACTGAATTATCTTTGAAGCAACTGGACGCTTATATTAGATGTCTAAATTTTGTGCTTACACATACCTTCGATTTTAGCGCTGCAGATAGGCCTATCTGGCTGACTTGAGGCAAAGAGTGGGTTTATAATGTAAATAACTTACTGGCTTAAGTTAGGTCCAAACTTCTGCCGAACTGTCTAAAATTGCTCTTTCGTAACACTGATCAATCCAACCGCCGTGAGTATTCAGTAACTTATGACGGTGGCAATTAAGGCCTGTGTTAACTTCGAAGTAATTTCATTGGCCGCTAATAATTTTTCAATTGACGACTTCTAGTATTCGTAAAACTAGCCTGAATACCTCAAGTAACGGCAAGCCAGACCAAGGGGATATGTATGGCTACAACAACCGCCGAAATACATACCATCAGAGTTATTTGTGGCAAACTAGCCTAATTATATTGATGGAGGAGGCAGAACCATCCTGCCATTGTGTCAAATAACCACATTGATTCACTTGAACGTCCGTCGTCGTAAAACCATGGAGTTTCAAATGATACAACCTTCACAATTTATCTCAAATGCCGAAAAGGAGCGTCAATGCTTCTCCCAACCTTCAATTTATTTGCTTCTGCTGTTATAGGCCGATACTTATACAGCAGGTGAATATTTCTGGTTGTCGACTACTTTCTTGTTGGGGAGGAATGATCCCGGCGAACCTCCTACTTTCTTGTTACTGCACCCCTCCCCCTTGCTCGTTCCCCAGTGAGCGTGAACACTAAGAAATGAGCGGGTGGGTGACTTTTGGTGAGGTGGGGATCGGATAGTCTTCAACTTTTGAGCCTTTCTCCACTGATTGGAAAGCACATCTCGCTGCCTTGCAAAAGAGCCTCCCAGCCCACTAAAAGGTAAAATTGAAGGGATCGCTGATCATTTCTCCTCAACTCTTGGGGCATTTTAAACTACTTTTATCATGTTCACATTGTCTCATACTCCGAAAGTGTACAGGGGCTTCGCTCCTGCACCCCACCGGGGCTCCGCCTTTGGACCCCGCCAGGGGCCCAAACGCGGACCCCTGGACCCCATGCGGTTACCCTCGCCCTTCGCGCTCGTGGTGCACCTTCGGTGCACTTTCCCCTTACAGCAGCCAGGATCCGCTCTTCGTGGCGCCTTCTCTGAGTTGGAAAACCATTAATAAACCAGTCGAAATTTTGAACCCTGATCTCTCGCCCCAAACATGAGACACCAGCTATGACCATGATACCATATCACTCAGTTTTTGATAGACTTCTGATTGAACGGTGTTCGCCCTGTATGCAAGAAAACGTCGCGTTATTGTCAGAAGGTTTTTGCCGTTTGCGGAAAATAAAATTCAGATCGAGTTAAAATTGACAAAAAGCATAATGTAACCCAGGAAGGCTATGAAAACATACGAAATATGATTTGATGAAAAATTTAATTGCCGTTATTGACAGACATTAACCAAACATATCATAGAAGGTGGTACATAATAGAGCTACATATTATGTCCATTGAATTCCACATTTTAGGAACTTGGCACTAGAGGAACCTACATAAATTGTGTCAGACTAAAGCATGGAGTAGGAATTAATCATTTTGAAAGTGATTTGGTAGCTTTAGCACCGATGCTTTACTATAGTAAGCCTGACCTTGTTCTTCCCAGCGGCTAGGTTTACCTACATAGCCTTTATGGTGTGTTCCATCCACGGATTTTCTATATATACATGTACAGAGCCTACAGCACGGTGCATTGCAACCTCTGTCGAGTCCACGGACTTATAAACATGGAAATAGCATGTAATGTGCACGTCCTATTCGTAGCTGGTCGCCACCGGCTGGGACAAAAAAGCGCACCAAGATGGCCGCCGTGAACCTATAAATCGTCTGATTTGACGACGACCCTGTAATATTTTAAGTAAAAGTTAAACTTGAATGGGGGAAAGTATCATATTCCTGCAATAAGTGAACGGATTTTGACCTAACCTTGCCATATTTCAAAAATATTTCAACTTCCTTGCAAAATATGGTGATATACTTGAGCAAGTCCAAACTTTCACACAAAAACATAGCAGACGGCCATCTTGGTGCGCTTTTTCTCACACTACGGTAGCGACAATCTACCGTGCAGTATGCTCTGTCCATGTATAGGAAATCGGCGGTCGAGTCTTTTCGGCGAAATTTTGTACCCTCTACCCTCCCTCTGGAAACACACTGGCTGTTACCTCCTCTGTTTTACACCCCCTGGAATCGCTACACCGAGCAGGTCTGAGGGCGGACAGATATGTGAGACCACACAGATCCCATGTGAGGGTTAAAAGAACGGAGCCTGGTATCGTAATAGGGTGTAACGCTGCCATGTACATAAAATAAGAAAGGTAATTGTTGGCCAAAAAGCCATCACAAAGGCTAGGTAGATTGTAGCTACCGTACGTGCAAGAAAAGGCGTAGCAAGATGGCCGTCTGCTGTGCTTTTGTGTTAAAGTTTGGACTTGGCTCAAGTAAGTACCAGATTTCTGCAAGAAATTGAAATATTTTCGAAATAATACAAGTTAAGATCAAAATAAGTATACGTATTGCAGTCCCATTCAAGTAACTTTTGTTTAAAATATTACAGAGTCGTCGTCAAATTACACAAATGCTAGCTTCAAAGCGTCTACCTTGGTGCGCCTTTTTGTCCCAGTCGGTGGCCCTACGGATAGGACGTGTGCGTTACATGCTGTGTCCATGTATATAGGAAGTCCGTGGTTCCACCTGATGCCAGTGTTTCCAGAATTCTTTACTGCTGGTCACAACACGTGCGTACAGTAGTGTATTTACTGAACGTGTGCGCATCGTTACCCTAGTGAATAAATGCGCTTAAAGGTCAAAATGACCGACAAGAAAGTTGGGGATGTCGACAATGCATGCTAGGACGGAAAGTAGCATACCACAACAAAGACTGCACATACAAGATGTATGATTTTAATATAATACAGTTTGGGATACAAAACACAAACATGAAAGGGGATTGGAAAAATTCTCTTTACAAAAAGTAGGTTAGGCCTTCTTTTATGAGCTTTATCGGCGAATATAGACGAACCCTGCAGCCAAATGATCATAGTCAGCAAGAGCTGGATGCCATCGGTCTGTTTTGTTTGTTTTTTTGTTTGTTTGTTTTTTTATTATTTTTAATTCTTTTGCTAACCAGTACCATGAATGGCTGCAGACAATCGAAAGTCTCAACAAAATACGGTATTTTATCCATGATACACAAAGATGAGAGAAAAGAAGTGAGAACATTGCCGTCAGAAAAGGTGGCGTCCAAATTTGCCTGCGTAGCAGACTGTGGGCATATTCCTTGTTTAGTCATATCCCCACCAAGTCTGCCAAAGTGAACACCAAACAGATTCTTTGGATATTCATAGAAATATGTGGCCTCGAGACTGGATGAATGTTAGTGAATATTCACAAGAAGGCAACATCTGGTCCCGTTTAAATCTTGCAGTAGCCCATGCTACCCACAGAGTTGATATGACATCGTAAAGCACACCTCCCCGTAGTACCAACAGGACAGTTGGTTATGCAACACAGTAGTGATCCGATCAGGTTTCAATCTAGTCATATTATGGTAATAAAGTTTGCGTCCAAAATTGGACGCAGGCCTCTTCGTTTTGGCGTACGGTGGTTTGTGAAGCCCTTAACAAACCGAACTGAACAAACCGAGTCCGCTCCGCGGGGTACGTCCAAATCTGACACTCTCTGTCTCTCTCTTGGCTCTTGGGAGTTGCGCATAGGACTACGCAACCTACTAAATAGCTTTGTCCTCATGTTCTACTTGACCTTTCACCCAAATGTCAATAGCAGGCAACCACCTTTTTCTAAATGCGGGGAACTCCCTTCTAAATCCCTCTTTAACAGAAAGTACCATTCTTCACAAAGGCAATGCTAGCCCCTGCTTCCTGCAATGTCCTGCGTAGAGAGATGTGTGGTACATGCAGCTGTATGACATTTTGTATTTTAGACCCCATGGCAAAATGAAACAGAACATGTGAACCCTTGATAAATGTTCGTCGACACGTGCCATTGTACTTTTAAGGGAGGGAAGTCATAGCTCTGAGGTTCATTTTTAATAAAAGGGCTTTGTTGACAATGAATTTAGCAAAAGCCTCTAGGGTAAATCTTAAGTATAAACTGTTGCTGCAATTCTTTAAAGGGACTGAAACGCAGTTACTCCAATCTGAATATGTATCAGGCAGTCTCTCCTATTTCATACCGTAACAAGTTGAGAATGATGATGACAGTATTTGTCTCCCCCAGTTGCAAAATTTACAAGGAGTCACTGATTGAATTATCCTGAATTTATGTTCTTAAATATCATGCAGGGGCTAGGGAATAAATTTTGAAGCGGGGTGGGGGCTAATCACCAAAGCGGCCCAGTATTTTCGTCAATATGATAGCAATGCATAAGGCGGCCAAAATTCCTTCGTCAGAAAAAGTGGGGACAAAAGTCCCAGCAGCCCCCCCCCCCCGTTCCGCACGCCCTGTCATGGAAAATATTTGAAAAGCAGGCCTATGAGGGAATTTGTGACATTTAGGTTTTGTTCTGAAATAAATGTGAGACAACTGATTTTACCCATTAAATATTACTTTCATTGATGCAGTTTTGACCTTTGCACACTTAGTTTAAAAGAATCTTGACGACCAGCAGTAAAGAGTAGGAGGCTGGTCAACGCTATGTAGTTGAGTCAAAGCGCTCCATGTCCACAATATAACCACAGCGGTGTAAGCTACCTTTCAAGTTAAATGAATTATCCACCCTTTTGCTGCGATTATTTGTAGTAGTTTTTTTGTCTTTGAGATAGCCTAGAACGGAAGCATGCATTTAACCCTTTTGTACTCTCCCAGCCCATCTTGGCTACTTCAAATGTGAATCTCTTCGTCATACGCGCTTGATAACCGTCTATCCTAGTGCCGTATCATCTCATCTAAAGTCAAAGCTATTTTATTTATTTTGTAATTCTTTTTTCTTCTTCTTTTTTTTTTTTTTTTTTTTTTTGCATCATAACAGCAATCACCTTTAAAGTTCAAACACTTTACTTAATATTCGAATTTTTCTCTTCTAAGCCAAGCAAAATAGAGACCTACTTATCCAGAGACTTTATTTTTTCACCCGTAGATACGCTGAAACCTTTCAGCTTGCGGGACCTGGAATTGTCCATAGACATACCAGACCCTAATGCTTGCCCTGGCACCACCTGCCAAAGGTGAGTATATCCAAAGAAATACTGAAGCCGCACACCCTCTGAGAGCTTCGCGGGTGGAACCTGGGCTTTTCCATTAGACCCAACCAGGGATCCTTTGGTTTCGCACTATCGAAAAAGTGTTTTGATCGATTCCAGCTTTCGTGGCCCACTCTTTATTCATCTTTATGTCCTGCTCTTCACCTATTTTGGGGGTTTGGATGGGAATGTCCTCCACCGTCAGCCCGCATGACCTGCCGAGGTACTGGGGATAGAAAGCTTCCTGGGAGTGGACAAAAATACAACTATGTTTCCTTCTTCTGAGACAAGTTTGTTTTTCTGTCCAACGCACCTCCCCTAGAACTTGGGAAGTTACTTTTTAGCGGTTTTTTGAGTTGGTTCATGAAATTCAACATTTTTTCCAAACCTGATCAGTTTTTTTCACATACCAATGACTAATGGTCAAGCTTAGGCAATCCCAAAATCATACATACGGTACAAAGAACTGTTTTACGAGTTAGTACCTTACGGTTCAATTCGGTTTTCAAAAATTCGTGACCAGGCACTTTTCAAATTATGCACAAAACCGTCTTTACAAGTCAGGACACCATAAAATTATTTTAACCTTTTCCGTATCTATTGGATATGAAACTTGACTTATTATGCTAACTATGATTATTGTCATGTGGTAGTGACCCTTTTAACATTACCATTGAGTTATCGGTATCAACTCAATGGACCACTTTAAGATCTATGGTAGATAATGGAAGTATTAGTGGCTTGTAGGTTTCAGACAAGAAATAGAAATACAATTCATTCTAACTTCATTTTCATTGAAGTAACCTTCCTATTCCCCGTCAGTGTCGTTGACCGTTGCACCTGTTGAGATATTACACAATTTACTTGCTGTTATGTACGGAAGCGTAGAAGGGCCACTCAAAAGAAAAAAGAACTGTCTCGACAAAGTGACAATTTTAGTAAAATTAACATTTTGAGGACTAAAATTATGTCTTCAAAATGACAAAAATTCGTAATCTGGCGTTTTGATTAACTTTTCAAAACGTTAAAATTCCGAAGGTTGTCATTTTGCCGACTTAAAAATCTCTACAAAATGACAAAATTCAGAAAGTTGTCATTTTGTTGTGTTACAACATCTCGTCAAAATAGCAAAATTCAGGAAATTGTCATTTTGCCGAAATAGATCATCTCGTCTAAACGCCAAAATTAAGAAGAATGTCCTTTTGGCGAGTTTGAACATCTCTTCAAAATGGCAAAATTCAGAAAAATGACATTTTAACGAGTTTAAACATTTCGTCAAAATCGTAAAATTCAGAATAATGTCATATTGACGAATTACAACTTCTCGTCAAAATGGCAAAATTCGAAAAATTGTCATCTTGCCGAGTTAGATCATCTCGTCAAAACGGCAATATTCAGGGAAATGTCATTTTGCCGGGTTAGAACTTTTCGTCAAAATGGCAAAATTCAGAAAATTGCCATCTTGCCGAATTAAATTGTCATGTTCAAACGGCGAAATTCTATGGAAGCATTAAGGTGCCATCAAGTTAAGAACTTAGTCACAAAATGATGAAGTGTTTACTTATTTTCCTAGCATTTTGCAGAAAATGATGAAATGCAAACTTACAATATATCAACGATTCAAAATTTCACAGAAAATTGATGAATTACGCATTCAACGAATGTTGCCTATTCCTCGTTTTGCAGAAAAATAATGAATTACTCATGTTTACCAATTTTTTTGTATCATAGTTATGTTCTTTCCCCAATTTGGTGAGTACAATCATGAGTGAAGGCGCTTTACGAACAAGAAGAAGAAATATGTAAACCGTGGAATCATTAGGTAATAAAATTATGCTAAAAAGTATTCAGAATTTTGGACAGTTCATTTTTCAATGCAATATGTACATTAGTATGGGCGGCCAAAAGGGCAAAAAAGACAAAGTGCAAAATATTCATTTTAATTTCAAAAATAAAGTTTAAAGGTAAAAAAATATTCTAAGTGAGAAATTTAAAAATAAAATAAGCAATGATTACATTTTAAAAAACGAGCAATATTTATTACGTCCCCAAAACAAATTAAAAAACACTAAAAGTAGTTATAATTAATCTTAAAAATTAACACATTACCGTTTTATCCAAATGAAATATCAAAGCCCCCAATAAATAAAAACTGGAAAACAAATAAAAAGAAATAAAATAAAAACGGAAATAGAGACGCAATTTTGTGTTTTTGTTTTATCTTGTGTTTTCATTTTATTTCCCGTTTTCGTTTTTTTAATTCATTTGGGTTCCTTAATAGTTATTTGAAATCGTCTTTTTTTGCCCTTTTGGCGCACCATAGGTGGCCAAAAGGGCAAAAAAGACAATTTGCGAAAAAGACAAACTGCGAAAAAGACAAACTGCGAAAAAGACGATTCGTGAAAAATAGTGAGGGCGTCCTGAGATTGACGGATTCAGAGCACCTAAATATGCTTGGAAATATGCTTGGAAATCGCATTAGATATCCAAACCCGCACAACCAGTTAAAGCCAGCGCGAAGACTTGCTTGCAGCCATACACTCCCTTTGTTGAGGAGCATGTAGCAAGGCAGTACGCACATCAGTGGGCAGTCTGAGTCGATCAGGGAGGTGTTATTTGCTATTAAAACCTCCATGGAGTGATAACGTTTTCTCTCGGCCCGCAAAGCAACCAGTTAAGAGGTGGGGAAGGGAATCACATGAAAGTGTGGGGGACTTTTCACCATTTGTGGTGAAGGGGAAACGGCGTCGTCAGAATTTTCGTCGCGGAGGGGGGGGGGGTGAGGATAAGTTTTGTGATCGTTGGCATAAGGGAGGGGTCTAAAGGGACGGAGATAAGTATAAGGGGTCTCCCCTCTCTTTTGGAAATTGTTTTAAAAAGTGAATGCCCTTGAATGTCCTTGGCGGGAGGGGCGTGGGACGCCCCCTCACTTTTTTGAAGGGGGATATCTTCAAAAAGCACCCTCACTTTTCAAAAATGATGGAACAAACAGCAATTATTGCCCAGGAAAACAAAATTTTTAGAAGAAAACTTACCTAGCAATTCTCGCTTTTTGTTCCAAATAGCATCTGAGGGCATTCAGTTTTTAAGTCTTCGCGCTGGCTTTAACTGGTTGTGCGGGTTTGGATATCTAATGCGATTTGCAAGCATATTTAGGTGCTCTGAATCCATCAATCTCAGGACGCCCTCACTATTTTTCACGAACCGTCTTTTTCGCAGTTTGTCTTTTTCGCAAATTGTCTTTTTTTGCCCTTTTGGCCACCTATGGTGCGCCAAAAGGGCAAAAAAGACGATTTCAAATAACTATTAAGGAACCCAAATGAATTAAAAAACGAAAACGGGAAATAAAATGAAAACACAAGATAAAACAAAAACACAAAATTGCGTCTCTATTTCCGTTTTTATTTTATTTCTTTTTATTTGTTTTCCAGTTTTTATTTATTGGGGGCTTTGATATTTCATTTGGATAAAACGGTAATGTGTTAATTTTAAGATTAATTATAACTACTTTAAGTGTTTTTTAATTTGTTTTGGGGACGTAATAAATATTGCTCGTTTTTTAAAATGTAATCATTGCTTATTTTATTTTTAAATTTCTCACTTAGAATATTTTTTTACCTTTAAACTTTATTTTTGAAATTAAAATGAATATTTTGCACTTTGCCTTTTTTGCCCTTTTGGCCGCCCATACATTCGGTCTCAGTCTCGGTCTTGGACTTTGTCGGTCTCGGTCTCGAATTCTGCCCTGGTCTCGGTCTCGACACGTTTTGGGCTCGGTCTTGGATATGCTGGTCTCGACTTAAACACTGGTTCAGATACCGTGCATGCTTCTATAAGGGTAATTAAATCCCAGTTGTTGCTTTTGTCTTAAACCAACCCCGGACTTGTATAGCATTCAGGTAGAAATTATGACAAAGTTAGCTGTTGTGTCCATTTTTAAGGGCGTTTAGACTTTGCTGATATTAACGTCCCAATAACAACGAAAAAAAGCTATTATATGGGTCCTTTTGAGAACGTAGCAGTGAATAGAAAGGAAGTGATTGAATTGTAGGGTCTTATATGTTGCTACACCTTGTACACATATCACACTAGAAGCATAGCAAGAGGGGAAAGGGCAAAGTGCCCTCGGAAAAAGTAAAAGGTAAAATTGTTCAGACAGTAAAATGAAAGAAAGAGATTGCCCCCACCCCAAATTCGAATTTCAGGGGCTCTCTGAAGTCTGAAAGTTTTATCCCCGCTTCCTGCCTCAAGAGGTCAGATTGCCCCAAACAGATAAACAGAAATGTTTCGTTATGAAAACATGTGTATTAGTTTTAATGACGGCGCGCTTTATTCTACCCCTTTAAAGGCATGTTCTTGTGGATTTTTTCCTCTGTCTTGTAAGGAAAACAAAAATATTCCACACCATGCCCTCAAACCCTACCATAATACTATTTCCCTAACTCAAGATATCTCACTTTAAAGATTGGTTATTTTTGCTGAAAAACCTCTGCTTTTCAAAAAAGCCACAAAAAGTTATGTAATGTGGGCACATTGCTTCAAATTCCTTTTGTTTTTCTTTATAATTGAACATCCTGTTTGTCCTTGAAATTTGATACTGTTGGAATATTTGAATATCTTTTCCTGTAGATCTAGCATTACCCTTCACCATAAATTGAGTACAACCAACAATATTGCATAATATTGCCTGCAGCGGCATCATAATTATAAATAAATTGAATGCAATGTAAAATTAATGTGCCACGATGACATCACAGATTTCCCATGATGCATCAAATCCCAAGAAAAATTGGCAATACTTTAAAAAATTTGTATCTTTCAAACGGTATAAGCTATGGAGATGCCATTTTTACCTTCTGAAAGAGAAAATTTTTCTCCTTATTTTGAATTTAACGAATTTTGTCTCCAGAATATGCCTTTAAAATGTGGAAATAGGAATTAAAAGAAGATTCTTAATTCGTCATTTTTCTGCCAATTGACAATATGCTAAATTTACTACTTGCAATATGTGAGTAATTCAGTGCAAAAATGTTGAACTGTTGAAATATTGTACGTTTGCATTTTATCATTTATATGCAAAATGTTAAGATAATAAGACTCATTTCATTATTTTGTTGCAAAATGTTAAGATAATGCGATGACTAAGTTCGTAATTTGATGGCACCTTAACGTTTCCATACAATTAAGCCTTGACGGTTCTAACTAGGCGAAATGGCAATCTCCCAAATTTTGCCGTTTTGACTAGATGTATTTTCTGGGCAAAATGTCATATTTTCCGAATTTTGCCATTTCGACGAGATGTTCTAACTCGGCAAATTGACAAAATTCCAAATTTTGCCATGTTGACGAGATGTAGTAACTCGGCAAAATGACAATTTTCGGAATTTTGCCATTTTGACAATATGTTGTGACTCGGCAAAATGACAGTTTTCTGAATTTTGCCATTCTGACGAGATGTTCTATTTCGGCAAAAGGACAATTTCGGAATTTCGTCATTTTGACAACATGTTCTTACTCGGCAAAATAAAAATTTGGGGAACTTTGTCATTTTGACGAGATGTTGTTTGGTCGGCAAAATATAAATTTTCCGAATTTTGCCATTTTGACGAGATGTTTTATCTTGTCAAAATGACAATTTTCCGAATTTTGCCTTTTTAAGGAGTCCATTAAGTCGTCAAAATGTCAATTTTACGAAAATTGTCACTTTGCCGAGGCAGTTCTTTTTTCTTTTGAGTGGCCCTTCTACGCTTCCGTAGTTATGTGATAAAAGCGTGTTGGATCTGTTTCGTTGTTGATAAGGCAACGGACAGGTGGGTCTTTTCTTCCCTGTGTTGACGATGTGTGTGCTTCTGTGTGATTGTGAACGAGAACTTATCACGATACTCAATAGACCTATTTCCAATTAGAAATTACAATGAATTGTGGGATAGAGTTTTGGGTGTACGTCAATTTTCACCACAGTAAAATGCCATTGACAAAAATGACAAACACCAAAACTCTATCCCACAATCCTTTGTAATTGCTATTTGGAAATAGCCATATTAAGAAAGTTATAGGCCTATTTAAGAATAGCTACTATTTTGGTGGAGTCAAAGGTCACTTGGAGCCAATAGAGGTAAAACTGTACCTTGTAAGTACGTTCCATGCTACGACCGACTGCGTGGTCAAATCATGTTTAGAACATCAGGCTTGCAGTCGGGAGATAGGGAGTTCGACCCCTGGCTGGGTCATACCGATAAGACTTTAAAAATGAAACATACTGCCACTGTGCTTGGTGCTCATCATAAGCATAATCAATGGAGCAGGGAAAACATCTAGTGGGTCACAACTGGAAAAGGGCCATGGCCGACTCGACTTCAACCAATTGGTTGGAAACTGGGCTGAAAAAAAACCCATCTAAATAACTAACCTATACCGCTGTCCTAAAGATGCTATGATTCCCATTTTTCGCAGCTGAAAATACTAGAATACCATCGTTTTGGGGTAAAGGTTTTTCATTTAATATCTGCTCCAGATGGTACCGACGGGAAGGACCCGTCAGTGGAACTTTGCAATGGATGCATCGTCACTAGTACCCTTACGTGAACAATGATCAGGCTTAATTCAAACGAATGCTAGCTAGGCCGTTGTAGAACGTGAGGGTTTGTTGAACCCCTAGACGCGGATGAAATTTTTCGTTCGATTTAATGGTGGAGGCCAAAGTGAGGGCGTTCGTGTATAGTTATTTGGTTGGATGACAGCTTTAAGGCTCAGTTTCTAACCAATTGGCAAAATCGGGCTAGCCAAGGCCTTTTTCCCAGCCAACATGCCCAGCTGGGCCCCAACTGGGTTTCAGCTGGGCTACTTGCTGGGCCCCAGCTGGGACCCATTCGTGTTTGTCAGGTGCTCCCACGTGGGGCCCAACTGGGCTAGCCTTTCCCAGCTGATGCCCAGATGAAGCCCAGCTGGGCCCTGCTTCAATAGCTGAAGCCTAGCTGGGCTTCAGCTGGGAAAGGCTAGCCCAGTTTTGGCCCCACATTTGAGCACCTGACAAACACCCTGTTGGGACCCAGCTGGGCATGTTGGCTGGGTTCCAGCAGTGGCTCGCTTGCCGCCCCCACCCCCACCTACTCTATTTCCAATACCGATCACCTAGCACAATAGCAGCAGGTTCTATTTTAACGTCTTCGTTATGACCCGGACAGGGGTCGTACATTAAACCGTCGTGTGACAATTCAACCCCGTACGTTTTTGGCGATCCAACGACAAGTCTTGAGAACTTGGCGAAACCGGGAGTGCTGCCCAATGTTGTCTACATACCAATGCGTCGGCCGATGCAATAAAGTTACAAAAATAATGGCGTTATTATGAGAACAAAGTTCAAAGGCACGACCGTCATATTATGGACGAAATCTTGATGGACGAGGAAAGGTCGGTCATTTATGGACAAAAAATGAAACTGTTTAAAGGCATATAATTAGTGGAGATTCTGAACTGATGCCAAGTAAATACGCGCGTGCATATGATACCGATATTATTGAAACAACTTTTGAAAGGAAGTTGTTATACGACACAAAGCCACGGTGGATGCGGTAGAACCATTTCCATTACACTTTTCCATTGCGTGTGCATTACATCTAAGCTAATACGTAACCATGCTCACAACACCGGCCTTACCGTAACACGTCGACGGTATACCGCACAACCTTGGTTTAACCCTATCAACCTCATTTAAACGTTCTGCTTTTCCAGGTACCTACTTTACCACGGGAGACCAGCCAGAACTTCATTTTCAATTTGTTAAATAATTCCGAATCTTTGCCGCACCTAGTAAAGTGTCTCCATAAAATAATTTAACAATGCCAGTTTTAAGTTACTTGTTGTATGATGTAACCAAAAACCGGGTCAATTTTAAAAATGTATCGGGCAAGGTCACATTATTGTACTACTTTGGAGCCTCAGACTGCTTTAATGTATTTAAAATAAATTTCTATCATAACAGGTGGAATATGTGGAGATACACTCCCATCGTTCTATCCAAGTTAGTAGACTACTCCCAAGGAGTGATACTCCGAAGAAAATGTCGCTCTCCGTTTTGTACAGGAGGAGCAAATTTGGATATGGACAGGGGCTATGGAAGGCCTACTTCTGTCATTCCAATTAATGAAATCAATGGTGGCAGCTAGATTGTGTTGTACATGTATGGCTGTAAGTCTTTGTGATTGTAAGTCTATGTGACTGCCAAAACTATACTTAGGCGATATAGAACGGTTCGGACAATATAGCCAATTCCTTAGCGGATCGGTGATGGTGTAAATGCGGCATTGGGTTTAGAGTACCGAACGGCTTATTGCTGGTTAGACAAAACATGTCGATTTGACACCTCGTGGGACCGAAATGTCGGACAGAGGTGTTGATCACAGTCTCCGAGATATTTGAAAAGAAACAAAAAAATTAATGTGCTCCTGATATTGTTCTTTGAGACGCTGTTATATTTTTGAAGGCACCGGCCCAGCCCTTTTGACACCTGTAGAAGCAGCTGACGATCCACGTGTCACTGTTGCATTCAACCACTGTTGATTTTGCACTGTTGATTTTGACATAGCTTACCAATTGTGACGTCATCTTTTGGGGAAAACAATGAACGCACGCATAAAGATTCGCCCTGCAATGTGTACCAGACTATGCGCGTATTCCATTGGTTGAAAAATAAGTTGTCTGCATTTGTCGGTGTTGATTTGTTTTGCAAGTTAGTAAGGTGCAAGCGTTCCTACGTGCAACCCCAATTCCTAACAACAGATACAACACACAGTCTCTACTATAAAGCATTACAATCCTGCAGCCAAGACAGTCCAGTAGTCAGTAAGACATGCCAAACAAAAATTCCCAAAGTCCCGGAGTGACGGGATCTGCGGTCACTCTCAGTGGCGTACGTACGTAGGTTTTTTTTTCATGCAGTAAGCCTATTTTGAGTGATCGCCGCTCTGGAAGAGGGGTTTAAGGTGGTGTCCCTTCCATTTGCAAATGTTTGGCTTTTTCAATGACTCTAGATGCAAAATGGTGCAAGATTTTCGACTTTGACAGGAATAGTTTTGAAAGTCGAATTGCCGTGGGTAATGAAGATAAAACTGGAAGTAATTATACAATACCCCGCACATCGGTAGCTCCTCCTAGTAGCCGGCTACAAGATCGCAAAATGTGATCGCACGCCCTAACCCTACCTCTTACTCCTAACCTAATAACCCTAATCCTATCCCTGAGCAAGAAACACTGCAGGCAGCGTGAAACTATATCCCTTATGAAGTGGGGGATACAGGGACAAAGCCAAATTTATGCCCCTATCCCCAGGCACGTAGCCACCGGGGGTCTCGTGCCCCCCCAATCAAAGTATGGGTTGAAATTTTATTGCTGGAAAAATGGAACGCACACACAAATATCTTGAGCACTGAACCTACCGGTACCGCACATATCTTATCATGTCACTGTGTCATCTGTAACAGTGAATTTATGTTAGAAAGTCCACCATTTTGTATCTTAGATAGGCAAAAACCTCCATCCCCTAAGACCCCTCCCCCATGACGGCGATCACGTCGCGCCCTGGCTACGGCCCTGCCTGTCCCTATAAGCTAGAAGCACTGAAAGCAGCCTGAATTTTTAAGTCCAGCATATCTCTGAAGTTGCTACGCGGATACGGAGTCAAAGTCAACCCTATCCCCTTATCACTATGCTAGAAGCACTGCAAGCAGCGTGAAAATTTCCATATCCCTGATGAAGTTGCTACGCGGATACGGAGTCAAGGTCAAGGTCACCATGCCATTCCAGGCGAGCATCAGTGTGCACACTCTATGACAAATGCTGTGATAAAACCAAGTCCGACATATCTCTTGCTAAACGGATACCAGGAGCGGATCCAGACATATCAAAAAAGGGGGGGGGGGCTGAACTTAGGGAAAGCGGGTAATGGGGACGTACCATTGGCGTACGCAGGATTTCTCTGGAGGGGGTATGCAGTGTGTTTAGTGATCGCCGGCCTGGGGGAGGGATGTGAGGGCGGGGGTTCCCCCTCCCCTTTGAAAACGTTTGGCGTTTTCAAGGAGCCTAGATGCAAAATGATGCAATATTTTCTACTTTGACGGGAATAGTGTTAAAAGTTGTATTGTGGTGATTCATTAGGATAAAACTGAAACTTCTCTGTCTTTACATGCAGTCTTATTCCATTTACGCTACCTTTCGAAGTAAAACTTGTCATTAAATTTGCATACTTTTAGGAGTCAAAGTAAAAAAAAAAAACGTCGTTCGGTATAAGCGAACGGAAGTATTTTAGTTTGAGGTTTTATCCGCATGGCCACAAAACGTTATTCTGCCATAAAGATTATCTAAGCGGAGCGCCGTACAGAAAATTTTTGAAAAGTCGCGACCGACAGTTACGGATTTTATGCTCGTATAGAGAATCTAAATGGTTTTTATTTTTAGCTTTCCTTTGCAATATTTAATCAGCATCTTGCTCAGTGATAAATAAAATACTACATAAAATGTTTATTACTGCCATTAGATGAAGTGTCCTTGGACCTTTTCGGAAAAAAAACCATATAACGGAATGGAAACTATGCTAAAGTATCTCGTTTGTGACTTTTGGCTAAATAAAAGATCAGCTGAAATGATGAAAAATTTCAGTATAACTGCCCGAAGTCTGACTATAATTGACTTTACTCCTAGGCTAGCACCTTTTGCATGATAAATGTCAAACTATTGCTCACCGCACCTGACCAACACTTCTCCCGTCTCGTACGTCTATGCGGGCCGGGGAACGAGTCTAAGTGAAGGGCCCCTTCCCTTAGAATATTTTTTAAAAGGGTATCCTAACATGAAATCTGGTGCCATAGATGCTACCTGTTGAAGTTAAATTTGGAATGTGCTTTGATAAATTTGCGTATTTTTACGAGTTAAAAAATGTCATCACTGAGGGGCCTGGGGACGACAAGCTCTCTCCTTTGAAAATTTTTGAGATATGGGTGTCCTTACATGTATTCTAGGCCGAGTGTTACATACGCTACTTCTTGAAGTAGAATTTGTGTTACTGAAGTACATATTTTGAGGATCTAAAAATTGGTTTCCGTGAGAAGGGCCATGGGCCAATCCCCCCCCCCCCACCCGCGTATAAATAGTAAGTGGTCACTGTCCCTGTTGGGCTATGTTGTCCCGGTGTCCCAGCTCACTACTGGTTGTCCCGGTTTGAACTAAAAATATGTGTAAAGATGTCACCATACGGGAGGAATTGTGCAAAAGATAAACTTACAATTGAATTTAAAGTGTTTTTTTTTTCATCCCAAAGTGGTTCGAGGCAATATGCATTTGTAAACACAGTATTCAGAGTGTATTTTATTAATAAAATAGAATTTTAACATGAAATACCTGTTCATTTGCCCCAGGAACACTCTAAGGCGCTCTTGTAAAATTGGACCAAGTCGCCGTTCTTTTTTATTTTGACCGAAATCGATCATTAACAGGAGTTTGAGATGCGTGTCCAACCCTTGATCTAGGAGTCCAACAAACCCTTGGGAAAGGGTAGATGTAAAGCAACGTACCAACCAGCAATTGCACAGAACTATGTCAGTCTCTAGTGGTGAGAGCAAATCCTTTCACCCAACATAGAAGAATAATTAGTACAGTGTTTGTAGCATCAAATAAACAATCTTCTGTTTAATATGAGGTTTCCATATGTCGCACTATGCTTCCATCATTACCTATTCAGGTAATCTTTAAGGGTTGCTTCCCTCTCTGCGATATTTCAAAATCACCAACCAATTGCTGAAACCGTTGTACCTTCCCAAGATTCTGGTGTCTTGCCAAGGTGATTAAAAATGAAGGTTTTCATGAAGTATCTGCATATTAAATGATATACCTGATGTGAATTTCTTTTATATTTACCTTCACGGGTATCTCTCATTCTAATTGGTTGTAAAATGGGTCCTGAACCTCCATGTAACTAATTTATTCTAAAAAGAAGCGGCTCGGCCATGGGTGGCAACTTTTCATATTTGACGTCACGTAAGATGATGAATCCATGACGACAGAAATAAATGACATAGGTAAGAATTTGACACAATATTCGTTTCATAAAACGGATGTATACTTGTATCAATGTATTTATGTTAAGAGAAAAACGATTTCTTTAAAATATACGACTTCGTGAAGTTCATCATTCTCACTTCAATTTTCTATTTAAAAATTCAGGTTCTGATGACGTCAAAGCCACTGTACAAAATATTCTTTCAGTCGTGTGTGAACTTCTACAACAGAAGAAACGGCTGCAGAGAGAAGGCTATATCGATAACGATGACCCAAACGTTGAAGGTCAGATCAAAGAGTTAAATTGAATTCACGTTATTCTTTTGTCTTTAGACCTGTCACCAAAATAGTATTTTGTAGTTTAAATTGGCGGCTCTAGGGGGGTAGGGGGCAAGAGAGGCATTTCCCCAGCTTTTGGTTTCCCCGAATAGTCCCCCCCCCCCCCCCCCGCCCAGGTTATGTCAGTTAGGAGTTCGATAAGCCGAAAAAATTAAATAATTTACCCCTCCAAAGACTTAATTTTTAATCCACAGATATGTTTAAACCTCCGAGCTTCCGGGTGCTTTCGGCTCGGTCCCCCCTCCTCATTTTGACAATCTGGTGCCGCTTCTGATAGTTTTTCTGTATTCGTCTTATCCCGCCTCCCGGTACTTATAAAACGCAATTTCTTACTGCTTATGAATTTCCCATCCCCGAAATACGTTTGAGAAGAAGAATAAAGTCAGGAGGTACCATTGTAAGACTTGAAACCAAATCATTCATATTGAATTTATTCTTATGTGCTTTGTCAGCAAACGTCAGCCAGGAGGGGTCATGTCTGGTCGCATCAACAGGTTTGTTAATACATTAACCGAATAACCCATGTAGGCTTCCTTTATCTAGCACCACTCGATATAACTGAACAAGTCAAAGTTCCGACAGATGTCAACAGCAAAGTCGTGTATTCAGTTAGAAGTTTCAACTAACAAACAAATTTACTCGTCTGACGGCGCATACGCACGGACGTGTGCATTTGTTGGTTTTATCATTAACGAATGCGATATGGGTGTTCACGTTTACGTCACGGTTGGTATAGACCTTATGCATTGAAGACACACTGACGACATCTTTGGGGTTAAAACAATGGAGAATGTGGCCGCACGCATAAGAATTTGCCCTGCACGTGTCGCAGACTAGGCGCGTATTCGACTAGTTGACAAATCACGTCTGCATTTGTCGGTGTTGGTTTGTTTTGCACCAAAGGAGGACGTATTTTTTCTATCGGTTGGCACAGAGCATGCGCAAGAACATATCCGTATACGTAAGGCGTTCCGCGTGTTAAGGCTTGCGAGATTGCACGCAGAAAGTAGACCAAGTTGAATCTACCTTTCGCGATGACGAAAGTGTAAGCGGATGTTACCAACTGACGTCGAGCCGTGACGACATTTTCACGCACTAAATGAGTCTATTTCATCTATAGGACTCCTCTCGTGAGAGAAGATACGGAAAAAGACAGACTAAGATGGGAAAGAGCTTCCCACCTCGCAAATGAAATATCAACCGAACGACTGGCAAAACATGCCATGCAATTTACTAAGAAGACAAAAACGAAGCGAAAAAAGACAACCGACAAATCCAACGAAAACATGCTGCAAAGTTCCCCAGTGAAGTCGCAAGAAGTGGGGCAAGGAGTAAAGCTCTCCACAGAAATTTTCAGTTGGAGACGCAATGGGTGATGTTGACAAAATGAAAGGTCCCAAAAAGTAAAAACTGCGGGCGGAAGGAAGTTTCCACCGCCTTTTTTTTTATCCTGCAACATAATGATTTTATGACTGTGTTCATATGATGCCAGAACTACAATGTTGTTTGAAAGGTTAGTACTTTGATAAAGAAAAACGTGGTGAGTTATTAAAACTTGTTGACTTTGTTGGGATACTTTGGCTCAGGGGTGAACAACAGAGGGAGTAATTGTCCCCTGTCGCTGGTAAAATAAAAATTCAGAAAAAAATCCAAGGTGAGTATTCAACGAGGAGGAGGGCCTCCTCCCCCGTCATATTTTCGATTTTTCTGCTAAGTTCTACAATATCGCCAGCGTTCCCCTATTTTCATGCAGGAAATAGGTCTATGAGGTGCCATTTTTAAGGGATCTGGGAAACATCAAGGGTCAAAATTTTATGGTGCTCCGGACCAACTCAAGATGTCACCCATCAGCAAGAGTCTCTATGTGCAACTTCTCCCCCTTAACAGGGAAATTTCTGACATATTGCCTTTAAAAGGGCGATATATTGGGGTAAGTGAAAAGAAGTCGAAACAAATTAACATCAGAATTGTCAAGGTGTGTTCGGAATGGTATGTGACGCATTTCGGCCTTTTGACTAAGATCATGTGTAGTATCTGTTCTTTTCATGCAGTCTAGAATGTGACAGACCAATGATGTAAATGGTCTGAGGATTGTAAGGTTGGTCAATGGTTGTCCTTCAGTGGACGTAGTCTTAGCTTCTTTGGGGAGCAGTTGAAAGTTTGGTTTTGCCGAACGGCTCTTTGCCAGAAAGGCAGGAGGACTTAAAAAGTTTAGAAAAAGTTTCAAAAGGGACAACCGGACAGTTTCCCTATGAAAAGCAGAAGGGCGAGACCCGTGCAAATTTACAACATGTTATAGCTACACATGATCCCTCACCTTTGTTAGCCAGTGAGTCAGAAATGGAGAAAGGCAGTGGCCGTTCCGACTTAAACCAATTGGTGTGCATCTAAATATAACTAACTCACATCCCTCTGCTACTAATTTAAATACCAATCATCGAAAACGGCTGCTGAATTGACGAAGGCGATCATGATGAATTCACATAGGAAACGTCTGCCGTTAAAATAATTTCGACTTCAAGGTGGTATCAAGTGCATAGAAATTGTACTAGACTGAAATTCATTGAGAAAGTAAAAAGTTTAAGAGCGTCGATCTCAATGACATCTGTGATAAATAGTTTAACGGAAGTGCAGGTAAAAATAGTCAAATATATGCAACTCATATTTAGGCTACCATAATCCATATTAAACAATATTGCTGGTCATCGAATCAGCGTGAACATTCATCCTATGTAGATTATAGATTTGCAACAACAGGAAGACCTAAATGTGTTAAAGTGTTGGAATATTCATAGACCAAGTTTTCTTAGACTTTTGACAAGTTAATTAACAAATATGTAGGTTATATGCACAGGATCACATAACAGGACAACCCTGAGCTGCTCTCATTAATACTTTAAAGAATTCTGCCAGATTGACGTGACCGACAAAGGCAGGAAAATGGAGGTGCATGTAATGAGGCAGCAGCATAAGTGTAGTCTTTCTTCCGTTTCCGTCACTCACTCTTCCCTTTTCTCAACAACAAGTAGGCATAGTCCTCTTTGCCCGTCCGTTAGAACATTAGCGTCACTGGTGTACGCATGGGCTCGGCCATTGAGCCACTTCCCACTCGCGGATCACGGATGCTAATTATTTTTAAATGTTCGCAACTGAGTACAATACAAATTTTACTTTAAAAGGGGCATATGTGGCACCAGATATTGCATATAAGAACACCCAATTTCTCAAAACTTTTTAAAGGGGAGGGATTATTTCTCAATGGCTCCCTCACTGATGCAGATTTTGTTTTAGTTCCTAAAAATACGAAAATTTTTGTAACACCCCAAATTTTACTTCAAAAGGAAGCATATACCTATATGACACCAGATCACATGTAGGGGCACCTAATTTTTCAAATATTTTCAAATGGGGGACCCCTTCCCTTTAAACCCTCCCCAAGCCGGGGATCACTAATACCCTTTTATTTTTGTTCCTAAAATACGAAAATTTTGAACAAATTTTACTTCAAAAATGTTACACGTACGAAGCACCTGATCGCATGTAAAGTCACCCAATATTTCAAACATTTTAACGGGAGGGGTAGCCCCGCCTCCAGGCTGGTGATCACATGCTGAATTCCCCACCTTGAGACATCCTGCGAAGGCCTGCCCCACTGATTAGTGTGGTTGCCTCTAATTGAATATGCACTTGTTAGTACTGTGTATACGGTACTTAAAACAGGGCATCCACACAAGTTGCTAAGGTTTTGGTCCTTTAGTTCTTTTTTTTTGGGGGGGGGGGCGGGGACTTTTCATCAGCATGCAACTAGACATCGGTGTGCTTACCGTGACAAGTCTTCGTACATTCAGCCGTCCTCTAAGTTTGCATATTCGCCATTCTAAACCACATTGGTATGGATGAAAAAAGCGACCCCTCACCTAAACCGCAGTGTTATACTTTCTGATATTTTCCCGTGTACTCATGCAGTTCAGTTCTCGTTTGTAGTTTTTGTCGATAGAGTCCGTAACAATTGCTTTCATTGTGGGCTTGTTATCTAGATATGGGAAGTCAAAGACATGTTATTATGCCAGATAGGTCTTACTTCGGTATTCTAACTCCCAGGTTTTTGAGCAGGGAGTAGCATGTCTCCCTGGTAGGACCAGGACGGTCCCTGCTCTGATAACAGCAGTCGTTCGAAAATGTTTAAAAATAAAGTAGGCTATTACACTTAAGCAATTGGCGCTAGCTGGCGTTCAATCTGGGAGATTCAGGAGGGTTGAGAGCCACCCAGCTACTTTTGAGGTCGACGAAACAGAATGGAGCCCAAGCGTAGCAACCAACAAGATCAAATATTAATTGTAATCATATCGCAATATGCAGAGTAAATGGACAGCAATATCAAAAGGATTTCATCAGCTTTTTCATGGTGTGTATCTGTTACAAAATTATTAGTTGTTTATTATATAACACTTGCAATCCAGCAAGGTAAACCCATGATTTTTGAGGGATGTTGCCACTAAACAGAAAAATAGAAATTGGTGTTTTTATTCCCCTTGTTACATCATAATATGTTTTATGAAATCCATGAAAGAAATGTAAGCATATCACGAACTGGAGCTTACACGTTTTTCTATTTATTGCTCGAGATTGTGTGAGACCATTGATCTATGATAAAACTGATATCATATTTTTCGAACCCGAAGTATTCGCTGTAAATGCTACGATGTATAACGAAAAAATTTAAAAGTTGACATCAACTATCGGCAAGACTGAAAGATGCATGCAGAATTTTGGGGTTCAAAGTTAAAGCAGGCAAACATGTTTTGTTTTGTTTTTTAAGTATTCGCTTGAGGTTCCAAGGTTACGGTGGTGTCATTTTTCCACTTTCTCAGGTACTATCAAGGGTTACTGTCTTATATACGTAATATTGTATTAAGCAGTGACCCATAAAGATGCCGTAAGTTGTTATGCCTGCACACTTGAAGCAAACTGCATGTACCGTGTGACAATATGATGTCGACCCTGAAGGCCAATAGCCCCTCCCCTATGCATGGCCAGTCAGGAGTTGGGTTAACCAAAAATAAATAATAAACCTTTCTTAAGACTTAGGTTTTAATCCAGAAATATGCTGAAACCAAGTTCCGCGGGCTTCACCCCCTGGACCCATACCAACAGGAGCGCGCGCTTCCGGCTCAGTTTCGCTCTACGCCTAAATATATATATATTTTTTTGTCTGCCAACATTTTCCTTCACCCTTAATTTTACCCCTTCTTCAGTTTTAACATTCTTGCGCCACTTTTTCTGAAGGTTAAAAACTGGGGCATGCTGTAATTTTCCTCATATCCATGATTTCTCAAAGATCAAGCCCGTATTCAGAGGATTGGAGACTCGCACAACCCCCTCAAAATCCGAAAAGTGTCACAAGAGTATTGCGACAAGTCTGAAATGTATTGTACCAAGAAAATTAAAGAAGCAAACCTTAAAGAAGTTGTAACACAAGCGATGAAAAATGAACAAGAAATTATTCATGTGAAACGGACTTTCATAAAAGAAGGCTCGTTTCAAAGTCCAATCAAGATTTAATACGTGAAAGGGAATTATATTTAGGCGTTTTGATAAATTTGCATTGAAATCCAATGAGTGCTTCTCAAGATGTGACAACAAGTTTAAGTTGTCATATTTTCAACAAAAAGCGACCTTGGAGCAAGTTCACGTGATTTTGATTTCACGTGATTTTCAGAGGCTTTTGTTTCCTCTATACTTTACAGGCAATTTTCTCCTCAACAATCTCATCTTAAGTGTCATGAGAAATTAAAAAACTTTGCGTTCGACACGGGGGTATCTTCTTCTTTTTTATTTTCAACGTCAATAAACTAAAAACAAAAACAAAACGAACAAAGAAAACATTTGCCATCAATGGAAGGAAGTGATAGAACCTCTGTTGCCCTCAGTGATACTTTGACACACAAATCTTGTAACTTCGTCATTGCCGGTATCTCGTGAAATGTTTATCCAAATTGTGTAGATTAAGCCCCTCCTTAGAATTGCTTAAATTTACGCTCTAAAAAATATTTAAACGATTTTGTTTAAAAATTAGGATACTCACGAAGATGGGTATTTCTACTCGAAATAAGTGAGTACTTCAACTGAATTTGTGCAAAATTTTACACAAATTCAGCTGAATTTGTGCAAAATTTTACACAAATTGAGTTGAAGTACTCACTTATTTCGAGTAGAAATACCCATCTTCGTGAGTATCCTAATTTTTAAACAAAATCGTTTAAATATTTTTTTTAGAGTGAACCCCTAGATCTAGGAAAAGGTAAGACCAAATTCAGAACAACAACGTAACAGTCAAGACGTATCCGGAGTCTACAACACAAACAAATACATAAAAAATCAAAACAAAGGGCGTTGGCCAGTTGGCCTGGGTTTTGGTGATGTCGAGCATTAAAACTTGGATGACGTATAGAACTTCCATGACGTATAGAACGGAGACTGATAACAATCTGGTTAAACGAAAGTACAGAGGAAGATACTGAAATATATGCCCAAATATTTAATGTTAAACGGTACAAATTTAAAATAAAATAATTGTGAGATTCATGTTAAATGCGGGTGGACGATTGACCTGAGACCCTGAGATTATTGCCTATGGATGGCTTTGTGACGGTACTGTGCCGCGAAAAGGGTATAAAATTTAATCCTTGTAGGCTGTTGTCTCTGAGATTTTCATTGATTTCTTATCTTTAACGGGTAAAACACTCTACACCCAAATAAAAGTTTGTTTTCAGATAAGTCTAAGTATTAAATCCTCAGTTAAAGTACAATGAAGACTACCTGAAACTAGCCTGCTTAGCGCATCTAGGGCTGTCATCGCCTCCCAGATCTGAATGAAAAATTTTACGATAGCAAATTTATACTAGAAGTTAAATTGATCGGTCAGGATGCTGCTTTGGAGACACTTCAAAAACCAGCTAGATAGTCGCCTGCTATTTTATTCAAGTTTTATTTCAAATGTGGTACCTGCGTCAAAACTTTCAACAGAAATACATATAACAAAGTGTTGAAAAATAAATCTTAATGCTCGAATCCATAGATCTTCATAATAGTGTGACTTATTAGTATCACACTTTTTGTAGTTCACACTGAACGCTATTTCTGGAAGACCGTTATTGAAAATGTAAAAATGGGACAACCCGTAAATTAAATCTTTGCGAGGTGGTGTTTCAAAGCTGGGTTGAGAGTTAGGACATCTGTATGTGTCCTTTGACCCACCAAGTAGCAGTATGAAACCAATAAAATAAGAACCAGATGTACAGACAGAACAATAATTGGAGGATGATTTTCTCGGTAATGCACAGCCAAGTTAAGAACATGACCAAAGAGTTGATCTGACCTTTCATCAAATTACTGCAATAAAAATTCCATAACCATTGTAACATCAACCACTGAAGTCAACGAAACCTTGATGTAATATTTTCGTTGGAATAATTGGCAGATGAGGATCCAGGGACCTGGCCTAACCGAGGGTGGTCATCCCTAGGAGAACAAGGAGCCCTATGGCAAGCTGTTTTAACAATAACCTCGCAATTCCACTGAAGCAAAATACATTTCAATACAAAGGAATTAAATTTCACTCATGTGGAATTAAATTTCTTTTAAGGAAAATAACTCGGCTGTTCGACTTAAGCAAAACATAATTCCACCTAAATGAAATTTCATTTAAGTGGAATTCAATTTCACTTGAGTGAGATTGAATTTCACTCATGTAAAATGTATTTCACTTCAGTGAAATGCATTTTATTTAAGTGAATTGCACTTTAATTAAGTGGAATGCATTATATTTAAGTGAAATGCATTTTTACTTGAGTGGAATTCAGTTCCACTGTCTGAAGTGACATTTATCCCACTTGAGTGCAATTCATTTCACTCGGAATTTCATTTGTGTGAAATTGCGAGGTAAATGTTAAAATGGCTTGCCGTAGGGCCCATGGATAGCAAAGAGGTATCGGCTGCTGTTTACTGGAACTGTCAATCGATATGTGCGGGGGAAATTAGAGTGAGTTCCACTGACGATTAAATTTGTGCTATTGCTATTAGATCCATTCAACTCAAGCATGAAGACAAAATCCCTGTGATGAATTTAAAGGCATTCAATAAGTGAGTTCGGTTATTTGTTGCCGCATGGATGGGATATCCAAACCGACCTCAGCCCGTAGCGTAAAGCGTTCACTTAGTTTCGCATACAGCATTATCTAAGTATCTAGCCAAATTGAACGACAAAATGGTTCACAATCCACTGCTCAAGACCACACTTGAGATCCCTCTTTACGGTATTTTATGGATGGATTTAGAAAGCATGATTTCACCAAATTTTCATGTAAACTCAAATTTTTGAATACTTATTGTATACAGGGGATTGATTTATTTATCCCGACGATTTGGAGGATTGTGCGCATGTGCACACCCACCAAAACGAATGATCGAACTGGCTTATTCCTCCGCTATTTCCCCTTTTAAGCTCTCTGAATCTTAAAAAAAATAAAGCGATTATGCTGGTTATGTGTTCTCGACAATTCTGGATTTTGTTGAGGACTTTGTTCCGTTCGAGTCTGTTTCCAAGCTCATAACAGCTCCTCTTCCACATAATCGTTTCTAACTCCATGGCTGAGACACCTGATGTTAAGTAGAACCCTAACTGAATAGGTATTATGAAACCATACACAAATGCTATTTTCCTAAATCAAAAAATAATTTTCAGCAGAAACGTTGCCCGTATTAAGTCCTGACACACACTGCATATAAGCCCTTTTTCGTTTTTTTTTTCAGTATTCACAAGACTTCACACTGACAAAACCTTTATTTATTTACAGTGGCAATATACAAGACACAATTCACAACACATCACACTACACTCTATTTACAAAGACAAGGGCCAGGCGAGAGAGTCACACTCGTCAACAGTGACAGGAATGTCTGAAACCGTGGAGACCCGCCCCCACCCCCACCCCCCGGGATCACGCACACTCAAGCGACAGAATTATGTTGACCACTGGTTTTATGTGTCCAACGAGTTTCCCATCCTCAACTATGAATAATTTTTTAACTCCCAACGATGGGGGGGGGGGGGGCGATGCGCACTGTTTAACAAGAAATTTCCCAACTGGCTAACGATAACACTAATCCCCAATCCCTAACCTTATCCCTAACTTAACAACGGATACATTCGATACAATACGATGGCAACAGCCAATCAAAAAACACCTTGTTAAACAGTGCGCATCTACCCCGGAGTCAAAGGCCGAAGAGATGTGGACAGCAAAACTTGATTTCTTGTACGGAAACCGAAAATTAAAGGTGTCGTCGCATTACACAATCTTGAATATTTCATTATTGCAACAAATGATTAAATGTTCACTTATTATCATAACATTCTGCACATAAATGATAAAGTCCGAACCAACCATATTTCTCAAATTTAACATTTAGCAAAAACGTGATGAATTACGCACTTTATCCCAAGTAAAGTAAATTCCACATTTGCCAGATGGCAATATGCAAATGTTGCACAAGACTATACATAGCTATGCTGCAGGATTTCGAACAATGTTCGTATTATTTCTGAGTCACTTGTATCCTATTTACAACATGTAACAGACAAACAAACTTAATTAAATGTCACCATGTAGCTGCATAGTGGTGTTAAGATAAAACCCAGTGCTACCTCTTAATGTCGCTCATGACGTACCCTTTTGCGTTTGAACCTCATTTTGACCTTTAGAGTATACTGAATCGATATGAAGAACAAATAAAGTATTTACTGACGTAAAAAACACCTTCCAGTCGGAATTCTATCTAACAATGTCTCCCTGTGCGGTACATGAGTGGGATCCTACTCATGCCTGGTTTTTACGCTTATCCCACCTAACATACCGTGCAATCTAAATCAGTTTTCTAAAGGTGGTACCGACTGCTCGCCAGACTGCGCTGTAAGCGAGATGAACGACGCGTAACCACAAAGGAACTGTTATTTGGCTGGAGATGCAACGCTTTGAAATGAGGTTTGCGCAGTCAATCTTAGTCACAGTAATCTGTGTCTTGTTACTCTTGTTCCGTTCTTGGCAATTTCTATTATGCTGAAATACGGGATTACAAATAAATACAAACAAAAGATATTTGTCGTCTGCTACGATTGCAGAAGGTCTTACAGGTTTTCTGCACAACCTTGCCAGTCGTCAGGGAAATAACAGTGATTTCTGTCATTCGTCGCTCGGTGACGCTTATGAAACCAGAATGCAAAATGCATTGAGGTTTCGATGATATAAAAATGTTCCGTTTCAAAGGGTACCATCATGCACCATTATCTTCTCATTCAAATGTTATAGGCTACTAGCATGTTCAAAAAATATTTTGTCATTCCAGATGACCTTTTGACCTCAATAAAAGCCATACATAGCTAGACAGGCAAACAACAGACAGACAGATGGACAAACAACTATCTTGAAAGATCGTACTTAAAAAGGTTCCTAGACTTTGACCCCTGGAGACCCCAGATGACCTTCCGTTTCTGCCAAAAACAATGGGGCTAAATCGAGGGTGTAAAATCGCAATTATTTCGCCTAAATTGGGATACTTGGCATCTCTGCCTTTGACCTCTACCAAAAACAACATTGACCATTTCCTGACCATAACCCATCCACATACCAAATATGAATTCTATTCAAGTTCCCTACCTTGAGATATCGCATAAAAAATGTCAAACTTTGACCAGCGGTGACCCCAGATGACCTTTGACCTCTGTCACAAATAACAGGAGCATCTCCTGACCATAATGCATCCACACATTAAATATAAAATCTATCCAAGCTTCCCATCTTGAGATTTCATAATAACGAGATTTTCAGACTCTGGACCAAGGTGTCCCCAGATGACCTTTGACCTCTACGAAAAAACAATAAGTACCATTTCCTGACCATAACACATCCACATACCCAAATACGAAATCTATGAAAGTTCCCTACCTTGAAATATTGCATTAACAAAATTTAAAGACTTTGACCTCTGGTGACCCCATATGACCTTTGACCTCTGCCACAAACAAAAGGAACCACTTCCTGACCATAACGCATCCACATACCAAACGATGGAATTTATCCAAGCTTCCTATCTTGAGATATCGTGTTAACGAGATTTTCAGACTTTGATCCCTGGTGATCCCAGGAGACCTTTGACCTCCGCCAAAAACAAACGAGACCATCTACTGACTAAAATGCACCCACATACCAAATATGAAATCTATCCAAGTTTCCTATCTAGTGATATCATGTTTACAAGATTTTCAGACTTTGACCCCTGGTGACAGCAGATGACGTTTGACCTCCACAAAAAACAATAGGGACCTCTCCTGACCATAACGCATCTACATACCAAATATGAAATCTATCCAAGCTTCCTATCTTGAGATATCGTGTTAACAAGATTTTCAGACTTTGACCCCCGGTGACCCCAGACGACCTTTGACCTCCGCCAAAAACAAACGGGACCATCTACTGATTATAACGCATCCACATACCAATTATGAAATCTATCCAAGTTTTCTACCTTGAGATATTGCGTTAACAAGTTTTTTAGACTTTGATCCCTGGTGACCCCAAATGACCTTTGGCCTCCGCCAAAAACATTAGGGACTATCTCCTGACCATACCGCATCCACATATCAACATGAAATCTATCCAAGCTTCCTACCTTTAGATATCGTGTTAACAAGATTTTCAGAATTTGACCCCTGGTGACCCCAGATGACCTTTGACCTCCGTACTTCCTCTCAATGTGGTGCATCTATGTACTAAGTTTGAAAACTGTCAGACATTCCTATCTTGAGATATCGTGTTAACAAGCAAAGTGTCACAAACACACACACACACTCACATACATACACACATACACACGCACGCCATCATGAATGCATTGGTTTCTCTTATCATCGAAACCCAAAATGTCATTTACGTTTCATGTAGAAATCGGAACACGAATTTCTATCTGGCTATTTCTGAAAACTTGGTGAAACTTTTAATCTGTCTGTCAAAAATAGACTCCTGTCTCTACAGCTTATTTGCATGCCATGCCTTGTAAAAGGGGTCTAAATGAGTTCATTTCTTTCAGCTAAGCAGTCGTTTCAAGTTTGATTGCATCTGCTCTTAATTTGTTAGCGGTACAGACCTACTTTATCAAAGTATTGTTCTGCATGAGCCACTTGTCTATAGTAGCCTTGAAATAGATGGTGTTCCAGTGGCATCTCTATCCAAGTAACAGCTCCTTGGCGTAACAGGATAACAAACATAATAGTGAGGGGCAACCAAAAGGACGTTGATGTCAACTTTTGAACACGCCCTCACACTGCACTTGATATTTTTGGTTTGCTCATCTCCTCTCAGTCCCCTCTGTGACTTATCCTCTTTGTCCAGATGTCTGAGTCAGCAGGAGACGGGGACCCGTCACTATTGGGGTGTGAGGTCGCCACTCCCCAGGGGTCCATCAACTAATTCTTTTATTTTGTTAGGAAAAATCTTTTATTGGGGCTGCAGAAGTGTCGAGCAAAATCTGTGAATACAACGTTAATACTTCACATGTAAATCTTGTAAATCCCCTCTTGCCGACTCTCTGGCAAAGAGCCATTCGACGAAAACAAACTAAGACACTGCTTCCAAAGGAAGCAACGTCCACTAAAGAACATTCATATGTAAATAAGTGCAAGTACAATTAACCAAAAATCTAACCTCCCATGCAGATTTAGCTGTATACTAGAAAACCTAAATCGTTCGTCTGGAAATTATTCGTCACGAGTAAAGGCTTCATCGTTAGTTTGTTCCATAAGAATATCCCTGCCTCTCCGTTAACCACCCAGAATATCAAATTTAACACATGCTTTTCCGTTCTCTAACTGGTACTACAAGTTGTACGCCTGCGTGATACCCAGCACTTTATGGGTATTGGAGTAATTCCAAAGAAATATTTCATACAAACGAGATGATTATCCTCTGTTCGGGACTAAAATATAAGACTCAATGCGTTTTATATTCTTATTTAAAATGATTCTACAAGGAAATTTTAAAACATATATTCCTATATTATTTTGGGGGATAAACGATTTTCACTTGTATGATACTTATCTTTTTGGTACCGACAAATTTTGAATGGTTTTCACTTTTAACGGTTCTGATCGATGCATCTAGCCGAGCACTTGTGCATACATCTCACCGTAAAGTGCGTACGTGTGTAGTGGTAGCGTTGCGTGTTTTAGTGCGACACTAGAAGTGGCAAGACCCATCATCTGCATGAGGTTTATCGAAAGCATTGTCGGTTTTGCAGGTATTGAAACAGTTTTCGATCAATGCGTTTGTTTTCCATGGTGGATGTAGGCTACAATCTCCGAAAAGACAAATGAAACAAAATCGCTGATTTAATGATGAAATGCACTTATGATCTCTCAAACTACATTAGTTGCCCTCACGCCCCTCTCAATGTTGTGTTCCATGTGTTAGTTACAAAAATGTAGCCAAGATTGCAAGAGACATCGGGGAAGGGGACTTTCATTTACTTTTGTCGGGGAGTATTAGCACCTTTACAGACAAGAACAAAAGGACTGTTACACTAGATACATGCATGGCCTTGTCAAGTATCGGTATCGTATCGAATCGATAACCAAAAAGCATAACAGAAAGTGGCGTAACGAAGTCGGTGGGTCCGAGAATTTATTCTACTTTGGCGGCTGTACCCAGTTGCTGTAAATATTTGAATGCCAAATGAAGTTAAAGACGTTACACGACTACATAGATATATTATTTTCGATGTCATGGAGATTACAAACCATTAGATATTGTCATCTAGACCTACTGTCTTCTAATATTTCAATATTTTGTCGTAACAGAATGAAGACACTAGTATTAATACATTGAAAGTAGCCTACGATATATCAGTATGTTGTTGTCAAGAAGATAAGATATACTAGTAGCGTAGATGACAGTAGTATATGGCGTCCTTCTTATCTCGTTAAGTTGTCGTAGTTCCAAATATTACAACGGAAATTGACAGAACCCAAATTCGACTGCTTCACGAAATGTAAAATGTCAAAATTTAAATTAGAAGAAAGTCATATCAATAGCATGTAGCGTCTGGAAGTTATCAATTCTCAAGAAATACATTTTTCTCGAGATAAATTGCATTATGAGAAATATGTTATGTAATTTCACTTTGCCCAGACGTAGCCTTGAACTTGTTTATTGATATTGATACTACCGTAGCGTGTATTAAACATATTTGTTTTATTTTTTTGTTTTACCCTTTCATATCGTGTACTGTTCAGCCAGATTTACATGGAAAACATTCAAACATTCCAACAGAATCAAATTTCCAACAAATAACATAATACTCAAGTATAAAGAAAATAACAAAATGTTCTGAGGCAATGTGCTCTTATTACAACAACATTTTGTGTTCATGTTGAGAACAAAAGCAAAACCAATATTCACATTAAGATATCTTTAGTTAGGAATTATGGAATTGCGTCAAGTTTCGGAGGACAGGAGTGGAAAAGTTTCCGTTATCTCATGAGATCTATTCGAAATGCATGCCACTGATACACGCACAAATGTTATGATCAATATATGACAGTAAGTGTAGGTGTATGGATCTTATATTTCTTATCTTCAGCAATTAATCGCCCTCTCTTGTTGCAGCAAATTTAGATTTGGAATCTATCAGGTAATTTTTTCTCACACCCTTTGCCAACGGGAATGGAGAGCCGTCTAAATCTGTAAATTGCCTTGCTTTTAAAAACGAATCCGATTAGCGCTTATGTTTAGTGACTGTAGGCAGACATTAGTGGGGTCCATCAGGCTTAAATCGTCTTCATTTACCGTCTTCATGAATTTCTAACCCTCACATGCAATGAAATTGAAAGAATCAACATTCAATTCAGTGTTCAACCATCCATGATACAAGTAGGCCTAAGCAAGGAAATTAATAGATTAAAAAATGATAGACCCAAATTATGGCCGACTAAAATCAGAGCATCACTTGCTGCCCGGCTTCGTTTATATTTTGCAAAATATATTACCTTTGCCAAACAATATTTTTCCTCCTCAGGAGTATTTCACCCCTGCAAAATATGTCTTCCAATAATTCTTCTTATCTAGCTACCACCCCCTTATTCAGAGCGTAGCAGCAGAATTACTTAAAGAGCCCATGAAGTGACTTAGTAACAATGATTTGGGGTCATCTCTGACACTATCTATCAACAAAGATAGCATTTATTTTAAAAAATCCCACCCCACAAAAGAGAAATGCTCAAGTGAAATGGTATCCCTTCCAGCACAACAGCTGAAAAATGTAAAAGTGCATTGAACCAAGAATGACATCATCACAGGAACCCATCTCCACAGTGTGTGTACTATAATGCACTTGCAGTATACCCTGCTCTGTTGATGTTACACAATCTTGCATGTATAGATGGCCTAAAATGATTGATATATAATCAACAAATTATCATTACAAAACCTAAACCTATGTTTGCTTTTCAAAACCAGTGAAAAAGGGAGTTTTAACACCTAGGAATACCCTGTTCGACAGGTGGAGTTTTGTGACTTCTCAATATTCCTGGAGGCAACAAGCAGGGAAATTGTTTGTATATAATACATGGTACAAGTGTTTGGAAGTTCTGTGGTAAGAGATTATACACACAGAAAAATTCCTCAGGCTCCTGGGGGATGTAACTGAATCCATTTGTCTTCCAGTATTATTTTTAATGGGGAGGGAGCAGTGATTCTCTCATTACACAGGCCCATATGCAATACTGTATACCATTCTGCACAGTGGCTTAAATACTACCAACAGGTTCTGTGTTGTTTTGGATGCATGTGCTAATGCTGCAATTTGACTTGGTTCAAAGAAATGGAACAGTAAATACAGTGGGAAAGTAGACTAGCTGATATTTTGGTTATTTAAGGAAGTATTCCATATTTTTATCAAAAGTTGGCATGAAGTTACTATTTCAACTTCATGCATTTTGAAGTCTATGCCAGTACAAGATCCATTGGTTGATTTCGACATTAATGTGTGTGACAAATTTTACTTGGAAGGTATGTCTTTCAAAGGAATCCGGGTGAGATATCAGTCTTCTTATTCAACAATCTGAATGAATGTGAGTTGAAATATTTTCTTTTTCTGGTTGGAAGAATTGCTGTCTAGCAATAGATCGACCAGCTTGCTGGAACCAAAAATTCAAACTGATAGGCCTAACATGATGAATTGGACAGCTTTAGTGAATAATGATAAAATTCCTCTTTTGAGGAATTGGGAGTGAGAATTTCAAATTTTGATTAATATATTTTTACTGGGACATTCTTCAGATGTAATTCAGAAATTATTTGACCAGTACCGGTCTCATGCTACGCAATCTGTGAGCAAAATGTTACTTAGACATAGCATTATAATACACACACTGTGAAGTTGGGTTCCTGTGATGATGTCATTTTTGGTTCAATGCACTTTTACATCTTTTACATTTTGCAGCTGTTGTGCTGAAAGGGGTATCATCTCACTTGAGCATTTCTCTTTTGTGGGGCAGAATTTTTTAAAATAAATGCTTTTTTGGTGATAGATAGTGTCAGAGAATGACTCCAAATCGTTGTCATTGAGTCATTTCATGGGCTCTTTAAAGGCATATTTTCATTATCCCAAACAGTTCCAATTCTCCCAACCTACTTACTTCTAGCCCCGCCCACATTTATCTAAAACTCATCTTTATCCAGACACAATCCTAGTTTATTGCTTCATGGCTTGTCCCAGTGGCCATACAAGTCCATAATGTGTAATCAAGACACTCTCAGTGCCCATGCTGTGTAATTTAGCTATGATGCATTGTTTGAATGTGATGCCAATCAAAGAGCTGTACCAATTGAGAGTTTTGATATATGTGTACTGAAACTGCAGTTTGGGGTGACGAATAACTGCCTTTAAAGGTCCAATCCTCCCACTCCAAACAGTTCCAATTCTCCTACTGTAACTATACTTACTTTAGCCCTGCCCACAACTGTCCAAAACTCATACTCATCCGGATAAAATATGAGATTTTTGTTCAGAGTTAGTTCGTTTGATAGAATTTTACGGCCCAGTTTCCAACCTATTGGTTCAAGTCGAGCTGGCCACTGCCTTTTTTTCCAAATGTGGCTCACTGGCTTGTTTTCCCTACTCCATTGCTTATGGGGAGCATCATGCACAACGGCAGTATAGGTTCCTTTTTTAGAGTCTTTGGTATGACTCGACCTGGGAAACTTTTCAGAGAGAGTATACAAACCCAATGTGTAATATAATCAAACACTCTCAGCACAGAACATGCTGTGTAATATAAGCTAGAGGCAAATTGAAAATTTCTGTGGACTTCTAACAAAAATTGTGGTTTGGGTGAGAGTTGACTGTCTCAAAGACTCATTGGTAACGTTATGCTTTGAATAGAAATAAGCTAAAGCAATCATCATATGCAGTCTATTCTATTTTAGTTTATTATGCCATCAATATACCACATGGTATCTCTTCCGATCTTAAAACTATTCATTTAGACCACCATATTATGAAACGTTTTCTGTACTTCCTGAATTTCTATTTTTGCATCCAACGGTGGTAGACAAAATTGCATGTACAGGGGTCACGTGTCGTGTGGTAACAAGCTAAAGATGACCCTTCCGGATATTCTTTAACCACCAATAGCCAACAGTAGTATTATTACCTCCACTGCAGACCAACAACTGAAATGATAAAAAATAAATTTCTAGAATCTAATTATAGTAACAGGGTCATCAGCATTATCTTGTGTATTTTGACTTAGTAAAATCAATTTTAGAAAAGAAGTAAAAAGTAGCACCCGTACAACTGTTAATTGTCAGTATGTTATCAACAACTTTCTCATTCTCGCAAGATAAATACTTTGAATTTCCTAGATCCGTTCTACAGTAATCATGCTCCAAGATTTTACAAGAAAAATTCTTTAGTTATTTTGCCCGCACATTTGCGACACATCGGAAATGTTCTTTCCACAGTCAGCTGGAAAACATTTTGGACAAAAAGGTCCTTAATTGTTAAGCTTCGCGCCAAATGACGATGTTATCCACGTTCATAATATCGCGAATGTCCATTTTAAGTAAGGCTGCATGGACCTCTTTGTACCTTCCTTCGACTACCTCTTCGGCATCGGTCATCATCAAATCGATCATTTCAGAGCATCCCGTGTTTCATATACCCCACGAGTATTGTGATCTGGACCTAAAACACTGGGTGATAGGACTCGACTCCCGAAATTAGTTTGAAAACCATGAAATCCGGAACACAATTATAATTTCCCAGCCAACATGCCCAGCTGGGCCCCAACTGGGTTCCAGCTGGGCTACTTGCTGGGCCCCAGCTGGGGCCCATCCGTGTTTGTCAGGTGTTCCCATGTGGGGCCCAACTGAGCTAGCCTTTCCCAGCTGAAGCCCAGCTGAAGCCCAGCTGTACCCCGCTTCAATAACTGAAGCCTAGCTGGGCTTCAGCTGGGCTTCAGCTGGGAAAGGCTAGCCCAGTTGGGCCCAAGTGGGAACACCTGACAAACACGGATGGGCCCCAGCTGGGGCCCAGCAAGTAGCCCAGCTGGAACCCAGTTGGGGCCCAGCTGGGCATGTTGGCTGGGTTTAGACGACCCCTTGCCCGGAAAGAAAGATCCTTCTACGCGTCTAGCTCTCCAGCAGGAAAAATGAATCCCTCCATCCACTGGAAATGCACGTTATAGTCTGCAAATATTCTCTAAACGTAATTGAAGAATCTCATAGCTAACCAGTATGTCTTGTAACAACTTACTTTTCGTCTTTGGTTGAAAACTGTAATTTGTCAATAATGTTGGCCTATATATCTCACAGCTCATTGTGGTTTCATCACCCCACCACTCCCCCACCGTTTCCTCCTTTTTTGTGTCAGAATCGCTTTCTCTGCCCGATGAAAAACTTAATTAATTATGAATTAATTTATGAATCAAGGCTTTTCTGGTCAAGGACAGTATATCTTTATCATCGCTCTGCATCGTTTATGCGCATGCTTTCTGCATATGTCTTTTGTAACATCAGTCAGCAAAATAAATCTTCAGTTGCTTTCCAAGGTTAGGTTGGGGTATGGTTCAGGTAGCGTTTGTTTCACGTAGGCACTACCAAACACTGAACGTCCCGTAACTCTCTTTTAAAGGTCAACAACAATCCTAAACTTGTTTACAAACAACAGCTATATATCACAGCTCTCTTCCCATTTCTCTTCAAAGTATAAATTTCATCATATTTTGGGGCTTCAATTTTCCATATTAAAGGTTAGCCATACAGTTACTTCACGTACATTTTACATTTGAGGAGAAAAAAATGTGGTCACGTGAATCTCAAGAGCCAATTATGAAACAGGAAAGTCTTCTACAGTAATTCTAGTTCGGATGTCTGCATTTCCCCCTTCAAGCTTGAAACCACAACCATGAGTTGAACTTTTCGAGGCACACAATTCCCTGCATAAAGGTTCATACAGGTCGACAAATTTTGGAAAAAGGATTCTAAACTGATCTAATTAACAGGTTCTTGACCCCTAAGTTGCCCGCTTTTTATGTAAGAGGTCCTTCCATAACCTAAGGGGCCTTTAACGTGATTTGAAAAAGACACCACACTTTAAAAATAAACGAGTGAAATTTCAATCGTTACAGAGAAAGTTCTCTCCAAGAAGAGTGAAATTCACTCCAACAGAGCGAAGTGTCTCTCTTGATGGTGTGCCTACATTGATCAACAGTGATCTTTCGAGGCACTCGTTAAAGAGTGAATTTTCACTCTACTTGGAGTGAATCTTACTCATCCTGGAGTGATTGTGACTATTCCTGGAGAGAATTAACACTCTAACGGAGTGAATTCACACTTTTCACTCTATTAGAGAGTGACTAAGTTCACTCCTTTTTTAGAATGCACCAGAAAACGAAATAAAAAATCCACCTATATCGAATCACAAACACAATGACAAAAACCTTCATCCACACCATACAACAGGAAACAAAAGTGTGTTACTACCAAGATTCCAAAACTGCCACCTCAGTCGAACCCACACCAACAAACCCAAACCCCCAAAACAACTTCCGAACTCAACAACCATCCCAAAGCAACGTCCCCACCCATCACCCAACCGGACAACCCCAAGGCAACCATGCTGCCCTACGGCAACACCACTTTCGATCTATTTAAGAAATTTACCAAACAGAGTTAAACTATCTCGATAATATCAAAACAGCATTAACCACGATCATGTTTTTCAGGCTAAACGATGTTGTAATGGCAAAGCCACGGGACGATGGGAACGGTCTCTCCTCTCCCTTCCCCTAAAATGAGAGGGAATAGATGAGGGAAAAAAGAGAAGGAAGAAGACTGATGAAGGAAGAAACTGCTGTTGATGTATTTAACTCAAATCTAGCATTAAATTTTGCATCCATCACACCTATTGAAAGCCAACATTTTCCAAAGGGGTGGGGGACACCCTTAGCCCTGAGTCCTCTCCCCGGATTTAGATCATTCATCATTTCATACTGTCCCTGTGATTATGTCCTGGCTACGCCATCACCCCACCACGTTATCTCACTTCAATTCCATGCCCTAATCCATACACCTGACCTTCCCGGTATAAATATATATACATATATTATGTATTACGTCCCAAAGTTCCGAGTCGCCTTAGACATAGTCGGAACACCCATGTGAAATAATGTTCTCGACTGTTTTTTCGTTGGCGCCGTGAATTATTTTTCCTATATTACGTTATATTTGTTGCATTTGATTTTTGTCTGCATTTTTCGTACTTGTATAATCAGGCTCACAACCTTTTTCTCTCCCTCAAAGTCTTGAAAGAAAAATAATCTGTGGTGCTCTTGTGATATTTACACAGATTAACACGTGCTGCGGGTGATTCTTAAAACTTCGACCCCTGATTGTAATAATAACAAACCTAGAGGCCCTAAAATATTGTACTCTTAGATAAGAAATGACGCAAAAAATTGACACGTGTTACCCATATATTCCTTTCTATTCTATCGACTGTATTCAAGTCTATTCTGGTAGAAAGGAGACCGGTACCATCCCGGAAACCTCTTTTTAACTTGAAGTATTCGTTTGACCTTACCCAATATTTCAGCTATATCAATAAAAGGAAATGAATCAATAAACTGTGGGTAACTGGGATTTCAAGAAAAGACGAGCAAAAAGTTCATATCCTCCATGGGACTGTCAGAAAAGTACAATAACATGAATGTCTAACTGCACATTGGAATAGTGATGTTTGAAATTAAAGAACTAGAGCAGTCACCCCAAAACTTATTTTGAAGCAACAGCTACATCTCAAAATTTTCTTCCAGTCTCATTTCTCTTCAAGGTATCTTTCATAAAAGTTTAATGCTGCATATTCAAACTAAGCAATTACTTCTAGTAAATTTCACAACTGAGGAGAAAAATAATCGTCACATGATCCTTAAGAGCCAATCATGGAAAAGGACAGTCTAATCTTCAGGTTAGGAAAACTGCATTTCCCCCTTTAAGTCTGTAAGATTTATCTGTCTTTCTTGACAACAAAATCTGTCATTTACGAATTCAGAAGCTAAGTGGGGCTTCCCATTGTTTTGAAACGTTAGTATACACCACTGACAGTGGCATGAACCCTATGTTATTTGTAAACTCTTTGGCAAGCGAGACATGAAACACATGAACGGAGGTCTTATCTTGTAAGCCTCATATTCGAACTTCAAACTGCCTGTTCTTGTCATCTGTCAACCATTCAACCTGCGTTGCCCAGGTATTAAACCGCACTTAGATCTGGTTTTGTGGAGTTAGAGGTAGATTTGGAAGCCAGGGGACGACCAGGCAAGCAGGTGAAAAATAGGTGTGTCGTGCTGTTACCAAACCAAACCGGGAGACAAAATTCTTTTAGTCGGGAAAGCTCCGCGCCACCATGGCACGGAGCGCAAGAAAATTTTGGCCCAAAATGCCTCTCAGATTGCTGGAAATGGCATTTCTAAAGCCTATTTATCGCATATAAATACGGAAAACACTGAGTGGATTGTAAAGGAATGTTGATGTTAATTTTTCTTCGTCTTTTTCTTTATGTTTTCTTCGTTTTTTTATTTTTTTTTATTTTCCAGGAAAGGGTAAGTTCTCCCTTTCCCCTATCTGCGGACGCCCAAGTTTCTATCCCTCTCTTTCACATTCTAGTGTGAAGGCAGTCAGTATATTCTGTGTTATTGTCAGGTCTCGTTTAAGATTTTAATTTAATAATGGGCTACTTTGTGAAGATAAACATTAAACCTGCTGGAGCCAAATAGCAAGCAATCTAACAGGGGGAACAGTTATGGAAATTAATCATCGTCGAACATTTTTGGTATCTGGAAATCCAGATAAGTACACGAAGAAACATTAATTGACGTAATTTACATCACGTGACCTCTTTGAAATAGCCAGTGAGTACATTGCAAGAAATAACCGGAACAAAAGGTCTGCTTGGCTCTCTAGATACCAAATTCATAATAAATAGAAGGAATTAACTGAGCACAGCGACAACATTCATGAGTGCGTAAAAAGCATTACAGAAGATGACCCTTTTCATCAGAATAAAGTGCAGATAGTGCAGTTACTGGTGGCTGTTTGAACATTTTTTTTTATGTGGGCCTTAAAACAACGCTATTAAATTATGTCTTTTGCCAATAATGGTGCAAGAGTAAAGTATGTTAAAAACCTAAAAAGGACGCCGACAGACGATTTTGGTGTGTCGAGAGGGGGAACCGGCCCCTGACCATAGTTACCGGGGAATCCCTGGATATTACTAGGCAAGGTCAGCATACAAAACCGTGGACTAAGCAACAGCAACCCCACGGACGCCGAAAACGCATGCCCCTCCAACCACATTGCCAGCCCAAAGATAAACTTACCAAGAAAAAGTTTAAGTTTGAACTACAGTTATTTGAAGGGGGATGGGTCATGTGTAAATTAACGCACATAAAAATATCAATCAAAACGTGATCGGAAATGTCGATTCAGTTGATTTGAGAAATGTTTTGACTAAAACTTTTGCGGTACGCCTCAACTTACGATGGGGACCTCCTTGGAAAGCATATGTACTACCGTAGATATATAACACCCTCAGTCATTTCATCCCGTCTGCGCCTTTGCGTGTAAGAAACATTTGATCCAAGAAAAATTTGACCTTTCCTGGTAGTTCTAGGGTATTTGTGGAGAGGGCCGCCCAATGCAACCCAGCTGATCACATACGGTAGACTACCCATTATGGCTGACATAGGGGGTGGAATACATTTTAAAATGTTTCGAAGATTCGTTTGACTCAAGACCCTCCTCAACTAGCTGGGGGATACGGACTCCATCACGGCCCAAAAATTTGAAATTCCATTAAACCTGGGCTACTTGTCTGTTAGCGGTAACAGAGACAGAAACTGTAACAATATCATCCGTACTTCTTGGAGGTTTGAACGTGAAGAGGTATAAACCTTTGCCACAGTACAACAACAAATGTAAATACAGAACTATCTAACCCATAACCCATTGTAAAAATAAACCAGAGCTCGTATCAGAAGCGCCGAACTCAGCCCAGGGATTGTGCAAGTCTGGCTTTGACCCCAATACGTGACCTCGACGACTGTTGGGCACGTCTGCAGACTGCTATCGCAGCAATATTGGGCGGAGGTTATCTAATTTTACCGGGTTTATATATATCTCTTAACTTTCCAGTAGCAGACCCTTTCTCCCGGGTTCATTCGGCTTCCGATACTAGTTGTGTCAGCAGCTCAATCAACATGGACGGCAGGGCATCAGTGCCAGGATTTTTCCTCCTAGTTTTATTGGTGCTTCATTCTGGTAAGTTTCCTAGTTTTTTTTTTTTTAAAGAATCGTAAAACATTTTTGTTTTTGTATATGGTTGTTTAGACCAGTACAAGTCCATCACGGCTCAAGTTGATTCAACCGTTCGCCCTTAACCTTGAGCTTGGTTTCAAAAGTATGCCCAGTCGTCATAACTAAGTTTGCAAATACCTTGGCCCGGCATTCAAAGACGGGTCAATTTGTGGCAGCTACTGCTCGGGTTTGAGCTCATACATCCATTTATTCATTTTTGTATTCATATATTGTTTTCTTTTTACATTATTTTGAAACTGTGTTTTTCTCACTTCTCGAGCTTGTTGCTAATATCATACGAATTACTTGTCTTAATTTCCAAGTTTGCTTAGCAGTACCATTGCCGAAAGCTTTGAAAATGAAGATTCTGGATAGGATGTGTCTTTGTTTACTAAGATCGTTCTCTATGACAATAATGGTATTCCGAAATGCTCTTGCTCCAAAGTGGGCCTGTGTGGAATTTTACCAAAGGGACCTATTTTATTACAACAAATGGGAAAAGAGTAACCTCCCATTAAACTTGAGACTAGAATAGTGCAAGACCAAACGTGAAAATGAGGCATGAACATAGGTATTTTTCCAAATAGCAAATACAAAGGATTTTGAGATATATTTTTGGTACGCGTTGTCTTTGTCAATGTTATTTTACCATGGCCAATAACGACGCACACCACAACGCTTGCTATTTCAAGTTGGAAAAGGGTGCATGCCTTTGTTTACCGTTAAGGTGACCGTGTGTGGAAACTTCTCTTTTAAGTTAGTTATTCCCCTTTAAATGTTAAAGGGGAAATGCAGTAATCTTAACTTGAAGTAGTGCAGTAGACTTTCCTGTTTCATGATTGGTCATGGAGAATCATGTGACAATTTATTTTCTCATCGAGTGTGAAATTTACTATGATTAAGTAATTGGTTTATCTTCAACAGTATGCAACACTAAAGTCCTAAAAACATTTTGAAAGATACTTGAAGGGAGAAATAAGAAGGAAAACGTGAGATTTAACTGATTAAGCCTAAGTTTTGTGCGAGTGCTCTTGCCCTTTAAATTGATCATGCCGGGTAAGAAAGTTGAGGAACACCTTAGAGGTGCCGAAGAACGAAACATCGACATTACGGATAAAACTTACCCTTGCACCACTGGAGACTGAGTGATAGTCATGGATGGTACTTTTATGCAATGTAATGACTGATTTTTTCTTTCAAAGCCCCCACCGTTCTCTCTTTTACAATCTGCGTTCAGCATTAGCAAAAGAGTAGAGAAAACAAACCAATGCGCCGCAATTGGAAAAGAGATCGCGAGTGACCGGCCAGACTTAAACCAATTGGTTAGAAACTGAGCCGTAAAACTTCATTTGACAAAATTCCTTTACAATCACCAATTTCTAGACCAGGCAGCGGATACTATTCAACCTTTGCAGCGAAATCCAATTTCTTCCACACCTAGACCAAAATCTGTCCTCCTTTTTCGTGTTACTTCTTGACGCACTTCGGAGGGTCTGATTGAAAAAAATACGAATCGATGGGAAAAGATGAAACAATAACCCATGCAATTACCACAAGCGATCCGTTTGGCCTATGGATCAAGAAAAATAAGTAAAAATATCCCTTTAAATTCAAAATCTAGCGAAGGTGAGATAGACACACAACTTCCACTTTTTAAGTAAACTTTTCCTCAAACAGTGCTAAAACTACAGCTGCAGCCTTTAATCATGTTCTAAAGGCACTCTAATTATCTGAAATGGGCTTTAATGTTAAATTTATGAAAAAATAAATAAATTTTAATGCTATTTTTGGTAGGTGGGATTAAAAACGGTAAAAAGATGTGGAAAGAAAAAGGACACTTTTTCGCGAACGAGGAGCTGTATATGTCCCTGCTACGTCGGTTTCGCGCGTAACGTTAACTGCGAATGAGTAACTCGAGCTGGATACCGATCCAAATTGTATAATCTGCGTCACTCCGATCTCTTAAAAAAAGAATAATACCCTTCAACCCATCAAGTATCATTTTTGTATCGAGGAACGACGAAATCTGGAAGGTTAACAATACGAAAACGGGCGAGAATGTCACCAAGCTGTATTTCGTGTTATAGGTTCTAATAGGCACTGGCATCTGGGGGTGTGTTGATTCTCAAGTTATTAGGGAATAGTTGTAGCTTTAACCGTTTACCGTTGTGCTCCGATCGGGGCATATCTGCGCGCCTCGTGAGTGGGCGGAAAAGCGGACGTAGCCCTCCCCGCATTGGCTTCCGTAGGCCATTGACCCCGTGACCTTAAACTATTGTCTTTCTCGTTGTTGTGGCCGAATTTTCGGGTAGCTGCTCGCAGTTTCGAGCTCCCCGTGAAACAGTAAAGATGGGTGACAGCCGAGCTCTCCGCATGGGTCCAAAAGGACCCAAACAACGGTAAAGGGTCAATTCGGCTTAGCAGTAACTTACATGCTTTCTAAATATCCTAAACCGCTACAAACTTAATTAAAATTTGGTGGTCGAACTGTTACTAGCGGTTGGGAACGGTTTCCCTTCCGAAAAATATCGGAATTCGTGTACTAAATTTTCTCGCCCCAATATGAGCCTCCGAGCTCAGTATAGTGCCAAACTGAATACGGTACACTGACCACATTTTGTGACAGCGATCAGTCCTTTCCCGGTGAACTGCTTGTTTCGACACTCGACGAAGTAGCCATGTATTAAAATTTTGATCTTTCTGGCGGAAAATCTCATCAGAAATTCCTGCCCCTGGAGACTGGGTGTCATGACATGGCCGATAGCTTTAGACAGGGGCTGGTTTTTCAATAGAAAATCGCAAGCAGCCTTGGCATCTTTCATGCTATAGGCGTAGACCTTTCAGGTGGGGATAGGGGCCCTGCACTCCTCCCAGAGCAGGAGAAGTGCTTATTTCAGGGCATTGACACTGACATGTATTTTAGGGCAAGGGGTAGCATGTAGTAGCTAGTCAGTTCGGCCTGCAGCGGACCGTGTTGACATGGGGCCGGGCAAAGTAGGACTTGAAAAATATTCAGTTCACGGCAAACAGGATCCGCCCCTTCCCGTACGCTTTTGTGTATTTTTTTTTTAAATGACGGTACCTGATATGTTTTTTTTTTAAATATATCAACTTGAAAAAATTTTACATTCTATTTCAGCATTTTTAACCTTAGTTTCAGTTGAGCATAACTTTACTAAAGTTGGACCGACTTCCTTTGTTCAAGATCATTTGGTATCTAATTATGACTGAATTCGATTCCGTCAATAGTCAGATACAAATCAATCCGTGAAACTCGTTTGAACTTGGTGCGGTGCAAGGTCACTGCAAGCGCTACTCTGGGTTCGATGTCCCGCATGCGGTGTGTACGGTAGGTCAAAGCTTCCCTGCCTGGAATATGAAACCTTTCTCGAAAGACTATCTTCAATTGGCGCGGAGAGTATACAAAATTTTAAAAAATCGTGACTCGCAGACCCCGATGACATTTCAAAAGTTTCCCAAATTTGTTCTCCTTGTAGACAAAATATTTTAAAATCAAGAATTTTAATTGTAGAAAAATAGGAATTTTATGAAAGACAGGTCACAAAAATAGCAACATAGCTGCCGGTGTCTCTTAATGATGTGGTGTCACACAAATGGTAACTATCCGATTTTGATATGTCCACAGCTCAGAAAAGTTTACCAAACTGATCTGTTAGTGAGAACTAGTGCACTTTATGTTGCATAATGCGGCGCGCAAAGCGCGCCGGAAATTTCGCTGTTTTTTGAGATTTGAAAAATTAAAGAAGGGGTTTCTGACACGGGAAGTGAGGGAGCGGAAGCATGCTTCCGCCCCTCATTTTTCGCTGGGGGGGGGGGGCTTTCTCCCACAGCCCCCGCTTCCTACTCCTATGCTTGAAAAAGTTTTTTTCTTTTTACTTTTCGAAAGGTAGACCTACCATTTCAAAACAATTGCGCTCAAAGGGTTCCAAATGGAATGTTCACCTATAAAATACATGCAAAATATCAAGAATATGAATAAGTGGCAGGTTCGAAACACTGGTTGTACGTTTGTGATTATATCTCTAGGAATCTTGGGCCCCTCTAAACCTGACAGAAGATAATGTATTCATACAGCTCTCACCCCCGGTCGGTATTTTCACATTTTGTAAACTTTACCCCACGATCGGTTCCCTTTTTTCCTGGCAGAGATGCTGGCGATCAGTTCTCCTACATGATGCTAAGTTTCTCGCAGGAACCCAGGTAGCATTCCCATGTGGGCCCCATATAGTAAAACCATATGGGTCCCATATTATTTTGCACCCAAGACCCATATGGGGCCATATGGGCCAGCCCGGTATGCCCTTATGCCCATATGGGATAGTACTGGGGCCCATATGGGGCAATTGCCCAAATGAGTCCTATAGCACTATCCCATATGCATCACATGGGCTTCCTGGGCTGGCTCATATGGGTCCCATATGGGTTTTGGGTGCAAAAGGTATATGGGCCCCATATGTTTGTCGATAAGGGGCCATATGGGAATGCTACCAGGGAAATTTAAGATTGGTTCTTTGATGATAGATCATATAGTTTGAACTTATATACTTGGAGTGAACGACTAATTAGGCTTCATGGAGTTTCGACGCTGGTTCAAAATTATGCAGGTGTACCGTATGCTCACTAGAAGAGATTATACTTTACAGCTTTAGGTATAGCCAAAGTTTTTTGGCAGCCCAGCTGAAAATTCCATTTGGAACTTTTTGGGTTAAACCCTTTGAACCCAAAGGGTTTCAAGTGATACCTCTTGTAGAAACCCTTTGCATTTGGGCAGTCCCTTCTGCTTGGCCGTAAGGCCTGTCCCTTTAGTCCTATCCTCTCAAGTTAGATGGATGGAGTTTTTACGTGACGGCCCATATGGCCAGTTTCTAACCAACTGGTTTATGTCGAGCCGCCGCGGACTAGCTTTTCCACTTGTGACTAACTGGCTTGTTTTTCCTACTCAATTGCTCTATGCTGAGCACCAAGCAATGGCAGTAGGTGTTTTTTACAGGCTTCAGTAATTAAAATGACCCGGCCAATCCTCGAACTCCCGACCTCCCAACTGCAAGCTAGTCCAGGCGCGGATCCGCACATTCAAAAAAGGGGGGCTGACCTAAGAGAAAAAAGGGGTGAGAGGGAGCTCCACTGCTAATTTTCCATATGTTTTATTGTTGATATAGCGAAAAAGGGAGGGATGGGGCGGTAAGCCCCCACCCGTTAATCTGTGCCTGACTAGTCGGATGCTTTAACCACTTGACCATGCCGTCGGTTACTTGCTCTCTCATAACTCAACTGCAAACCAGACTTGACTGAACAATATCATGTGAATCATCTATTGGTATCCTTGCTGAACGCATCTCTCCTCTCTGTTTCTTGTTTTTTTTCATGTCATGTGTGTTTATTTTCTTCCTCTTTTCTATTCCAAATTCTAATTCTTGTTTTGTCCTATTTCATTTTCCTTCTTCGCTATCCCTTCGCTATCTTTTCTCGTTTCTGTTCCAGATTTATTCAACCTTTCCTCAGATGAGGGGAAAATCGTCCTACACCCCTACTTTCCCCCTCCCGTCAATTAATTGACATAAAAGTTTATCCCTATCAGTTTCACTGACGACTGTGCACGCGCCCGGCATTGTACAGATTTTGTACGTGTCACAAAATTCGTGGAACTAGTATATACAATGAATGTTGGCCACAAAAAGCCAACAATTTACCCTCAAATTTCTCTTCGTAGGCCACCTTGTTCGCTTGTGGTAATTGATATTATGTTCAAAAGGTTACAATTGTCCTTCGTGGGTAATTTTTATGCCGACCCTCAGATGTGCGTCACGAAAGTTAAAAACGAAAGCACTTTTTCGTGTACGGCCCGCTGCCTAACCTGAGCAGCTAAAAGGTCCCAGTGCGAGTGCATGAGACTGAGTTGCAGGCCTAATCCGCTCACCTCAAACTACATTTTTTTTTAGTAGTCCACAGAAACTCTCAATTGGCATGGCACTTTTGTTGACAGCAGGTTAAAAAATGCAGAGTAGCTCATATAACCCAGCATGTACTGAGAGTGTTTTGATTACACATTGGGGTCTTGTATATATTCCTGAAGCAATGAAATGAGATTGTGTCTGGATGAGGATGAATTTTAGACAGCGGTGGGAGGGGCTTAAGAAAGGTGAAATATAACTGTTTGAGATAAAACGATTAAGCCTGTAACTTGGCAAAGTTCGAAATTGGTGCATGATGGTTCAGCTGACAGAACAATCACAACTGGCTTTTGGCCAGGCCATGGAGTTGGTAATAACTAATATAAAACTAAAACAAGTGACATTCTCTTTGCCCTGTTACTAAAAAAGTCAGCTAGAGTGAAAATGATGCTAAAACTTAAATTGTAAAGCAATTGGCAGAGACTTTTGGAGTTATGGGCAGACCTGATAGATGAGTTGTAAACTGTAGTAAAAGGCACTGTAACATATAAATAACACGCTTCGTCGAATTGGAGAAAATTAGCTGAAGACCAGTGGAACATTTATATGGGTAGGTTTAATGGTGGAATATTACAAGGAAAGACTGTAGAACTGCCCCTGCATCACATACGAAAACAGTGCAAGGATATTTCTTATTGTGGAAAGTATATTTTTTCCGCTGAAAATTTACGACCACTTGTCGTTTTATGTGTTGGAAAGTTCCTTGAGTAGATGATAGAAATAGTTCTAAAGGACCTTACGGCTTCTATCATAAAGCAGTTTAGCTAGGAAGTAGGATGTCGTAAAAATACCTGATTTTTAATGATAGTGTACACAAATCTCATCCGGGTAAGTTTGACCTGAATTTTTATTTCAAATGCAGCGTATCGAGTGTACTGCTACTCTTTCCTAACACCCTATAGGCCTAACACACTACGCTCTAAAGCAAGCTTCCTCAACTAAATTTTCTGAAGCACCACATTGCGAAATGTAATTGATTTAATGCGCCACTGACAGCCGTCCTGGGGGAAGGGGTACAATTTTTGCGTTTCAGAAGGGGCTTACATGCAAAATGGTGCAAAATTTGTTCAATTTTCCCCGCCAAAATTTTTCACAAACTTTGCAATTTTTGCCGATTCACCGGTAACGGTGAATCGAGAAAGCCCTGATTCTAATAAATGTAAACAGTGACGGTGATTTTACTTTCATGTGTGAAGAAATAGGACGTTTTATATCCTTGTTGGTATGTGACGTCAGTCTGTGGGAAGTATTAGATTTATTTACAGTACCTATTTCTGAGACAGAACAATTCTTTTCAGAAAGGTTATGAAAAGTTACATTTTTCAATATTTTCCCAGTAATTTTTCGCGCCACTCCAAACCATGTCCCGCGCCACAAGTGGCGCGCGCGCCGCTATTTGAGGAAGCCTACTCTAACGTATGCAAAGTCTGCCTTTAGCGATTATCATCCATTGTTAACCTTAGGACTGATGTGATAAGAAAATGAGGTTTTCATCTACTATTCATGAAAAAGGAAAAAGACTTACAATTTACATGCCTATATGTTACTCCAGTACTGACTTTGAATCAATCGCGTTTTATCAGTTCGTCTCCCGCGTGAATACTTGCGTGTTGCAAATCATAGTAATGCTCTCCCACCAATCAACACTTAGACGCCACAGCATGAAAATATTGTTCAAACAGCAAACTTGCAGCAACTTTTGCGATAACGATTTGGATTAAATCCCAAGGAACCAAATCATTCGATATCATAAAGGAGCCGTATATGGCATTGATCAAAGTATTGACTCCGAACTGTTCACGATATACCCCGCGTTTTTCAGTACATGCCTCCTATGTTAGGGCCAGATATCGCTGCGCGGTGGGACATACCCTTGTTCGAGCGTGGAAGCAATGTAACCATGGGAAGAAACCCAATTAATTGCTTGTAACTTGAATTTTGTCGAAGGTTATCTGCAACCCGCCTTTACTAAAATGATGCTGTGCAGAGTTATTCCTTGAAAAGGAGCCAAAGACTTGGCCGAATGGCATATAGCCTGTCCAAATGCTGGAACCGTGTAGATGCAGCATATCTGGAAACAAATAAATCGCAGGTGAATTGAACGTCAGGACCTTTAGGGTCCAACCGGAGATCTCAAATTGGAAAACAACGAATAGTGTGACTATGTCCGCAACTGAATGAACTTGAAAATGGTACAGTACGGTACTACAGGAGAAAAATGGTATAGATGCATTTTGGTAAACTTAGTCACTCTACAATAGTGTGAAAAGTGTGAATTCACTCCATCAGAGTGTTACTTCACTCCAAGAGTAGTGAGACTTGTTCCAAAAATAGTGAGGTTCACACAAAAAGAGCGAAATCTCACTCTTCATGGAGTGCCTACAGTAATCACTCTTAAAAAAAGAGTGATCACTGCATACACGTGTTTAAGAGTGAATTTCCAGTCTTCATGAGGTGACTATCACTTTTTTGGAGTGGATTTCACTATTCTTTGGAGTGAGTCAACAGTCTGGTGGAGTAAATGCAATATTACGTTATAGCTTAAAGCGTCTTGGGAATCGATTTATCACACGAGGAAACGCAACCTTTGTGAATTGAGAATTGATAAAACTGTAAGATATAGCCTATGTGTATCCGACCTTTAAAACCAAGGTTGGTTTCGTGTTTTATAGATAATTTGTGTCAAACTTCCTACCGGTTACTCCATTTTCGTAACTATTCGCCGTTCATGGTACAGCATCTCAACTCTATCAAATGGTTTAAATAATATTTAACAGGACAATCGTGGGATAAAAAAACAAGTTTAATTGGCAATAACATCATCCGGCAGAGATAATGGGTCGGACGTGTCCAAGTCACTAGCTTTGCAAGGCAGTGAACAACTTTGACACTTTTCCAGCCTCTTTTGACACTCTGTTCTGTACGTCATACGTACGTCCTCTTCGCTACAGACTACCTGCCGATCTAATTCTTAATCAACGTTCCCTCTATCGCGCTTTTCTCGCCATGCGGAGGTGCAGATAGGCGATCTATAGAGGGCGTGCTTATCAAAAGAACGACACAATGTAGACTATACTTCGCAGAAAGGGCGGAGAAAATCACGAGACACGTTGTTAACCGATAATACACTTCTTTAAAGGGAAAAATGCAGTCACCCTAACTTGAATTATTGTAGGAGTTTATCCTGTTTTGTGAATGGCTCTTGAGAATTATCTGACGAAATTTTTGCTCCTAAACTGTGAAATTTGCCAAGGGGTAAAAATCTTGGTATACCTTGAAAATGCAATACTGAAGTAAAAATATTATGAAGAATACTATAGAGAGATTTGAAGGAAAATTTGAGATTCGGGTATTGTTTCAAGATACGTTTGGAGCGACTGTCCCTCTCCTTTCATACGATATTCATTAGAATTGCATTACCATATAGTACATCAGGTCAAGAACTCATTAACTTAAGAGATAGTGACTTACCTAAGAAGCAAGGAGTTGCCAATATTTCTAAATTTTATTATCAACTCAGTATAATTTTTCTTGTTAGGATTACTGCCAATTTTTAGGAACTGTATTTCTCTTTTCCACGTATCGTATAAATAATTTTGAACAAAAGCAAAAACAATCTTTTTTATGCCAAGCATTTTTACGCTGTTTTCCGGTGTAAGAATATTTCGAATAACATGATTTGATCAGGGTTTATTTCTTATCTTCTATTCAAATATTTGCTTACGAGCAATTTTGGAGTGAGGGTTGTTTTCAAATGTGATAATGTTCAACGTATCCTAAACTGTGGGTGGTTGTCTTGAAATACTGCCCTTTGCATTGAATTGCATAGATTTTGCACAGATGCATTTAGCTGGTTTCCTGTCAATGACACTATCCTAAACTTTCGGGTCAAGGGATCGGTACACTGCTTAGGCAAACTTTTCAGTTCCAAAAAGCCTGCAGATAGTTCCTCGAATTACTAGAAACCACCTGGCAATTTATCGAACCATCTTTCCATTTGGAACCATCTGCTATTTTGAAAAAGTTCACATGAGAGTAAAAGATCGCGATGTATTTGAACAGGTGAAGAAAACGGCCGACGTGTCTCTCCTCGATAGGGTAGAAGGGAAATAACATTTTCATGTCGTAATTTTCCCATCTTTACATGTGACCACTGTGGGAAGAATTCGTCTGTGAAATCGTGTTAATAGAACAGCGACTACGACCTCTTGACTCCGGGTGCGGGGAAGAAAACATTTAATTACCTTCTCCCCACGTGTCCAACTAATGTGGCATCTGTATAGTAAATTATGAAATTGTTTGCACAATGTTTTTTGACCTATTTCATTCCTTTGTCGTCCTTTCTCAGTAGTGGGAAGATAACATACTTCTACGTTTAGAATTTCTGTAAGCTTTGCACGTGTATCACTAAAACAGGTGTTCATGAGACACTTGGAGCGCACGGCATGGTAGGCCATTTGTCTTTATCAAAGGAATAGTCAAGGGTCATAAAAAGAAACATAGCAACATAATTTACTGATGGAGATAAATTAAAATTTGTAATTATATATCTTACAATACCATATCGAATTTAATGAATTTAAAGACCAGTTGGATAGGAAGAGGCTAGAAAACACAAGGCTGATTGCCACGCAGTAATTCCAAAATATGAAGAATTTCGTTCGTCGGGAATGACATAACAAGGACAATTTTAAAAGTTGTAACGGTACCAGTTTGAAAAGAGGTATGGCCGTTTACGCAGGCTACTTCACACAAAGGGTATTAGACTCTGTGTGGGAGTACATCTGGGGGCAATGAAATTTATTATATATTGGTATTACGTCAGTTGGGAATAAATATGGAAATGAAAAACCCCTCAGTATCACCCCTGCGTTCCTGTGTTCTAGAAGTGCTGAGTGCGCTATGGGAAATAGGGTCATGCGAAAGTTCAGGTTACTGTCGTGTATTAAATTAGAAACTAGTGTTGAGCTATGTGGTCCGTTTGAAGGTAATGGACTAAAATAGTTCTACGTATTGATTAAGTGACATGCTACGGGTCCGTTTCCTGTACTGTCAGGCTGGCGTAGTTTCAACCGTGTTCAAATGGTCAAAGTAATGGACTCATCAGTTACAAGATGTACCCTCTGACCGCTTTAGACAATGTTGAGTTAAATGCCGCGACATGTACCTCCTAGAAGACCTTATGCATATGATGTCACGGACAGCGCCTGTTCAAAGAGGGGAAAACACGCTCTCCTTTGGGGGGAAAACAAACCATCACCGACAAATACAGATAGCTTATTTGTCAACTAGTAAAAAAGGCGCATAGTCTGCTACAGGTACAGGTGCAGGGCGAATACTTATGCGGGTGCCCACGTGTTCCATTGTTCTGCCCAAAGGATGACGTCAGTGTGTTGTCAGTGCATAAGGTCTATTGTGACAAAGGTCTCCAAATGTTGCGCCAAGGCGGTCAAATAAGTTTTTTCTTTTTCAAAATGCATTTCGGTTGCTAAACGGAAAATGCGGTCACCTCTATTTTTAAATTAGTGTAGTAGACGCATTCTACTAAACCGGGAGGGGGGGGTGAAATTAATTACTGGTCCTTAATTGCAAATGGTTCCACAGTGAGTCCGAGAAAAAATTAGGGCCCGCAAAAGTGAAAGAGGTTCGTGAATATTAACGTCGACGTGTAAGAAGTAGATACAGGATATAGTACCTATTGGACTTGGTGCTATTACAAACTTGATTTTGACAAAAACAAAATTTAGCTTTCTCCTGAAAAAGAAAGCACATTATTCCTTGACCTCCAGTCCGAACCAACCAGTTAAAGTGACAATTTATCGTTGTATATAGCTGTAAGTGTGTCCATTTCATTTAAAATACTTCACGCGATGGATGGCCTGTACAGATTTCGGGAAAAGTGCCTTTAAAAATGCACTAGAAGATTCATGTATACAACTATAAAATACCAGCTCGAAAAACGCATTCCCATCTGCGAGTCACTGACGTAAAATAACGATTGCAAAAAAATTACCGAGTAAGAAAGAATGCTGGTGCACGTCGTTTTTGCGAAACTGACATGCTCTTGACAAAAAAGACGTAGGCTATCCCAAAACTTTTTTCCATAATTCCTTGTAGTTGCGATTTGAAAAGTCCTTTTTTACTGCGGGATTTCAAAACTCATCCACCTATTAGTTTACAAAGTCTTAGAAGCGTCAATTTACCACCTGTATTGCGAGATTGTACAAGAAAACCAAGAATTGTCTACTGCAGTTTAACGGTGAGTTCACGCCAAAGCCGAATATATGGTGCAGTTTGCGGGCGCGACACAAAAGTTTTGTCTTTAGGTGAAAGGGAAAATTTTTGTTACAGAAAATCTCTTCAAATCGCCGCTATTTGTGCTAAGATGAACAAAATTTGTGTCTCGTCGACAAAACGCAGCAAATTTTGACTTTGGTGTGAACGCGCCTTAAAAGGCAAAAACACTCACCTCAAACTTATTTTGAAGCAAGAGCTAAATCTCACACTTTTCTCTTCATTTCTCTTCAAATGTATTTTTCTAAAATTGTAGGACTTCATTATTATGTATTCAAGGTAAACCAAGCAGTTACTCTTAGTAAATTTCACAGAGAAAAAGTTTTGTCACATGACTCTCAAGAGCCAATCCTGAATCAGGACAGTCCACTATGTACACTCCTTCAAGTTGTTGTGACCGTATTTCCACTTTAATCGGAGCAATCGAAAATAAAAAGTCAAAGTGACAACGACCTTTTCTGTAGATCATATTTTGTTTGCACGTCTTAAATACCATATGGTGCAACACGTTAATCTCATTTCAAGATTTAGATGTATATTTCACACTGTTGGTTTACTATATCACAAAAATGGCTTCCTGACTATTCCCCTGATATCGAAATGGTGACTGGAGCTTGCTGTCAGATCGTATAATATTTAAATAATTAGGATGTAACAGTTCCCTTGCTACCCATTGTAGGCCTACACGGAAAAAAAGACGAAAAAGTAAGCTGACCTTGTGAATGGTCTCAAGATAAAGTGTGACGCATACCAATTCACAACTGGTAGTGTTGTGCGGTTTGGTTTGCAGGAGTTTTATGCTTCCATTTCAACCTTCTAGTTTAATCAAGTTGCGACCCCACCTCCCACCCCGCCTTTTCCAGTTGTGGGAAAGTGGATTGTTTCCCATACTTCATTGATTATTCTGAGCATTATGAACAAAAGCTGCAGACTCCCCCCTAAAAAATGGTAAGCGTCGATCTGGGAATCAGACCCGAAAACAGGACCTCCATGGTGAGAGGGACGGGTGTCCGGTAATAGGTCCGGGTGTTGTGTGGACAAACGTGGTATGTGTTTGTGCGTGAGAGAGTCATGACGTCTGAGATCTCGAGACATGACCTTGCCGTGAAGGAGACAACCTTACTGGGGCGTGACTTTACAATGGAGGTGCGGGCGGGGGAGACTTTCGGAAAATTCAATACACGTTATCCAGACGAAATAGAGCATACATTTTGTAGGGAGCAAAACTATGTCCAACACGGGATTAGCGAGACTGGAGCATTCTTGATCACACATCAACGTCTAACAGTTAAAGAGACTAATATTGCTACTTTTACAGGCAGCAGTATTGATTATTTTAAATTTAGTTTCAGTCTGGTGCTGCCTATAATTTGCACATGATGCAATTCACCTAGTATGTTTTAGACAATTGAATTTTAGGGAAACCATTCTCTCCGTCAGAAGAAAATCATACCTTTGTGAAAGAATGTTCAGAAAAAGGACAATATTTTGTCAGTATCCTTCCGCAAAAAATAATTCATGGAAACAAAAACCTCAAGAGAGATAATCATCACAATAAGAGACTTTTAGTTTCAACTACTCCGAAATATCTAGAATAGACTCAACTAACTATCAATAGTGTTTCTAGTGATCAGTCAGTTGTCAAAATTGTGCCAAGACCCGATACATCTGGAACGGTAACGGATTGAAGTGCACTTTTGTTTTGTATGCTCACAGACCGTGGGCACCATTCGCGACTGGACGTCTGTGCAGCGTTTTGTTCTGGTGGTCTCCTTCCATTCTTGGGGGTTGTTGATTTCATCCAACTGAATAAAGCCCTTTGTACAATAGACTCATTTCAGGACACACTTGTCCGACACAGGTTGCTAAAACACCTTGTGTCCGAAAATGTTGCTATAGTGTGTACAGAGCAGACACAAGCGGCAACATGTGTTGCAACTTGTCCGCGTGTCCGCAACATGTGTCCAGTGTACACAGGGGCAAAACATTTGTGTCCAGTTGTGCCCGCGACATGTTGTGACACATGTGTCCTGAAACATGTCTAGTGTGCACTTTGGCACTTTGTATATATGTTCAGTGTTAGTATAACGAGGAGGTTGCGAAGGGGCTATGTCAATATTCCCAAGGTTCAATGTTCCCGAATCTTGAGAACATCCGCACTACTAGGAACATCGAACCCCGGGAATAACAAACCTCGCAATCATCGCCAACTCATCGAGATATACGAGAAAGGGGAGCATCGAACTTTGGGAACATTTGACCCAGGGAACATCGGGTAGACCCCTTTGTGAATTTAGAAGAGCAAATCTCTTCGTAAGCTACGAAAGACTGGGTAAGGTCACAACATGGTCCTACACACTGGGCTTCACAAAGCTTTTCTCCGTGTAGCATTCGAAACGTTATGTGAAGAGCATGTGTGCGTGAGTATAGTGTTTCGAATTTTCTCAGGCTAAAGACATGGGTAAGAGATGCCACATTGCAAGAGAGACCGTGACTGAACCATGTAATACCGTGCCATCTCCTCAAGGATACATGGGACCTAGTGGACCTTACACAACAAGCCAATAAATTTGTTGGTTGGGCACCAACACGGAAGAGATTTTCGAATTTTTTCAGATTCTCACCATGATCCATCTATCAGAGGAAACCCTCAACCGAGGACTTACATATGTCAGCTGACAATGCTAATTGAATAGCCAATACACAGGCTGCATATTATATTGGTCAATTTTGATCTATGAACCTGTATATTGATGGACCATAACAGCTTGCTGAGGTTACCGGTTGCCATACTAAGCTAAGAAAAATAGTTCATAAACATTAGTAATTGTATAGGTCTTTATGCACACAAAATACGGTATGAGGCAGTGATGAAGTCGAGTTCAGAGACTTCGAGTCACGAGTCCGGCAATTTCCAAACCTCGAGGACTCGAGTCCGAGTCCGGAGATCCTGTCGTACTTTCTTAGTGAGGAAAATCAACCCCTCTGGCCGACTCCTTCAAATTTTTAAATCACGAGTCCGAGTCCGGGCTAAAATACAGCACTGGTATAAAGTTAGCGCCAAATTGCGTAGGCCTGTTTTCATATTAGAAGAAACTTCACTGCGTGATAGGGGACACCCTCGCCAGGTCGTAATCGTCGATAAATATCAAAGCTGATAGTACATATAATTAGGCATACGAACAAACGTCATACGAGGCTGTGTATGATTTGCACTATCATTGACGGTTGCAGCCCGCGAGACCGAAAGTCCGTGGGACCGAAAATGTATTAATTTTTACAAGAACTAAAGGTTCGCCAGACCAAAAGTCAAAAGGGGTTCACGAGAACGGAGGGTCGCAAGACCGAAAAGAAAATAGGGTCCTCTAGAACGATAATGAGGAAAGGTTCGCGAGACCCACATTAAAAACCCGCTGCCCTGTATTTATTTTAGGGGCTTATCCTTATTTTCCTCTTAAATTTTCGGTCTTGCAACCTTCTTTAACTTTCGATCGCGCGGACCCTCTCTCATTTTAATTTTTGGTCTCATGAACCTTCGGTTTCTTGGGACAAATCTAGTACGGTAAGCTTTAAACTACCGTGTTACATAAGAACTGCTATGTGCTAAAGAATAATTGTCGAATCTTCTTTTCTTTCTATTTTTATAGGAGTAACAGAGGGCGCGCATCATCGACATAAACCAAAGGTAAGTGTAATGTCAGGAATGGATAATTCGCGTCATTGGCGTCACAAGAACATTACTGAAAAAGGCAATTATTCAGCGCCCCAGACAGTTCCAATTTCCCGACCTACTTACTTCTAGCCCCTCCCACAACTGTCCTAAACTTATCCTTCCGGATACAATCCTAGTTCATTGTTTTAGGGCATGTCATGGTGCATGCACCAGGCCCTATCGTGTTAACAAAACATGGTAGATGGTGTGTAACTATGGGCTCATGTGTTTTTGAAATTGATGTGAATAACATAGCTGTGCCAATTTAGAAGTTTCTACAGACTACAAGTAAAATTTTATACTTTGGGTGACGAGTGACTGTTTTTGAGATAAAAGGACGTTTCCCTGAAGGAAAATAAAAAATGTCGATGAGCACAATTTGGGAGATATCCGTCCCACAAGCGTTGTTAAAATATTTTGGCATCAGGATTGGGTTACAATGTTCGCTGTGACCAAAAACTTTTGATGATTTCCCTATTTTAAGGCGATCGTTCATCCCACCAAAAGGCCTCTACTGCGAAGTGTGTAGAATCCCGTGAGAGAAATGGCGCCAATTGCCTTGTTGTCGCAACTCTTTCTATGAAGAGACTCTATTGCAAAGGAGTAAATGGTCACACAAAAGAGTTACCTTCGACACATTTTGAGTTAACGTGGATGGGCCAACCTTAGAACAATATGAAAATTTAAAATGCAACATTGGCGTCAACAGATGCTCCTAGTCAAATGATTTGGGCAAAATGACATTTGGGTTTAAAGGGCTAATCATCTCACCCCAAACTACACTTTTTGTAGTAGACCACAATTCTTTATTGACTCAGCCCTCTGAATGGCAGATAGTTCAAAACTTGCAAGGTACCGAAGCTCATATTACACAGCATGCGCTGTACTGAGAGTGTTCTGATTTCAAATTGGGGTCTTGTATGCTCATTCACCCTGAAGCTGTAAACTGGGATTTTGTGCAGGAAGATGAATTTTAAACAGTTTTGGGAATTAGGGGTAATTAAGTAAGAAGGTTAGGAGAATTGGAACTGTTTGGGTGGGATGATCAGCTAGGGCATTAAGGAAGAAAGTTTCACAAATACCTCTTGAACGTTTTAGAGTTTAGGTATTTGGTTTTGACTTAAGGTTATTGAAATATAATTAAATTACCAAAATTACAGAGTAAAACAAACGATTGAGAAAAACCCAACGTAGATGGTTAAAAAAACAACAACAACAATTGTTAATCTGCTCTGTGATAAAGAAAATAGACACATGGAGTTCATGTATTCGCAGTGAAATCTAGGCTGATCATCAAATTTTGAAATAAACAGCTTATAAATAGACAAACGATGCCCTGATGTTAATGATGAAACATACATAGATTCTAGCATGTCCTTCTATGACATGCGGAAATAATAGTGTTGATGTGTTCATATTCGAATATACACCTTTGGAATTCTCTAAACGCCTGCCAAGTCACAGCAGTCATAGAACCGTAGTAGAAGTGTATATATTTTTTAAATAAAACGTTTATAGCTAGAACTCAAAGTCCTTACATATGGGGCCCCACCCCTGACGAAACAAATTCACCTGCCTGCCTTATTCTTAGCAAAGACATGCTCATTGCCAAAAGCATAAAACTCTTAACATACAATATGTTTGTATCATAGGGAGTGACTGTCGTTGACGACCTTACAAAAGGGGAGAAGTGTGAGAAGCAGAGGTACTATTGTGCTGAAGCATGTGAACGTAAGTATAGAGGGCGTACACCTCAGTTAAAATTCACAGGGTTCCTACTGAGAAATAAATGGGACCCCACAAATCCTGATGGACAGGATCCAGCTTTAAAGGCCTAAGTTACCGTCATGGCCTCCATATGTTCTAAAAAGGGCTTGAAAAATAAATTCGAAAAGCTTGTACTGGTACTTTCGAAAACGTGATCAAACTGAGACCGCGTTTTGTGCGTGCGCCTACAGAGGAGTATAGGAAGTACTTTCATGGTATATGCTCCAGTTATATAGCGACGTGTGATGCCAGTCGGAATTACCCAACATTATTCTCAAAGACAGCTTTCAGTAATCACGTGTCATGGAGATAGCGAGTCTTTACCGGTGTATTATAGATACCGTAAAACATACATCATTTTATTGGGGGGGGGGGGGAGGGGAAAGGGAAATACTTCCAATTGTGTCGATTAACTTTCACAATTTTGCCGAAACTTTTATTGTTTATTGTATATTTCAAGAGCATATATTTTGTTTCCTTTCAAAATGGTCCGTAATGGAGACCTCAACCCCCCTCCACCCCACCCGCTTTGGACTCTCTGGGTATCATGCGTCGTCTCCACACTATATATATGTAGGTATAGACGAACCCGGACAGTAAGTGATGGTTTGATTTTAGTAGGCTTTAACTGGGGTCTATGTTAATCTTCCAATTTCCTCCCTTATCTGAACCATAGATGGTTGTACACTAAATTGTATCTTGTTTCTCCCAATTTCACTGAATATGTGGATTTGAAACTGATGTAGACAGTAAATGAAAACGACTAAGGGCTGATGGACCCCACTTATGGTTGCCTACAGTCACTTATCACAAACGCTAATCGGGTTCGTCATACGGTGATACAGGAGTGCAGATTTTACCTCACTCGACAGTAATGGGACTTATCTCCCCACGTGGACTGCATTTGCGCAACCGCCTGATAAAAAAGGGCATATTGCGCATTTGATTGTGCTGGAACTGGAAATAATATTAAATCCTAGATAGAAACTTCAAGTTAAAATTTTATAATGATCCCACTGAGACCAAACAAATCAGTCCATAGCTTTTCGAGTTATTTTAAGATTCCCAGTGGGCGTAATACAACGATCACGATGATGTAATTACAGAACCAAAGAGGTGAAAATTGTTACGTAGGCTTATTTGGTTTCTTGCGATAATAAATTTTTCAATCTTATATTAAGTTCGAATTTATGGATTTGCCCTTTTAATTCTCAAAATATGCACAATTGTTAAGCAAAATATTTTGGAAAGCCGTCGCTTCTTCTGGGAGCGTGATTTCTTTATTTGCTAAGTCTTTTTTCATAAAGTCCCCTCGACTCTCTGGCGAAGAGCCAAGGGGCGAAAACCAAACATTTACTCCCGGAGGAGTTCTGCTCCCTTAAGGAGATAAACGTCCCTAATGGACAAGTACTCCCTCTAAAGGGCAAACATGTGTGGTCCTGCTCCAGACTTTTTTTCTAAAAGTCCCCTCGACTCTCTGGCGAAGAGCCAAGGGGCGAAAACCAAACGATTACTCCCGGAGGAGTTCTGCTCCAGACTGGTTGAACATAAAAAGTGGCCAGTGGAACGACTGTAAAATCAAGGGAGCAGTTAGAGACAGCTTCCTGGTAAAACTTCTGTCTTACTAATTTTGAGGTTTATAAATGGCGCCCTCTCTTTGCCATGCAGTAGCTCATTTGTCCAAAACTAAATGAAAAATAGAAAATTGTTGTTTATAACAGTGATATGCTGCAGTGATTATGCTTTAGTGTTTACAAACAAATGCTCCCAAGGCACGGCGCGCTTACACTGTCGTCACATTAAACCTTGTGCATATGATGTCACAGAGCGGAAAGTACGCCGTCCTTTGTCCTTTGGCGCAGATTAAACCAACACCGACAAACGCAGACAGCTGATTTGTTAACCAGTCGAATACGCGCATAGTCTGCTACACGTGCAGGGCGAATTCTTAAGCGTGTTTCATTAGGTGCGTTCGATTTAGCGGCTCGAGCCAGCTCAACTGGCTCAGCCAACAATCGATCTTTCTGAAAGGTGATCTTAACGCCATCAAAACGTCACAACTTGCGCCAGTCAAAACGACCAGCCCTCCGAGGTGGTCTAGTTGAGCCGGTGACGTATTTTACGTCATATTTCGTCCAGTCAAAAAACTAGTTGAGCCAGTTGAGCCGGCCTGAGCCGCTAAATCGAATGCACCTATTGTTCTGACCAAAGGACGACGTCAGTATGTCGTCAATGCACAAGGTCCCATAGAAACCCTAAGCTTAAGATTTCGATGCAAGGTCTATACAAGGTATTTTCTTCGTGCAGTTGCGCAAGCGCTAACAAGCGCAACAAATAATAAACAAGCATGTGTTCTTACAAACCATTTTCAACTAGTGACGTGGCGCTGAACACCCTAATTGACGTGATTAACATACGATGCCGTACTCTAATTAGTCAAAGAAGGGTCCAAAGTATTAGTCAGACCTTACCCAACCGAGTGGTTGTATCTTAAAAAACAACTAGTTCTGATTCCCAACTAGTAGACAGAACCAACTGGAGCGAGCAGCCGTCGGCAATCTGGGAAGGCAATTCTCTCGAGGGTCGCGAAAATATTCTAGACGGTCGCCAAAGGACTACTACTACTTAGGAAGAAAATATAGTGCCAAATTTTAAGAAAAGATAAGAAACGAAAGTAATTGTTATCTAGGAGCCGAATCATGGGGTAGGTATTCCGTTCCCCAGAAACCACACATACGGCATGAGAAGAAAGTGTGTACAAATATCGCTTGTATTTCCCCTGTTAATATACAATAAATAGGACCCAGAAAGGCCATTTTCAGCGACATGGTAGGCACTTTCGAAAGCTTTTAAGTACACCTCGCACCAACTTAATGTTGGCGCTACGCTCAGATACTTCATCCACCGATTTCTCCTTTTCCTTGAAAAATTTCTGGATACAATCTGTTTCTTTCGCTGACACGTACACGATCCGACACGATCCACCTTAACAAATCTGTTGCCATCGCTGCACGAAATTGGGTTTTTTGGTAAAATTCACGTAGACACTGTAGTGTACGGCCAAGAAGAAGTCACGTGACGTTTTCAGCAGTCGCAATCTGTCGTAGTCTGGGATTGGAGGCTGGTTTGTGAGAGTGGCAGAGAGATCTTTTGTTTGCTCCAAATCCAACTCCGTTTATAAAGTTGTATTACAACAAACTTAAAAAACAGCCATTCCTGCAAACATCAGTATTCATTTCCTTTGAATATGCCACCTCAGCAATTGACAATTGCGGAGCAAACAGGCCAAAGCAAACCATATAGCACAGTTTGAACCATGCTCGCCCAGTTTACTTTAGGTGGCATTTTTTCATGGGATGGTCTTCGCATGAGTATTTTCCTTTCTGTGGTACAAGCAGGGTAGCGCATGAACTGACTCTCCCGGGTTACAATTAGACTCTTCCCTTTCCCCTTCTCAAATGATATTACCATCAACGGTACAGCTGCAAATCTTGTAAAAATTTAATTATTTCCTAATATGTAAAATTTTAACGTAAATATAGCAGTAAATTCAGAACAAGAATGCGTCGTCTTGGATACTTTATTTGCACTGGCGTAGCCAGGATTTCTTTCTTTAGGTGATGCAACATTTCAGTAAGGCGTTATGGCAAGCCCAGTGGGGTGCAAAATACATGTGACATGACCCATGCAGACCGTGGATGGCCTAGCGAACTTTTCTTATGTTCTCCCGCCTCCCCCCCCCCCCCCTTGAGAAATTTTTTCAATATTTGGTACTAAAATAATATAATACTCTGGTGCAACATTCAATACCATTTGAAATCAATGTACTTGTTTGATTAGAATTCTTTCAGAAGTCGATGTGGGCGTGGTTCTCTTACACTTTTACCTACGCCAAAGGTTGTTTACACTTATTGCCTCGCGGAACGTTTCCCATGTTTTCTTATTTATTTATGTATTTATTTATGTATTTATGTATTTATTTATGTATTTATTTATTCATTCATTTATTCATTCATTCGTTCGTTCGTTCGTTCATTCATTCATTTATTATTATTTTTCTTTTTGTTTTGTTTTTTGCAGCTGAAGACCCGAATGAGCCCTATTCACCGGATGAACCAAAAGATTTCGAAGAAGAGCCGGAATATCCTCTCTGGGAAAACTATGTCGAACTAATTTCCACCTCTGTAACACCAGTGACACTTTATCTCAACGAGAACAATGACGTCACAACAAACCTTGGAGTTCAGTTTGACGCACCTTTCCAGGTTTCGGGATCAAATTTGTGGGAAGCTTCCCTGTGGTTTAGTAAGAACAAAGATGGCAGCGGTAGCGTCAGGTCTAATCTTCGAACGGAAACCCTTACCCAAAGACAAAAGGACAAATCCATTAAACCAGATAAACCATTTAATTACTTTGTAAGTGGTTTTACTTTTTAATTCCTTCATCACGTAGCTAATAAATAACTCGGTGGAGCGGCAACCCACCTAAAAGTTCGGCAGCCACGCAGGCTAATAGATTCCGTAAAATGCACCATGAGGACATTTCAACTTTTAAGGTCAATTGCAGTTGCCCCAAACTTAATCTTTAAAGCAACAGTTTAATCTCACCATTCTCTTCTTATTTCTCTCCAAAGTATCTTCCATAATATTTCAGGACTTAAGGTAAGTCAAGTGGCGACTCCTAGAAAATTCCACATTAGAAGAGAAAAAATACTGTCACATGACTCTCAAGAGCCAATCATGAAGCAGGACAGTGCTTCAAGTTGGTGACTGCTCTTGCACCTCAAACAAAGCTAGATATGATTTAATGACAATGATGATATCAAATATTCGCCAGAAGCAAAAGTTGACTAAGAAGCTTCATTTCGTAATGGTTCAGTTTGCAATATCTTACAGCTTCCTGTATATTTTGTTTCCTTGCCAAAGGCAGGCAAGGAATCTATGCGATGGTGATGTCGTGTGTATGTGTGCGTGTGTGTGTATGTGACACTTTGCTTGTAAACATGATATATCAAGAAGAGTAAGTGTGACCAATCTTATATTTGGTTTGCGGGTTGGCCATATTGAGTAGATGATCCCTATTGTTTTGTGGGGAGGTCAAAGGTCATTTGGGGTCACGAGAGGTCAAAAGATCAAAACTTTGTAAACACGATATCTCAAGAACGGTACATTTGACTATGCTCACATTTGTTGTATGGGTTGGTCTTATTGAATAAATGTTCCCTTTCAATTTTCGTGGAGGTCAAAGGTTATTTAGGTTCACGAGGGGTCAAATGGTAATTTCCTTAGAAATTGCGTGTAAACACGGTATCTCAAGAAAGGTAAGAGTGACTAACCTCATACTTGGTGTGTGGGTTGGTCATGTTCAGCAGATGATCCCTATTCTTTTTGGTGGAGGTCAAAGGTAATTTGGGGTCACGAGAGGTCAAATTGTAAATTCTTTAGAAATAGCTTGTAAACACGGTATCTCCAGAATAATAGTGTGAACAATTTCATATTTGGTGTGTGGGTTGGCCATATTGAGTAGATGATCCCTATAATTTTTGGTGGAGGTCAAAGGTTATTTGGGGTCACGAGAGGGCAAAAGGTCAAAACCTTGTAAACACGATATTTCAAGAACAGTACATGTGACTTAGCTCGCATTTGGTGCGTAGGTTGGTTGCATTGAGACGATGATCCCATTTCATATTCTTGAAGGTCAAAGGTCATTTGGAGTCGGGTTAAAGCCTGACAAGCTTGCTTCTAAAGTTTTACAAGAAAGAAAACTTGTGGGATCCTGATACTCGACATGTAGATGGTGTTTAGTGAATAAATGGTCCCAATAGTTTTTGGTGTAGGTCAAATGTCATTCGGGTTCACAAGGGGCAAGGGGGATCTCTCAATGTAGGTAGCTCAGATGTGTTGCATGTGCACTTTGTGGGTACAGTACGGAGCCCTGTCAATTGAAAAACATTACGGAGCACTGTCAATGTGAATAGTGAGCCTTACATTTCAGCGGCAAGGAATCACTAAGCCTTTTGGCTTTCTGGTTTCAATCTCTATCAAGTATTGTGAAGAACCGAATAATATGACGAATAAAAGGATCGCATTTCCAGCTGAATAGCTGAGACGATAAAATCAGAGCTCTTGTCCGAAAGTTTGAAACTGAACACTAATTTTTGTAATTGTCCTGCTGCCGACAATCCTTATTGTTAGTCGTGTTTATCTTCAATCTCATGAATAAAGTGGTGGAGAGCTCTTGTTTCACACGCAAACACTTTCTCTCTATACCACCAACAACTCAGAAAAGTGATGTTAAAAAGTTCCCTGTTATGATACGTCAAATGCATGAAATTCATTCTGCAGGAACTGGATCAAAATGTAGATTTGTCGGATGGAACCGGTTGTGGCAAATATAGATACATCTGCGGAGAGATAAGAAAGAACAACCCGAACCCTGACTTCCAGCTAGTTGAAAGGAGGAGAATGTCCTCTCGAGGATGCGCCCAAGTCACTTGCAAAGGTAAGAACCTTTCACTCGTAGGAAAAGGCGCTCGCTAGCTATTCCTAATTCACGAATCAAATTATTCCTCCTTTAAAAAAATGTCAAAAACCTCAAATTGCTGGATGAACCTGCGTCAGGTATTAGCCTCCTCATTGTACGCACCTCGGGGACCACTTCGTAGCGTATATTTAACAGTGGCAGATATAGGCGAGGCGCAACTGCAGAGGGATCCAAATTGGTCGAGTGTCATACATTTTTAATATGCTTTAATATGTCCTAAATATAGCACTTTTTTGCATCCCCGGCCCTCTTCCGAAAGCAAACAAATTCAAAATTAGGGGATCCCCTCAGGGAAGTAATCAATTAAACCTATCTTGAATCTTCTCACTCAACTCCCATTGTCATAGCTAGGTTCGTGGGTGGGACACTAAATGTTGAAATTTATTCACTTATAACGAAATAGTCCATTGGGCAGCAGTGTATGACTTGCGGGTTGTACAACTCTCATTACCTGTTATGTTTCTCTTATAGATAAAATATGTTTATGTGCCCTTTCATGTTTCGTGTTTGCTTGCAGAGAGTGCTGAATTAATTACATCACCCCGTAAGAGTAACGGTGCACGACCTATATCATATTGGGGTGCAAGGTGCAGTTACTTAAGAAAAAAACAAAGAAGTACAAATCTTTGTTTCAGTGTTACAACAATAACAATACAAATTATTGGGCAATGTGCAATTTTTATTTGAGAAAATAAACTTTTATATTTTTTATATCTTCTCAGGAGTGCCCTATAAAGATGGGAGTTAAAACTTTTTGAATTCATTTTCATGCTCTGTAGTAGCCTATATGAAATTTTATACTTGAGGTACACTTTTAAATAAAAATGACTTGTCAGTAACGTTTTATGTCCCTTGACGTGAACTATTTTAGTCTCAACCCATGTGATCTACTTCTATATGGACGGTTTTTCATATTTTACCCTTTTTCTGTCATCATGTTCTCGAAAGACCGTGGTAGTGACGAACCAAAGACCGTCCAGTTCGACTCCGTAACACCATCTCCTGTTACACTGAGAGTTGGCGAAAGGAACAAGGTTTCAACTGACGTAGGCGTCACTTTTAATCAGGAGAACACCGACCCCGACGTTGCCGGTGAGGGACTATGGCAGATGTCAGTGTGGTTCAGCAAGGACGATGACGGTTTCGGTCGCGTGAGCAGTTTTGTGGAGTCAGCTTTAACGGCTGACCAAGGAAGCAAAGGTGTTGATAACTTCAATGAGTTTAATTTGGAGGTAAGGCAGTATAACTTTTGCTGTAAGTTCATTTTTCTTCATTAAACTAGCAAGAATTAACCTTAAGAGTCCTCATAACCAACGTGTAATTTTATTTATCATAATAAATTTCAATTCACTAACGAATGACTCATACAGCCTAGAAGATATCCCTTCCTCTTTTTTCTCCTTTTTCGATGGGGGAAGGGGGTCTTCCCCATTTCTTTTCCCCAACTTATGTGCTACTAATTAGCCTGCTGTAAGCGAACCATAGTTAAGTTTTATTTTAAGTACAACTCAAGCTTAGTAAAGATTTACTACTAATATATAGTATACGGGCAAACTGTATTTTAAGGGAGTTTTTAAGCTCCATTGTAAATGTAATAACATACGATGTATCAAAGTGGTGTATTATGATTTCTAGAGCGCTAGCTATTAGTCTGCTTCGCTGGCTAACTAGTGACCAAAGGGCGGAGAACAATGGCTTAAAACCATGGGCGTCCGCAAGGGGGAGCAAGGGGGAGACTTGCCCCTTCCCCCGGAAAAGCAAACTTGTGAAAAAATTAATTAAAAATTAAAATAAAAAATTAAAAATAAATCATCAAAATTCATAATTGGGTAATGGATATAGGCCTATATAGGCTGTTTGACAGTTGTAAATTTTATCGTGCAAAGGCGTACGAGGCCGTGACCGAGAGGCAGATTTCCCTTCAACAATTTTTTACATTGAAAATTCTAAAAATCTAAAAATTACAGACATGAAATTCCTGTTTCAGGGCTGGGTACATGCAGCTTAGAACACTCGCCAAGTGTCTTTTCCGGCCATCTGGAGGGTTTCTTAGGCCCAAAATTTTCTTGTACGCTCCGCGCCAACTGATGGTGGCGCTCCGTTTAAATAGTGTACACAATTCAATCATCCATGAATGACCTTGCCCACCCCTTGTAAAAATTTCTGCGGACGCCCATGCTTAAAACACGATCGGAGTAATACGAACAAGCCAAATATTTGGCACATTGTGCACCTTGCCCACAGAAAGTAAACAAGTCTAAACGGGACGGGGAACAACATCTCAATGACATTAAGGCCCGGATGTGCATACCTAAGTATGAATTTATATCAACATCTTTCATGGGAATATTTTACCAGAGTCCGAAAGTCCCCTTTCCCATTCGCTCTTACACGGTGGCGGCGCTACTAAGAGAGGGGGAGAAAAGGTTTAGCATTTGCCACCCCCCCCCCAGATTTTGTCCTAGCCTGCCAATTGCCCCGAAGTTAGGTAACTAACGGTTAGGAGTTGGATTATTCGAAAAAAATAATATAGTCTAACTCTCCAGGGACTTAATTTTTCACCCAGAGATCTGCCCAAACCTCAGAGCTTCACGGACATCCACCTCGAAAGAACTGACACTTTGGGCTCGGTTTCGCGCTGCGCCCTAAATGTTTTTGCCCCCAACATTATCTATTGCCCTTAGTTTGCCCCGTCCAGTTTTGACATTCTGGCCCTGCCACTGCTCTTACACCCTAATTAATCGGCGGCCACACTACAACAAATTCGGATCGGATTCTGATTTGATTTAATCTGAGATTTGTTAAAATCTTCCTCATCTTTGGTAGTAAAGAGCCAAAAATTTGTCAGCCAGTGTAAATATATGACTTTCATCTGATGTCTGTGAAAATAGAATGCCAACAGACTTTTTTCGTGATGTCACACGGACATTTATTTTTTCATCGGAAATTGAAGTCTGATGAAATCTGTCTATCGGTGTGACGTTACGAAATAATTATCATCAATTTAATTGTTCATACTTCTGATTTACAAATCATATATTTACGTATGTTGTAAATTTTTTGGCTCTTTCTGACCAGAGGTTGTGAATATGTTAACAAAAGGCCGAAAATCGGATCGGAATCCGATCCGTATTCGTTGTAAAGTGACCTGACACAAAGCGTAATAAATGATTTGACACTTTGAAGCTGCTACCCCTAATTTCTTTAGGGATATTCTTTTCAGTTTTCAAGTGTTTCCAGCGGGGGAAGGCCATATGGTCAGGGACCGAAATTGTCTGCCGATACTCTTTTTAGGTTTTTAACATCCTGTAGGTCATTCTCGCCCCCCTGACCGAAAGACCAAAATTGGTAGTTCCGCCGCTGAGTGTTTCAGAGTATTTTTTGTTACTGAGTATGCTTTTTGAATTCCTAATTTGGTCGATTCTTGAATGACCAAAATTTATTAAAATGAAAAGTTCATACATTTAACTAAATTTATCGGCGTAAGAAGTGGGGGCTCAGTGAAAAGATCCATTCTATGCCATTCGATATAAAGTTGCCTATAAATTTGTCTTTTCCCATTTCTTTCAAGGATCTTCAACTTAAAGCTGATCTCCGAGATGCTGTTGGCTGTGGCAAGTACAGATATGTTTGCGCTCAGATTCGGAAAGATACCCCAGTACCAGATTACGAACAAGTGGGAAAAAGCCGTGCGGCAACCGTGGGATGTGCACCTGTTACTTGCAGATGTGAGTGAAACTTCTATTTTCATCACTCTTAAGATCACAAGCTTTCGACAAAAAGTTCTTTTGAAGCAACAGCTAGATATCACAATTTTCATCTTATTTCTCTTCCAAATATCTTTCATCATATTTGTGACAATATTGCAAACCCAAGGTAAACCAAGGTTTTCATTCGTGTAAATTTCACATTTGAACTGAAAAATTTTGTCACGTGACTCTCAACAGCCAATAATGAAACAAGACAGTCTACTACACTACTTCAAGTTGAGGTGACTGCTCTTGCTCTTAACAGTTCAAGTTAAGAATGACCTTAGGTAGCACGAGTGACGGAGCCAGGGTTCTTCGGGGAAGGGTCGCGGAAACGAATTTTTCCCGGCTCAAAGTTTCTGAATTCTGTCCTTTCCGTTACTGTGTAGCACGCCCTCGTTTCATCCGATGAAAGATTTTCACCGTTCCTTACCAACTCAGATACTGCTGCTTGCACATTAAAGACAGTGTAACTTGTAAGCAAAAGAATGTGACTTTAGGTGGGAGTGAATAGGTACGTTTACCTTAGGAAAATCTGATGGAATGACGTCAGTATGTATTTAAGGTTGTAGAGAGATGACAACTCCAAAGTACGAATGTTTCTAGAATAACTTGTCTAAATTATCTCTTAATTACTCAGCAAGTAGTTTAGTGTTTGGTAAGTCAGTGATACTGATAGTAATTAACTGATTAAGGATTGACACAATTTATCTTTCAAAATAAAACCCTCAAGATACTAACGTGAAAGCTTACTTCGTAGGTTGCAAAAGTACAACAAAAGACATCACAATATTTGCGAAATATGGACTACCCTATATTTGCATATTTAGCCCATGTATATTCATAAGTGGGTAGAAATCAGTACTTTATGCTCATGAGTTTCGTATTTTCATCATTTTTAAGCTGTAAGGACTATGTTTAAATCGTGATATGTACCGTTCAAGCTTATTATTTTTAGGAATGTCCGCCTATCACAAATTTGACGGTTATAAGCTAAAAAGAATGCATTTCTGTCTTACAAATTGGGTGCAATCAGACATTACCTGTAAAATGATCAACTTTTTGATGGATTTTGCATTTATTTCCTGTAATGGTTTATACATTAAATACTGAACTTGGTCACATAATGTGTCTCGGAGAAGAATATTTGAAAGTCCACGCCTTTACAGATCATACCTGTGAAAAAAATGGATTCATTTCAACAGATCCAGATGGCACAGAGGAAGAACCTGATGATGATGACGACGATGAAGATGACGATGATGATGATAAGGAAAGACAGCCAAAGTTTCCTCCTTCTCCCGATGCTACTGAGGATCCCGTCATTGAAGTGGTCTCTACTTCCACCACGCCTGTTACCCTCTTTTTGGATGAAGTCAATGACGTCACTACGGATGTCGCCGTTGTTTTTGATACCGACGAGTACATCAAAGGCACCGATCTTTGGGAGATGTCAATTTGGTTCAGCAAACAAAGGGATGGTTCAGGGAGACAGACAAATCTCAGAGAGGCCGTTCTGAGTCCGAGACAACGTAGCAAGACTGTGAAACCCAACAAGGACCTTACGTATGTTGTAAGTAGCCAACGAAGAGCACATTTAACCCTTTACCGTTGTTTGGGTCCTTTTGGATCCATGCGGAGAGCTCGGCTGTCACACATCTTTACTGTTTCACGCGGAGCTCGAAACTGCGAGTAGCTACCCGAAAATTCGGCCACAAGAGCGAGAGAGACAATAGTTCAGGGTCACGGGGTCGATGGCCTACGGAAGCCGATGCGGGGCGGGCTACGTCCGCTTTTCCGCCCAATCCCGAGGCGCGCAAATATGCCCCGATCGGAGCACAACGGTAAAGGGTTAATCCCCGCCTTTGTGTGAATATCCATTTGTTTTGAATTCCGACGAAACAATGGATTTCAGGTCCTTTAGTGGAAACTTCATGAGTCCTCTAAACTTCAGAAGACTCTAGAACAATAGAAAGTTTATTGTTAAGGTTAGGATTAAGAAAGAAAATACAAAAGAAAAACAATGAGGTCCTCAGGTATTATGTAAAATCGACTCGTGTATATGTGTGTGGGTGTGTGTGTGTGTGTTTGTGACCGGATTTGTTTCACTCTCAGACTAGTGACATAAACAGAATGGCTAGAATAATAGTAAGGGGTAAAGAACTAATGGCAATATAGATAATAATGAGGTCCTCAGTAAGTGTGTCAGGTCGACTTGCTTGGGTAATGGAATATGCCAAAACACAGGTTTTGCCCACTTCCCAACAATGCCTTTTTTGGCGTCAGTTCGCCAAAATGGGGATTGTCTCTCCCATATTCATCGTGCTATTGAAATGTTATACACTTCCCATCCCCCAATGTTCGATACTTTAAGGCGAAGCGACTAAAGGGGAGGAATTGTTACAATTTGTAACGTATTTGAAACGAAACTTGAACCATACTTTTATCTAGATAACGTAGGCTATCTTACACACTCGTGTTGGTGTGTTGTTAAACCCTACCTGGGTAATTAAATCTCTCGACACTCTTTCTGACTGAAGAAGGAAGTCGGGGTATTTTTTTAATGGCAGAAGTGTTTTGTTGGGGTTTTTTTATGTTAAAGAGTATGTTGAAAAACATTTTGGAAATATAATGGATCCCTTGGATGAACAACAAAATGATGTATATTATCGTTTACTTAACTTACTCTTTTCTACCAGCCTTATATAATACCCTGAATTTTTATTTTAATATTCACTTATTCATTAATTTAACTATTGTGAGGTAATTTGTTTCTGAGTGAAAGGACAAGACTGGATATACAGACAAGGACAAGAAAGAGCACATAGAAAAAAGTCTGAAAAAGTTATATAGAGGGTAAAAACCATCTAAATTAGCTTCAGTTCTTAACCACCGTAAAAATAATGTTAACCGTCATAATAAGAAGACGAACATTGTAAAAATTTATTTTACATTTTAATATAGTTTGGTATGAAAGGTGGTTAACGTAACCTTCTTGCAACACGTGGGAAAGTTTCCTGTTCCTAACCGATAAAACAATGTAATCACAATTTCTTTCACCTTTACCAGGAACTACCCCAGTCCGTTGACCTAACTGATGGATCCGGATGTGGAAAATTCAGATACATTTGTTCCGAGTTGAGAAAGTTTAACCCCACCCCTAATTTTGAAGTGAAAGACAGGTACAAGTTATCTAGAAGAGGTTGTGCTCAAGTGACCTGCAAAGGTGAGTTGATGACGTGTTTTACGCCGTGGACACCTTTCAACGAATTCGGATTAGTGCAAATATATAATTTGCATCAAAGGGCAATGGAAACAAAATATCAATTGGTTTTTATCGTGACGTCACACCAACAGACAGCTTTTATCGAACACGCGTAGTCGGAAAATGGCTCCCTGTCTATTTGTGATGTCACGAAGTACAAACTTTAGTTTTCGTAGTATAACGAGTTGGCATATTTGGTTTCCATACTTCCAGAGAAGGAGAAGAGTTTAGTCGCAATAATCAAATTCGTTGGTATGTGACCGCCGCTTATTTCTACATTGTCAAGGTGGCAATGCGATTTACTGCATTTGAACGTGGCGGTTGACAACTTGCTAGAAACCGTGTATTTAGAAATGGTTGTGGAAATTGTTCGTTAGAACAAAATACGATTGCAAGTTACATCGGTATCTGTTTAGTTACTTGCAATGATAACTTGTTTGTTAAATCTCCATGTGTTTCCAGCTGAATATGTTCTGAATGGTACAGACGAGTAACCATGGCCATTCTCGACCTGAACTGCCCTCTATTTTTGTGAAATGTTAAACTAGAAGAATTTGTATTGGGGTTTTCCAACACACTTTTCAATACGTCTGGATCCGTCCCTTTGGTAGAACGTATTCGTACTTGGAGGGTTAAATTAGCTCTACATTGTAGGTCACACACTAGAAGATTAAATAGCCCACACGTTTTAATTGATTTTAAAGACCGATTGAATGACCAAGTGGTAAGACTGTAAGCGCATCCGACGTGCAGTGGGGGAGTCTGGAGTTGACTCTTGACCGAGTCATACCGAAACTCTAAAAATAGAACCTAGGCCTACTGCCATTGTACTTGGTGTCAACAAAAGCAATACAGGGAGGAAACAAGCCCGAGTTGGTTAGAAACTGAACCGTAAAACTCCTCCATCAAACTAACTTAATCGGTTTATAAGTATTAGTAAGAATTCGATTGCAAGTTATGGTTACTACGAAAAAAGGTCAAACTGTAAATACCTGAAAATACCTGTAAAATACTTGTAAATATAGCCTACTTATTTTCAACTTTTGCTTGTGTACTCCCAGGAAGAAAATAAAGTAATTATTTCAAGGAAACTTCTAAAAATGACACCATGAACTAATTTCAGTAATTACTTCAAGGAAACCTCTTAAAATGACACCATGAACTAACCTTTATTCCAGCACTTGGTTTTTCCTTTTTTAACTAAATTTTTATCAAAACCTTTGGACATTGAAGAGGAATGACAGGTTTTTCAAGTGATAAGAAATGACTGTTGGATGGGAATTTTGTGATATTTTGGGGGTGAAATATCCACACAGTATGATCCAAAACTAGACACTCTCATCCGTAAACGGTGGAAAACCTGCAAAACCAAACTCTGAATGTTCCTTTAACAGCCCGAGATGACGATACAACACCTACAGTCCAGTTTGCTGCTGTACAACCAACCCCTGTCGTCCTCTACATTGGAGAGAAGACCGAAGTAACAACTGATGTTGATGTCAAATTCAAGGAAGAGACAACCGACCCAAATACTCAAGGTGTCAATCTGTGGCAGATGGCTCTCTGGTTTAGCAAACAAGACGACGGATCAGGAAAAACCACTGGCTACGTCGAATCCGTGTTGAATGAAGCACAGGGAGAGATGCCTGTAGACTTCAACCAATTTGTTATGGAGGTACGTTATCTGCATTCAGTTATTGTTTTTTGTACATAGAAGAGAAGGTATTGACACAAATTTGTATGATGCGTGGGTCTGGATTAAACGCACAAGCGATTCTTACTTCAGAGTACAGTAATCAGTATCGGGAAGTCGGCAATTCATTTTTTTAAATTGAGAAGCATTCAACTCTTTGTTGCTATAGCAATCCAGAAAAAAAAAATCAGGGAGAACACTTTTCTCCTTTATGAAATTTCGATATACATTCATGATTCTTCCCAGATGCCGTTGCCCCGAAATTGTAGAAACACACCATATTTTCGTTTTCTTTCTTTTTTTTTTTGTGGGGGAGGGGTGAATAAGTTACGTTACATGAATGTCGTTCATGTATGTAACAAATGATACGTAATCTTCTTCTTCTTTTGGATCACGGTGTCACAATCAAAAGAGATTACTACACCGCACATGCGTCAGGGGTGCACTAAGCCCTAATAAAATTAGTAATATGTTGAACAGGGTCTTTGGGACCAACAATCAAAGTGGCAGGCAGATTATTCCAACCCTTCAGAGTATTGAGGAAGAAACTATAACTTATAACAAGTAGACCGAGAGTAGAGTTTCCAAAACTGGGGGTTGTGCATCCCACAAGTTTTCAGGGTTGGGTGTCTGAATCTGTCCTTGAGAATATTAGCCTTATAACCATAAAAAGTCTTTCGTAAGAGAAGTTTTCGATAATAAAAAGGCTTCTCTTCTCTCCTAATAATAGTAGGTAGTATAAAAGGTGAATATCATATGAAACTGACTGAATTCGACTTCATGTTCTGGAATAGAATATTCTTGCAGCCAAATCTCATACTTCTTGGTTGGTGGTGCAGCGAGAACGAACAGTAAACAAAATGGAGAAAATATTTTTTCACGAAAGGATTGCATAAGGAGATATTAGCAGCACAAGTACTAACCTTTTGAAAAAAATGTACCGGAGAGGAAAATCACTAGAACAACAAACTATTGGGCTAGTTATGGCAAGTGACCGAAATAAATAGTGAAAGTACCCTATGACATGTTTCCGCGGGACGTTGGGCCCACATGCAGAACGTGACGTGCGTCCATGGTAACAGTACCTGCGTGTTTGACACTGCAGGAGTTGCCACGTTCTCGGCATGTTCCGGAACGGTCAAGAACAGGGTATCGAATACAGTCAAAGGTTCATTTGGTATGCAACATGTGCGTTAGGTACAGATAGCCCTCGGAGCAGTGGAAGTATTTTCGTTCAGCTAATCGCTACGGGAAACAAACGGCAGCCTAAAGGGGGCTGCAGCCACAGAGACGCTACTCAGGCTGGGTACAGAAGGCTAAGATCGGATACATGAATGTAGGTATGCGAGCCTGAAGGAAACGAATCAAATGAGTAACATTTGTTTCGTTTGGTGTAGACTTACATTTTTTGTGAGAACTCATTTTATTCGTCAGTTCGGAAAACGCATTGCTTCTCATACTTCATGATCATGAAATGGACAAAATGATTGCATGCACGCATTCATGCACATGCCTAGAGGTAGTTTGGAGGAATCTTCCCCTTACTTCAAGCAAACCCCTCCCCATTTGTCATGAGTGATCTCTTAAACAAAATATAACAACTAAATCGGTTAGAATTGAACGGTATATATGTATGGGTTCTCCCCCCCCCCCCCCGGAGAAATCCAGTAGAAGGCGTGTGCATTGACGACAGACTGACGTTACCCTTGTGAGCAAAACAATGGACCACGTGCCGCATGCATAAGAATTCGCCCTGAACGTTTCGTTCCGTTTATTTGTTTCTTCGTAACGAACATGAAGTACAAAATTACAAGTTGTTACGGTAGGTAACAAACACGTTACGAAAGGAAGTGATCTAGGAAACTTTGGTCGGCTTGTGAAGCAGATCATTCCCTATAACAAAGTTAGGCAGTGGCGTAGCTACTGGGGGGCAAGGGGGGGGGGGCAAGTTGCCCCCCCTGGAAAATTTTTTGGGGAAATTTGATGAATCTTCTTATTATCACAAAAATTTCACTAAAATTTCTCAAAATTTTTGTTAGAATAAGAAATTGTGAGACATTTCTCATACATAATTCGTATTTTCATGCAACAAATTAACTCAGATTTCGTCAGTGTCGAATGAACCGACCCAATTCGCGTTCCACAGAAATGTCCTTGCCGCGTAGCAGATTGAATGTTCTCTTGTGCTTGTATACGCACGGGGTTATGATCAGTGCATTTCAGTGCACAGGAAGCTGTTATACAGGTGATACTTTGGGAATTCAGTAAAAGGATGTGAAAACTGACAAGTCACTACCGTAGACCCCCGAGGTTGTTATGTTCTTCTACAAGCTAGCAGTAGCTGTACGATTTTACTCTGTCGGTGTACATAACGATGGATGGGGCTGAAACAATCCATGACCAACGATAAACTTAAAGTTAATCTAGAAATTAGAATTAACGGGATCCGTTGGCACACTTAGATTTTGTTACTTAGCCTTATCCTTGGAGGCTTACAAGCTAGTTCGGGAAAATAGCTTTCTGCTCACTTTGAGTGTAACAACAAATGGACAATGAGTACCTTGTAGCCCTCTACACTTAACAGACTGCTTTTCTCACAGGATATCCTGTGTGATCGAGCCACTATTAGGCCTCCTTAGTGGCGTGCGAAGGGGAGACCATTGGGCCATGCCCTCCTCAGAGATGCCATTTTTCTTTGTTCTTAAAAGTACATAGTCTAACTTTATCGACACAGATTTTACTTCAAAAGATAGCATATGTGGCACCAGATTGCTTATAAGGGCAACCAATTTTTCAAAAACTTTCAAAAGGGGAAGGATTGTCCCTGCAAGGTCTCTCAGTGATGCCATTTTTTTTTTAATTCCTACAAATAGACCAAGGCAAATTCTGTCAAATTCCAATTTTTACTTAGAAAAGGTAGACTCTGTTTCCCACTGGTGGCATCTATCAAAAGACTACATGCTTAGATTTCCTTTTCAAGCATAAATACGCTATATTGACCATCTGAGGGGTCTGATTTTTCGAAATTTTCTTTAGGCTCCGCGTCAACCAATGGTGGCGCTTCGCTCGGTCTTTTGGGCAAAATAACATATTTGGGGTAAAATTAGCTCTTAACTCTCTGATCACTTTGCAGTTTGCGAACATATTTTGAAGTGAGCATTTTATTGCAAACGACAAAAGAAGAAAGCGACTGGCTAGATTCTTCGTATAAGCCTGGAAAATGCTATTTCCGGCCATCTAAAGGGTCTAATTTTTTCCGAATTTTCTCGCCAACCAATGGTGGCGCTCCGCTTAGATAATCTTTATGACAAAATAACATTTTGTGGCCAAGAAAAACCACAAATGTCGATCAATGCTCTTTTATTTTGACTCCTAAAATTGTGTTAATTTAATGACAAGTTTTTCTTCGTAAGGTAGCATAAATGGCATAAAAAGAAATGCATGTCAAGGCACAAAAGTTTCAGTTTTATCCTCATGAACCACTACGATTAAAATTTTAACACTGTTCCTGTCAAAGTAGAAAATCTTGCACCATTTTGCATGTAGGCTCCTTGAAAACGTCAGAAAATTTCCGGACACCCCTCCCCTCGACCATACTGCATGCCCTTCCCCTTTCAGAGAAATCCTGCGTACGCCACTGCGTTAGTACATACAAATAAACCAGATATTGTTTACCAAAATAATATACTTTGTTATTTCCGATTGCTCTTATGTTATACTTTAAGATTAAAATGCAGGTAATATTACAAAATGACATGGTAATGTTGTTATACTTGTAAGTTTGCATATTTTATATGAAATACATACACATTGACCGGGAAAAGTTTTGGGAAAATTTCATACCTTTGCCCCCCCCCCCCCCCTGGAAAAAATCCTAGCTACGCCACTGATAACAGGGGAAAATTATACAATAAACAGTGAACGTAAGTAATATGAATGATGCTTAAATTCTAGTAGCTTAATACTTTCTGATGCAATGCTTAAAATACTTGTCCTGAAAGCATGATAATGATCTAGAGCATTGGATTTCATTTGGAAGTGTATTCCAGGTAGAAGATGCTCTTACAAGTTAACTTTGCTTAAGAAATCTAGAGTTATAACGAGGTATGCGAATGTATGGACACTGCCTCGTTACGGCAGTGTGTATCGTAGTTTGATGAGAAAACTTGTTGAAAATACGGCGGAGCAAGATTATGTACAATACGATAAGCAAGGAGAGCTTGATTGATGTGGACTAAGTCAGTAAACCTCAACAAATTGAGGGAAGAAAACAATTTACTATTATGTCGGATTGCCCTTTCTGGAACGTGTAGCAGACTACGCGCGCATTCGACTGGTTAACAAATTAGCTGTCTGCATTTGTCGGTGTTGGTTTGTTTTCCCCCAAAGGAGAGCAGAAGGTCTATACGCGTCTGATGTAAAGGAGCGACTTAGGCGTCACCGTAAAAACACGTTTATGTATAAAGATCATTTACCCACTGACCTATAGACGAATCCGATTAGCCCTTGTTTTTAGCGACTGTAGGCCGCCATTAGTGGGGTCCATCAGCCTAAAACCCTCTTTATTTATTGTTTACATGAATATCAAACCTTCGTATTTAATGAACTTGGAGAATTTAAGATACAAATTAGTGTACAACCATCCATGATAGAGGTATGCTGGAGGACATTCATGCCAAATACACATGGTTTTGTGCCGAACGCACTGCACAGTGTACACTGTGACATGCACGGTGTATACAAATTAAACGAGCAAGCGCGTCCCGTATGGTTTACTATGTAGTTACTTGTACTCCAACATGGCCGCCGGAGAGTATTATGACGTCATGTGAAAAGCCTCTATATGTAAATCGGTTCATTTACCATCCAATTGTGCTCAGTGTTTAATATTATAAAAGCACGGTTTTTGCCATTAGCCTTATCTTAAATGGATGTCTTTGTGGAATGGTGTCAAAATCTCCTATAGCAGTTTCTTGTCATTAACAGATTAAGCTCATAGAAACGTAGAAGGGTGTTCACGCTTACGTCACTGGTTGGTTAAGAGTATGCACATGAACAAATGCGTGTATGTAAGGCGTTGGGCTTGTTAAGGTTTGCGCGATTGCACGCAGAAATAGACGAATGGGAATATACGTTTCATTGTGACGACATTGTAAGCACGCCGTACGGACAGCCGTGACGGGAATGTGAACAGTGCATGATGCTATTGTGTACATGTTACGATTGTGATTTTCCATTCCATACATAAACGCCAAGGACTATCCAAAACCAGTGTTTTTTATTTTGAACAGTATATGATTTAATGTGCATCTCTATTGTTTTAACAGCAATTGCCAATAACTGCAGACTTAAGAGAATCTATTGGTTGCGGCAAACACAGGTATATTTGTGCTAGAATACGCAAAGACAGCCCAGAACCAGACTACGAGCTGATCGGCAAATCGTTGGCAGCCACTACCGGCTGTGCCCCTGTTACATGTCAAAGTAAGTATTTTTCATTTTCGCAGACCGAGCCTGTAGCTATAGACGAACCCGACTAGCTCTTGTTTTTAGTGACTGTAGGCAGCCATAAGTGGGGTCCATCAGCCTTTAATCGTCTTCATTTATTGTCTACGTACATTTCAATCCTCATATTCAGTGAAGTTGAGAAAATCAAGATACACTTTTAATTAGTGTACAACCATCCATGGAACAGGTAAGGAACGAAATTTAAAGATGAAAGGTGGTGGACCCCAGTATTGGACGACTAAAATCAGACCATCACAATCTGTCCGGTTTCGTCTATAGAGGTCTTGCATGTGACGTCAGTGCGTTTCAATAGCTCTTTGTATTGTTTCAATTTGGCATACTGGATGAAACTGATCATGCGCAGTGCGTGTGTTACCAATACGCGCGCATGACAGCATCTTGCAATTGTTACAAAATGGACACCTGGATAGAAAAAATAGACGCGCAATTTAGTGACGTCGGTGTGTAACCTCCATAAAAGGGAGAGGGAAAATGGACGAATTTCCCCTTCGAAAATCAACAATTATGCTACCATTTCTTAAAAAAGGCAATATTTATTTCTTCAGAACTCCGGCGTCCTCAAATTCGTAGTACATTGATAAGTTGTGCACACATTGGTTGTTATTTGAGTAGAGAAAATAAAACGGTGCGGTATTTACTTGTGGAAACGTTTCCTTAAAAAATGACAACGCGTTTTAAATTTTCAATTACGTTATAAGTTGTCTTACCAGCCTCATTAATGCCTCAGTCACACGGCGTCGCCCGATGAGTACAAATCGGCCGATGTCTGACATCGGCCGGGCGCCGGGGGATTTTTACCAAATCTCACCGACATCTTTCATGTGGTCACATTGCTCCGGTCGCCGCTCGAACGCCGCCAGGTGACCGGCCGATGGTTTCTCCATCAATTTCACCGGGCTTCGGCCGGTTTTCTTTAGGACGTCTGCAGGTCACCTGCCGAACACCGGCAGGGCATCGGCAGATGTCCGACGGGACATCGGCCGGCACCCGGCCGATTTAACTCATTAGGGCGCCTTTTCGGGCATCGGAGGTAATGTGACTGTAGCATAACTTTATATAATGTGAGTCTGATGAACTTTGTTTAGTTGGTAATGCTACAGTCACATTACCGCCGATGTCCGAAAAGGCGCCCGGCTGGACGCCGGCAGGAACTAAATCGGCCAGACATCGGCGACATCGGCAGGCGCCCTGCAGATGATCGGTCGACGAATTTGCCCCGCCGGCCGATTTTTAGACATCGGGCGGCGCCCAGTGAAGATTTTGCGCGGATTTAAAATTTTCAGATGAGTTGCCGACGTCGGTGGGACATCGGCGCCGGTGGATACATCGCCGAGGCACGGAAAAAGTATGTATATCGGCGGGCACCCGAAAGGACATCGCCCGATGTGAAGGGCGACCGTCAGATGCCCGGTAGGCACCCTGCGGGCACCCGGGCAGTTAAATCGGCCGGGTGCCGGCCGATGTCCCGTCGGACATCTGCCGATGCCCTGCCGGTGTTCGGCAGGTGACCTACAAACGTCCTAAAGGACACCGGCCGGAGCCCGGCGAAATTGATGGAGAAACCATCGGCCGGTCACCTGGCGGCACCCGAGCGGCGATCGGAGCAATTTGACCACATGAAAGATGTCGGTGAGATTTGGTAAAAATCCCCCGGCGCCCGGTCGATGTCAGACATCGGCCGATTTCTACTCATCGGCCGGCGCCCGGTGGTAATGTGACTGAGGCATAAAGAAGAATCCGGACAGATTGTGATGGTCTGATTTTAGTCAGCCATTACTGGGGTCCATTACCTTTAATATTTAAATTTCTTCCCTTACCTGTTCCATGGATGATTGTACATTGCAATGTAACTTAATTTTCTCAACTTTACGGAATATGAGGATTTGAAATTCACGAAGACAATAAATGAAGACGATTTAAGGCTGATGGACCCCACTAATGGTTGCCTACAGTCACTAAAACCAAGCGCTAATCGGATTCGTCTGTAGGCCAGGGTCTTAAAAAGTTACTCATTTCCTTCATTGCTATACCTTGTAATATTTAAAGGGGCTCATAAAGTTGGCTGAAGAAATTCAACAAATTTTTCGAAAACTTTTAAGTTTTCTCCACTTATCAATGACAAATGGTCATACTTAGATAATCCCTACATCTAAAAACAAATTACTGTTTAATGATTGAGTATTTAACGCTCCAATTCAGTTTCCTAAATTCGTGACCAGACACTTTCAACGAACCGCTTTGAACAAATCGTTACAAGTCAGGACAGCACAAAATTCAAAATTTTAACTTTTCCCGTTATTATTGGATTTTAAACTTGACTAATCACGCTAATTATTAGCATTTTAATGTAGTTGTCAGGGACAGTAGACACGGGGGGACTAGGGAGCTTTGGTCCCACTTTTTATTTCGGAAGGCATTTTGAGCCGCCTTACATTGCTATTACATTGTTGAAGTTATTGGGCCGCTTTGGTGGTTAGCCCCCTGATCGTACCAAATTGCTTTGAAATTTCAACAAACTCCTACAAATCTCATATCAAGATATGAAGATGTTTTGAACATTACAAACAAAAGTGAAAACAAAGAGTTACTCTACGTGAATTTCACAAATAAGTAACAATGTTATCGCCACGTGATTATAGGAGGTGCCATTCCAAGATTAGGGTGATGCAGTTCGCTAATTCAAAAATGGGTTCAATACTTTTTCCCTCAAGGCTTATCAGGTTCTATATAGAAATGTAAAGGGAAAAAAGCTAGTTTGAAATGGGTCCTTTCAAAACTTACTTTTTTTCGCAAATACGCATATCGTTCATGCATGTAAATTCAACCCCAACGGAATCCCCAAAGCATGCATATGAATGACTTTCGAGCTTCCACAGAGTTGTTATTTATGTTTCCAGTTGAAAATACTTGATACATATGAAGTGAACGTTAACAAATTATCATGGGTTCTCATATTTTCGTGCAGTGCCTATACTTCCGCATCACATACCTTTATATTTAGGCCTAAATCTTTTTCAAACTAGAGTATCTGTAGGAAAATAGTGCTTTTTAAACTACTGATTTTCTTAACTGGGCAAAATGATACAATACAGCACTTTCCTTTCATAGCACGTAGTCCGGATGGTCAAAAATTGGAGATCGTTTCCACAACTCCCGATCCTGTTACTATTTACCGCAACGAAAAGAATGACGTAACGACTAATGTTGTAGTCGACTTTGATGCTGATTATGGTGTCAGCGGTAAGAAGCTGTGGCAGATGTCTCTTTGGTTCAGCAAATCGGCTCTGGGATCAGGAAAGAAAACAAACTTCCGTGAATCTACTCTTCGAGGCTCTCAAAGGAATCAACCACTCAACATTGAGGAACCCTTAGTGTTTGAGGTGAGGAGCTTTCATATAAAGTGTCATCATAAAGAATTTGCCTGAGCCTAGCGTTGTGTGTTTGCTAAAAAGGATGAAGTTTTGCCTCTTCATGTTCCTCTTCAATATTGATATGAATAGTCTTGTTTTTCACTTCCATTCAACCAAACTGGGGCGTGTGCCATAAATGAACTAAAATAGGCAGAAAGAAGGACTTGGGCTCCTTGAAGTTTTTGTCGTTTAAAAAGAAAATTGCAAGTTGCCTATGACTTAAACATTTTCAAAGAATATCCCCTCAACATATTTTTTCCCCTGGGAGTCACCTCCTCCCCTTCATTCCTAATTGTCTTGCGACGTGCATGCGTAAACTGTATGGAACCCAAACTGTCAAATGTCATTTTCAGAGTTAGTTTTGTGTGTAACACGCGAGTCGAATACCGCTATATAAGGTTTAGTTGGCAAACGCCCTCTCTTATATGGATGGAAGATAGAAAGTAACAAACGTCATGAGCAAGACTATACAACGAAATGTGTAACACTTCGTTTGGTCTTAGAGGCCATTTTGAGAATCTTGTAATGCTCCAAATTTTGATTGTAGCCATAGTAACAGAAGAAAAAATTTATTACATAACCATATGGATTGATATCTTGAGGGACGGGTTATTGAATGTCCTTACTTTTGAAATATTTTAGTTATTCAGTTATTGAAGTTACTACCGTCCAAAGTAATGAATTGCATATGTATGGCACGCCAAAAGGTTCACCAAATATGATGATGTTCTAAAAATACACGTTTATGTACTAAAATTATACGTTCATGTACCAAAAATATACGATGATGTACTAACTTCATACGATAATGATGTAAATTTACACCATCATGTACTAAAACCATAAGTTCATCATGTTAAATGTTACGATGTACATGTGAAATCACACGTTGTACATCTAAAAACACATGTTGTACATGTAAAAACGTAAGATCATCATGTTATTATCGTCTCTTCCGCATGCCATATTGAGTGAGCCTTTCGGCGTACCAGAAGTCCGCCAATTAAGGCTCACCGACATTCGATATAGTAAAAGTACACGTTCATGTACTAACTGCTTACGATCATGTACAAAGATTGCATACGATCATGTACTGATTTCATACGATCATGTACTAAATGTATACGTTCATGTACCGGAGGGGCCCATGTGAGTATCGAATGGTAATAGGCCTCTGTCAATACTGAGGGCCCAGAGAATTAATTTTAAAGCTACGACCTGTGGAACTTTTGATTCGATTGGAAATTTCGATGGTACATTGCATTAAATACACTAAAAAGAACGAAAGGTTTTTTTTTTCTAATTTCCGTGACAGAAGATGGCCCAGGGGCCTTACTGCCCTGTTGATATAGAAACCTAGTTCAAGAACCGGAAGTACCGAATCATCATTGGGTCTGTTGGCGACGGGTAGGCCGGGACATTTACTGGACATGACAAGTTGAAGTATTAAGGGTCAAAATACATTGCTGCATAGTGGTAGATCGAAATTTTGGGGCATAAGGCCCCATTGTGGGCAAAAGGGCACCGAACACCAAAAGAAACATTGAAGTGACACAATACAAAAACAAAACAAAAAAGTAAAAAGTAATGCTGAAAATATCAAACCTTTGTCAATTAACGTTTTAGTATGATCCCCCGATACCATCTGAATGTACTGAGCGTTAACATGAAATGAACGGGGACATCCCTGTGTTCCGACATTTTTATGTTCCGACGCCTGCCTCCATGTTCTGACAATAATGTACTTTGGTACCGACAAAGTGTACTTTGGTGCCAACAAAAAGAACTTTGGCGTCGACAATAATGTACTTTGGCACCGACAAAGTGTACTTGTGGGAACGCAGAGATGTCGGAATATAGAAATGTTGGAACATAGTGATGAGACCGAAATGAACAGAGCCTAACATATAATGGTTATAGGCATAGCCCCCCCCCCCCAAAAAAAAAAAAAAAAAACATCTCTTTAAAAATATAGATTTCTAAACATCAATGTTTCGGTTTCCCAGGATCTTCCCCAGGTTGTAGATCTTACTCTTGGTCAAGCGTGCGGCAAGTTCAAGTACATCTGTGCAGAGATCCGTAAACTCGAGCCGGAACCCAATTTTGATTTTACTCTGAGAAGAAAGAACTCCAAAATGGGTTGTGCAAGGGTGACATGTATTGGTAAGTAAATGACATAACTGTCTCACACGTTCTCCTTCTCCTTAGAGGGAATATGACGTAATTCCCCAACCAACGAGTTCCTCTCTCTCCAAATGTTTGTTGAGCATAGTCCTAATGTTCTGTATACATTTGATAACGACACTTTTATTGATATCCATTCAAATAATACAATTTCATTCTAGCTAGCAGTGGAGGTGCTACGGTGGGGGGTATTTTCCCCTCAGATTTTGGCCTTGCCCCCGACTTTCCTCCTCCTCAACTGAGGTCATTTAGGAATGTTGGGTTAACCGAAAAAATAAATATTATACCTCTACAGAGACGTATTTTTCATTCAGAGATATGCTGACACCTCATCACTCCCGGGGGCTTCCCCCCTGGACCAACACCCCCGCTTTGAGCTTGGTTTCGCGCTGCGTCGGAACGTTTTTGTTCCAGCATTTTCTTTTCCCCTAGCCTCCCCCTCCCCATAGTTTGGACATTCTGGAGTCTCCACTACTAGCTGGTCAGTAATGGCTTGTACAGTCAGGCGTAGCTAGAAAATTTGTTTTTTTCTTTGGGGGAGATAAACTCGTCATTTGTTAAATACGAAGGCATTTCATATTAATGAATGGATGCACTTAAAAATTTGGAGAATGGCCTCTTCAACCCACCCTTCCCCAGTAGCTACGCCCTTGAATTTTTGTGAAATCACCAACTATGTTGGATCAAGCTATTTACCCTTAGTACAGGCTGGTTGAGGGTTTGTCTTGAACGTGTTATCCTTGCTTTGATTAAATTTGGGGAAAGTAAAGGAGGAGGAAAATTTGCTACACATTGGGTGAGGTTAGAGGGTCTTTAGTCTAAAGATTCAAGTTTTAATGCAAATACGAAAATAATTGAGTCACATTTATTAATATACATTTTGCTAGGAGTTTAGTCTGGACAGTTTATGACTCAGCCAAACCACAACGTCACATCAAAATTTGAGGAAAATTATGTTTTAAAATTTTGACATTAGATCGTGCAAAGAGAAATCCAACAGTAGAATTCAAGTCTGTTGAACCAACCCCAGTGACTCTCATTATCGGCAGTAACAATGACGTCACAACAGACGTGAGCGTTGAATTTGAGCGAGACACAACAGACGAAGATGTGTCCGGCAAGAATTTGTGGGCAATGTCAGTCTGGTTTAGCAAGGCCAAAGATGGAGCAGGGTCTGTCACCGGCATGGTTGAAAGTGCTTTAACCCCTGGACAAAAGAAACAACCAGTCGACTTCAGTGCATTTGAATTCTCTGTAAGTAATATAAGGAATTAACAGAATGGATTAACGTCACATCAACTTTCGATATGTTAGAACGCTATTTTTTTTTTTTTTTTTGAATTTCGATGAAAATTACATTAAAATCTGAAGTGTATTTCTCAAGATACAGCATGAGCAGGTAAAGCTGTCACATTTTCAACAAAAGTGAACTTGAGGCAAGCACATATGACATCATATCCTAACATTAATGGATAGTGTTTTGTTTTTCTTTAAACTTTACAACCAACTTTCTCTTCAACAATTCCATATTATCAAAATGTGATTGCATTAGTGAGAAAATTACAAAGTTTGCATTCCCCATAGGAGGTCCTATTCCTATTAATTCAATATCCACGCTGAAAATCAACGGGAAACAAAGCATCTTTTGTCAATATGGGGAAGTGATATAAATTCTGCTGCCTTCGAGATTACTTTGGAACACAAATCTGGTGACTTCTTTTACTGATATCTTGAGAAATACATGTCCAATTTGATTAAAGTTTTACCGCCAGTAGCACTGTGCAGATCTGGTTCATCCTTCACATATGAAAATTAAATTCTTGCTTTAACTTCCCCTTTAAGGTCGGAAACATTCAAAGTGTTCCTTAAGTTTAAAATTTCAAAAGATATATGATACAAAGTATGAAAAATAAATTCTAACAGCTCCGCTTTCATCTTCATAGGGCACTCCTGAGCTGAGATATAAAATGTTGTAGTTCATTCACTCAATTGAAAACAGTACATTGTACAATAAGTGGTAATGCCATTGTTGTTTCCTACAAGTTACTGGTACTCTTCCTGATGTAATTAATTAAGCTCTCTTTGTACAACACTGCCATGCAAGCAAACAGGGCGAGTTCAAGTTCATAAAAACATATTCTTAACTCGGAGCTTATAACACATGCTCTAAAAGAGAAACAAAGCAGGAAATGTGAGTTGTACAACAAAAAAGTCACAAATCATTGCACAGTGGACTATTTTGATTTCAGTGAATAAATTTCAGCATTGAATTGCTCACAAATGTACATTGCACAGTGGACTATTTTGATTTCAGTGAATAAATTTCAGCATTGAATTGCTCAAAAATGTAACGAGCTATGACAATGGGAGGTGGATGAGTAAGATTCATTTTGCAGCCTCTAGGATATGTATTTGTTAAAATTCTAGACTTGAGGTACAATTTAAGACACATCTGTTCATCAAAAAAAGAATGGGATGGCACCCATGAAGGATCTACAAAATTACAGTGGAATCACGCAGTCCTTTACATATCAGCATTAACCAAATCATTTGGCATGAAGCGAGTATATTTCAAAATGGGTAAATGTCCTTGAGGAGTATGACAGCTGGTATGGTCGTTTTGCCCCTTGCCAGTTCACCCCAGAATACCAGTTAGCCCCAAGTGTTGCCCAGTTCGTTCCCAAAGACCTGTCAGTTCAGTCGCCCCAAAATCCTGACCTGGTCGTCCCTTCATCTGTCCGTAGCAGTTTTCTTTCACCAAAGTGTTTGTATTTCACAAAACGATGAGAATTGAAATTTTAACTTCATTCTCTTTCAGGATGAAATAGGTTGATTTTATGCGAATGCTAAAATACGTTCTTTATTTGTACCAACTCATAGTCACGTGTTCATTGACTATTCATTATTTTGAATGTTGTGTTTAGTTGATTGACTTATGTTTTTCATAATTTTCATTACATCGTTCATTTTAAGAGCAATAAGCAATTGCAAAAAAGTATAGTAAAATTTGAATCGTATTCAGTGTATTAATTCCTTTTGGAACTAAAAATAATTACCAATGAAAGTGGTACAAAAAATGAAAATTTTACAAAAGTAATAGTTGGACGTGCAAGAGAATACCAGACCAACTCGACACACCATAGGTTGTTGGTATTACCTAATGCAATGAGAGCAGTGGCGTAGCCTGGATTTTTTCACCAGGGGGAAGTGAGGGGGCACAGACTTTTTATAGGGGGAACAAGATATAACTCAGGGATAACTATGGTGAGACTATCAGAACTACATTTTGTTGAGTCTGACCGCCAGCCAGTGGCGGCTCGTGGTCTAAATACATGGAGGGACAAATTTGTATTGGTGGGAATAAACCAATGGCGCCCAAGGCGCCGTGGGAGCGCGAAGCGCTCCCACCTCCCACCATCTAAGGGCCCCTAGTGGGGGTCCAGGGGGAGCCCCCGGAAGCTCCGCGATATTTGCAAAATTGGCGTTATAGAGCGAAGCATTTCTCTGCCTTCACATGGCATTTAATGAGCATTAAACTGACTGCAAACTTCACCATTATTTCATTGAATTTAGTCTTACAACTGGCTCGAGGTTCCCGTGGCTATGACAATGCATTCGTCTTTCTTTGAGATGAGCAAACATTTTAATTACACGTTGATTAAAATTCGAATTTTCTCTTATGATCTTCTTTTCAATTGGTAGCATATCTAAAGCGTTTAACCTATCATCATTCGTACTTAGTGTACCAACTGGGTGAAAACCTACGTGAAGACGATACAGACAGTATTTGCGGCCTATGTGGTCCTAATCGTTGATTTCCGATTTTTCTTCAAGACTCCTCTTGAAAATGGACAAGTTTGTAAACTTTTGACAGTATTCATGTTGCATTCCTGTCTCACATTGGTACGCTTGCCAACTCTCACGGTTTCACCGTGAGTCTCACAGTTTGGGAAATCATCTCACGGTCAAATTTTCAAATCTCACGGTAAAATAAAATTATTCAAAGAAATACAAACGTTAAACCACCTAGGAAATAACAGCTTTACTTTTTACGCTTATTCTAAAACGAGTTTGAGATCCCATCGCAGAGCGGTATAGGCCTAGGCGTAGGCCGACTGATACACATATGCCTGGCAAGTTGGCATACGTACCCTAGTCTGAGCAACCTACATGCAACTTTTTCGGTCGTGCGTACAGCGCATACAACGTTGTATCATAGTTATTAGTTGCATCATAGCTATTATAACTATGGTTGCATAGACAAATAAACACGGCGGTCCATTTAGCGACACGGACCGCGAAATTCTTCCTGCAGTGCGTATGGTTCAAATCCTTGTCCTCTTATCTGTCCTGCAATTAAAAAGTAAGGCCAGTAATCACCGTGCATCGATTTCGGAATTGCAAACACCGAATATTATCCCTGCATGACATAGGTCTACACTGCGTACGAACAATTAACCGTAAACCTGTCGGGTGCCCTGTCTCGTCGGAAAACAGAACAGCCGAAATAGTAAGTATTCATTCAGTCCACCCGGATGCTCATATTTTGAATATATGACAAGCACAAGCACGTAGGGACGGGGACGTACCCCCACCCCAAAATCAAAGTATGGGTCGAAATTTTATTGCTATGGAAGAATGGAACACATGCACATACAAACAGCTTGCGCAACCTACTCGGGTACCGCACATATCTTATCATGCCACTGTGTCATCTGTAACAGTAAATTTATGTCAAAAAGTCCACCATGTTGCATCTTAGCAATATCAGATAGGCAAAAATTTTCCAAAGGGGAACGGTGATCACTAATCCCTTGTGCACCCAAAAATTGCCGCCCCCTAGCTACGGCCTTGGACAAGCATAAAATAAATTCAGAGAAAGGCAAACTTTTACACTGTATTGTCATAAACATAAGTTAAACTTAAGTTAAAGGGCCGAACCTCTCACCCAAAACTACAGGTTTGGTACCCGGGTACCGAAATTCCCAATTGGCTCAGCTCTTTGATTGACAGCTATTTCAATCAATGCAGAGTGCCAAAGCTTATATTACTCAGCATGTATGGTACTGAGAGTGTTTTGATTATATAAACTGAGTTTTACTATACTCACCCTGAAACAATAAACTGAGATTGTATCTGGATGAGGATGAATTTCAGAAAATTGTGGGAGGGGCTTCAGTAAGAAGGTCAGGAGAATTCGTACTGTTTGGGGTGAGAGAACATGGCCTTTAATGTTTGATGTCGTCTTTAATTTATGAAAGAATATAAAACTCCGTTTTGCATATAACATTTAGTAGAGAAGTATTTGTCCAGCTTAATTTCAAGAAATGTCATTACGTGTGGCTAGTATTTAACGTTCTCTAGAACTGTGGTTATTTGCAAAATAGGGAGGATGAAGGAGTGACAGCCCCTCCGAAAGAAAGACCGTAACTTGTTTTTCCAAAATGAGTTTGGTTGTCAAGGGAATAGGCCCTGTAAAGAGCGTGTGGAGTCAGTATTTCCCCTGACCAGAACCCCCACCTCATCATCTAATATCTTCCCAGTGATGAAAAACTCTTTACGATATAGTACAAGACAAATTTCGAATCTCCAGGTTTGAGGTACCAATCTCCAGGTTTCGTTACGAAAATCTCAAGGTTTTGCTACTTTGGAGGTTGGCATGTCTGCATTGGGAGGGTTTGGGGAGCTAGATGAGACTTAACACACGAAGAGCCCTCGAGCACGATTGAGTGCACATGTGTGCCCAAGCTGCAATAAGCACATTGACCTGACTCACCGTGATTTTGTGATACCGCAGCATGGTTTTCTACAAAGGATACACACGTGGCTGATTAACGCGTTCTTAGATACCGGTGTATGCATACAGTGCCACGAAGCGAGACCAGGGAGGGCAAGTGAAAGGCTGCCCGTAGTTCGAAGAAATTGGCCACTCACCTTTCATCATTTCAGCAGATAAAATGTAAGTGCGCATGCTCACAACATGTTGAGCGGGCAGATTGCAATGGGATGGGGGACACCTGGGGCACAACTTAGCTGTGGGGGGATGTGCCCCCCGTGCCACCCCGTGACTACGCCACTGAATGAGAGTATGCAGGAGAGTTGTTTTAGTTTTTGTCAAAATTTCACCAATTACAGCTTCTTCACAATGTTCTTACAATATCGTGCAAACTGAGATCATTGCAACTTAAGAAACCGCATTTGGGTTATCATTTTATTTCATTGACACACCGGAAAGCAATTGAGGGCTAAACCACTCCCATGTTTCTTCGGGGAGGGGGCGCTGGTAAGGTATTGAATCGACCGGCTACCATATTGATGATCGATATTGAGTCTCGACATTGTAGGGGAGATAGACGGCCTTTTTCCGTCGACAAAGTTGTACAATTAAATCCGACTTTCCACGAGGATGGTGGCAGTCATCTTAATTGGCATGTCTTTTGCGCATATTTGATTGACAGAAAATCTCCGTCTTTAAAGGTGAATGGCCATTCGGGACTTCAGGTGAAAAGGTGAACATTTTCTGAGGAAGTATCTTTGAAAGAGGATCTTTATGATATATTTAACTTGGAACAACTTTGTGAAATTCTGCCTAGGTCACGAGATGTCAAAATGCGCAAACCTTGTGTGTAAGAAAGCTCAAGAAATTATACATCGTTTCATTTATAAATTTTGGAACGTCATCGCATGGAGTACAAGCAAATGGTATTATTGTAATCATTTTGCAATTGGAACTCACAAAGCTGTTCAATATCTTTTCAAAAACAATTGTCATACCATGAAATCTTCAAAACCACAATTCATTTTCGAATTGTATATTGCGAACTAAATTCAGGGTCCTTGTATTGTTTTTTTTTTTTTTTTGTTCTTGTCGCAGGATTTACCGATGTCTGTTGACCTGAGGCAGTCCATTGGATGTGGCAAATACCGTTACATTTGTGCACGAATTAGGAAAGGTGACCCATCACCAGATTATGTATTGGTGGGACCAAAGTCCGTAACAGGATGTGCACCTGTAACGTGTGAACGTAAGTCACTTTAGAGGCCTGATCTTCTCACCCTTAGCCTTCTTACTAAAAGGGCCAAACCTCTCACCCCAAACTACAATTTTGGTACGGGTGTACCGAAATTCTCAATTGGCTCAGCTCTTTGACTGACAGCAAATTCAAACAATGCAGAGTACTAACGCTTACATTACACAGCATGAACTGTACTGAGAGTGTTTTGATTATAAACTGAGTTTTTCTGCACTCACCTTGAAACAAAACTGAGATTGTATCTGGATGAGGATGAATTTCAGACAATTGTGGGAGGGGCTTTAGTAAGTAAGAAGGTTAGGAGAATTGGTACTGTTTGGGGTGAGAGAACTAGGCCTTTAAGCCCCTGACATCACAGCCTAAAATTCATCCTCATCCAGACGCAATCTCAGTTAATTGCTTCAAGGTAAGTATATTCAAGACCCATGGGTAATCAAAACAAATGCTTTCTAATATGAGCTTCAGCACGCTGCATTTTCTCGAACTTTTTTTTTATTTATTGATCATTTGTTTCTCCCATTAACAAAAAATGTCTTTGCTTAGTCGATATTTTACATGAATAGCCTACTTAATTACATTTCAAATAAACATGTGAATTTAGTCGCCTTACGATTCATTCTCTTAACAATGTGAATACCGAAAATAGACTCCTTAAATTTGTCCTCGGTTATCCATAGGGGGTGTAGCACTGAAAAATATTCTTTCAGCTGTAGAGAACGTAACTCATTATTGTGTTTTTGAAGGATGAAATTTTCTTTTTCTAGGGCGAACTGAAATTTACACAAGAAGTTTGTTACAGCTGAGGTTTTATTTTTTACTTTACAGTTAAAAATAAAGCATTTGGCGTAAAGTGGGAAGAAAGTAACAGGATGCTTAATATCATCAACAAAACCAAATCGAACTTGTTGTCAATCAAATTAGAGTTTGCCCAATCGAGAATTTCTGTGGATGATTACAAAAATTGTAGTTGGGGTCAAAAGGATTATCCCTTAACATTTCCTTTTTCATAACATGCATCACCCCAGCCAATTTTCACAACCTACTTACCTCTAACCCCGAGCTTCCTCAACTTCCAGAAGTTCATCCTTGTCACACACTCATCCTCACTCAGGAGGACATATAATCCCACCTAATTTAATGGCCTCATGGCTTACCCTGTTAAGCATACTAAGCCGTAATATATATTATCAGAACACTCTCAGTACATACTGTGTAATGTGAGCTGTTCTACATTTTTTGAATTTGAACATTGTAGTAGTTTGATACTTTATTCTTCAATTTCTAGGACCTCCCGATGAGGAAGAAGAACCATTGATCATCGTATCAACCACTATTACCCCCGTCACCCTTTACGTCGGAGAACCCAACACTGTCTTCCCAGATGTTACAGTCCAATTTGAGGGTGACGAGGGCGTGTCTGGTACCAACCTCTGGCAGATGGAAATCTACTTTAATAAGAATGGAGATGGTTCCGGTAAGAAGACTGCCGCCACAGAAAGTACCTTGACCCAGAGCCAGAGGAATCAACCCCTTGTGATCACAGAGGATCTTGTCTTCAGGGTAAGAAAGAGCGGGCAATATCTATAAATTTGATATCTATTTATTACAGTGAAAGTTACGGCATACTGTGAAAGTTTCATTGATATGTAATCTAAATCTTATACACGAAATCCTCTCATCCAAAACAGTTCCACTTCTCCTGACCTACTTACTGAAACCCGTCCAATTACTGTCTAAAACTCATCCATTGCTTCAGGGTGCCAGAATACAAGATCCCAATGAGTTATCGAAACACTCCCATACAGGAAATTCTGTGTAATATGGGCTTCGCTACTTTATTTATTTTTTGAACTTGCTGTCAATCAAAGAGCGAGCTGTGCTATTGTGAATTTCTGTTGACTGCTACAAAAATTGTAGTTTGCGTGAGAGAGCGAGGTCCTTAATAATGCTGGTGTAAAATTCATCGGGAAGTGTTAAATGCGTACATAATGTTCACTACATCAGTCACAGAGTTTTCAAAGGAAAATGTTTAGCTTTAAATTGAACGAAGCGTCATAGGCTTCCTAATAAATTTGCAGAGTATAGACGAATCCGAGCAGCTAGTTAGTCGGCCATTAGAGGGGTCATTCAGCCTTACATCCTCTTAATTTTACAGTCTATATACAATCCTTAACCCCAATGTTCAGTGAAATTGAGTTGGTCAAGTAGTTTAGTGTGCAATCATCCATGATACAAAGAAGTAAAGAATCTGAAAGACTAAAGCCGATGCATCCCGGCTATGCCCGACAAATACAAAACACTGGACTATTCGGATTCGTTTACAGCCTTCCCTAGCTGTTTCTTTTAGATCTATATTTTTTTTTACTTTTGCCACTTTTCAAATAGGAAATTGAAAAAGACGTCGATCTCTCGGACGCTGAGGGTTGTGGTAAATACAAGTACATCTGTGCTGTTATAAGGCAAGATAATCCAAGTCCACCATTTGAATATGAGAGGAAGAAACCGTCTTCCGTTAAAGGATGCGCAAAGACAAGCTGTGAAGGTAAGAAATATTGCAGCCCCGGAGTAAAGGCCAGGTCACACTTCAGCGATATCGAATCGGATTTCGCTCCGTTTTGTGAGTTTTAATTAATATCTCCTTCATCTTTGGTCGAAAAGAAACAAAAAGTTGCCAACCTGTGTAGAAATATGCATTGTATCGCAGGACTACCAAATTCTAAGTTATACCAATTATTTCGTGACGTCACATACGCATACAGCTTTTATCGAATACGCGCAGTCCGATATAAGCTATTTGTCAATGTGACGTCACGAAATAAGTAGTAGTTTGTATTTCATCTCCGTGGTCCTCTCATACCGGTCATATGTTTACACAGGATGGAAAATTTTTGGCTCTCCCCGACAATGGATGGAGGAGATTTTAACTAGAAGTCACAAAAATAGGACAGTAATCCCATCCGATATCGCTGTAGTGTGACCTGGGCTTAAGTTCCAAAGCCTACTAGTCAAGCTTGGGTCACTTGCGATTAAATGCGCTTTACCAACCACCGAAACCTCTGATCATGTCCGTGACCGGATTAGTCTATAAGCACTCCACCCTTACGAGCGCGAGCAACATAACGCACTCACATTGGCACGTATATACACAGAATATAGATGGGACATTAAATGCGGTATGACTACTTTTAATATAGGCCCAGCTTGACGTTTTCTAGAAGCCTCAAAGTCATTTGTACAACACAATGTTACATTTTGTTTACTCTGCCTGTTGTGTTTTTTTAATCTGCCCGAATTATTGGGGGACAAAACAATACATTTTCCCCCAATAGTTTCTTTTGTAGGGCGATTTCTATCTGCTCCCAGGATCGACTGCCCTGGCATGTCTGTATTGCCAGCATTGTCTTAGATTCAGGGTATATCTTTTCATTGGCCGATAGTGAAAAGATAGTGGTAATGAAGTGGTATTAATGGACTACATGTATTCATAACGCGCACAGACTATCGTTTACAGTACACCTCAACCGGTGGGCCGGATAGTTCATCCAGTTGGGCGGCTAGGCCCACCATAAAGGATAAAAATAAAAAAGTTTTAAAATTAAGTGGTCCTACATTTTGCTTTGATGATAATCATCTGGGCTGTTTTATTTGCTACTGACAGTGACGCAATAGGCCTATATCTTGCAATTCAAATAGTTTATTATTGCATTAGATTTGCAATTACATCTCTTTCATGGGCCTTTTGTAAGGTGGACCTTATAAAACTCCTGTGAGTCAAACTTAATTAGCCATTTGGGGAATGTTCAACGGTAATGCAATTTTGGAATGTGTCAAAAGTTAGGATATATCTAAGACGTCTCGGCAATTGACCTGTTACGCACCAACTCAAATTTGCACAAATAATCCCCGCGGCCCGTTGCCAAGACTCCAAAAATTATGTAGACCCCTGATATCTATATAAAAGGAAATAATAAGGCGAATGTAACACTAGTGATGCATCGCACTTTAACCTCTGCATGGCAGTTTGTGGAGAGAATGTCAGAAACTGGGGTTTTATTTAGATGAGCCTGTACCCTAGAGTCATTCGGGCAGGGTAGAGCTGCACATTCTCCCTCCGTACAGCCAAAAAGCTGCCAACCCCATGAGGAAATTTTCTTTGAGGGGGAATGCATTCCAATTTTCATTTAGAGTTCAAATTTGTGATTACAAAGTCACTCATATTGCCTGCAAAAGTGTTTAGCCCCACTCCTTTTCCAAATAAAAATGGTTCCGTAAAATTATGAACGCGCCGCTTGTCTCACTTTTGGTGTAAATCTCACACGAAGTCAAAAGTCCTTTTGTTGAAGAACCCATGAGAAGTGCACGGATCTGGTGATTATTAGTATTTATTATGATTATTACTGGTTTCGAGGCCCCTTTTGACAGAAGCACCAAAACTAGACAGACAAATATATTAACTAGTACCCAGTTGTATACCATATAACCTTGAGTGCAAGTTGTAAGAATAAGTAAATATAGGAATAACTGATGCTCCTCTTCTCAGATTTCTCAAAAGTCTGCGAAAAGTTAATATTTTGTCCAGTCTCGTAGCCAACAAACCATTTGGGGGCACATTAGCGTGAGAGTCTGGGGGTCTTTAAGGGGGGAGGGTTACATTTTGTACAATTTTAAAGAGTTAAAACGAAAATGAGGGAGATTTTTTCCTTTGACAGAATATATTGTGAAAGCTTAGTTGTGATGTTTTTTTTCATTGGGGTAATATTTATTTTTTATCCTTAGTTAAAAATATCCCCCTTGGAAAATTTAAGGACACGTGCCCCATCTTGATCCTAATGCCCTCCCCTGTGGACTGTCTTTATCATATTTTGTTCACACATCTATTATCATCTGTCTCCTTCTATTCACAAACAGTCCGAGATGATCCAGAGCCCACGGTGCAGTTTCAATCTACACAACCCACCGGTGTTACCATTTATGAAGAAGAGCTCAACATTGTCAACACAGATGTTGTTGTCAATTTCAACCAACCTAACACCGATGAGACTGTAGCTGGTAGCAACCTTTGGCAAATGCAGTTGTGGTTCAGCAAAGCCGCCAATGGACAAGGCTCTAGTATTGGTACAATTGAATCGGCTCTCAGTGAAGAACAGGCCGATCAGCCTGTCAGTTTTACAGACTTCAGCTTTGATGTAAGTGTTTTCGGGGGTTTATTTTTTCAGTCATGGCGAGTCTGTTTGAGACATGAATTGTAAAATTGTTAAATTACATAGGTGTCATTTATGAGTTTTGCATTTGTAAATAGGCCTATATTTTCAGATTTATTAATACGGGCTTTTTGAGGCATATCGTTCATCGTGTTAAGTGCGATATATAAGCGAATCGCTATAGTCTATACTGTGCGCATTTACGTCTCGCGACGTCATTTTAGAGGCAAGCAACAGATCACACGTACTGCACGGGTAATACACCCGTTGTATGCACGTTGCATGTTTAGTAACCTTATCAGACCGGCTCAAAAAACAAAACTTTTGTTGTTAGAAGCGCTTGCCGTCATTGAAAGGGCGCCCTTCGGTTAGGCCTTAGACCTTACACATTGATCTCACATTTTGGAGGTAAAAATGAAGTACGCTTCACACACGATGTAGACTTTGCACACAGGCATAGAGAGAAACGCGCGTATCAGACCGGTTCACAAATCAGAGTTCTTATGGGCAATCCGGTGGGTTCGCCTACTAATGAAACAAAAAAAATCAGATGCTTGTATTTTTTAGTGTCAGTTGCAATGCTATAAGCGCTTGTCTCCTTTAGATGGCGCCTTTTCTGTCCTTAAACGGCTCTGACAACAACATTATGTGCATAACGTTTAAAACATCTTCTGGGAACTGTTAGGACACAGCGGTCATATCTGTCAAACAAAAGATACTTGGAAACAGTTTTCAGGCAGTTTTTAGTTTGATTTCTCCGAACGGCTCTTTGTCAGAGAGTCGGGAGGACTTAAAAAAAAGTAGTTGCCAGGCACTGTTGATCCTTCCCTTACTAAAGAAGATCTGACCCATTCATATCCAAGTGATTCTAGAACAATTGTTCTCGTCAAAACATATTTTGAACTAAGGTTTGTTATGGACAGGTTTTCAACTCTAATCAACACTTTCAGCTAAAAGAGTGGCAGTGATATAGTTTAAATAAATGTGACCCTTTTTATCTACACGAATTTGTGACGTTGTCTGCTATGAGAATTCTTTTAAACTATTTTATCCAGTTGGGGCCAATTTCCGGACAACGTTTAAACATATCTGATATGAACGTTGTGATAAAATTCTCTGTCAAAGAAATTAAGAGAGATTACATTGATTGCGACCAAGAACTAACCAGGTGTAAAATTTCATATATTTGTATAGCGGCTGCAGACGAAAGGCTATGAAGATATGGTGGTGTGTCCTTTCGTTGGCATTTTGACAATGCATTATTTATAAAAGTTAGTTGATTCAGGGAGTTGCTAGACAACTCCCTGTGTTGTTCAAGACATTAGGATAGAAATTCTGAAAAGAGCAGGATTAGCGTCCTTCAAAAACAATGCAGCAAAGAGTCTTTAGAAAGTTGTGTCTCATTCGTAACAGCTCCTAAAGTAAAGGATAAGATTAAAACTTTGGTGTAGATCAATTCTTAGTATTGTTTACATAGAACCATGCTCGAGGAAAATGTTTTTACATTGTTATGTCGATGTGCCATTAAATTAGTTCAAAATTGTAATTGCAGGACATTTTAGCATAAGCTTTCGTTGCATGAGGGGCTTACCTGCCTAGCAGGCTGTACAGCATATTCCTTGTTTATTCATATATCTCTAACGTCTAATATATGGCCTCCATACTGGTTGAATGTTAGTGAATATTCACAACAAGACAACATCTGGTCCTGTTTGAATCATGCAGTAGCTCATGTTACCCAGAGATTTGGTATGTCATTTTAATACGCACCCACTCCCTAAGATACCCATTGAACGGGTCGTTGTGCAACGCAAAATTGATAGGACATTTCAGGCTAGACTTCCAGTTAACGACTGCAGGAGTACACATACCCCAAAACAATAGCATGGTTCATGAGAGAGCACATGGATAAGTCATATTATGGTAACGAATTTTGCGTTTAAAACTGGGCGTAGTCCTTGTCGCTCTGGCGGACGGTGGTTTTAGAAGCTGAGAAGCTGAGAAAACCAACGTCCGCTCCGCGGGGTAACGGGCGGGGGGGGGGTCTAACTTCCGACATGAATCAATGTACGAACTGACGCATTGAAGTTCTAAAACTATTAATAGGGTAGCATTATACCTGTGAGGTCATGTAAGATTTTGTTTGCTTAACATTTTGTTCTAACATTGCAACAGTAGTGAGACCCGCGTGCGTTACACGTGCCGTATTAAATTCTCCATGAACATTACGTAGACTTTGGACTTTAAATGATATTAATTTCTTTCATTAATTTTAAATATTAATTTTTTATACATCCAAGTGATATTTTTGTGGACAAATGGTAAGAGAAGGTCTTCCTGATCATTTTCTAGCAACATTATTTTTACATATTGCATGAGGAAATACTCACCTAGGTTTCACTCATGTTGGTTAATGAATGTTTTCTGTTTTATTTTTGAAAATGTTTTATTCGTACAGGGACTGGAAGCTCGTGCCGATCTTACTGTTACAGGATGTACCAAGTATCAGTACATCTGCGCACGCGTAAGGAGAGATAAACCAGATCCCAGCTACAAACTGATCGGAAAGGACCCAAGCCAGACTACAGGCTGCGCTCCTGTTTCATGCGAACGTAAGTATCACACGGAAACAGAGGACTAGCAAACGTCCTTGCTACCCTGGACACACCCTAAAAACAATTGAGCGAAAATGCTCAATGTTAGAGAAACAACCACATGCCATTTTTTAGCAGCCTTGCTAAATTTATTGGGCAATTTTTATACAATAATTGGGGAAATCATGATGGTTTGCCCAACCTTCAGCAGTTTTCTTCCTCAACATTCAACATGTGCTATGTTTGTTCAATTGTTTCAAGGGTTTATATGACTGTCGAAAGGCAAACCATGAGTCGCATGTTAAAAAAAAATCCCGTGACTCAGTCAGAATTTTTTTTTTTATTTTCAAAGTCAAACATTCAAGCCAGTGGGGACGCCAATGATGTCAGGGTTCTGGCCCGTAACAAAAGTAACCATTGTGGAGGTCAATGTAAGAGTTTCACCTGCGTGGGGCAGGGGATGTCCCCTCCATTTTGGAATTTACTTCTTTTAAGGAGCGTGTATGTATTGTGAATCGATATGAAATTTGTGTTGAAGATTTCATTGTGGTAGTACATTTAAGTAATGTTTTAAGTACAGGACCCTTTCAGTTGGGCCCCCTGAAAAATTGCTGCCTCTGGAAAGGTTTTGTTTCCCGTCAGTACCTTGTCTCGCTTCTGGTCTGACCTCTATGCATATCAGTCGAGGAAATTCACCTCCTCACAATGAAAGATGTCCTTAGAGAAGTGAAATATTTGGAAAGATGAATGGAGTCTTTTCCAATGAATGAATAAAGATACTTTTCAAGAACATAAATTCTTTATCATTACAGGTGGACGTGATCCTACCGTTGAGTTTGCTTCCGTTGAACCCACACCAGTTACTGTTTATGAAGAAACAGCCACACCTGTGACTACAACAGTGACAGTTACCTTCAATGAAGAACGAACTGACCAAGTTTCAGGCAGCGGCCTCTGGCAGATGGACCTCTGGTTTAGCAAGGCCAAGGATGGAGCAGGTTCAAGTAGTGATGGCGTCACTAATGTTTTGTCTGCATCACAGGGGAGCCAACCAGTCAACTTCCGCAATTTCGTCTTCAATGTAAGATTCTTCTGTTCTGTTCTCTGCTCTTACTTTCAAAACATTAAAGGACCGATCCTCTCACCCCAAACTACAATTTTTGTAGGGGTTAACAGAAATCCTCAATTGGCTCAGATCTTTGATTGACAGCTAGGTCAAACAAAGCAAAGTACCATATACCTCATATCACACAACCTGTACTGAACTGAGAGTGTTTTTGATTACACATTGGGGTCTTGTATACTCCCCCTGAGTCAATAAACTGAGGTCGTGTCTGGATAAGGATGGCATATGTTAAGCAGTTGTGGGAGGGGTCTAAAGTAAGAAGGTTAGGAGAATTATAACTGTTTGGGGTGAGAGGATCGTCAGGCCTTTAACTACAATTAGAAAAAAATAAATCAGTGTTTAGAAATTGTTCACATAAAGAATCAAAGAAGCAACAATTGACACACAAATTTTCAACAAGTACTAGCTTATTTACAAAAAGAATCGATCAATTGTTAATTCGATCAATTAGTATCATATCAATCAGAAACGTGTTTCAGTTAAACACATAAACAATAAAAAAAATAAACACTCGACGAATGGGACAAAAAATAATCAACGAAACATGAAACGAAACATTCAAGAAGTTTGAATTGTTCAATCAAATAATCAATCAAAATGAAAAGAAGAAATAATTAATCCATTGCTATACATTCTGATTACATTTCATAACGAAAATCACCAATAAATTCTTTTCCCTATTCTGTGAGTCTGTGTCATTTACCGGTCTGCTTCCATTATTCTCCAAATACCAGTTCTTCTCAATATAAATGAACTGTCAAAAATTATGGTAGATTAACAGAAAAAAACCAAAGAAAGAAAAAATAAAGATTACAAGAAAGTTCTGGCAACTTATTACCAGAACTTTTCTTTAATCATTACATATCCCTTCTTTTTTTTGTTCTGCAAATTTAGAGCAATGTTTGAGCAATGTTTTACAGTGTGCATAAAACGATTTGAATCGTCAGCCGAGTTACCCATAATATCTTTGATTCAACACCTTTAAACGTATAGATTGTTTTAGCATTTCGGAACAAATAATAAAGAAATATAAAGACGGAGGATCCAGAGCTTTCTGAAAGAGGTTGACTATGGAGTCGTGTTGTGGGGAAGGTCCAGGATAGGAGTAGAGAGCCCACTCCATTTTGAAAATATTTTGATCATGTGTGCTCAGCATCAGATGCAAAATAGTGCAATAACTGGCAAATATTTCAGGGTCTGAAATAGTAACACAAATTTGACAGTTCGACTGACTAGTAACCCTTGTCGATCCCACCTGATGTAGGAAATAGGAAAAGTGCAGTCATATTTTTGAAACAAACTGACGGGACATTTTCCGTTTTTTCATGAATTTCTCTCATTTTTGCTTTCTGTCTGCAGATTTTTTGTAGGAAGAACTTTATTTTGTCTTGCACATATATACATGTGATGCTTAAGATTTTTACAGTGTAATAATCCTTTTAATATCATAATCGACAAAACATTAACTCCTGTCTTATTCTCGTGTCTTTTTACTTAAATAGGATCTTGAAATTACAGCAGATTTGTCAACAGGAAATGGCTGTGGAAAATACAGGTTTATTTGTGCTCAGATCAGACGAGATGAACCCGAACCCAACTACAAACTACTCGGAAAAGTTCGTTCCGCCACTGTTGGATGCGCACCTGTCCGATGTGATAGTAAGTATAGTTCCTTCATCCAGTCAGTGAAGGCAACCATTCAATCGTTTACGATCCAATCGTTCACAATTTTAATATTTTGTGTACTGCATTAATAAGATTTGTCATGAAACACTGTCTCACAAAATTATAGAGCAAGCTAAAATCGGGAATGGCTGACAGCTCAAATTTTCTTCCATGATAGTCGACAAATATATAAATAAGAAACGATTGGAGATGGAGTTCTAGATCTCATTCCCTTCATTTAAAAAAGGAAAAGGAAAATCCAGGTTTAAGCTCCGTTTTTCACGATAAGAAGGTCGTTTTTCTATTTAGATACAGGTCTTAATGAAGATATATTTAAGTCAAAATAAAACACCCTGAAACGTGTTAACTCTTTTTCAAGCCTGCTCCCTCAAGTACTAAAGAAGGTAACCGTCATGTCGCCACTGAAGACATTTGGAATTTGCGCACTTTCTTAATGTGGCAAGTCCCTACCAAAACTATAAATGAAATTCAGCTCAAGTGAAAGAATGCAATAAAATGTACCACTGTAAAGGTAGGGACCGTCCATCCCCAAGAACACAAATTGCCGATCTTCTCGTGTAAAATTTGTATGCATTTGTTATCTTGAGAGGTTTAAGTGCAGGTGACACTACAGGGATCATTGGCTCGGATTACGGTTCAATTTTTGTGAGTTTTAATCACATAACATCTCCACCCACTGTCGGAAATAACAAAAGCAATTGCCATTCTGTGTAAATGACCTGTATGGTTAGTATGAGTTGACCATGAAAATGAAATGTAAACTAATTATTTCGTGACGTCAGTTTGACGAACAGCTTTTAGAGGACTACGCGTATTCGATTAAAGCTGACTGTGTCTGGATGTCACGTCACGGATAACTTTGATTTTCGTAGTCCTGCAATACAAATCAGGTTAGAAATTTTTTGTTTCTTTCCGTCCAAAGATGGAGGAGATTTTATGTAAAACTCACAAAAATTTGAACTTTATTCGATCCGATATCACTGTAGTGTGACCTGAACTTTAGCCTTATTTTACCGGACATCATAAAACATGGTATTGGCGTTGAATTTTTCTCAGAGAGCCAAGAACCAACTGTTCAGTTTGCATCCGTCTCCATAACCCCTGTTACCATTTACGAGGAACAGGAAAACCCAGTTACGGTTGATGTCGCTATCGACTTCAATGAACCCAATACTGACGAGAGTGTCGCCGGTTCCAATCTCTGGCAAGTTGATTTGTGGTTTAGCAAGGCTAACGACGGTCAGGGTTCCAGCAGTGATAGAGTCGAAGATGTTTTGTCATCAGCACAAGGCTCACAACCAGTTAACTTCCGCAACTTTGTATTTGAGGTAAAATTTTCTCTCCGTCTTTTCAGCGGAGAGAACTCCGTCAGATTTGATAGGTTGTAGAGCCAGGCAGATATCATTAACTTTAAGATATTAATACAGAGTAAATATCATTGGAGTACTTTGGGACAAAATATTCGTGGTGTCTTCTTTCCTAAATGGATATTTTTGCCTTGTTTAGCAGTTTGATATTCGTATTGGAAGTATATTCTGAAGAAATTTGTTGTATGCTCTCTTTAGGCTCCAAACTCAGGGCCAATGATTTCGTGCGCGGGGTTCCTGATGAGTAGATAATTTGGGATAGAAAGACTTCAAATGTTACAGTTTAATGGTATTTATAACCATAATTTCAGACTTAAACACTGTAAAAAAAAATGTCTGTGATAAAACAAAAATTGTGTACAATTACAGGAGAAAAAGGAAAAAAAAAAAAACACAAAAAGTGCTCTCAGTAAGTTTACAGAACTTTTTACAGTAGCGTAGCCAGCGGGGGGGGGGGCTAGGGGGCAGAGTGCCCCCCCCCCCCACACACACACACACACACAGAAATTTTGGGGACGCGATGGGCGATGTTGAAAAAATGAAGGAGAGCCAAAAAAAAAAAAAAAAATAAACGGCAAGAGGAGGGAGGGGAATCGGGGGCATTTTTTACAGTTTTTCAAGGGGGGGGGGGGGCTCTAAGTCGTTTCGATAAAGTATGCAGTCCCCGACGGCGAATAGTCTCCACGATGGTTTACCTGTTTTTTGCTCTCAAGGGACATTTTCCCTAATAAGAACCCCAAATTTTCGGCGCACTACGCGCGCTGTAGATTCACTCCAGTTTTTTTCAATACTTCTATTCCACATATCTAGGGATTGTAAGTCCTGCCAATTTACCAAGTAACGGGTAGGCAGAGTACACAGGTTTTGTAGAGGTCGTAAATTTCATCCCATATCACAAAGCCTAGTTGCTGTTCTCTTGTGTGTATCTGCGATAGGTCAGTTGGTGAGCGACTCACGGAGCATAGTTTGGCTATTTTATCGGGTAATCCAGGTGGTTTCGACACAATGTATGTTTTCCCCGATACGGTCTACAACCCCTACAGTTTCTATTTTTTTCTTTTTTGTTCTTAATAATTACATAGGCTATGTTATTTTTGTAAGCCTACCAAAAATTTTCGCGCGCTTTGCAATTTCACGATTCAGACCCCAAAGAATACTATCAGTGCGCAACTCGGCTTTTAAAATATTGAGTAATATGGTGCAAAATGTACTCCAGGCTGCAATGACGTGGGATAGTTAGGCTCCTTCCTATGCCCTTCTCACCACCCCCTCGACATAGGGGCTGTCGGCTGTTCTGGTCGCTGGCATGGCCCGCCCCTCTGTCGGGAATAATCTGTCGCCTTCCCATAGTCGGTTTAGTTATTTTGGCTTTCAAAAGAGTTATTTCTGCGATAGAACCCAAAATGTTCGGTACGCTTTGCACACTCTTCCTCAGTTCCGTTACCTAGACCTAATAAAGTTTAAACCTTTCCCATCTTTTCAAGTAAATTAATAAGTAGAATAAATGGATTAATGTACATGTCGGAAATTTCATCTCATTTCGCTAAACTTAGTTGATAATCTCTTGTGTCAGTTGTGCGGTACCGACTCGAAGAAGGAAGTACAATATAAGTTGTGCCCGATAGGGCCCAAATCCCGGGACAATTGACCTATATAAGCTTTAAATAAGTACAAATTCTTTTTATAGTGCGCACTTACTCCCGCCCAGACCTTAACACAATTCCTTGGGGCCCCATTGACTCGTACAGTAACCCTCTTACAGCCACACGCTTACTCTCCAGGGAATAAGGAAAACATTGATACAAGATTGAAAATGTCAAAAAATTCCAGCTTAGGTGTTCACCAGATCGCTCAATTTTGATGTAAAATTGCAAAATCTCCTTGGGGAAGGAGGGGGAGAACCATGCCCGCTCCCCGTTCCTTCGCTCGGCTCCTCACTTGGGCGCTTCGCTCCCTCAAGAAAATGCCGCACCCCAGTGGCGGCGATGAAAAATAAAAAGTGGGGGCTAAAGGTATGTTCAGACCCTTAATATTTGTCAAGTGCTCCAATTAAGAAGCGGGGAGAATTTCGAAGTCTGGCTGAACATATTCTTGCTTAGAACACTCGGGAAGTGCCGTTTTCGGCCATCTGAGGGGTTTGTAAAGCCAAAAATTTCCTGGTACGCTCCGTGCCAATCGATGGTAGAGCCCCGCTTAGAAACATGTATTAACATGTTTCATAGACTGTTATTTTTTTTTTTTTTTGCATTAAATGAGAAATTTCAGAAATGAGATCCATATTTCCAGGCTGGTAACATGCAGCAAAACGCTCGGGAAGTGCAGTTTCCTGCCGTCTGAGGGGTTTCTAAAACCAAAAATTTTCTTGTACGCTCCGCGCCAACCGATGGTGGCGCTCCGCTTAGATAGTCCTGTCGGTCAAGATTGGGGACGATGAGTCGACTTTGCCCCCCCCCAACAAGAAAATCCTGGCTACGCCCCTGCTTTTTTATCTCTTCTTTTGTTTTCCTTTATTTTATTTTTTGTAAATGTAAAGACATTTTCTTCACTCTATGTTATTGTATCCCTTCTGCAATCTTATATTCAAGCAGGGAGTTACTCTCGCAACTCCCTGATTCAAGTAAACATTTGCCCTCTCCGCTCACGCTCATTTTATGCAACATATGTTTGTATTTGTATTAAGTCAGTATTATTTTACATACTAAGGACGATGGCGTCTATCCGTGTTGGTGAAAAGACAAAATCATCTTAGACTGCTTCATTTCACTTTTGGTTCACTTGCTTTAACTTGAATATACAAAATTCACTCTCTCTTTTAGTTTTTTAATCATTATCTAGATGCGTATTAATGAACAAAGTTATACGACTCTGCACCCGTGCACTAGAACAGGATAATGCATTCTCAAGTGTTAAAGGGCTTGTCCTCTCACCCTAAACTGCAATTTTGGTAGTAGTCCACGGAAATTCTTTATTGGCTCAGCTCTTTGATTGACAGCTAGTTCAAACAGTGCAGAGTACTAAAGCTTAAATTACATAGCATGAACTGTAATGATAGTATTTTGATTTTACGGGTTGGGCTTTTTTATAGGTCTACTCACCCTGACACAATCAAGTGAGATTGTGTCTGGATGAGAATGAATTTTAGACAATTGTGTTTGGGCTTAAAGAGGAAGGTTAGGAGAATTGGTACTGCGTGGGATGAGAGGATCAGGCCTTTAATATTGTCTCTGGATGCACTCGGACTGTGCGCTCGCGCAATCGCTTGCAGTAATCACCACCCCATCGTGCATTATCCGAAACAAATGCACGGTGGATCAATACTTAAATCCTTAATTTGTACAGTAGTTTGTAATGTAAATGCCACTCTCTCTTTCCCTCAAGGATCTTGAAATTACAGCTGATTTGACGGCCACGGGATGCGGAAAGTACAGGTACATCTGCGCACAAGTCCGACGAGATGATCCCGAACCCTCATACAAACTTGTAGACAAAACCATAGCCACTACTGTTGGATGTGCAGAAGTCAGTTGTGAAAGTTAGTGACAAATAATTACATCTACGCGGGAGTTTGATTCAAGCAGGAGTTTTCATATATTTGGTTGTCATTCCGAACTGGCATTAATTAGGCCTAACCTATCAAGCCCCAGTCATGATGAAATTAAGTGTAAGGACAGCAATAAAGTGTGAAAAAGAGAGAGGGTTCGTTATGAATGGGAATTTCGGGAAAAGACTTGAAAACACAGATGGTGACATTTATAACTAACTTCAGGATTATATGTTATTGTATTCCGTCTGCAATCTTATAATAATCCCTTATTTTCTATCAATGCAATTCAATACTTGGGCGTCACCGGACATTTTCAAAAGGGGGCCGTATTTTGTGCGAAGAAGGAATTTACTGTAGCGTTAGCAGCAAAGCTTAAGGGTAGCCTGCTGTAAGCAGGCTATTGGGCTATTGTGTGTGCGTTTCATTAGATTCTACTTCATTCAAAAATTAAAAATACTACTTTCGCTTCTATAAATAGTAGGCTATATGAGTCTTCTCAACGGCTTCACTGCTGAGCAGTTGACGTTTCCAACTCAGTTACATACCTAGGGTATACAATAGCCTTCCAACTTTCTCTCGAATCTCATTTACGACTACCTAAAATGACGTCACGACAAAAATTAAAAATACTGAGTTATATCTCACGTAATAGGTAATATGCATCGAACGTACGGCCTACACACATTTCCCACGTACAAAAGTTAATAAGGTTGTTCGCCGTTCGTTGTATCGGTTGTATTTACGAAAATAGCCTATTCATACGTGTTTTGTGTACCACGTGACCTTCTTATTTTAACTAATTCATCCCTCAAAATGCGGGATTCCTGTTAATGGAAACTGGACGAAGGTTTGCAGACTCTGTAGAGACCTTAGTGTATTATGATTTTGAGAGAGCGCCACCTTTCGACCACCACAGAGTCTGTCCGGCATGCTAGCTTAAGGACCCCTGGTGGGGTCAAGGGGTCCAATAGCTATATTGTGATGGAACATCATCAGTAATGCTAGTTTGGTAATGCCAAAAAATGATTTCATAATGGTTCAGAACAAAAAGTTAACCCATGGATAGGGACCAAAGAGAAAGCTTTAAATCTTAATTTGACATTGGCACCAGAACGTTTTTCTTTTAAAGTTGGGGTGCTATAGTGGGATCCATGGGCTCGGTAAAGGGAACCAACTGGAGTGGTAGAATCCAGAAGAAAAGAATTCCCAGGACAAAACGCTTTAAAGCTCGTGAAATATAATGGAGTATTCAAGATTAAGGAGGTAAAAATAGCAAAGGCTTTAATAACAAATCAATTGAATTCTGAGATGCACAAAAGATTTAGAAAATCATTGAAATCTGCAATGAACAGCGTCTATTTCACTATGTTAGTTATCAGGCTCTATAGAACAGAACAATAATTTGTGCACAACATGATTTTACCAATGTACTTTGTTTTTGTTTTGTTTTTTCAATCATTCTCCTTCAAGACCTACAAAATAGTGTCATTTATTCAATTAAAAAAGGAAATGGAAAGGTAAAAATTGAAAAAGCCGAGCAACAATTGGAAGAAGACCAGAAGAAGAACAGAAGAAATTAGTTGAGATTTAAATAACGATTGACCAATCCCTTAGTTTGTTACGTATGCATAGATAAAGGAAGTTAATTTTCAATTCTACCGACTCACCTCCGTCGTTCGTTGATGATAATCCTGCATTCTGATTGGTTGAAAACTAACCTGAGTTATTTCACTACTCACGGTCAATAAGCGTAAAAACAGTAATGAAGTCTGTTACACATTGTCGGTGGTAGAATAGGAATACACCACATTTTTCTGACCATTCCTGTCTCATAAACCGCCTCGACTCCAAATTAACAACATAACGGACTCGACTTCGCCTCTTCCGTTATTTTGCCAAGTTGGAGTCTCGACGGCTTATTCACCATATTGGTCAGCCAAATGAGATTTATTTCTTAAATATCGGTACCGTGATTTTATTGAGATTTGAAGTCAATTTGGAATATCCCGCAAGTGCATTTCCGTTTTAATAGAAAGTACACTGAGCCTTAACTGATATGAAGCAGTTAACCCACCCAAAATGAAAAGAATTCAAGGGATCAACATATCGCTCTTTATACAGTTTCAATAAAAATGTCCGTTAAAAAAGGCATCATTTAAGGGTATTTCATGAAAAGTACTATTAGACATACGGGTACAATACTATGGAAAGTTACATATAACCAATAGGAATTGGTAGCGGAAGACACTTCACAAAAAGTGAGGGTGAAATAGTAATCGGGGGGACTTGATCTGTAATTGCAGCGAGATTAGGCATTCAACATTAACAGAAACATATTATTAACAGAAATTTTTACTTTGCAATGACAACAGTAATCCTTTCGACTTTTCTTACATCCTTTAAACATTTCTATAAAAAAAAAACTCAAAAGGGGGTCATTCGCACCCCGACCCCCCCCCTCCCCTGGTGACGACCATGCAATACACATGTCGACAAAAAGTTCGATTGCTTGAGGGATCAATTGGATGGTTCAATTGCTTGACGGATGTGTGCCCATTTAACAAGACAATTCTCGCTCCTAAGGAACAATTACATGTAACAACCTCTCCCATGGGTCAAACGATGCATCTTACAATAAATAATAGTACGTGCACCAAAAAACTGCATGTATAACTTACTCGGAACTTATTTTAAAAAAGGAATGCATATAAAATGTATGTAAATTAAGTGAGCAAATTTTCCAAATGTTGATCTCCTCCAGGGTCACAGCTTCCAGTGGTCATTGTAAGCTCTGTCACGAACACACCCATTAGCACTCTTTCTCCTGAACAAGTCAATGACGTCACAACGGATGTGACCATAACCTTTGACGGAAGCTCTGAGCTGATTTCCGGAAGTAACCTATGGAGGTTGGAGTCATGGTACAGTAAGGACCCTAATGGAGCAGGAACCCGATACAGTGAAACGGAACAAGCTCTTACTCCTTCGCAGGCCAGCCAGTCTCTGGGAAGCCGTTACAGATTCCAGTTTAATGTACGTATTTTACTTTTATAACTTTATACAAAATGATGCTCGATATCAGAAAATTTCGTAGAAGTTTTGTGACTTCCACGAAAAATACCGGTACTGATTCCTGATTTGCATAACGACTTCCTGCAACTTTTTTACTAGCTATACAAAATATCTTTTCATCTTCGCCTAGTACATCTGAAATTCTTAAATTCTTCATAAATTCTCTGAATTTCAAAAATTAAAGGAGATTGTTTCTGAGGAAATAAAATTCCTTCAAAATTCCTAGGAGAAACGTTCGACTAATTAAGAGCGCTAGAAATTTCTTCTGTTTTAAACATAGTATTTCGTTTTTGTAGAGTTCCAAGGGACTTTTGTATGGTTTTTTTTTAATTTCTCTACACAATATTGAAACAAACATTTCTCGATTTTGTTTTTGTAAGGAATAATTTTTCTCTCACAAGGAGGTGTCGTTTCAATAATATAAAATGAACGCACTGGAGTTTCCGTTTTCACGCAAATTTAAGGATTTTTCTTTCATAAAGGGGCAATCAAATTTGTTCCTTCTAATTTTTCTTGACATAAATTCTTCACCACAATCCTACATTAAGGGGAACTTTAACTAAGATTTGTCATCTTGGTCTGACGTTGTGATCGGTCACCGTATGGATGAGACTGTCTAGTGTTGCATCTATGTAGAATTTTACCCGCTACAAATATTACATTACATCCAAGAGTTACTAACACAGAATAAACGTTTCTTCCCACTTGAAATCATCCCTCTTCAATGCGTGTTTATTCTGGTAAATGATCAGTTAAAAAGACAAAACGAAGTGTTTGAACAATAATTAATATTATTCCCTGTCACAATCTCATTGCCCCACTACCTAAGGATGTATTCGACTCCCTGTTCGGGAACTGAGAGCAGTATTCCTATACGAGTCGAACATGAAAGAACGCGTTCGCAAACATGTTCTTGCACCCAAATCTCACACCACCTCGCCGGTGGTGCAGCGAGAATGGCCAGTAAACAAGATGGTGGAGATAACTTCTCATGGACGGAATTTAAGGAATTATCAGCAGCACAATGACTGATCTTGAGAAGGACATGTATTCGAGAGCAATAAATCACTAGTTTAACAGTCTTTAGAACTTATCATGAAAATTGGACGAAGTAACTGATATAAACCAGACGCGGTACGGTGGCACGTCAGACCGACTTGCACAGAGTGACGTATATACCCATTGGTACTATCCCTGAATGTGTTCCACACTACAAAAGGGATTCCCGTGTTCTCAGCATGTCCCGGAACAGTCAAGAACTGGCGTGTCGAATACAGCCTCAGTGCTAAATAGTCCCAGAATTCCAGGTGCCGGGAAGTGATGCTGGAAGGGGCCTGGTTTAAATTGGCAAACAGTATTATGATATGTTATTTATGTTGAGCGAGTGGAGGGAAATTGATATCCATACACAAGTTAGTATTGTATACATTTCAAATACAAACATTAATAGGAAGTAAGTGCGCTATAGGACAGACCTCGACAAAATTCTTAAAAACAACTCGCCAGTTTGCGATCAAACATTGACTCACCACAATGAAAAATCTGCTATCCAGATTATTAAGTGGTACTATTACAACACTACCGAACTACTATGAGGGGCAAAATGCGCAAAATTGTAGGGGAAAGTGTTAATGGTGCTCGCCATCATGAAAGAAAGCTAACGTCGAGTTAGCCAATTTCAAAAAAACCAATGTCGAGTTAGTCAGCGGTTTGGTTGCGGCCTGTCACACGGTCAACACTGCTATTTGCCATCTTTCACCACAATTAATAGGCTGCAAGAATGGCGGCTCTTCTTCACTCCCACTGAACAAAGAATTGGCAAGCAAGCCAGCCAGATAAATGGAGTTTTACGGCTCAGTTTCTAACAAATTGGTCCAAAGGCATATTCTGGAGACAAAATTCGTTAACTTCAAAATAAGCAGAAAAATTTTCTCTTTCAGAAGATGGAAACGGCATCTCCATAGCTAATAGCATTTGGAAGATACAAATTTTTTAAGTATTGCAAATTTTTCTTGGGATTTGATGCATCATGGGAAATCTGTGATATCATCGCGAGTACATTAATTTTACATTGCATTGAATTAATTCATAATTATGATGCCTCTGCAGGTAATATTAAGCAAAATTGTTGGTTGTACTCTATGTATGGCGAAGGGTAATGCTAGATCTACAGGAAAAGATATTCAAACATTCCAACTGTATCAAATTTCAAGGACAAACAGGATGTTCAATTACAAAGAAAAACAAAAGGAATTTGGAGCAATGTGCCCACATTACATAAATTTTGTGGCTTTTTTGAAAAGCAGGGGCATTTTTTAGCAAAAGTAAACAAACTTAAAGTGAGATCTTGAGTTAGGAAATGGTATTGTGATAGTGTTTGAAGGGCATTGTGTGGAATATTTCTGTTTTTCTTACAAAACAGAGGTGAAAATCCGCCAGAAAATGCCTTTAAGTCGACCTGGACACTGTCCTTTTTCCCAGTTGCAGCTCACTGGCTTGTTTTCCCTACTCTAATATTACTGACAACACCAGCCAAGCACAACGACCATAGCTTCCATTGTTTAAGTCTTTGAATCGAGAGAAAGTGCAAAAGGTGTGATACAGTGAAAGTTTCTTTCTTAAAATCTTGAACAACTTACTCTCCCCTTAAATTTCGTCTGCATGACCACCTTATGTGTAAAATACTTAGTTCAATAATTAGGCAATATGCTATCTGATCGCCGACCTGGGAAAATGGTCTAATCAGGGGAAGGCCCCTCCCCTCTTATTTATTTTTTGGAAAGGTAGGAGTCCTTATATGCAATCTTTGCGACACACTACCCTTTGAAATGAAGTTTTTGTAATAAAAGCAGTGTGACCGATATCATATGGTTCTCCATTCAGCGGAAAACCTTACTTTCTTTTCCACTTTTAAGAGAATACATGCTAAATGCACACACATAATAGGGACCGTGGTTCACATTCTTATACACAAACCAGACACAGCTCCCCCTCCCCTCAATTGCCCTTTTTTCTTGAAAATTTTGCTTTCAAATGAGAAAATGCTGTTTCATATCATTAAGGCATGGCTGCATATGAAATTTCTTTTCTACTTCGCCCATTGACTCGCTATATGTATAATAATTTTCTTACAAGTCATGAGAGGTGCCCTGTTTTTCAGTCTCGACATTTTTCTCGAAAACTATTTTGTAAAATACTCATTGTGTCCCTCCACAGAGATGATAGTTTTGGTTTCTATCCTATACAAAAACCCATAAGTGCAAAGTGAAAAAATATTTTACATTGTCAATACTAGGGAGCTGTTATTTGGTTATTGTAGGTGTTATTTAATAACACCTGCCTGGTTGTGACTTTTTCAGTCGTCAATATGGTTTTAGTCCTATTAACGACATTAAACCCAAATATTTTTGCATTCGTGTTACATCTGATAAAAAAAGTTGATTTCATAGTTCCAGTGTACCGAGTCACAAGTCACCAAGTCACAAAATACAAAAATATACATTAAACACAATGAATTCTAACAGCCCAACTCCCATCTTCATAGGACATTCTTGAGCCGAGATAGTAATGTTTGAAGATCTGGAAGGTTGGATTTTTTTTCAGCGAGAACGGAAAGTGGATATAGTTGCAGGGCTGTTGTGGCTCTAGTGACCCAGGGAAAATTATGGGGACAGAAGTATTTTTAACTCCCCACCCCATTTTAATAGTGTCAAACATCCCTTTTTATTTTCCGGCTAAATTTTGCTCACTGCCCATCCATTTTCATTTCAGAAAGGACTTACTTTTCATATGCTAGAGTGCAAAATATTGCAGTTCAAAACCTTTGAAATAGCAAACATTTTCAAGTTAGAAAGGATTTTTCTCATCATGCAATTTTTTCTGACAAAGATGTAACCATTGTGATGGACCTCCAGCGCCAAATCCGTATTAATAATCGAAGCTGCCAGCGGACCGTCGGATATTGCTTACGAGGAAGGCCCGATGCTAGATCGCTGTGAGGCTGGGATCTCTTGATTCCAGTTTAAGTATGAACCTCTTTTTTCTACCTCCGTGGACACTTAAAGGTTTATACAGCAGACCACACCCACAGTGCAATTGAAGTGGTGCGGTGCTTGTCTTCATATTTAAAGGGCTAGTCACGTCACCCACGGGATGAAATTTTTCGTCCAATTATGAACCTGTCTACTGCTATTTTGTCATGTAATATGTTTGATAAGTTGATAAGGAAGAAAAACCCTTAACAAACGACAGTAACAATGGAAAAGGTATTTTCGTGTTTCCCATTACAGCGTGTTCCTGCTGAAGCCGATCTCACCACTCTAGGATGCGGTAAGTTCCTGTATGTCTGTAATCGCATCAAAAAAGGCGAGGCTAATCCCGACTACGACCTTCAAGGAGACACAGCTGCCATTACAGGTTGTTCTGAAGTGGAGCAATGCGGAGGTGAGACTTCACCATATATTTCAAGCATGAAAGTATCCGAGGTAGTACTTTCATGTTTCAAGTGTATGCCAACACAGTCAAGCCAGTCTAGCTCGGCCTTAAACGGAGTGATAAATTAGAAAATTTGGCACATGCAAAGAAAAGTTTTAAACATGTAATCATCTTGATGAGTAGAATCGACTGCTAGATGTATCTCTAATGTGCAATATTTTGTTGATCAAATTAATTCAACGCATTTGCGGCTTTGTGTCGCTTACTGATAAGCTGTTCTCAGGGAGATGTTACTAGATGGAGATCCATCGAAATCTTTAATTTATGCTGATCCAATTAAATTAATCTCAAAGTGGAGCCTGATTACTTGAACGGGGGATTATTGAACTAAACGGTATGGAATTCCTTTGCTTAATATCTAGGCAACCTCATCCATACCTACGGTGACTCCAACAAAAGGGGTTAATTGGAACTATGCCGTTATATGTAAGTAGTTGCCGACAAAGAAGTGCGACACATTGTCCCGACATCTCAAACGACTGGCTATCGCTATCGCTTTCGCATTTTTATTTTTGGGATCCTCGGTGTGCTTGGGGCTTGGCATGGGGCCCGTTGCAGTCAAGAGATGACAAACCGAAGTGTGGGAGAATACAAAGATTGCAATTTAAGTAGGCTAGTAAGTATGTTAGACGTAACGACACGCCAACTTGAATGTGTTATATATATTGTCAGCCAACTCGATAAAAAGTTTAAATTTATTTTCACGTATGGTTCAATAAAGGTCTGTTTCCCTTTTGTTTCTCTCTTAGGGCATACCGTGGGCTATTTTAAACCCGCAGCCCACAGTGGGCGGCGTTATCACAACAATGACATCACAAATTATTACGCAATGTACCATTTTGACTCAGTGATTTAACTTCAACATATTATATATAGGCTCAAGAATGTCCTATGGAGATAAAATTTTAACTGCTAGAATTCATTTTTCATACTGTTGAATATACTAGATATATATTCAGGCGCGGATCCAAGGGGAGGGAGGGGGGCTTTTACGGCTTCATTCCTTCCCCATTTTTCGTCACATCAAAAATAACAAATACACTAAAATGAGCATGCTGTTGAATAATGCGAATAGCTGTTGGCCAATAGGCCTATGTCATCAAGTTATGCGCGTTATCGACTGAACTATATTCACACAGTCGCACGTCAGCCCATGTACCGCAGTCGGCACGTTAGTTTTGTCTCAGTTTCCAACTTTGTTATTGTGTATAGAGAAGGGCCGGGTGTCCGAAATTTACATTACCATCTCATATAATGCTATATGGTTCATTTTATCTGGTTATTTTCTGATCATTTTATAACTTTTTTTTATGGAAGTATAAATTTTATTGCAAACGAAAGCTCAAAAATGACTGCTTAGATTCTACTTAGAGGCAGTGGGAAATACCGTTTCCGGCGCTCTCTGAGAGATTGTGGTTTTCAAAATTTTCTATACGCTCCGCGCCAACAGATGGTGGCGCTCCGCTTGGTCTTTCGGGCATAATTAGATATTCCATAGGTATAGGAAGCGAGAGGCTGGGGGCGACATCACACAGTTAAAAGGAGGGGCTGAAGCAAGCTTTCGTCCCCCACTTTTCTGGTCAGAAAACTCCTTTTTCATTTTCCAAATCTCAAAAAATGCAAAATTTTGGCTACATAGAATGCATCATTTCTCTCTCATAATTCAGTTTGGTAAACTTTCCCGAGCTCTGTAAATGACGAAATCGGATGTTACCATAAGTGACACCACATCATCAAGAGACACGGGCAGCTATACTGCTATTTTTGTAACTGTCTTTCATAGAATTCCAAATTTTCTTCAATGAAAGCTCTTGATTTTTAGATATTTTTTTTTCTGAAAAGTACAACAAACTTGAAATGTCATCAGAGAGAGTCAATCCATAGGTTTCAGATAAAATTATGTAGAAACAATGATCCAGTCGTCGTGCAATCATTCTCAGATTTGCCAAAATATATGAAGGAAGTCTGTATAGTCTGTGTAGACGGATACTTTAGTTATTGAAGTGTCAGAATGTTATAAATGATCAATGTTGCAGAGCACTGACTTACCTTCAGGAAGGAGGGCGATTGCACCTGGCTCGAAAAAGTGAAAAAATCGGAAATTTGACATTTGTGACACCAATCAAATACAGAGCGGTTTTCCCAACTTTTCCTTCATAAAATTCCGAATTCTTCAAGCAATTGTTAATTTTGAAAAGGCAAAATTTTCCGCGCGCCATAACGCGCAACCCTTTATGCAGTAACAAGTCGCTTATAAAGCAGACACTATGGCAAGCTTTTCAGAGCCGCTGCAGTGCAGTCCCCCTCAAATTTTCTTCAATTAAAGCTTTCAATTTTTATATATTTTGTCTAAAAAAGATAACAAAGTTTCGGGAGCTTTTTGAATGTCGCCGAGAAGCCTTAATCGGCACTCCTTAGATAACATTTTGTAACAACAACGATCTTCAGTCGACATGCTATCTCAAATATTTGCTAACCGGAAACGCAGATTCTTCGATGGTGCCCCAAGTATTCAAATAGCCTTTCAGGAAACCCTGAATCTAAACTATTTCTTGCAATACAAGCTCCATATTTACAAACGTGTAAAAGGACCCAAACTTTCAACGTGCGCATTACAGTAGTGTTCAAACTTAAGAAAATTCAAATCTTTTTTCATTAAAAGAAAAATGTTCTTGCTCGTAGGAGAAAGCGAAAATTCAGCATCAAAAACGTTCCTTTTGGTCAATGGGGTAGGTAGAGGTGCATCCCCAAAATTGCCCCCCCCCCCACGTTCATATTGCTTCCTACGCCTTTGAGATATTCAGACAGAGAATCACCGAACCTCTCTACTACCCGCTTCCTCTTAGTTCAGTCCCCCCCCCCTTTTTTTAAATGTCTGGATCCGCGCCTGATATTTTATTTTTTTACTTGAAATTCACTTTAACTCATTTGAGTTTTCAGGAAAATAGTGTATGTTTACTCATCTCCTCCTTGTAGAAGCCCCTCCGCCAACTCCTCACATTATTCCAACCAGCTTGAGGGTCACGAGAACCAACGTAATTGTCGGACAACGTAATACAATACAGGTCAACGTAGACGTTAATTTCGACCCCAGCAGTGACCGAGTTGATGGTTCGAACCTTTGGAGAATTATAGTGTGGTTGTCAGATAATGATGACGGTGTAAGCGGTTCCAGGGTTCAAGAAACAGACCAAACTATCACTGCTTCCCAAAGAGACCGCAGTCTCGCAGCTGGCGGATCTCTAAGCTTCAGGGTAAGTCATGACTCCATGATGATATGACGTACGTTACTTACCTTTCGAAATGTAAAATAATAACTAAATAGCCAGGGGCGGCGCCAGAATGTCAAAACTGGAGGCAAACTAAGGGCAAAGGATAATTTTGGGGGCAAAATTTTACGGGCGAAGCGCACACCGAGCCCAACGCGCCTGTTCCTGGGGTGGGAGTCCAGGGGGCGAAACTTCCGGAAGCTTGGAGATTAAGCATATCACTGGATGAAAAATTAAGTCTTTGGAGCGATGTTATGAGTTATTCTTTAACCCAACTCCCAACTGAAACAAGTTGAAAGGTGGAAAGTGGTGGGCAAACCAAAACTCTGGGGAAAAATTCCCCCTCTTACCCCACCTTAGCGCCGCCACTGGTTGCTCGACAGGACAATGGACAGAATAAACCTTTGGAGAGGGGTCACATCAGTGTAGGGGTTTTGGGATTTTGCAAGCCTGGTCAGAAGCAAGGGTGTCCCCTAGCCCACTTGGATTTTTTCGTCTTTGTCACTGATTGATTCCTCAAGTGTGAAAGGTTTTTTTCAGAATCTGCCTGGTGAAGTCGAATCACCTATGAGCGTTTGAGAATCCGATATGGCGTCTTGAATGGCCGCCGTTACACGTTTTCCTCCATTATTAAGCTTTTATTCACCAATGGATGTTACTTTGGTGCCTGTTGGTGTGTTATGGGATCAAGCAAACCAATAAAGCAATTTGTGGATGCTTTAGTGGAATGTGGAACCAGGTGACAACACATTTTAAACGCAATTCCATTATAGTCCCTTCCATAACTATACAGTCACATTCAGACTATTCTGGGAGTGTATATGTTTAATCATATGTTTGGTGTCAAACAATCCCTTCAAGCTAATTGTTCGTTGGGGATCCCATCGTGATCAATAAAATTGCGGCCAAGGGGCGTAATTGGTGGTGTCCTATTCGCACGTGGAGTAGCCATCGTGCGCACAAGACGAGGGGATTGCTCGCTGGCACGTTGATTAGTAAAGCCACGCTTTACATACCAGTTGTAGATAGCACGCATAGCGATAAGTACGTCGTGTTACAGTGTATGTACCATGTTTTTTTAATGAAATGATCTGACCTCATGAATTAAAAAAAGGAGGAGCCTGCTATTTCGTGACACTCGTATCAAACTTAGAATTCACCTCCATCTCTGAGAGGCGTCGTGCCTACTAGGGCCCGGGGTACCCCGGAAGAAAAATTCAAGGGTGTCATAAAATATCGTCTGAATATGCATTTTAAAACCCTTAAAATGGTTAGTTACTTATGCGAAAATAACTGTTGTTGAAAAATAAGGCTCAAGGGAAGTATGTCAGCCCTACTAGAATGGTTATGTCAGTTTGTTGGGTAATGTTGTTTCGTTCTCGGGGCTGTCGATTTTCACCGACTCCATTTGAGAGTCACGCATATCGGCTTAATATCAATCTCGTACAATGAATGCCCCCTTCTAGTTGAAAACGTCCATTTTTTAACGTATGCACTTTGTCATGCAGCTTTCTTGCTTTTGAACAAGTGAAAATTTCAACCACTGTCTATTCCAAAGTGGTACATAACACCCAGTTATTTCTTGGGCGCATGATTTCAACACCAATCTGATAAAACTCATATGCACCAGGCGGAGTTGCTAGAGCAAATCCTACATGCATGCATTTAGTAATTTACTCAATACAATCTGCCAGTGTTGCTGAAGCTTTGATATGGTTCATCTTGGCCTGTTGCGCAGAGTTAAAAGAGAGTAGCATTCCCATCTTTTAAGAGTCACATTGAACATCTTTTTCTCGAGCATAAGTTATGTTCATCGATATATTGGTGGATAATGACTTACTAATAAAAGGTCTTGGTCAAGACCCTAATACTAGTTACTAATACAACACTTGCTACTCTTTTTGAGTACGCCATCTACTACCTTCAGAAATTCTAAGCTCTGTGTTATTACTGAAGCAAATCTCCTTGCAAAATAGTAAGTTTAAAGCCCGCCCTCTATTTTGAACTTTGGTGAAAAATAATATAGTAACGTCTTCACTGCGAATAGCAACAAAACACCATAGTGCTATGCAGGAACGAAGTATTCCTTCATTTACATTTCTATTGGGGTTCATTCCACCTCCATTGTCAGGATATATTTATATTCAATTTTAGGCGGTCAGCAACACATACAGGTAGGCCTCGGAATGTCTTCTTGTAAATTCCAGGAGCATGAAACATCGAAAAATGGCAATAAGCTGGTTCGGTAATTCGTTGCCGCATGGAATTGTGGGGCACAGCGTGGGATATACAAACCCAACTCAGCTCACAGCGTATAACCTACCATTACTTCGTCAGCACGTGCATTCAACACTATCTAAGTGTCTGGCCAATTGAAAGGAAAATAGGAAAATTTTTTACACCAAAAACACAATCAAGACACAATCAAGACACAATCCACTACATGAAACCACATTTAAGATTCCTCCTTTTGTTATGGATGGATTAAGAAAGAATGATCTCACGTAGTTTTCATGTAGACAAAAAACAAATTTTTACACCAAAACGTTTTAGACACAGTCGACTACACAAAACCACACTTGAGATCCCTTTAATGTTATCACCCTTTAATGTTATCACAAAATTGTCATGTAAACCCAAATTTTGGAATACATTTTGTAGGTGAGGGATTGGTTTGTTGTTCTCGACGGTTTGGAGGATGTACGCATGTGCGTAGCCACCAAAACAAATTACTGACCTGGCTTATTCTGGGCATGCTGTAATAAGGTTCCAGAAGTGTCAGATCATGCAATGTAGGGGCGTTGTTAACAACATAGCGTGACGTTCCGCCCCACACCAATGGTCGCGCTCTTTGTGAGATGTTTCCCACCTAATTGACAAAGGCGTACGGGAGCATTTCAGTTTGGGAGCATAAGATTTTTGCCCGAAAAATATAATTCTGCCTGAAAGACCATCTAAGCAGAGCGTGCAGAAAGTTTTGAAAAATCTGATCCCTCAGACAGTTGGAAATGGTATTTCCCCGCCTTATAAGGAGAGTCTAAGCAGTCGGGATTTTGAGCCTCATTCTGCCCTTTGCTATAAAATTTTCTCTTCAAATTAAATTAGCAAACTGTAAAATGATGAGAAGGTTAGTAGAAGACGTTTTGTCCTCAAAATGTAGTTCTGGCGAAAGAGTATGTGCATAAGTGGGGGAGCATTTGTTGACGTGGGGCGTAAAGAAAATTACGAAATATCGCGACCCTTCAGATAGCCGAAAATGCATTTCCCAATGTTGAAAGCAGAATTTAAGTAATCTCTATTTTGAGCTTTTATCTGAAAAAAATGTTCACTTCAAATAAATTAACAAACTACAAAGTGATTAGAAAGTTACCGATAAAAACGCTGGGGCGTAGCCGTTAGTTGTATGATGAGGCAAAAGTCATCTTACCACCCCCATTCTTGAGGGGGCTATAAAATGTTTCAATTTCGTGAATGACATGAATGCAAAATGGTCTCATGTTTTGCGTCTTTTTCTACTTGATCCATGTTCTGAAAATGTAGTGTTTTTCATGAGTACAAATTATATCGAATGCTATCGGTGAATACAAATTCCTTATATTGGCCAAAACGGAATATGACGTGCAAGTCTGGAATGTTCTGGTCAAAACTGTTGTTCGATCAAACTCGATCTAAGCTTTTTAGCAAGAGTCTTGTCAATGACGATTTCAAGTTCAACGTTTCTTTCTTATGGGATGTCCAAGTGTTACCCTTTCTCAGGTAGTGTTCAAAAGGTTTTGGTATGTTGGCCTACTATGTGTTTCAGAATTCATTATTTGGAAGTCCAGATGCATTTAGGTTTGCCAGTCGTACAGACATTCCAACAAAGAAATGAAGTCTTTAATCATTACATTAAAGAGACAGTTAGGGCTGATATATATCGTTCACCAAGAGCTAAATTTGAGAACGTGTGAACGGTTTCAAACGCTCCTTTGTTTCTCTATGGGGAGATAGAAGTCATCTTAAATTTTTGTCGTGACTTTAAAAATCAAATGTCTCACGGTTATTGTAGTGATGTCTTGGATGCTGCCTCCAATTTAGTAAACATTCGTGTAATGTCCTCTGGTTAATAACTTGAGGTAATTAATAGATCTTTTTCATATGACGTCACAGAGCAGAAAGTACGCTCTCCTTTGGGGGCCAAACAAACCAACACAGGCAAATGCAAACAGATGATTTATCAACCAAGCGAATACGCGCATACTCTACTATACGTGACGTGCCGGGCAAATTCTTTTAAGTATGACCACGTGATCCATTGTTCTTCTCAAAGAATGACGTCAGTATAACGTCAATTTACAAGGTCTATTTCATGTTTCGTTCATCCATGTTGATACCTGCAAGATGCTTGAGTGCCTTTCGACGGTCATTTTTGTGATTTCTCTATTTCTTTGTGATTAACTTTATCCTCTCTAAGTTTGAATCTTGTGCAATTTTCCGTACAAAGATGACTACCTTTTCCAAGATTATAATTTTATTGAATCAAACTGTAAATATCCGTAAAATCAATTAATTATCCAACTTTTGTTGTGATGTACTTATGTTTCAGGATGATATAAAGTTCTTTCCTTCAAAATCATTGGCGTCTGGGTTCTAAAAGAAAGAGTTTTGTTTGTGAAGGAACTGTTAAACTCTTTGGCCACTTAAAAATCCGTAGCACGATTATTAAATATACCATATGCCTCCTGGGAATTTTTCCACAGTCCACACCTGATGTATGTACCACCAAGATCATCAAAAGTATCAACAGACCATAGTGACCGTCCCACGACGATAGGTGCGACCGCCCTGCCCCATTCAGTTACGCCTTTCTTTCAAAGTATGCGTAACAACTTTACTTAGAATTGACTGATAACGCAGCACTAACTCGGTTTTCCCTGTTTTTTTTATTTAGAATGTGCAAGTTGACATGGATCTCAGAAACGAAAGGAACTGCAAGCGGATTGCCTACGTGTGTGCAAGGTTCAAGAAAAACGCCCCAGTTCCTAAATATACCCTGGATCCTAGTCAAGTAACAGGTTGTGCTCCATGCAGATGTGAAGAGTAGAAGGTACTTTTTGTTGATGTAAACTTGGAGAGAACGCTGGGCGGTTCGCCTTAATGGCACTTAAGGTGCCATTCCAAAGCCCCTCAGCGCCTCACAGCCCCCAAACTTTTAAATATAATTTAAAAAGGGAAAGCTTGATTAGTTAGCAGTTCAGGTGGGTTTTTAATTCATTTGCAAGGATGTATGTGCCAGTCTTGAAATATAAGACCAAAACAAATGTTTTTATCTGCTAAATAGTATTGCATTACTGTACAGGACCAAAGTCGAAATTGTCAGTTGCAAACTAATGATTGTGTTGAACCAATAATGGGAAAACGAAACCGGAACTACAGAGTTTTAATTCTTCGAGGTTCAAACAGTCTCAATATTTCTCTAAAATGAAAAAAATATGCATTTCAATTTTCATTCACATAAGCAAGATGAAGTTTCGTCTCTTAGAGCCCCCCCCCCCCCCCATGATATCCTTTGCGTGAGTTGCAAAGAAATGGTTCATTTGTATTTCAGACATGATTGCTAAGGCTTCTAAACTAAGTATATCAATATGGAAGGTGTTCCTTTGAATAAAATGCTATCATTAAATATAGGAACAAAAATGTATGATAAAACTATGTACGGTAGCTCTTGCTTATTAAGTCAAGTGGTATAAGTTAACTACATATTTCAAATTAAAATGTTTTAACAAATTTTTTTTTATCTCTTTTTATCTTTCAGAAACATCGTGTTTGATGGGCTAGTACCATAAGCGTCATCATTTTTTGGATAAATGTATTACTATAAACAGCAGTCATATCATTTCTGACAAGATCAAACAGTATTAGGAAGTTTAAAAAGTAAAGTAAACTACTTGTCTTTATTCTCTAGTATACAGCCGAGTCCATAATTTACTCAGCTTCATGTTTACTTAAAAATCCATACTATGTAACTTCGACCCCCAAGTTAACTACAAATCTGTACATTCCTGTAACGGCTCAGGATTTTCCATTGTTCTGTTAATATAACTTTATATCCTACAAGTCCCATTTTTTAATACAAGGTAAGAGCACAATGTGTCACTGTAAACCGTAAAGTTAGTCTATCCATTTCACCTTTGAAGACGACCAGATAAGATAAGGTCATGGAACTTTCAAGCAAATTCCTGGTCTGTCATACAAAGGATGGGAAAATTCAAGGTTTAAAAATTTAGGTCCATTCTTACCCTGTTATTTTACAGAGTGAGTGTTTCTACAAAGAACCAGCATTATTCCTATTCTTAAATGTAAACATAGCAAAGTATTCATTTCCAAAGTGCTATCCAAAATGGCTTATACATCACTAACAATACCACAACTACCATTTTAGAAAGAAAAAAACGTCCCCGATTGTTAATTTGACGTGAAGAAAACGGAAAATAAACATGTTGAAGAAATTCTGTCTGTTTTTGATTGTTTCATTGGCCGATTGACTGATTCACCAATTGAAAAAATAATATTCGAAAAATGTTTCTGGGTAGCCGAATGCCTCGTTGCATGAGTTCAAAGTGAAGTTTCCACTAGTCTCCGAAGCAATATCTTCATCGCGGCCATATAAGAAAAATCATCCCAGCCAGCATGACATAAATCTTTTTTTGTCTTCTAGTTATTTAAAGGTTCAAAGTAATTCTTGGGTTCGTGGCTACAATAAAAAGCATGTTAAGCGTTTCGCAAGACTTGGTATAAGGAAATTCAGTTTATCCTATAGAACTAATTGCAATCGGGAGGTTGGGAGTTCAAGTCTTGTCGGGGTCATATCGAAGACTTTAAAAACAGAACCTACTGCCATTTTGCTTGGTGCTCAGCATAAGCAATGGAGTAGGGAAAACAAGCCAGTGCGCCAAAACTGGAAAAAGGGCCGTTGCCGGCTCGACTTAAGTCAATTGATTGGAAACTGGGCCGTCAAACTCCATCTAACTAACTAATTAACCCATAAAACTCAGTGAGTGGGATATTCTGCCAGTGTGACGGTAGTAAACTCCCCGTTTGTGCAATGCTGTAAGGCTAATATTGACAAGTTTTTCATGACTGTGGTAGATTATAATTAAAATAGTGTCAATAAGTGACTGGGTAAGTTGCTTTTTTTAGGGGGTGTGGGTTGCAGTGCATTTAATAGGGCCCAGCTGTCCTTTGCCTTTGTTAATTGCCGAATGTGGGCATCGACTGCAGTGAATGCAGCACTCGCGTAATAAACATCCACCGGGCAGGCACGTACACTTTGTGCATGTCCACAGCCGAAATAGATGCCAAGTAATAATTCATCTTGAGACTCCACCAGAATTGTCGAATATCAGAACTTGTTTATTAGTTTTGGGTGTTTGGTGTTCAGAGATATCCAGTGGTGGCGCTACGGTGGAGCAGGAGCATTTCCCCATCCCGGAAGTTTTGTCCTTGCCCCCTACGGCAAATTTGGTCCGTTAGAAGTTGGGTTAACCGAAATATAAAGAAAACTTAAATTTTCTTTTGAACAGATATTCTAAATCCTCAGAGCTTCCGGGGGCATCGCCCTCCTGGATCCCATTTCCAGAAAAGGAGCTTTGAGCTAGTTTCGCGCTGCGTTCGAAATTTTTTCCCCCAAATTTCCCTTGGTCCTTATCACCCCCCCCCCCTTCGCCATTTTAACATTCAAGCGTCCCCACTGTAGATAACATTTGTGAGTCTCACCCTCGCAAGCAAAGCATGGTGGTAGTCGCACAGGATCAGTTCGTTTTCCTTTTCTTGATTTTTTTCTCTTTTTTTTTCGTTTTGTGGAAGATCCCCATCGTGAAACAAATCCGTGGCCCAACCTAAAAATAAAACGCTAATCGACAAACATGCCTAATCAACAATATAAGCTTAACAATGGTTAGTTTTTCACAATCAAGGTAAATGATGAAGATCAATTGAAGAACATTGCAAACTGCTAGATGAACGACACATCCTGCCTTAACTTAGCGATTAATAGTCATTAAACGTGAAGTACTTTCGGCTCCCGAAAAATTTCCAATTTACCTTTTTAAAGGAGTAGACCCCTCTAGATAAGTTAGTTAGCCACCCAGCCGCCCAGCCAACCAGCCAGCCAGCCAGCCAGCTAGTCAGTCAGTTAGATGCGATTGAACGACGCACCAACACGAACGTGTTTTATAATGTCAGTCAACTCAATAAAAAGTTCATAGTTTAAAGTTATTTTCAAGTATGGTTCAAGTTTAAATTTGGTTTCCCTCCAGTCGCCTCTTGCGACAGGCGGGAAATACCGTGGCATATTCTTCAACCCCCTGCCCACAGGAGGCTAGACCCCTCAAGGATGTATCGTAGTGGCCTATATGGTAAAGGCAGAACTATGATTCTAAGGGGAAGAAGTTTCCAACCATGTGCTGAGTAGATTTTGGGGACAGGCATATTTGCCGCTTACGGTAACAGAGCTAGCTAATGTGGGTCAGTGGACTCGCGGAACAAAGCCCCTGTGGGACCAGGGTGCTTAGGCCCCAGTTACTCTGGCATTTTAGACTTTTAGGGGCCTTGAATGTTAGAAAGCTGTGATCAATACTGAAAGACACAGTCATCAGCAACCTTAGAATACTTTTTAAACAGATCGCGCCAGCTGGAGAGTTAAAGTCACGTTGGTCATTGAGACAGGCTACCAGGACCTTTTGTAACATACCGAACATACTTGGAACATGCTCCCCGACCCATGTTCCACCCACCAGTTGTCTCAACTGGTCCCCATAGGGTTTCTTTTCTTGTATTTTTTTCAATTGTGGGAACCAGTGGCGCACAAAGTGCAAGGGGAAAGGGGGTTTGAACCACACCCCCAAGACTAAGTGGTCACTAGGTTTTTTACCAAATGATCATGAATTATTCTTTTGTTTTCAGTAGGGATAAAGAGTCGGGTGAATGGTTATTTCCGAACAAATTAACAATCAGAAGAAAATGTGTTGTCCATACATTTTATCAGACTCTGGTCTTTTGTAAAGAGCAACAGGCGTCACCATATTTCAACAATCAAAATGCACCAGAAACTCCACAGGGTGTGCCACTGGTAGAAAAAAAACATCTTGGTATTATGCAAACAAGATTGTACTATACAAAGATGAACGATGAAAGGGGTAATCTGTACTCAGTATTGCTAACCAACGCAACAACTATGAGAGTAGTCACATTAACCCTTCTTGAGATACACGGTGTTTACAAGGTTTTGACTTTTTGACCTCTCTAACCCCAAATGACCTTTGACCTCCGTCGAAAACAATAGGGATCATCTACCCTGTGTGATATACACACCAAATATGGAATTAGTCATACTTCAACTTCTTGAGATGTTTTCAAGCAGTTTCTAAGGCATTTCCAATCATTTCGACCTCCACCAAAAATATAGTATCTCCTATTTGATGTGACTGATCCACGTGTGTGTGAGTAGTGAACAGTCTGCACGAACCGTTGTAAAGAGGGCGTTACAGCGCTAGCTCGTGGAAGCTGCAGCAGCGGACAGTGAGAAGTAATCTGAATGGTTACATAGCAGCACAATCCGATCGAATCACCGTGAAGAAAAGAAACAGAAATAAGGTGGATGGAAAACGTGAGAGACTTTGGGCAAGTCTACAATTAGCCTTCTTGAGATATCGTGTCAACAAGGTTTTGACATTTACCCTTTCGTGACCCCAAATGACCCTTGACACACACACCAACACACATACACAAGTCGGTTTCACATACAATCTGAGGAGGGGTTTCTGTTGTATTTTGTTCCTTAAAGAGCAAGATCAGTCGTCCGAAGCAACAGCTAAATCTCACAATTTTCCTCTATTTCTCTTCAAAGCATCTTTCATTATGTTTTATGACTTAGCTATTGCACATTCAAGTCAACCTAGCTGTTACTACCAGTAAACATCTGATTTGAAGAGGAAAAAATATTGTCACGTGATCTACAAGAACCAATCATGAAACAGGCCAGTCTACTACACTACTTCAAGTTGGGTGATTGCTCTTGTCCTTTAACCCTGGTCGATACCCTTTACAATAGACTCCCATTGTTCAACTTTACAGGACACAACAAATTTATTGTGTTTCCTTCGAATGACCTGAAATCCATTGGTAAGGTCAGGGGTCGGCAGCCTACGGCCCGCAAGCCAAGTCCGGCCCGCCGGTGTCAAGAAACCGGCCCGCGGAGAGCAGTCTAAATTGCGTACAAAAAGCACAATGTGCAATACTGGCGAGGAAGCCTAGCCATGCTTGTCTGTAATACTTATTTCAACTATCAATTTCCAGTACACACCTCCAGAGAACCTATAGGTTAAATTTTCCCTTAAGCTATAAGTAACTAAAACTGAAACACTGTACCAGTAAATACACATTATACACAGACAAGGAGCACGGCTTGTGCACTGTGAAATGACCGTTTATATAGTTGCTATATGGCCTGCATCGCTAGTTAACTTCGTAACAATAGACCTATTTCCAAATAGCAATTACAATGAATTGTAGGATAGAGTTTTGGGTGTACGTCAATTTTCACCACAGTAAAATGCCATTGACAAAAATGACAAACACCAAAACTCTATCCCACAATCCTTTGTAATTGCTATTTGGAAATAGGTCTATGCTATTTCAACTACCCCTTTTGACCCTCCGCTAATTCGCCAAATAGAAAGTTGGCCCGCTTCTCCGAAAGGTTGCCGACCCGTGGTTTAGGTCCTGGGTCTGTTATTAAGACTAGTTCACACACAGATACACACGACTTAACCTTTGCATTGCCTCCTAATCCGCCTTCGACAGGGACTTAAATACAGTTATATTTAGACTTGCGTCTTTCATTTTGGTATTGGTTCAAAAATAAAATCTTTAATGCCAAAGTACCACATTCAAGACGGAAGAGGGCCGAAACAGGACAAGTCGAAGTTGTTCTTAGGCCGCAGAATGCTCACTCTTTGTAAAGAGGGACAACGACCAGAAACAATCATGTCGCAAAAAACGTAGAACGCATCTTAAATTTTTCAACAGTTTTCGAGGAAGCAAAATATGTTCTTAGTGTTAATTTTTGCAAAACACGTACACTTTAAGCCTTTGATGCCGATAGCGGAGAATTATAGAGAAATATTGGTCTGCGCTAAATTTAATAACCTCTTTCGTGGCTTAGGTTCTTTGATTCGTACCGTTTGTGGAAATCTTGTGTGCCGAAACTGTTGATGCGGATTTGAGTCGTTTGCCAGCTGGAAAGTAACTTGCGCGCTTGGTTACAGCCCTATATTCCGACACCCCTATTTTCCGACAAATCCATTACACTCCAAATTAGGCTTTTTTCAGACACCCCTATGTTGCGACAACTCAATCAAAGATGAATATAGAGATTGTCGGAACATTGGGGTGTCGGAACACAGGAGTGTCGGAATATAAGGCAATCATCGCTCGCTTGATTGTATGGGATGCACACGATCAAGTATATACAGGCTAGTATATTGCGCGAGAAATCTAATATTGAGTCGGTAGGTTTTGTGAGAGCAAATTTCTAGCATAGTGCATGCAATTAAGCTCATTTTCCAATGATTAAGCCCGTCTACACGATAATACCTTTGGTCAAAAACCTCATCATACATTAGTATGACGATTCTAACGGACAAACGTATGACCGTGTAGACTGAATCACCAACAAATTTGAGCTACGTAAGGTGTTCAAATATTTGGCTGCATGTTTCATCATAAATGCTCAAAACATTTTTATGACGATCAGCGGCGGCGTTACGGGGGGGGGGGGGGAGGGGGAGGGGATTTTCCCTCTCCCCAAGATTTTGGCCGTGCCCTCCAAACTCAGTTCAGTTAGGAAATAGGTTATCCGCTAAAAATATATATTAAACCTCTTCATCTAGAGATATGCTAAAACCTCGGAGATTCCGAGGGCGAGAGGGTCTCTCCCCACCTACAGGAACGGGATTTTCGGGTTCTTTTTCGTGCTGCGCCCGAAAATTTTTGCCCCAAACATTATCCTTTGTGCCTTAGTTTGGTCCTCCCCAACCCCAATTTTGACATTCTTGCGCCGCCAAAATGATAGGGGTCTGCTTAGACAGAGTTTCGTGTTCAGCTCCCCTCCCCCAACACACACACACTCACTTTAGAACCCGCGCCTGGGGCCTACAACGTACGGAAGCCGGTAAATGACTTCTTTTTTTTTTTTTTTTTTTTGTAGGAAGAAATTTATTTCATCCTGAACATGTATACATACAGAAATAAAATTATTATTTACAAATATTTACAGTTTAATTAAATTAACTATACATCACATTTAACATCACACTTAAACTGTCATTATTTTTTTGAAGGAACGCTTTATTTCAACCTTCAAATACAAATACAAATAAGCAAACAAAAAAAAAAGTAAATGACTTCTTAATGATACTACTGTCTACACAACTCAAAGAAAATATATAAAATTATTCGCCAGGGCATAGCAAGAAAAAAAAGCAAAGTCGGCTAGTTAACTGGTCCACCCGAAGGAGCTTCAGTCCGGCGCGCAACCGACTACGTCGGCTGGGCAACCGATTTTAGTGGCAAGCCTATGCCAAGTGGGAGGAAAGCGGGGGTACCCGGAGAAAAACCCACGTACATCGAGCGGGACTTGAACCCATGCACATGTGAGACACATTGGTACACAGCAGCTGGAATAGACTACTCTGCCACTCGACGACCCAGCCAGGGCACAGATAGCAGTACTAACTTAAGTAAAAATTCCGTGATTAAGAGTGAAAATTTCTGCAATCTTGGGGATAGGGGGGATTGTAATTTTTACTGCAAAGATCTTCTTCATTAAGGCTGATGACAGCCAGACACTTGGAAGGCGAGGAGACGTGCTAGTGTGAGCAATGGTACTGACAAAGGGAGGAGTTAGTTAATTAGATGGAATTTTACGGCCCAACTTCCAACCAATTCGTTCAAGTCGGGCCGGCCACGCCCTTTTTCAGTTGTGACTCACAAGCTCATGTCTCTAATCCATTTCTTATGCTGAGCATCAAACATAATAGCAGTAGGCTCCGTTTTTAGAGTCTTCGGTATGACCCGGCCAGAAGACGAACTCCAAACCTCCCAACTGCAAGTCTGACGCTCCAACCATTATGTTGACCATACAATCGGTCGGTGCAGGGAAGGAATGCGTTTGCCATCCTCCTTTCTCCGAAAATGGGCGATATTTTTGAATGCATGATCTAAACGTCGAGTAAGCTATAAATTTCTATGAAGCGATCCATTTTCGAAAGAGTGATAGATTTAATCTGATTATTTCTGTCAAAAATCGTTTGAAAGCTAGCAAAAGTTTCAAAAATTCTTCGTATTTTTATAAAAATTTCCGTGAGCTATGCATTCTTTTAGTCTAATTTCAGCCCTTACTGTCAATGCGGTCTTAAAAGTATCCGAATTATTTATGATTGAAAGATTCTACGATTAGGCTAATTGATCGATTGCAAACTCTTGACTCCTGGAGACTTTCCCTACCCATGAGAAGCCATGCAGTAGTTATGTAAACTAGAGCTTTGCAACTAATTAACTCGCACACTGGGGGGCCGTCTGATGGTAAAGTTAATCGGAAATGCCTGAAGGTGCAGTTGCCAGTTAGTGTGTCACAGGAATGATTTGGCAATCTGTATTATTTTTTTTTTCATTTTTACGATGAACAGACTACATGAACATGGTGTGATATTATTCTGGCCAAAGCAAACTTCCAAAATTTAGAGGTAGCTCTCATTCTCAAAGCTGTGAGGAGACTGACAAAAACGATTTTAGAGCAATCTGTCATATCGTGTTGCCTGCAATATAACTTGTCCGCTTTGTGGCATGGTGTGAAAGATAGAACGTTATTCTTTTATTCATTTTTTGTCAGACACTTTTCAAAGCATCGTAACGGCGCGTTACGATTTTTTTTCATTACGTTAAAACTGTATTTTTAAATCCAAGACGCGGTTAGGAAGCAATATGAAAGTGGGGGAAGGAAGTGGGGCGAAAATTTTTGGATCATGCACCACACCCTATCCCACCGACCAAAAGGTACATTTTTATGCTAAATTTTTCGCTTTCTCTACGATTTTTTAAGTAAATTAAAATAAATGGCATAACTCTTAAATCAAAGTAAGCACTGAAAAACTGCACTGTGAAATAGCCAGCTATGCCACACTGGACAACAATTCCAGTGTATGGTATACCCTCTGCAACAGTGGCGTAGCTAGACGACTTCCAGGGGCGGAGGCACCCAAATTTTCTGATCTTTCCGAAGTGTGAAAACTACAGTATTAGGAACGTAATTTGCGGCACGCGGAGCGCGCCGAAAAATTTGGGTCCTTTTTTTACATTTGTAAATATGGAGTTTGATTTGCAGAAAATAGTTAAGATTCAGGGTTTCCTGTAAGGAAATTTGAATATTGGGAGACTATCAAAAATCTGCGTGTCCTATTAGCATATATCTGAGATTGCATGTCGACTGAAAATCGTTGTTGTTATATAATGCTATCTAAGAGGTGCGGATTGAGGCTTCTCGGCGACATTCTAAAAGCCCCTGAAACTTTGCCTTTTTAAACGAAATATTTAAAAATTGAGAGCCTGTTTTTCAGAAAATTTTAGGGAAACGGCACTGTGGCGGCTCGGAAAAACTCACCACTGACTGCTTTGTACTAACTGCATCAGCGGTTCAGTGCAATCCGCGCGCGGAAAATTTTGCCGTTTAAAAGCTGACAAATACAAATATGGAGCTTTTATTGGGAAGAATTTGAAACAAGTTTGGAAAGCCACACTGTATTTGACTGGTGTTTCAAATGGCAAATTTCCAAATTTTTCACTTTTTCGAGCCAGAGGGCAATCGCACCCTGCCTCCTGTAGCTACGTCACTGCTCTGCAACATTGAACATTTATAACATTTTGACACTTACATAACTAAAGAATCATCTACATAGACTACTCAACTGACAGGGATGAAAGGTATCTGATGATGTGTGCATGAGAGCATTTGAGTACGGTAGGCAAATGGTTCCCTGCATGCCTGGAATATGAAACCTTGCTCGAAAGACTATCTTCAGTTGGCGCGAGGCGTACAGAAAATTTTGAAAAAATCGCGACCCACCAGACAGTCGGAAATGGCATGTCTCGGGCTTGTAAGTAGCAGCTAAGTTTTCAGGTATTTTCTTTCAAGTATGAATACCACTGTATTAAGGTCGTACCTTGCGGCGTGCGAAGAGGGCACTGCCAGAAATTTTTGCCCTTTTAAAACGAATATACGAAGATATGGAGCTTGACAATGTATTGCAGAAAGGTTTAGTTTCTGGGTTTCCTGTAAGGAATTTCGAAGAGTTGGGGATAACTGAAGTATCTGCACTTCCTATATATATTGGTGGCAAATCTGAGAATGATTGAACGATGACTGAATCGTTGTTCCTACCTTATGTTATCTAAGGCCTGCGAACTGACACTCTGATGACATTTCAAGTTTCCCCAACTTTGTTGTCCTTTTTAGACAAAATATTTCAAAATCAAGAGCTTTCATTGGAGAAAATTTGGAATTCTATGAAAGAGTATATAAAAACAGCAATATAGTTGACGGTGCCTCTTGATAATGTGGTGTCATGTATGGTTAATATCCCATTTTGTCATTTCAGGGCTCGGCAAAGTTTATCAAACTGATTAATGAGCGAGAACTAATGCAGTTTATATTGCACTTTGCGCCGTGCAAAGCGTGCCGGAAATGTAATTTTTTGAGATTTGGAAAAATGAAAAAAAAAATGGTTTCCTGACGCGGGAAGTGGAATCTGGGGCGGAAACATGCTGGAAGGCTGGAGTCAATTTCACTACTTTTGGAGTAAATGAACACCCTGAGGAGTAAATTCACACCTTCCACCCTATAAGAGAGTCATTCTGTTTCCTTTTTTGTTTTATAGAAGGTTTGTTTCATTGTTTTTCTCCCAAAAGACATACCCATGATGTCACCAACTGATTAGAAAATGAACCAGTAAAGCCTCATCTAGCTTGCCTAAGTCCTGTAAAAATGGAATTGTCAACAAAGACACAATACTCAACTTACAACTTGATACTGGGAGGTAATACAGATTTATTCTATCAAAAAATGTTAAATACAGTTTATGAATGGCATTTAGTATTTATATAAACACAAATATACTATTCTTATTGACACGGAGAGTCATACTGAAAGTACCTTATCACATACACTATTTCCATTGTGTTTAACCTAATATTTGCCATTATTACTTGAAACATTAAAAAACAAGTTTATCCTCTTCACCATTTGAAGAAAACTACTTAATCTCTCAAGAAGAGCCTCACTACCTATGACACAAGAAATCTTCTGAAAATGACTGATAAAGTTCTTTCAAGAAAAGTTGATCTTCACAATCATGGCTGCTTTAAAGTTTTAAACAAGACATTATGGATTGGTTATAAGAGGAAGAGGGCTTGGAGGAGACTAATTAATATTTCTTATCAACATTGGCACATCTAATGGGTGTGTAAGTTGCCCCTCCTACATTACTCAATCATCACAACAAAATGTGGACAGTGTAAATACTACTATTACATCAAGGAAAAACTTTCCGTGGTTCAATCACCCACTAATAGTGTCATCTGCAAGACTGTTCTTTTGTTTCCTTGATCTCCCCTCTCTTGCCTGCCCCCCCTCCCCTCTCTCCCTTCTTTTCCTCCCTAATCCCCTTCAGGCAAGTCTGATTAATCTTTCTTTACATAAATTACGTTTATTTAGACTTGACCTTTCAAGGCCCAATTCTCTCACCCCAAACAGTATCAATTCTCCAAACCTTCTTACTAAACCTCCTCCCACAATTGTCTGAAATTCATTCTAATCCAGAAACAATCTCAGTTTATTGCTGCAGGGTGAGTATAAAAAAGCTCAATTCATATAATCAAAACACTCTCAGTACAATGCATGCTGCGTAATATAAGCTTTGGTACTCTGCATTGTTTAAATTAGTTGTCAATCAAAGAGCTAAGCCAATTGAGAATTTCGGTAAATCTCTACAAGAATTGTAGTTTGGGGTGAGAGGATTGGTCCTTTATAAGGCTGGTTCACTAAAGCTATATTTCTTCCAGGATGATCTGGGTGTAAATAACTCTCTTAGCAGTCCCCTCTTAAAAGAAACATATCAATGGCAAATCTTTCCCCAGCTGTAGCTGGTGCCTTCCTTTAAAACTCACCCTGTGAAATATCAGGGAAGCTCACACATCCAGTCATTATTTTCAAAAAGCTCTTTAAGTCTGTTAAAGCTGTTCTTCTCACTCTTTTTGTCTGTTAGTGCTTAGATCTTTTGGAAGTTAGTGCTCTTTAAATATCTATATGCACATATGTATGTAATAGTCATATACTGACTTGGTATTCATCAAGCTAAGACAATAATCCATAGTAAGCTTCCAATAAGCCAGGTCGGTAATTCGTTTTGGTAGCTATGCACATGCCCACATCTTCAAATCGCCGGGATATACAAACTGGTCTCGCATCTACAACACGTATTCCAAAATTTGAGTTTACATGAAAGTTGCATGAAACTTTTATTTCCTTCTCCATCCATAACATAAGGAGGGATCTCAAGTGTGGTATCGTACAGTGGATTGTGTCCACGGACTTAAACACATGGACAGAGCATGTAACGTATACGTCATATCGGTGGATTGTCGCCACCGACTGGGACAAAAAGGGGCGCACCAAGATGGCCGCCGTGAAGCTATAAATCATCTGATTTGACAACAACTCTGTTATATTTTACACAAAAGTTTAACTTAAATGGGAAAGAATGTCATATTTCTGCAATACGTGAAGTGATTTTGACCTTACCTTGCCATATTTCAAAAATACTCCAACTTTCTTGCAAAATCTGGAAATTGACTTGAGCAAGTCCAAATTTTTACACAAAATGAAAGCAGACAGCCATCTTGGTGCGCTTTTTCTCAAACATACAGTAGCGAACATCTACCATGCAGTATGCTCTGTCCATGTATATATGAAGTCTGTGATTGCGTCTAAATTGTCTTTTTGGCGTAAAATTTTGAATTTTAAGCTGACATTGAGTAGTACTGGGATATCTATTTCGTTCGAGTTGGATAAAAACTTAGAGAGTGTTGTATGCACGTACTGACAGAACAAGGGAACACTGTATGCTACGTGCTGATTTCAATATGTGTCTCCCACACTGTGCCTCACAATTCCATGCAGAAACGAATTTCCCAACTTGCTTACTGGAAACGTTTTTTAGCAATTCCATGATAATATTTTTAAGTTGAAGAAACAAAATACCTTCCCCTACCATAATTCATTACAAATAATACTCATGCTTGGATGCCATTTCAATTTTAATTTAGGGGTAAAAATGGCATTATTCTTGGTTGCTAAGCCATATGAATAAACCATGGTCCATAATTTAAAAAATAGAAATAGAAATTCACTTTTTAATCAATGGCAAAAAGTGGTCCATGGGTGACTACAATGATCAAAAGAGGGTCTTGAATTACAAATGCTTGAGAAACCTTGTACAAATGACAGAGAGCAGGAAATTATTATCACAACTACAGTACATGAACTTTGTGTATCATTACCAATACTGAAAATTCCATCTACTGTAGAAAGAATGCAAGCCATAGTCACAAGCCTGGTACATGTAGCAATCTCTGTAAGAGGAATATTGCATACACATTAAAGTCCTGGCATACAAGTACAGATCTATTCTCTTAAAAACTGGTGGAAACCTGTGTGCAAGAGTGCATTTGCGTAGATACTATATAAACATAGGTGTACAAGGCGGGGGGTGTAGAAGGAGTAGACTGCCCCCACCTCCTCCCCCTCCGAAAAAAAATGGAGAATATCAAAATCAGACAGGAATCCGGAAAAAATTTACACTGGAATCTTGGAAGAAACTTGGGCAGTAATTTGAATTTTAAAACATTGGCATGGCTTTTTTTACGCTCAAAACTCCTAAGCAGTAAGCATGCCCTACATCTCAGAGAGATATGCCCAAAGAAGGGAAAAACATCACAGTCAGAGTAAAATTTTTATGAAAAAGCAGCAGGAGTACAAATGTTCACTACTTTCAGGCAGCTCCAGAAAAAGGCATTATTTGTGAGCTTTACTTCATAGCCTTGCGCGAAACAATAAGGAAAAAGGTCGAGTATCTGCATTCTTTCAAATATTTGCCAGAAAAATAAAAAGTATCATACTTGCTATATTCAAAATAAAATTTTCATTGAAGAAAAAAGGGATTGCAAAGATTGGGCCCATGAAAAGAATTGTCCTTAGCCCCATTTCATACTGTAATCTTGCATAAATTTGGTTGGAAATGGTACATATCGGGGCAAAGGTAGAAGAAAGTTCTGGTATATTTTCAGTTGCCAAATTTCCTCGAAAAGAGGGTGTTCAGGTATATTAGTTCCCAACTGTTTGCCATCCATCTTAACCCTAAGGCCCAATTCAGGCAACAGTAATGAAAATCTAGTATGCTGCTTTTCAATGATATAATAATGATATACGGAAGTGTGAGAATGACTTCCTATTTGTCTGCACAAAAATTCAATTCAACCCACCTTGCAACATAGCTTATTTTCAAAGGGCATTACAAGTAAAATCATTTAGAGTCCAGAGTTCAGGATGTCACATAAAAAATTTCATCACCTCAGTGCATCTTGCAATTAAAGCAGGAACATTATGGCATATTTTCAATTCCATTGTATATTTTTTTTTCTCTGAAAAGGCACAAGACCATTTCAGCTATTGGTAGTTGGTTCATTTTATTTGGTAATTTTCTGATAACCTAGCAAGTTGCTGGGTTTTTTTCTTTTCAATTTTGCTATTGAAGTGAAAATTTTATTGCAAAGAAAAGTTCAAATTAATGATTGCTTGGTTTTAATTTGCAAGCTTGGGAAATAACATTTCTGGCTGCCTACGGGATCTCACACTTCAAAATTGTTTGTTGTCTGTATGCTTTACACCAACTAATGGTGGTGCCCTGCGTAGGAAGTGTTTTGATGGAGCTAGTCAGACAGAGTTTTACGGCCCAGTTTCCAACCTATTGGTTCAAGTCTAGCCGGCCACGGCTTATTTTCAGTTGTGGCTCACTGGGCTGTTGCCCCTTCTCCATTGCTTATGCCGAACATCATGCACAACAGCAGAAGGTTCCATTTTTCAAGTCTCTGGTATGACTCAACCTGGGAATAGAACTTGGTCCTTCCGTGTGAGAGACAGATGCCCTTACAGTTAGACCAAACAGTCGGTGTTTTGATGGAATAGATTACTTAGCAGAGCAATGCAGGCTCCCACACCATTTGTCTTTTAAACAATCACTTCGCTCGTTGCTGATTATTTTTATTGATTGGTTGCAAAAGAAAGCTCAAAAGAGTGACTGCCTAGACTTGTCATTTTCAGCTCCCTGAGGCCTGCAGTTTTATATGTATTTACTATGTGTTCCATGACAAGCAATCCCCATCTGCTTAGTCTTTATGCCAAGATTAAATTTTGGAGGGAAAAAAATTTCTGCTGCCCCCCCCCGGCCCAACTGAAATGCTCTTGTACACCTATGTATGTTATATTGGCTTGGGCAGAATACCCAAACCTATTTCAAAGTCACAACTCTTGGCTGGCTGAGAGTAAATAACTCCTATGGATTTTTTTAAAAATTAAAAAAAAACATACATGAAGATCATTTTTGTGGGCTCAACAGTTTGAATTGGTGATCTGTTTTTATTTCTTGGTTCCTAATTAGGCCTACTCTATGTGTGTGTCAACCTCTGCCTTTAGGGAGAAGTTTAATTGTAAAGTACCACTGCTGTATGAAGCCCTACACTCTCTATATGATAATATTCATTCAAATTATAACTGTAATCCTGTTTTTGTGTAGGTGGCATTAATGGGGTCATTGAAACCAACACCAGGTATAAATCATGACTTCGGAGTTGAGACTATTCAGGCTTGGGGCACCCAACTCCACAAAACTATCAGAGTCGTCTGAGCCTAATATGCTACACATCATATTCACTAAAATAATTGGGTACAGGTTTTAAGTACATAACCATATACTCAAAGACCAGGCAGTGTACATACAATGTATGTCTAAGAGGAAATGTCATGTAATAAAATTTAATCTAAAAATCTTTTTGACAGCAACTCTATGTAACTATGTAACAGTGAATATGTTCAGTTCAGTTTTTCAGTTCAGTTCAGTTGAATGTGTGAACACAAGAGTCTAGTAAAGAGCAGCTTCACCAAAATTATGAAATACAAATATGAGTGCAAAGTCATAAAATTTCCAGTACATGCAGGATTCTCATTTCTTTGCCAAAGTACTGCTAAACTAAAATCTTAAAGTACATCTATGTTCAAGCACAGAATTATACTTACAAAGACCATTGACTACACTGTGTTTATCAACAAGAATGAGAGCATACTACAAATCCGGTTACTAGAATCTACACTGCTATCTTTGAGTATGATGCCATGCTCCCAAAGACCAGTACAAACATGTGTGCCTATTTAACAGCATGATTGAGTTCATAATTTAATTCTTGCATATTAGTCTTCACTTCAGTCTTTCAGGACAATATGCATATCAACAGTGAGACTATCCTAACAGTTTAAACCCCAGTGCACAAATGTTGGCTCCAGTTAGAGTTAGAGTCTGGTAAACAGTATCTTAGCCATGATTGTCCAACCTACGGCCTGTGGGCCACACAGACAAATTTAGGCTACCCAGTCCGCTACGGCATGTGATCAACCAGCCAATCTTGTATGAAGCCGAGCAACCTATACTGAAATAATATCAGTAATGTCCGTTTGTGTGCTTTGGTGAAAACACAAAAAATAAGAGCTTCTCCCAGTGCACTATCATCCACCCATCAACATTTCCCATGTGTAGATAATGCAGACTAATACGTATATCAAAATCCCTGTAGCTGGTTTCATGTTTCAATCGAAAAAAAAAAAAAGGTGAAGCACGCAGCCTCACATCCAGCATTACCATTATATGTGACCCACTGCTGCAAAAGGTTGGACAACCTGGATCTAAAATATACCTAAATCTTTGAGTGCATGCAGAATGAGCATGAAGTTGTACTCCAAAAGACTGGTATATACTCATCACAGTCTGGTATATACTGGTTTAAACATACATTATCTGTTATATCAAACTAAATATTGCAGTTCATGTATTCAGGTTTTCACATTTTTTTCCAGGGGTTTTTGGATGAAAACCTGTGTTTTCCCTTGACATTGATGCAGGTTGACCATTTGCCATAGGTTTGACACAGGTCTGCCACAGGTTTGACACAGGTCTGCCACAGGTTTGACACAGGTTTTACAGGCAAAATGTGTGGTGATTAAAACTAGTGTTTACAAAGAATTCTGCCACAAAACCTGTAGCTTGATATTAAAGGCAAGGAAAGGTGTGTCAAACCTGCATCAAACCTGTGAGTAAAAGGTTCCAAAAATGTAGGTTTGCCACCCAAAAACATCCGTGATTTCTTTTGTTCTCCATGTGTGATCACACATGGTTGCAGACAGAGGTTGACGCACCTTTTTTTGGAAGGTGTACACAAGTATGTGCAAAAGTGAGTATAAGAAGCAACAACACCATGCATACTTCACAGCTGGCATACCATCACTATAAAACAACCAGCATTGGCCTTGTTAACAGATCTTATGAATATGACGTTTAGAGCAAACATGCTCCTTTGACTGGAGGACAGCATGTACCAACACATGTAGACAGCTAATTTGTCAACCAACCAAATATATTCGTAATTCCAGGCAAACTCTACTGTGTGTGGCAATGTGTTTCGTTGTTTTCCTCCAACATGATACAAGTGTGACCTCAATACATCACAACATTAGTAAAATTCATCATTAGTAAAATTCACAAAGACACTTTGCCGGTTTCCATGCATGTAGAATCCTAACTATTGCCATTTACTTAAACCTTTTACAGCTCTTTTAAATAAGTCTTATTGCATCTTACAGACACAAGTGATCTTTCAAATGGTGAAATGTACCGCTGATGAAATCTCTGGATTACCGGGTCTAATTACCATCCAGAGCCCAAATGTATACGGTATCAGAAGTGACCATACCTTGAACTACAGCAAGTACCCGAATGTGAGAAACTGAAAGACTAAGTCCTACAGAGATGATTTCAACTTCCATTTTCATTATTTATACTTGACTTAGGATCTTCCAAAGGTTTCTGGCAAACAAAAAATACACAGTCATACTGGTACTTCATCATAGACTGGGGATCCTGAAGATAAGTAGATGGTATATCCTTCTGTTCTTTCTGTAAGATGAAATGAGAAGGATACAAAAAACTATAGTCAGACAGGGGGTATATCTGCTTTGTGAAAGGGGGGGACACAAATTTTCCAACAGCTGGAACCTCAGATTGTGTCTGTGATCACATTCATCTATAAGCAATCCACCCACATGAACGCGAGCCCACACCCACTATACACACACAAACAAACACACCTATACTTGTCAATGGTGGAAAACGAGGTAGACGAGTTTTGAGGCACACAAACAAGGAAACAGTCAAAATTAGCTAAGAGACATAAAAGCTACTGCAGGTTGTGAAGCGCTTGTCTACATAAACAATTTATATTCTGACTGATGAATATGACCTCCCCTTGATGGGTTGAAATCATATGTTACCTTGGTTGGAAGGTGTGTACCCAGACAAATTACCTCTATTTCGACCATGTACAAAAATACACGAAAAGTGTTATCCAGATAAGGTTTTAACATACCAAGTAGAGGAAGTTGCTCAAATTGATTCCAAAACACCTTCTCACTACTTCTTCATTGTAGAAGGGAGCCCCAGCCTTGTTTCTCTAACCGAGGTACTCCTCGATTGTCGGTGCTATCTAGGTTGGCAAGTGTGTATCAAGACAAATTACCTCGATTTCCACCATTTACAAACGCCCATACACACCTACACTGACACATATACACGAAACATAGATGGCTCAATAAATGCAGTATTACTGCCTTAAAATAGGCTCAGATTTTATGTTTTCTAGAAGAACTTAAGTTATCTTTACACCACTATGTTACATTTTGTTTATATTTGCCTATTGTTTTAATTCGAACCTGCCCAAATTATTAAGGGGGAAAACAATACATAAACACCACCTGACGACAGGACACTCTACGTGAAAATGACACCCAACACGTTACTATATATCCCTTTCTCACTCCACCACCCCCTTTGTTAAACTAGGATGGAAAATGGCTTCTCTCATAGATCCTTTTCCAAGTAGCAATTACAATGATTTGTGGGATAACATTTTGCTGGACAGTTTGGGGCCGGGGCAAAATGACATTGATAAAATGATCTCAAGTGTGGTTTTCTGCAGTGTATTATGTCTAAAGCTTCATTTTGGTGTTAATATTTGCATTTAATCTGTCATAAAGTAAGACTAAGACCCATCTTTTTGTTCGAGTTGGCTAGACTCTTAGATAGTGTTGTATGCACATACTGACGAAAACAAGGAAATGTCATACACTATGTGCTGAGTTCAGTTTGTGCATCCCCTGCTGTGCCTCAAAATTCCATACAGCAAAGTATTCCTAAAAAGCTTATTGAGGGATAACGGATAGGAGAGGTAAGGCCCACACTGCCATGCAATGATGGCTTAGTTTATAGGTGGGCTATTTTCAGTTTGGGGAGGGGGAAAAGTTTTACAATAAAAGAAAAATACATTTCCAAAAGTCAATATGGATGAGGGGGCAATGTTGAAGAGCAACTATCAAAGGGTATATGAACTATAAACTCCTTTCCTGACTTTGGAAGCATGATTCATTTCTTTGACATTTGAAGAACGTTGGTGTGTACTGACAGAATAAGAATCAACATGATGTTCACCTGCACTTAACACTAGAATATGGTGAGGGGAACTACCAAGTGTTAGAACTAAAGTAGGAGCACTGCCTGTACAAAACCCCTAATGGGGGCACTTCAAACACTGCATTCTAAGAGTGCCTTTCTCACTTAAGGGAATAGTTGCCCCATTTGTAACCACCTCCAACCCCCACCCAGGTAGATACCACAAGATACACTTCAGTGTACAACCATCCGTGGAACAGGTAAGGAAGGAAATTTAAAGATTAAAGGTGATGGACCCCAGTAATGGCTGACTAAAATCAGACCGTCACAATCTGTCTGGATTGGTCTATACATGAAATATACGATTGAATTTTGCTCTTCTGTAGGATATGGGTCTACATACCATCTGAAACCAGGCCTAAAAAATTTGGACAGAAAAATATGAGAACTTCCTGCCAATATTTTAGTAAAAGAAAAACACTGGAGAAAACAATAATTTACTAGAAATTAAATGAAACCAGACAGACTTAAGAAAACTATTTTTGTAACAGAAAGTAAACAGACAGTGTCTCCTCTGGAAACACAGACAACAGTGTCTATTTGACTGTGTGCTCAGAATAGTGCAGCACTACTGTTGTCAGTGTTTCCAGAGGAAACAAATGGGGAGCCCTACAGCTGAAAAGGAATCCAGTCTGGATGGAAAAGCTTGCTTTCAACAAGTGATTCCTCATAAGCATCAGAAGTGGTCATTATGAATACATCAAAATGAACATTACATACATTTCTGGGTAAGTCAAAGCCTGCCAACAAACCTTTCAATCATTGCCAACCATCAAAAAAACATCTACACAGGAAACATTGAATCTTGGGAATATTATTCTGAAGGAACATTGGCTAGAACATGTCTCAGCTAGGCTGCAGCTGCCTCAGCCATGCTTTGTTGCTTCAACACATTAAGATAGATTAAATGGCAAGACCAGTTGCCCCAAACTCATTTTAAAGAAACAGTTAATTCTCACCAATACTCTCTTTTTCTCATTTTAGTGCCTTACGTTACATTTCAGAACTTTAAAATTGCACATCCAAAGTAAAGCAAAAATGTACTCATAAATTTCTCAATTAAGTGAGAAAAATATGATCACATGATTCTCAAGTAGATAGACAACTAGACCAATTCAAATTAGAATGACTTCATTTCCCCTTTAAGCTGCTCTGCAGCTTAACACCAAACACATTTAACCGGGTAGTACACCTAATGTCTTACCATCATTATAAATCCAACATCTTTGATGACTCTTTGAAGGGTCTCGTAGCTGAGTTCTATAGATGCCTCGTCAGACATATTTTCAAAATGATACAGTAATGGACCTGAAAAATGACAAAACAGCAAAACATTGGAAGGAAAGTTTACAGAATGAATTTTTGTGCAGACACCAACTAAACAAGAATGTACGATGTCTCTATTGTGAATACCCTTATAGATCATCCGGTGACACTTGCTGAAGCTACTTTTTCCCAAACTACTGTACTTCAAAAAGTGTTATGACAAGAGAAAGTCTATCACCCAGTAAAGTGATGAAGGTTACAGCTATGACAGTCGTCTGAACCAGTACTTAAAAGTTTCCTGACAGTCACAAACTGTTAAATATAGCTTACACAACAGCACTGTTTGCAGGTAATGAGTTGCATAGCTCCTTGAGAGTACTGTTTTATTTCTTTACGAAACTAATAACAACAAACAGTGCAAGCAGATCTCATTTATAACCATTTATAGACTCATTCAATGTTTACAAACAAATGCCTTCACAGCTGGGCGTCAAGAGAGTTGGTAAGACACACTTAGACTGTTGTCAAAATGAAAGGTAGATTCCAACTGGTCTTCTTTCTGCATGTGATAGCAAAAGCGTTGAAACCCATAACACCTGACATACATTCATGTGTTCTCTTGAGCAAGCTCTAAGCGAACCAACCAATGTCAACCAGTGACCAGTGACATAAGCACGAACACCCCAATATGGGCCAACTTGGACAGAGATGTAAGAAGAGGTCCATTTACTGAAACATTTATCTACAGAGACCTTATGCATTGACAACACACTGATGTCATCCTTGGGGGCAAAACGATGGAACACATGGCTGCATGCATAAGAATTTGCCCTGTATGTGTAGCAGACTATGCTCATATTTGTCTGGTTGACGTATCAGCTGTCTGCATTTTTCCGTGATGGTTGTTTTGCCCCCAAAGGAGGGCAAACTTTTTGCTCTGTGACATCATATGCATAGGGTCTATTATCAGCTTGCAGGGTGTCTAAAAGAAGGGTTCCTCAGAAACCTTTACATCAGGAGGAGGCCTAGGTGCAAAATGCTCAGTCCTTTTCTAATTTCCATGTACAGTATGCTGACGCATTAAAATTTCTTTCATGTAAAAATATTCCAAAGAACCTACAACCCCTACCCAATTCAAACCAGTGTAAAATATTTCGTGTGACAAAATAGATTTCCTGAAAATTTTGCTCAAGACTTTCATTCTCCCTGAAATCAGGAAATTTCCTCAACTATCTCATCTTTGCAAGAGTCACTTGCAAAACCTAACATGTATCACATAAATGAAATTTGCTTTTTATGAAAGCTGGTTGCCAAAGAAACAAAGCAACTTGCTTTGTCCACCATTGTCAGTGCCTCAGTCAGTATGATTTTCTTAATGAGATACAACCCTGGAAGTCATGCTTGAGAAAAAGACTAACATGCCCTGTTACAAATCATATAAATATAGCATCCAGATTGGTAAATGAACTTCTTTACCTTAAGTTGTCACATGAGAGGGTTCAATGATATTGAACAAAATATTAAACACGAAAAATTAAGTACAGGTTTGTTAGTATGCTTTAGTAAATTCACCTCTTGTGTGTGGGAGTCCTGGGCAGAGCTTCTGTAGCCTTAACATTGAACCTTACATTATACAATTTACATTACTAGAAGGTTTGTACTTGCAGGCAAGTACTGATCAAAGCCACTGAAAATGGTCTGAAGCAAAACGAAAAAGCCCAATATTGCACCACTTGATTCCAAGCCTCGATCGAGTAAATATTAAGTGCTGTACAAAAATAGCACGGACTACCATGCTCACATTCTCAGAGAAAAATGTTCTGCCGCCAACACAATTTTAACCATTGTGTCATGTCAGGAACGTACCTTTCAAGGAAGGCAACAGATGGGCTGTAAGATGTTTCTACCTCAGATTCGGCATTTGCACATGCGCAGTTTACGCTGAGACGTGCCAACGGACTTGTAGCAGTTGAAGAGCGTGTTAAACAAGCGGGGATTTTCGATGGTGTGGTCTTGGAGCAAGTACTAGCGTTAGCCTGCGTAGCGGCGTTCAAGTCTGGAACTATTTTATGAGTGATCAAATCAAGTATATAAAGAAAGTCAATAGAACTGCGTAACGACTTATCGTCCTTCGAAAAGAACACTTCCTACATGCCTCAAACAGGCTGATTACTCTATTGGAACACCGTCAAGTTGGTGAAATCGGGAAAATAGTCGAAATTACCAATTCACGAAAAAGTCAAAATAACTGCATGACAGATGAAATGCTGTACAACGGTAGTATCGTTCGTGTAAATAGAGTAGCATCACACTGAAGATATTCATACACCGAGCCGAGCAAGAAGGCATGAGTTCACTGGACCAACTGAGCAAATCCAATAATCAAAGCTGTGGGCTTCGATTAATTAGATCGAGATTTAATACGACCCAGTTTCAAACCTTTTGGTTCAAGTCGAACCAGCCACAGCCTTTTTTTGGTAGTAACTCACTGGCTTGTTTTCCCTACTCCATTGCTTATGCGGAGCATCATACACAACAGCAGTAGATTCCATTTTCAGAGTCTTTGGAATGACTCGACCTGGGAATCAAACCTGGGCCTTCTGCGTGAGAGGTAGATGCTCTAGCGTTAGACCAAACATTATATAAGAGTCAATTTATACCCATATCTTGCTTGAGCCTGTCCAGGCAGTAGATTAATTTATGGCAATTGACTTGTACTGAAACCAGCACATGGGGTAATTTTAGCGCATTTTGGAAAATTTGTGATGTCATCACAGAATATTATATTGACATTGCATTAAATTATTTAAAGTGAGATATCCTGAGTAAGGAAAAGTGTATTGCTACAGGGTTTGGGGCATATGGTCTGGAATGTTTTTGCCTTTCTTGCAAGATCAAGTGAAAAGCCAACTGAATATGTCTACAAACCTTTACCTGCTACAACTACATCAATCCAGCAAATTGGCTAAAAGTTGACCGAGGGCAAATTGAACCAGAAACCATTTATGTTCAAACATGCTCTATGGTTCCATAAACATCTAGTGGAACCAGGAGCCACTTTCTTCTTTCACTCATTTTAAAACAAAGGAAATTATGGAACAGATATAAGACACTACTTTGTTTCTGTTAAAGGTCTTGATCAGGTATTAAAGTTACAATTTGACAGACAATAGGAGCCCTAAAACTCCTGTCTCCCCCTAATTGTCACCAGTGGTGCTGACAATTAGGTGTTGCTTGCATCCTATTTTTCCCTCCTTTGACTGCATACCTTAGTTTCATAATAACAAAATTCATTTTATGCTTCAGACTTACCTAGATTTACCCAGAATCCTCCAGGTTTTAAGATTTTGTAAATTGTTTCCACATAAGCAATGATGTTGTGAGCAGTGTCGATGAAGTAGCATGTAGCCACACAGTCCCAGCAGTCTGCCACATCAGATGGAAAAAAAAACATGCAATGACAGTGAAACTTTGATTGACTGACAAAAATTTTAAAATAACCCTGTTTCCCTCCTGTTTGGTGGAACAAATACCAACCACTTAAACAGAGGTTGCCTATAAAGTGCATGCACATAAGTACTAAATTATTATTTATAACCACAATGCAGAAATGCATTGAGGTTTCAATGATGTTCTATTCCAAACAATGCCATGATGTCCCATATCTTCTTATCTTCTATGTCAAATAACAACAATAGGAACCAACCTTACACCATATACATGTAAATGTACACAAACCAAATATAAAATCCATCCAAGCTGCATACCTATCAAAATATCATGTTAACATGGTCAAGGTTTGACCTCAGGTAACCCCCCCCCCAGAGGAAATTTGTTAGAGTCCATCTTCTCATCATATCCCATTCAAACACCAATTCCCTGTGAAATATGGTATCATATTAACAAGCTTTCCAGCATTTGACCTTGAGTGACCCCAGATATGGTATGGGGAGCGAGTTAACATAGGGGACTTGATCTGTATGGGGGCAAGTTGGCATGAGGTGATTTGGTATGTATGATGGAGAGTTGACAAGGGGCAAATTTAATGTACTTGTATGAGGGGGGAGAGTTGGCAAAAGTCGATTTGATATGTATGAGGGGTGGTTTGACATGGAGTGATTTGGGGTATGTATGAGGCCCAAGCTGGCATGAAGCTATTTGGTGTTAATGGGGTGGGTGAGTTGGTGTGGATGACTGACAAGGTTTCTCTAACATTGAACCAATAACAAAACTGATTAACATGGCAATATGAATAATGCAGTTTACACATAACAAGCAAAGTAAAAAGTGTTTCAAGTCTTTCAACCCTGCTATTAACCCCAGATGACATTTGAACTCCACTAAAAGCAATGGGGTTCTTCCCCTTCACATTAGGAAACCTTTGTGCCAAATTTGAAAACTGTCAGACAATCCTATCTTGAGATATTACGTGACTTAAGTGTAAATTGTTTCAAGTCTTTGATCTCCTCACAAACCCCAAATGACCTTTGAACTCCACCAAAAAATGAGAGGGCTATTCCTCTTAATATTATGGGGGATCTATGTACCAAGTTTGAAAACTTTCAGAACTCCTACATTGACTTAAATGCAAAGTGTTTCAAGTCTTTCCCCCCTACTGACCCCAGATGACCTTTAAACTCTGCCAAAAGTGACAGGGTTCTCCCCTTTAATATGGGAAATCCATGTACCAAGTTTGAAAGCTGTCAGACATTCCTATCTTGAGATATCGTGTTAATGACATAGTTGTGTTACATGTAAAGTGTTTCAAGTTTTGACCCCTTTGACCCAGATGACCTTTGAACTCAAACTAAACCAAAAGGGTTCTTGCTCTTAATATGGGGCATCTCTGTACCAAGTTTGAAAACTGTCAGACATTCCCATTTTGAGATATCATGTTTACAAGCAAAGTTTCACAAACACACACACACCATCATCATCATCGGGTTCTCTTATCATTGAAACCAAGAAGTTACGAACATACTGTACATGTTACTATATGCAGTGTTGCTTTCAGTTCAGTTACACATAATTCCCCTACCTCCATCCTACGATTTTAATACTAGGACAGATTTTCCATGAAACTGGCTATAAAGTTTTTTTTGTTTAACAGTTGGCCTTTATGGTTCCAGCTAAGGTTTTGACAAACTCCTTACACTTTTACATTTGGCTGTGGGGTGGGGAGGGAGGACTCCTGCTACATAAAACTGCACTAGAAAATAAGATTCCTCTTGTTAATTCTTTCTCCTGATTTGAAGTTTATTATCACCTCATTCAAGAGTGGTGGTTAAGCTGAACATAATGCTGTGGGTGAATTTACTTCTTTATAGTATGCAAAACTGACAATACACAGTATGTACCAGGAGGGTCCAGGTGCAAATCTCCTAGCTGCATTGGCCAAGGGGGAAAGTCCCAGAAGTTCCAGTACATTTGGGAAATGGTACAAATATTAACTCAAATGTTTGATTCCTTAACTACTGCATATTTTAGGAATGGAATCTGACAAAAAGTGTTCATCTCTTGTTTTTTCTCCCAACCAATTTAACTTCCCTTTCCTCTCACTGACTTGTCAATCTTCCAATTCAGTTCATTCATACCTTGTCCTCAACTTCTATTGGTACTTACATTACCATCAAGTGACCATACCATATCTTGATATAAACTCACAGGAATAGATAAATGACCTTAGCTTAGGCTTCTCCATTTTACTTGGAGTTGTGTTGTATTAATGACATGGAAATTTGACAAATATTTTTTTTTATTAAAATCTCTTTGTGTATGAATGGACGGGGTGAACTCTGGACGTATATTAGAACAGACTAGTACTCTGTCGAGGGTCAAGGGTCAATGCTTTCTCTGAATGCGCTCAGACTGTGACCCTGTGCATCACCTGCATTAACCCCAATTATGCATTCAAATCCTGTGCTGATAAACAGTCCATCATTGTTTAATATTAAGTTTTCAAGAAACTTCCACTGTGTTCACAATCCAAGTTTGTTTAAACAATAATAGATAAGGCCTAGGCTTTAACATAACAGGCCCAGGCCTAGCTAGGACATACATGTGAAGAGTCTAGTCCTGCCTATAGCTTGGCTTGGGAATAACATTTCACCCAATGCAGGTAAAATATTGAAGGATAAATGTTACTAATATTAACCCCTTGGCTATGCATGGTTTGGCTGCAAAACCATAATTCACCATTACTTTGTATGTATGGTTTTGCCATGAAACCATAGCACTCAGCTGCATCCTGGAACAGCTCATTATAAACCTATGGGGTTTAATTTTGTTTTGGGCATGGAATAAGCTTTAAGAAGAGATATTTTACACATATGCATCCCCTTTAATAGGGAATAGCAAGGGCAAATATGGCCGCATTCATACAAAATCTTAGTATTTCACAGAACCTGTACTTACATACTCAGTGTATGTAATGTAATACCTATCTCAGTGTGGCAGGATGGACCCCTTCCATAACGATACTTTTCTTCCAATCCTACAAACTACATTTTGTTCAAACTATTGGCTCTAGTAATGAGAAGTGTCAAAAAAGGCCGTATCAATGGTCTCAAATGCTATACAAGACCTCCCGGCTCAAGGCTCCCCACTACTGTCCTCATGTGTAGTCAGAGAACTTTTTCAACATTTTTAGGAATGTCAGTTACACTGAATTTTTTGAATTTTCCATAACCAATGAATGTATGAATAAAAAAGGATGCAAAAATGCATTGAGGTTTTGATGATAAACACATGTTCTGCTCCAAATAATGACACATTTAAACTTTGGTGACCCAAGATGACTTTGACTTCCACAAAAAACTAAATGGTTCTCCTTCCAACCATAACTTATCTACATACAAAGTGCCAAATGAATCCAACTTTCACATAGTACCTTAAGATATTCTGCAAACAAGGTTTTCAGACTCTGACCCCAATGACCCAACATGACCTTTGGCCTCTACCAAAACAAAAGGGAACTTCATCTCACCATAAAAAATGCACATACCACATTGAAATTTATCCAAGTTTCCTACCTTTGAGATAAAAGCTTGCTTTAAGGCCCTTGTTATTTGCAATTTGAAGGGTTTTAAAGGCCATTTATTTGGTTAAGTTCAAACGCTGCTGAAAAAGTGTCCTCTCTTTAAAAAAAAGTATTGACAATTTTTTAATTTTTACGGAAATGAAAAAGGGGGATTTTACCCACCTTCTTTTAGATACTTTTGAAAAAGGGGGACAAATCTCCCCTTTCCCCCTTCTTCAAGAAACGCTGTAAATGGTCTGAGGGCCGTGAGGTTGGTCAAGCGTTGTCCTTCAGTGGACGTATAGTTTCTTTAGGACGCAGTTATAGTTTAGTTTCTCAGAATGGCTCTTTGCCAGAGAGTCAGGAGAACTTTAGAAAAAGAAATTCCCCACTTACCCGGAGTTTGATAAACATCTAAGAAATCTCCAGCTACCATTGTGAAAGAGGATCCAGCTGGTAGATATGATGGGTTTATATCTGGAAACTTGATGCTCCTAGTTTGATCACTGGAACATTTTAAATTGTTGAAGTTGCTCAGCCAAGGGTACAGGGTGAAACAGTCAGTGCCTGGGGACCTGGAAAAAATAAATTTTTTTACAAATGTCAGAGATACAACTCAACTACATGGGGCTATTCCAATGTTCCCAAGGTTTGTTGTTCCCGACGTTCAATGTTCCCGAATCTTGGGAACATTCACACCTCTATAGTCAAACCCCGGGAATAACTAACCTTTTAATCATCATTACATCATGGCAATATACAAAAACGGGGAACATCGAACCTTGGGAACATTGAACCCGGGAACATCGGATAGACCCCATGCGCCCCAACTACATAATGTAGTGATCCTACATGTCAGTTTCCGTGACGTTCGATGATTTTCCCCAAGACCACTGTAAATAGAGAATTTCCGTGGTTTTCCTCTAAACATCTTACAGAGGTTCATTGAGTTGGTATCAATGAAAGTGTTTAAGAGTACTATCACATAACCAGAATGCAAAATTGCATTGAGGTTTCGACGATACATAAATGTAATGTTTCAAAATTGCCATCACGCACCATTACAGTATCTTCTCACTCAAATGTTATACAATCATGTTCAAAAAATTATTTTGTTACTCCAGATGACCTTTTGACCTCCACAAAAGCCATACATAGATAGATAGACAGACATCTTGAGATATTGAGATATTAACAAGATTTTCAGACTTTGACCCCCCTGACCACAGATAACCTTTGACCTCCACCTGAAACGATAGGGATCATTTTCTGAACACAACGCATCAACATCCGAAATATCAAATATATCCAAGTAACCTATCTTGAGGTATTGTGTTAACGAGATTTTCAGACTTTGACCCTCGGTGACCCCAGATGACCTTTGACCTCCGCCAAAAACAATAGGCACGGTTTCCTGACCCTAACGCATCAACATACCAAATATGAAATCTATCCAAGTTTCCTACCTTGAGATATCTTGTTTAAGATACTTTCAGACTTTGACCCCCGGTGAAGCAAGATGACCATTGACCTCCGCCACAAACAATAGGGACCATCTCCTGACCATAATGCATCAATATACTTAACATAAAATCTATCCAAGTTTCCTATCTTAAGATATCGTGTTAACAAGATTTTCAGACTTTGACCCCAGATGTACCTTTGGCCTCTGCCAAAAACAATAGGCACCATCTCCTGACCCTAACACATCAACATACCAAATATGAAATCTATCCAAGTTTCCTGCCTTGAGAAATCATGTTAACGAGATTTTCAGACATTGACCCCCGATGACCCCAGATGATATTTGATCTCCACCACAAACAGCAGGAATCATCTCCTGACCCTAACACATCAACATACCAAATATGAAATATATCCAAGTTTCCTATTTTGAGATATCATGTTAACAAGATTTTCAGACATTGACCCCGGTGACCCCAGATGACCTTTGACTTCCACGACAAACAATAGGGACCATCTCCTGACCATAACGTATCAACATACCAAACATGAAATCTATCCAAGTTTCCTACCTTGAGATATCGTGTTAACCAGATTTTCATACTTTGACCCCAGTGACCCCAGATGACCTTTGTACTTTGCCAAAAACAATAGGATTCTTCCTCTCAATATGGTGCATCTATGTATCAAGTTTGAAAACTGTCAGACATTCCTACCTTGAGATATCGTGTTAACGAGCAAAGTGTCACAAACCCACACGCACACCCACACACTACCCGTGAGCGGCCTATACCCGGCAAGGCATCGTTTACAGGCTCACACACGCATATAAACTGGCGTGTACACACTACAAGTACAGCACATACCTGTATTCAATGCCTTACGGGGTACACAGAACTGTTCCCCGTAAGGAAATGGTCACAACTCCCCTTTAGCCATGAAAGTCATGCAGCACATGAATGCCGCCAGCGAGGGCGGGCTCTTGCATATCACGTGGCAGAGCTCATTGCAGTGTCCGAATTTTCGGGTAGCTATGCTTGTTATGAGCGAATTGCTTTCTGCCTGTACAACATTCAAATGACAAAGAATCCAGTTTGATCTCTAGTGACTCTAAACTTCCATCAAAATATATAGAGATAATCGAATCAGGGCAGAGGCACAGGAAATTGTAACAAGTGCTTAATGGCCACTGTGGTTCCTTGCTGAAGTTATTGAACTAAGCCATTAGTTCACTAACATAAAAACAAAATTTAGCTCCTTACTTAAGGAATAAATAAACTGCATTTGTCAGAGTATTATTGGTGAATAAACCATTGAGACTCCCAATTGGAAAAATAACGGACGAGGAAAAGCAATTATCTGACAAATGTGGTTTATTCCTTTTTTACCAAAGAAAAAATGTTCTTTTGGGGTTTACTTTATCTTTTTATATGAATTGAACTTGGATCTGTAGGCCTTGTAGGCCTTGTGCATGTGATGTTCACACAACTGTATTACATCTCATAAACTTAATGAATATAGGATGGTTATATCTGTTCATGATCTGTGTGTAAAACAAACGCAAGTCCTTGTGCTCTCCTTGCCGTTGTAAGCATGCAAGAAATGTCTTCTATTATGCAGCTGGCGTTGACACGCTTGCATTCTTAAGAAGGCAAAACACGCAAATAGAACCAATCAAAAAAGCATGCATGCATGTTAAAAATGCACAGGCCGGAAAAATTGTAAGCTTTAGCTTAGGATTTCTATGACACAGGCGTGTGTGTCATCATAATATGCCGGTCAGGCAAAATGCACAAAAGCGCACATGTTGCTAGTGGTTTCTGCATATCATTATAATGGCTGGTGTTCTATAGAATAACCTGTCAGTGTTTAACCAATCAGAATGCAGGATTCTAAATAACCAGTGAGTACTGAGAAGGGGTAGAAATGAAGTTTGCCTGTTACTCTGGTAATCCCTACATGACCTTGTAACAATTATCAGAGTTAAAATACCATTTTTATGTGCCAAATTAATTTACACACACACAAAACATTACCATTGAAAATGATTCTTCTGCCTTTAGAAAGGTACTGATATCATAGGTGGCCTAGCAAAGAAAGAAGCCATGATGCATACAAACCTATTCAGGACAAAGTGTGATGCAATCAGCATGAAGAGACTAAATTCGTTGCCTTGGCTTACGTAACCTTTTCTTGCAATCTCAAATGCAAGCCTCCCAAGACCAGCTCCAGGCACCAGCACAGCAATGGAATCTGGATCACTGTTGAAGATTGCATTGGACCAAAAAATCTAATATAAAGACATAACCTGTGAATGAGACCACTTGTCAGGTTGTGCTAACGGGGCAAGAATTTAAAATGCACCAACATAGGATACACAAAAAAACAAAACAGAAAACAGCTTCAACCATATTTAAGCCATTCAGTCTCACCAATAAACTCCAGCAAGAGGATTATCTCCTGAAAACATTATGCATTAGATTACTTACAGATGTTACATCACTTATATTTTGGTAAGTTTGGTGGAACAAATTACTCTTGAGAAACATCTAATTAAATTTCTGCCTGAAAGCAATCTGTTTCTTGAAAAGAGCACTGTCCTACTGCCTTTTTTTAAATATTAAATTTAGCATTCTGTGATCATAAATATTAGTTTCAAAAGTATTTATATAATCTGTTACACAAATGTAAATTTTCCTTTCACCCCATATGTTAACAAAATGGTTAAAATTTTTTTTAATACTGTCTGAAACCATTTGAGAATTTAAAATTGAAGACTTAGGTCACACACTTGCTCATCTGAACCAGATTTAAACTTAACTCTCTGGCTGACACTAATAACACATTCATGTTGAGGTGTTGTTTAATTGAACTAAGGGAGCATAGCATTTTCTAGTCCCCAGTAGTCAGCAGCTTACTACTTGACCAAGTGTGCTTCGGACTGAATATTCTGAACAGCCCAGTTAGCACAAGCAGTTCACTCGACAAGTTAATTAGCCTGTTCCCATGGCTGCCTCATTAAACTGCCCAGTAAACTGCTTAGAACTGCTAACTGGGCTGTTTAGAATATTCATAACATAAAAATTTTGGCAAAAACACACTTCCCACATGGCAGGAAAAGGCACTTCCTGTGTCTTTTTTCTCAAGATATGATTGAAGCAGTAATACTTTGTTTTGGGCAGCAATTTTCTTGGGCATGTTAAGAATTTTGTGATAAATTCCTACGTAGCTGATTTATGGCAATAGTGGGAATTCGTGAGGGTCAGAAGAGGTTCATTTTGGGAGGATTATGGGTCATCAAAAACCAGTGTGGGTCATTTCTAGTCCTTGTCAACATTTGTACTGTAGCTACAACCCAGTAGCCAGTTAATGAAATTGTTGTTTCCATTCCATTTTAATACCTAACTGCAAACCCAATTTGGTTTCCAAGGAAAATTCCTTTTAGACATGTAGCAACTTGGGAAAAGCAATACATTCAGAGCTGATAATGGTTTCATCTTTATTTTACAAAGTCATAGCTTTAAAAATCTGTAATTTCCTTTTCGTTTAGTTTTTTTTTTTTTTTTCACTCTACCTCTTTTTTATTTTGGAGGATTGGGTTGGGGAAAAAAGCTTCCATTTATGAGATGGCTCATTTATTTTATTCTTGTAGTGTATGAAGGTTTACATGATGAAAGAGCAGTCATTTTTTAACCAATTAGGTTAAAGCTTACATCTCAGTTCTGGGGAAGAGCTCTTCAATCTCTCTGATGATTGGTGAATAACAAGCTTCTCTCTCTGACTTCCCTTCTGAGCTCCAGTCTCTCACAAACTGTTTGATAGTTGTTTTCACTTTCTCCATGTCAAAGCCAGTTACTTGCTCATGACCATTGGTTGCATCCTAATATAAAAAAGAAGGGACATGTTTAGAAAATGGTAGCAAATTTTGGAGATGTAATTTAGTTCCAGCACTCAGATGAAATTTTGCAGTGAATTCCTGTGTTAGATATTCAAGATATAATTAATAATTAGACCTTCAAGATCAGGAAGGGCAGCAGTTTTTTGAAGTGGCCATAAATGTGGGAGAGGCCTGTGGCTCATAAGTACTGCAACAACTGCACTTTGCAACCAACTGACCAATTTAGGCCAAATTTCATACTTTTTAAAACCAGTTCAGATGACAAAACCATAGATAAATCTATAATTGCCCTTGGATAAAAAACCCACCTCTCTTTGACCCATGCAGGAATCAAACCTGACCTCTGGCTGATAAGCCTCATAGTTTCAAATGCCACACACACTTTTTCCAGCCAGCACAAGTATTAAAAGCAGTACAAGTTGCTAAATAAATGTCTACTCACAGTGAACTTTAAGCATGCAGAAGTTATTCTCATCGCGAAAAGCATTTTGAACAGTTTCAATCTTACAGAAAATGTGAAAATGAAAGATTTATGTGCATATCAGTATTACTGCCTTCAAACTGCCTTTATAACACATTACTTTAAAATCCAAAAAAGGCTTTCACACAGTCCCTTACCCCAACATTTTTACAAACTTCCCCACTCTCCAAAATTTCTGTTAAATGTTTGTTCAACAAATTGAATATTTGTTAACATGAAACTAACATGAAAATGATCCCACAGGATTTGATTTTGGTTGATAGACAACACAGGTTGACAATTGTGAATTCTACAGTTTGTCCAAGGGGGATATACAGTAAGGAAATTTGTTTGGAGCAATTTCAACTTGAAACCAAGACGTGTCAAATAATATCAGGGGATGTTGTGCAAAAATATTTTTTTCTGGGGGGGGGGGCACGAGAAGTTATGGCTGACTGCCCGAAAGACTAACTAAGTGGAGCGCCACCATCGGTTGGCGCAGAGTGTACAGAAAATTTTGAAAAATCACGACCTCTCAGATAGCCGGAAATTGCACTTGCCATGCTTGTTAGTAGAATTTAAGCAGTCATTAAATTTCGAGCTTTCCTTTGCAATAAAATCTTCATTTTAATAAAAAGAAAATCAAATTGCAAAATGATCAGAAAATTACCAGATAAAATGTACTGGCTCCTTTACAGGACGATGTGACATTTTATCACTTCCTTTGTCGCAAAGTAAAATCTCCATTAAAAAGAAAAGACCAGAACCAAGTTTTTGTTTTGTATGTTAGAGACAAACATATTCTAAGCACTCTGGTGAAGTTTTCATTCATTTCTCATGTTCGGTTCTCGAGATATTAGCAACTGAAGTTGACACATTTTCTGCAAATGGTAAACTTGAGCCAAGCAGGTGCTATGTCATGTATTCATGTTGATGGTCAATGTTTTGTTTTGTTTTGTTTTTGATTTATTTTTGATCCAGCTGTTTGATCTTGAATTGATTAGGGAAGTTTTTCAACTTCCATTCTTCGGGATGCACTTATGGTTACAACATATCACAGTTACATTGTTTAAATATGGTGTTAAATTTTAGAGAAAAACAACTAAACATTCCCATCAATGTGAATACATGACATCACATCTACTTGTTGCAAGTTCACTCTTTGTAGAAAATATGTCAACTTCAATTCTAATATCTCGAGAACCAAACATGGGGAATGAGTTAAAATTTCCCCAATAGTAGGCTATGCCTAGAATATGTTCCTCTTCAAAATATCAAACATAAATTTGTTCCGGACTTTTTTGTTTCAAGGAGCTGCATGCTGCTGGAAATAAATTGAAATCGTAACTTTTCGAATCATATTAACTCATATGACCAGTGGTCGAATAAGCCTGTTAACCTGAACCGTCCGCACAGAAGCATTGGTAGCACTACCAGCACCAATAACAGTACTGATTCAGTATAGCTATTGGTGCTGGTAGCGCTATCAACACTTCTGGGCGGCCGGTACTGGGCTAAAATTTTGATACAATTACGAACTATATCCTTGACAATAACGTGTTGGTTTATACTTTATAAATAATATATGACATTTGTATGAGAGAGAGGCTGGGATACTTTGCCCAGATTAAGAAAAAGGCAACTTTTGATTCATGTCATATCAAATAATGTTATTTTTGGAAAATTGAAGACCATGCTTTGGAAATGTTTGGACTTGCACCCCCCCACCCCCTGTGCCCCTATGGTGAGCTGCTAATGAGTTTGTCAGTTGAATATACCACTACCACATATAGGTTCATGGTTACAGCCCTACATTCCGACACCCATATATTCCGACAAATCCATTATGTTCCAACACAGGCATTGATCCGACCGCCCGATGTTCCAACAACTCTATCGAAGATGAACATGCAGATTGTCGGAATATAGGGCAGTCACCCAGGTTCATGTATCCTTCCAGTTTTTGTAAATGACTCAACATGACTCACATATGTATCCCTATTTTCAAACATGTCTCCCGTGTGTTGAAGCATCACTTTAATCACTTCATAGTTGTGCTCAATGCAGTGTCGTAACTCTGCCAAATGGGGGAGAAAGTCAGGTATTAGTTCTTTGTGTCTTTTGGAAAGACTTCCATAATTCTTCTCTGCTCTCTCAATTCTTTCAAAGCTGTATATCCTGTGAAAACAAATGAAAATTTATGGTAATTAATTCAGTATGCCAGTAACATAAATATGACTATGTGGTGTCAAATGTGACACTATTCAGGGATTCCACCAGAAATACAAAAAGGGGGAGGAAGGACTTACAGTAATACTGCTTAACCCCGAGTCCAAAGTAAATGTTGTTCTAGGCTAAAGTTATGAGTGGGTTTAGGGGGCCAAAGGCTTGCTTCAAGGCCCTGTAAAATGCAATTTGCAGGATTTCAAAGGTAATTTATTTAAAGGCAGTTATTCGTCACCCCAAACTACATTTTCACCCTACATATATCAAAAGTCACCACAGTACTGCAGCTGTTTGATTGACATTAAATTCAAAAAATGCAGAGTAGTCCCGTTTGATTAAACAGAATGTACTCAGAGTGTTCTGATTACATATTGTGGACTTGTATGAACACTTGGATATGTCCTGAAACAATAAAGTAGGGTTTTGTATGGATAAAAATGAGTATACCATAGATGTGGGAGGGGCTAGAAGTATTAAGTAGGTTGGGAGAATTGGAACTCTTTGGGGTGAAGAATACACGCCTTTAAAACAATGCTGCAAAAGTGCCTTTGTTTTCAGTAAGAAACCAAGACACAGACATTTTTCTAATTTTTATGGAAATAAGAAAGGAGAAGGGGGATTGCCTCATCCCCCTCTGGCAGAAAAACTGTCCATGCAATTTGGCAAATTTTCTTGCCCTGTCACACTTTCGCACTGAGATGCATCAGTTTCTCATGTACTGTACTGTACTGTATCAATATGCTGTAAAAATCTACTCATTAAACATCAAAGCAATGTATGGAGTCACAAGTGTGTGTAAAATGCCAGCTATGTATAATACTCCTCAAAATACAGGTACTTCTCCAATTGATCATAGTGTTTGCTATGGTGACTGTGATCCCTAGAGTTAATATTGTTGAGCTATTTTTTATTGTTACTTCACTATCTGATGGTAGATTGCTAATAAATAGTGAGGGACATAACTAGTCCTAGGCAGTGCAGTACCATAGCTTGCTCAATTCTTAAAAACTAGATTCTTTCATAATTTCCTTTTCAATTTTCTAAGCAAAATTACATCAGTAGTTCCTTACATCCTAGTACACATCATCTATCCTGGTGTACTTTCTAGGTACATATTATCATTACTACTCTTCTTAGCAGGAAATCACAGAGCGTGATCAACTGCACTCCTTTAGTCGAATTTGCAGGTGCTGTGGAGCGCAAGCACGCCTGTCAAAAGGCAAGCAGACTTAAATATTTCCCCTCCAAATGGGAGATTTCAAGACTGCACTGGATTTGAGCATCTTTTATCTACTCGGACAGACTGTGGTGGCATTTGCTACAGATCTCTTATATTGCTTTACAAATTCAAACTGCTGGAGTGTGCCTCCGTTGACTTTGAACTGAGGGTTGCGAAGTGGAGAATATGCCTCTGCTTAGAGGGAGTGAGTTTTATAGGACTAGGCTCGCACTGCATTTTTGTGTATTTGTGGTTCACATAACTATGAGTGATGATGTAACAAAGAAACTTGCTGTTACATTAGAAAGTCATAAAAACATGCAATTGCACCACTTTGAATGACAGATCCAGGTTCCCTACAAAAATTATACAACCAGCAGCTGCTTTTTGCAGTTTGTAGCTCACAGTTGTGGTTTCTGCTTAATAAAAGGCTTGGACATCCAGTAATTTTGCTGACATGTCATGCTACCTTTAATAGATAGTTAGATAAGATTTAAGGACACCCCAACAATGTCTTAAATGTAGTGTCATCTGGATAAAGTGGTTCAAGTCCATCCTTTAGTTGTCTCTTATGACAGGGCGGGACATACCGTGCTGGCCATGCCGTGGGGCGTGAGTGTATCCTGCAACCACAGCACATAGGAAGATGACCATGGAAGGAATTGCTTGGTTTTGTGGCACCAACAACCCACCAGTTATGGGATGAGTAATGACTGTCTAACCTGCTCATTTTAGAGACGATAGTTGGGGACAAAATACTTGCCGCACGTGACCTCCTCACCCCACCTGGATGCAGTTTAACATCATACCCAGGACCAATTTCCTTACTGTACTTGAAGTTTAGCTTCTGAACCTACACTGGTTGAGCTATTAAATCGGGCAAACTTTGGCAAACAGTGTTATTTCACCATTTAAAGCTCACTCAAAGAAGATGTTCTATAAGTGAGTTTGGAATCATGTTGCCACATGCAATTGTCGGGCACAGCATGGGATCTATACAAACAGAGCTCAGCACATACCTAATGCTAGCGTTCCCTTGTTTTCGTCAGTACCTGTACGTGGGTAACATCTCTATGTTTCGACATCTCTATTTTTTGACAACTCTATGTTCCGACAAAACAGCGCCAAAGTACACTTTGTCGGTACCAAAGTACATTTTTATCGGCGCCTAAGTACGTTACTGTCGGCGGCAAAGTACATTATTATCGGCGCCAAAGTTCATTTTTGTAGGCCCCATAGTACCCTTTGTCGGAACATAAAGACGTCGGAACACAGAGATGTCGTAACACAGGGATGTCCCCATGTATGTGCATACAACACTATCTAAGTGTCTAACCAAGTCACATGAAAATAGGGGTCTCAGTGCTACTGTACCTAACAGCAGATTAAATTGCAAAATTTTACACCAAAAAGGCAATTTAGACATAGTCCACAGCACAAAACAACACTTGAGATGACTCCTTGTGTTATTAATGGATTAAGAAAGAATGTTTTCACCAAATTTTCATGTAGACTCAAAAATTGGAGTACCTGTTGTACCGAAATGACTTGGGTCAAACAATTTTACCGAAAGTTCTGTGCAAACATGAGTAGTCTAGATTGCTTAACCTTACAGTTGATGCTCGGTCATCTGGTTACCCCCTTGTACTGTAAGTTTACCCGGGTCTCTTCATCCCTTTGCCAGTTCGCCACCAAAGGGAAGTTGTTTCACCCCAACGTGGAAGTCGTTTCGCCCCCAATACTTACTTTATTTCATTAAACTTGCCATGATAAAGTACATCAAAACAATCATTCATTTATATGAAATTCTGACATAAAACAAAACTCTCTGGCAAAGTTGCATTTACAATCAGCAATATACCAACAATGAATCATACGTACATGGAGTTGACCTGGTAAACTCTTGCATGTCGAATTAAGCATAACCTGCAATTTCAGCAATTTCTTTTGCACAATTTTCATTTTTATTCCATTTATTGGGAACAATTTTTAGTTCAGTTTGTACTGTAACAATCAAGTTTGGAAAAGGAAACTTACACAGACGGATCAGGGGGTGAACTGGTAGGCCTTTCGGGCTAACTGACAAGCCTTCGGAGGGAGAACTCATCAATTTCAGGGAGCCAACTGGTATTTAGGGGCAAACTGGCAAGGGGGCAAAACGACCGGCGACCAGTCATCCAATCCAATATTCATCCAATATTCATCCAATATTCATACAAAAGCCAATCAACACTCCAGACCTGACTTCAAATTCTTTTTTTTTGTGTATAAGTGCTTCTTGCAAATATTCATGGTTGCAGGTGTGAGATGGCAAGTGGCAAGAAATTAATTAATTAGGGTTTCCTCCAGGAATAATTTAACACCTGAGCACTCTGCTATTGTCCTTTGCCTGGGTTGCATATCATTACAGCTGAAAGCTTGGTCATGCAATATGAATATTGTTCCTGTTTATCTTGAAACCAATCAACAGTCTAAAGCTGACCTCTTGTTCAGTTTGGTGTTTAAATGCTTGTTAATACTCCAGTACATTGTTGCAGGTGTGAAATGGCAGGCAGCAGAAAATTAATTTACTTCCTCACGGATAACAATTCAGTGACCTCCCTAACACATTGAAGGTATCCAATTAGTCACTGTCCTTTGAATGAAAGAAAACTGACATCAGTTCTTTCTAACAATACTGTGAGTAAGATGGTGAAAAGAGAGATGAATGGGAGTAGATATCTAATATTTTCAACCTTTGAGACAATACTGCACATATGGAGTCAGCATCTTCATAGCTTGACAGTGGAGCCAGGTCATGAATCCATGAACTTAAAGGATAGACAACTTACAATCTTGAACAAAACTGTTGGGACATTTTTCCATAATATTCGTAAATCTCAGTTACATAGTAGACTAACATGAAACCCATGCTCCCCCTCCCAATGTCGCATTAAAAAGAGTGGCTCTGTGCTGTGAACAGCATATAAGCAGTAGTCAACATTGGAAGGGGGAGAGCTGTCCCATCGAGTTTGGTCCAAGATTTTAGATCTAACAGTGTATTCCTCTGGAGAACTTTGTCAAGTAAAGTCTGTAAGAACAGATGAGGCACTCTTACCACATCTATAGTCTTTTAAGACAAAATTAGCAGCTCCATACAGTATGTCAAATTTCCCTGCCTATAAAAACTCGGTCCATACCCTTTTGCTTTGAATGAAGATCAACAAAAATCAGAAAAGAAGTCCCCCCCCCCCCCACTGCTTGCCTTTCACACCTAGCAAGCAGTGGCGTATCTGACCTGCCTTTGTTAACCTCTTCCGATAGCTGTCTCTTATTGAGCTTGTTGTTTCTTGGAGCGTGCTTGAGTGAATTAATTGAGCAGGAAGTCAAGTGAAATTTGGTTGCTTTGGATGAGAACTCAGGTGAAATATCTTCTATCCAAGAAATTCATCATCTACAATTGATTGTTTCAAGCATATCTGGTATGATGTGATGGTACAGTGTGACGGTCCAGATAATACACTCAGCTACAGTGTAGACCTCCTTGTGTGAATCCTAAATACAACAGCAGTATTCCAACTTGGCCTAACAATGGTTTAAAATGCAACTGCACAGGTTGCGGCAAAATAACATCAGAGCTGTTTGCTGCAGACCTTTTTCACATAGGTCAAGTCCAGCTTAATTTGATGCTACTTCCACTTCCTCTACTATACAAACAGTAGGGCCCATGAATAGATAAAAAGGAAGATTTCTGTTATGGTATGTTAGAGTACAGTATGTTATTAAGTAACTTCATACAGTATTTTACTCAAAAACTGCTACCAAGCTGAATTTCTAATGCTTGGCAGGCTTGCACTCTCAGAGGTGGGCAGACCTAGAACATTAATTGCGCAACTGGCTCTACGATGAGTTCCTTGTACGGCTACAATGGACAGTATAGCCTCACATGACGAAAGAAAAATTAGACATATTGGAGAGGCCTGTGTAAATTCAATTTCTATACAATGTGTTTTACCGAAGGCTTAGTACATTACTACTGTAGTACTGGTAGACATCAAGACATTTACAGTATACATATCATGGTTCAATTAGAGAAGTATTTTGAAGGGTGTCCATCTGGCTGGTGTTTTACAGACACTTGTGACTCGTTTCACTGTTATGGTGTTAAAATGAGAAGATTTTTACAGCAAATTGAGACAGTGCTTGAGAAACTAATGCTGGCGTTAGAGTGTGACATTGCAATGAAATTCGTGAAAGTGCATAAGAGTTCAATGGCAGTCGTGTATATAACTACAGTACGTGACAATTTAAGAGGATCTTAAGTGAAAACAAACTTTACAGTATTTTAAAACTGAGCACTTTCAAAAGCATCTTCTGGTGGCTTTTCACAAGGGTCTTGTGGTAAGAAAGTGAGTTAGTTTATCACTTCTAAATTAGTTTAATGGAGTTTCAGGAGTCTCAGTTTCTAACTGATTGGTATAAAGTAAGTTGTAAGAAAGACAAAATATTCCAGATACTGTAATATTCTCCAAACAAACTTGCAACATCTATTTCCTAACTCTAGTTTAGTTGCAGTATCTCACTTTAAAGATTGGTTCGTTTTGTCTAAAAATACCTCCACCGTTCACCAAAACCACTGAAAGTTGTGTAATGTGGGTACACTGCCACGGGGTCCTTTTGTTTTCTTGATAACTATACGTCTGGCTTTACCTTCAAATTTAAACAAATGGTTTTACAATGTTTTCTTGTTCTCTGAAGTGCATAAAAGACATGGAAAAATCTATCAACATCTTACCTCTACATTAGGACAGGGAAAAAAATGGGTCAAACCTAAACTGGTTGCTACGTATCTTTGTGTCACCTATAAGTTAGTTGCGCAATAAATGTTGCACATTGAGTATGTGTCATAGGCTTTGCACACAGTGACTGACTTAGGGTACTTACTGACTCATGAGACACATACTATGTAATTTCACTACCACAGTGCCTCAAAAGTTAGACCAGGGGACTCAGTTAGAGATCTTAGGGCAGTGAAGAATGTCCATTTGATCAAGGGTACGACTGCACCCCAGACAGACCAAAATTGCCTGTCGGACTGTCATTAGGGTTTAAACATCCTGCTCCCTGCAGGTGAATCCCGCCCCCCCTTGATCAAAATCTCCACTACCGGTATCCTTCAAATATTGTTTGTCACACAATACAAGTTGCACCATCCCTTTGATTGCTTACGATCTCCACCAACTGTATGAAAGCGGTCGTTGTTCCAGACAACATACAGTATCACAAATTTCAGGCAAAGTTTTGAAGAGATCTGATTGAATTTTTAACAGGTTCAGGTAAAGACTTTATTTATTCAGCATCTGAAGTACGCACAGTAGCTTTAATAGACTTTTCATCTTCAGTTGTAGAATACTTCTAATTTTATAAGTTCTGTGCACAAAATTCCATGCATCCATGCTACATAGAAGTATGGTAAATTATGAAAGCTTGACGCTGTTTCAATTGCAGTAAGAAAGGTTGATTTTCTAACCTCAGTATTCTATTGTTCAAGTGAGGTATATCAAGTTTCCAACTTTCCAGACCCACAGCTGGAGGCTACTATTATCACTTCACCGAGCGTCCAGTCCACTTAGGTTGCAACAAATTACACAGTAGTTTAGGCAGGATTATAATCAAAACTCCCTCTGCTTGCTCTGAATGCTGTGGCTAGGGTTTCTTGACTTGTATTAAATGTCTTTGCATGGGGTAATATTACTGTCTGTCAATCATCAAATTGTGTAAATGGACAGGGAAGGAAATCAAGTGTACATATTTACCGTGACCAATTCGTCATGTTTCTGCATTTCAGCACTTTTTTCATACAGATCATTGACAACTCACCCTTTCTGTTAAAAAATTTATAACAAGGCAACTTAATCACACATATCCCCTTTATTTTGATATGAAACATTCTAGTGCAAAAAAAATTAAGGAAGTACTGATTGATTGAAGTTTGGCTTCATTGTACAGTGTGTGTCCTTTTTTTTTTTTCTTTTGTCTTTAAGTTTTGGGCACCATAAATTTTTGGGATGATGTAGTTTTTAAGAGTAAAATTGGAGACTACATTGTCAGCCCTTGCTAAAATGATGGTTTGAGAATTTCCAGCCTTTTAAATGTTGAGCGTGAAACCAGGTTTTTGTTGACAAGATAAATATGATCTTAATGATTCATTTTTCATAACAGACCTTGCAGCATTTTCTCTGATTTAAAACCACCTAAAATAGCACTGACAAAGAGGGAAAAGGTCTCAAACATCATTTATGCCCAACAAAAAATTTATCTACATCAATATTAGTACTGTTATACAGTATTTTTGTAAGTTTCCTGACCCGTTAGTTTCCTCTCCTATTGTATATTTATGAGGAGGATACTACTGACCAGTAGTTTTATGGAAGCAATGTACTGTATATAATTTTTTTATTTTGTATGCTAAAAGAAATTTTTGGAACACATAGATTCATTAAGTTGATTTATACCTAACTGTTATGTACTGTACATGCCACTTCCATGGCCATTTATTTATCTTTGCTTACAAATTGAACCTTCACACCTACTCATTCCATACTGTAAATTTTCAATTCATTGTTGTAGGACCAGCCTAGAATATAGCTATAAAGATCATAAAAGTGCTGCCCAGTACAGTACTCTCCTAATACCCATAACAACTAAAGGGGAAGTTTTAGCAAAAATTTAATTTTCATACATGAAAGAGGTTAGAGGAACCAAATCTACACAGTGTGGTGAAAGTTCCATTCAAATCGGACATGTATTTCTTGAGACTCAGTAAATGAAGTCAGTAGATTTGTGTTCCAAAGTGAGTTTGAGGCCAGCAGAGCTTATACCACTTCCTCACATTGAAAAGGAATGCTTTGGTTCCCTTCATTTTATCAGATTTTTGTGTTGACCTTGATATTTATAGGAATACTGTAGGACCTCCATGTGGGGATGCAAAGTTGGTTAAGTTCTCATGCCACTTACAGTTTTGTATGCAATCACATGTTAATAATTCATGTTAATAATATGGGATTGTTGAGGAGAAAATCAACTCTAAAATTTGAAGAAAAAACAAAGCTTACACAATAATGTGGGGGTATGAACCACATGATGTCATATACAGTATGGGCTTGCTTCAAGTTCACTCTTTGTTGAAAATGTGGAAACTTTACGTGCTCATACTGTACAGTATCTTGAGAACCACACATCAGATTTCAATGCAAATTTTAACAAAATGCTTCACCCCTCTAACATACCAAATCCTGTTGTGACCTTAAACCCTTCCTTTAAAACAAAAAACAAGTAACCCCTAGCCTACTGTATGATGTCTTTCCTACTGTAGCATACAGATCTTTGTTACTATTAACCAATTCAGATGCCTACACAACTTTGTCAGTTTACCCACAGCAAGTACCCATTCATGACTTACATGTGAACACATACAACCCTTTTATCTCACTCAGCTGTCCTATGTACTTACGTATGTTCCTAAACTAAAAAAGTTCTTGAGATTTCTCTCCTGATAAAAATGTTACGTTTCCTTGCCATAAATATAGGGGAGGAAAGTAGGAAACTATAACTGTTTTTAGAGGAGGAATCCAATGTGTCCACAAACTAACAGACCCCAACCAAACATGCCAAAGTGAGTGTATAGTTGGTCAAGTGCTGCATCTACCATCAGGGTTAAGTCCTACTCAAAAAACTGATCAAAGTTGATGACAGACAGCTCAAAAATCGGTAAAAAAAAATTAGCCCCATTTTAAAGAACATGTGCTGAGCCTTGCCTTTTTTCTGTTATCATTGGTATATTACCATGTACAGTAGTCTGGCTTCATGTCATAAGACTTGACTCAAAGTAGCCTACAGTAAGCCTAATCGTACAAATTGATATTATTTTAAATGTCTCTGGTTCACTGAAAACAATATTCTTTCTCAGTTTAATGACTTTTCTTAATTTTGGCCATATTATTTTATTATTTGGAAATGAGCTTATGGGCAAAATGAATGTTTGGGAGACTGATCAAAGTACTGCAGCCTAAGTGTACACTTCTAGAACCAAAGACAGATCTGAAACTTGTGTATGTGCTGAGAATAGGCAACAATGTAGGCTATGGAATAGGTTACAGTCTGAAGCAGAATCTACTGGTGTCATAAGCCTACAATCGCCACCAAAAGTAAATAAAACAAACCCCTTTCCCCATTTCAAAGTTGGTATACTCACGACTGGTCATTTTTCCCCAACCAATAATGAAGTGGGGTAAAGGGGGACAGCAGTTGGCATGTGAGATCGATAAAAGGCAATGTAACATCTGGTATAGAGGGATTTGTTTCATTTTTTTATGATCATAGAATTGACTAGGACCTTTTAGCCAATGTTACCGGAGAAAAAGGTGTTTTCTCAGGTGAAGTTTGTCTCTGTAATTGCGACAGTTAACCCCGTTTCAACCAACCTTGTTGCTCTATTAGGCAAATACTGAAGTCTTTGAAGGGGGCAAATGCCTTTAACTTCAACACCTGCACAGTAAGTTCTCTGATAGATTCTGGATTATTTGTTGCCAGCTTGAGATGACTAAAACTTGCTATACTGTACCTCTCTAGCATCATATTGTGGCGATTGTCAAAAGACCTCTATAAATCTGGTACATCCCTATGTTGAACAGTAAATGTGAAGCCCTGGTTTGAGAAATTATTGCTCACAATATTTTGTCATATTGGTAAAAATGCATTAAGTAGCCGGAGACTGGCTTGAGGTGGGGGATGCAGCTCAGATGATTTGTATCAAGAACAGAGTTTTGCACTAAAAGTATATCTCATGACCAAATAATTCTTTACTGTGTGCTGAAAAGATTTCATTAAAAAAACAAATTGCAGCATAGAAGGAAGATATTGGATCTCTATGCAGCTGTTGATTTAAACTTTCTATTATTAAAAAGTTAAAATATTGACAAGAAGCAAGTAATACCGTAACTCCTACTTTAAGGCTAACTAAGTTATTTCATGATATAGGCCTTTGGGCCCAGACTGTAAAGGTTGGCCTGCATGGGGAACACATTCCCCGCAGAGCCAAACTGCCTTGTTTTTCAATGAAACCCACGCTCATCTTTTACCAATTTTAAGTTGTTCCCTGTGCAAATGTGCCATCACTAAGAGCAAAAGACCTCCAGCGACATACGTACTATACAGTAGCATATCACAGCTGTAGCATTCTCAGCAGTATCCATATACTGTACATACACATACTCTATACTATATTGTGTATACTTGTACAGTATATGCTGAGAATGCCTGTGATACATGCTGTTTGTGTACATACTGTAAAGGCCGCATAAATGCTACAGGCAAGTTTTTTTTTTTTCTGTAGGATATAGCTAGGGGAATTCAGGCTTTCTCAGCACTACTGTACAGTACATACACATACTGTACTTGCAGCAAGGCATACATGTTTTGGTATGCTGGGTTTTCTGATCCACACGTTTTCCATTTCTTGTTCACGTTCCCGGCACACAAAAAAAGATTACAGTATGTTTTTACCTTTACCATTAACCTTTACCTATCAATAGCACATGATTCACATATAATTTAAACCATCTTCATGCAGACAAAAGGTTATAGTCAATTTTAGTATTTTCAACCAGTGAAAGTTGCTTTACCATGTTTACCACTTGGTACTTAAGGAAGAAATATTGCATGTTACGGTAGCTGTATAATAGCCCATAAATAACATTCCACACCATTCCACAAGTCTCTAAAGCACATTATATTTTTACAGCAACAAGGAAAAATTGGGCTTGTAAACCCAAATTTTGGAATGGTAGCGTCTACCTGCCTAATTTCGTGATAGTTTTCTGTAAATTGCACTGTAGTTCTGAATAGGGCTGCCACGATAACCATTTTTCATTTATCGATGTCGCCAGAATTTCCGCGACAATATCGCGATATCGCGCATTAGTCTAAACATTCTCCATCAGTGTCAAGGAAGCAAAACAGCTGTTTATTGCATGCAGCCACTACTGATTTCATACCAAAAGTGAGGGGAGATTGATTATGCATGCATGTAGCAATATTGATTGTGCAGAACTCTCCACAAGTCTAGAACGTATGTGAGCTGTTACAGTATTCACTGCATTTTGAAACAGCTTCCGATTTTATATCATGTTTTCTTGTGGTGGGTTAAGCGCAGATTTCATTTCTTGTGACATCATAAATTATGATCATTTTAGATTACTGACTTAAGACAATAAAAATAGGGATTTCACAGTGGTTTAGTCATTTATTTGATTTATTGCGATATCACATCTTGACAAAACATTGGTCGATATCGTCGGGGCAAAACTGTATCGACGATATCGTGATATCACGATATCGTGGCAGCCCTAGTTCTGAATAGTATGGACGTACAGCCACTGTGCACCATCTGTAAGAGACAACATTTACTAGTGCATCATTAACAGAGACGAGGGAGTGCTGCTGCCACCCATTAGGCAGCAGCGCAACTTTTTTTTTTTGAAATTTAATTCACGAAATTAGGTCTGACCTGCCTTAATTCCGTGAGTCTAAAAAAAATATAGTTTGAGCTATGGAATCTGAATATTTTGAACAGAAATTCATGCAGTTTTACAATTAACCACCCTATTTAATCCTTTCAGGTTTGCATGCGAAGTTTACTGATGTTGGACACCCAAAGTGCGCAGTGACGCGGAATGAAAGAAACAGAAACGGTGTATGAAGTAAATAGCTGAAACATTTATTGAACCTTTTTGCAACAACTTGTATGGAAAACTTCAATGTGTAACACTGATTTTAATAAAGATATAAGTCGAATTTCACTCTCTTTGGTATGCTTTCTTTTCCCACCTTACACAAATGTTTAAAACAACCAGTAAATCACTTTCTTCAAAAAGTAAAAAAAAGGTAATGTTACATATATTTATTGGTAGTGTGAAAATTTAATCTCACCACATCCTTTTTCAGCCATTAGTAGCTTTTATGAAAGACTTGAAAAACAGTTACTGTAAATATGGATTAATATCAGCTGTCTGTGTTTGTTGGAAACAACACTTTTTAGATCGAATGTACACCTACCAAAAGCATTAATATTTCCTTACATCTATGGGGTCATCAACTTTCATGTTAAACATTAACATGCTGTACGGCTGACTTTTTGTTTTAAATTCTTGACCATTATTTCTCTTTTTATAAACTTCATTATTTACTTTGTTTATTTCTTTGTCCACTTCCTGACAAAAACTGTTTAAATTAACAAGCAGATTCTTGAAAAAGTAAGAACCTTTTAATGCTGCAAATCTGGTGATAAATTCTCACACAATGTCCATATTTTTCAAACATCGGTAGATTTCTTGAAAGAAAAAACTGGATTAAACATCTAATGTCCCATTTGATGGAAACACATGCAACATTAGCACACAAAACATCTGAAACACCATGAACTTCTAAAGAAAAAGTAAACCAGAATTTGATCAATATCAAATGCCTCAAAGGTGACAGTATGACTGGTTCACCTGATAAACACTTTAACAAATCTGTTTTTAATTGGCACCTTTTACTGCTTTCCATTGTCAAGAGTGCACTCATTGCACAAGTAGTGTTCCGAATCACAATCTACCCCCACACACTGCTTATGAAACCACACACAACACTGACCACAATCTACCCAATCCACTTCTTCGTCAGAAATTTCGTCATCTGTTGGGGGATTCTCTTCATTACAGATACCACATACATCATCGGCCTTGGCAGTAGTGTTACCAGCAGGTCTCTGTGAGCCCATGCCCACATAGTCTGGATCTTCACACGTTTTCCTTTTCTTCTCTTTGCCTTTGCCCTTTTCTTTTTTCTTTTTTCTCTCTCTTCCTTCCTTTTCTGCTTAGCTTCTTCCTCTTCCTTCTTCTGCTTGATTTTATCAGAGAGCATTTTCTCATACTCTGGGGTTGTTATAACCCTAGCCTTAATTCTGAGTCTTGGGGCCCTTGCTTTCTGTGGATTGCCCCCTTTGGGAGGAACCAACAGGTCAGCAAGTTTTGGACTTATTAGTTTGTTTTCAACCAGTAGGTTTCTCCAGGGAGACTGGGAAGGTTGTAAGGAAGAAGGTGGGGAGGAAACAGTGGCAGATTCTGAGCCATTACGTGATGGTTCATTAGATTGACCAGGTGGCAGTGTGGAGGTAGATGGGGTGGCAACATTGGTAGATTCTGAGTTTGGATGGTTCAGTGGACTGAGCAGGTGGAAGTGCAGAGGTAGATGGGAAGGCAACACTGGCAGATTCTGAGTTATTAGGCCTACTGGACGGTTTATTGGACTGAGCAGGTGGAAGTGCATAGGTAGATGGGGAGGTAGCATTAACAGATTCTGAGTTATTAGGCCTACTGGACGGTACATTGGACTGGGCAGGTGGAAGTGCAGAGGTAGATGGGGAGGCAACAGTGGCAGATTCTGAGTTATTACCTGATAGTACATTGGACAGACCTGGTGGTAGTGTGGAGGTAGATAGGGAGGCAAGAGTGGCAGATTCTGAATCACTTCCTGATGGAATATTGTACTTGTGAGGGACACTGTCAGGGCCAGGCACACATACTCTATACTATATTGTGTGTACTTGTACAGTATATGCTGAGAATGCCTGTGATACTGTACATGCTGTAAGTGTACATAAAGGCCGCATAAATGCTACAAGCAAGTTTTTTTTTTTGGAGGATAGCTAGGGGAATTCAGGCTTTCTCAGCACTACTGTACAGTACATACATATACCTGTACGTGTGGCATACTGTACTTACAGCAAGGCATACATGTTTTGGTATGATGGGTTTTCTGATCCACACATTTTCCATTTCTTGTTCACGTTTCCAGCACACAAAAAAAGATTACAGTATGTTTTTACCTTTACCATTAACCTTGACCTATCAATAGCACATGATTCACATATAATTTAAACCATCTTCATGCAGACAAAAGGTTATAGTCAATTTTAGTATTTTCAACCAGTTAAAGTTGCTTTACTTTGTTTACCACTTGGTACTTAAGGAAGAAATATTGCATGTTACGGTAGCTGCATAATAACCCATAAAAAACATTCCACACCATTCCACAAGTCTCTAAAGCGTATTATATTTTTACAGCAACAAGTAAAAATTTGGCTTGTAAACCCAAATTTTGGAATGGTAGCTAAACCATTATTGGTAAGCCAATATGTCTCGTAAGGATCTCAAATAGCGCCACTACCCTTAAGAACATTTTATAAGTAGTTAAAAAGGTTTAGGCCTATAGGCAAATGAATATGAAAAACATTCTGGAAGATTAATGGCAAACTGAAATTTCCTATATTCTGCCTCCCCCTCCTGTCCCTCGGTCCTGCCAAAGAAAATTAAAATAGCCTAGCCTAGGGGCTAGGCCTATTCCAAAATCAGTCTTAGGCCTAACCTACTGTAGCTCACAATTGATCTTTGAGAAAATAATTAATGCTGTATTTCAAGGTTGCTATCTCACACCATGCATTTAATTCAAAATTATCATTCCCGCTGGCTTACCAACATTCCAATACCCCCAGTCCTCTAAAGCTTCACTGCAATTGATATAATTTCATGTTAGTCTGCTTATGAACATTTCACTTGTCCTTTATAAACTCATCCAATATACAGTAGGGCCTAGCCTAGTCACTGAACGTGACTGTACAATCCGCTCCTTGTAGTCCCTCCTTACTTGTATAGCATAGGAATGTAATGCTGGTTCCTGTTCAAGGGCTAGCCTAGCCTAGCCCTTGAACAGGACCCAGCATTATGTTCCTATGCTATACACTTCATTTCTGGGCCCTTGCCCGGTATACACAAAAACACAGCTCACTTGCCTACTCACGCGTGAGTAGGCATCCCTCGCGTCCCCAAAAAGATACCTTTTCTCACCAAACTTTCCACAGATGATCTTTGTCATCACATTCACCTTCCACACAAGTCTGTTAACGAAATAAGACCTTTAAGAGGGAAATTTTGGCTGGATAATTCTGCGAGTAACGTTAAGCCTGTGCAGATTAATTTTTCAGTCGAAGAAGTCAGTGTTAGTCATGTGATCTCATATAAAACGGGGAAACCTACGCAGTGACTGTACAATTTCTTAATGTACAGAGAGCTTACTATATGAAGTACAAGTATTGACTAGCCGCGCTTACTAATTGGTCTTCGACAGCTTGTCTAGCGGAAGTCCTTCCCATCATTAGTGTTTGCACGGGTACTAAAAATTAGGACCCGGGTACCCGATTGCCATACCCGTCGGGTACCCGGGTACATGCGGTGTTACGGTGACTAAAAATAGCATTTTTTAAGGTATACTCCATAAGACATGCATGGCAACATTGACATCTGTATTGGATAGGTATAGCAATCACATTCCCAAGTTCAACAACATTTGATTTGTTAGAAGGTATAATCGTCTCGTTTTCTTTTAGATCAAAATGACAAGTAAAAAGAAAACGTAACAAAAAACAGTCAAATAAGAAAATTATACTTCCCAAGGCCTATACCAATTTGATATTGAATTTTGGGACGCTTTCCTACTCGAAAAGCCAGCATACTAAGAGCTCAAAGCTTCTCCTTTTACACTGATTTAAAAATATCAACTAATCAGAGCCTTGTATTATGGTATTCTCTTGCACGTCAAAAATTAGCGATTGTAAACAAAGGTCATGTTTGTGAACTTCCCTCACACTACTTTGCAATGTGCGTTGGAATTACCACTAATGGGGTAGGTACATTCTTACCTAGCTAACCTCATGTTGACATCCGGGCAGGGTAACATAGCCTTCAAACATAAACTTCATCGCCTGTTCGAGCGCCATTTTTGGGCAAAATAACGTAATATGTACTGGCCTGTTTTAAAAAAGTTTTTGTGAAAGTGTACGGTGTTACATACTTTACAGATAGCGGCAAAGTGTTGATTTGCGTAAAACTGACACCTTTAACCATTTAGAAATATTCGAGGATTATACTCAAGATGGCATACCGTATTAATAATAAGATCGTACATACATGCAAGGCTGAGTTTACCTAGCATGCCGAATGTTACGGGCACTGTCTTTGCAAGCTGGGCGGGGGTGATACAGTACTTTCTCGCCGATGAAAAATGTACTTTGGCGTCGATGCAAAAAAATGTACTTTGGCGTCGATGCAAAAAAATGTACTTTGGCGCCGATGAATCAATTGACTTTGGCGCCGATGAAAAAATGTACTTTGGCGCCGATGACGAAAATGTACTTTGGCGCCAATGAAAAAATGTACTTTGGTACCTTCGGTCTCGTGGGCGGTAACCCTGTCTTGCTATGTCTGTGTGGTACAGTATGATGTGATTTTGAATCGGCAATCAGCTTGCTTGCGTGTAAGTTTATAAGCGATATACATGTGATGTGTGAGAAGTAACTCACTACGTGAGGATAGCGGGATCGGGCCGCACGCTGAAAAAAATTTCAACTTCAGAAACGAAGTACAGACAACTTTCAAACTTTGATATAATTTCTAGGGGCTCTCTTTATTCTCAGTCTCGGAGAATGTCTACCAAATTGGCAAAATTTTTTAGTCCATTACCGTGGGCAATGGCGTAAATGGGGTGATCCTTTTTGCATGCATTTTTTTAAAGATTCGGGTAGTAAATTTGGAACCGGGTAATACGATGGCGGGCGGGTACCCCGTGCAAACACTACCCATCATGCAACACAGTAGCAGACGATCAAGATGTCGACGTTACTGCGAAGGATGGCACCACATTTTTCCTGCCTTTTGCTATGAATTTACTGGTATTAAACATTCCAGAAGGTATAAGTGGTATTTAAGAATGCTCAAAATCATTATATTAACTCAAATCAGTTCTATGAACCATACCATTGTAATTAGAGCTCGGTTTGTTGTTTTGGCTTACAACGTTGTAACCTTTGTACATGTAGGCCAGTGACCGTAGTAAGGAGTGACTACAAGGAGCCGATTTTACGGTCATGTTCAGTGACTAGCCTAGCCTAGCCCTTGAACAGGACCCAGCATTACGTTCCTATGCTATACACTTCATTTCTGGGCCCTTGCCCGGTATACACAAAAACACAGCTTATTTGCCCACTCACGCATGAGTAGGCACCCCTCGGGTCCCCAAAAAGATACCTTTTCTCACCAAACTTTCCACAGATGATCTTTGTCATCACATTCACCTTCCACACAAGTCTGTTAACGAAATAAGACCTTTAAAAGGGAAATTTTGGCTGGATAATTCTGCGAGTAACGTTAAGCCTGTGCAGATTAATTTTTCAGTTGAAGAAGTCAGTGTTTGTCATGTGATCTAAGATAAAACGGGGAAACCTATGCAGTGACTGTACAATTTCGTAATGTACAGAGAGCTTACTATGTGAAGTACAAGTATTGACTAGCCGCGCTTACTAATTGGTCTTCGACAGCTTGTCGAGCGGATGTCCTTCCAATCATGCAACACAGTAGCAGACGATCAAGATGTCGATGTAACTGGGAAGGATGGCACCACATTTTTCCTGCCTTTTGCTATGAATTCGCTGGTATTAATCATTCCAGATGGTATAAGTGGAATTTAAGAATGCTCAAAATCATTATATTAACTCAAATCTGTTCTATGAGCCATACCATCGTAATTAGAGCTCGGTTTGTTGTTTTGGCTTAAAACGTTGTAACCTTTGTACATGTAGGCCGGTGACCGTAGTAAGGAGTGACTACAAGGAGCGGATTATACGGTCACGTTCAGTGACTAGCCTAGCCTAGGCCCTAGCTAGGCCTAGGCCTAGCTATAGACTTAGCCTAGTCACATAGGCATACATAACATAACATAACATAACAGGTTAAAGGGCAAAGGAGGGCTGTAAAGGCCCCATAAGATGCCCTGTAATCCAAAAACCCCCCAAAACAAAGCAAACCACCAACACCTAAAGAGCCCAGAAAGATTAGATTCTACCACAGTCATGGAAAAACTTGTCAATATTAACCTTAAAACGGTGCACTGATGTGGAGTTAACAACCCACTCAGGCAGGCTATTCCACTCACTAACAACCCTATGAGAGAAACTGAACTTCCTAATGTCAAGTCTAGCAAAAGACTTTTCAAGCTTTTTGCAATGGCCTCTAACCCGAGGATTACTCTGGACCTTTAAATAACTGCAAGCTAACAAAGGATTCCCTCAGATAGAAATTTGTATACCTGGAGCATGTCCCCCCTAATCCTTCTCAGCTCCAAAGTGGTAAGCCCAAGCAGCTTAAGCCTTTGGGAATAAGGTAGATTTTTAACCTCAGGTATGAGACGGGTAGCTCTCTTCTGAACTTGCTCTAAAAGCAATTTGTCCTTTTCAAAGAAGGGACTCCAGGCCTGTGCAGCATAGTCGAGATGGGGTCGAACCAGCTGCTTATACAAATTTAGCACAATTTCTTTACTAAAACTCTTAAAATTCCTCCTGATCAACCCAAGCACCCTATTTGCCCTTGCAGCAGTAGCTGCACACTGCCTAGATGACTTTAAATCTCTTGTAATAACAACACCAAGGTCTTTCTCAGAAGTCACTTTGTTCAAATTAGTACCATTCATAGTATAATCATGGTGGGGATTCTTAGAACCAAAGTGGAGGACTTTGCACTTATCAGCATTAAAAGACATTTGCCAAGTCTGAGACCATGAAAATAACCTATCCAGATCTTTCTGAAGCAATAAAGAATCATCCTTTCCTCCAACCTTCCTATAGAGCTTTGTATCATCAGCAAACTTACTTATACTGGAAGTGATAGAGCTATCAATATCATTTATGAAAATTAAGAAAAGAAGTGGGCCAAGAACAGAACCTTGTGGTACACCACTTGAGACTTCTTTCCAGGAAGAAAAATTTCCATTGACAACAACTCTCTGAGACCTACCATTGAGCCACGAATTGATCCACTGAGCGCACTTGCCTATGATGCCTAACCTATGCAATTTTACCATGAGTCTACCTAGAGGTACTTTGTCAAAAGCTTTTTGGAAGTCAAGGTAAATGACGTCCACACTGGAACCTGAATCGAGAGACAAAGAAACATCCTCAAGAAAGCTTAGCAAATTTGTAACACAAGATCTACTGGGTAGGAAACCATGCTGAGTTAGCTTGAGTAACCCATTATCTAAGAGATGCTTTAGCAAACAGTCCTTGATTAAGGATTCCATAATTTTGCACACAACACTAGTTAAACTGACTGGCCTGTAATTACAAGGTGAACTCCGATCCCCCTTTTTAAAAATTGGAGTGACATTAGCAACCCGCCAGTCAGTAGGAACAAAATTTGAGTCAAGACATTTCTGAAAAATAATTGATAGTGGAACTGATAAAACCTCAGAGCATTCATGAAGGATGGCGGGATGGATCCCATCTGGCCCAGGAGCCTTACTTGTCTTCAAACTCTTTAATTTTTTCAGAACCAGCTCCTCAGAGAACACAATGTCACTCATTGAAGAAGGGATATCAGAACCCCTACAAATCCCCCACATGGAAGGGAGTTTCTTGGGGCGGTGTCTGATTGTTTCCTCACTCAGCATGTTCTGTTTCCCACTCGTGAGGATAATTGTTTAGATTTGGTGTTAAGTACTGATGAAAATCTGGTCAGAAATTTGAGGAGTGGTGGTAAGGTTGGATGTAGTGACCATGACCTTATTAGTTTTGACATTTGTTGTTTCAGTAAACCTCCAAGTAGTGACAAAACTGTTCTTGACTTCAGTAAAGCTAATTTTAGTCATGAAAAGAGGAGCTTAGAATCGCCGCCAACATTGAAGTGGAGGAAATGGGGGAGAGTGGCTAGCATGTGAAATGGATAAAAGGCAAAGTAACATCTGCTACGCAGGGATTTAATTCATTTGTTGTTGGCGGCGATTGTAGGCTAGTTTGGGCTACTGTAGCTTACTGCGCAGTCTTTGTGTCGCGAAACCCATTCCAACACTGCAAGAGCGAAGGCCTACAACAATGTGGGGGCGACGTTAATTTCCGGAAAAGCTTCATTAATTGTATCAATGAAAGTATAAAAGAAAATTTTAGACGGTATACAAACCTGTAAAATCTGAATGCAGCTACTACCTTTGCGAAATGTAAGGCCTCCTCTTCGTCATCTTCACTAACTTTAGATTTGAAGGTGTCCGCATTCGTCTCCGCCATTGTAACTTTGCCCAAGTTAGCTAAGCTCACGGAGGCAATTCAGCTGTAAATTCAAAGTCTAAAAACAGAGCTCGTAGGTGCGCATTATTAAAAAAAAAAACATCAAAGCCCAGAAAAGCCCCTTCTAACAGACAGGACACAGTCATGCCGCCGGATCTTACAGGGTCCTTTCAGACACTTGCCGTGCGGGGACACAGTATAGCTGTATACACTCGGTGTTTCAAATCAGATTCTTCGTTGGGTTGATGACTTTCTTGGTGATCGTAAACAATCTGTTGTTGTCAATGGAACCCGGTCTCCCCCGATGCAAGTTCTGTCTGGAGTTCCCCAGGGGTTTGTCCTAGGACCGATTCTCTTCTTAGTTCATATCAATGACATTGTCGATGGTGTTTCTTCCAAGGTTCGTCTTTTTGCAGATGATTGTGTCTGTTACCGTATTATTGAGTCCGATGAGGATTGTCATAATCTTCAAAATGAAGTATTATGCAGTTGGGGCTGTGGGCTTCCACGTGGGGCACAGTGGCGTAGCTAGAATTTTTTCCAGGGGGGGGGGGGGGGGCAAAGGTATGAAATTTCCCCAAAACTTTTCCCGGTCAATGTGCATGTATTTCATATAAAATATGCAAACTTACAAGTATAACAACATTACCATGTCGTTTTGTAATATTACCTGCATTTTAAAAAAAAACACAGAGCAATCGGAAATAACAAAGTATATTATTTTGGTAAACAATATCTGGTTTATTTGTATGTATAACGCAGTGGCGTACGCAGGATTTCTCTGAAGGGGGAGGGGCATGCAGTATGGTCTAAGGGGAGGGGTGTCCGGAAATTTTTGACGTTTTCAAGGAGCCTATATGCAAAATGGTGCAAGATTTTCGACTTTGACAGGAACAGTGTTAAAAGTTGAATCGTGGTGGTTCATGGGGATAAAACAGAAAATTTTTGTCTTGACATGCATTTCCTTATGCCATTTATGCTACCTTACGAAGAAAAACTTGTCATTAAATTTGCACACTTTTAGGAGTCAAAATAAAAGAGCATTGATCGGTGTTTGTGGTTTTTCTTGGCCACAAAATGTTATTTTGTCATAAAGATTATATAAGCGGAGCGCCACCATTGGTTGGCGCGGAGCGTAGAGAAAATTTGGAAAAATCAGACCCCTTAGATGGCCGGAAATAGCATTTTCCAGGCTAATGCGAAGGATCTAGCCAGTCGCTTTCTTCTTTTGTCGTTTGCAATAAAATGCTCACTTCAAAATATGTTCGCAAACTGCAAAGTGATCAGAGAGTTAAGAGCTAATTTTACCCTAAAAATGTAATTTTGCCCAAAAGACCGAGCGAAGCGCCACCATTGGTTGGCGCGGAGCGTACAGAAAATTTCGAAAGATCATACCCCTCAGATGGTCAAAATAGCGTATTTATGCTTGCAAAGAGAATCTAAACATGTAGTCTTTTTTATCGATGCCACCAGTGGGAAGCAGAGTCTACCTTTTTAGGTAAAACTGGAATTTGACAGGATTTGCCTAGATCTATTTGTAGGAATTAAAAAAAAGTTGGCATCATTGAAAGACCTTGCAGGGACAATCCTTCCCCTTTGAAAATTTTTGAAAAATTGGGTGCCCTTATACGCAATCTGGTGCCACATATGCTATCTTTTGAAGTATATCTGTGTTAATAAAGTTAGACTACGTATTTTTAAGAACAAAGAAAAAATGACATCTGTGAGGGGGGCATGGCCCAATGGTTTCCCCTTCGCACGCCACTAAGGAGGCCTAATAGTGGCTCGATCACACAGGATATCCTGTTAGAAAAGCAGTCTGTTAAGTGCAGAAGGCTACAAGGTACTCATCGTCCATTTATTGTTACACTCAAAGTGAGCAGAAAACTATTTTCCCGAACTAGCTTGTAAGCCTCCAAGGATTAGGCTAAGTAACAAAATCTAAGTGTGCCAACGAATCCCGTTGATTAACTTTAAGTTTATCGTTGGCCATGGATTGTTTCAGCCCCATCCATCGTTATGTACACAGAGTAAAATCGTACAGCTGCTGCTGGCTCGTAGAAGAACATAAAAACCTCGGGGGTCTACGGTAGTGACTTGTCAGTTTTCACATCCTTTTACTGAATTCCCAAAGTATCACCTGAATAACAGCTTCCTGTGCACTGAAATGCACTGATCATAACCCCCGTGCGTATACAAGCACAAGAGAACATTCAATCTGCTACGCGGCGAGGACATTTCTGTGGAACGCGAATTGGGCCGGTTCGTGCGACACTGACGAAATCTGAGTTAATTTGTTGCATGAAAATACGAATTATGTATTAGAAATGTCTCACAATTTCTTATTATAACAAAAATTTTGAGAAATTTTGGTAATAATCAGAAGATTCATCAAATTTCCCCATTTTCATCAAATTTCCCCAAAAATTTTTCCGGGGGGCAACTTGCCCCCCTGCCCCCCCCCAGTAGCTACGCCACTGGTGGGGCATGAGATTTCAGCCCACTAAGTGTAGCGTTATTACTTTTGCTCGGAAAAAAGTCCCATACTTTTTAGGTATGTTTTAAATAGGATTGAGCTCCCGCTGGTAGATAGTATTAAGTATCTCGGAATTACCATCACTAAAGATCTGAACTGGGAAAAGCATATCCAAAATATCTGTAACAAGGGAAATAAGATTCTTGGTATTTTGTATAGAAACCCATCTTCCTGCCCTGGTGATGTCAAGTTAATGGTTTATTAAGGAATTCTTCGGCCTGTGCTGGAGTACGCCAGGACTGTTTGGGACCCCCACCAGGTTTACCTGCGCAGTGGCGTAGCTAGGATTTTTTCCAGGGGGGCAAAGGTATGAAATTTCCCCAAAACTTTTCCCGGGCAATGTGTATGTATTTCATATAAAACATGCAAACTTACAAGTATAACAACATTACCATGTCATTTTGTAATATTACCTGCATTTTAATTTTAAAGTAAAACATAGAGCAATCGGAAATAACAAAGTATATTATTTTGGTAAACAATATCTGGTTTATTTGTATGTACTAACGCAGTGGCGTACGCAGGATTTCTCTGAAGGGGGAGGGGCATGCAGTATGGTCTAAGGGGAGGGGTGTCCGGAAATTTTTTGACGTTTTCAAGGAGCCTATATGCAAATTGGTGCAAGATTCTCGACTTTGACAGGAACAGTGTTAAAAGTTGAATCGTGGTGGTTCATGAGGATAAAACTGAAACTTTTGTGTCTTGACATGCATTTCCTTATGCCATTTTATGCTACCTTGCGAAGAAAAACTTGTCATTAAATTTGCACACTTTTAGGAGTCAAAATAAAAGAGCATTGATCGACATTTGTGGTTTTTCTTGGCCACAAAATGTTATTTTGTCATAAAGATTATATAAGCGGAGCGCCAACATTGGTTGGCGCGGAGTGTAGAGAAAATTTGGAAAAATCAGACCCCTTAGATGGCCGGAAATAGCATTTTCCATTTTTAAGTAAAAAGTGGAATTTGACAGAAGTTGCCTAGGTCTATTTGTAGGAATTAAAAAAAAGTTGGCATCACTGAAAGACCTTGCAGGGACAATCCTTCCCCTTTGAAAATTTCTGAAAATTGGGTTTCCTTATAAGCAATCTGGTGCCACATATGCTATCTTTTGAAGTAAAATCTGTTTTAATAAAGTTAGACTACGTATTTTTAAGAACAAAGAAAAAATGACATCTGTGAGGGGGGGGGGGGGATTGCCCATTGGTCTCCCCTTCGCACGCCACTAAGGAGGCCTAATAGTGGCTCGATCACACAGGATATCCTGTTAGAAAAGCAGTCTGTTAAGTGTAGTAGGCTACAAGGTACTCATTGTCCATTTATTGTTACACTCAAAGTGAACAGAAAGCTATTTTCCCGAACTAGCTTGTAAGCCTCCAAGGATGAGGCTAAGTAACAAAATCTAAGTGTGCCAACGGATCCCGCTAATTCTAATTTCTAGTTTATCGTTGGCCATGGATTGTTTCAGCCCCATCCATCGTTATGTACACAGAGTAAAATCGTAAAGCTACTGCTAGCTTGTAGAAGAACATAACAACCTCGTGGTCTACGGTAGTGACTTGTCAGTTTTCACATCCTTTTACTGAATTCCCAAAGTATCACCTGAATAACAGCTCCCTGTGCACTGAAATGCACTGATCATAACCCCCGTGCGTATACAAGCACAAGAGAACATTCAATCTGCTACGCGGCGAGGACATTTCTGTGGAACGCGAATTGGGCCGGTTCGTGCGACACTGACGAAATCTGAGTTAATTTGTTGCATGAAAATACAAATTATGTATGAGAAATGTCTCACAATTTCTTATTATAACAAAAATTTTGAGAAATTTTTGTAATAATAAGAAGATTCATCAAATTTCCCCATTTTCACCAAATTTCCCCAAAAAATTTTCCAGGGGGGCAACTTGCCCCTCCTGCCCCCCAGTAGCTACGCCACTGGTAACATTTATAAATGTGGTGCTTCAGAAAATTTAATTGAGAAAGCCTGATCTAAAAGCTTGATTATGGCGTGAGTTGTAGATCTACTAGGCTGCTAGGTAAGAAAACGAATTGCTGGTCACAATGAGAGGTTGTGTTGACAAAGAAAGTTGTATAAACGGTTGAAATCTATTCCCTCTATAGAAAAACAAGGAGGGACGAATATTGGTCTATAGTTCGTGTTATACTGCTTTTCACCATTTTCAAAGATGAGACACACTCGGGCAATTTTTAGAAAAGATGGAACTGCACACCGGTTAGCAAAAATATATTGATAGTATTACACAGAGGTTAAGAAGTTTTGTCACCGGTTTTGTAAATAGGCAAAATTCAAGCCCGCTTTCGAGATCTATTGGCATAACACCACACGTTACAGAAATGGTAAAGAGCATTTATACCCCAGTCACGATTAATCTCTATGGCAGTTGTTCCCAACCCTATGGGCTATGAGTACCCCTTAGATAACAATTTCTCTAGGATGACCCCCTCATACAATGAGAGAATGGAGAACGTCGGTGTTGTAGAAATGAAACACTGTGCGACTCATTGTCATAGAAAGTAAATAAATACACATTTTACAACAGGGGTGTGGTGCATAGGCCTAGCCATATTTAACATCTAACTAGTTTCATGTGTTAAAATCCGTACTCCCCCGATGACCCTAAATATGTTTCACAAGGCCTGCCAACACATTGAGTGATAGCCTAGTATAGTCCCTACATATTAAGCACTTTTCGTCACTAAACTGTCTAAGACGCTTTCAAGGTACCCCATGTGATGTTTGCAGGTCTCAGGACTGGTACACCTGGTTGGGAACCTATAGGCTTTATGGATTACCGACAATACTTGCCGGTGGATTTTTAGGAACTTTCGGACGGACTCCAGCAGATCACCTGCTCCATGCCTGGTAAGTCTTGTACATTGCCCGAGGGGTCCGCCGATATTTGGCCGATTTCCAACCCTGCGAGTTAAGTCCAAGCAGTGGTTGTCGGCTTGTCGCGGCGCGGGCCCGTTCGACTTCTGGCATTAAGCCAGATCTGAGCCCGGGAAATACATGGACAATTTGAACTAAACAAAAAAATTGGACGATGCATCAGGTACCGGACCGGACTTCTGAGGGAAATCAGGCCCTTTTGTAAACGATGCCATTTGATGCCCCGGGATATTATCCTGCTCTATGACCTGGAACTAGTCGGGACCAGTGGTCGAAAATCATTTACAACTGAGATATTAGTGTGCACCAAAATGACGTTCTTAGGAAGTTTCTGACTGGTTGGAAGCACGAACATTCATTCGAAGCTTTACCCTATTATTCACGGATCGATCATACGGGTAAAACACTTATTTGTATGCATCAATATTTATCTAAATTGAACGCTCAAATTCCCCGAAATTATGATGCTAAAATCGATATCGCGACATTTTTTTAATGTTGAGACATTTCGATAAATGATGACTAGAGTCAAGTCGAGTCTTTGGCAAGTGCTGAATCGGCTCAAGTCAAGTCTCAGTAAGTTTGTCACTCGAGCCAGACTCGAGTCTTTGAAATCGTGACTCGAGTAAGATTCCAGTCATTACAACACTGCGGCAAATTAAAATATGCAGAGAACTATAGCTCATATTATATAGCATAAAGATATTCTAAGTAAAACACTGGGTCTTGTGCAGTGGCGGTGCTACGGGGGATTGGCCCTCAAATCTTGCCCCCCCCCCCCTTCACCCTAAATTAGGTCAGTTAGCAGTTAGGAGTTGGGTAAACCGGAAAAATAAAATAAAGAATAAACCTCCCAAAATATTTGATTTTTTCATTGAGAGAAATGCTTAAACCTCAGAGTTTTCGGGCTTCGCCCCTGGACCACCGCCTCCAGGATCGTACGCTTTGATCTCGGTTTCAAGCGGCACCCAAAAATCTTTGTCCCAAACATTATGCTTGCCCTTAGTCCCCCCCCCCCCCACTTTTGACATTCTGGTGCCACCACTGGTCTAACCCTGAAGCAATAAACTGAAACAGTTGTGGGAAGGCATTAATTGTTAGTAGGTTAGCAGAATTGAGAGGGTGGTTTACCTTTAAAATTTTGGTTAATCTTCAGAATAGAGTTATTCTTCACATTCCTTTTTCAAGGTCACGTGACCACATCAGTAATTTTCGCCAAACCCTAAACCTTCCGAAGTTACACAACGTTATGAACTGAAATGCTCTCAGCTTTTAAAAACTAATTCATAACCTGTTAACCGAACTATTTTAAGACTTTCACACTTAAAATTTTCTAGTACACGGTTACAGCACACGTCAGTCTGTTCATTTAGATATTACCATCACATCTTCATCTTCCAACAAAAACTCTCTGGTATCGTGCAGTTAGACTCTGGAATACCGGAAGCTTAATTGAAGAGCAAAGCAACCCTGAATTCATCCGGTCGCAATTATTCTGTATAAAGACAATGATTCTTAATGCTTTACTCCGCTTTGTTCTTCCCCTTTGGTAGGATGGCGGTGTTTATGTTGCTTGCTTGCTGTTGGAAGGTCTTATCTACTTATGGAACGGTATATTTTATTGAATGTTTTAAAGTTGATTGTTTAGTGTTATATATGCCCATTTAAGGCATTTTCGCTTCACTGTCTTTTGGCTAAGATCATGTGTAGTATCTGTTCTTTTTAGCCAGTCTAGAATGGAGCCCTACACTACATACCAATGATGTAAATGATCTGAGGGCAGTGAGGTTGGTCAAGTGTTGTCTTTCAGTGGACGGTATAGCTTCTTTGGGAAACAGTTAGTTTCGCCGAACTGCCCATTGTCAAAGGGTCAGGAGGGCTTAAGATAAAATATTTAGGGAGTGCACTTTCGACGAGCCTTTGAATTTTAGTTGCACTTCCTTTCGCTCTCTTACGAGCAAATTTAGGCCTAAATATGTTAACTTTGACAGTGTATGTACTTGAGTGAAGAAACATATAAGTGAAATAAAATGAAAATGAATTCTACACAGGGTTCATAATTTGCCGAACCTCTGAAGTGTTTCTCCTGACAATCCGGCTTTTTCCTCCATTGATGACAAAAATTTGTCAGAGCAATCTCTCGTAAACATGAAGGTATCGACGGTTGTGAGAGGCCCGTAGCTAACGCGGGGGGGGGGGGGGGGGGCACTAAGGGGGCCACGCTAGAAAAAATTTTCGCCCCAAAGACTTTGCAGTTAAACATTGAATTGGTTCACATTTGGCCCGATGAAAAAACCTCGCCCCCTTGGAAAAGTTTTGGTCCTCGTTTGGCGCTTTCTCTTGCTACAGACCGGTGTGTGACGAACTGCAGCGACACAAATCAAATCCTGTTGACTAAGTGTCAAACCAGCTCAGGTAATGGCAGCTCCATGGCTAAACATCGTGATTTCAGTTCGGAACACAACACGGACAAAGAAACTTGTTAATGGCGGTGATCAAAATTTTTACAAAGAAAGACACACGAGGAATACCACTCGAAGTACCGCACCAATTAATTTTCATGATTCCGAAGGAGATGTACCGTCCGCGTCAGGAAGGTTTGATGGGATGGTTGTGTTACCACCACCAGCGGTCAGTCCAGAAACTGAATCCGAGCAATTTTTTGGTAGCTTAACAAGGTGAATGGTCTTGTTTTGTATGGATTCGGGATACCGGCACATTCGGAAATATGAGAACGACATTGTTGAGCCTTTGAACCACTTCACTAAGGGGACAACGCTGCAGTTGCACATGATAGGATTGTTGCGGAGATAAAGTGACGAGAACCTTGAAAAGCCTTTGAAGACATCAAACGATAGGACTTGAATTTTGTTAAACTGAAGGTCAATGAATGAGAGGTTATGAAGATGCTGAAATAAATGTCTTGGAATCGTCTGAAGCTCGTTGTGTACCATATAAAGTTTTCTCAAATAAGGAACTCCGCAAAAAGTATTTTCGGAGATATGACGTATCCTATTATTCGATACCGAAATTATGTACAATCCTGGAAAGTTATAAAAGAACGCAGATGACAGTTCATCGACTTTATTGAACTTGAGTGACAAAAATGTAACTGATATCGCATTTACATCATGTTCCGTGCTTGGTGGGTATTTGATGCGGTTGTCGTGTAAAAGTACGGATTTTAGTGCCTTAAGTCCAGCAAAAGCCAAAGGTTGATACCTTTCTAAGCGGTTACTTCCCAACTGGAAAAGACGCAAATTTGCATGAAGAACTTGTATTCACTGAGATGAACGAGTCGGTTGAACAAGAGGTTGAGAATATCTAATTTTGGCACGGAATCCAGAACTCTCAAAGAAAAGTAGGTGATTATGTTGTTAGACAGGTCAAGACTGGTAAGGTTACTTAGTCCTTTTAGCAGTCCTGCGCGCACAGTCGTGATTTCGTTCTTGTTAAGCCACGGGGTATCTATTTCAGGTAGATTCCATGGTCTTTCACCAACTGTATTTAGCTGATTACAATGTAAATCAAGATGTGTTAGGCCTAACGTTTTCAACTTTGAAAATATTTCCACGGGAAAAAACTTAAGGTTATTTCTCGAAATTGCGAGTTTTTTCAAGATGTTGAGGTTTTCCAAGTAAATGGGGTTCAACTTCGATAGATTTGCTATTTTATTATTGAAAAAAAAAAGATATATTACGTTCGACAGATTTGACAAAAAAGTCCAGTTTCCATTTTTAATGAAGGAATTATTAGAGTTAGCCATGATAACACCTACATCCGTTTTTGAAATTTCGTCGCCAAGTTCCCTGGAGTTGGTAAGATTCACTCCATTGCAACTAAAAATTGATTGCAGAGAACAACAGCCGGATGTAAATGGATATGCACAGCGATCGTAAACATTATAATGTTCATTTCGTTGTGCACAAAACGGTTGACTTACATATACTTCTTGCAAGAAGGTCAAAAAGAAAACTACTGTTTTCAGAAACATTTTACCACGGAAATTCCCATATAATCGTAAGTTGAAACTAGCAAGAGTTCTCACAGCCAAGTTGTTTGAAACAAAAATCAGCAAATCTTTCGCATGAACTTGAAGGACCTCCTTCGCTCAACTCAGTGTGTTCGAAGTTTGTATTGTTTCGTATAAAATTTAAAAAATAAAATAACACATAGAAACCAAAATTATCAATGAAACTCCACGCTCTGTTGAATTCTTCCCCGGACTAGCTTAAGTCGACATCAGATAGAAAACCTACTAACTTTTGATCATTGGACTAGGCTACTCTAAGTCGGAAAAATGATAAGCAATATCTCGAGACATAAAACAAAAGATCAAGCCATGGTTTGATGATGAAGATGAGATGATGACGACGATGATGAATCCTACCTGCGTGCGCTTTGCTTTGACCTCAACTACATGGAGTTATCTGTTACTGATCTGTTGGATCGCCAGATTATTGTCGATTAACGAAGAGCTTCGCAGTAAATATACAAGGTTTCCTTTAAGGCCCCTTGTGCAATTAAATGTCAAACCAAGGAGGTTCTACAACCTGCTTGGTCAAACGAACAAGTTTGTGGCACTTCTAATATAATTTGTTTTTCATGGGAAAAATTAGAGCATTGTACTGCGTGAGGCATAAGTTATTGCAACAAGTTCTTTAAAGTCAAACGACAAAGTGTTGACAGTTGGGCTTATTACGCCATAATTTAAAGGATATCAAACCTACTCTCCAAAACTTTAAGCAATTCTCCTTACTAATAAACCATTTAATATCGATTTCCCAGTTTTATCCCCGGTGGTCTGAAAAACCCTTGACCCCTACTCAAAACAAAACTCTCTCCCTCTTAGCCGCATTACAAATCAATATACCAAATTGAAAAGAACAGTGTTGGTCATTCCCATCTTGAGGTATCTTGTAAACAAGTTTTCCTGTTTTTGACGTGTGACTTCAAATTTTCTTTGATCACTACTAAAAGCATGTGAATTCTTACTCTCAACATGAATCTGTATAGCCCAAGCAATGTGAAAAGAGAAGGCCATTCTTGTTTTTACTTGTTAAATCTTAATTCACACACCCAGTCACATGACTAAGTATGAAACAAATCCCCAGATATCATATTCATTCTTACATATTACTAATCCTCAACTCCCATTGGTCCATTGCGATCGTGTAAACGTGCTCTATTCGCGATAAAAGGGATTAACACAATAGCTTGCATTAATTTTTAGATCAGCGGGAAAGCATACGACATTTCCGCACTACTATAATAATACATATTGTTGTTTATTCAAAGGTTGCAAAGGGTGCAAACAGTTCTGTTCTTAAACCGTTACAACTATTACAGAATAGAATCTTAAAAAAGATTTCTTTCAAACATCGACGTTTCTCAACCAACCTTCTCCATTGCAACCTCGGCGTACTTAAAATTGATGATAATCACATTTTCAAGATGCAAAGTTTCATTTTCAAATATGTCAACGACCTTCTTTCTGCCCAATGTTTTAAGAACTATTGTTCACACAAACCGCAATATGGCTTCGCATACAAGCACAAGAAACAATGATCTAATCTTCGTTACTAGGCAATACTCTAGGCATGGAAAATTTCTTTCGAACAACTATTGTGTTAGATTATGGAACAACCTTCAAAATCGCTTAAAACAACTTAAATCTTATCTCTCCTTTTAGAAACAATTGAAAATTCTTCTACTTGATAAATACTGAGTTTGTGTTGATTGTCTCCCTTTCTTTCTCCTTCCTCGCTTCTCTTTTCCTCTCTCTGTTTCTACTCTCTGTTTTGTTTTTGTAGCCTTTGTGATTAAGTTTTTTTTCTGAAGGTTGCTAGCCTTGTCAGAAACTTATGTGTTTGTTCTAGTATCCTGTTCATACTTCTACTGCAACATTTCTGATTATGTACTTGTATTTGTGTGGACGAAATAAATGAAATGAAATGAAATAAATAATTATAATTAATGAACTTATAAAGCGCTAAAATCTACAGAGTATTCAATAGCGCTGCACAACCCTAACGAAAAGCCAACGTGAAAAAAATCAGTCTTTAAACGAGACTTAAATTGCGTTAGGGAGGAAGAACTTCTGAGAGAATTGGGCAGGCAATTCCAGAGTTTGTGCCCAGCTGACGGAAAGGCACAATCACGATAGGTGTTTCAGTTAGTTCGGGGAACAGTGAGGTTAACTGTATTGCCAGAACACAAGGTATAACAAGTATTGACCTAAAAAGTCAGATTATCAGACAAATAAGAGGGTACCATACCATGAATGCATTTAAATACAATGAGTAGTACAGTATTTTAAACTTAATTCTGAACTCAACTGGCAACCAGTGCAGAAAATGAATGATCGGGTGTTGAAGTCATAACAGTCAACAACAAGCCTGGCTGTTCTATTCTGCAGACGTTGCAGTCTCTAAATCAAATAAACTGGTATAGGCCTACCATATAAAGCAAGCTATTACACTAATCCAAGTGGCTCTGAATAAATGAATGTACCAAGATGTTCATAGTTTCAGAAGACATGTGTTTTCTAATCTTCTTGAGATTAAGAAATAATAAAAACCAGTCTTACAAACTTTACTGATATGTTTGTCCATTTCATGCGTTTATCAAAAATAACACCAAGGCTGCTGACTTGATCACAAGAAGCAATAGAATCATCACCAACCTTGATGGACAGGAGTTCCGAGAATGACGAACTCAGTTTTGGAATCGTTTAGTTTCAATTTATGTGCAACCATCCAATCTCTAATAGCAGAGATACACTTTTGCATGAGATTGAAAGCATCGACCGTGGTATTTTACTCATGTGGTCGGAAGTTGTGAATCAACTATAAACTTTCTAAATTGATTAGTCAAAATTCAGAATTGTACGACAGTAATATGATGTTCAATATTCATGAACAAATGAAAAGACAAAGTTAGGTAAATCATGGGTGTTCCGATGGATCAGAGCTACCTGTGTCACTCAGTAACGAGTAAATGCTGACACTGAAAGTGAAAAACTTCAATGACATGACCTTTGGGTCTACTCTCTTAAAGGCCCAGTTCTCTCACCCCAAACAGTACAAATTCTCCATAACCTTCTTACTAAAGCCCCTTCCACAATTTTCTGAAATTCATCCTCATCCATAAACAATCTCAGTTTATTGCTTCAAGGTGAGTACAGAAAATCTTTATTTATATAATCAAAACACTCTCGATACCGTTCATGCTGTGTAACATTAGCTTTGGTACTCTGCATTGTTTGAATAAGCTGTCAATCAAAGAGCTGAGCCAGTTGAGAATTTCGGTACCCCCGTACCAAAATTGTAGTTTTGAGTGAGAGGTTTGGCCCTTTAATAACCGCCTAAGTTGAGTGGATATAGAAAAGAAAAACAAAAAGCATCAACTTTTAATTTCAAGATGATTCCATTAACCTACCTCAGAAACCTTGAAGCCTTGAAGTTCATAATTAAACCTTGCCTGTATTCAATTTTCAAAATCAAATAACTGAACGGTTAGGCCTAGCGTTAAGTCTGAATCTCACTTTAAAGTTTAAAGTTTGGTTTAGCCGAAAGGCTCTTTGCCAGAGAGTTGGATGGACTTTGGAAAAAGATCTCGGTGTATATCAAAGAATGTGAGATGGGGGTAAAATATGGACGTGGGCAACATTTTTAAACTTTGTTGTAGTATGAATTTCATTCCATTTCAAGTGAGGGGGTTTAGAAACGTGTCTACTCAGAGTCGCATACAGCTCTCGGCTTACAGCGGCTATACTTTTTGGAAGCAATCATGAGGTGGAGAATGTATTGAGATTTGCCTGCAGATTTCAGGAAGGGGCAGGATAGTGTTGAATATGAACGGTCAAAATCAAGCTGACCAGGGGTCAGAGATAGAAATGGTATAAAAAAAAACTCAACAAAAAGACTTTCCAAGGTATATCGTGAATACGGTACATTGTTGTAGGGGGGGGGGGGGTGGACAAGGCCACACATCCGCCAAACAAGAATTTCAAAGTGTACTTTTTCCAACTTCGAAAATGTACAGAAAAAGTGCAGTGAAACTAGAACAAATTGTTGTGACGTACCGTAATGATTGAAAATAGTCTAGCTACATCAATAGATCAATATATTCACCCCGTCAATTTGGTCTTTGTAAAGCGTACACTAATTGACGGTATCAGTGAAATTAATCACAGATTTTCGGTCCTTTAAGGACATGAAAATAGCCTAAAGCCACCCTACCCTCAAGCCACGACGGTTTCGGATCGGATTCCGATCCGATCTTTGTGAGTTCTTGTTAAAATTTTCTCTATATCTGGTCGGAAAAAGCCAAAAAATGGTAAACCTGTGTAAATATATGAGTCGTATCGCAGGATTATGATAATTAAAGTTATGCTTATTATTTCATGACGTCACATTGATAGGCAGATTTTATCGGACTAAGCTGTCCGATCAAAAATGTATGTCGGTCTGACGTCATGAACAAAATCAGTTGGCATTTATTCTCGTATACTTCAGATGCAAATCGTATTTTTACACTGAGTCACAAATTTTTGGCTCTTTACGGTCAGAGCTGGAGAACCCGAAAAATCGGATCGGAATCCGATCCGAATTTTTTGTAATGTGATCGCCGCTAAAAAGCCGGAATTCACAGTTCCTCTTTGGTACCTGCATGTACACTAGGGAGCGAAAGTGTGCTATGTCTAACGGAAGAGCATTCGCCTCTCACGCGGAAGGCCCGGGTTCTATTCCCAGGTCGAGTCATACAAAAGACTCTAAAAATGGAACCTACTGCCGTTGTGCTAGACTTGCCCCAAGTCTCTCACGTATTTCTTCCATCCACCTTTCGTTTTATTTCTGTCCCTATTCTTCACGGTGATTCCGTCGCGTTTTGCTCCAAGCAACCTTCCAAATTACTTCTCGCTGCCCGTTGCTGCAACTTCCACGAGCAAGTGCTGTAACACCTGTTTACAACTGTTCTCGAAGACTGTACACAGCTCACACACTCGAGCCCGCTGAGCGGCCAGATCAAACTTGCTGCCTGCCGTGAGAGACTTGTATCTTTTGCAACTGTTTACGTCATCATTTTTAACTTCTCTATTGTTTTATTCATCTTAGAAATCAGATGAATATTTTTCAAGATTGTTTACTGTATCATCCAATCGGCTTCGGCAGTGTGTGACTTTTGCTGGGTATTCATTAAGATCATCGTGTGATGAACGGTGCGTCGTTCTGTCTGTTTACGTATCGTAAGCTTTTCATTGGCTTCAGAGATTAATGATTAAAAACCGGACCGCCAAAAATTCTACGTCCCGGTTGCAAAAGCTACAAGTCTCTCGAGCAAGCCAGATCTCCGCTGGTTGATATGTGCACAGCGTTTAAACAGGAATCTGCCAAGCACGTAGAGAATACCGTTTTAACATTTATTCGAGAATTTCAAATATCTCTAATTAATTTCAGATATCTAAAATTATGCACTATTTTAGATATCTGAAATTGAATTAGAGGTATCTGAAATTTTGTCCCCTATCCCAGGATCGACGTCCCTGCATTTATACACATATAACCTTAAAAATTTTGGGAACCTGGCGGAAGTGTGAGAAGGTCTAGGCCATTAGAATCCCCTTCGATAACTACGCGACTGCTCATGACGAAAGACAAGGGAAGATACCGAGCATTTAAATAAAGGAAACTAAATGAAGAAAACTTGCTTGCGGAAGGATATTGGAGGAAGAAGAAATGCTCACACTGTCTTAGGACTTATAAATGCATTTAACCATACCATGTTGAAAAGAGCGTATTCAAATTTAGAAGATTAAATTGCATTTTATCAATTTTCAAAGATATAACACTAGCAAACACAAAATAAATGATGCTGTGGCAGAGTAAATCTAGGGCTTCTTCTGTCCGTTCAAGCTGTGTTAAATTTGTGATATGACTGTGCATTAATATGACAGTAAAAAAAAATTTTAAGCGAAGCTTTGATCTTGAAAAGGGACAAACGATTTCACTCCTTTTTGCTAACGAATCACAAAAATTAACTGAGACTTGCTAGTTTCAAAAGTCAGTTATAAGGTTATACCACTCAGTTTCTAATGTATTGATTCAAGTCAGGTTGGCCCACGGACTTCCTATACACATGGACGGAGCATGTAACGCGTACGTTCTATCCGTAGACTGTCTTCACCGACTGGGACAAAAAAGGCGCACCAAGATGGCTGCCGTGAACCTATCATTTGTATGATTTAACGACGACTCTGTAATATTTTAAACAAAAGGTAAACTTGGACGGCTAACAATATAATATTCCTGTAATAGGTGTAGTATTTTTGACCTTACCTTGTATTATTTCGAAAATATTTCAACTTTCTTGCAAAATCTGTTGATTTGTATTTACTTGAGTCAGGCGCGTAGCCAGGATTGTGTCATGGGGAGGGTTTTGGTGTCTTGGGGGCACGATATGAGGGAAAAGTCTAAGGATAGAGAGAAAAACCGCTATTTTATGTGCTTTTTGCAATTGCAAGGTTGGGTCATGGGGGGTTCTAACTCCCCAACCCTCCCCGTGGCTACGCCACTGACTTGAGCAAGTCCAAACTTTCACACAAAACCATATTAAACAGCCATCTTGGTGCGCTTTTTCTCACACGTACGGTAGCGACAATTTACCGTGCAGTATGATCTGTCAATGTTTAGGAAGTCCGTGGGTCGGCCATAGTCCTTCAAGTTGCCAGTTGCGGCTCACTGGCTGTTTCCCCTATTCTATTGCTTACATGCTGGGCATCTAGCACAATGACAATAAGTTTCATTTTTAAAGGTCGTGTGACAGGAAAATGACAAAATTGGGTATTTGATGTAAAAAGTATTAAAAAAAGACAAGAAAATAGTTGCAATCCCCATGAAAATCCGTCAAAAAAATTTTCCATTTTACACAGCAATTTTTGATTTGCATTAATCATTAATAAAGGTGACTTACGAGCTTAATATGCACATCTTGTGATGTCATGAGAAGGAGTTGTCATATATTGTTTTTACAGTCTTCATTTCAAGGACCGTTGTAACATCAGTCTGTGCTAAAGGTTTTATTTTGGAAGTTTAAATTATGTCCTTGAATATCATCAGTTTTAATTACCAAACCATAAACTGCTGGTACCTGCTTAATTATTAAAATATCATTAATATAGTTCGAGGCGGGAGTGCAGGGGGCACTCGCCCTCCCAATTCGGGCTAAAACGTTTGTCTATTTGGGCAAAACATGGCCAAAACGTGATAAACGGTGACATTATTCGTGCAAAAATTGCTCTTGCCCTCTCATAGAAAATTACCCCCGTACGCCTATGTACCTTACATTGATAAATATAAAATTTGGCATAAAAATAGCAAAACTGTACCATCTGTTATGAGGATCGTAAAATCCAAAGCCAACATTTTCAAACGTAATACCAACTCTAAACTGAAAAATCTGTAAGAAAATAATGTTCCACAGGGCCGCTACATTTTTGCACTGCCAAAAATGGTGTTCCGCCGTTCCTTCGTAATCATTACAAAAAGAGCACATCTTGTTTTTTGCAATATTTATCTTACTAAGAAAAGAATTGGTAGCAATTAAACGATGAATAAATTTATATTGAAAGTATCTAATCTTTGCTTCTTTTAAGTTTTTACGTACCAAAAAGATTTTACTCCACTTGAGGGTAGAATCTTTAAAATCATTCATTCCCCCATTTTACACAAGAGCGGGAGTCCCCATGAGTGTTGACTAAGCTTTCCATAGACATAATGGCAAACCCTATCAATGATGAACAGTGGCACAGCCACGGGAGTGGGGGAGGGGGGTTAGAACCCCCCATAACCGAACCGTACAATGCAAAAACACCTAAAATAGCAACTAGCTACAGAAATAGCTTCTTACAAGCCCGAGAGATGCCATTTCCGTCTGTTTGAGGGGTCGCAATTTTTCAAAATTTTCTGTACGCTCCGCGCCAACTAAAGATAGTCTTTCTAGCAAGACTTCTTATTCTAGGCAGGGGAACCCTTGGTCTACCGTACTCAAATGCTCTCATACACACCTGTCATCAGATATCCCTTGAACCCTGCCAGTTGTGTAGTCTTTGTAGATAGATTCTTTTGTTATTGAAGTGTCAAAATTTTATCAATGTTAAATGTTACAGAGCAGTGGCGTAGCTGCAAGAGGCAGGGGCGATTGCACCCTTGCTTGAAAAAGTGAAAATTGGAAAATTTGCTATTTGAGGCATCAGTCAAATACAGTGGGGTTTTCCCAAAATTTTCCTTCGTAAAATTTCGAATTCTTCCTTATAAAGGTTCCATCTTTGAGATTGTTAGTATTTAAAAGGCAAAATTTCCGCGCGTGCCTTTAAATTGCAACCCTTAAAGCTGTAAGTGATCACTCATAAAGCAGTCAGTGGATTACTTGCCCTAGCCCCTACAGTGCCGTTTCCCTAAACTTTTCTTCAATAGAGCTTTTTTTTTTGTCTAAAAAAGGCAACAAAGTTTCGAGAGATTTTAATGTCGCCGAGAAGTCTTAATCCGCACTCCTTAGATAACACGATCTTCCGTCGACATGCCATCTCAGATGTATGCTAATAGGAAACGCAGATTCTTCAATAGTCCCCCAAATATGCAAATTTACTTACAGGAAACCCTAAATCTAATCTATTTTCTGCAATACAAGCTCCATATTTACAAATGTGTAAAAGGATCAAAATTTTCGGTACGTAGCTTATACAGTAGTGTTCACACTTAAGAAAAAAATCAGATTTATTTAAAAAATAATTGTTCTTGCTCTTAGAAAAAGCAAAAAAAAAAGCATAAAAATGTACCTTTTGATCAAATGGGGGTAGGATGAGTTGCATGGTCCAAAATTGCCCCCCCCCCAACACTTCCTGTAAGGCCCTAAGACACCCACAAACTAACACAGCTCAACTACTACAAAATCGGGAAACCTCTATGCTATTGCCCCCACCCCCCCCCCCCCCGGACTGTCAGGTCTGGTCACGTCACTGCTTGGAGTAAAATGAGATTTGAATCGTAAGTATACCAATGGACTACATAAGTTAGAATGAACCTTTTTGTGAAAGACAATGTTCATATTCGGAACGCTTTGCCTCCAATAATCTCCCCCTCAATGTAAATAAGACAAAGTATATTGTTTATCATCTCAAGAGGAATAACTAACTTTCTCTTATTTGTTCACATTGTTACACTTTTGTTCTACAATTTGGTATAGTGCTACGGTACCTCCTTTCAAATAAATTCAGTCAATTCTCATCCCAAACTACAATCTTCGTAGTAGTCTACAGAAATTCTCAATTGGCACAACTCTTTGATTGACATCAAGCCAATAATGTAATCGAGACACTTGATATCGAGCCCCAAGTCACCTCGAGTCAAAAGGTGTCGAGTCTTGAGTCATAATGTTGAGTCTTTAGCAGTTCTGGTCTAGTCATCTCAAATTGACTGAGGATGTATCAACCCTATACACACCTTTTACGACGACTTAAGGGCTATACAAATAACCACCGCTGTCCTTTCACCAGGCATTTAAGCTATGCGAACACGTGACGGAATTTTTGGAGTGTCGGTCATCCTCGGCCTCTCAACAAACATACGTACATTACTAGTGTCACTAGTGTCCAGGGAGCTGCATTTAGTACAAAAAACTCACATGAATCCATTTCAATAATTCAGGTTATACCTGCCGAAATACAAGTGAAATTTTCAAAATTTAAAACATGTTTGCTCTTGACAGGCTGACCATGGCTTTACATGGAAACTATTTGGCATGTATCGTGCACTCTCTCACGTGCTATACAGATCATGATATGCCGCTGCGTTGATGTAAGCCGTCACTTCCGGCCGGTGGTGAAAAAGAATTAGTTTATGGTTCTATCCTGTTTTCGATTGTTAGGGCGTGACTCGAGTCATATAAGAGATGACTCGAGTCAAATCGAGTCAATGTGCGGAAAGACAGGAGTTAAGTCCAGTCTTTAAGTTCTGTGACTCAAGTTATGTCGAATGTTTGGAAATTTATTAAATGATGACCACAGTCAAGTCGAGTCTTTGGCAAGTGCTGACTCGACTCAAGTCGAGTCTCGTCAGTTTGTGACTCGAGCCAGACTCGAGTCTTTGAAATCGTGACTCGAGTAAGATTCTAGTCATTACAACACTGCGGCAAATTAAAATATGCAGAGTACTATAGCTCCTATTGCATAGCATAACGATATTCTAAGTGAAACACTGGGTCTTGTGAAGTGGCCATGCTACGGGAGATTGGCCCCCAAATCCCCCCCTCCCCCCACTTTCACCCTAAATTAGGTTAGTTAGGAGTTGGGTTAACCGGAAAAATACAAGATGTAATAAACCTCTCAAAATACTTGATTTTTCACGAGAGAAATGCTAAAACCTCAGAGTTTTCGGGGCGTCGCCCCCTGGACCACCACCCCCAGGATCGTACGCTTTGATCTCGGTTTCGAGGGGCACCTAAAAGTTTTTGCCCCAAACATTATCCTTGTCCTTAGCCCTCCCCCCCCCCCTCCCCCACTTTTGACATTCTGGTGCGACCACTGGTCTTGCGTACTAACCCTGAAGCAATAAACTGAAACAGTTGTGGGAAGGCATTAATTGTTAGTAGGTTAGCAGAATTGAGAGGGTGGTTTACCTTTAAAATTTTGGTTAATCTTCAAAATAGAGTTATTCTTCACATTCCTTTTCAAGGTCACGTAACCACATCAGCAATTTGCTCCAATCCCTAAACCTTCCGAAGTTACACAACGTTATGAACTGAAATGCTGTCAACTTTTAAAAACTAATTCATAACCTGTTAACCAAACTATTTTCCGACTTTCACACTTAAAATTTTCTAGTACACCACTACAGCATACGTCAGTCTGTTCATTTACATATTTTCATTACATCTTCATCTTCCAACAAAAACTCTCTAAGGTATCGTACAGTTAGACTCTGGAATACCGGAAGCTCAATTTATCTGAAGAGCAAAGCAACCCTGAATTCATCTGGTCGCAATTATTCTATATAAAAACAATGATTCTTCAGGGAGTTCTTAATGCTTTACTCCGCTCTGTCCCTCCCCTTTGCCGGGTAGGGTGGCGGTGTTTATGTTGCACATGCTTGCTGTTGGAAGGGCTCATCTACTTATGGGACGATTTATTTTATTGAATGTTTTAAAGTTGATTGTTTAGTGTAATATATGCCTATTTGAGGCATTTTCGCTTCACGGCCTTTTGGCTCAGATCAATTGTAGTATCGGTTTTTCAGCCAGTCTAGAATAGACCCATACATAACAAACCAATAATGTGAATGATCTGAGGGTCGTGAGGTTGGTAAAGTGTTGTCCAATTCAGTGGACGGTATAGCTTCTTTGGGAAACAGTTTAAAGTTTAGTTTCGCCGAACGGCCCATTGCCAAAGGGTCAGGAGGACTTCAGAAAAGGTATTTAGGGAGTGCACTTTCGACGAGCCTTTGAATTTTAGTTGCATTTCCTTTCGCTCTCTTATAAGCAAATTTAGGCCTAAATATGTTAACTTTGACAGTGTTTGTACTTGAGTGAAGAAACATATAAGTGAAATAAAATGAAAATAAATTCTATATAGGGTTCATAATTTGCCGAACCTCTGAAGTGTTTTTCCTGACAATCCGGCTTTTTCCTCCATTGACAAATACTTGTCTGTACAATCTCTCGTCAACGTGAAGGTATCGACGGTTGTGTGAGGCCCGTAGCTAACGCGAGGGGGGGGGGAGGACTAAGGGGCCACGCCCCTAAAAAAATTCGTCCCAGAGACTGCAGTTAAACATTGAAGTAATACAAATTTTGCCCCTGAAAAAATATTGCCCCCTTGGAAAAGTTTTGGTCCTCCTTTGGTGCTTTTTCGGACTACATACCGGTGGTGAGGCACTGCAGCGACACAAATCAAAACCTGTTGAATAAGTGTCAAACCAGCTCAGGTAATCGTAGCTCCATGGCTAAACATCGTGGTTTCGGTTCGAAACACGATACGGACAACGAAACTTGTTAATGGCGGTGATCAAAACTTTTACAAAGAAAGAAGAAAGACACACGAGGAATACTACTCCAAGTGCCGCACCAATTAATTTCCATGATTCCGAAGGAGACGTACTGTCTGCCTCAAGGAGGGTTGATGCGATGGTTGTGTTACCACCACCAGCGGCCAGTCCAGAAACTGAATCCGAGCAATTTTTTGGTAGCTTAACAAGGTGAATTGTCTTGTTTTGTATGGATTCGGGATACCGGCATATGGGAAAATTTGAGAACGACATTGTTGAGCCTTTGAACCACTGCACTAAGGTGACAACGCTACAGTTACATACGATATGGTTGTGGCGGAGATAAAGTGATGAGAACCTTGAAAGGCCTTTGAAGACATCAAACGATAGGACTTGAATTTTGTTAAACTGAAGGTCAATGGATGAGAGGTAATGAAGATTCTGAAATAAATGTCTTGGAATCGTCTGAAGCTCGTTGCGTTCCATAGAAAGTTCTCTTAGATAAGGAACGCCGTGAAAAGTATTTTCGGAGATATGACGTATCCTATTATTCGATACCGAAATTATGTACAATCCTGGAAAGTTATAAAAGAACACCGATGACAGTTCATTGACTTTATTGAACTTGAGTGACAAAAATGTAACTGATGTCGCATTTACGTCATGTTCCGTGCTTGGTGGGTATTTGATGCGGTTTTCGTGTAAAAGTACGGATTTTAGTGCCTTAAGTCCAGCAAAAGCCAAAGGTTGATAGCTTTCCAAGAGGTTACTTCCCAATTGTAAAAGACGCAAATTTGCATGAAGAACATTGTACTCATTGAGTTGAACGAGTCGGTTGAACAAGAGGTTGAGAACATCTAACTTTGGCATGGAATCCAGAACTCTCAAAGAAAAGTAGGTGATTCTGTTGTTAGACAGGTCAAGACTGGTAAGGTTACTTAGTCCTTTTAGCTGTCCTGCGCGCACAGTCGTGATTTCGTTCTTGTTAAGCCACAGGGTATCTAGTTCAGGTAAATTCCATGGTCCTTCACCAACTGTATTTAGCTGATTACAATGTAAATCAAGATGTGTTAACGTTTTCAACTTTGAAAATATTTCCACGGGAAAAAACTTAAGATTGTTTCTCGAAATTACGAGTGTTTCCAATGTGTTGAAGTTTTCCAAGTACATGGGGTTCAACTTCGATAGATTTGCTATTTTATTATTGAAAAAGGAAAGATATTTTACGTTCGACAGATTTGACAAAAAAGTCCAGTTTCCATTTTTAATGAAGGAATTATTAGAGTTGGCTATGATAACACCCACAAACGTCTTTGAAATTTCGTCGCCAAGTTCCCAGGAGTTGGTAAGATTCACTCCATTGCAACTAAAAATTGATTGCAGAGAACAACAGCCTGATGGAAATGGATATTCACAGCGATCGTAAACATTATAATGTTCATTTCGTTGTGCACAAAACGGTTGACTTACATATACTTCTTGCCAGAAGATGAAAAAGAAAACTATTGTTTTCAGAAACATTTTACCACGGAAATTCCCATATAATCGTTAATTGAAACCACCAAGCGTTCTCACAGCCAAGTTGTTTGAAACAAAAAACAGCAAATCTTTGGCATGAACTTGAAGGATCTCCTTCGCTCAACTCAGTGTGTTCAAAGTCTGTATCGTTTCGTAAAAAATTTAAAAAATAAAATAACACATAGAAACCAAAACTATCAATGAAATGCCACTCTCTGTTGAATTCTTCCCCGGACCAGCTTAAGTCGACATCAGATATAAGACCTACTAACTTTTGATCTTTGGACTAGGCTACTAAAGTCGGAAAAATGAAAAGCAATATCTCGAGACAGAAGACAAAAGATCAAGACATGGTTTGATGACGAAGATGAGATGATGAATCCTACCTGCGTTCGCTTTGGCTTGACTTCAACCTGTCAACTACATGGAGTTATCTGTTATTGATTTTTTGGATCGTTAGATTATTGTCGATTAACGAAGAGCTTCGCAGTAAATGAACAAGGTTTCATTCAAGGCTCTTTGTGCAATTAAATGTCAAAACATGGAGGTTCTACAACCTACTTGGTCAAACGAACAAGTTTGTGGCAATTCTAATATAATTTGTTTTTCATGGGAAAAATTAAAGCATTTTTCTGCGTGAGACATGAGTTATTGCAACAAGTTGTGTAAAGTCCAGTGGTGTAACCAGCGGGGGGGGGGGGGGGGAGGGGGCAAACTGACTTTAGGAAAGCAATCATTGTCAGATTTGCCACCAATATTTGAAGGAAGTGCCGATTCTTCGGCAATTCCCCAACTTTTTAAACTTCCTCACAGGAATCCCATAATCCAAAGCTTTCTGAAATATAAGCTCCATATCAACAAATTATTGTTTCAAAGGTGCAGAAGTACATCCCTGATCCATTCGTGTTCGCATTTGCAAGAAAAATCGGAAGTCTTAGCTACCACTTACAAGCCCGAGTTATGCCATTTCCGGCTGTCTGAGGGGTCGCGATTTTTCAAAATTTTCTGTATGCAAGAGGCAGGGGCGATTGTGCCCTTCCTCGAAAATGTGCATTCGAAAATTTGCAATTTGAGACACCAGTCAAATACAGTGCGGTTTTCCCAAGTTTCCATTCATAAAATTCCGAATTCTTCCTAATAAAAGTTCCATTTTTGAAATTATTAGTTTTAGAAAGGCAAAATTTCCCGCGCGCATCGCGCGCCTTTATTTGCAACCCGTTAAGCAGTAGTTTGGTCGCTCGTAAAGCCGTCAGTAGATAATTTGTCCCAGCCGCTTTTTGCCGTTTCCCTAAAATATTCCTCGATATAGCCTTTCATTTTTGTCTAAAGAAAAAGGCAACAAAATTTCGAGAGTTTTTTTAATGTCGCCGAGAAGCCTTAATCCGCACTCCTTAGATAACACGATCTTCAGTCGACATGCTATCTCAAATATATGCTAATAGGAAACGCAGATTCTTCGATAGTCTCCCGGATATGAAAATTTCCTTACAGGAAACCCTGGATCTAATCTACTTTCTGAAGTACAAGCTCCATATAATTTACAAAGATGGAAAATGACCCAAATTTTCGGTATGTACCTTATAGAGTGGTGTTCTTAAGAAAAAAAATCAGATTTATTTTAACTTAGTTGTTCTTTTTTTTTTTTTTTTTTTTAAGGAAGAACTTTATTCCCATCTTGAAAATATATACATATGTACATATATATAAAACATAGGTTGGAAAATAAATATAATACTTACAAATATTTACGAACTAATTAATTCAACTTACAGTATCATTACATTAACATCATAATTCAATTCACTTATACATCACATTTTAAATTGAAGGAAGAAATCTTCTTCTTTTGACTCATATACATATGTACCTACGAAAATTGGAAAATAAATAAAATGCAAGTGTTAACAGTAATTACAGTATGAAACCTTTGTTACAAATTATAAATAAGGTCACCATTCCCCAGGGTAACACATGACCTATCCTTAATCCACATTTTGAAAAATTTTTCCTTCGAAAATCTTCTGTAATCGGCTTCGATTCTGTCTTTAATAGTTTTAATAATTATTGACAGTATTTCTTGATAACTTTGAACTTCTAACTCGAAAACATGTAAACATCTTGATTTCCAGAGGATAAATTTAGTCACACAGAAGATAAACCAAATTCTGTTAAAAACCTGCTTCCTGCAGTTTATATCGGGAAAGCCAAACATAAACAAGTGGGTGTTAAAATCAACAACACTGCCTCCTAGCTTTGTGAAAGTATCTTTGACCCATGTTAGAATGGGCTGGACTTTTGGACAATCCCAAAAAATGTGGACTAAAGTCTCTACGTCAGTACAACCGTCAAAGGGACAAACACCATCACCCATACCCCAGTCTTTGATTCTTTTCCCCGTATAAAGAACTTGGTGAGCTAGTCTCCACTGGAAATCAATAAGCTTATTATCAAGAAACAAACCGAAGACTAAATCCCAAATTTTGTTCCAAGGGTAGTTGGGGTGCTTGTTAACGATAGAGATAGTAACATTATCCAGTCGTAACTTTTTCACAATATCCTTAGTATCCCGACATGCCTTGGCAAAGCTTTTGTCCGCACTAAACAATTTTTTCAAAATGGAACACGAAAGTATTAAGGAAGGGAACACACATCACAATTAGGCCTAGAATTGGACCAGATAGAGGGGCAACACTACGCAGTTGCTTTGCAACGAAATAGCGGACTTCGTCAATAGGTGTGCGGGCAGGTCTTTTCCCAAGAAGAAGAGGGAATAACGGTTTAACCAGCAAGGCATTCATTTTAACTTTCAAGTCATCGATACCTAATCCCCACAATTCTTTGGCAAAGTAATAACGTCACGGGAGACAAGATCAGGTTTGTTTACTCCCCATATAAAGGCGAACACAGCTTTGTGTATCTCCTTAACTACCCGTTCAGGTATCGGAAAAACTGGGCCCAAAAAATAAAATAGTGGGTAAACCGCCATATTAACGACCCTGGCTTTCTCTATGAGGGTTAAATGCCTTCTTGACCAAGTTCTGACTCGAGACTGCGTAGTTGTGATTTTTGTGGCCCAATTGCTAAAAACAGAATCACAAGTACCGAACACTATCCCTGTTATTTTAATGTCAGAGGAGCTCCATTGTATATTGCCCGGAAGTGGTTGTGAGGAAAACTTTCCCAGTTTCAACCCATACGTTTTCGCCAAATTGATGCAAGCACCGGTCGCTCTTTCAAAATTCTTTAAGGTTTCAAAAAACTGTAAGATTTCTGAAACACGCGTTGCGATGCATGTTGCATCGTCAGCGTATTGAAGGAATTTGACCCGCTTAGTACTTCCTGGAATTACAAAACCATTAATATTATCACAATAATTAATGAATCTTGCCAAGGGCTCGATAAATAAGACATACAACAGTGGCGATAAGGGACAGCCTTGCCTAACTCCTCTTGATATGTAAACTTTATCCGAAAGATACCCATTAATCAGCAAACGGCTGTAAATATTGCCATACAAAATAGAGATCCATTTCTGAAAGTTGTTGCCAAAGTTAAGCTTTCGTAGAATTTTCATTAAAAAAGACCAGTTCACCATATCAAAAGCTTTTTGTTGATCTATAGATATAAGAGCACATGGGTGATTCCCCAATATACAAAAATCACAAATGTCTCTTACAATAATCAAATTACCATGAATAGATCTCCCTGAACAGCACAAGTTTGAAACTCATTGACGATGTTTGGAAGGATTAACTTTAGCCTAGTTTGCAAGATTTTGGCAAGTATCTTATAATCAGTGTTGAGTAGACTGATGGGCCGCCAGTTTGACGGGTTAGTGGTATCGCCCTTTTAGGGATCAGAGTAATAACACCAGTGCGTTGACTTTCGGTCAGAGTGCCATTATCGAAAATGTCATTGAACACATCGACCAGGTCGTTTTCCAACAAATCGATAAAATGTTGGTAAAATTCGTAAGGCAGGCCGTCATTACCGGGAGACTTATTCTTAGTACAAGTTGAGAGAGCACTTCTAACTTCGTCTAGACTGATGACTTTCTCCATTCTATCACTATCATCATCACTTACTTTGGAATCTAAACAATTGATAAAAACATCTTGCATGTTTGTATCTACAGTACAATCTTCAGTAAAGAGACGCGTATAAAAATTATGGAATGCGTCTGATATTTCATTTTGTCTGGAAACGATTCTTCCATGCTTATTTCGTATATTATTAATAACCCTCTGTTGAGCTCGGCGTTTCTCTTCTCTACAGAAGAACGCAGAGGGTTTTTCGTTTTCATCAAGTAACTGAACTCGAGAACGGATACATGCCCTCGGAGTTCGCTTTCTATGATACCATCAACCTCGTCCTTGTTTAAGTTGTTACATATTCTTTGTAAAGATAACCTATGATCCCTCTTTACACGAGCTATACGCACACTGTGCTCAATAGCAAGCTGTTTGATCCTGCCTTTAATGTTTTCCCACCAAAGAGATGTAGATTTGAATCCAGGCTTGAGAGTGGACCATAATTTGTAACGGGAGCGTAAATCCTCACAGAAAGCATTGTCCTTGCTAAAAGTATTGTACTTCCAATAACCCTTGCCATTCTTAAACGAGCTTGAAAACTTGAAAGCCACATGAACGCAGTCATGGTCTGAGTAAGGACACAAAGCAATTAGAGCACTATTGAGAACAAAATCTTTTGAAAGGTAGACTCTATCCAGTCTTGATTTCAGATAATTGCCCACCCGTGACCACGTATAACCGGGATGTAAAGGGTGCAAAAATCTGTAACTATCAACGAGGTTATAAACGGAGACGAGATCGGTGATTTCGTTCTGACCGGCTGTGCAATATGAGTTAAGGGAAAGATTTTCGCGATCTATGCTTTCCATAACACAATTAAAATCGCCACCAAGAATCAAAGGATTGGGACCACGCAAGTAAAAATCAAGGTTACTTAAAAATTCCCTTCTTTCTCCGGGGGGATTTGGGCAATGTACATTACACACACGGAAGGTGGCCCCGTTCAAAGAACAAAGAAGGGAAATACAGCGACCTTTAATATCCCGACGAACTTGGGAAACATTCCATCGGTGCTTGCTGCTTAAAGCGATCCCCACCGCCCCTGAGTGAGAGGTTAAACTGGAAGAAAAATAAACTGGTCCGTCCCATTCCCGTTTAAAGCACGTAAAATCCATTTCTGATGATAAATAAAGTTCTTGTAACAGGATGATATCAAAGGTGAAGATTTTCAACCATTGAATAATGCGTGATCGTTTTGAATGATTACGTAGGCCATTAACATTAAGAGTAGCAATTGACAGGTTGGCCATAGGAAAATTATTGTCTTAGAAAGTACTTGTCAAAGAACTCAACCTCTTTTCCGCTCACAAATTCGGCGTGTTTACAGGCGAGGTGCTGGATCCAATCCCATGGGGAAGAAAAGGTCGAATGGCAGCTTCTGCGAGCACATGAATACTCATGTGACTTTAACTTTGGGTGATGTTTTGCAACATGCGCTTTTAGGTCTTTAAATCTAGAGAAGGCTTCACAGCAAGTCTTTACGTAACAGGAATGCCATGGATCATCCTCCAAGAATAATTGGGTCATTTTGATCATGTCCATGGGGTTTTCAAGGGGAAAACGAACCCCTGACCTTGACCTTTTAGGTCTTCTCCCGGTTTCATGTTGGGAGGAAACAGACCTCCTGGGTTTCACAAAAGTTGAATCGCTATCCTCAGAAATTGCTGGCTGCGACTGGGTTTTGTTAGAACATTTCGCAAGGGCCTGAAGCTGGGGTTGAGGCGGAGTACAATTCTCCAACGTTTTCAGTCTACATTCGGAAATGTCCATGTTGCTTTCCGCAGAATTTTTCCCTTTAATTTTACCGGAATAGTTTACATGGTCCTGTAGGTGGGGTTGAGGAGCACAATTAGTCTCCAACGCCTTAATTTCTGGTCCGCCAACGGAAGTGTCCATGATGCAATCAGAAGATTTCTTGTCAAATTGTTCATCACCGGAGACTTGAGAGTCTGGTATAACTAGAGGCTCAGAATTTTCGAAGATAATCTGGCTATCATTTGACTGTTTATCAGGCATGTTCTCATTGGAGCGTTGATTGTCCCATATAAAGGAAGGAAGGTCCGGGGTCAGTCCCTGCAGCCGACTGTGAAACGACATCCGCTGCGCTCCCTTTAACCGTCTCATCATCCACATTTAAATCGGTTTTTGCATGGCTTCCAATAATCCAAGATGAGTTTGGCTTTATTTTATTTGCAAAAGACACTGGGCAGTCACGATAATTGTGGCCTGATTTTCCACAAATAGTACACGTACAGGGTACAGGGTACTTTACAATCCTTCGATGCATGTCCAAGACTCTGACAATTAAAGCATCTAATAGCTCCACAATCCTTTGCCTCATGGCCAGCTTCTCCACATTTTAAACAAGTTCTCGGTTGTCCCCGGTACCGTACCCAGCAACTTCTTCCCCCAAATACAACACTAGAAGGAATATCACTATTTAGTTGTTCTTGCTCGTAGAAAAGGCAAAAAAAAAAAAAAAAATAGCACAAAAATGTACCTTTTGGTCAATGAGGTAGGGTGAGTCGCATATTCCAAAATTGTCCCCTCCTCCTCAACACTTCCCTTAAGGCCCTACGACACCCACAAACTTACCAAGCTCAACTAGTAAAAAATCGGGAAACCTTTATGCTATTGCCCCCGGACAGTCAGGTCTGGTTACGCCACTGGACTGGTATAGTCAACGACAAAATGTTGACAGTTGGGCTTATTACGCCATAATTTAAAGGACATCAAACCTACTCTCCCAAACTTTAAGCAATTCTCCTTACTAATAAACCATTTAATATCGATTTTCCAGTTTTATCTCCGGTGGTATGAAATCCCTTCACCCCTACTCAAAACAAAACTCTCTCCCTCTTAGCCGCATTACAAATCAATATACCAAATTGAAAAGAAAGGTGTTGGTCATTCCTATCTTGAGATATCTTGTAAACAAGTTTTTCGGTTTTTGACTGGTGACTTCTTAATGTTCTATGACCACCACTAAAAGCAAGTGAATTCTCACTCTCAACATGGAAAATCTGTGTAGCCCAACTTATGTGAAAAGAGTAGGCCATTTGTTTTTACTTATTAAATCTCAATTCACACACCCAGCTACATTTGACTGAGTATGAAACAAATCCCTAGATATCATGTTTAATCATACTTGGTAATAATCCTCAACTCCCATTGGTCCATCACGATCGTGTGAACGTTCCGTACTTTATTTCGCGATAAAAAAGGATTAACACAATAGTTTGCATTGATTTTTAAATCAGCGGGGAAGGATATGACATTTCCGTCCTATAGTTCAGCCTTATGTCGGCTTAGCGTAGGCTAAGTGGATCTCCATCAATAATAAACAAGAGGGCAATCAGCGGAGTTGCTGATCTCATCGCTAGTAAACGTGGGACTTAATTCTATCAAGCTCCTTTGGGGATTTTAGCTACAAAAACCTCATGCCAAATTTGATGTGCTAGAAACGCGTTCCAGAAGTGAAAATAATGACGTCAGCGTGTTTTAATTTGGCTTACAGGATGTTACTGATCATACGTAGTAGGTGTGTTACCGATACGCGCGCACGATAGAACCTAATCAACAATTGTTGCACAATGTACTCTTGGATGAAAAAATAGAGAAAAGTGCAAGGCAGTGACGTCGGTACATGACCTCTGTGAGGAGCTTAGACCAAAGGTCAAAAGGTCAAAAGGTCAAATTCAGGGGACGCACTAGTTGCTCTAAAAGACATCCCGTCACGCACCACATTTCTTTACTTAGCTTCCATGTGTGTTATTTGTCCTCCAGACGGTGGTTGCGTTAGTTGGCGTTTACACGCGTGTAAGCTCCCTATAGCCAGGCCGAGACGAACAAAACGCATATCATTGCATGTTACACCAACAAATCCGGACAGATTAACCAATCAGATAGGCGCGCTTAGCCTACCACACGCTCATTACGAAGTCTACTGCGTGCGGCCACACGCGTCAGTAGGGAGCTTTAGATTACACGACCTGGCCAGGGCGACGCGGCGTTTTAGCCCACAGTTCACGTCTCCGAGCTGACGTCCGCGCCCTGAAAATATTGCGCTTCAGATTTCTACGATGCGGCATGAAAGTCGCGTGGTGATATTCAAACTTCGTTTGAGTAGCAGACGCGCAAACCGAGCTGTTAATTTTAACAGTATTTAGCGGAAATGTGTAAGTCAAACTAACTAATTATGTAGGCCTACGTTGGAGAGTGGAAAACCATCGAGGAGTTAGAGTCACAAATTTCCTCTTTTTTCGCTTAAAAATAGACACTTCCCCTTCCATCACGTGACCTTTGATACCTGTTGCCATGGTAACCATATATTTTGGTAGTTCTATATATTCTCATGACACGTGCAAAATTTCATGTCGTGCGATGTTCCATTACAGAAATATAGCAAAATATATGATTTTCATCAAATTTGACCTTTGACCTCTGACCTTTGACCTTTACTTCCGGTTATGCAATATGTACAGTGGTTCCACCTAGGGTACCTCCTACAAAATTTGAAGAAAATCCGCTAAGCCGTTTAGGAGATATTAGCAAAACAAAAATTCACACACACACACACACCAACACCCACGCATACACAAACACACACGGACATGTTTTGACCCTTCACACAGAATTGGAGATTTGGTTACCTTGGTGGACCCTACCTTAGGTTAGACCCTTGGACTAGTAACTTGGGGGCACCAACCATTACCATGGCAACAGTGCAAATTTCAGCTGGCATTCCCATTTATAGCTCAACGGGCAAAGTGATTACAATATCTCATCCTCCTCACGGAGCGATGAGATAATAATAATAATAAATTACATCCTTAACGAAAAGGCAACGTGGAAAAAAAAAATCAGTCCTTAAACGAGACTTAAATTGTATGAGGGAGGAAGAACTTTTGATAGCATTGGGCAGACCATTCCAGAGTTTGGGCCTAGCTGACGGAAAGGCACAATCACCGTATAGGTTTTTAAATTAGTTCTGGGAACAGAGAGGTTGAGTGTATTGCTAGATCACAAGGTATAATGAGTATTGACCTGAAAAGTCATATTATCAGACAAATAAGAGGGTGCCATACTATGAATGCATTTATATGCAATGAGCAGCACAGTATTTTAAACTCAATTCTGAATTCAACTGGCAACTAGTGCAGAGAATGAATGATAGGCCTACTTAATGATCGGGTGTTGAAGTCATAACAGTCAACAACAAGCCTGGCTGTTCTATTCTGCAGACGTTGCAGTCTCTGAATCAAATAAACTGGTATAGGCCTACCATATAAAGCAAACTATTACAGTAATCTAAATGGCAACTAGCGGCTTGCCATAGGGGCACGGGGGCACTTGCCCCCCTCCCCAAACATTTCCAAAGCATGGTCTTCAATTTCCCCCAAAAAACGTTATTCGATATGACATGAATAAAAAGTAACATTTTTCTAAATCTGGGCAAAGTATCCCAGCCTTCTCTCTCATACAAATGTCATATATTATTTATAAAGTATAAACCAATACGTTTTTGTCAAGGATATAGTTCGTAATTGTATCAAAATTTTAGCCCAGTACCGGCCGCCCAGAAGCGTTGATAGCGCTACCAGCACCAATAGCAGTACTGAATCAGTACTGTTATTGGTGCTGGGAGCGCTACAAATGCTTCTGTGTGACCGGTTCAGGTTTACAGGCTCATTCGACAACTGGTCATATGAGTTAACATGATTCGAAAAGTTATGATTTCAATTTATTTACAACGTTGTGCAGCTCCTTGAAACAAAAAAAGGCCAGAATAAATTTATGTTTGATATTTTGAAGAGGAATATTTTCTAGACCTAGCTTACTGGGGAAATTTTTACCCATTTCCCATGTTTGGTTCTCGAGATATTAGAATTGAAGTTGGTATATTTTCTACAAAGAGTGAACTTGCAACAAGTAGACGTGATGTCATGTATTCACATTGATGGAAATGTTTAGTTGTTTTTCTCTAAAATTTAACACCATATTTATACAATTTAACTGTGATATGTTGTAACCATAAGTGCATCCCGAGCAATGGAAGTTCAAAAACTTAATTTTCCTTAAGGCAAGATAGCATCCCTAATCAATTCAAGATCAAACAGCAGGATCAAAAATAAATTAAAAACAAAACAAAACATTGACCATCAATATGAATACATGACATAGCACCTGCTTGGTTCAAGTTTACCTTTTGTATAAAATGTGTCAGTTGCTAATATCTTGAGAACCGAACATGAGAAATGAATGAAAACTTCACCAGAGTGCTTAGAATATGTTCATCTTTAACATATTAAACAAAAATTTGGTTCTGGTCTATTCTTTTAGCGGAGATTTTACTTTGCGACAAAGAAAATGATAAAATGTCACACCGTCCTGTTAAGGAGCTAGTACATTTTATCTGGTTATTTTCTGATCATGTTGCAAATTGATTTTCTTTTTATTAAAATGAATATTTTATTGCAAGGAAAGCTCAAAATAACGACTGCTTAAATTCTACTTACAAGAATGGTTAATGCAATTTCCGGCTATCTGAGAGGTGGCAATTTTCCAATTTTTTACGCTCCGCGCCAACTGATGGTGGCGCTCCGCTTAGATAGTTTTCGGGCAGTTAGTCACCACTTCTCATGCCCCTTCCCCCCCCCCCCAAATATTTTTGCACAACATCCCCACTATTTGAGACGTCTTAGTCTCAAGTTGAGTTTGTCCAAAAACAAATTTCCTTATATCCGTCCTTGCGTTTGGCTCTGAATACATGAATGTACCAAGGGGCTCATAGTGTCAGAAGACATGTTATCTAATCTTCTAGAGATTAAAATTGTAGTAAAACCAGTCTTACAAACTTTACGGATATGTTTGTCCATTTTCATGTGTTTATCAAAAATAACACCAAGGTTGAGAACTTGATCACAAGAAGCAATGGAATCATCACCAATCTTGATGGAATTACTGACAACCTGTTTGAGTTGGACAGGAGTTCCGAGAACGATGAACTCAGTTTTGGAATCGTTTAGCCTCAATTTATGTGATTGTACGACATTAATATGATGTTCAATATTCATGAACAAATGAAAAGACAAAGTTGGGTAAATCATGGGTATTCCGATGGATCAGAGCTACCTGTGTCACTCAGTAACGAGTAAATGCTGACACTGAAAGTGAAAAACTTCAATGACATGACCTTTGGGTCTACTCTCTTAAAGGCCCAGTTCTCTCACCCCAAACAGTATCAATTCTCCATAACCTCCTTACTAAAGCCCCTCCCACAATTGTCTGAAATTCATCCTCATCCATATACAATCTCAGTTTATTGCTTCAAGGTGAGAACAGAAAATCTTAATTTATATAATCAAAACACTCTCGATACCGTTCATGCTGTGTAACATAAGCTTTGGTACTCTGCATTGTTTGAATAAGCTGTCAATCAAAGAGCTGAGCCAATTGAGAATTTCGGTACCCCCGTACCAAAATTGTAGTTTGGGGTGAGAGGTTTGGCCATTTAATAACCGCCTTGAGTGGATACAGAAAAGAAAAACAAAAAGCATCAGCATTTAATTTCAAGATGTTTCCATTAGCCTGCCCCAGAAACCTTGAAGCCTTGAAGTTCGTAATTAAACCTTGCATGTATTCAATTTTCAAAATCAAATAACTGAACGGTTAGGCCTAGCGTTAAGTCTGAGTCTCAGTTTAAAGTTTGGTTTAGCCGAACGGTTCTTTGCCAGCGAGTTGGAAGGACTTTAGAAAAAAGATCTCGATGTATATCAAAGGATGTGAGATGGGGGTAAATATGGACGTGGGCAACATTTTTAAACTTTGTTGTAGTATGAATTAGAAGGTAGAAGGTTAGAAACGTGTCCACTCTGAGTCGCATATGGCTCTTCGCTTACATTAGCTATACTATACTACTATACAACTATACTATACACATCCCCCAGACAAGAATTTCAAAGTGTACCTTTTCCAACTTCGAAAATGTACAGAAAAAGTGCAATGAAACTAGAAAAAATTGTTGTGACGTACCGTAATAATTGAAAATAATCTGGCTACATCAACAGATCAATATTCACCCCGTCAATTTGGTCTTTGTAAAGCGTATACTAATTGACGGTATCAGTGAAATTAATCACAGATTTTCGGTCCTTTAAGGACATGAAAATAGCCTAAAGCCACCCTACCCTCAGCCACGACGGTTTCGGATCGGATTCCGATCCGATTTTTGAGAGCTTTTGCTAAAATTTTCTCTATCTCTGATCGGAAAAAGCCAAAAAATTGCCAACCTGTGTAAATATATGAGTCGTATCGCAAGATTATGATAATTAAATCTATGCTTATAACTTCATGACGTCACATTGATAGGCAGATTTTATCGGACTAAGCTGTCCGATCAAAAATGTATGTCGGTCTGACGTCATGAGCAAAATCAGTTGGCATTTTATTCTCGTATACATCAGATGCAAATCGTATATTTACACTGGGTCACATGTTTTTGATTCTTTACGATCAGAGATGGAGAACCCGAAAAATCGGATCGGAATCCGATCCGAATTTGTTTTAATGTGACCGCCGCTAAAAAGCCGGAATTCACAGTTCCGCGTGATTGGGCAGATGTAGAGCTCTTACTAGAGTAAAGCTTCATACTTTCCATTAGCCCAAAAGCCCCATCAATATGATGTCACTCAAAATAATGTTCCCCTTCTTGTTAATAATATTATGAAAGAATTGCCGGCAGCTAAAAACTAAAACCAAATGAGACTGATATACGAAATAAAAAGCCATTTTCCCACTAATCAGCGGTTGTGCCTCTTCATATTAATGGCAATAATCCTCTTGGGTATCACTGTCAAGCAAAACCGAGTTTCGTACCATCAGCCAGACAGCCATCAAACTGGGAAAAATTTCTCAACATCTTTAAAATGAATATTAAATTAAATTCCATTAATGATTTGAAGTATTGTCTATTCCTCTATTCCTTATGTTGTCTGGCTTTTCATCTCTTCAAACAGCGGATTTGATGGAAAAATCATCAATATGTTTTTCTCTTTTCGTTTTCGAAGGAGGGTATTCTTATGTTGTAAAACATGAAAGGCGTTCTCCTTTTTATGTGTAGCAAAGGCACATGATTTGCATTAGTTCTACCACTGAGGAGGTGCTTCATGGTTCAATCTCTACCAGTACGGTACATATTTTATTGATGGTATGTTCAGGAAGGCAACTGTATGGTCTCATTCTTACGTAGCAAAGTATGCTACATACACTGTAAAAAAATTCTACAAAATCGCTGTAAATTTACAGAACAAAAAATAAAAATAAACATAACGATTACAGAAATGTTCTGGTAATGAGTTTCCAGACTTTTCTGTAATCCTTATTTATCTCTTCATTTTTTGTATCTGTAAATTTATCGTATTTTTTTACAGTGTAGAAATAAAGGGTTGTTGAACAAAAATGTGCATGTCCCTGCATGTACACAAGGGAGAGAAAGTGGGCTTGGTCTAACGGAAGAGCATCCGCCTCTCACGCGGAAGGTCCGGGTTCTATTCCCAGGTCGAGTCATACCAAAGACTCTAAAAATGGAATCTACTGCTGTTGTGCTAGACTTGCCCCAAGTCTCTCACGTATTTCTTCCATCCACCTTTCGTTTTTTTTCTGTCCCTATTCTTCACGGTGATTCCATCGCGTTTTGCTCCAAGCAACCTTCCAAATTACTTCTCACTGCCCGTTGCTGCAACTTCCACGAGCAAGTGCTGTAACACCTGTTAAACTGTTCTCGAAGACTGTACACAGCTCACACACTCGAGCCTGCTGAGCGGCCAGATCAAACTTGCTGCCTGCCGTGAGAGACTTGTATCTTTTGCAACTGTTTACGTCATCATTTTTAACTTCTCTATTGTTTTATTCATCTTAGAAATCAGATGAATATTTTTCAAGATAGTTTACTGTATCATCCAATCGGCTTCGGCATTGTGCGACTTTTGCTGGATATTCATTAAGATCATCGTGTGATGAACGGTGCGTCGTTCTGTCTGTTTACATATAGTAAGCTTTTCATTGGCTACAGAGATTAGTGATTAAAAACCGGACCGCCCAAAATTCTACGTCCCCGGTTGCAAAAGCTACAAGTCTCTCGAGCAAGCCAGATCTCCGCTGGTTGATATGTGCACAGCGTATAAACAGGAATCTGCCACGCACGATCGTTACAATGGTTCAGTGTCGAAACGTTCGAAGCGGTGAGTATAAGAACTTGTTAGCCGGCATTACCGGTCGAGGTGTGTTAGTCGATGTGGGTTGGGACGGTTAGCACAGTGTGCATTGGCGTTATAACGAGTCGAAGTGGAAAGTGGATAAGAGCTGCATTGGGAGAGGTCAAAGGGGTGACACGTAGAGAAGGAATAGTGACAGAGGGGAATCCTTACAGCTGGGAGGGAACATCTCCAGAGACTTGGAGCAAGTCTACCGTTTTGCGTGATGCTCCACAAAGGAATGGAGTAGGGAAAACGAGCCAGTGAGCCATAACTAGAAAAAAGGCCGTGGCCAGCTCGACTTGAACGAATAGGTTGGAAACTGGGCCGTAAAACTTCATGTAACTTACTAACTAACTAACTAACTAAACAACTAACCAACTAACCAACTAACCAACTAACCAACTAACCAACTAACCAACTAACCAACTAACCAACTAACCAACTAACCAACTAACCAACTAACCAACTAACCAACTAACCAACTAACCAACTAACCAACTAACTAACTAACCAACTAACCAACTAACCAACTAACTAACCAACTAACTAACTAACCAACTAACTAACTAACTAACTAACTAACTAACTAACTAACTAACTAACTAACTAACTAACTAACTAACTAACTAACTAACTAACTAACTAACTAACTAACTAACTAACTAACTAACTAAATAACTAACTAACTAAATAACTAACTAACTAACTAACTAACCAACCACCTAACTAACTAACTAACCAACCATCCAACTAACTAACTAACTAACTAACTAACCAACTAACTAACTAACCAACCAACTAACTAACTAACTAACTAACTAACTAACTAACTAACTAACTTAATAACTAACTAACCAACTAACTAACTAACTAAACTAACTAACTCACTAACTCACTAACTAACTAACTAACTAACTAACGAAGCCGGACCTGGCTTTGGAGCAGATCTCCCACCCCCCCCCCTCCATTTCCGGAAGACCTGAACTTCGTTCAGATGTCTTGAAAAATTCGCCCAGCCACTTCAGTCAAAACGTTGGATGTTTCTAATTGCACAGTGTGTCCGCATTCATATAGAATTTGCTTCCCCCCCCAAAAAAAAATAATAATAATAATTAAAAAGAAAAAAACAAAGTCACGTAAAACTTTTTCTGGAAAATCACAAACATTACAAAAATTCGCGAAAATTTCGGCCAGCCCAAGAAACAAGTACTCCTAAGCTTCCCTTCACCTTCTTGCCCAGTCTCCAACAAGTTTACTGAAATGGTAGATATCCAGGCAAATGGGCCTATTGGAAAGACGTATAAAGGTAAAGAGTAGTCCCCCCAAACTTATTTTGAAGAAAAAGCTAAGTAACACAATTTTTGTCTTTTTTCTCTTCAAAGTATTTTTCGTTACATTCCATGATTTAACGATTGTTTATTCAAGTAAAAACAAGCAATTATTTCTAGCAAATTTCACATTTGAATGGAAAAAACATTGTCACATGACTCCCAACAGCCAATCATGAAACTCGACGGTCTACTACACTACTTCAATTTGGGATGACTGCTCTTGCCCTTTAAGGATGTTTTCAATAAGCGAGTTCGGGCATGGCATTCGTTTTGGGGCTGTGCACGTGAGTGCACATCCTCAAAATCATCTTCCCCATCTAAAACGCGTCATTCAAATTTACTCGAAAATTTCGTGGAATCATTTCCTTTTAATCATTAATAGTATGAGGGGTCTTAAGACTGTATCTCAATTGCCTTTTTTGTGTATGTATTTTTTTATCTACCTTAAAGTAAAATCGATGCCCTTACTTTCGTTCGACTGGGAAGGCTAAACACTGAGGCTAGTCTTACAGGCACCTGCTGTAGCACGAAGCAGTACAAGGAAACAAAGTCCGCTATATGCTGAGTCGGGGATTTGCAGCTCCCTCGCCGAGTTCAGTTCGTGCATTGCGCGTTGTGCCAAATGATCCCGTATAGCAGCGAATTACCGAATTCGTTTATTGCCAGATTTCAAAGACAACCAGTCGTGCACAGTTGTATATATATGCACAGTGGCACCCCTTTACACATTTAAGCGACATTTATGTGAAAGGGTGTGTGGGGTATAAATAAACAGAAAAAATTCAATTCAAGTTGGCCTTGGAATGCCATATCTGGTGCAAGTGATCTGGAAGGTATTTTTGGCCAAAAATTCTCCGGCGGGCTTCTCGCCAACGGATGACGGCGTTCCGCTTATTAGTAGGTAGCTTATAGTCTTACCATAGACGATGATCGCAATACGCAACCCCGGTCACTAACCTGCCCCCTGTATTTACAGTGCCTAAGGGTTTGCCCGAACAATAGTAGTCATATGTTAACTTTACCTTGTAATTTTCGTGATTATTTTGCAGTTTGCTTACTTCTGATTGAGGTCATTTATTTACTTACAAAACTGTGAACTGCCATTTCCGAAAGCCATAGACTCCTTTCCGGTTGTTGAAATTGCAATAGATTATGGGATAGAATTTTGGTGTGAGACATATTTCTCCGTAGCAAAATACCATTGACATAAATGATGTGTACCAAATGCCAATCCCACAATCCTTTGTGATTGACACTTATGACACCTTGACCAATCTTTCATTTCTCCGTTCGTTTCCTTTCGTCTACATGTTTTACCTTCTTCCTGCCTTGAGTAACCTTTGTGTGAATACGTGCTAATTAAAAAAATATTTAAATTTAGTATTATTATCCATTAGTGTTTTGGTAGCCCTCTTCCATTCCCCGTCTTTGGAAGTAGTTTAACCGAGCTTTGACTAAGATGTAAATTTGGTTCTTTCAAGTACCGTATAGTATAGTATATTGAACACTTATACGCAATAAGTTGGATCAGTTCGCATTTTAGAAATATGTACAATTTGCAACTTCAAATCGTACGGAAATGCACAAATATATGAGTTTTACACTGTTTTGAAATTTCTGTGTTTTGACCATTGAATTTTTGGACTGCAATACCTTCCCTAACAGGATGTTCATATCTGGGTGAAGGTAGGCCTAAGCCTTTAAGACTCAACTCAACTAGTTAGGACGGGAGTGAGGTTATTTTTAATGGCAGTCAATTCTCACCCAAACTACAACTATACAGTAATGCACAGAAATCTCAATCGGCACAGCTCTTTGATTGACAGCAAATTAAAAAAGGCACAACTTTTAACCAATCAGAGGACTCCAGTTAGTTCCACAGTCCCAGAGGGTTTGCAAGCCCCGAGCTGCAGCCTTGGTCACTCGTGTTTTGGAACTCGTGCAGCAAACATGTAGTCATTAATCAGTCATCTTTGTGTACATAGATAATGATCTTTTTTGCCGGCTTATTGATCAACTTAATCTTGCTTTTAATGGAGACTCCAATCAACGAATAAATCATTTTGAATCAACCGAAACTTTCTTAATCATTTTTATCTGGAGCTACACCTCAGGATCCCCTACCAAGCCTTCGACTCTGCGATTGGCCCTGTATCCGACTCTAAGATTTGGGAACATTTAACCTCGGGAACAGCGACCCTTGGGAACATTGACATAGCCCCAAACAGCTTGGGTCTTAGTTGAACTATACTATCCGTGAATGAATTTTATTGGTGTGTGGCTTTTTTTTTCTTCTTCTCCTTTGTTGGCAATAAAAGTTGTAGAAAGGTATTTCAGATTTCAATGAGTTTCTTGATGCTGTTAGCAACTTGCTCAAAAAGCAAATAGAATCGATAGCTTTCGCGAATGTTACACTCTAAAAACGTCAAATTTGAATAAAATCTAATCAATTGGGGGCACGAACAGGAATCTTGTCAAACTTGACTAGATTCTGCTCCTAAATGAAACAAATAGCGTCATTATTAAGCCATTTCTTGTCAATTTTGAAACGAATCTTGTCAAATATGTGTATATTATTCCGATTCGTGCCCCATATGACTGTTTGACTAGATAGTATCTTTCAGAGTGTAGAATATTATTTGCAATACAGTGCATGAAACTAGATTCTTCCTGTAAAGGATGACATTTTGAACATCACGTGACATTATAGTTCATGTCTAATATTACTTTGAAATGCAGGAAATTACTGTTCGTGTTACTATCCCGACTTGGTAGTTGGGTTCAGCAATAGCTAGCTTCTTGTCACAATATTTCGCAGTTCAAATGTAACAACATAACATCATCATTCGGACGTGTTTGGATAACTTTTTAACGTGACAGAAAAAGGCTTTACGGAAAATTTTGGAGTTGCTTAAAGCTGTGCTCTTGCAGTGCCTGGTTCGTGATTTAAATCTTCTACTGAAACTTAAGTCGATTGATTTCCAATTCTTGTTGTTTTGAATCTTGTGTAGACGGATGGCTAAGTTCAAATACAATTTTTCGTGGCTTCTTGGTCTTCATATTATACTGGCAGTTTTAAGTGTTTCGTTGGCAATTGAGGAAGGACAAGTACAGTGTCTCCACGGTGAATTCGACAAAGTTACAGAGAAGCACGATTTATATCTCTGTTGCGTGTATCGGAAAAAGCAAAATGAACGGGCTGAACACTTTATGATACAATGGGAGAATAAAAGCAGCCATGCAAAACCCAACGCAATGCATAACTTCTCTTCACAGACCCCGCCCAGAGATGATATTCTAATTGAGTGCATTGACATAAGTAAAGAAGACTACGATGATGGAGGTCGCTTCGATTGCAGTGTTACAAGGAATAGGCCTAACACGAATGAACTTGTACAAGCATGCACTATCGAGATAGCTTTGTTTCACAATAATCCTTTGAACATTAAGGTAGTGGCAACCCTTTGCTGGGCCACAGTTTGTTTGCTCGCTTTTATATTTCTCATTGTGATTTTGTTAATGTTTTTAAAACTCTTGCTAAAACTATGCAGAAAAAGTGGCCGCCACAGTTTTCCTGACAATGCTCTCAAGGAAATGACACCCCGTGAATCCGTGTTTTATAGCAGAATAGGTAGTATATCCAACTCAAACATGTACGGACTAAACAACACAGATTCACTGGCAATGATAAATCGATCTCGATTCCCCACTTATCTGCAGGTGGATGTCGACCGTCAGGAAAACGTTATCATTGACGAAGAAGTATATGAAAATGCGAGCGTAACAACAAGAAGACCAACCTGTAGTGCAAATCACCCAGATGTGGTGAAATCCGACGGAGGGTCTTCCTACAGGAAGGCAGCTGCATTACCAACTACGGCAAGAGCGGACCTCTCCAGATCTTCAACGGGCAGTATAGATTGCCGAAATCATTGTTGTTCGCACCATCACATTACAAGAAACAGACCCGGATGTTTCAAGAAAAACCCGAAACGTTACCCCAGCGTCTAAAGAGAAAATATTGTGAAGACTGACTGCTGGATTTCTACATCATATATGTTTGGTAAACAATTACCGTTGTGGCAACATATTTAGTTTCCAGTCGAAATGTATGTTAAACGTATGCCTAAATGTATTTACAACCCCACTTACCGTCAAAAAACGCTTTATAAAACAACTTTACGCAAAGGCCCGTAACCGAAGTTTTTGGTGGGACGGAAAGATTTCCAGGGGCAAAATATTTTTCGGGGGTCAGACATGTAAAATTGTGTGATGTTCAGTCAACGAAACTGTTTAAACTCTCTAGGGAGAAAATTTTTCTAAGGGGCTTCGTCCCTTCCCGCCTTGGTTACAGGCCTTTTCACTCGTTTGGAAAACGTGTTGCAAAAAGAAAGCTTGACTCTTGGAGTAATGATTTGACCAGTCAAAACTCCCTCATACACTTTAATCGTTTTTGCAGACTCTCACGACTATAAAGGCAGCGCGGGGGGGGGGGGTCCGTTGCTTCCTACTTTGGTATTATTAAAATTCATTACTGAGAGGGCAGGAATGTAAACAAATAAAATATTCACACTTTCTCTTGTCGGTAAGATAGAAAACAATTTCATTCGAAATATTTTTGTGCTTGCAAATTGAATGGCAAAAGAACACGTACGTTCCGTTATATTTTTGGAAGCTAGGCTACAGATTGTCGTTAGTGGCAAATGAGTTCAAAAAACAGAAAGTATCACCTGTCAGAATGGACTGAAGAAATCTGCCATTGTAGTAAAGAAAAATAACGACGTAGACTACTGTTAGTGTTCTCAGAAATGTGTAGTCATGCTTCAACAGATATTTTTCAAACTGAAAATAGTACTACATCAAAGGTCAAAGGCAATCCAGGAGCCATCAAGGCAAGACCGGACACCACAATTAGGAGCAAGAATCTTCGCATCAGATTTCTGTAGGAACAAAAAATATATCGTAAGCACATCTTGTATTTGGAAATAAAGTATTTAAATCCCATCAGGAATCTTTCTTGCCATGTCAGCCTGCGTTCTTTCTGTCTAGTATTGTTTTATAATTTTTTTCAGTGAGCGTCAACTGGTCAACCACAACCCCACTTGGCAAATGGACTTGCAGTATATTTTTAAGAAAAGAAATGGTCAGGCAAAATTATCATTTAGTCATGCTGAAGGTATTGACATACTACTTAAGGCATATATAGACGAATCCGATCAGTGCTTGTGTTCAGTGACTGTAGGCAGCCATTAGTGGGGTCTATCAGCCTTACATCGTCTTCATTTATTGTCTACAAGAACTTCAAAAACTGATAATCAGTGAAATTCAAGGAATCAAGATACAATTTAGTGTACATCCACCCATGATACAAATAAGCAAAGAAATTGAAAGATTAAAAGGTGATAGACCCCAGTTATGGCCGTCTGAAATCAAACCACTTGCTGCCCGGATTCGTCTATACATCACCCAGGTAGTTACAATTCCCCCCATCCTACTGACGTTTAGCCCCTCCTGTATAAAGCTGTCTAAAACTAACTGTTTTCCAAACACGACACTCTAAAAAATAAAAGTGTTGCTGTGCGACCGTTACATTTGCCTTTTAAAATCGATATTTTTGCATCTGGGAAAGTGTAAACACAAATAAGTCAAGTGGAGGTCGAATTGACTAACCACGTGAGTCACTGATATTTGACTAATTTGTGATGATATCTGAGTAATTTCGTAGTAATGGACTAAAGAATATCAGTCAAAACTTAGTCAAGTATGATTGACATTTGTTAGAAGCTTATTCAACTGAATCAAATATCAGTCAATATTGTCAAATATTAGTCAATACTGTTGGCACTATTTTGATTAATTTGTGTTTACAGTGAACCGACATTGGCAATACGTTGTTTTTTTACTCGTACTATCACAGAAATATGTCAATTTGTAAAAATATACATCTGCGTGATAACTGAGTAAAATATACAGCACTTCTGGGTTAAATACCATTTCGCAAAGCTGAGGTAAAATACCCATTTTAGAGGGTAAATGTAACTTCCATACGGTACACTTTTTTGTGTTAATAAGCAGGGCATACCTTGGTGAACATGGAGGAAGGCCTTTTTTGTAATGAGAAACTTTCGGTACATGCTGTGTAATATGAGGTATTTTTTATTCTTTATTTTCTTTATTTTTCTTAACTTTTAATTTATCGTCAATCAGCGCCAACCAGTGGCGGAGCTGCCATATGGTCAGGGGGGCGGTCGCCCCACCCCCCGACGGACCAAAATCGTCTGTCGGTGCCCTTTTAGGTTTTTAACATACTTTACTCTTGCACCATTATTGGCAAGAGACATAATTTAAAAGCGTTGTTTTAAGGCCCAGGTGATCAATACTCAAACAGCCACCAGTAACTGTACTATCTGCACTTTATTTTGATGAAAAGGGTCATCTTCTGTAATATAGGAATAGGTTTTGCCGAAACGTATCTTCATGTTTTATACGCACTAATGAATGTTGTCGCTGTGCTAAGTTAATTGCTTCCACACTAAGCGTGATTATAAGCTTACAAAATACACAGACTGACATTAAATTCACCCTCACAGCCAATGCAAGATGTTGCAAATGGTGCAACAATAACTGTAGGGCAAATAGCCCTCTTGTTATCGGGGATAATTGTCAACATAGACAATAAAAAGAGTTTATAAAGATACCAAAATAGCTTCCACAAAATTTTTCAAAATCATTTGAAGAGAAGATTCAGGTTAAAATAAATAAAACTGTTATCATAGTTGTAATGGTTCAAGAGTTTTAATGAGCAGTTTCCATTTTGCTTTTCTTCAAGTGACCATTCTCATAATAATTCGCTATTTCTGACACTGCACGATAATCCCATGAAAGTGCTTATTTCTGTACTTTCGTGATCTCAAAAGCCAGAAAATTGCTTCTAATGAGCTTAGGTTTAGTTTACTTTTATTTATTATGAATTCGGTATCTAGAGAGCCGGGCAGGCCTTTTGTCTTGGCTATTTCTTGCAATGTACTATTTCAGATGGCTATTTCAGAGTGGTCACATGATGTAAATTACGTCAATTAATGTTTCTTCGTGTACTTATCTTGATTTCCACATACCAAAAATGTACACCTCACGGGATTAATTTCCATAACTTTTCCCTCTGTAAGATTGCTTGCTATTTGACTCTAGCAGGTTGAATCGTTATCTTCACAAAGTAGCCCATATTACTTTAAAATCTTACATTGAGACCAAACAATAACACAAAATATAATGACCGCCTCCATATTAGAATGTGAAAGAGAGGCATAGAAATATGGGCGTCCGCAGATAGGGGCAAGGGGGAACTTGCCCTCCCCTGGAAAATAATGAAACCTGTAAAAAAGAAGAAAACAAAAAGAAAAACACCAAGAAAATTAACATCAACGTTTCTTACAAGTTCACTCAGTGTTTTCCTTAATTATATGCGGTAAATAGGCCTAAGAAATGCCTTTTCCAATGATCTGAGAGGCGTTTTGGGCCAAAATCTTCTCGCGCTCCGCGCCAACTTATGGTGGCGGAGAGCTTTTTCCCCTAAAAAATTTTTGTCCCCCCCCCCCGCCCGAATTTTCTTCTGCGGGGGGCCATGGATAGAACATTTAAACATGTTTTAATAGAAAATCTTGCTGAGGAGAAATGGAAAAGTAGTATTCTACCAGGTGGTGAAAATCAAATGGAAAGTCTAAAAAGCTGTGGCTTTGGTCATGCTGAGGCCCAGGGTATTAACTCCTTGGAAGCACCCCTGTAGACCATTTTCGCCTCTCTTACCGAAAGGCCTAGCTCCACTACTGGCGCCAACTGAGAATTTTTGCAGACTCCGGGTATGTTAATAGTGACGAATGATTGTCTTTTAGGTTCACAAAAACTACAGAAATATTTAGAAAATGCAGAAAAAGAGCAGGATGTTAACTAAAGTGGAACTAGTTGACACGCTTTTTACTTTTAAGTTATACTGAAAGGTTTAAAAGTGGAGATATGTGCAATATGTTATGAGTACAAGCTGAACAGTAATGTGGTTAGCGATTGTACTAACGTGCACTATTATGCAGGCAACGGCAGGACACACGTAAAGGCCCTAAAGAGATTTCAATCCCAAATTCCAGTTATGAATATACTGCGTCTCACTGTTATTAACCTTAAACGAAGGCGAGGACTTGTGACGGCATACTGAAAGCACTCTATAAAAATATAAATGATTTCAGGTTCTCCGTCAATTATATTAACTTTTTTTTTTTTTATCACGTAGAATGGTCATCAAAAAAACCCTAAAGGTCAGCAGTGCTGGCAGAACTACTACCCCCACACTAGCTTCAAAAGAAGGTGGTCGGAATAATCTCGATCTCGACCACTATTTTAAGATTCTTCGTAACATTCTTTTTCACAAGCAAACGTCTTTATAAGTATGAAACTGTTTAGTTCACCATTATTTTCTCGTTGAATGTCGGAAGAGGGAGCGATATTCCACCTTTTCATTTAGTGTCCAATCAGTGTTCACGATTTTTGGTCTACACTTACTTCAAAGATTGGTACCATTTATTCTGTTTCGTGTTGGGAGAAAGCCACTGTGATAAGTCTTGATTTATCGATGAAAAACAGTGAGAGTGTGCTATTTATTTTTTACTGAATCTTGCAGAATGGAAAAAATAATCCGGAATACTAGATTTTCTAATATGTGAAGTGACTACAGTTATTGTAATATTGATATTCTAATATGGTTCCTTAATTGCTTGGAAAAGAAGTGTATCATCATTTACCATTTTTATAAGAAAGATGAAAAACTCAACAAATTCCATCTTTGACCAAGGCGATATTTAAGTTACCCATGATACTTCAAAAAGATTGTAGCTACTGTATAGTCTATGTGAATACTTAACAAGAAATGTTGGATTAAGTTAGCTGTACTTTCATTTTTTTTCATTTTCCAAATCTCAATGGAGTAGTTTTTTACTGTATATATTGCAAAAACGTTTTAAAAAAGGTGAACCGGAGGGTTTGCCTTCTAATAAAAAAGAAAAAAACTGACGATGCATCTGGACTGAAGTTTTTGACAAGGCTGTGGCGCAAGGTATTTTTTTGAAAATAGGCCGATCTCCAGTAATTTCAAAAAAGAACCTTTTCGATCCCTTCTTTGTAATTCTGATACCATATTATGAATAAAGACTAAGTCAAATATGATTTGTTCGTAACCTTAGCCATACTTCTACTCCTAAATTTGAACTTGAAAATGTTTTTGCTATGAAAAATCTATTTTCTTCTCGCTTGTCTACGTAAAAATGTACGATGGTTGGATGGCGAGAATACATGTACCAAAGACAAAATAAGTCAGTGAATAAGTAAGAAGATTTTACTCCACTTGAGAGTAGAACCTTAAAATTCATTAATTTCCCCATTTTACACAAGAGGGGGAGTCCCCATGACCGTTGACTAAGCCTTTCATAGACATAATGGCAAACCCTATCAATGATGAACAGTGGCGAAGCCACAAGGGGGGGGGGGGGGTTCTACAACCCCCTCCCCCTAACCCAAACTTGCAATGCAAAAAGCACCTAAATAGCGGTTTTTCTCTCTATCCTTAGACTTTTCCCTCATTTCGTGCAACTGACACCACCCCCCCCCCCCCGTCCTCCAAGACACAATCCTGCCTACGCGCCTGATGATGAATCATCATTAACTGCTGACAGGATGGCTGCCTAAACAATAGCTTGTAGGTCGCCAAGTATTTGGCATGGAATATAAAATTCTATTAAGCAAAGTTATTTTGAATGAAATGTAAAATCATATTAAGCAAAGTAAAAGGAAAATTAGGGCAGACAAACCTTGCAATAAATTTCTTATAATGCAACGGTTTACCCGTGGATTGATAAAAGTCCTGGACAAATTTTGCATTCGAACTGAAGCACTTTTTGTGCCAAATTGTCTCGCCTTTAACCTTAATAAAAGTATTATTAACTTGATTCCAATAGTTGCCAACAGGTATCTCAAAAGTCATATTGCTCCAAGCGCAACAGCAATTAGAGATAAACTCATTAGTAACCTTCTTAGATGAATCATTTCCTCAAAAATTACAACTTAACGAAAATTCGAAAACTTCAGTAAGTCAGAATCAGGTGTGAACTTTAAAGAGAACATATTTTAATTCTGAGGAAAAGGCGTATACATAGCAAAAATTGAAACCAAATGAAGTGAAAAGTCATATAAAAGTCAAATGTAGGAGTCGGGCAGCTGCATTTTGCTTGGTGGTAAGCTAATATTGAAAAACTTCCCTTTTGGGAATGTTTACGTCCGTGTACAAGTTTGTGTCAGTTGCACCAAAGGAAGTACGTTCGAGCTACCGCCTAAATGTTAATAGTCTACCGTCGCCGGTTTCCTGATATGTGAAATGTCAAATGGGATGCCTATGTCACAAAAACATCCTGTTTGTGGATTTTCTCTTTCTATTATTAGGTTAGTTTAAACACAACTTATGCATGTTTTTCTAGGTAGTAAGTACTTCCATGGTTTAATCTAATACAATAAAGAAATTTAACCTTTTCTCTGATACTTCACAGTACACTTGTATTAGTTTCTTCACTTGAAACACGGAGTAAAAGTGTGCACATCGACATGAAGTCACGAGTGTATGTGCTCCCCCCCCCCCCCCAAAAAAAAGTCGAATACAAAGGGTCTTGCACTTAAAGATGAACGATAGATATTACGACCAACCACTTTTAAACCTTTAGGGTTACTACTATCAAAATCACGCGCCCAGGCTGTTTGAAAAAGGCAAACACTTCTCAGATTCATTCTGTCCTCTTTCTATCCTGAGCTGAGGAGCCTGCCTCATCACATCAGACTTGAACGTCTTGGGCTTACCACCATGGAGTTGAGTACAAGTTAGGGAGGACATACTCCCAGGGTCGCGGAGGGAGTTTTGAAGTGGGGAGCTAAGCAGCCCAATATGTTCAACAATATAACAACAATGTAAGAAACAACAATTTAAGGAGGCTCAAATGCCTGAGCAAAAAAAGTTGGGGGTTAAATCCCCTCCCCCATCCCCCTCCCGTCTCCGAGGTTCATGACTCCAGGTTCAATTTTTCCTGATAGGTATCCTTTTAAGTAGTTTATTTAAAGTTCAAAGTAATTCCCGGTCTGTGGTCGTAATCAGAAGCTGGAGAAAAGGGGATTTGGAATAACGAACCTTCGAAATAACGGACGACAACTGGAGAAAGAAATGCTTCGCAAGGCTTGATGTTAGAAAATTCAGTGTCTCATATAGGGTTACCAATGAGAAAAGGAGTCTGTTCGAGTTAGTTTATTCCCTATCTGTGTATTGCTTTAAGGTTAACATTGACAAGTTCTTGCATGACTGTACAGAAACTAGTTGTACTAAGTCGTGCACAGTGCAGGTTTTTTCCCTTTGTTTTGGAGAGGGTTGGTAGTTGGGGCATCTTTTGGGGCGCATTTGCTCTTAAACCTGTTATGCTATCTAATACTAGGGGTGATCGAGTATGTCTGACCCGCTGTCCATATTAAGGGCCATGAACAGCGAACTCCTATGCTACAGTAACAGAAAGATCTCCCAAGTCCTAGTGAGGCAAGGTTGACATCAGCAGGGGGCTTGGGCATTCCTGTAGGGGAAGGCTGCCCCTTCGGGCAATTTCCCAATTTTGCCTGGGAGCCTTTGCCTATAGACGAATCCGATTAGCGCTGTTTTTAGCAACTGGAGGCAGCCATTGGTGGGGTCCATCAGCCTTTAATCGTCTTCAGTTATTGTCTACGTGAATTTCAAATCCTCATATTCAGTGAAGTAAATAAGATCGAGATACACTTTAGTGTACAACCATCCATGGAACAGGTAAGGAAAGGAATTTAAAGATTAAAGGTGATGGATCCCTCTAATGGCCGACTAAAATCAGCCCATCACAATCTGTCCGAATTCGTCCATAGGGTACCACATGTAATGCCAACAACAGGTAGTCACCCTGACAATATCAGGTTAGAAAAGGGTGCAGTAAAACTCCATATAACCTAACCTAACCCTGACAAGATGTTTGACTTTGTTTGCAGGAAGATAAATCCATGAAGAAACAAAATTTCCTTAAAAATACCACACGTTTTAAGATAACCTTCCATAACATCTATTTTTTGGCAAAATTTTATAACTTTCGGTAAGAGAGATTCCCAAAACTTTTTGCCTTCTCCTTTTTTGCAAGTCATTGTCCTTTTCAGGATTAGAGTTATTGCCACCCCCTACCCAGTCTAGAAGCTCGGTCCACATGTGAGGCAAATCCTTTTGTCACCCTGCTAAGACATACTGATGAGTTGAGGGGCTTCATTTTAATTTTTGATTTACTTGTGGAATTTTTTATTTACTTGTGGTAAAGAGGATTGAAGTAGACTTAATTAGTGGTTTACTTTATAAACATTGGTTGATGATTGGAAAAGGAATAGAGTATTTTATCAAGTGAACACCTTCTGTGTACCCATGACATTATATATCACCTCAGAATCATGACTTTCTTGTGCTTCTTCGATGTTTCTGTCAATCTCGACTTAAATGTTCATAAATATTTATGGTTTTATGAGGGAACAATTAACACCACTTGTAAAATCATCCAATAACCATAACCCAAACAAGACGAAAAAACACACAAAAGGGAAGTTCAGTTTAAATTAACCTTTTATCATATTTCTTCAAGGTAACCTTGTGAACATTGAAATAGTTTTTACTTTTTCATAAAAATGATATTTTTTAAAATGAATGATGCTTTCATTGAAATATGAAGTTAGTATCATTACATAACAGCGATCAAAACTGTTTAAAATATTTGAACTTAATTCAAGAAAAGTAACCGGAAACTCAGATAACTTCACCGAAAGAAAATCATTGCCAGTTCTGAATAATAACAGGGATATTTAATTGTCTTTTTGAAAAGAATCAACTGGGAAAACGCTCGAATACTAGAATACAACTGCTGCATGGTGAAAACAAAAACCCTTCCAAATCATTTGTATTTGAAACTTTCCAAGAGGGTAGGAAAACTCCACTTTATCCCTACAACCAGCAATAAGGGGTGGGGTAAAATTTAAAAAGATACATTTCATGTTGTTTCAAAGCAAGCAACTGTGAAGGGTTACAGGTGAAGAGTTGCAAGTTTTATGAAGGGGGAGGGGGTAATGTCACTCTACCTTGGATCCACAGGTTTGCAGAGAACTAAAAAGAAATTGAACCTTTACAATCGCAAAAGTTGCAGAAACCTTCCAATCTTGTATTAAAAGCTACATAATGTTTTAAATGACCAGGCTGTTATATCTGACCACTAAAGCTGACCAAGTATTCACCAGCTACTGTTTAACATATAATCAGCAAGCCACTCTGTATGTTTCTCACATAGCTTTTCCACATATTGGGTAAGCAAATTTTCTATTCAGAGGTGTCAAAATTTAAAAACCAATGTACAGACAAATATGTCAAATTAACACATGAAGATTAGCTGGGGTACCATATTGCATTCCTTCACATTTCTACTGTCTGTTGATATTACTTCATTCTGCTCTAGGCATTCATGATTTACTACTGGCAGTGTCATGAAGGTCTGCCAATAACATGTCACATATGCTGCCAAATGTTACATTTCATCCAAAAATGAAGAAAAACTATGCTAACAAAACACGTCCAGAGCTAGTGTCTTGTTCCAAAGGTCAAAGGTCATAAGAGCATGTGCTCTCACAATGAGCCAGTGCTGCTACAGCAGTGCATAGCACAGGGTACACAAAACTATGAATAGCATGTGACTGTCTCCCTAGGTCAAATGTCATTGGGGTATAGAATGCAATCATAGCAAATGTACAGCAACAACTCTGAAAATGGACTATTTACCCCCCCCCCCCATCCCACACTGATCTTGATACCCATGGGTTCCATAACTCTATTCAAATTATCAAGGAAAATCTCTTTTGACCAGCCATCATTCTAACCTAGCATTGTTCATAAAGCCATCAAATGCATTGGTCCATCAAAGCTATGATCTATTTTTTATGTATAAAAGCTAAAAAGATGATATATATGCATAGAGTTAATTTTTGTAAAAAAAAAAAACAACATCAGAGTAAAGTTTGGTGGCTACCACAATTTAAACATGCAGCAGCATAATATAATATTTACATGTTGTAAGCTTAAACATGCCTCTTCTTGACTCTCTTATTAACCCATAATATCACTCAGCCTTTCAACTCTTACTAAGAGGGGGATTTTATATCTCACTTAACAACTGGGGCCCATTCCACAAAGAGAAGCGCACAATCTTAAGTTTGATTCCCCATACTTCAGTCAACAGTAAATCACACTTAAGACTGCGTAACTCTTGTGGAACGGGCCCCAGGTGTGCTTTCAACTGATTGTAACATGAACATGCCACTGAATGAGGACATTACCAATGTGCAAGCAACAATGAATATGCAGGTACTTACAAATATGCATAAAACTGAGTACCTCATGCCCTCTACGCTTGCCTAATGCAGACCAAACTAAGGCTTACTAAAAACTGACCCAATCCAGACTTGTAGTTTGAGAGACTATGTCTCGAAAAGGAGAACACCTCCCCCTATGTCGTAACTAAATTGTAGCCCCAAGGATGTTGGTTTTCAGCATTCTGAACATTACTTTTACCACAGCCTTTCACTTTCAGTCTTGTTATGACAATATGAGGTCTTAAAAATTCCAAACGTTAAGACATCATTTAAAAGGAGAATTCAGTCCCCCAAAATCAAAATAGTATAGTAGACTGTCCTTTTTCATGATTGGTTATTGAGAATCATGTGATAACACTTTTTCTCCTCAACTGTGCTCTTAACAAGGAGCAACCGCTTAGTTAGCCTTGAATAGGCAGTAATAAAGTCATCATTTGAAATTTGGCCAATCCATTTTTCTTAAGTAATCCTCTGTGCATTTCTTTCTTTTTGAAAAGAAAGCTTCAGTACTGCCTTATTTCGATTAGCAATCATTCTGTTTCTGCATACATTTGTCTTCAAAATATGCCAATTTTCGTAGAACAATACCCTTTTCCCTTTTACCCTCCATGCTGCCATAAATACATTTAATATGATATCATCATCACTGTGCATAATATTTGATGTGGATAAACTTTTACAAACCAGTGACATCAAAAGACCTTTCCACGAATTGTGACTTAAGTGATGCAACATTTGTGAAGTAATTTTGTCATATTATCTGCTGATTCAGTTACAATGTAGGTGCAAGAGGAAGTAATCTCTTTCCAATTCAAGCCTTACTGCATGCATGACTGCGTTCCTGACATAAGCACTTCATTTCCTTTTTGCTAAGAACTAATAGCATTTGAAATAGCTTAACACTTTATGGTCACATGCTATATTCCTGAAAATGACCTCAAACATTACCCACATCATGCCTTACCTAATGTTTTTGAGGAGGCCACTGAAACTTGAGCAACAACTGCTGCAGTTGCTCAACCCTTCTAAATGTAATGACCTGCTAAGTTTTTGTATTTATTTTAAACATAATCATGATCTACACTTTACAAATATACCTTTAACTCACTTTGTCCTAGCCATGATATAACACTGCACCTAGCAGTTGAACAGTGTTGCACTTTAGACGTAGGCAGTGTTGCTTGGTATGGGACAAGAACAGTCACCCCAAACCTATTTGAAGTAACAGCTAAATCTCACAATTTTCTTCTTACTTCTCACAAAAGTATCTGTCATAACATTTTGGGACTTACATGTAAACCAAGCAATTACTCCTAGTAAATTTGATTCACAATTGAGGAAAACAATTAATCATGAAACAGCTAGGGGAGTATAGACATTTATTCAAGTTGAAGTAGCTTCAGCTCTCCTTTAAACACAAATTATTCCAAGCAATTAATTCCTGAATTGCCACTAGGCTTTGAGTGAAAAGTAAAAATCTTCCACATTATTATAGACTTCAGCTTCAATTACACCATGAAAACAAGAGATGATGAGCCCTAAATAGGATCTTCCCAGATAAACCATGACATCTGTATGCAATGTCCTCACACAGCAAACAGCTGTGTAACAGTTACTGAACTGCTGTGTGATCAGTTTGCTTTCAGAATGTAAGTCCCAGACACAGTTTTACTTTCAAGCTTTAAGAAAGGTCTGCCTTAGCAGGCTTCAAGATCAGCACAAATGAAAACATCCACTTCAGCAAACAAACACACTCCCTCAAGACATTTACACCCAGCATGACAGTAGTGTACTGGAAACAATGAAACAGAGGGTAACTGAATGAAAAAGGAACACCAGCTGAAGCACTTTTTTATAATATCGATACTGAACTGAATCCCCCAACCAATCTTCTCCAAAATCACAACAATCACAAAACCGTTGTTTGGGTCCAAAAGGACCCAAACAACGGTCAAGGTTTAACATCCCAATCTGTTGCATGTGAGTGGGCTATTCCCAGTCTTATGTCACTTTAACAGAGGTTTGGTAGGGGTGCAGGGAACCTTGATCTGCACCTCTGCTTGACAACTGAACTGAGCAAAGTGGAAAACTCCCTGAATTGGACAATTTTCAGAGTCTGACAACTTCATGAAGAAAAAAATCAGATTCCTTAATCACATATCACCAATTTGTACCTCTCAACATCACTTTGAACGTTAGCCCTCAGAAAATTCCAAGTGGTTGTATCAGGTTTTGATCTAGGGAAATCAGTGTGCAAGGCAGTACACTCAACCATCACACCACCCCCCACTCATTAGCATATTTCACATCCACTAGTTACACAAAAAATTTAAATTTAGAATTTGTTTGAACCATGGCTTGTAACGGTTTTATGCATGATTCAACAAAGTGTCTGGGCACAAATTTTTAAAAATGGAATGGAATCATTGCTTACTCACTCAGGAAACATTTATTCATATGTAGGAAATGGGGATTGTCTACCCTTTGACCATTTGTTATTACTATGTGAAGAAAACTTTAAAGGCTTGAAAATATTGGTAAAGTTCATAAACTAACTAAATGCACTGCTTTTTTAAAACTGGTTTTACAAGTCATACATTGAGGAAAGGTGAAAAGCTAAGAGATTCTTTCCCAGAAAGTTTGGGCATCAGGAAAGATATTTCAACAACTAGTGGGAGGTTTAAAACTTTTCCACATGTAAATTATAGGAAATGAATTGCTGAAAATTTGGCTCCATTCCAATGACCTAAACAATTTTCCAGCTGCAGTTAACATCCACAAAACAAAAATAAGCAATACAATTCAAGGTAGATCAGTGACTTCACTTTTGAAAGAAAACTGTTTCATAAAACTAATTGCTTCTTTAACGCTCATGAAAAATTTGTCAGCTGAAACTTGTAAATATTTGGAAGATGCAAGGCTCATGACATTTGGGATGTCAAATACCTTTGAGATAAATATGTCATTTCTTGGCTTTGTTTGTGAAACTGAAGGATCTGTAGTACATGTGTACCATAAATACACAAGATTTTGTGAAATGCAAAATTTTGCTTACCATTGAACCTTCTTCCCTTTTACTGCAGCAAAGCACTGACCTAGGCAGTAGAATGATCTACCGAACCAAATACATTTTTTGTCTACCCTGAAGCCAAAACAGGTTGGTGGGTTTTTATCTTTTCTCAAATTAATTGCATCTAATCCTTACTGTAGCCCAGGGTTGGTTCTTGAATTAAGGTCAATGGAAATTTCTATTTTTCTTGGCTGTTGTTAGCGAGGTTGTGCCAGCTTAATCATCCGTCGAATAGTGGGAATCCTTAAAAATATTTTATGCAATAATATAAGTTGCTCCATCCCTTTGGTTGCTTAGCATCTACACATTGGGCATGAAATTTGGCAGTTTTACATCTAACAAAAACTGTTGTTCCATTCAACATGATATCACAAATTTAAATCAAAGATTTGAAGGCATCTGATTGAAATTTTAACAGATTCAAGTTAGGACTCTATTGATTCAAAGTACATAGATTAAAGGGACATTTTATCTTCAACTGTTGAATATTCCCATTTTTAAGTTGCATGCACAAAATTCAACCCATCCATGCTACTCATCTGTTAAAACTACGTAAACACAAAGTACTCTTTAAGGGAACAGCTCACCTCAAACTACAATTGTAACCACGGTATATGGAGAAAAACTCAATAGGTACAGCTCTTTGAATGACATCAAATATTCAAACAATCCAGGGTAGTTCATATAGAAAGCATGCACTGAGAGTGTTCTGATTACACATGGTGGCCTTCTATGCTCTTCAGGACATGCCCTGCAGCAATAAACTAGGACTGAGTCTTGATGAGAACAGTGTTTGGGCAACTGTGGGAGAGGCTAGAAGTAACTAGGGAATGAAAACTCTTTGAGCAGAGAAGTACATCCATGCATCCCCCCCCCTTGCCACCTTGCCAGTCTATCATAATGTAATTGTTTGTCTCAAATATCCATGACTCAACCAGATAATAGCTGTACCTCAACACTGAAAGCATAATATAACCTTATTATTACACTGTCTTTATTACTTATGGGATCAGGCTCTGGGACGATAACCTCTTGGTTTTGAGTTGTAAAGGACAGACAAGGGCCCGTTGCCTCAAACTTACTAACAACAACTGATGGTCACAATTTTTTTTAAATTTTTAACCCTTCCAAGTACCTTTCATTACACTTAGTAACTTGAATATTGTATGTCCAAGATAAAGCAGTGAGTAACTCATAAAAAAATTTCACAATTGATAAGTAAGAAAACTGTGATCAAATGATTCTCAAGAATTAGTCATGAAACAGGGAAGACTACAAGACTCATTCAAAAATTGGGTAGACAGCAGTTTCTCTTTAATGTAAATAATTTTCCAACCACCTTGCAGCAACATTCCCTTAACTTCAACAACTCTGACCTTGATGGAAGAAAGACCATCATGTTATATGCTTTACATTTTATTTTCTAATCCACTCCCCCCCCTCACCATCCCATTCTTACCCCACCACACCCCCTTTAAATGCTCTTTGTGACTTTTTTAATAATTTCAACACCATGAAATACTGCCAGGAAAACCATGGCAAAACAAGAAAGAGAGATAATTATTAAAAATTGTACATGCTGGCACATAAAAAAGTCATTTAAAACTGATGGAAGAGCCAAATTTCTTTGATATTAAGTTAACAAAATGGCAAAAAATTTTATACAACACAGGAGTAATGTTTCAAGGTTTCTGCAAAATTTTTGAACGGAAAGAAAAATGTTCTTTTTGGCAGTAAGGCCTCTTGATTCTTTTCAAAGGAAAACAACAATAACCAAAAAGGAGTTTTTTTGATTTTTTGGCTTTTTGTGCATGAGATGGTATTGAGTTGATAAACCTCCAAGGTGCTCTAGGACAAGGTGTGCTTTTATGAGGAGGGGACATAAAAAATTGTAAAAACTTATCCTCTTTCAAAATTTTGATTCCTTGGCATAATTCTCTTTCTCAAATCTATATGAGGAAAAACTGGTATGATATCACTTCTAATAATAACATTTGAACTGAAGGAGTATAAAAAGGCTAGTTCACCACTCCAAACTTACAATACATTCTGGCATGAACTGAACTTCTCCTTTGCCAAAATCTGTGACTGTCTACAAAAATACTGTAAGGGCAAATTTAATGTGAGACTTTTTTACATTAAACAGAAGCAGGGTAAAGTCATGGTTTTGAAGCAAATGTAACATGATTTATATGGTTACAATAAATATGCAAATACAAGATAAAAATCAAAGAAGATCAAAGATTTGTATTCAATATTGATATCAGTAGAGATATTAGCAGCTTTGTCCTAATGTTCTGCTGATATTTACCTCAAATGCCGAACTCCCCAAATTCCTTGTCCTACATTTTATATGAATACTAAATTACATCAGAATGCTTGATTAAAAGTCCCAACAGTTTATGAGGTGGAAATGTAACAATGCAATACTAATATTGCCCAATAGCCAATGGTTTAGTGGATAGTACGTTTATTACAAACATGGGCCTGTTGGGTCCTTGTCAACCAAGTCAAGAATTGAAACATTATTACCAGTAACATGGGGATACTTGAAAGGATTCCGTACAACACTACCTGGGCAGTCTGAACATGGACTAGTATTTCGGCATAGTAAAAGAAAATAGTTGATTTGTACCTTGCGACAAAATTTGAGGAATTGGTTTGTCACTACAGCATGAATTGGGACACTGACATGATGAATTCATTTATAGTCATGATGAAATTGAAACTCCTTTTTAACTTAATCTGAAACAAAATTTTTCAAAAGCAAATCAAGAAAATATTATGGAACATGATGGACAAATCTCCAATACAGAGGCTTAAAATTTCCTTTTAATTTCTTAAAAAACTCTTTTTAAAGGTTTCAAATCAATGCCTGATAAGCTACTTGATCTTACAATAGAAAACTGTGTGCATCATTTCAACAGTAAAGCGCAGGTTACACTACAGCAATACAGGGTAGGATTTCGCTCCAATTTGTGTGAGTTTTACTAAAAGTCTTCTCCATCCTTTGTCAGAAAGAAACAAAAATTTAGCTTACCTGTGCACTAAAAGGAGTTGCAATATATGACTATGAAAAGTAAAATTTTATTAATTATTCAGTGACCTCACATCCAAAGACAGCTTTTACGTGATAGGTATAGTCCGAAAAAGCTATTTATCAACATGACATCACCAAATAAGTAGTTTACAATTCACTTCCATGGTCCTCTCATAACGATCATACATTCACACAGGAAGGCAAATTTTTCTTTTCGACAATGGATGGAGGAGATTCTAAAAGAAACTCACAAAAATCACATCGTAATCCAATCTGATATCACTGTAGTGTGAACTACGCCTAAAAGTTAATTTGATGAATACTGCCACCTGCTTTCCAATGATTCATTACAATGGAATTAGGACAATGCGTATTTATGAAAGCTATCACCCACCCAACCAACAACATTACTGTCAGACACCTGTTTCTACCATAATGCTGTTGGTCAAAAACTTGTAATAGGTAATGTAAAGAAGGATGAAATGAATTAAATGATTTAGAAATTTTTTAAAAGTCAATTTTTCACTACATTACATCCAGAGTTGTAACCAGTGCCCCATCTTGCAGCCAAGGTTTATTCATTTGCTACTTAAACTGTGACTTGAATCAAGCCAGTGACTCAAGTCAGTGTACTATTTCTACGAGGGAAATCATGATACAAGTTCTTGAGTCAATTCCCTTTTGAAAATTGGTAACATGAGTAATGAATCGTAACAACTCGATAACATCACAGATGATCTCAGTTTCTTGTTTTGTTTCATACTTTGATGTGATAGATTTATATAAATAATTTAAGAACAGGTTGTTGCCAGCTTTGATAATACTTCTTCAGATAATACAGATGGTGGCATAATACACTATAAAAAGATATTAGTGATGTCATAAATGGGTTACTAAGATTTAACCTGAATTCTGGTTGGGCTTGTATCCAAACAGTCAATTTCACTGTACTACTAAAGGAGCAATCAAAGTTTGTTTTTAAAACTTTTTCACAACTTGAACTCTGCACCACATTTATAAATTGACTTTAACAAAAGAATGATTTATGGTTACGGTTTACATCATGATTGGTTTATACAGTGTGAAGGTGGTCAAGGCTGTCCAATCTTGCACCTGTGTGAAAATTTTTTTATCTGACAAACATTAGAAATTTTCATTCAACAGTAAGGAACAAACAGTAAGGAACACAAAGTTATCCTTTTTTCTAACCTGAAAGACCTCTTCTGCATTTCTACATTCTGGTCAACAATCAGATAAGAAAGGCAAATCCAGGTGCTTGAACAAAAGCATCTATATTCTTTTCCAACCTATGATTGCCCCTTTAATAAAAGTGCATGTAAAGGTCATGCCATAGAATTCATCATCTTTCACTACATGCTTTGTAAAGTCGTAAGACTGACCATGTATGTTTTTGAAACAAGAGTGTCATATCTATTATTAAATATTTGAACCCATTTTATGCAGATTATAAAATCAGATGGGTCACTTAAAATAAATAAATGTTCTACCTAAACAGCACAGTTCTCCAATAAAATTTAAGTGCCCTCAAATATTCTCCAGGAAAGTTTCAAATATTTTCTTCAGAAGTGTGATCTGCTCATTATTCTATTGTACTGACACCATGTTACATGCCTAAATGAAGGTAAAAATATGATTTTAAAATAGTTTTAACAAAATAACTTCTTTTTCCACAGCTTGATAGGAAGTCTCAATGGTAAAATTTAAAGCAGATTTCATGTGACATATTCTGCCATGACTACAAAGAGGACTGAGTCCTTGCAATAAAGACCAAAATGAAGCACAACATTTTGACCTCTCAAGAGTCCAACTAACATTCATGAGGTAAAAGGCCAACATTTTTAAATTGTAATTCTGACACTTTGCAAAAAGCACACATTTGCTAGTTCTTTGTAGTGATTATACATGTCATGCATGCAGTAGTGAATATTCATACTCTCATGAATATTCAAGTAGTAAATCTTTGGACACAATAATCAGTGATATAAATACATTTAAATTGCCACTTTTGAATTGATTTTTGAATGATTAAAAGAACAGATACTTCATCACTCAGTCAAGATTGTCTGTCCTGCTTCTACGTAGATGTAAAGACTCTTGAAGATGAATGGTGCAATCCAAGGTGTTCTATGGCAGTTGTTATTTTGAATCGTACGTTTGGCTGGTCATATCATACCACCATTGCTCAATGTCACAGAGCAGACTACAGTAGTTGCCTCTTTTTCATTTGCCAATTCTTACATTTATGACATCTCAAATAAATCATGATGACTAGAGACCATCATAGTCATCTATTAATCTCCAAACTCATAATGATGTCTCATTATGGACTGGTCTGATCTGGTTTTCTTCCAGAAGCGCTATTCGTTGCTTAAGCATTCGTACCTGTAAAAATGGGAATAATTTGAAGTAAACACAATGGCAACTAACATTTAAAGCAATATTGTTTTGTCAAGAACTTTTCTTTGAACATTACTTTACAAAAGTAATCAGAAATAACATTTCCCAAAAGGCGAGTCTCTTCTTTTTTATTTTTTTTGAATACTTATCCATACCAGTATCACTTAACGAGGCAAGCAACAGATATCTTCCAAGTCATAAAATCTGTGATTGCAAAAAACCAAAAAAAATGTAGTGCCAGGTGGATTTGAAAAGGGGTCCACTCTCCCTTTTCTCAAATGCTGCATAGAATTACCTGATTAAATAGAAATGGAAAGTTTGAGAAGTTTGTAAAATATCTTTGTCAATATTTTTAAACTGTGCAGTCCAGTAAAATATTATCAGGGGATTGCAGGTTCCTGCCAAAATTTTATTTCAATATTCACAGGGATGGAAGTTCAGCACAGTGCAGGCATTATAAATATTCCACATATGTCTTAAAAGAATGGATTTTAAGTAAACTACTGGAGGGGACAATGGTGTATCCAAAATAATCTGACACAAACAATTTCCATAACATGAAAATATTTAAAAACCTGCTGTCACAGGGTAAACCACATTCATCTCTCTCTGTGCACCACATCAAAACACACTTTGATCCAATTTTGTTAAGAAGCCTAAATAATACAATAACCCCCTCTCCCCTACATTTAAATGCACTTCTTATTTTTTTTTTAATACTGGACAGTGAATAGTGGCTATAAGAATTTTTTTCTAACTACCACTTAGAATTCATCAAAATCTGATTGCAGCAAAAATAAAATCCTTCTGATCAAATACATCTCCAAGAAAAACTTGAATCTAAATTATTTGCACTGTTTGCATGTGCACATAAGGCAGAAGGGAAGAAACAGTGCTGTCAGCTATACCATGACACTAAGGCAGGCCATCAGTGGCATGCTCTCACGTATTTCCTGAATGCTGTGCATTGTGTGAGATAAAATTATCCCTCTAGTGCCCATTATAGCATTTCAAATGGAGGCAAAGATCGCGAAGCTTGCATGTCTTTACGATGTCGCACAGAGGTCGAAACTGCGAGTAACGACATGAATATTCCATCACAACAAAAAGAAAGGTCATTCTCTTTGGTCACATGATCACAAATCTACAGATGTTGTTTTGGGGCATGTTATTGCCACTGTTAGTCCAGTCCTCCAAGTGCACAAAATTCGCCACATCGAAGCTGGGCACTACAGGGTTAAACCCATGCACACTGTAGCCTTGGAATAGGAAAGGAGTGGCAGAAGGAAGGGGACACTTTTCATCTATTTTTCTATTTTATGACGAAATTTCTTAATACATTGATGGGGTGGAAATGGGGTGAAAAGCGTTGGTTATCCTCCCAATCCTAAGCAGGAGAGCAAATTAGAAGTTCCTATTTTAGTTCTTAGTTTTAGTTTAAATGTCTCAAACTTTTAGCCCTTATACATTAAGTAATAGCCAGAGTTAACTCATTAAATTTTATCCAACAAGTAAAATTCAGTGCAGAGGCCAACTGGCTGTTGTGACGTCTGTCCAAGATGACTGGTCTACAGTCCTTTGGTCCACTAAGGCAGCTTCACAGATCCACGACCCCCTCCTAAGGCAAGATCCCTAATTTTCTATAGGCCCTTCTCCAACACTAACAATTACTGGATAGTGTTTTGGTTTGCATTCCTTTTTTTGCTGATAACTTTAATGACTACCACAGGTGATAAATACCACATCTTTATGTCACAGTCCCTGTGTAAAACACTTCATTGGAAAAAGGTCTAAAATCAGTTCAATGCTGAGTACAACACCTAGGCCCTTTGTTTAATTAGATTCGGGAGACATCCCTCCCGCATCTTACCTGTGTGTCATGTCTCTCGACCATTGCCATCATTTGTGCTTCAACTTTCTTCAACCTACTCTGGTGTTTCTTCTTTGCTTTCTCATATGCAGTTACAAGGGCACTGAAACAAGAGAAAGTTGGATGTTAAACTACTGACATGATAATTAGCTTCCCCCCATTCCTGCAAAATCCCATTTCAAACACACCCATCCAGGAAAAGACTGCCTGTTTGGTCTAACGGTACAGCATTAGCCTCTCCTGCAGAAGCCCCGGGTTCAATTCCCAGGTTGAGTCATACCAAAGACTCTAAAAATGGAACCTACTGTCATTGTTTGTGATGCTTCCAATAAGCAATGGAGTAGGGGAAACAAGCCAGTGAGCCACAACTGGGAAAAAGGCAAAGGTCAGCTTGACTAGAACCAGTAGGTTGAAAACTGCAGACTTAAATCATTAACTGCAGGAGTCATGTATACTGAGAACATTAAAGTGTACCTCAAGTCAAAAAATTCAAAAATATATATTAAAGCATGAAAAATGAATTCTAACAGTCTAACTCCCATCTTCATAGGACATTAGTTGGCCAAGATATAAAATGTTAAATTTTGTTCACTCAAATTAAAATGGTACATTGTGCAATAATTTGTGATGTCATTGTTGTACTACTCAAATCTTTGTATTTCTGTTTATTTTTTTTTTTGAAAGTTACTGCACCTTGCACCAAGGTGTGACAGCACTCTTACTCTTATGGGGTAATGTAATTAATTAAGCCCTCTCTGTGCCCCGTGCTATGCAAGCAAACAGGAAGTGCTCAAGGTCATAAAACAGTGTTAACTTTAAAGGGAAACAAAGCAGGTGATATGAGTTGTACAAATAGAAAGTCACATTATTTTGCTCAATGGACTAATTTGTTTTAGGTGAATAAATTTCAATATTTTATACTTTAGCTCAAGAATGTTCTATGAAGATGGGAGCATGATTGTTACAATTAATTTTTCATGTTCTTCAGTATATATTTCCAATTTTTTGATTTGAGGTTCACTTTAACAACAGTATATACTCCCATTCCCTTGATCCCTTGCGTGCATTTAGCAATAATTGAAGCCTGCCATCTGGAATGTCATCATAATCTGCTGTTGCATTAAATAGTACATCACTTGTCAATCTCAAAATAAATGAAATCAGATGAGATTTTACATCTCAGTTTCTATCCTTTCGATTTTTTTTCCCTTCTACTGTACACTGCTTACAAGCTGCACACCAAGCACAATCAATGTCAGGCAAATAGCATTAAAAGAAGGGTTTAAGGTCACAACAGGATTTGGTATGTAAGAGAGGTGCTTATTCTAAGCATTTTGGTGAAATTTGCATTGAAATCAGATGTGTGTTTCTCAAGATATGAACAGATAAATTTTTCACATTTTCAACAAAAAGTGAACTTGAAGCAAGCACATATGACATCACATCCCCACATTAATGGGTAGTCTTTTGTTTTTCTTTAAACTTTATTCTGGATTTTCTCCTCAACAATGACATATTTTTAAAATGTGGTTACATAAGTGGCATGAAAATTTTACAAACTTTGCATCCCCCACAGGGAGGTCATATTCCTATTAACTTCAAGGTCAACACAACAGTCTGATAAAACAAAGGTAAACAAAGCATTCCTTTTCAATGTGAGGAAGTGATATAAGCTCTGCTGCCCTCAAACTCATTTTTTAACACAAATCTACTTACTTCATTTACTGATATCTCAAGAAATACATGTCCGATTTGAATGGAACTTTCACCACACTGTGTATATTTTGTTCGTCTTTCACATATGAACATTTAATTTTTGCTTAAACCTCCCCTTTAATATCTTCTCCAATTCCAAAGTTGATAGAATATGTGAATTTTTTAGAATATTTCATCAGTCTGGTGAACTAAACAAACAATCTCAAGTTCATACAAGTGTAATAACAGAACAATTCAGGTAATTTTCTTGCATACCTGTTGGCTCTCTTTAGATCAGCCACAAATTCAGCCGACTGCTGATGTCTCAACTCCGAGCTCCTCTGAAGTTTCTCCAGTGTTAAGACCAGCTCGCTGATCCGACCTTTGAGTTTCCTCTCCCTCCTCATCATCTCTGCGATGTCGGAAGGAATGTTACGGTCGTCCATAGAACTCAACTCTGCTAACGTAATGGAAGGTGTCCCGCTGTCTGACACTGACCCATCCTGGAGAAGGTTCAGAATGACAGATTTCAGAAAAATTATCACCATAAATGACAAATTTAAGGTCTGTACATTTAGGACTTATCTAAAGAATAAGTGATATATGGTGACACCTGACTGGTACATTTTCTGAAGAAAAATACCATACACTTTGAATGAATTTTCTGAATTAAATATCCTTTGGAATCTATTTTATCATAAATGTATCTCCAGTTAAGATCTCAATTTAAGATCATAGAGAATATAATAACAAGAGAAACACTAAAACACCGCTTGACTGGTATGCTACAAAGAAAGTCAAAACTCTTTCTAATTATCATTGTTTTGAGGTCTTCAAATTGTGCCTGATAACTTAAACACCAACAGTTTCCCTGTCCTGCATCTTGCTTGTTAGGGGTACAAAAATCACCATAATTGCCTCCTGTGTAGCTTGCTTTACAAATGCCAGTAATAACAGAGTCTATGCAGGCCTTGATCTTAAAGCCGCTCATTGAGTTGGTTCATGAAATCCAACACATTTTTCCAAACCTGCTAAGTTTTCTTCACATACCAATGACAAATGGTCAAACTTAGACAACCCCCAAACCCTACATAAAAATAACTGTGTTATGAGTGAGTAAATTAACGGTTCAAGTCCGTTTTCAAAAATTCGTGACCAGACACTTTTTTCAAACTATGTACAAAACTGTTTCAAGTCAGGACACTAGAAAATTCAAAATTTAACATTTTCTGTGACTTTTGGACTTGAAACTTGACTTGCTATGCTAAATTTAAGCATTGTTATGTGGTAGTGACCCTTTGAGACTCTCATTAAGTTATCGATATCAACTTAATGAGCCTCTTTAAGACTTTCCTGGTGGGCTACAAGTTGTACTACTCATGTGGATAATAAGTAGTGAACTCGGTGTGCTGTTTTACTAAACTTTGATATTATTTAAGTCTACCACAATTTCAATTTATTATCTAAGTGTGCAAAAAAAAAATACACTTCTCACAGTGATATGAAGTAAGTGATGGTGTGAAATCTCACCTGTCTGGGCCTATACCCTTCACACCAATGTTATCAACAAAATGTACACAAGTTGAGAGCATGGTGATCTACTGGAGTGTATTGACTTGCGATCCAAGGATTGCTGGTTGAGTTCTAAGTGGGTCATTACATTGCGTCTTTGGACAAGATAATTTACCTCAATTGCCTCTCTCCACCCAGGTGTGAAATGGATACTAGTGATGAAAGTCAAAGTGCTACTAGAGCCGCTTCTCTACTGGAGGGACAGCCTCTACCTGGGATAATCCACTGGTAATCAGGGGTAATACTCTATCTGCAGCTTAATTACGGATTGCCTGGATATCAGAACATTAAAGGTAGCGTGCCATGCCAGCAAAAAGCCCTGGCTTTACTTTGTAGTTAAGGAGTAAGTTTTCCCACTGAGAAATCTGTTAGGATCATAATGGTGTCTTTTACAGTTCTCAAGATATACCTCTTCAAATTTGAATGTTTTTAAAGGAACTTGTTAAGTACTCATCAGATAGTTTACAGTTTGGTAAGTGATACTGATGATATTCAAGGACACAATTTTAACTTCCAAAACAGGATCTTCAGGACATACTAATGATACATCTGTCCTTGAAAGAAAAATTGCAAAAGCAGAGGGTAACATAAGCCATATACGGCATGTCCCTCCTTTAAGATCACAAAGTTTGCATACTGAACATATGTTTATTCATGAATAAGTGCAAACAAGAAATTACTCAGTAAAATGGTTCATGGTTAAATGGATTTTGATGGACACTGCAGCTTTCTTCTGAGTCTTTAACACTGTTTACAGCATGTAAACATTATTTTCGTGTCAGCTGACTTTTAAAAATTCACATATTATACTGAAATCTCTTTCTAGCTAAAATTACAGTTAGGCTAATGTGCACTTCCTCCACCTGTTTGAACTCAAGCTATCTGCACTTGTCACAAATACTCACATTATATTTGAGAAGGTCCTTCCTATTCTTCGTAATCCCTTCTTGCTGGTCTCTGACCTCTAATTTGAGATTGGTAATCTGTACAAGGTATGCTTGTTCCTGGGCTTCTCTAGAGCTGAGTTTTAATTCTAAGGCTTTCTTCTCCTTATCTAGGAGGTAGTACTGAGCTTTGAGTTCTGCCTTTTCTTCCTACACACCAAAAAACAAAAAACATTTTCTCTGCTCAATTCTCAAGATACGTTCTAATTACATGAATATTCCTCAGAAGACAGTTCTATAATCGCACTTCATTCAAATTTTAATGATATTAATTTGCAAAAACATAGGGTGCAACTCCTGTATGTAAATACAACAGTTCTTCACTTAAAGGGACCTAGTGCAATCATGATATTACAATCTATTTCTCAATCAACATTTTCATACTAAAAGGGTAAATTTGAAACATATTATGTTTAGGCAAAAGAATAAATCATCAGTTTCAACAAAACTTAGCTGGTTTTAGAGTCTATAAGCTCGGATACTCACCTACTAATTGTACATGTAATTCCCCTTTCTTTCCTTCAAGTCCAACCGCCTAAAAGGACTTATGCCGGAAGGACTTGCAGGCATGTAAGGGAATTACATGTGGCAAAAGGAGGTTTATAGATGTTATATTTTTGCCATCTCAGATCTTGCCACAACCAAAGTTCAATAGTTTCAGCATCTCACTACTTAACATTAATTTTAAGGCAACTCTTTTCATCTTAGAAGTTCCACCAACTGCCTGGTGAAGTGGTTAAAGGATCAGACTTGCAGTCTGGGGGTCCAGAGTTTTGAGTCCTGGAAGAATCATACTGAAAACTCTGGAAATGGAACCTACTGCTATTGTGCTTGTTCCTCAGCATAAGCAATGGAGTAGGGAAAACTAGCCAGTAAGCAACAACTGGAAAAAGGCTGCGGCCAGCTCGACTTAAACCAATTGGATAGAAATCAGCCGTGAAACTTCACCTAACTAGCTAACTTCATCTCAGAAGACATTTCCACTTCTTCCAACTAAGTTACTTTTAGCTCCTTCCACATCTATCTTCTCCTTGAGAAGACAAATCTGTTTTGTTATTTTAGGGCATATGATATTGAACATGCAGAACCCTGATGTGTCATCGTAGCATTCTCTGTGCATGGTGTGTAATGTTTGCTACACTGCATTTTTTGAATTTCATGCCAATTAAAGAGCAGTTACCACTTAAAAACTTTGCATCCCCCCCCCCAAGTCTCCCTTCCACAAGAATGAAGGTACTATACTATCAGGTGATCAGAGTCTAACTTTAATGTTACAATTGCAAAAAGGTCCTCAGCCATCAGATCATACTGAGTAGATTAAAATCATTGTTTTGCCTTTTTTCAGAGAGGATGCGATCTGGCAAACCAAATCTCTTTCACTTAATTGCATCTATAAAACAGAGTGCTTGCTTATCAGCTGGAGATAAGACTTACCTTTAAGGCTGTAAGTTCCTGCATTAAAACAGCATTTTCAAGATCAAGTTTCTGACCCTCTTCATTTGAAGCTGTATCCTTATCAAGATGGGGGTCTATGTAGACACTCTGTAATTCCATCACAGTCAGTCTAACTGCCGCTCTGTCATTTTTTAATTGCTGGACATAGTCTCGGAGCCTCTGTTCATCATCCTTTGAGAAATCTGTATCACAGCTGCTTGCCGTAGAGCTAGTTGTACTGAGGTTTGAAAAAGGGAGAAAAAACAGTTTGTTATAATATTACAGGGTGGATTTTAGCATGTACTTTAAATGTAAATCTGGTAAAACCAACAGTTGTTAACCCCTATGCTATGCATGGTTTTGCTGTGAACTGCGACATCCTGATATAACTCTTTTAAATCCTAGCTACCATGTGTAATTGTGTTTTGGATGCAGAATAAGCTTGAAGAGGAATATTTTTATATTACGTGTACCCTCTTCTGCTATAGCAAACACAAATATAGGAGCCTCCATACAAAAACTTAGTATTCATAGAACCTGTACATTTGTACTGCGTATACATAATATAATACAAAGCTCAGTATAGCAGGATGGACCCACTTCTGTAGCAAAGGGGTTAAGTGGGGATTTTATTAAAATGCTTTCATCAGGAAATGTTCAGCTTTGTTTAAATAACCCTGGGCTGTGTCTGAGTGCATGAAAGCTGTGACAATACAAGCAGGTGATGAAGCTAGAACAAACAAAAGGTCGAGATCAGTGGCACGTGCAGGATCTTGAAGTTGTAGGGCACAACCCGTGATTCCCCTGACTGGCACAGATTTTGATGACCCTTTTATTTTTTTTTTTTTTTGTGCTTTTCTGCACTCTAGTCCTTGGCGAAAGCTATCCACATTTTCTAGGACCTTTTTTTTTTTTTGCTGTGACAACCATTTTTCTGCCCCAAAGGGGACTGGTGTGTGGTTAAAGTTTCAATGCTCAGTGTGCCTCTCTCCAACTTTTCCTCTTCCTCGACCCTGTAAATCCCCAGACTGAGTGATTTGTTCCCCTTCCTGACTTTGGAGGTGGGGGGGGGGCTGTGCCCTCCCCTCCCTTTTGAACACGCTACTGGACCAGATCAATCAATGGCAGGTGGGGTTTTGAAACTAGAAATTTCTACCATTTTCCCATCAAACATGGTCTTTGAAAAAAAACTAAATTTAATCTTGATTGCTGAGTTGGTTGCCAACTAACATGAAATTCTAATTTATGAGCCACAGACATCTTTCATATTTGCTACTATTACCAGGCATAATTAGTTTTGCTGAGCAGAATACTGTTGCAAAATTGATGGTACGCTAAATTTTAAGCAATTTTAAATCAGAAAAATCCCCCAAATCCCAAGAAGGGCAATCCTTCAATCACACCACGTTAACACCAATAGAATGATCAAAAGGAAGTCTTCAAAGACAATTTAACACATTAAACACAACTGATTCCTCACAAATGTTCTGCCCAGAAGGTACATTCCTATATTTGAAAAGTATCACACATGTTAAATCCTATATTCTGAGTACAATGTTTGAATTATTTTTGAAGTCAAGAGCATCGACTTGTGGGCACCAAATGTTAAGCATTTACAGAGACTCTATCCTGTCAGAGGTGAAAATCCTGTTTCGATAGTCTGTATTCTCCCTCTTCCGGTCGCTGCCCCCCCCCCCCTTCACCCTTGTTAAAACTTTTCCTACCCTTCCAACACCATTCTCCAGTTACCCACAAAAACTATCTCCACCCTATTATCAAATATCCCAGTTTCCACAACAATGCAGTTGTATTCCTGCATCCTCCTAACACTTATCAGTGGCACCAAACTGGCCATTTCTCCTCCCCTTCTCCATATTCTCCAGATCTTGGCAGTAGTTTTTTTTTTTTTTTTACCTGGTATGGCTATGTGATGAAACATCCTCCCATGGTTGTAAGGCAGAACCAGGCATGTGACATACCATGGTACCACAACTCCTATCTAATCTCTGTAACAATGCCTTGGCACATCCTTCAGCAACTTTCCTTTCCTCATGGACCCGTTTTAACCTCATAGTGGTATCCTCTGTGTCCTCTCCAGAGCCTTCAGAACTTTCTCCTATTGAAATTGATGGGTAAGAATATGAAATTTAAAAGTCTAGGGACAGATACCCATGAAATAATGTGCAATTAATAATATCAATGAAGAAAAAAATAAAACAAGGATTGTTCACTTTTAAAGAAAATGCAAATGATGCATCTTCTAAAAGACCCCAAATTTTGTCTCTCAGTATATTTTATGTACATAGTACTGGGAATAATTTTGAGGCACAAGGGCAAAACATATCACAGGCTGCATCCAGTTTTAAATTTCAAGTTAATGCCATTGGTACAGTCCAATCCCTTACATACAGTGCCCTTCTAGAAAAGGATCAGATTAATAATATGCAGTCATGTACTGAAGGCCTGCAACCTGAGTGGAAGACCCTCAATAGAGCCACCATTGCAGGCTTCTCATTGGCGAAGTGTGTTGATAATATGAGGTACACAGCAGTCTAAGTAATACAAATCCATTGAAATAATGTACGCCTATAAGTGTAGATGTTTAAAGACTTCACTAACACAGCCTCAGCTCACCTTCATTCACAGGTTTATGGAGTCACTAGTTCTGAGTGGGTGGAGGATAGAGTAGGATAGAGACATTTTCTGCCATGAATTTAAAATTTTGGACTAAAGTTGCCCCATACTAGGGCATAATCTACTTTCTTGGCTGTCTCACGTGCCTAAACGAATCTGTTATTTTTGCCAAAAGGGCATATGTCCCTGCATGTCCTCTCCACTTCCTGGCTTTTGTACTTATGCCTTCACCAGAGACAGTTCTATAGCACCAATGAAAGACAAAATACTCCTACAACAGGGCATTTTGCAGCAATTTTACAAAGTATATCTTGGCAACCAATGTCTGTTGTGGCAAAAAAAGCAACAGGATATTTTGATGGAAGACTCTTGGATAAAGTGCTCCCCAAATATTTATCACAAGATACCTACAATAAAGTATTAATGATACCTCATAAACATTTCAGAGTAAACCATCTGGCACAAAAGTTTCTTTTATCTGTAGCAAGTACTGATGATAATTTTACCACCAAACTGTACGTATCACCTGATCAAATATTCATGAACTCCACTTCCAGCTACATCTGTACAAAGAGTTAATCAACATAAGTCTAAAAACGCTAATTTTAATGAACCCTGTAAAAACAGGCTTTTGGCACATTTTGACACTTTTGCAACACTTCATCAGACACCAAGCAATAAACTTTGATGATAAATTTTTGTAGAAATTTTGTAGAATATTCTAAAGAGTACTTACTGACATAATATCAAACTTTGATCACACTCTGTTCAAATGTATCATAGCAACGATCATTTGCTAAGAATGGAGTTAAAAACCTGTTTGCAAATTGCAATAAAACTCTATGACTTCTAGCTTTTGCCAAAACCTCTTTGTGCCCTGGAAATTGCATTTTTCTGGATGCTCTTTTGCAATATTTTTTTTGACTAGATGACATTTAAGTATGAATTCTCTCTCAGGATGTCTCACTGCTAAATTCATTTCACAATATCCCCAATCATTTTTACCTGACTATGGGTGAGAAGTAAATACCGTCCCTTGAAAGTCCACCCATGCCTACCCCATTTTTCATATTACCAGAGATGCCAACATTTACATCCAGAAACCAGGGAGGTTTCACACAGGAATCAGGGAGATTTTTAAGAATTACATGCAACTCAATGGGGGAAAAGCTTGCTTGAATAAGGGAGATTGTCATATTTGCTAGTTGGAATGGACAAAAATCCTTGAATTTTCAGGGAGTCTCCCTGAGAATCAGGGAGAGTTGGCACCTCTGTATTACCTCACTATTATCCTCATTTTTATCAACTGTTGGAATTGTTTAAATGAATTCCATCCATCATACGTATCTTACCGATGCCGGCTCCTGCTGCTCTGCAGTTGGCCAGTAGCAGCTGCTTCTCACTCTGACTGAGGGACAAGAGACTTTCAAAGGCTTCAATGGCTTGATCGCTATAGTTGACAGCAAGCTGTAAAGCTGTGTTATTCGATTCATATTTCCCAACCAGCATCGTCAACCTGTCTGCACTAGATTTGCTTTCCTCCAAAGATAATTGCAAAAGATCGTTTTGAGATCGGAGGTGCTCGATCTTACTGTTCAATCGTTCCATTTCAACCTCAATCTCGCTAATTTTGCCCTCTGGTAAAGAAAGCCCATGGGTAGAAAGGGTTTGGAAGATTTCTTGCACATTGGAACACTCTTGTAATGTCTGTACCAGATGCTCTGCAACCTTGGGATTTGTCACCTGGAATAAAAGATAAACACATTCAGAGATATTGTTGCCATGTGGAAGGAAACCTCCCCCCCCCAACAAAAAAAAAAAAAGAAAAGTGAAATGTGTAAAGGGTTTATTTCCCATACAAATCTTGAATCCTTGCAGCAACACTTTACACTAAAAGTCAAACTATATACGTGTTATTGCTCACACTGACAACATAGCATATCTTTTGCTTCCCTGCAAAGAGGTTCTTAAGGAGAAATAGAAAAAACAAACTACTTAGCATGGAACCCTTAAGAGCTCAAAATAAGTCTGAAGTGTCTGCATTAGTGTTTGCACAGAGTACCTGGGTACCCAGCCGACGTTCTTGCTACCAGGGTAGCGTTTTTCTATCATTTCTTTTTGATCTTCGCAAAATAACATGGTTATTGAAAGTAACAAATGAATTAATCCACATCTCATTCACAATTATTTGAAATGAAGTTGCTTAACTTGTTTGTTTGTGATTTTGTTAAATTACACTTTTCCAGAAACAATTCCCACAATGTGTGTTTCTAAAATCCGCTCCTGTACCATTTAACGAAACAGCATAGGCCTACGTACTATACTGTGCATAGCCTAGTCTAGCCTAGCGCGCTCGGAGGACGAAAGATATTGCAAGGTTTACGATCCGGTACCCAGTACCTGACGGGCAATACGGATTGGGTCTCGGGTACGAATTTCCTACCCAGTGCAAACACTGGTCTGCATGTCTCCTGTTTCATCCTTATGACCTAATTTTCAAAACTGAGACAGTGGTAGAAAAAGTAGCATGCAAAATAGCTCCATGTTTACTCCTTGTATGTTTTACAGTACACACAGTTTAAAGTCACGCACTCTCATATATGGTTCAAGCTGAACAAACAACAATCAGCATTGAGCAAAAGTTTATGCACTATTAACTGAACTATTTCCTAACAATAACACTACATCAAAAAAATACTTGGAGCTACCAATATATATTTTCTAAGAATCAAACCCTCTACAAATACCTCCCACTTAAGTTTCAACAGATTTGAACAGGCAGGGCCTAGCCCTGTGCTGCAAATCTTAGCCTAGCATTAAACCTAAAATTCATTAACAATGTCAAATTTTACAATTTCCAGTGTCAGACAGTTTGCAATTTGATCCACTTAAAATTTTCCCCCCCAAAAATATCACACAACAAATGCCCAAATAAGGCAGCAAATGCCATCTTGACAAGAAAGCAAGGGATTGGATGTTCCCTGCAAGTTAACCTTCACCCCGACCTAGAAAACCTGTGACCTAGTATGTAGGCTTTAGCAGCGGATAATTTGATTCAAACATACCCTCATACAAACCTCCCACTACTCAAAGATACAATGCTCCTGAATCATTTATTAGAAAATACATGGTATAACTTTGAACTATTTTCTGCTCACAGGAATATTATTTTCCAAAGTTTGGACAGAATGAGGTGGGCAGTAAAAACTGTTACTTCATAATTATTCCTACAAGCTTTAAATTAATGCTACAAGCTTACATGTTCCTGTTTTCCCAGGTAATGTACATACTGTATAAAACCTTCCTCCAATCCATGGTATTCTCATGAGACTGGCACAATAACTTTTTACGAATCCCTCTGGAGTTATTAAAAGCTCCTGACAGTTTCCAACCAATTTTTAATAATTGCAAGGTTTTGTTGTCATAAATCAATTTTCCTTCAATTTTCTGAATTTGTTTGCAACATTTTGTTACAAACCATACCTAAACTATACTTCTACGCAAAAAGAAGCAACTGGACTAAGCTTGCAAGTTGTCACAAATGTTAAGGTTTGAAAGGTTTAATAGAATCTAAATGTGAGCAAAGAGCTCAATTGCTATCCACCTTTGCAGTAATTAGGCATAACGTAAAATATATTAAATACTGAAACGCAGTTATAGACATCATGTACGTTGACATCACAGCACAGAAATTGAAAAGAACTCCCTCTTTGAGGTAACCATGTAACAACTTTTATCATCACAAAAGCAGACAACCTTTTTTGGCACAGGTAGAAACCTCTCACCTTAAACAGTGCCAATTCTCCTAACCTTCATACTTAAGCCCTTCCCACAATTGTCTTGAATTCATCCTCATCAAGACACAGTCTCAGTTTATGTTGCTCCATGATGAGTATAGATAAGCTCAATGTGTATAATCAAAACACTCTCAGTACAGTTCATGCTGTGTAATATTTGCTTTGGTTCTCTGCATTGTTTGAATTAGCTGTCAATCAAAGAGCTGAGTCAACTGAGACTTTCAGTTAACCCCTACAAGAATTGTCATTTATGGTGAGAGGATTGGCCCTTTCAGTCTGTAAATTGGGAAGCATGAGATTCTACCTAATGTGAACAAGGCTCCATCCTCATTGTTTGCCTTTAAGGGTGATGTGCAAATGTTACAGGTAGTCATGTTTCATGAAAAGTCATGGTTTTCCTGAAGGCAATCTTTCATGTATCCTCATAAAGAAACTGTTCAGCCTAATATCACACACATATCCTTTACAAAACTATGGGCCCTAGGCCCTGTTTGAAGTTATTTATGCAATTAAATGACACACCAACACAGATGTTGTACATATTTTCAGCTAGATAAAAAATGTAAAGAACACATTCGGTTTCAGATACAGTTAAAGTTTGGTTTCAAATTTGTTTCAAGTAATCACTTCTGTTCACCTTCTACATCTGGTGAGGAATACCATGGGCATATTCCACAACCCCCAGCCCAGGGGAGGTGATTTTTACAGATACCATCATTTTATTGTTTGGTCTATCATTAAATAGTACTGTTGAAATAACAGGGTCCGCTCTATAGTCCCCTGTCTCATTGGTCCCCCGTCTCTTTGGTCCCCATTTAGCATAATTCGTCTCATTTGTCCCCAGTCTCATTGGCCCCCCTCTTATTATTTCGTCTCATTGGTCCCCCGTCTCATTAGTCCCCCCATCTCATTAGTCCCCAGTCTCATTAGTACCACAGGTTAGGGTTTAGGGTAAGGGGACCAATGAGACTGGGGACAATTGAGAGGGGGACTATAGACGTTATCCCAAAATAACAAAACTTATGAAGTGCAACTTCTTCAGGAACAGGACCTTGATGTTGTTAATTCTCTGTGTTGTAAATTTTCTTATTCAAGAAAAAATTTCTTCTCTAGTAAAAGCTTGTTGTCTCTAAACTTTGTAAAACAATAGAGTGACTACAGAACAATTCAGTTTTATCTTAGAGTGTGCTTCTCCAAAAGGTAAAGACTGTGTGACTGGTTTGCGACAAAAATTTTCAAAACCTACCAGTATACATGTAATTTGAAAGTTACTGCATCGAACTGTAAAATACTAATTGTGGTACATAGAAGATGTCATACTGCCAAGGTTGTATTAAAAATTATGCAACTACTGTAGAACTGCATGATCCTTAAAGTGTTTCAGCACTAAAGCGAAGACATAGTCTGTATTCACGTATTTTACTATTGCTTGTGATTATGAAGCAAAGCGAATGTACCAGGAACACAACATGACTACACATGCAAAATATTACAGTTTTTTAGTTTGTACAATACTACAGTTCAAACTTGATGAGTTGTGAGGAAGTTAGCCCTTTACCGTTGTTTGGGTCCTTTTGGACCCATGCGGAGAGCTCGGCTGTCACACATCTTTACTGTTTCACGCGGAGCTCGAAACTGCGAGTAGCTACTCGCAGTTTCGAGCTCCGCGTGAAACAGTAAAGATGTGTGACAGCCGAGCTCTCCGGACGGGTCCAAAAGGACCCAAACAATGGTAAAGGGTTAAAATAAGCCTGTGGAATGTGTTTACTGCAAAGCTGATGCCACTGTCTCTGGGTGTGTGCACGTAACCCTTTAGCCGACTGGTGCAGACATTTTTTCTTAACCCTTTACCGTTGTGCTTCGATCGGGGCATATTTGCGCGCCTCGGGAGTGGGCGGAAAAGGGGACGTAGCCCGCCCCGCATCGGCTTCCGTAGGCCATTATTCCCGTGACCTTAAACTATGGTCTCTCTCGCTGTTGTGGCCGAATTTTTGGGTAGCTACTCGCAGTTTCGAGCTCCATGTGAAACAGTAAAGATGGGTGACAGCCAAGCTCTCCGCATGGGTCTGAAAGGACCCAAACAACGGTAAAGGGTTAAGGCTCCTATAAGGTGCAATCCAGAGGGTTTTAAAGGTCATTTATTTCAGTTCAAACATAACTGCAAAGGTATCACCTTACATTGCAACCAAGATACAGACACTTTTTTTTTTACTTCTCTGGGGCTTGGGGAAGTTTCTCCCTTATCAGTCCTTGATGGAAACACTCCCCAGGTACCATAACATACAAAGTCTAAATTTACAATTTCTCTCAATATTCTTTTTTTTCTAAATAACCTCCTACAACCATAAAAATCCACTGGAAATATTATTTTCTGTAAGTATATAATTTGCCATAAAATATTGATAATTGCATTCTCAACCATTTTTAAAAGGCAAAGTTGACACACACTGAGTTTTCAGAGACACTTTTGATAACCTGTTTTCCCAGTTTCTTTATACTCTGAAAGTCTAAGTATGCCTGCCACACTTATGACCTAAGCACACATTTAGAGATTTGGAAGTGACGGTGATGGAATTTCATACCCTTGCTTGTTTGCTTATACAAGTTCATACTACAGTAGCTGATGATCATGGCTGGTTATTAAATATCACTCACTTCCAGGCTATCCCATACTTTCCCTGTTATCATCATCAAATCTGGAAAATAAACCTTTAGCCTCCTGGTGGGCCAGTGACGGTTCTGTTATCACAAGGAGAGACAAACCCCTAACAAAACAAACTCTGGGTTCCCATGAAGTTCAAAGCAAATCTCACACACAACACACTGCAACCATTGGATTTGCAAATGCCTTGATGGTGACACAATGTGAGCATGTGTAAACGGAAGGATATAAAATTTGAGTATGAAGAGTTAATTCAATCATAAACATAAAAATGCCCACTTCTCAATAAAATTATCATGGAATTTTGATGATTCACTGTTGGTTTTTGTTTCCCATCTACTGAAGTATCGAATTGGGAAAAATATCTGGAATTTTTTTCTCATCATTTTTTCACAATTTCACAACTACGTTTGAAGTGTGAACTGCAACCTTTTTCTCGGTGTGAAACTAAAGCTTTATCATCAAACATTC